>JBBGZY010000271.1:4092500-5547500 GCA_037952925.1 Lithobates clamitans
CACGGGTCTCTAAATTTTTAAAAATAGGTACGCTAACCCACATCAAAAAGCACAGACCATTGTTTTCAATTACACTGTTCCTAACCGTGTGTTTTCATATGTTGTGATTAACATTAGACCTGGTTTTCAGCTTATATTGCAGGGAACGCCAAACTACGGCCCTCCAGCTGTTGTGTATCAATCGTTGGCTCAATGACCCACTAGGTTTGTGCCTTCTGTATGGCCATAATAAAGGTGTTGGTCTTTAAATCCCCAATTAACTCTCTCAAACAAGCATTAGTGCTATTTACAGGACATCTAGATTCTCTCCTTTCTGAGAAACATGGTTTTCAGATCTGAGAGGTTTGGTTAGTGGCAGAATATAACTTTACATTGGAGATCAGAAATAGGAGTCTTCTTCACCTCTGTCTACAGGGAGAGGTAAGCAATACAGTGATACCTCGGTTTGCGAGTAACGCGGTATACGAACATTTCGCAAGACGAGCTATATTTTTTTTTAAATCCTGATTTTATTTGCGAGCGATGGCGAGAAAGACAAGCAGGACTCAAGCCGCTGGAGTATGTCTTACCATATGTGGCCAGAGGTCCGGGGGCGCTGTAGAGACGCTTGAAGACACTCCCAGCTGAGTGGGGCAGGTGCAACAAGCGTCGGTGCACCCAAAAGTGTCAACAATTCCTGAGTTTCCATCATGTCTTATGGGGAAACTCACTTTATACGAGTACATGCTTCTGGCACCAATTATGCTCATAATCCAAGGTATTACTGAATATACACGGAATGGCAAATAAAGCTGAACAGCCTTAGCACGTTCTGATTGGGACCAATGCAAAAAAAAAAAAAAAAAAAAAAAGGCGTAAAAATTAAAAATACAATTTTGAAATTTCATATGAACCATACAAATACAAAACTAATAGCTGTGTTTAAAGCATTCATGCACTAAGGCCTGATTCACATCTATGCAGGTTGCGGTTTGTATATTCCAGGTGCATTTTTCAATGAACATTTTTGATCCATTGAAGTCTAAAGAACCAAAAACCAGAAAAACAAAAAAAAAAAAAAAACACTCTGGCCCTTTCCATAAAATGCAACTACATCCATAGAAAACCATGTTAAATGGACTGTAGTGTGTTCTGCAAAGCTGAAAGCGCACTAAAAAAAAAAAAAAAAATGTATAGGTGTGAACCAGGCCTTAATGTGCATGTGATGGTATACGTTAAATCGGAGTTCCACCCAAAAATGGAACTTCTGCTGTCCAAATTCCTCCCCTCCTCCGGTGTCACATTTGGCAACATTCAGGGGGGAGCAGATACCTGTCTAATACAGGTATTTGCTCCCACTTCCAGCAAAAAAGATAGCCGCAGTACCCGGCGGCGATCTACGCCATGTCCTGCCTCTCCCCCCGCTGTCTTCTGGGAGACACGCAGGTCCCAGAAGAAGGCAAGGACCACTTAGAACGCGTAGCGCAACTCGCGCAGTAGGGAACCAGGCTGTTAAGCCGCAAGGCTTCACTTCCTGATTCTCTTACTAGCATTGCTGGCGCCTCCACCTGAAGCTGAGGGGTGGGCTGGCTTCGGGTGAGGACATAGCAGGCGCCCTGGACAGGTAAGTGTCGTTATTTTAAGTCAGCAGCTGCAGTATTTGTAGCTGCTGACTTTACTTTTTTTTTTTTTTTTTTTTTTTTTTTTAGGCGGAACTCCGCTTTAAGTTGTGCTGCAATGTATCTTACATGCTCATGGTGGTGCAATCTAAGAGACATTTTTCTTTACTTTATATTACGATAAACTGCAGGACATTGCAACAAGTTACAGGGCATCAGAACACACTTTGGAAAAATCCAACACGTTATCTTGCATTGGTGTGAATTCAAACCAGAAGGCAGCTTGCCTTGTTCTTTCACTGGGATGGATTTGGGCAATGCAAGCACACAAAACCCAGTGCTGCTGTATTAATGAGCCTCAATGAGATTGGAAACTGGCATACAACTGGATTTCTAATCTAAAAAAAAAAACACAGCCATCAAAAAGTCATCATTAAAATAGCAGATGAGTAAAAATTTAAGATTTGATTCCTTCATCAAATTTCCCAATAGCACTGGGCACTTTCATCTTAATTAAGTTATACATATATAACCTAAAATCTGTATTTACTAAATCTTGACCTTATTAGGTCCAAGTCAACAGACTGAAAATAAAATGTTAACAGCTTTAGAGTCTTGCAAAAGAGGTGCACACATGTTAAGCATATGAGGCGTTGTTATCATGTAGAGATGTGATGCCTAAATTCTCCGCCAGCAGACTGTGGCTACATGGAGGTGGACTTCAAAGGAACAACTGGTGCAGATAGGACCATTTGTGCTTTAGAGATGCGCATGTACTTAGCCGAGTCAGCAAAAACAGAGGGTCATTTGAGTACAAAACAAGGCCTGGCATGGACCTTATTCGGCAAAATAAGCAAACGTCACAACTTTTCAGTCTCCGAAGGGTGATGACAATATCCCGTGGAGAGAATACAGCGCAGACATTGAGGCAGGAAGGAGATACAAGCAGAAGGGCCAAGACATACCAGACTTGTAACGGCATCCATAAATAATTGTCAAGTGAAAGTTAATCTCTGGTCTCCGCTGAGACAGATGGCTGAATATATCAGTGTAATTGCTTCTAGCTTGTTGGTTAGTGTATGCAAGAGAAAGGGAGCAAACTGTTCCTAGGCTTTTTTCTGGCATGAAAAAAAGAAAAATTAATAAAAATAGAAGTTAAAAAAGAAAAAAAAAAAAGTTTTGGCTGGGAATGGTGACATCAGACATATCACCAAAATCCCTACAGATTGGGTTAACAATAACAAAAAGTTTGGTGCTGAAGTGATATGTTTTACTCTCTAACCTTAGGAGAGAAGTATAGCGAGAGCTTTTTTGGCAATACATCTTTTTTTGAGTCAAAGACGTTTACTTTTGCTCTCCTGTGACCCAGAGTCAGCTAATAGGCTATTGCTCGCTATTAGCTGACTTGGCAGAGCCACTCCAGGCTTCAGAAGGAGCACAACAATATTGTCAGGATCCACCCAGCTGACAGACAGCTGTGCTCACCCCCTCCCCTGCCTAGCGCATCCAGTGAGCGGTAGAGGTCACAGCAGTGACTGACAATCCCTGCTCTCCGCTACAAGCGGACAGAGAACTGAGCAATTAACGGTCATGTGATCACTCACTTCTCAAATTCAGAGCCAGAGTAGGACAGCTTCACACCGAAGTTGCAGCAGAGAGGTTAACATGGATATATGTTTTTTACAAACCCTATATTTCTCCTTTAAAAGTTTGCCTTTATTACCTCTTTGTCTGCCCATTTATAGGGTCCCGAAGGACAGGCGGCAGAGTTCCTGGTCACGTGGCCATTATGAACAGCTGTCACAATGGTCACATCATTAGGAGCTCCTTCCGCCTGCTCCCCAACATAAAATGGTTCATGGAAGTCGTCGGTTGTGGGTGTCAGTGAGCACAGAGCAGCAGTGCACCATGGAAACATACCGTATATACTCGAGTATAAGTCGAATTTTTCAGCACATTTTTTTGTGCTGAAAGTGCCCCCTTCGACTTATACTTGAGTCAAGCACTTTTCTGCAGCAAAAAATTTAATTTTCCGAACCGACTTTGGGGCCCCGTATCTCAGGGCCACTTAGTGCTAGGAACCCCAAATTTGGTGTGCAAACCCAGTGGAACTGGTACCACAACATATCCAAAGATGAAGTTCCTAGCTTTAAGTGGGCCCGAGATACGGGGCCCCAAAATCGGTTCGGAAAATGTCATTCTCTGCTGAAGAAAAGTGCTTGACATTTTCTGAACCGACTTTGGGGCCCCATATCTCAGGGCCACTTGGTGCTAAGAACCCCAAATTTGGTGTGCAAACCCAGTGAAACTGGTTCCACAACATATCCAAAGCTGAAGTTCCTAGCACTAAGTGGCCCTGAGATACGGGGCCCCAAAACTGGTTCGGAAAATGTCATTCTCTGCTGCAGAAAAGTCAGTGAACTGATTTTTGGGGCCCTGTATCTCGGGGCCACTTGGTGCTAGAAACCCCAGCTTTGGAAATTTTATGGTGTTAGTTCCACTGGGTTTGCACACCAAATTTGGAGTTCCTAGCACTAAGTGGCCCCGAGATACAGGGCCCCAAATTAGGTCAACTGTGTCCATCTGCAGCAATGTCATTTCAGGACCCTTTGGGTTCAGAGACCCCAAATTTTGGCTGCAGCTAGGGGGCACCTAGGAACCCTTAACTACCGAGTTTGAAGTTCAGGGGACCTATGGCTGCAAATGGGCACAGTGATGCTGCAAATGGGCATTGTTGACCCTCTTTTCCACTTACAGTAGCTGTGCATTTCTCACCCTCGTCTTATACTCGGGTCAATAAGTTTTTCCCATTTTTTTGTAGTAAATTAGGGCCTCGACTTATACTCGGAACGACTTATACTCGAGTATATACGGTATGTGCAGCATGTGGGCCGCATGAATACATTAGTTGGTTGGCAAGAGGTAAATTTGCAACAAGTTAGGTTTCTTCATCAGATATTACTAAAAGCATCACTTCGTTCAGCTGCTTGGAGTGAAAGCAAAACCTGTTCAAGTTAAAAGTCACATAGGGCTATGGACTCCCTATGTGACGGCACTGATTGGCCACATTTTTCTCCATATCTAGATGTACTAGGTATTTCCTTCAGCTCCTGGCACTAAAATGACAGCGAGCAAGGAAAGATGGGTGTACATTGGAGAGAGGTGGGGGATGGAACTTGTTGCTTTGCGCTGAATAAGAAAAGTACCTCTTACAGAAACGCTGCCTCCTATGTGACATGGACAGGAGACAAAGGAGCCGATCCATACTTCAAGAAATCAGGAAGGGTAGGGTGACTCCAACATGTAATAAAAATAACATTTACTTTTTTGTAAAGTATTAACACTATCAGCAAATGTGTAAATCTGGCCATAGATGGGTAGAATTCCAAATGAAAAGTCTAGGAAAAGAATATTCTAAGAAAGTTCCTCCATTTTTCTATTAGTGGGTCAAATTGACGTTAGTTTCCTACTGCAGCGACGAGAAAATTTGAAGAAGCGGGGTGGAAAATTTTCCTTGAACAAACTAATTTTTAAGCAGCATTTAGTAATGTTCACTTATTCTAAAATCAAAATGTCAAAAGCAATTTAAATCTTTTCAATTGACATTCAAATTGTTCTGAGAATTTTCAGTGTACAAATTCTACTCATCTATGCCAGCTTAAGAGGGAGGGGAGAGAAAGCAGAAGAGAGGAAGTTATTCAATGGGTGAAGGTCCACTAGATGACCTGAGAAGGACTCATGCAGATAATACTCCTCCCATGATTTGAGGAAGGGAGCCATGTCTTGGCCATGGAGGTTTTGTTTGTTGCTTTGCAAAGGAAGAGTACGCAATGCAAGTTACTGCTTCAGCCCACATCCATTTAAAGAACCCCAACATAATTTCATATGCAAGGTATAAGTTTGATGTTTATTTGATAAGTAAATGACATTTATGTTTGGCCCTTTTGAAAACTGGCCATGATTTGCTGCTGAAATCATCTCTCTACACATAGCTCCTGAAAAGTATTAAAGGGGGCCAACTTCTGTTTCGTAAATTCAGACATTTTCTTCAATGCTAATCCCACTATCCAAAATGTATCAACAGCTCTTCATTATACCATTCATAAAAGGTCAACAGCTTCTTGGGGGATTTGCAGAATGTATGTGGAGAACAACATTTCAACGCAGCAATAATGGACAGAAAAATTCCACCTGTAAAGCCAGACCTGGATATACTCAGCTATTTGAGATCACAATTACTTCATGTCACCACTTTAATTGAAGCACTTATTAAGTAGCTAGAGAACACCTGTGACTCCATATTGACTCAAGAGCTCACTAAACAATTTTCCAAAGTTTCACATTTTGTTACGCTCCGTGAACAACTGGTCAAAAATTCTTTACACCTGTCAATCACTCTATGCCAAATGTCATAGACCAAAGCCAGAAACCTACCAAAAGGTCACAGGGCTCCACCCCAAAACTCATCCATAACTTGACCTGTTTAAAAGATAACTTTCTAGGGCCTGTATTCTATTTCAGTTAATTCACTGCTATTGAAGCAGATACAACCAGTTTTGTAACTTTCTAAAATCTTCAGCAAAAAAAAAAAAAAAAATACTGAAGCACCATATCATTGCTTCCCTATAGTGCATGTCCTAGACTTCATGCCCACAGAGGTCATAACCTGTCTGATGGTCTTCCTATGTTAGGCCCCATGTACACTGCTGCTGGTAAACGGACGTTTAGAGGCAGTTGGATACTTTTTTCAACTGCCCCTGAACTCATCCAATGTTATCTTATGTGTACATGTACACGGGTTCTTTTAATGTCATTTTTAGGCAGTTGCATTTATAGGCTTTTCTTTGAAGGCAAAAAAATTAGTTCAGAGGCCAAATGTGGCTAAACGCGGTAATTTGCATTTAGCTGCGTTTTGTTTTCAGGCTTTTTTTTTTTGGCTATTTTGAAGAAAAAAAAAAATTTTTTTCACAAACGCTTCTAAATGCAAACGCGGCATGTAAACATGGCAAAACAAACGTTACTATCTGTCAAGTTAAAAAATTCAGGAGAGGTTGTAAAAATGTCCCGTCTACATTAAGCCTTACTGTGGGGGTTTCTTCAAGTACTGCAGCTACATCCCACACTCCACAAACAAACTGGGGCGGGGGGATGCCTTAGGCTAGCCATACACTAATAGGTTTTTTTTGAAACAGTGGCCATATCTGAGTGGATATAGCCTCCGTACAGTCCACAATTTTCAGACCAGCTCGTTCGATTTTTTTCAATGGAAAGATGTCAGGAGGGACAGGGCCACCAACAAAGCAAATTTTATCAAAATTCACAGTTTGTGACCAGCTTTCAAAAGTGTGTGTAGTTTCGGCAACTAATTTTTTCCTAGCAGTCATTCAGTAAAGAGGCCAACCACATTATCTGAAAGGCACACAACCACTAGAGAAAGGATAGAAAATGATGATACAGATTGGTAAAAATATAGCAAAGAATACAAATCATTTGAAAATACTGTAAAAAAAAAAAAAAAATCAAGAGTTTCAGAATCAGCATTAACAAACAGGAGTGGGGAGCATAGCTGTGTAAATTACAGCCCATTTACACCATACAGAAGTCGCTTAGTTAAGCATACTGCCATTGTGCTGCATTTTTAAAGTCAACTTTAAAAAAACGGGACAAAAAAACAAACACAACACACTTTTATTTTGGACAATAGATCAATGGAGGTTTATATATCCAGTCAGATTTTTTTTTTTTTTATAATTTGCCATCTGTGTCCCATTGTGGAGATTTCCCTTCACTTCTTGTCCAATAGCCAAAACAGGAAGTGAGAGGAAATAGCACAAAAAGGGAATTCTTTGGGGACCCCCAGGTCACCGGAACTAGAGTCCCCATGGGAAGATTCCCCCTCTATTGCTTTTCTGGGGACATCCCAAAATGTGGGATTTGCTTTCCTTTTAGTTTCAATGACAATGGTTAATGGAAACAAAGCCTGTAATAAAATATGACAGATGTTCTAATCCACCTCCACTCTAACTAAAGGCAAAACTTATTTTCCTTTTGGATATACTTTAAACTTGTCTGTACAAGATCAGGCCACAGGTATGATCAGGATGCGGGAGGATTTTGTTTTATTGATCTGAATGAATTTTTTCTTGAGCCGATTACACAAAGAATATCCCTAACAACATCAAAATTCATAACCCAAATGGATAGCACTGAAACATGGTACATGTTGAGATAAGCCAGCATTTAGGAAAGATCATTGTGCAGAATATTTACTACTGAACATGTTATTTAAAAAATGGGATTTAAAAGGAAACAGAGGCTGGCACCACTATCTTCTTCAGAAAATGTTAGTTACCTGGCTGTCATTCTGATCTAGATGATTAGTATGGTATATAAAAAAGGAATTATGGATAACTTCACTTGCTGCGATGTGTTCCAGATCAGTGGCTCTAAGTATTGACACTCTACATTCAAAGAACCAGAATCTGTATTTTCAGCAGTAGCTCGACATTGGAAGTATGCTTATTTCTTCTGGCAGATTTAAAACATGCAAAAAAAATAAAAATATCACACTTTTACCTCCAAAAAGTCCATTTGAGGCACAGTGACAATGTCCGATACGTATCCTTATATCGTTAGCCCAATCAGGGTTTCTGTGTATGGGGTGTATGTGACAGTGCTCAGTTGTAACAGGCAATTGCAAGGCCGGAGCACTGTCAAGCGATGGAGAAGGTGATGTCACCATACTGTCTAGACTCCACCATAAGTGGGCACTTATATTTTGGTGGCAACTGAGATGAAGGAAGAGGGGGGGGGAGGGTTGGAAGAGAGATGAGCATCAAAGGATTGAATCTTTTCAAAAATACACTTTGCCCTGATCGCCTAGCAGCAAAACAGAGGAAGCCGTCCCCGCCGCGAGAAGTTTGCTAGCCACTATACCAGCCGCTAGCGATAATCGCAAGTAAAATCTGGCAGGCTGGTGGTACCCAAGATGAGTGATCAACATGGTACATTCAGCCAGCCCATACACAGTTCAAATCTCTTCCGGTTCTTGCTAAACCAGCCAAGATTCCAACCGTCTATGGCCAGCATTAGGTGGTCATAACTGTCAGGTTTTTTTGTGTTCAATTTCGGAGTTTTCATTTCACTTCCTGTCCCATAGCCAAAAAAGGAAAATCTCTAAATCTGGTGACATATCCATATCTTGGATTTTCTTTTACTTTCACTCTCCGATTATGGTAAGCAAGACAAATTAATCTCTCTGACAGGAGCATAGACAGCAACACAGACTTGACCAGTGTTCTAATCCCTCTGCACTCTATTCAAAACTGCAAAAAATGTGTTTAGTTAAACTTTCGAGCACTTACGTAGGGAGAGCTCCACACACACAAACTACCAAGGGTTTTCTAATATGCTTGGCTGCTTTTGAAGCAGGTGGATCATGCTGCCACCTAGCATTTTTAGTTGCTAGGAAGCAAGAGGCTTACACCGCCTAGCATCCTTGGTTGCTAGGATGCAGGCGGATCCTGGTGCATAGCATCCTTGGTTGTTAGTATACAAGCGGTCATTCAGGGTCGACATGTAAATATCAAGTGTGTAATCAGACACAAAGGCAACGGAAACTACACATGGTTGATATTTACATTCTGACAGCAGCCAATACAGGCCAGTTACCGTTTCTTGCATTCTCCATAGGGGCAGAACGGCAGTGAAAGGATGGGATCTGAATTCTTGTGTTACACAGAGCAAACAAAGATATAGTCAGTAATGAACACAAGACAGACACCCATAGCATTTTTTTAGTTTATCTTTGGTTCCCTTAATGTGGTGACAATGCTTTTGAATAACCCCACCTGCCCCGAATACCCAACTGTGTTTCAGGAAGTACAACATGATGTAGAGACATATACAGTCAGGTGGTCTAAATTTCCGCACACACTCCCTCTCGGAAAAAACACACCCGTCCTCTGCCCAATCCTGCCCTGCAACCTATTGTTAGTCCATTAAATATAAAACCCACCAGGCTGTTCACACCCAGCACTGACTGCTATCACTGGAGCCTGTGAGCCCAGCAGTACATGAATTGGGTATACCAGAGGCCCCTGAGAGTAAAGACTTTCAGAGGTAGTAAAATATATTGGGAGGACAAAGAAAAATAAAATAAAAAAAAACACACACAAACTCTTCAAAGGGACTTTTTCTACTGCTGGTTTTAATAGGGTTAACACTTCCACAGAAATGCTCCTCAATGCTGAACCTGTATGCAAAGCGTGCCATTAGTGAGAAGTCCTTTCTCCTTTGGGAGGGAGCAATTTTTACATGCATCCAAAGGATCCACTGCACAGACCAGGCAAGTATAATAGGTTTGTGTAAAAAGAAAAAAAAAAATCACTTTAGGACACAACTGTACATGTCCTTTGGAATAGCACAGCAAAAAGCCACAAAGGCAGTTATCTGAAGATAGGTCAGACGCATGAAGAACAAAAGCAATGTACGTCTACTTTGTGTTACAGTTTTGCAACCCTCCATTCTCAGTCACCAAGCATTTCACGTTGTAGAGCCTACTGGTACGCTCTTAAACAAACAACAAATGAAGTACAAAGACCTCTGCTCAACAAACAGCTTGCAATAAAAATAAAAACTAGAACACAATGGTCTTTGAGCCACACAAGAATGTTTTTATGTCCCTTGGATGAGCAGTGAGGCATGTTCAAAGCCTGACCCAACAGACCAATGTCAGAGAAGCAACCATGTCCTCTGAATACATTTCCAAGAAAATCAGGCCTCCCCATTGCATTCCACAACCTGCTACATTATTCTCAGCAGATAAAATGGACAGGGGACAAAAACTAAAACAGAATTCTCCCAGCACTGATCCTTTGGATAGTTGCTATTATTACCCAACTCACATCAGCATCTACAGTTACAAGACAAACGAGAATTTTATCTTCACAAATGAATCCCGGCTCAATGACAGTCCAACCACGCATTCTTTCATTATCTCCTCATTAGTATACCTTACCGCTGTGGAATTTTGGCCTCTTGGTATACAAGAGCAGGGCTTGACAAATTTGCTTGGAATCTAGGAGCCAGCTAAAAAAGTTAGGAGCCAGGTTTTTTTTTTTTTTTAAACGACCGACAAAGCTTTATTTTCAATATAAAAATTAACCAATCTTAAATTTACACAGAGACGACTAGAACTAATGTGACTGCTTTTATTTCCTGCCATGCAGGGACACAAGACCACCATATTCTCGCTAAGGATCCAATCAGGTCCGCCTGAAAAACTGACAGGCGAACCTGATCAGACAGCCCGAGTGAAAGGGGCCAAGCAGGGAGGTGACAAATAATAAAATCATTTTAATCAACCGCTTCCTTCCCGCAGGACGAATATATACGTCCTGTCTTTGAAGAGAAATACCGTAGTTATGGTAGCAGCTAGCTACCATAACCCCGGTATCTTCTTCAAGAGCCGGCGGTTCTCTTTCAGATAAAAGTGGTCTCTGCAGCAGATTAGCAGCGAGATCACTTTTATCGGCGGCAGGAGAGGGCCCCCCCTATCGCCACGATCGTTAGAGCGAGAGCAATAATTCTAGTCCTAGACCTCCTCTCTAACTCAAAACATGTAACCTGTAGAATTTTTTAAACGACGCCTATGGAGATTTTAAAGGGTAAAAGTTTGTCGCCATTCCACGAGCGGATGAAATTTTGAAGCGTGACATGTTGGGAATCAATTTACTCGGCGTAACATTATCTTTCACAATATAAAAAAAATTGGGCTAACTTTACTGTTTTCTTATTTTTTAATTAAAAAAAGTATTTTTTCCCAAAAAAGTGCGCTTGTAAGTCCGCTGCGCAAATACGGTGTGACAGAAAGTATTGCAATGACCGCCATTTTATTCTCTAGGGTGTTAGAATAAAAAATATATATAATGTTTGGGGGTTCTAAGTAAAGGGAAGGAGATGAGCAGGCAGTGAAAATAGGCAGGGGAAGCTCCATTAGCATTGGTGGATGTCTTGTCATACCAACGGCCACCACCAGAGGGCGCCCGATTGCAGAAGGAACCAGGAACCATAGGACTGCAGTAGGCCGCAAAGCCGGGGCCTCAATTACCGGCGCGGCCCAGCGCGATCGCGGCGGGAGGGGGGGGGCTGTCGAACGAACACAGGATACCCCAGCTGTGCTGCTCCAGGCGCCAGGTCGCTAATTCTAGTCGCAAATGCGACCTGGCGCCCGGGTTTTGTCGAGCCCTGTACAAGAGTATACCATAAGCTCCTCCCAAAAGCTTATTGGTAATCTAAATCTACCATAAACCCAAAGGACTCATTCTCTTCAAGTTATATGGACATATAGGGGTTATTCACATCATAGCACATGCAAAAACAATGGATTTTATTGCACATCACAATGCATGGTAACTCACTGTTGTATGTGCATTGAGATGCATTGTTTTCCATTGTTAATTTCAAATATATTCGGTAATTGCAAAATATGCATCTGCACTATAGAACAAAGTGCTGAAAATAGTACAAGTGTGATTTTCATCTATTGAGAGCCCATTCAAAATAAATAGGCTGCCTTCACACAATAAGGGAAGATTTACTAAATCCGGCCGCCATAGACAGCTTGAATCCCAGCCGGCTTGGCAGGGCCTGGCCGAGATTCAAACCATGAATGGGCAGGCTGACTGTACCCAAATTGGTCGATCAACTTGGGTACAACCACCCTGCGTAATTTGACAGCACTATACAAGTACCTGAAATAAAAAAAATAAAAAAAATCAACACTGCTTGTACTGTAGTGGATTCCCATAGAATTCTATGAGGCAGGAGAGGGTGCTCTACATTTTGTTTGTGAAAGGTAGAAAGGATTAGTCAACTGTCCGACACCTATTACAATAAAATAAAGTAGTAGCAGCAAAAATAACAATGAGGAATTGTTACTACCACCAAATAAAGGGTATATATAGTGTGTGTGTAAAAGTGGATGTATAGCTCATACTTAAGTTTTGGGTAGAGTTGGGAAAGGCTAAAACCCTAGTCAGATTATTTGTTGCTGTCTTTTTCGTTTTGGGGAAATTTCCCAGAGAAGCAACAGGAAGTTTCAGGAAATCTGTAAACATAGGGAGAATTCTCTACGTACCAAATTTTTCGCTCCAAAAGCCGCACCCCCCCCCCCCAAAAAAATGGGGGGAAATGTCTGTGCATCTTATGGAGCGAATATTGATGCCATGTTACAATACCGGCAGGAGAGAGGAGAACAGACATCCTAAGTCTCCCACGAGCGCCGGGCGATCTAACGGCTGGGCTTGTCAATCAACCACAAACAGAAGACAGAGCGGCTGAATGGAGTATGGCTGCTGCGGCCGCCCGGGCTACTCTGTCTGAGAGATAGGCACGTGTGATGTCCTCGCCAGGGAATGTCAGTCTGTACGAGGTGGAAAACTGTAACAAAGTCCTGCCTCCTAGAGAGATGGAACACTGAGCCAATGATACATTAAATCAATGTAACTTATATCATAGGAGGCAGGAATTTGTTACAGTGGGCACCGGAATATTCAAATCCGTGATAGAGTTCTGTGTGGTCAGACTGCATTTCATGGGCACTGGTAAATATTTTAGTACACCATTTGGTTCAGAAGATTTTTTTTTCCTCCTCTAAAACCTAGGTGCATCTTATGGTCAGGTGCGTCTTATGGAGCGAAAAATACAGTAGGTCCCTTTCTGAAAGCACAGCAAAACTGCAGGACATAATAGAAGTCAATGTGAAAGCGTAGCTAACCCGCCGGTATACTGTGTTGTACCCATGGTGTGGTCAAACCGCATCACATCAGTGTGAAATGGGCCTTAGACAGTTGTCCCTGG
Source organism: Lithobates clamitans (assembly GCA_037952925.1). Classification (NCBI taxonomy): domain Eukaryota; kingdom Metazoa; phylum Chordata; class Amphibia; order Anura; family Ranidae; genus Lithobates; species Lithobates clamitans. The sequence continues at coordinate 4,105,961 of JBBGZY010000271.1, forward strand.
AACAGGTGTCCCCATTACCTATGGTTCTGGAGACAGCTCAAGGATTTTGGAATCTCTCTCTGTGACAATGGTCACCCAGTACAAATAACGGGGTAAAGAGACAGCAAAAAAACCCTATGATAGGGTCTCTTTTCCCACTCTATACAAAAAAGAAGAACGTGCCTTTAATTGATTCATTTGTTAGGAGTTGTAGGACAAACACTCCATGTTTGCAAAAGTTAAAAAGAATTACATTTCCTAAAAAATCTTGGCTGTAGAATGGCACAGAGGTACAAACCATAACCAAGTACTGCACAGCTGCTCTTGGAAAAGCTGGTTTAGAAGGGAAATAAGGTAGGGAACATTGCCAGTTTTTGCTCCTGATAAAAGCCGCATTCCAAGCTGTCAGCCATCTTGTTATCCTCAGAACTGCTGAAGTGTCTTTGGCCAGTGCAGCAAATGACTATTGCTTTAGGGGATGGGAGTAAAGAATGCAATCATTTCTCCCAGGCTTTCCTTTCAACAGAAAAGGGAGGATAGTGCTATAAAAAAAAAAAAAAAACTAAAAGTGTATATAATAAAGTCCCAGCTCTTTAGTAACAGCCCTATCGATTAACAGCAAACCTTCACTAGTAGAGAAAGCACTACAACAAACCAAAGACAAAAGGACTTGTAAATGAGACACGGTAGTAAAATATTCAATTAAGATTTGAAATCTCAACCTTCAAGGGTCCGCAAGCCATACTATTTACTACGGACCAGTCACAAAATTAAAGACCTAATTATAGTCAGTCTGAAACCAGAAAAAAAAAAAAAAAAGTGTGAGAAAGTAATTACCGCTTGAGCATATAAACACTTTAGAAAAAACAACACCAATACAGCTTGTGAAAAGTATATGTAAACCAAAAAAATAAAAAATAAAAAGTGTGTATATTCAAGCAACATAAAACACCTAAAGCCCAGGTTTTATTTTATTTTTTTCTTGCTCTTCTTGTTATTTTACTGCAGCTCTGTTACCTTGTGATTCATTAATTTATTTCTGCTTCCAGTTCTATAGTGACAACACTCTTACAATGCAGCTCTGGCGTTGTCACCCCTTCATGCACGCCCCTGCTGTAAGACTAAAGGCTGATATTTTTACACACAGCATACCTCACATTAGAGCTGCACGATTCTGGCCAAAATGAGAAACACAATTTTTTTGCTTAGAATAAAAAGATCACGATTCTTGCAACGGAAAATCTTTCACATTATACAAGAAAAAAAAAAAAGCTAACTTTACTGGTTAGGTTTTTTTTTTTTTTTTATTCATTAAAGCAATTTTTTTTTAAAACAAATTTCATTTGAAAGACCGCTGCGCAAACACAGAGTGACATAAAATATTACAACAACCATTTTATTTTCTAGGGTGTCTACTAAAAAAATATATAATGTTTGAGGGTGCTAAGTAATTTTCTAGCAAAAAAATGATTTTAACTTGAAACCAACAAATGTCAGAAAAAGGTTTAGGGCTCTTTCACACTGATGTGTTCGTGTACGTAGCCCGCTCTGTTCAGCGGGGGATCGCTCCGTCGATCCCTGCTGAGCAGGCAGATAACAGGTCCGTCTTTGCACACTGTGCAGCGAAGGACCTGTCAGAGCGCCGCTCTCCCCTATGAGGGATTGGATGAAGACGGACCAAAGAGTCCGTCGTCACCCGATCCGATGACGGATGGAAAAGTAGGTTTTTCCTCAGTCACACTTTTTCAGATTGGAGCGGCAGCAGCAGACATGTCACCGCTGACATCAGGCGCTCCATAGAGGTCTATGGAGCGGCCAATCAGGTCCGCCTAAAAGCTGACAGGCGGACCTGAACAGATCGTTCGTGTGAAAGAGGCCTTAGTGTTTAAGTGGTTAAACTTTTTTTCACTTACACACAAAGTCTATTCCATTGACAAATTGTTACACTGTTTATACTTATGTTCAACTGATAAAGAATGTTTTGATTCTTGGCAGACTGCCCAGTTTTTCTCTTCCTTTCCTTTGATGGCTGTTGGCTTCAGAAGAGCAGAGAGAAATCTTTACATAGAAAGAATCGGGAAACACTTTAGTCAAGATCGCGATAACGATTCTTGAAGAATAATCATGCAGCTCTATCTCACATTTGCACATCTATGTGCATCTAAATTCTTTAGGCCAGAAGGACACAGCAGAGGTGTCCATTGTACTTAATTCTCTATCTACAGCAGCGAAAAACTACGGCAAAGATTTGTATCTGGACTTCTGTAGTATGTAAAAGATTCTGGAAATCACCTGAAGCAGAACATATGTTAGGATAGACCAACAGATAAGATGGTAATACTTTCACTAAACTTTTGCTAAAAGGTTACTTGTTTAGATTTAGTGTTTGAAAGTTTTGGATAGATTACTAAGATAACCTTTGATATTTTATGATGTCACTTATGGATTAGTAAACTTCATAATTTTCTAAACTAAAAAAAAATAAGGACATAGTGGCAGTGATATTTCCAAGCACACAGCTGACTTCATGTTTGGCAAAGTCTTAAAAATATCACTTTGCAAAAAGGATAAACTTTTCTTTACGCTTACAATACCAATTACAGTCAAGTACTGAATCACAAGCGACTGTTCAGCTATAAAACATTATTATTTATCAAGCATGTCAAAAGCATTTCTAAAACACGCAGATTTTAAAGGGACCCTGACACCAACTTTAAAGATCACTGCAGCTCAGAAGGTTAAAAACCTTCAGGCTTTGGAACCACTTTTAAGAGCTCCAGTCGAGCAACAGCTCTTATTCTGCTGACATTGATTTGGATCAGAACAAAAGTTCTGATATTATTATATCTACCCCTGATCAGATTGTTGAATATAAAAGCATGCATGCTTCAAGTAAGCTCACACTGAGACAGACAAGAGTTCAGTCGAAAAGTTACTTCTCTTTAATATTTCCCCTTCTCAAGATTTTTATACATTTTCGTTAAAGTTATGAGATACGTCAGATAGACTGGCGCATACAAACCACAAATATATAAAAACACATATAGAGCAAATATGTAACAAAGTTTTCGCTTTTAGCTGATGCACATTTGAGGAAGAAAATTATATTCTTGCAACACTTCTGCAGCATCTCTTGAAGCATCGCTTGCTTCTAATCCATCAGTGTTACGTTGTTATATTCTGAATGTATTCTTGGAAGCAGGCGCAAACTTTTTGTTAACTATTGCAGTCAGTCCAGTTCCTAAGCAAGCTAATATCTGAAAATGTCTTGAGGCTTAATAATCGTAGAAGCGGAGTTTATACACACAGTCCAGAAGATTTCTCAGGACTTTTGGAGGTCTACCCAAGGGAGACTTTTACAAGTAAATAACCTGCATAAAATGCACAAATCTTAAGGGAAGTTTGTTGTTGAAATGAACGGCCTGGATTTTTGGCAAGTGACCTGAAGATCCGAAGACCTAGGACAAATGTTTTTGGTGGCCAATTGGTTCTACAGAACCATGCCAGATCCTCGTAATCCACTTTGCACAGCTACAGCCAGATATAAGCTGCCGATAATCAGTATTCACTTCTTATCATGGCAGTTATGACAATGGGCAATAATTTGACAATGGAGCAGAGTGAAAGGAATAACTGTGTGCTGGCCAACACGCCTCTGCTACCTCTGAAGTGAGTGCCAATGAAAACAAGACTCCCACTTACTGCAGAAATGAAAAGTAACTGCTGCTGCCCCTATGATTACCACTGAAGAGTGTGAGGATTCGAACATCACTTGTAATCAAAGAAGATAGAGCTCCAAAAATATAATGCCCAGAAGAGTTATTTATAAAATCGGGAAACAAATCTCCTAAAGAGATGGAATACAAAAACTAACCCCAGGTCTCCTACTGCCTAACAATAAGAGGCCCTGATTTGTGCCACTGGCAGGGATAACCAACTTAATTGCTTTCGGGGGAGGAAAACAATGCAGGGGGACAAAGCAGAGGACAGGAAGACAAGTGACAAGCCTACGACAAAGACAAAATTACCAATGAAAAAAAGAAAAAGACTAACACAGTCATGAATAGAGATTCCTATGTAAATAGGAAGGCTGAGTGGATATTGAAAAGGTAATAAAACAGATTAACGCTCCCTTTCTTTCTATGGTAGGGGCAAGTGTCCTCGGCTATAGACATGCTCAGTGCCTGCTTGTATTGAACTAAGTCTTATGCCTTACAAGACAAATAAAAAAGCAGCCCAGTTCATCTAAGGCCAAGAACAGTGCAACAATTCTGAACTAAAGGCCGTAAAAAGAAGCAGAACAATGCTTAGTAAAGCCTAGTAGCTCCTGGCCTTTGTCTATCATAGGCAACACTCAGAATTATTTCAGCTTGGCCCGTGTATTAAAGGGGTTGTAAAGGTAAAAAGTTTTCTCACCTAATGCATTCTATGCATTAAGGTGAAAAAACATCCGACAATACCGCCCCCCCCCCAGCCCCCCCCTTTTACTTACCTGACCCCTCGAAAGTCCTGCACTTGCCCCTCTTCGCCGCTCAGCCTGGCCATTGATTGGTTACAGTGGATGGATTGAAAGCATCACATCCAATGACGCGGCGCACCGGGGGGCGGGGCCGAGTGATACAGTGAGCGGCTATGGCCACCGGCTGTATCACGGGAGCGCTCCCGCAAGCACTCAACACCATGTGAAAGAGCTCGCGTGAAGGTGTTGAGTCCTTGCAGGGGGGAGCCGAGGCAGCCACCGAGGGACCCCAGAAGACTAGGTTCGGGGCCACTCTGTGCAAAACGTGCTGCACAGTGGAGGTAAGTATAACATGTTTGTTAAAGGAAAAAAAATGACCTTTAGTGATCCTTTAATGTCTAGCTGCAGGCCATGAACAAACTCATGGGCCATGCCAGTTTCTCTTGCATGCTACTCATCTGTACTTTTAGCCCCTTTAAAAGGATAAGTTCACCTTTTATTATAAAAAAAAATGGAAATGTACATTTTTTTTTTCTTGGGCGTCTGTAAAGTATTGCACCTGTGATCAGCGGATCGAGTGTGCAATGTCAGGCACTTGTAGACTCTCAGTACAGTTTTCTGCCTGTACCTCCGATACGAGCAGGCAGTTACTGAAGTACAGAAAGATCAATTGACTACGAGAGCGCTCACCAACACCTTCACAATTCATCAAGAGCTACAAGCTGCCAGTCATTGCGGCCGACAGTGGTTTTGGTTCATTCACAGAACTCTGAGTTTGTGGGCAGAGTCCCTGCATGGCCACAGTCAAAGGGAGGGGCCGGCTCAGGGGGCGAGGTAGTGGGATGTTCAACACGACGTACCCTAAATATGGGTGTAACGTAACATGTTCAGAAAAGTGAACTTATCCTTTTAACCACTTCAGCCCGAAAGGACTTGAGGAGGAACTGCCGTCTACTCACATAATCTGTAATAAGAACTTGTTATGCTTTTGTCAAATATAAGTATTTCAAAACAAAAACAGTCATGTAAAAAACAAATGCAAAAACTTACATAAACTGAACTAAACTTAAGAGGGATTTGTAAACGGACGTAATCTGAATCTGTATTCATCAGTATTTTCTTAGCACAAAGTGTGACTGAACCGATGATGCTCGTTTAAAAGGGCCCTTAAAATGGCCATACATTAATCATCTCTTTTTGTTCAACTAGCAGGTTGAACGACCAAAAAGATACAAATCCCCCATCGAAACACTATCTGCATGGGGGGGGGGGGGACCCACCGATCAGCATTGCCGGCTATAGCCTGAAGCACTGATCGCTTGGGAAAAACCTGAGAGTCTGGTTGTATGGAAGTTGGTACATTAAGTTCTGTGCAACCACCCTGCCCATACTGGATTGAAATTTGGCTGGCGCCTTCTGAACCAGTTAACGGTCGATCCATATATGGCCGCCTTTAGGGTTTAGCCAAACTTAAAATGGTATCCTCCTCAACCTCACTATCGTCATATCTGTCACTCGTTAAAATAGTATACCCAAAAGCTCCAGTGACAGCAGTTCAGTCTTAAAAATTGAGCTTTTGCAAAATGTTTAATAGATTTATAGAAATAGTCCATTTTCTAAAAAAAAAAAAAAAAAAAAAAAAAGGGAAGTACAGCTTTTGAGTAGCTTAGGTACACAACTCCAGGCTTTGTTTTAGCATAGGGTTAAAAGCTCTGTCAGATTTTTACTATTGTATTTTCTCCTTACCTCCTAAGTGACAAGACAGGAAGTGTGCTGAAATCCTACATTTCAGATAGTGGTAACTGTTAAAGATAAGAGATTTCCCTCACCTGCTGTTCCAGTCGTTTTGGCTAGAAGTGGGGAACAATTTTCTCAATGGGGACATAAAGGCTGATAGAGGCTCCAACGCTCCTACAATCTTATCCATTTACCAACTTAAAAATGGAAAAACTGTTAGAATTTACAGTTTAAAACCCTTGTCAACATCTCTCAAGTAACTGAGATATGTTTTTGTCAACTCTTTAAAAAATCCAGAACCTTGCACAACAAAAACATTTGTGATGGTGATGTTAGTTGTGACAATAAAATACAGCAGTGATTGATAAAGCATATACCTATATACACACAAACGATAAACTTTGCACTGTGCCAAGATATTTTTTTTCCAGTCTACCCAAAGGCGATATCTTAGTTATAGATTGAAGCTGGTGGTTTAAATAAATCCTTGGTTTCTTATTATCTTCAACAGTGGCTGCACGGAATTGTCACCGTGGGTGCCGTGCAGCACGCCGTGACTAGCCGGGCAATCATCTGGGACCTGTGATGTGTCCCATATGATTGCCGAGAGGGAGGGGGGAGAGGTTTTAGCGATGATGGAAAACATATCATAACATACCACAAACATATCTGTATCAAATATATTTTGTACAGAAGACTTAAGTAAAGCCCAACAATGAACTTCGCCCTTTTGGGCTTGTTAAACATAGCCGGAAACAGTGTTTTGCATCTTATCTATTCAATAAGTTCAAAAAAATACTGGTTGTTCATGTCAGAAATTGGAATGTCCTCTGCACACTTCCTGTGTTATCCTAAGGAGCCTGATTAGCCCTCGTAGTTCTCATCTTGGACTACAGTATTATTAGTCCCTATGTTGTGGAGATAATTACAGTGGGGAGATTTCAGTAGTTTAGCCAAAACTGGGCAAGGTTGACACCATTCAGCCTACAGAAATGATGCGTTGTGTTGCCAGCCTGCAACAATAAAAATTAGGAGCTGAAGGCATAAAAAAAAAAATAAAAAATAAAAGATCCTTTACAAAAGATAATAGGAAGATAATAGGAAAAGTGAGTGTATACAACCCATGTGCACCAAATGCCAGTAAAAATCTGTACAGGTTATACAGTAGCCAAATATAGGCATACAAGATAATAATTGCCCACTGGTGGTTTGAAGTAAATTTTTTGCGTTTACATATTATAAGTACGCCAAACAAAATTTCAACTTTTCGAGGGCAAGCTCTCTTGACATGCATGCACATCTCTCAAACAAGTGCACAGTGATATCTTTGGATAACCGGACACATCAGCCTGGATGTCACATCACTTCCTCAAACTCAACCTATCCAAAACCAAGCTCATGATTATTTCCTCCCTCAGGTGCCGCTTTCCCCTGATTTCTGTGTCAATATTAACAGCTCAACTATCAACTTGTCACCCCACGCCAAGGTCCTAGGTGTAATCCTGGACTCTGAACTAACCTTTCGGCCCTACATCCAATCGCTATCCAAAATTTGCTGCCTTAACCTCCGCAATATCTCCAAGATACGCCCCTTCCTAACCAATGTCACCACAAAGCTTCTAATCCACTCCCTGGTCATCTCCCACCTCGACTACTGCAACTCTCTCCTCATTGGCCTACCTCTAAAACAGGCTATCCCCACTTCAATGTAATGTAAAAAAAAAAAAAAAACACAACAACTTTATACAAAACCATTGATGGTTGGTAATCATGAGAACAAACGTTTTGTGTTGGGACGTATCTTTAAAAAAAAAAAAAAAGCTGGACACAATTCTCAATTTGTAAAGCCAGAAGAGATAACGGCATCAAGTCTGGCATCTCACAACGGCCAAGTTTGCTTTATGTTATTAATGTGTCTTATGGCAACGGAAACAATTTGATAGATAAAATTATGTACAGCGGGTGGAGAAGTGTTATATACATAAAAAGCACTGTTTCACATGAAATCATCTTAGTGATTTAAGACCAGAAATATGCCAGCTTTCCCTCTAAATGCCCTTGAGAAATAAAGATTTCAGACTCCCTTAGCTTCATAAATACTGCCTAGCCAAACAACAATATGTAATGTATTTATTTTAATTTTGGCTACAGCAAAAAAAAAAAAAAAAAGACTAATAAATCCCTGATAATTCCACGCACATGTAATGTGCCAGAGAACTTTCAAGTAAACGACTTCCTTATTGATCGTTTGATCCCAGTATTTCAGTAGGTCATGGGTGGCTCACATCAAAAATACACAATGTCCATGTATGAAATCTCTTTAACCTACTGACCACTGTCCCTACCAAATGAGTATTACAAAACTCTGAATTTGTGTGGACAAATGTACAAAGAAGCCAGTTCAAAAAAAAATAAATAAAAAAATCAATGAAACTTAAAACCGAGTTCGACCCAAATGTGGAACTTCTGCTTCCTCCCCCCCTCCAGTGCCAAATTTGACACCTTTCAGGGGGGAGGGTGGTATGGGTACCTGTTTTTGACAGGTACCCTTCCCCACTTCCGGCGGACTGCGCCGCAGCGCCATTGCTCGGAAGTTTGGCCCAGATTCATGTTGAAGACCGTGATTATTGCTAGTGGCTATAGCAGTCGCTTGCGATAATCGCAAGCGAATCCAGCAGGCTGGTTGTACCCAAGTTGATTGATCTTAAAGATTCAAACCATGTATGGCCGGCCTTAGTTTCGTGGCTGCTGTCGTGATTCTTTTAATTCAATTAAAGTGATAAGTAGTTGAAACAAATTTACAGCATGCTTGTTCCAGGGCTATGGAAAACATACAGAAGTCAGACATTTCCAGATGAAGGCCTGCCAGGGGAGCCACCTTTGTGATAATACAGTCACTTTGAGCAGAGAGGCATTGATTGAAATTGGTGATCTGCCATGCCTCTGGTGGCTTATCTGCATTAACAGCAGTACCTAAGAGTGTGCATGTAAAAAAAAAAAAAAAAAAAAAAAAAAAGAAAGAAAGTGGTGGTGCAGATTAGAGGTCGACCGATATATCTGCATGGGCCGATTGTGCTGATAAAAAAAGCCTATTATAACTTCAGCGGGACTTGCAAATGACTTCTGTAACAGAAGTCAATTGCAAGCTGTTTAAAGTTTGTCTTCTCTCCTCCTCTGGGCAGCCTGCCAAATCTGATAAGAAGCAACATTTGTATCTCTTCGGGTTCTTTTTATCAATAGACTGCTCAGTGGAGAAGTTTTCAGTTTAACCATTTAAAGACTAAATCTTTTTTGACATTTGTTGCTTACAAGTAAAAATCCTGTATTTTCTGCTAGAAAATCAATTGGAACCCCCAAACAATATATATATATTTTTTAGCAGAGACCCTAGGGAATACAATAGCGGTTGTTGCAATATTTTATGTCACACGGTATTTGCGCAGCGGTCTTTCAAACGCAATTTTTTTTTAAAAAATACACTAATTAAAAAAAAAAAAAATAGTAAAGTTAGCCCATTTTTTTTTTTTTTTCGTCCAAAAGTTTTGATTACCTGTTTTTGTGTATTTAATATTTAAGATATAGTTATTTTTTTTTAATCTAAATTCTACATACAAGTGAACTGATTGGAGGTTTGTTTTGTTCAATAAATGTTTAAATGTAAAAAATTTTCTGTATCACTTACTACTTAAGATTGCTTTCACACTGGAGCGGGCATGCGTTGACGGTAAAACGATGTTAGTTTTAGCGGCGCTTTACCGTCATTTTAGCGGCGCTATTCGGCTGCTATCGGGGCGCTTATAACCCAGCTAGCGGCCAAGGAAGGGGTTAAATGCGCCCCTGAAGTGCTGCTGCCAAAACGCTATGCAGGTGCTTCGGCAGCGGTGCGCATTCATTTCAATGGGCAGGAGTGGTGGGGGAGGGGTATACACCGCTCCAAAGATGCCGCTTGCAGAACTTTTTTTTACATCCTGCCAGCGCATCACCTCAGTGTGACAGCACTCAGGGATATCACACAGACTGCAGGGGAGCCGTTTTACTGGCACTTTACAGGCGCTATTTTTAGCCCAAAAGCGCCTAAAAAAATGCCTCAGTGTGAAAGGGGTCTAACTGTTAGATTTTATGAGATGAAGGGGGAAAAAAAAAGAAAAAAAATCGGCCTAATATATCGGCCCAAAAAAAATCGGCATCATATATCGGCCATCGGCCACCGCGATTTCTAAATATCGGCATCGGCCAGGGAAAAACCCATATCGGTCGACCTCTAGTGCAGATGCGTAAACCCTTGGCTTGCCCATCAGCGGAAGGCTGTATGAAGTACAGGCATTTGTGAAATATATTTCCTCCTCTCTCTCCAGGCCACAACCATGCCTCTTAAAATATTGTGGCGGCAAGGTGCTGGTAGTTTTACCAGTGGACAACGTAGGAAGGCTGTTAAGAATTCCCTCTCATAATGAGGTATGAAGACAGTAACTCTTGCAAATTTTATCAATAACACTATAGGGGAGAACAAGATGTTGTCTAGGACTACTCTGGCACGATTCAGTCATTACAGAGCAGACCACATCCAAGGATAGGAAAAAAAAAAAAAAAAAATGTATGAGCTGCTAAGCAGTAGGAAAGAAGAAAATATCCCAATATGCCGTATCATATTCCCATGGCTTGGAGAGGGTCACAGCAAATCAGGTAAACGATGACGGATGTCTGGAGATACTTGATGCCCCTTGTCATATGATCTTCACACCAACATAACTAGACTGTAACCAGTAGCCTAGATGAAGTGGTCTTATAATAATTTGTGGCATTTAAATGGCATGAGAGGTCTCCACAAGCCTTTGGGTTTAAAAATAAACAAACAAAAAGATTTATGTGCGACATGCATATTTTGTGGAAAGTTCATTCTATGTGTCAACAATGACTGAAATTATATATCCCTATTCATATAAACGCCCCCACGTGTTAATCTTAGATGATATGATCCACATAAGTACACAATGACTAAATATCAATCACACAAGTGTAATACAAAAGCAGATGAGAAATGACCAAAAATTGGAGCATACAAAAGTTTATGTCTGGACAAAATATTATCAATTTATATATATATAATTTAATCTTCTCTGCAATGAACGTCCTCAAATGCAGCTGCTTTAAAAATGCAGAAAGTACAGAAAAATACCGGCTGAGCCTGCTGAAAATCTACCAAGTTCTTAACTACCCATTTAGACTGCCTATGTATCATAAGCAGTGTTTATCAGCCCTGCTCAGCTTACCTGTGGACTAAAGAAAATCTCCCCACAATTTTATGGAGATGAGGAGGGGAGGTGATCTTCTGTTGTCCAAGTCAGGAGCAACTGGACATGGAAGTGTGAGAATAGTAGAATTACCAGGTGAAATAAAGGAGGAGAAGCCAGAAAAAAACATGACATAATGGTAATCAATGCTGTATTCTAGTGAAAACTATAGCCGCAGTCCTCACCTTGAGACTACTCATACTGCCGCTTTTTCACCATATGAAACTTAGAGGACTTCTGGGTGGTCTCCAATTTAAAACTATAGTTGTGGTTATGATTGGAATAATTGATTAAATATATGTCATCAGTGAGCATCTGCTTTGCTTTTTTCTATGGGGCACTTGGAGTGAGGCTCCCTTCAACCCAGCTCCCATACTTTAGGAATCTGAAACTTTCATATACCGTATTATGTTCGTTAATATGAAAATTTGGTGGATGGGACAGTTCCCCAAACTGATCTCAAATGAGGATAAGGATTTCCTGTGATCAAATGTATTTGGTATCTAGTAGGTACATGTGTATTTTCTTTTATGTATGTATACAATAATTTTGTTGTATTTTTGATTGTTATGTATAATTTGTCATTCTTATTTTAGACATAATCCTCCTGACGAAGCGGTGATAGACCGCAAAACAGGTAGAGTACCATATGTCCCGTGGGAACTACCATACCTTTGACTCCATTTTGGAGTATACCAAGTATCAGCACAATTGTATAGACATCCCTATTTTTATACTGTTTCATCTAGAACATTGGAAAGTGATGTTCTTGTTTGGAACATCTGTTTTTTTTTTTATCTATGTGTATAATAAAATTAAAATTTTTACTCAAATTGTTCTATTTGGTACAGAGGTAGTCATTTTCCTCATTGGAGATCAGTTTGGGGAACTGTCTCTGCCCCCAAATTTTCAAGTCTATTAGGATGATGATACCTTCCCCTTTTTCTTCTGATGTTGTATTCATTAATATAACCCTTTGAGGCCTTCTCCGCCCTTTTTGATGTTTGTTATTATCCTAACAGCCCACTCTTATGCAATTTGGATTATAGGACTAATGGTCCTTTATGGCTTTACATGGATGACACTGACTCATGCTTTAGGTAACCAGTTTATAAAAAAAGTCCCATTTTCATCATTGCCTTAACCTTATCCAAAATAATAAGCCAATGTAAAATATTTTCTAATACACGGGGCTGGAAAAAGTCAGACATTTGAACTAAATATTGGAAACTCTAATGCTTCCCGCTCAATCTCCTCATTTCGAATGAGTCTTCCCCTCCCAGCCCAAAAAAAGATTTACACATACACATTAAAAAGTGGAACATCTCCCAATTAAGCCGCACATTCTGCCCCTGTATAATACAGCAGTGTTAAACAGTTGTACACTGGAACAGGGCTCCTTTCAAAAGTTTACAGTAAGGCAAAGTCTACAGCATTTCAAAATTAATATTTACTAAACCTTTAATGAGAAGACGGTTGTGTACTGCCAGAGGATGAAGAACAAACAGCCCAACACTTAAAAAGATCCTCAGCGCTTGGCACTCATCGGCTCTTCACTTGGAACACAACTTTCTTCCAGTATATTTTGGCACCAACAGGACAACATGAATCCACGTTACTTTTATCTGAAACAACTGTAGGCCTTTGCAAAAAGCAGATGCGCCATTTCATCCCATCAGAAACTCTGCGTATGAAGCACGAATACACAACTGAGCAATCTGCGTGCAATAGACACACCACTGGCTTGCCAAGATGAATGCAAGTTATGTAATGGCTCAATTACACTAAATTATAGATTCTAAATAGCATTTTTCAATTTCTAGACCGGTTATAAACTCCTACAGCCATGCTCTAAACAGATTTTCCGTCATCTGTTCAAAAGATATGTCTACTCATTAAACTGCCTTGCAAAAAAAAAAGAAGAATAATTATAAATAAATAAAATATAAATAAAACAAATGAGGTGATATTCATGCATGGGCAAGAAAGGCATCGACTTTGGTAGCTGCATGGCAACAGTGGCTAAAAAGCAAGGATTTCGTCAATAACAGAATTATATATTTAAAGTGGTTGTAAAGGCCCAAGGTTTTTTTACCTTCATGCATAAAAAAACCTTCTCTGTGCAGCAGCACCCAAAAATACCCCCCCCCCCAATACTTACCAGAGCCCCATTGCAATCCAGCGATGTGCACGAGAGCCTTGGCTCTCTGGGGACTCACTCTCCTCATGAGCCAAGATAGCAGTAGGAACCATTGTCTCCCGCCGCTGTCAATCACAGCCAGTGAGCCAATGAGGAGAAGGGGTGGAGCAAAGCCACTGCTCTGCGAATGGACATGCAGGGCAGCAGCTTGCGAGTGAGCCTGCTTGGGTGCCCCCACAGCTGCTTGCTCTGGGGGCACTCGACAGGAGGGAGGGGCCAGGAGAAAAGGCAGGATCGGGGCTGCTCTGTGCAAAATGAATACACAGAGCAGGCAAGTATGACATGGTATGAAAAATTGTCACTTTTTTTGTTTTTAGCGCAAAAAATAAAAACCGCAGAGGTGATCAAATACCACCAAAAGAAAGCTCTATTAATGGGAAAATACAGGACATTAATTTTGTTTGGGTGAAACATTGCACGACCGCACAATTGTCAAAGTGACGCAGTGCCGTATCGCAAAAATGCTCTGGTCAGGAAAGGGGAAAATCCTTCCGGGGCTGAAGTGGTTAATATCACAGAATTCATCTATTTGGCTGGACTTTCATTCTTTCATTTTGGGTTTTCTAAAGACGAAACTTTCCTATGTCTTCAGTTCAGTTGTGACAAAAGTATAAACAAAACAAATAGAAATGGATGGCATTTGTTTACATCTGTTCAGAACAAGGACACAGCCTTGTTTCATTTTTAAAAATGGTGGGGTGGGGGGGTTGCCGTCCCCTCTGGGAGAGCACAGTGATTACTGCTAGCTACTAGAACAGGGATAATTGCATGTAATATCCAGCAGGCAGGTTGTATCCAAGTGGCTCGATCATCTTGGGTACATTCAGTCTGCCCATGCATGGTTCGAACCGCAGTCGGTTCAGCAGGATTTGAACCGACTATGGTCGGCTTACAAAAAAAAAAAAAAAGACAATTGCACAGAGCAGATAAGTATGACATGTTTGTTATTTTAAAATAAGTCATTTACAATGACTTTAATTTGCAATCTTAATTGCTCATTAGAGAAATGTGTGTGGAGCTATAAAACAATTCACTATATGCAGTGAATGGATGTATGTGTGAATGCATAGAACACGCATTAGTAGTACCGGTATATGGTTTTATTTTTACGCAGACAGCAAACATGCAATGTTTAGACAAGCCTTAGGCAGCCTATGACATATGCGTTCATAAATTATTGCTGGGCTGGAATGTACCTCGCAGTTTAGCAGGAAGTAAGTTGTACAACAACACACATGCTGCTTTTAATGGAAAGCTATGAAAAATCAATGAGGAAGTGCAGGCAGTGAGCAGATGGGCAGAAAACAGACAGGAACATATGTGAAAGAAGAAGAAAAAAAATCTGGATAAAAATAAATAAAAAAGCGAAAACACCAAATGTTCTTTTTGAATCAAACTGTGTGGTAAGGTATAGAGTTCTCTTGACTATTTATAACCTTCACTGCACAATCACAGAAGGGCAGAGGCGTAATTAAGAACTGTAATTGTAAAAAAAAAAGAAGAAAATTAAATGGAACATTAAAGGAATCCAGAGATACAAAAATATCAGAATTTACAAAAGAAAAGTAATTTCTTTAAAAGTAAAGTTGTTACAAAGCTTTGAAATTCGAACCAAGTAGCCAAGGGAAAAAAATAAAAACTTTAAAGTAAATCTGCCATCCAAAACACAAGGGGGTTGCCACTGCAGATTCCACATTCTGAAAATGCCATCAGCTGGGCTGTCATGTGGTCCTCTGGATTCAAAGTGTCAAGTCACTGTCCCTGAACAAGTATGTGGATAAAGACTTCTAATGTTTCTGTGAAATCTACATATTTTTTCATACTATTTTACAGTTTAAATTAAATGCTGCTTTATATGTTTTTCATCTCAAAGAAAAAAAAAAAGGGATAAACATATCCAAGAACACCTACAAATACTTCTGAAATCTGAAGAGGATATTCATAACAGAGCCTTTGTCTACATCATTCAAAACAGCAAGACATGACTTTCAACAAAATGGCGGTATTTTCAACTTGAGACTTGCGACACTCGCATTGTTGGAAAGGGTCCAGTGGGTCAGATTTGTTTTGGAGCAAGTGACGGATAGGAATCATATATTCATGTCACAACGCAAGTAACAGTAAAGATTACCCTCGCTTCTATTTTAGCAGTCCAGAGGTATTTGCTTGGGTTTGTTTGTGTTGTGACAGTGTCCTAGACTTTAATGAATGCCTCGGCCACTCTGCATTTTTGTACCATTCAGTCATGCATTTTTGTTATTGTTGAATGGGGTGCGAAGTTGCACTGCAGGAGCTCGAGTCCTTGGTGGTCTCCCAAGGTTTCTGACTAAAAAGGCATCTTCTTTGTTCCAGAAGATAAAGCCGTCCAGTAGGTCATTGAAAAGTCCAAATAAAGGCAGCAGCAGCCTTGGGAGAGAGATGAAGGATGAAACAAAAAAAAAAAAATAAAAAAAAAAAGGGAGAGAATGTTTTTTAGGTGACATATTAGCTATCATTTCCTACTCAAGTCACTAGAGGAGTTTCCTGGCAAGCAAGCTGCGGCTTTGCCAGATTAAAAAATATACAGTACATTTTCTGATTTTTACGGAGATTAAAAAAAAAAAATAATAATAAAAAAATTGAAATAAATTAGGAAACAATAAGAGTATAGCCCACAAGAAGTAGATTTCAGGCTGGGAAGTTTGGATTATGGAGAAAAAAGTCCCTCTGGGATGCCTCTGCCTTTACACCCACATGAACTTTAAAGACATCCGTCTTAGTCTGTAGGGTTTAATATTTCAACATTAAGTTGGCCCATCCTTTGCAGCTTCAACTCTTCTGGGAAGGCTGTCCACAAGGTTTAGGAGTGTGTCTATGGGAATGTTTGACCATTCTTCTAGAAGCACATTTGTGAGGTCAGGCACTGATGTTTGACGAGAAGGCCTGGCTCACAGTCTCTGCTCTAATTCATCCCAAAGATATTCTATTGGGTTGAGGTCAGGGCTCATCCATGTCTTTATGGACCTTGCTTTGTGCACAGTCATGTTGGACCAGGAAGAGGCCACAAAGTTGGGAGCAAGAAATTGTCCAAAATGTCTTGGTATGCTGACACCTTAAGAGTTTCCTTAACTGGAACTAAAGGGCCAAGCCCCTGAAAAACAACCCCACACCATAATCCACCCTCCACCAAATGTTTTGGACCAGTGAACAAAGCAAGGTCCATAAAGACATGGATGAGCGAGTTTGGGGTGGAGGAACTTGACTGGCCTGCACAGAGTCCTGACCTCAACCCAATAGAACACCTTTGGGGTGAATTTGAGTGGTGACTGCGAGCCAGGCCTTCTCGTCTAAACCTCAGTAGTTGTGGTCATCTTGAGTAAGGGCAAATGATGTAGCATTTACTTCCTGGAATCCTTTAGCCCTTAGCTCAAGCATGCATGCCAGAGTATGCTTAGCTGAGAAAATCCCTCCTCCTCTCCTGAAGACTCCTGGGATGTATGACATTTGCCTAGGCAAGAAAACTGAAAGTAATTGAAGAAATGTACAAAAAAAAAATAATAAATATAATGTACTTTCCTATCTATTTACTAATGCTAGCAGCATGAGGATAAAAAATAATCAATGTTGATTGGGAGAGTGAAGACCCCCGATTTGTACACTTCAGCCCTTAGAATCAATATCCAGGGGCTCACTCACTCCATTCGCCACACCACTTCCCAAAAATAGTTTCCGTACTACTTTTGGCGACTTCAGGGTGCGATTTGTATAGACATCTGCGCAGAAACCCGCCCAGATGCTTCTGCAAATCGCTCCCGAAGTCAGACTGACTATGAAATCGTGCGAGTTCAGCTGATTTCAATCCTGCCGTCAGTGTGAACCTAGGCTCAACCAGAATTTTAAGTGAGATTTATTTTATTTTTTACCCTAATCTATTCTATGCACGAAGGTAAAAAACATTGTCTCCCGCTGCTGTCCACCACAGCCAGTGAGCCAGTTCTGTGTCTGAATGAGCACATAGAGCAGCGGCTCGGGAGAGCAACTGCTTGGGTGCCCCCATTGCAAGCTGCTTGCTCTGGGGGCACTCGGCAGGAGGGAGGGGCCGGCGCGGGACCTGAAAAGAGGAGGATTAGGGCTGCTCCTGAAATACAACATTTGAGCTGGATATGCGAAACATGCGTTTCCATTAACAGCGCTAACACCTCAGAAAAGTAAGGATTTTCACTCTGGCGATACTGATCTCAACGGCCATTCTGAAGATGGAGGAAAGCCAGAGGTTGAGCAGGCAGTTCTCAGGCGCAGAAGCCCTTTAACTTTAGGTTTTGCTATGTTTCTCCCCAACACATCTGCATAGTGGGCCTCCATTATGGAAACAAGCCAACTGAAAAGCGTTCCTGCCAATCACAGCAGCCAGAATCTTCCTCTCTTTTTAAAACTTGCACTGGAAATTACCAGTCTGAGATTTGATGGTTGCTTTGCATTTCATACATGAGGCCCACTATGCCCACGGTTTAATATATCTAAGAGAATTCCATCAACTCCTATAAGATTGTTTGATTGCCAAGTTCCAATGTTAATAAATGTCCTGTGCAGGTAATAAGCCACAAACCAAGACAAGCAAATAGCTGAGAACATCCCAGCAAGAATCAATTGCTGCATTATAAGGCAAGGAATACGGCAGCAGACTTTCCACTCCTAACGAATCCCTGGTATGAAGGGAGCCGTCCAAAATTCCAAAATATGACTGAAAATGTAAACTGTTCTTTTAGACCAGGATTTCCTGAGCACCATGGGGGAAAAAAAAAAAAAAAAAAAAAAAAAAAAAAAGTTCAATTAGCACAAGAGGTCTATGCAACAGAGCCAGCAAACATCTCTAGATCCTTCCCACTGCAGGCCCATTTCCCGGGTGTGTGAAGAGATTTTACATTGTCAGATTTGCTCACGTTGGACATTAAAACGAAAAGTAAAAAGGTTAGACAAGGATAACAAACATTTTTTTCAAGTTAAGTTTGCTTCTCTGGAGAATGAGTGGGCTAAACTCAAGACCCTACAATCAAGTATAAAAACTTCTACTGCTAATCAGATAGGCCCATGGCCTAGACTTAACTGAATGCTGGCACCCTGCTAAAAGCATTTTTGGAATATTTAACCAGAGCTTAGAACAATATAGAATCTTTTTTTAAAGGCCAACCGCATGCAAAAGTTTTGCGGAACTACACTGCATCTGAGAACCTCAAACCTTAAAGCCATTTAATAGATTTTTAATATTTGAAGCAAACTCCCCCATCCATCCATCTCTCCATGCTATATTTTGTTGAGAGATCACTTTGGAAAAAAAAAAAAAAAATCAAGAAATACATTTCTGGCTATGGCCATCTTGAGTAAGGGTAGACGATTCATGTAGCATTTACTTCCTGGAATCCATCTGCCCTTCGCTCAGGCATGCAGGGTGTGTTTAGCTGAAAAAAATTCCTCCTAAAGACTCCTGGATGTATGACAATTTGCCTAGGTATGGAAACCAGAAAATAACTGAAGGAATGTTTTAAACTTTTTTTTTTTTTTTTACAAGTAAATCTAATATACTTTCCTATCCATTTACTGATGCTAGCAGCATAAGGATTAAAAATAGTCAATGTTGTGACAGATGCCATTTTTTGTTCAGGGACAGGAAGTGATGGGAAATCACTTGGCTCACATTTGTGACATTTTCCAAACATATCTGCGTTTCCATTGAAGATTTAAATGTGTAGAAACAAATAGTTCAGCACATGCAATCAGTGAGGTGTCTCCCAAATATGACACTACAGCCCAATCATCTGCCCTGCTACCACAGCATGTATTAAAGTGAATGTGTGCTTTGCCCATGCAGACCCCCAACAGGCACATATACTTCTCTTCCTTTCAGGTAGCAGTGAAATCAAAGCCCTGTGCAAGCTACAAATAACCAGAGTTGTCGCTCACAGAAGGCTATGGTCCCCGCTGTTACATGGATAAGTCACAAGTTCCTCTATACTAGGAAGTATCATGTATTTCTTTCACCTCTCAGCACTGAAGAGACCAGAGGGAGAGCAAAAGGTACATTTCTGGGAATTGGAGGGTTAAAGCAAGCTGAAAGGGGCAAAGTACAAGTTTGTAGCTGATGCACGAATCCTCATACACCAAGGACAAAAACACCCACCGAGCAATACCTAATCCCTTACTAACATGTATTACTAACAAAAGCAATCATCATTTCCTGTGTTTACCTTTTCAAAACATCTGTAGCATGTTCATTTTCACTACTACTAAGTAAAAATCATATCACAGAATGCCTCTCTAGTGATAATATGAATAGAGACGAAGTATAAACAGATTAAATGCATAGAACAGGATATTTTTAAAATATTGTATCCCCTGGCAAAGCCAGGTGGGAAATGTCAGCCCTGCCGTTCTCTAACTTGCACTCTGTAAGGATATTATATGTATTTATCTTGTTCTACAAGAGTGCAACAATCCTTCTGGTGATGAGTAAATTTCATTGGGAGAAATCCAGCCTCACTGAGCACTGACAGGATGGGTGATGTAGGTGAAAAGTTGGACTATCCCTTTAAAGGACTGTTTAGGTAGGCCCTCATTATATATATACACCAAGTGTTTCTCAACTCCAGTCCTGAAAGCACCCCAACTGGTCATGTTTTCAGGATTTCCCTCAGATGAAACAGCTGTGGAAATTACCAAGGCAATGAAACTGATCAAATCACCGGAGCAAAATAATGGTGAGCCTGAAAACATGACCTGCTGGGGCGCCTTGAAGACTGGAGTTTAGAAACACTAATACTTATACTAATAGATATGGCTAGGGATAAACCGATACCAGTTTTTAAGACCAAGTACTAATGCTTTTTCTTAAAGGGGAGATCCACCCTGAAAAATATTTTTAAATTTTCCCAGTCCTTTATTAATACTAAAAAACATTTGGAGTGAATTTTTTTTTTTTTTAACTTACCAGAAGTGCCCTGTTGCTAGGTGGTGGCTCCTGAACTGCCACTTCTGATCACTTCCACCCTCGCCTGTGCTTCTGGGAAACGTGAGTCATCATTTCCCAGGAGTCAGTGGGCAGGACTGTGTGCAAAAAAAAAAAAAATTGCATTATTTCCCGACAGGAAATGACGCGATTTATGGCTCATCTTGGCTGCCATCACAACGGGGCGGGCACTTCCGACAACGCCCAGTGTGATGGCAACCTGAGAAGTTTCCTGCGCCGCTGGGTGTCCTTACTGCACATGCACAAGAATAGCGGTGCATGTTGGTTATACAGCAGCACCGTATCGAGGAAGTTTATGCTTGTGAGCTTACCATCTTATGGTAACTTTTTAAATAAGATATTAAGAAAAGCGGCGGCATTTACGAGACTAACCAATGCTAAATATACATATGATAGTAAGAGATGGATTAAAAAAAAAAAAGTGTATGTGTTTGGAAATCCTGCCAGGCAATGTCATAATGTGCTAGTATGCATCACATACTGGCACATTATGAGAAACTTAGAACGAAGACCATCAGCGATGAGATGGCTGACACCTTCATCCGTTCTTCCTTCCGGGTTCGTGGCCTCCGGCTACATGAGTGGCCGGGGGCGCGATGACGTCACTCCTGCGCATGAGCTCTGAAGGTAAGCCAGACCATCAGAGAGTATGCGCCAATGACGTTATCGGCTGCATGCATTCATGAATATCTCCTAAGCGGTGCAAGTTTAGGAGATATTCACAGTACCCACAGATAATGTCGTGTACACACGAGCGGAACGTCCAACAGAAAAAGTCAGACGGGAGCTTTTCATCATATATTCCGATCATGTGTATGCCTCATCGGACTTTTTACGTCCAAAATTCTGATGGACCTAGAAAGAGAACATGTTCTAAATTTTTCCGATGGAACCAATTCCTATCGGGAAAACCGATCGTCTGTATGCTGTTCTGACGGACCAAAAACGACGCATGCTCTGAAGCAAGTACGAGACGGAAGCTATTGGCTACTGGCTACTGGCTATTGAACTTCGGTTTTCTAGTCCCGTCGTACGTGTTGTATGTCATCGCGTTCTGGACGGTCGGAATTTGGTGTGATCGTGTGTATGCAAGACAGCTTGTGCGGAATTCCGTCGGAAAAACCTTATAACTGGTCGTGTGTACAGGGCATTAGCCTTATTATAGGCTTGCCTGTAGGTACAAGTGCTGTAACAGAGTTTACAACTACTTTAAGTACTCGCCAATACCAATACTTTTATTCACACCATACATGCATGAAAACTGTTCGGAAAACTGCACAGATATCACTCGCAGAGACATGTTTTCATGTGCGTTTGAGGGAGTTTTTACAGCCTGTTCACATATATGTGCGGGCCAGCCGCAGTGCGATTAGAAAAAAAGAGTCCTGTGCGGTTTCAGTTCTGGAGCAATTTCTAATCTCATACACTACAATCCACATTGGAACCACACCTGAATGGCTGAACAAAATTGCACCGGACCGAGCTTTGAAATCGCACTGCAAACCAGCCCGCACATATGTAAATATTGGGGGGGGGGGACGCGATGAGGGAACTGGACTTTTAGTTTTCCTGAAGAATCTTTATAGGCTTCATTCACACCAGATGCAAAGGGACCGCAATAGGCAGCCAATGAAGTCCAATGTATAGTCAAGGGAAATGACCTTGTTTCCTGTTGTGTCAGTTCACACTACCACATGGTGCAAACAGTACATTTCAGAGCTATGAATAATGGATATGAAATGGGTGGTTCTGGTGTGAACAAGCCCTAACATTATTGGAATAGTAATTGTTAAAGACGGCTTTTGCTTTGACTATTCTACAGGAAGTGTACATTGCAGAGTGCATTAACCAGCAGCTACATCTTCCATCGTTCCTTCTACACCACAATGCTGAAAGCTTGATGCTTGCCATGGGTAACTGACCACTACAGCTCTGATCACAGGAACCGGACGCACCCAGAAGGGTCGGATGCTGGAAATTCTGCCGTTGGGTGTAGTGCTACAAGACAACAAAGACAGTTGCAGAAGAGGCAATAACTGGTCTTTAACAGGCACTTTTTATTCCTTTTTTTTAGGGCGACATTCACTTTAACAGAACACGCATAGGACCATAAAGCTATATGAAGTGTTATATTTCATCCGCAGTATACCAAAAGTTTGTAAGTTTCTATAGCATTTCTAAATATAAGAGTTTAACGCAATAAAGAGAGCCATATTGTGGTAACCATAAAAACAGAAATCCCTTTACAATCACATTCTCTGTAAAGTCACAAGATCTGGAAGATACTTATCTCTTGGGTCTGCCATGCCAATCTACAAATACTTTTAGTAGTAAGCCCCCATGCACAAGCTTTATATCATACCATGGGGAACAGACATTAAACCAATTATAATATCATCAAATATATACATTTACATCAGACAAGCAATCCACTGCACTGCCTAATCAGCAGAAGGCAATTATTCAGCCATTCTCCATCCCTGAAGATCATCTTCCTGGCAGTCATCACTAGCCTGATGTCATCGTTTAGTGCCCATTGTGACGCCGTTTGACAAACTGAACATATGCTGCTTGGACCACACAGCAATTCCTGCCATGATTGCTTGCCATTTGCTACTTAATTCAGTCACTTCTCTTCTTAAAACTGAAAGATCATAGATAAGCTTGACTCTTTCATTTGATCTAGTCACAAACATGGTAAAGCTGCCCACGTTTATTTTGACATTTTTTTAAACAATTGATTTATATTTTTTTGGTGCTTTTTTCTCACTGTGGACTCAAAACATTTTATCTGCTATTGAGGCAGATAGCGAGGAAGCCATCTTGGGCCAACAATGGAATTTCTCCACTAGAGCCAATTTTAGAGCCCTTTCACACTGGGGCGGTTTGCAGGCGCTATTGCGCTAATAATAGCGCCTGCAAACCGACCCGAAAGTGCCGCTGCTTTCATTCCAGTGTGAAAGCCCCGAGGGCTTTCACACTGGAGCGATGTGCTGGCAGGACGGTAAAAAAAGTCCTGCCAGCAGCATCTTCGGAGCGGTGAAGGAGCAGTGTGTATACCGCTCCTTTACCGCTCCTGCCTATTGAAATCAATGGGATGGCGCGGCTATATCGCTGGCAAAGCGCCTCTGCAGAGGGGCTTTGCGGTGGTATTTAACCCTTTCTCGGCCGCTAGCGGGGGGTAAAACCGTCCCGCTAGCGGCCGCATACCGACGGTAAAACGCCGCTAATAATAGCGGCGTTTTACCGCCGACGACCCCCCCGCCCCAGTGTGAAAGGGCTCTTAGAGAAGCCAATTAACCTACCAGCATGATTGTGGAAGAAACCAACACAAGCACAGGGACAGCATACCAACTCAAACCCAGGGCCCCTGTGCTGCAAGGAAGAAATACGGACCGATTACTGCAAAGTTAGATAACGGGCTCTTTCGCAAGGATTCCATGTCTATCAAGCAATCTCAGACACCTTCCCCAAAGCAAAGCTTAAAGTTTGTACTAAACTCAGTACCCTGCAATCACTATATCTTGTCTCACGCAGTACACAAAACATGGAAATGCAACTGTTTTAGTAAATATAAACTGCTAAATACCTTTCCTCAGCAGTATTTCGCAGTCTTGTGGCTTCTATCAGAGCCTGATTAAAGCTTGTAGGAGGAGTTTTCATACTGTACTGGCTGTCCTATCAGAATGCAGGACCCCTGACCCCCAGTGATGATTGGCCCAGTGCTGATAATATGCACTCTCACAAGGAAAAAAACCTCTAGCAACACACATCAAACTGAGCATGTGCAGCCTGACTCCAGTAACTGTCTTATCCAGACATGTTTTGGAGACAATGCAAGAAGAGGAGGATTTGTACATACAGGAAAAAACAGCCTTTTTACACAATGCAGATGATTAAAGTAATTGTTAACCCACTTGTATAAAAAAAAATCCTGCACTGTAATAAACCAGTAAATGCCCCTGTGCCAGGTAAAAAAAAATATGCTCATCTGTATGTATAACAGTGCAGCTCCCAGCGTTCAGCTCCAGTGGGCGGGGCTGAGCACTCCCACTGACGTCAGCCAGAGAGGAGAGAGTGAAAGCAGAGTCAGCTGAGCGCTGGGAGCCGCCTGTTATACACACAGATAAGCATATATTTTTTACCCAACACAGGCACATTTACTGGTATATTAGAGCACAGATGGAATGTTTTTTAATGAAATGTGAGCAGCAGGAGCGGGTGGAGTGGGCGCTGACACGCGGGGGGGCAGAGGAGACACAGAAGAGCAGGCTGCGGATGACGGAGGCACTTAAACAGACCATGATGTCAGGGGCTCAGCCAGGTATTACAGGTGTTACAGGGTGCCAAATTACACAGCAAAGTACTGGTGTTGTGTAACATGCGTTAAAGGAACAGAATCTGCGTTTTTTGGGGGGTTAACAAACGCTTTAAGTCCTTAGGTTCCACAGTGAGTATAACAAGCATTCTTTACCGCATATAAATACTGATTTTACTGTTGTGGGTTTAGTAACACTAAGTCATCGATATCAGATTGGTTGAAGAACTTTAACCACAACTAAAATCCACCTTATATTCAGACGTTTCATGGGTCAGCTGTGCAACTCCCAGGCCTCCTCCTTTTCCCATTGGCCTAAACTCAAAAAGTCACCCAATGTACAACAAAAAAACTGATATGCGGGAATATTGTAATCAACTGTACAAAATAACCATATGTTCATGATTTTCCTTAATCTTGATCATGCAAAATAAAAATGTTCTGTTACACCCCAATAATAATTTACTTATGTCCACACATGCACAGCTCCAGCCAAAACATTTTATTACATTGTGGATAGGATAGAGTGGGGAAGGGTTAGACCCTATCAGGCTTTATTACCATTAGTGCCCCAATGGGGGAGGTTTCCTCTCACTTCCTGTAAATGACAAAAGAGGGAAAGTCTCTCCAAATGAGAGATAACACATTTTTAGTTCATTTAAGCTGGCCATAGATGGTTCACATCAACATTGTCATTGGATAGTTAATGGTGGAGGTTATTGATTTTATACTTTTAGTGTAGTCAATTACTATGTATTTATACATACAAATTTCTATTTTGTTATAATTCTCTCTCTAAATCTCTGTAGTATCTTTCCTACACCTTTTCTCCTTTTGGTGTAACTTCCCCTTGTTCATTGCATGGTTAGCCACTGAACCCGACCCATTATCAGAGTGAGTAGATCATTTTTGTTCTTTTCAATAGATGGTTCACATCTCGGCTTGTTCGACACGGACCAACCAAGGTTTGAACCATGTACTGGCAAGGCTAATTGTACCCAAGTTGAGCTATCAACATTGCTAGCGGCTATTCAATCAACACTGAATATTTTTAAACTTCATGCCGACAGCATTAGTAAACATATCCCTTCCTATATCATAATTACTTTTATTTTTTTTCACATTTCTTCAGCTATTTTCTGGTTTATTGCCTAGGCAAATGATGTCATACATCCCAGGAGTCTGCAGGAGGGGTTCTCTCAGCTAAGCACACACTCTTACCTGCATGGCTGAGTCAGGGGCAAATGGCATTCCAGGAAGTAAATGCTACATAAATCACCCGCCCTTACTCAAGATGGCCACGGCCAGAAATGCTATGGGGGTGTTTTTCAAAGTGACTTCTCAACAAAATAAAACACAGTGAAAAATGGATGGATTGAGGGGGGGAGGGGGGGTGGAGTTTTCTTTGAATATTAAAAATGAATTAGATAGTACTTTTGGTTTGTGATGCAATGAAGATCCACTTTAACACTGACTGTGTTGATTGTTGAATCAAGCGATTTTCTTTCCTACAAGCCGTGGTTGCAAGAAAGAATATCGCTCCATCTATTGCTGGCTTTAGAAAAAAATAGCACTGCTGGCAAAGTTTTTATTGCAGTTTGTCCTCTTATCTGGGGGCTCTCATCCTCCTTCATTTCTTGCAAGGACATCAGAAGGGACATGAAGTGAGGGAAAATCCCAGAAAAAAAAAAGAACACCGTTTATCCAAAACCTCAAAAAGTCGTCCAAAGATGGTTTGAATCTCAGCAGGTTCAGCAGGGACCAGCCGAGATTTGAACCATCTATTAGCAGGCTGATTGTATTCAGGTCAATCCATTGACTTGGGTACGACCAGCATGATAGATTTTTACATGCGATTATTGCCAGCGGCTACAGCAGGGATGGCTCCCCCCACTGGGATAACACAACAGCTCAGCGGAAGAAGTTCCCCCCCTCAACACTGCCTGTGTTGGTGGGGGAAATTGAGCAATTTGCTTTCCTGCAACTTGTGGTTGCAAAGAAAATCGCATCATCTATGGCCAGCTTTAGGCTTCAAGGTCCTTGTAAAAGCCACAAAATTATTGAACAAATCAGGACTGTAACGTGGCCATTAGGCCATTAGGCCCTGAAAACACAACAAGGAACTGAGAATGGAAAGAGTAAATCTCGTTAATACATCAAACATGGGTTTGCTGCTACAGTAGAAAGTGATGGGGGAGGGCAGCATCATTTACATTGGAAGCTAACAAACTGTCTCACTTCAATTAAAATGCATGATACTGTGCAGAATAAAGACTGACACTTCCCATTTTCAACAGCGACTATTTATGGTCCAAATGCTGCCTCTGGAAAGAAACACATGAGCTTACCAGCTGCACATAAAAATATACCTACACAAGAGAACACTGGAGGGTCTGTGCAGAGCTTTAGAATTTCCATCTGATCTGGAATGTTTAATGTAGAAAGATTATGCTAATTTCTCCACTCAGAAACTGGAAGATTTGAGGTAGCCATCACCATTAAGCATGAATTGGTCGTGTCATTACCCTTGTTAATTAAATGCTGCTTCAATCATGTAAACACTATTGTACCTTTAGCTAAAACTACTCTATACTTAAACAGTTGAAGTACATGTGCAGTATAGGAACAATTATTGCCAACATGTTAAAATACATTCTACGGACACTTTGGGATCTAATTTATAATCGATTTCACACAAAAAACTTATACAACTGTCACCAAAAGATTCAAATTTTGCAACTGAATCCAAGAAAAATGTATAAATCTCTGGTAAAACATTAAGGCCCCTTTCACACGGGGCTGTCAGTTTTCACTACTCCGCTTGCTCAGCGGGCATTGCGCCGTTGATACCAGCTGAGCCGGCGGATGACAAGTCCGTCTCTGCACTCTGTGCAGGGATGACCTGTCAGAAAGTCCACTCTCCCCTATGGGGGGAATCGGATGATTACGGACCGCCTGTCCTTTTCATCCGATCCGCCAGAAGGATGGAAAATATGACATCCATCCATCTGGATTTTGCAGAGCGGATCGGATGTCAGCGGACATGTCACTGCTGACATCTGACGCTCCATAGAGCTGTATAGATCGACCGTTCAGATCAGGCTGAAAAAACTGACAGGCGGATCTGAACGGTCCGCATGTGTGAAAGGGTCCCAAGGCTACTTTCACACTGAGGCGCTTTACAGCTAAAAATAGCGCCTGTAAAGAGCCTCTCACTCCAGTGTGAAAGCCCGAAGGATTTTACACTGGAGCGGTGCGCTGGCAGGACGCTCAAAAAAGTCCTGCAAGCAGCATCTTTGAGGCGCTGTAGGAGTGATGTATACACTGCTCCTAAAGTGCCCCTGCCTATTTAAATCAATGTGCAGAGCCGCCGCTGAAGCAGCGCTTTTAACCAAAAGGGAAAAAAAAACAGTTTGCTCTAACTGTTTAAAAAAGTAATAGTTGGTGTTCGGCTTCTAAACTCAACTGTCTAGAAAAGACTATAAAAACGACCCTGTGTACATGTACTGATAAGATAACAGAGGAGAATTCAGGGGCAGCTGAAAAAAATGCCCAACTGCTCCTAAACATCCGTTTACCAGCAGCAGTGTACATGAGGCCTTAGTGTTATTTAAATCAGCTAGACCGTATAAGAGCTCATGCACATTGCATCTCAAAAAAGCGGCTCCTACAGGCTTTTGAGCTTTAAGCTCTCATTTCTTTCTGTCTGGAAACTCCCCTCTATGTTAGCCAATTAGGCCCTGCACACCACGGATTTTTCAGTTTACAAGCATAAGCTTATAGGCAGAAAAAACCCCAAACTCGTGTTTGTGAGAGGAGCTTTCTAGCAGAAGAGACACCTAAATGCCCAAAAATACGTGGAAAGCATGAAAATGCACCAAAAACTAAATAACAATGCTGGTGGGGGTTGTGAAGAAAAAAAATTTAAAAAAACGCTTATGCTCAAAAAAGCTCACATGAGCTCAATAAAATTAAAAAATTTAAAAAAAAGACATGCAAAAGAGCAAAAAAAAATCTCAAGTTTCTTCAAGCTTTTAGGCAGAGAAATAAAATCTCTTTTACAAAGTCTCTATTGGTAGAAAAGTAAATTCAACAGATTAGTGCAACAGTGTGATGGTTACATCAAACATAAGATAGAGAGGAAGATC
The DNA here is from genome assembly GCA_037952925.1 of Lithobates clamitans. NCBI lineage: Eukaryota > Metazoa > Chordata > Amphibia > Anura > Ranidae > Lithobates > Lithobates clamitans. The sequence continues at coordinate 4,135,093 of JBBGZY010000271.1, forward strand.
CCAACAAAGGGATGTTATATACATGGTACAATATTCATCAGTACAACAGAAAACAGCAGTGATACGTCGCGATGAAGATCATTTAATGACCCAGGGTATATTGTATGGTAGGCAAGGGCTCGGAAACCACCCCAAGCAATAAAAGAGGGGTTCATACATAGATTAACTGCATATTGATTATGGATAAGAGAGAAAAATAACTGGTTTTTATTTTATTTTTTCCCCCATCACTGTACCCATCTTCACTGGATTAACTCCTGGAAACCAGGAGTGTCAGAGAAAGTATACAGAAAAAGAAAGGGAATGGTTAGACTCTGTAGCAGACAAGGGAGGATATAAGAGAGAAAAAAAAAAAAAAAAGGAGGAGAGAAAGGAGGGAAGAGTCTGGTGGAGGGTGCATTTCAAAGACCCTTAAATTGAATGTAGGCTGCTGAACCTGGAAGATTGGTTGTATGATATCCATGGTTGCCAGACCCAAGAAAGTTATTGTGAGTATCAGAGGTGAGGGCTGCCAGTTTCTCATTAATCATAATGTCAATCATGCGGTTTTTAACTGCTTCGAAGCTAAGTACTGGGGTTTTCCATGCCCTCGCAATGATCAACTTAGTTGCATTAAAAAGGTGCAGGGCCAATTGGCGTTCCGGGTGGAGGAGTTCAGGGATAGGTTTACACAGAAGGGCTTCATAGGGGTCTCTATTAAGGTTGGAATGGAGCATGTTACGAAGAAGGGCGTAGGACCCTGACCCATAGTCTACATACTTTGGGACAACTCCACCGAATGTGGGCAATGGTACCTTCCTGTGAACAACCCCGGTAACAGTGAGGGGAATAGGAAGGAATAAAACAAGCTAGTCTTCCTAAAACTCTTAAGGGCTATTGTCATGATCTGCCAGTCCTCTGGGTCCAACTGTTTACCCAAGTCTCTCTCCCATTGGAGATGATACGATTTCACTGGGGGTTTCCTAGAGGAAATGATTGAGGAGTAAAGTAAAGATATTAATTCCGGGGAATGGGGTTTAGCCCTGCAGATGCTTTCAAAGGGGGTCAAGGTGTATGGGGTAGGTCGGGCCTTTGTAAGTTGTTGGAGGAAGTGTTTAATTTGGAGGGAACTAAAATGTTCTCAAAGGGGGATATCATGGGAAGATCTGAGAACATCGAATGTTCATTTTCTCGTAGGGGTGAACAGAGAATGAACGTCAGTGAATCCATTATCCGCTCACCACAAGAATTGTTTAGGATTCTCACAACTGGGGGTAAATAAAGGGCAGTAAGACGCAGTACTGGTAGGGGGGGGGGGGGGAATAGTAGTCCGAGAATTTAACAGAACCCCATAGGCAAGAGAGTGTCATACATGGCCCAAACCCGCGTGGGCGCTTTGTGGGGGGAGGGGGAGCCAGGGTATAGAGGAAATGGGAATAAGGTGACATTTGACCAGATCAATAGTGGTCCAAAGCCGCATTTGATATGTGTCATGAAGGTGAGATAGTGGGGCTATGTTCGCTGCCGTGTAGTATGCCTGAAGATTGGGGACCAAAAGACCCCCATTGATCCGCCAAGTGTTTATTCATCCGGTGTTGTGTGGGACCCCAGACGGATTTCAAGAGCTTGCGTTGGTGAATTTGTAATATGGAGGAAGCGATTGAGACTGGTGATACTCGAAAGATACAACAGTTTTGGGAGGTAGGTCATACTAACCGCAGAGATCCTGCCAAACCAGGATAGCGGGAGGTGGGACCAGGAGGATAGCATGTTAGTGAGCTTTCTAAAGAGAGGAGGGAAATTGGCCTGGTACAGTCCGTCATATTTAGGAGTGAGATGTATACCCAGATAGGGCAATGAGGGGAGCCATTGAAATGGGAAATTGGCCTTTAGAGAGGTCAGTTCTGAGGAGGAAAGTTTTACGGACATCGCCTTAGACTTAGTAGGGTTAACATGTAGTCCTGAAAGAGACGCAAAAGGTCTCCAAAAGGGAGAATAATTAATTAATAAATTAGGCAGCGAAATTCTGGGTGCTGTCAGAGTCAATAGGGTGTAATCTGCATACAAGGAGATCTTATGAGCAGAACTCGCCACTTCAATACCTGTTTTATCTGGATGTGAACAGAACGCCACCGCCAGCAGTTCCATAGCCAGGACAAACGAGAGAGAGGTGAAATCGGACAGCCCTGTCTTGTGCCCCTCCGGATAGGAAAAATAGAGGATTCAAATCCGTAGTATTTCATTTTAGCCTAAGGGACACCGTACAGTGCTGCCAGCCAACTTAGAAAGGAAGTGCCAAAGCCGTAGTTGCGGAGTACTGTCATGAGATAAGGCCAAGACAAAGTGTCAAAGGCCTTGTTCACATCCAGTGACAAAAGCATACTTTTCAGGGAACGGTTATGGGCAAGGTGCTGCAATTGAATGATTCTCCTAATGGCATCCCCTGCCTGTCTCTGTGGTACAAACCCTACTTGGTCTTTTTTAAATAAACGGCGGAGGAAGGAGTTCAAACGGTTATCCAAAATTTTGGTGAGGATCTTCATGTCAACATTAATTAAATCTCAAATGCCTGCAAAAGCAACTTTTTTTTTTGAGCTACAGTGTGCATGAGCCCTCCCCCAAACTGACAATGCTGCTGTGCATTCATCCAGAGTGGGGGCACTTTAATACAGGAACAGTGTGTCTCCCCATTCACCAGGTAAAAACAGAGGGAAAAAAACCTAAGAAAAGAAAAATAATGTAGTCACAACATCTGACGATTGGTAAGCTGCACTATTACATTTTTGGTTTTAAAGTGATTTATAAAAAAAATAAATAAAAAAACTAACCTTTACAAACATGTCATACTTACCTGCTCTATGTAAGGGTTTTGCCTCCTCCTCACAGAGTGCCCCCACGGAGAGCCGCATTCCATGGGGGCACCCATGCGGGTGCGCTCTGAAGTCCTGCTGTGTCTATCGACGGCAGGACTCGGCCCGACCCCTGCATCACTGGATTTGATTGACAGCAGCAGGAGCGCCATTGGCTCCCGCTGCTATCAATCTAGCCAATGACACGAGACAGTGGCTTGAGCTGCTGGGCTCATTCTGGTCGCTGGAACAATTTGGTTCAGATAAGAAAAAGGGAGCTCTGGAGGGCAGCTGCACCACAGAAGGTTTTCTGTGAGACCTTGAGACTTTACAACTCTAATACCGATTTAAGTCTAATTCTTGATTAGTATAAGTATTAGGCCTTGTACACCCTGAGCATCTGCCCAGCCCTCCTGAGCACCTTTTCTCCTGGCAGGGTACAAAAATGTGCCTAAAGCTGAACTTTGCAAAGGCATTTAAGAGTGTCAATCATCTGGGTGTTCATTGATTCCAATAGCGAGAATATTACTCTATTCTGGCCACAGAAATGAATGCTCAAGTACCAAACGTGCCTAGCGTTTAGGTGTGCTGGGCGTTTTTTCTGCCGGGACACTTTCTTGAAGGGACTACATGGCTAGATTTTTTTATAAAAACATTTCCCACCTTTTGCAAAAAAATAAGTACAACCATACTACAAAAAAGATGTGCATTCATTACATTTTTTGCATTGCAACTGTGAGCAGTTGATCATGGGGGCAATGCACATGCTCAGCTAAAGAACTGGAGAGAAAAAAATGGACTACAAATGCACTTACATCACTGCACTTGCGCTCCATTGAGAACTGTTCCTCTGCTGCTGTGGCAGATGAGACTTGTAGTCTTCCATTCAGAGAACCCTGTGAATGAATGACGTGGGCAGAGCCACACAAAGCGAAACCAAAGTCAAACAAACAGAAGCCCCAATTCAGGGGCAGCACCAATTCCATCTGCTGGCCACTACTTCACTGCTCTGTTCTCTAGTGGCATAGCCACCAGAAGGAACTATAGCGAGAAGAGGAATGGTCAGACATCTGACACTCCGATGTTTCGGACTGTATGGCTATTAAAAAAGGCAATTTGCCACCACAGGTCAAACTCTTTTATATAGCTAGCCTTAAGAAAAAAAATATTATCAAGGAGTTGCTATAACACAACAGATTTGAATGCAACACTACAAAACAATAACGTCAAATGTTATGGTACACATACAAAAAAAATAAAATAAAAAAAATTGTCCACGGTCAAACCTCAAAATAGTGCGCAACTGTATAGACTTCTACTATAGCTCGCAAGCCGCAGCCAGAAAAATCAGAAATATGAAATTCAAGGAACCAGCAAGTCCATATCTAGTAACAGTCTAGGCCTGGTTAATTAAAAAGCTACTGGCCACAAAAAACAAATAAAAGATGACTCCGGTGTTCAGCTTCGGCTCTTTTCGGTGGCTCCCTTGTTGTTCCTACTGCGCACGCGCTGCACCTGCAGTAGAGGGGGGTTCTTATCCGCCAAGGGGAACTTTCTCGGCAGAACACCGACAATGTTTACTAAACAACATTGCTCAGCCCTGAAACACTTAAATAGAGAAACATTGTTTCTTTTTGTATATTTCTGTTTCTTCATCTGCAGATCAAAAGGGATGAACAAATGTTTAACCCCTTAATAACCCTTAATTTACTCTAATCAGCCTTAATTAGCTCCCTATTCTCCTCCATTTAATTATTATTTTCCTGCTTTTTTTCTTTTGTGCACGTCTATTTTATAAACGATAAACACTTTTTTTGTTTGCTTTGTTAATATATATGTGTAAAAATATTCACTAACATATATTTACACATTTCACATAGATAAAGCGCTAAATTAACAAAAATCTATTTATTTTATTTGTAAATAACTTTTCCATGCTTTGTATCATTGCTGACAGCTGAAGTTAAAACAAAACAGTTGCGGTAGGTATAGGTAATTGGTATTGGCGAGTACTAAGAAAAAAAAAAAAATTGGTATTAGTGCATCCCTAGCTGCCATGATGGATCTGAAATGACAGGTGCTCTTTAAATGTAAGGACTTATTCTTGCTGATAGTTAGAATCTAATATTTCCAACCAACATGAAGGTTTCCTATTTAGAAAAACAAGCTGTCAGATTAGTAAAACAGCGACATCAGAAACGATTTCAGGTTAATCACACATAGTTGGAGAACTACCCAAATTCTTTTAATTAAAATAACGTTTTTATTATTATTATACAGGATTTATATAACACCAACAGTTTGTGCAGCGCTTAAAATAAAGGCAGACATTAGTTACATTACAATTTGGTACAAGAGGAATCAGAGGGCCCTGCTCATTAGAGCTTACAATCTAAAAAGGCAATTGATACAAAAGGTAATGGCTGTGGGGGATGAGCTGATGGAGGAAGTAAAACAGTATTAGTTAGAGGCAGGATAGGCTTCTTTAATCCAGGGATCGTCTAAAGATGGATAGATTAGAGGACAGTCTGAAATATTGGGGTAGGGAATTCCAAAAGATGGGAGAAGCTCTGGAGAAATCTCATGGTTACTGTGAAATTGTGTGGATGCATAAATGCAGGTTATCTCAGCTTGCAGAGCTTGGATTCATTGAATGAGTTTACCAAAAATGTAAGTATAGCAGAATACACAGCCTCATGCTGCATAACTAAGCTCCATTTCATGCTGAATAAACTTATTAATTAAATAGAAAACTATATTTTTACTCCAAGCGCATTTTATTGACAATAAAATTTGATAAAAATAAAAATGATTTAAATCAAAAATCCAATTTTTTTGGATTTTGTTTTTTTTTTTTTTAATTATCGATTTTTATACACCATGCAGCGCATGAAAAACATGCAAAAACGTGGGCTCCATCGTGCCTGCATAGGTGTGAGTGCAGCATGAAGCTAAACCTTATCACTATCAGCAATGTTTTCCCCAGGCCTCAAGTGGACTTTGATACCAAAGCAAACCATTAAAGAAAAAAGGATTTTGCAGTAAACTTTAAAATGGAGTGTCCTATGGCATAGGTAAGGTTTTTTTGGACGCTTTTAGACTAGAAAGTTTGCTATGCTAATAGGAAGTAAGAACTTTGGAGAGTAAACTGTATAAGATCAATGACATCACAATGTCATATTGTTTGCAGGCAGCGTTACATTCACAGGGTACTGAAAAGTGACTTGTAACATATGGTCAGCTCTGTAGAGCTCACAATAGCCCCCAAGGTTGGTCATTTATCAGAGCCAGTCAGAGATTCCATGATTTTAATCGGACTTTCCACTGCTCAGATAACCAAAGAGAACATTTTCTGCTTAGATGGCTTCAATATAACAAATAAGAAGTCCTAAAGAAAACCACAATCATGGCTATGGGAGGAAGAAATAAACAAAAGCCGAGGAAACAGATAGTAAAATATCTGTTTTAACGCTGCAGTAAAGTTTTTAAATCCGCAGCACTATGAAAAAACGGCTGACAACTACGCAATTTGTGAATTCCGATCTCCTTCCTTCCCATTAATAACCAGGACTGAAAGAGTTACAGTAACATCAGACTACACATTAAAGTTTTGTCTTCTTTTTGTTCCTTTTTCAGGATGTTTGCAAACATGGAAATCTCCCCCCACCCCCATGTTCATGGAGACCTGGCTTCTGTATGATCATGCTAACAGACAACATATTGTTGCCCCTAGCAACTGTCAAATCCAACAAGGTTCTTCTCTGCCTGCAAAGGGCAACAAGGTATCCTCCTCCAAGAAAAATCTTTCTACTCTAGTGCCTGGATCAGTAATTATTATTATACAGGATTTATATAGCGCTAACAGTTTGTGTAGCACTTTACAACATTAGGGCAGACAGTACAGTTACAATACAAGAGGAACCAGAGGGCCCTGCTCCTTAGAGCTTACAATCTAGAAGATTAACTGAAGATGGCAAATGATAAACGATTATTTACAGGATGACTACTTCTTTCACAAATGACACAACTAGCCAATCATATTCAGGGGAAACACATTCCTACAAATTAATGTGAATCCACATTCATCAACATGCACCTTGGCCGGCTTAGGAGTGTGAAAGGGCATAAAGAATTGAAGGGGACGGGAAGAGGTGCGACATTAAACAATGGCCAGCCAGGCTGCACATGGCTGAATACATTAGTAGGAACAATAGGGAACACATTCACGGAGTAACAAGGTAAAATGAGGAAAGCTTGCCTCGAGGTACGCTTTACAAGTGTGACGGTATGGAAGAGCAGACTGTGCCGGAATTACACATTCTCTATGGCACACTATATGACCGATTCCCCAAACCACCCCCTTCTTTATGAATCACTCAGCGGAGGAGCAGCCAAGGGGGGGGAGGCTTCCCTACTTACCTGGCCCTAATATTACATGTGGGGTATACTGGATCTAGGACACCCCCCTCCAATACAGCCCATCACAAGGCAGCTGTACCAGCTCACATCTCATACAACACAAACAACCACTACAATAAACTATAAATATTAGCAACAGGCTACATATACCAAGCACAAGCTTTCCAAACATCTGTGCTAGGAAATAATCTGCACTTTAGCTAGCTGTCACGGAAAAACTGTAGACAAATTGAATACTGTGTCTATACAAGAATCTGTATACCAACCCAGCTCATATTTTAAAGGTTATGGTGGCCACACACATCTATACAAGTCGTCATTCGCTGCAACTAAACTGATAGGGATTGTAGGCCAAAGACCCTCCGCAGTTTGATTTAGGCCCCTTTGACACTTGTGTGACTTGGGGCTGCAAAGTCACATGACAAGTCGTACCCCATGATTTCCAATAAGTATCGTTCATATTTGTGCGACTTCAAAGTAGTCCCTGCACTACTTTGGTCAGACTTTGATGCGACTTGAAATCCATTTTTAACTCTAAGTTATCAAAACAATTTTTAGATCGTCAAGACTGATTGGTTTCAACAGATCATATTTTCGAAGGGTGCTTTCAAGGTCTCAGAAAACACAAAACCCCGAGTGCACTACTGCATCATTCCATATTTAATCAATGATTGATCAATTAGACATCGTTCAGAAATCACCAGGTGTATGTGTAGCGTAAACTGGCAAGTTTGGGATCAATGTGCCTCCTAATAGAATGAATGTCATATTCACACTAACTACAGGAACTATTGGAAAAGCACATTCGGCCTCGTTCACACAGTCAGAAAGAACAGGCGTTCGATTCACGTTTACAGATGCAAAGTAAACGTTGGTGCTGTACAGTAATAGGGAACAGTCTGGTACACACGGGGTGTCTGCATCACTGTGCGCTAAATGTCAGATCAAGCGCAATGTTTGCCAGGTGTTTCCACTTCCAAAGCTTGCCAATCGCCTCCAAGCGCCCCCCAAAAACACCTACATTAAAGTCAACAGAAGTGTCCCAAAAGCCTCTAAGTCAACAGAAGAACCCCAAACACCTCCATTCAAGTCAACTAAAGTGCCCCAATTGCCTCTACTGAAGTCAATAGAAGTGCCCCAAAAACACCTCAATTCAAGTTAACAGAAGTGCCCCAACCGCCTCCAAGTCAACAGTTGCAGCTCCATTCAAGTCAACAGAAGCACCCCGAACACCCCCACTCAGGTCAATAGGCTAACCCCTAATACTTTCATTCAAGTCAATAGTAAAGTGCCCCAAATGCTGCCATCCAAGTCAATGGACGCATGCCATAAATGGAAGCCTAATGCTCCAAAGGCGCCTGGCACACATATGCAGGGCACTATGGTGAGTCTCTTTCCTTTGCTTTCCTCCCACAAAAACAGACATTTGGATATCTTCAGAAATCACCTCCAAATTGCATCTAAACCGCAAAACCAACTTTGTGGGCATTCTGGTCTCACCACCGTTTGAACGCACCTTAGGAGCGGATCATGCCAGGCACAGCCCCCCCAACTCAGTCTACGGGTCACGGCCCCCCCCCCAACTCAGTCTACGGGTCACGGCCCCCCCCAACATTCTACGGGTCACAGCCCCCCCCAACATTCTACGGGTCACAGCCCCCCCCAACATTCTACGGGTCACAGTCCCCCCCAACATTCTACGGGTCACAGCCCCCCCAACATTCTACGGGTCACAGCCCCCCCCAACATTCTACGGGTCACAGCCCCCCCCAACATTCTACGGGTCACAGCCCCCCCCCCAACAGTCTACGGGTCACAGCCCCCCCCCCCAACAGTCTACGGGTCACAGCCCCCCCCCCCAACAGTCTACGGGTCACAGCCCCCCCCCCCCCAACAGTCTACGGGTCACAGCCGCCCCCCCCCCAACAGTCTATGGGTCACAGCCCCCCCCAACAGTCTATGGGTCACAGCCCCCCCCCAACAGTCTATGGGTCACAGCCCCCCCCAACAGTCTATGGGTCACAGCCCCCCCCAACAGTCTATGGGTCACAGCCCCCCCCAACAGTCTATGGGTCACAGCCCCCCCCAACAGTCTATGGGTCACAGCCCCCCCAACAGTCTACGGGTCACAGCCCCCCCAACAGTCTACGGGTCACAGCCCCCCCAACAGTCTACGGGTCACAGCCCCCCCAACAGTCTACGGGTCACAGCCCCCCCAACAGTCTACGGGTCACAGCCCCCCCCCAACAGTCTACGGGTCACAGCCCCCCCAACAGTCTACGGGTCACAGCCCCCCCCAACAGTCTACGGGTCACAGCCCCCCCCAACAGTCTACGGGTCACAGCCCCCCCCAACAGTCTACGGGTCACAGCCCCCCCAACAGTCTACGGGTCACAGCCCCCCCCCCAACAGTCTACGGGTCACAGCCCCCCCCCCCCAACAGTCTACGGGTCACAGCCCCCCCCATCTTCATCCAATGACCCCACACAGCAGGCCCCCCATAACTCCACACCAGGGGACCCCCCATTGGACACAGGAGCGGAGATCAGTCCTCTATACTGACGTGTCTTGCACATGATAGTGGAGACCCTTCACCCCTCCCCCATACACGGAGGTCGGTAGGTACCCCCTGGGATGACTCACCGTTGATCTCATAGACCGGAGCATCGTTCTGATTGAAGCCTTTGGACACGTAAACTTTCCGGACCTCCGAACAACTTTTGCTGGCCCCGGCGGCGGAGAGGCTGCTGAGCGCTACAATACAAAGCAGCAGCAGAGGGGGGAGAGACGTCCGGAGCATGGCGGAGGAGTACCGGGACAAAGGCTGAGGATACCGGGACACTCTACTCCTGGGAGACACTCAGCCCGCTTCCTCTAGGCTCCGGCTCGGACACAAGGCTCGGGCTGTCCGGGAGAAGTTCTACAAGTGTGGCGGGGCCCCTGGCGGAGAGCTGAGCTCTGCTCACTGATCCCTCCTCCGGCGGAGACTGTCCGGGGCGCTGTGTATACGGAGCTGGCACTGGGTGCGAGGAGCACAGGGCGCGCATGCGCGGTGCGGCCAGGGAGAAGCATGGAATGCGGGAGAGAGAGGAGGGGGGGTGGCGGGGGGAGTCAGCTGTTAACCCCTGCAGGGAATACGTGTGTGCCCGTACAATGCTGGCTGTGTGTACACAGCGCTCAGGAATGTGCACTTCACTCACTCATTGGGATCTGTGCAATTTACATTTAACACCTTCTTCCCTGGAGGAAAATCTCTCAGAGGGTCCTAGACTTCATGAAAGCTGGACTCCATGTACAGGGCATGGGACTTTATACTCCAGAAGGTGCCAAAAGACGCCTCTCATCTTGTAAGTGTATATATATATATATATATATATATATATATATATATATATATATATATATATATATATATATATATATAAATATATAGGCCCCCTTCACATGTCACGTAGCGAGAACTTTCCATTCTGCTCGCGATTTTGCATGGGCAATTTTCATGCGATTCACTTCAATGGGCTGCTTCATGTGCGTTTGTCGCCCAAAATAAGCTCCTGCCTCTTTTTTAGGTGACAAGCTTCACACAATTTTTAAAGTCGCGTTTTGTCATGATTGCAGCGCAAATCTGTCTCATGCCAATCTAGACATCCCAACCTGCAAAAACTAATTTCAGGGAGGTGAAGCTTCACGCCAGCAGCCTTGCCAGTGCCAGTTAATGCAGCCTATCATTGTCCATCAATGCCACCTCATCAGTGCAGTCTATCGGCACCCATCAGTGCCACCTCATCAGTGCCCACCAGTGCTTTTCAGATTTTCGAATTTCTGAAATTTACAATTTTCAGATTTGCGAATATACAAATTTTTGAATTTTCAATTTCCGAATTCTCGAAATTACAAATTTCCAAATTTTCAAATTTCCGAATATTTGGAACAATTCGGAAAATCTAAAATTCGAATTTCCGATATTTCTGAATTAACGAATTTGTCTAAATTTGTTAAAGAACTAATTTGGAACTAAACGAATTGCACATGTCTAGCCCTTACATTGGTGATCAGTAGGAGAGGAATGCCCTTAGATTGGTAGTCAGTATGAGTAGGACCCATTACATTGGTGATCAGTAGGAGAGAAAAGCCCTTAGCATGGTAGTCATAAGGAGTAGGGCCCTTATATTGGTGATCAGTAGAAGAGAAATGCCCTTAGATTGGTAGACAATGGAGTAGGGCCCCTTAGAAGTGCCCTTAGATTGGTAGTCAGTAGGAGTAGTGCCCCTTAGATTGGTGATCAGTAGAAAAAAAATTACCTTAGATTGGTAGTCAATGGAGTAGGGCTCCTTACATTGGTGATCAGTAGGAGAGAACTGCCCTTAGATTGGTAGTCAGTAGGATTAGTACTCCTTACATTGGTGATCAGTAGGAGAGAAATGCCCTTAGATTGGTAGTCAGTAGAAGTAGGGCCCCTTACATTGTTGATCAGTAGGAGAGAAATGCCCTTAGATTGGTAGTCAATGGATAGGGCCCCTTACATTGGTGATCAGTAGGAGAGAAATGCCCTTAGATTGGTAGTCAATAAGAGTAGGGCCCTTACATTGGGGATCAGTAGGAGAGAAATGTCCTTAGATTGGTAGTCATTAGGAGTAGGGCCCCCTACATTGGTGATCAGTAGGAGAGAAATGCCCTCAGATTGGTAGTCAGTAGGAATAGGGCTCCTTACATTGGTGATCAGTAGGAGAGAAATGCCCTTAGGTTGGTATTCAATGGAGTAGGGCTCCTTACATTGGTGATCAGTAGGACAGAAATGTCCTTAGATTGGTAGTCAGTAGGTGTAGGGCCCCTTAGATTGGTGATCAGTAGGAGAGAAATGCCCTTAGATTGGTAGTCAGTAGGAGTAGGGCCCCTTACATTGGTGATCAGTAGGAGAGAAATGCCTTTAGATTGGTAGTCAATGGAGTAGGGCCCCTTACATTGGTGATTAGTAGGAGAGAAATGCCCTTAGATTGGTAGTCAATAGGAGTAGGGCCCTTACATTGGTGATCAGTAGAGGAGAAATGCCCTTAGATTTGTAGTCAGTAGGAGTAGTGCTCCTTACATTGGTGATCAGTAGGAGAGAAATGCCCTTAGATTGGTAGTCAGTAGGAGTAGGGCCCCTTACATTGGTGATCAGTAGGAGAGAAATGCCCTTAGATTGGTAGTCAATGGAGTAGGGCCCCTTACATTGGTCATCAGTAGGAGAGAAATGCCCTTAGATTGGTAGTCAATAGGAGTAGGGCCCTTACATTGGTGACTAGTAGGAGAGAAATGCCCTTAGATTGGTAGTAAATAGGAGTAGGGCCCTAGGGCCCCTTGCATTGGTGATCAGTAGGAGAGAAATGTCCTTAGATTGGTAGTCAGTAGGAGTAGGGCTCCTTACATTGGTGATTAGTAGGAGAGAAATGCCCTTAGATTGGTAGTCAATGGAGTAGAGCTCCTTACATTGGTGATCAGTAGGAGAGAAATGCCCTTAGATTGGTAGTCAGTAGGAGTAGGGCCCCTTACATTGGTGATCAGTAGGAGAGAAATGCCCTTAGATTGGTAGTCAGTAGGAGTAGGGCCCCTTACATTGGTGATCAGTAGGAGAGAAATGCCTTTAGATTGGTAGTCAATGGAGTAGGGCCCCTTACATTGGTGATTAGTAGGAGAAAAATGCCCTTAGATTGGTAGTCAATGGAGTAGGGCCCCTTACATTGGTGATCAGTAGGAGAGAAATGCCCTTAGATTGGTAGTCAATAGGTGTAGGGCCCTTGCATTGGTGATCAGTAGGAGAGAAATGCCCTTAGATTGGTAGTAAATAGGAGTAGGGACCTTACATTGGTGATCAGTAGGAGAGAAATGTCCTTAGATTGGTAGTCAGTAGGAGTAGGGCTCCTTACATTGGTGATCAGTAGGAGAGAAATGCCCTTAGATTGGTAGTCAGTAGGAGTAGGGCCCCTTAGATTGGTAATCAGTAGGAGAAAAATGCCCTTAGATTGGTAGTCAATGGAGTAGGGCCCCTTACATTGGTGATCAGTAGGAGAGAAATGCCCTTAGATTGGTAGTCAGTAGGAGTAGGGCTCCTTACATTGGTGATCAGTAGGAGAGAAATGCCCTTAGATTGGTAGTAAATAGGAGTAGGGACCTTACATTGGTGATCAGTAGGAGAGAAATGCCCTTAGATTGGTAGTCAATGGAGTAGAGCTCCTTACATTGGTGATCAGTAGGAGAGAAATGCCCTTAGATTGGTAGTCGGTAGGAGTAGGGCCCCTTACATTGGTGATCAGTAGGAGAGAAATGCCCTTAGATTGGTAGTCAATAGAGTAGGATTCCTTACATTGGTGATCAGTAGGAGAGAAATGCCCTTAGATTTGTAGTCAGTAGGAGTAGTGCTACTTACATTGGTTGTCAGAAGGAGAGAAATGCCCTTAGATTGGTAGTCAGTATGAGTAGGGCCCCTTACATTGGTGATCAGTAGGAGAGAAATGTCTTTAGATTGGTAGTCAATGGAGTAGGGCCCCTTACATTGGTGATTAGTAGGAGAGAAATGCCCTTAGATTGGTAGTCAATAGGAGTAGGGCCCTTACATTGGTGATCAGTTGAAGAGACATGCCCTTAGATTGGTAGTCAGTAGGAGTAGGGCTCCTTACATTGGTGATCAGTAGGAGAGAAATGCCCTTAGATTGGTAGTCAATGGAGTAGGGCCCCTCACATTGGTGATCAGGAGAGAAATGCCCTTAGATTGGTAGTCAGTAGGAGTAGGGCCCCCTACATTGGTGATCAGTAGGAGAGAAATGCCCTTAGATTGGTAGTCAGTAGGTGTAGGGCTCCTTACATTGGTGATCAGTAGGAGAGAAATGCCTTTAGATTGGTAGTCAATGGAGTAGGGCCCCTTACATTGGTGATTAGTAGGAGAGAAATGCCCTTAGATTGGTAGTCAATAGGAGTAGGGCCCTTACATTGGTGATCAGTAGAGGAGAAATGCCCTTAGATTTGTAGTCAGTAGGAGTAGTGCTCCTTACATTGGTGATCAGTAGGAGAGAAATGCCCTTAGATTGGTAGTCAGTAGGAGTAGGGCCCCTTACATTGGTGATCAGTAGGAGAGAAATGCCCTTAGATTGGTAGTCAATGGAGTAGGGCCCCTTACATTGGTCATCAGTAGGAGAGAAATGCCCTTAGATTGGTAGTCAATAGGAGTAGGGCCCTTACATTGGTGACTAGTAGGAGAGAAATGCCCTTAGATTGGTAGTAAATAGGAGTAGGGCCCTAGGGCCCCTTGCATTGGTGATCAGTAGGAGAGAAATGTCCTTAGATTGGTAGTCAGTAGGAGTAGGGCTCCTTACATTGGTGATTAGTAGGAGAGAAATGCCCTTAGATTGGTAGTCAATGGAGTAGAGCTCCTTACATTGGTGATCAGTAGGAGAGAAATGCCCTTAGATTGGTAGTCAGTAGGAGTAGGGCCCCTTAGATTGGTGATCAGTAGGAGAAAAATGCCCTTAGATTGGTAGTCAATGGAGTAGGGCCCCTTACATTGGTGATCAGTAGGAGAGAAATGCCCTTAGATTGGTAGTCAATAGGTGTAGGGCCCTTGCATTGGTGATCAGTAGGAGAGAAATGCCCTTAGATTGGTAGTAAATAGGAGTAGGGACCTTACATTGGTGATCAGTAGGAGAGAAATGTCCTTAGATTGGTAGTCAGTAGGAGTAGGGCTCCTTACATTGGTGATCAGTAGGAGAGAAATGCCCTTAGATTGGTAGTCAGTAGGAGTAGGGCCCCTTAGATTGGTAATCAGTAGGAGAAAAATGCCCTTAGATTGGTAGTCAATGGAGTAGGGCCCCTTACATTGGTGATCAGTAGGAGAGAAATGCCCTTAGATTGGTAGTCAGTAGGAGTAGGGCTCCTTACATTGGTGATCAGTAGGAGAGAAATGCCCTTAGATTGGTAGTAAATAGGAGTAGGGACCTTACATTGGTGATCAGTAGGAGAGAAATGCCCTTAGATTGGTAGTCAATGGAGTAGAGCTCCTTACATTGGTGATCAGTAGGAGAGAAATGCCCTTAGATTGGTAGTCGGTAGGAGTAGGGCCCCTTACATTGGTGATCAGTAGGAGAGAAATGCCCTTAGATTGGTAGTCAATAGAGTAGGATTCCTTACATTGGTGATCAGTAGGAGAGAAATGCCCTTAGATTTGTAGTCAGTAGGAGTAGTGCTACTTACATTGATTGTCAGAAGGAGAGAAATGCCCTTAGATTGGTAGTCAGTATGAGTAGGGCCCCTTACATTGGTGATCAGTAGGAGAGAAATGTCTTTAGATTGGTAGTCAATGGAGTAGGGCCCCTTACATTGGTGATTAGTAGGAGAGAAATGCCCTTAGATTGGTAGTCAATAGGAGTAGGGCCCTTACATTGGTGATCAGTTGAAGAGACATGCCCTTAGATTGGTAGTCAGTAGGAGTAGGGCTCCTTACATTGGTGATCAGTAGGAGAGAAATGCCCTTAGATTGGTAGTCAATGGAGTAGGGCCCCTTACATTGGTGATCAGGAGAGAAATGCCCTTAGATTGGTAGTCAGTAGGAGTAGGGCCCCCTACATTGGTGATCAGTAGGAGAGAAATGCCCTTAGATTGGTAGTCAGTAGGTGTAGGGCTCCTTACATTGGTGATCAGTAGGAGAGAAATGCCCTTAGATTGGTAGTCAGTAGGAGTAGGGCCCCTTAGATTGGTGATCAGTAGGAGAAAAATGCCCTTAGATTGGTAGTCAATGGAGTAGGGCCCCTTACATTGGTGATCAGTAGGAGAGAAATGCCCTTAGATTGGTAGTCAATAGGAGTAGGGCCCTTACATTGGTGATCAGTAGGAGAGAAATGCCCTTAGATTGGTAGTAAATAGGAGTAGGGACCTTACATTGGTGATCAGTAGGAGAGAAATGTCCTTAGATTGGTAGTCAGTAGGAGTAGGGCTCCTTACATTGGTGATCAGTAGGAGAGAAATGCCCTTAGATTGGTAGTCAATGGAGTAGAGCTCCTTACATTGGTGATCAGTAGGAGAGAAATGCCCTTAGATTGGTAGTCAATAGAGTAGGGTTCCTTACATTGGTGATCAGTAGGAGAGAAATGCCCTTAGATTGGTAGTCAATGGAGTAGGGCTCCTTACATTGGTGATCAGAAGGAGAGAAATGCCCTTAGATTTGTAGTCAATGGAGTAGGGCTCCTTACATTGGTGACCAGTAGGAGAGAAATGCTGTTAGATTGGTAGTCAATGGAGTAGGGCTCCTTACAATGGTGATCAGTAGGAGAGAAATGCCCTTAGATTGGTAGTCAATGGAGTAGGGCCCCTTACACTGGTGATCAGTAGGAGAGAAATTCCCTTAGATTGGTAGTCAATGGGAGTAGGGCCCTTACATTGGTGATCAGTAGGAGAGAAATGCCCTTAGATTGGTAGTCAGTGGAGTAGGGCCCCTTAGATTGGTGATCGGTAGGAGAGAAATGCCCTTAGACTGGTAGTGAGTAGGAGAAGTTCTCCTTACATTGGTTGGCAGTGGGAAAAGAATGTTATAGGCTCAAAAGAAAAAAATAGAAAAGTGGCCCCATGGGATTGTCACCCCTATTGCCCATTTGTTTTGAAAGTATGGAGTGGAGAGGGATTAGAACCTTTGTCAGGTTTTTATTTCTGTCTGTGTTCTCAGGGAGATTCCATTTGTATCTTCCAATAGGGACCCTAGTCCTAGGTGACCCCAAGGACCACCAGGGATTTCCTCACTTTGTAGGGATTTCTTGGCACTTCCTGTTTTGGCTATGGGACAGGAAGTGAAGGGAAATTTCGCCAATGGGAAACAGATGGCATCAAAATAAAATAAAAACATTGACAGAGGTTATAACTCTCCCTTATTCTATCTAAAATGAAAAAAAATGCCTTTAGTCCTACCTTAAATTAGTTTCTGTATATTCTTAATAGAGTACTATGGTGACTGTGAGGTACACGTCTCTCTAGGCTGCTTTGCTGTTTCTTTTGTGTTTTGTATTTCCGTTTACAAGCTGCCTGCTGTGGCAGATCTTTAGTCAGCTGAGCACTGGATTGGTGACAAATCTTTTGGCTGGGAAAACAGCTAGCCAATGAGGGTAACCTTCTACTTGAATATCCTCTCCTGTCACTGGGCAGGTTCAGGAGTTACCTCAGGTCTGTTACCTGGACTCACCTCTGAATTATCTTTAGACTTCCTATTGGATCTTTTGACCTGCTCCCCCACTCACCGTTCTCTTTGCTCTCGATTTTTCTTGTCGCGGTGAGTTATGGGGTAATGTCGCCCACTTTGTGGGTGAATAGTGGTTGGTAAACTGTTATTTGTTTGGTGTAAGATATCGCTGCTTGATCCGTAGTGACTCAGTGGTTAAAGAAAAACTCTTTTTTTTCTTTTGTTATGTAAAAAAATATGTAGCGCCAGAAAACAATTAATTAATCAGTTTACCATAAACAAAACACAACTAAGTGAATAGTCACCAGATAATAAAATCAGTCCTCCATGATAGATAAGAAAGAAGTCTTATTTTAAAAGTCAAGTAAAAAAGTGAAGTGAAACTGTATCCAATACCTTCTGAAGTGAACATATAATTGTCAGAGCTCAGAGGTTAGCCACAGCATCCCAGTGAAGTGAACACTCACCAGAGATGATGGCTGAAATTACAACAGCTAATACGCCTCTTTCTATGTGTCAGTCATCCAGTGGGAATGTGAGGATTCCTATTAGATTGTAAGCTCTTCTGAGCAGGGCCCTCTTAATCCTATTGTATTGTATTGTATTATAATTGTATTGTCTCCTTTTTATATTGTAAAGTGCTGCGTAAACTGTTGGCGCTATATAAATCCTGAATAATAATAATAATAATTGCACCCCTTTTTTATTTTGTTGAGAAACAAAAAACATTTCCCTCTTGGTGATCTATGTACATTACAAAGATTTTACAAACTTTGTTGCAGATTCCTACCTTCTGTTATTCTGAAGAAATCTCTGTGTGTTTGTCTGTGTCCATGTTCAAAGTGAATCTAATGGGAGTGGTTTTGTAATTATCAACTGGCTGCTGCACCTGCAGGGCTCTAATGAGGAAAGAGACAGGATCGGCATCCCTTTAGATTCCTATTGGGGGTATCTCACCAAAAATGACACTTTTGTTGCAGGATATGCCTGATATCTAACTTGTATCTTAGTGCAGACTTCTGAGAAAATCCGTGAGCCAATCACACAAGCAGGATGAGCCAATCACACAAGCAGGAAATGATGTTTCTCGAGTGCGTTCTGTACACCATCTGTGTACAGAACTCCTCCAGGTAGCCATATTACATGGCATTTTACAGAAAATTACAGAGCTGCAGATTGAAAAGGAAAGGAACGTTTTAATAACATTCAATCATAATATGACTTGTGTCGCAATTGTATACGCTATATTTTTTAAATTTTTTATTTGCAATTTTTTTTCCATAAAAGTGGTGTTACCCATTTTGGCCTGATTTATATAGTTGCATATAAAATGCACTTTTCTCTTTCAAAAAGTGTTTTCCAGTGCAAAACCTTTCATCCGATTTCTAAATTGCTGCATTTGTAAATTTCAAAAGCCAATATAAAGGAATAGTAGTGGTAAAAAAAAAAGAACTAATCATTTTTTTCATATGATTCCCCTTTAGACCCCTTTCACACTGAGGTGGTTTTCAGGTGTTTTAGAAATAGCCTCTAAATAGCACCTGAAACCCGCCTTCCATTCATTTCAGTGTGACTTTTCACACCCGGGCCGTGTGCTTGCGGGACGTTAGGAAAATTCCTGCAAGCAGCATCTTTGGGGCGGTTTGGGAGCACTGTACACAGGGCTCCCAAAATGCCCTACCCATTGAAATGAATGGCCATCACTTCCAAAGCACCACAACACGGGTCCTTTTAACCCCTTCTTTGGCCGCTAGCGGGGGTTAAAAGTGCCCTGCTAGTGGGCGAAAATCGATGCTTAAACAGCGGTAAAGGGTCGCTAAAATGAGCAGTGCTTTACCGCTAACGCTCGGGCGGCCCCAGTGTGAAAGGGGTCTTTACGGGGCATGGTAGGGGGTGTATCCTATGCCTACATACTTTTGCTAATAGCTGTCCCTCTTTTCTATCTCAAAAAGGTGGAAGGTATGTTGCTGGGTGTAATTGGACTTCGCTCTCTCAGGCCTGGTTCACATCTAAGCAGGTTGCAGTTTGCATATTCCAGGTGCATTTTGCGTTTTTTAACACACGTTTTCGATCCATTGAAGTCTATGGAACCAAAAACCAGAAAAAAGTCCCTGGCCCTTTCCATAAAATACATAGATGTGAACGTGACCCAATGTTTATTGGACTGTAGTGTGTTTCTGCAAAACTGAAAAAGCACTAAAAAAATGCATAGGTGTGAACCAGGCCTTAATCAACATTGACTATTTTTAATCCTTAGGCCCATTTCACACAGGGCTGGCTTGGTTCTGATCAGCAGGGGATCTCTCCACTGATCAGAGCAGAGTGGAAGGATGAGCCATCCATGTCTGTAGAGCAGACCCTGACACAGCCCTCTCTGTTTTATGGGCAGCCGAGAATAAACAGACTCTGCTTTTGGTTTATACCTGACTGCCCTCTGATCCGCTCCACCTAGACAAAGGAGGCTGGATCCCCTACTCGATCAGATCAGAGGTGGGTGTAAACGAACATAAGTCCATTTACACCCACCAGCATACCTAGGGTTGCTATCTCATCCCTTTAAAACCAAACACCTATTAATTACACGGGTTTTGCTGCTGATTAAGGTGGTAATTAAACTCACTTGGTGCCTTAGCCTAGGTTCACATTACAGCGATTTGTCATGCAATTTAAGAGATCAAATCGCATGACAAGTCGCAGCCTATTGAAGGCAATGGCACTGTTCCAATCGACGCGACACCGATGTTGCGGTGGTGCGGCACCGTTTTGCAAAAGTAGTTCCCGCACTACTTTTGCCGATTTCAGGTGCGACTTCAATAGAGCTGCCTGCCATGCGCCCTAAAGACCCCTTTTACACTGGGGCCGCTCGAGCGTTAGCGGTAAAGCGCTGCTCATTTTAGTTGCGCTTTACTGCTGTTTAAGTGGCGCTTTTCACCCACTAGCGGTGCACTTTTAACCCCCACTAGTGGCCAAAGAATGGGTTAAAAGGACCCGTGTTGCGGCGATTCTCAGGCGCTTTGGAAGCGCTGGCCATTCATTTCAATGGGCAGGGCGTTTTGGGAGTGCTGCATACAGCGCTCCCAAACCACCCCAAAGATGCTGCTTGCAGGAATTTTTTGTACCGGGTGTGAAAAGTCACACTGAAATGAATGGGAGGCGGTTTTCAGGCGCTAAAACGCCTGAAAACCGCCTCAGTGTGAAAGGGGTCTAAAGGAGAATTATATTAAAATAATGATTTGTTTTGTTTTGTTTTTTTACCACTACTATTCCTTTATACTGGCTTTTGACGTTTATAAATGCAACAATTTAGAAATTGGAAGAAAGGTTTAGCACTGGGAAACATTTTTTGAAAGATAGAAAGTGTATTTTATATACAACTATATAGATTAGACCAAAATAGATAGGAAACCTGCCCAGGCCTCCATGTGGCATTCTGGTAAAGCTGTGTTACAGGAAACACACCTACTGAAGTCCCCTTGCTCTCTCACATACAGGAAGTTTGATGTTATAAAAAAACCAAAACTCACATACAGGAAGTTTGATGTTATAAAAAAACCAAAACATTTCTTACAGCTAACAATCAGATTAAAGTATATGCTCGGGAAAATTAAAACAAACAAACAAAAAAAATATGCAGTACATGTACATCCCCTATGTAGTTAGTGAAGTATTGACAGGATATACAGTATGTTATCTATATTCTAGGTAACTAAATCACCAAGCAGAGAACGAAAACATCACAGTAAGAACCCTGGAGCCTGCAACTTTAAATACAAAGCAGCAATGGCAGCTCCCGTATTTAATCCTGGCTGTCACACGAGAGGGTTTTGTTTAACCGGTTCAGTTTTACTGCGGCGGAATGGCATGGGTGGGCGAAACGACATCCTTGCGTCGGTTCGCCTTTTGACCACTAGGGAAACGTGCGCCGCCGGGGGCACGCGCGCGCCTGTGGCTCGCCGCCAGAGCTGGTACGAGTGCTCGGCGGGCGCGATGACCGCCGGGCACCCGCGATCGCTCGTGACTGAACGAGAACCGGGATCTGTGTGTGTAAACACACAGATCCCGGTTCTCTCAGGGGAGAGGAGACAGATTGTGTGTTCATACTAAGTATGAACACCAATCTCTCTCTCCTCCTAGTCAGTCCCATCCCCCCCAGTTAGAATACACGCACTAGGGAACACAGTTAACCTCTTGATCGCCCCTAGTGTTAACCGCTTCCCTGCCAGTGACATTGATACAGTAACCAGTGCATTTTTATAGCACTGATCGCTGTATAATTGTCAATGGTCCCAAAAGTGTGTCAAAAGTGTCCAATTTGTCCACCACAATATTGCAGTTCCGATAAAAATCGCAGATCATCGCCATTACTAGTAAAAAAAATTTTTTCAATTGCTTAAATCTATCCCTTATTTTGTAGACGCTATAACTTTTACGCAAACCAATCAATATTATTATTATTGCGATTTTTTTTTTACCAAACATGTATAAGAATCTATATTGGCCTAAACTGAGGAAAAAATTAGTTTTTTAAAAAAAAATTGGGATATCTATTATAGCGAAAAGTAAAAGATATTGGGGGTCATTTACTATAACTCCAGGAAGTACTGGGCACTATGGCAAATAATAGAGCCAATTTTAGCCAAATGGAAACAAAACGGCGAATTTGCGCATGAAAATCAGCGATATAAGTGGAGAACAAACGTTTGAAAATTCTAAATTGCCGCTAATTAGCGCTTCCGCGTATATACAAATGCCAATTCTTATCAAGTTGTTATATAGCAGTGTACTGTAGTCATGATCCATGTATGTGAAAGAAACATTTTTATGTGAGATATGCTCTACCTTGTGTGCATCTATTGATGTATGTTGCAATTAGTATTCCTATTTCTTTCCTTCTTTTGCTAACTAATGCAGTTATGAATGATTATTACATAGTAATGTTTGCTATTCTGTAAAGTTACATGTATTAAACATTTAGGTTACCTATTTGTTGTATGTTGTTTTTTATTTTTTAATTTAGGTGACTATAAAGCGGTAATTATTTATATTCATTCTTTAATCATACTACACTATTATGTAGGTCTCATACTTAGCACAATGGCTTAGTAGTCTGCTCAGATGTCTCCACAGCACTCACGGTACAAGTTCAAATACCAGCCAACCTACCATCCCCCAGCTGTGTTTATTTTTTCAGTGCACAAGCGAATTAAAATGAACAAACAAAAAAATGTAATCTGCCCATTAGTTAGTGTGTGGTGTTTGGAATTTCACACCATAATAGTATTGAATACTTACATATCATTGCATGCATTTGAAGAGTTAATATAATCAGCCAAATTTAAAGTGCATTGGCTAATTGGCATTCACCTATTTTCAGCATATGCTGCTTTGGCTAATTGGCTAATAGTCATTTGCTTTTTTTTCACCAATTCAATCTTTTAGTATTTCTCTGTGGGATTTGAACCCATGAGTTCTTCAAGGTAGAAGGGCTGACTGCTAGCCTATTGGGTGTAGTACAGTCATACATAGAAAATACATAGAAAATACATAGAAAATACATTCACTAGTGTTTGATGTTTCTTCTCCCCGAGCTGTCTCTCCTGCTGCCACCATCTTCCCCCGCTGATGTGTTCTTCAGCGCAGCCGGTTACCCACTAATAAAAAAAAAAGGCGCTCTTCTTGTGGCGGTCTTCTGTGGCCATCCGATAATGTCACCCGGAGAGTCCGCTCCATGGCTAAGTAAGAGACGCCACACAGCGGGTGACAACACAGCAGAGGAAGACCACCATGGAAAAAGAGCAGCTTTTTTTTTTATTAGCGGGTAACCAGCGGTGCGGTAGAAGACAGCAGATGGAGAACATGGCAGCGGCAGGAGAGACGGCTCTGGGAGAATACAGCTCGGGGAGAAGATGGAGGAGGGAGAGACAGCGTCTGGAGAAGATGGCCAAGGGAAGAAGACAGCTCGGAGCTATTTTACAATAAAGGACTTGTCAAAAACCGGCTATTGATTTTTTTTTACATTTCACTGCTTTTTTTGGTGAATGGGTAGGGGTAAAATGTACCCTATACCTATTCACATAGGGGGCAGGATCTGGGAGCCGACTTTTTAAAGGGGGCTTCCAGATTCTGATAAACCCCCTGCCTGCAGACCGACAACCACCGACCAGGGTTGTCGGGAAGAGGCCCTTGTCCCCATCAACATGGGGAAAAGGTGCTTTGGGGCATGTGGCCTGGTAAGGTTCAGAAGGGGAGGGTGCTCACTCGTCCCCCCCTATCCTGACCTCCAGGCTGCATGCTCGGATAAGGGTCTGGTATGGATTTTGGGGGGCCCCACATCAAATTTATTTTACAATTTGGTGTGGGGTTCCCCTTAAAGTCCATACCAAAGGGCCTGGTATGTACTGGGGGGACCCTACGACATTTTTTTCCTTGAATTTTGGAATTCCATACCATAATATTATTGAATAAGTACATACCATTGCATGCATTTGAAGAGTTAAAATATGGAATAAAGCAAGCTGATGTGCTTTGGCTAATTATGCTTCTGAGTACAATGCACACTTCTAGGAGGTAATGCTGTCAGTGGGATTTGAATTCATGGCTTGAACTTTTGGGGGCAGCAGGGTATACCGCTATGCTACAGAGCTGAGCACTTACCTACAGAGAAAATACATTTACTAATGTTTGATTCAATACAATAATGTTTTGCATTTCAGGCATTAATATTATAGTAACAACCATGCTCATGCCGATGTGGCATTGGCTAATAGGCGTTCGCCTCTTTTCAGCATACGCTGCTGAGTACAATGCAAGCTTTCAGTAGGTGATACCATCTGTGTGATTTTCAGCCATTCGAGCACAATTATATTGAGAACATATGTTTACTAGTGTTTGATGGTGGGACTACTTTATATTCTAGGTATAAAATAGTACTCAGCACAGTGACTTAGGCACCTTTCACACTTGTGCGACCTGAAAGTTGCGAGATTTTAATGCGACTTTAAGCAATGCCTGTGTAATCTTGAGGTCTATGGACGCAGGAGTCGCAGGGAAAGACACGCAACTTTCCCACGATTTTGCATCAGCAATTTTGCCGCAATTCCAGGGAATGCCTGTGTAAACTTGAGGTCTATGGACCTCAACTCGCATCAAAGTCAGACCAAAGTAGTACAGGGACTACGTTGAAGTCAGTGTTACTTGAAGTCGCACAGATATGAATAGTACACATTGAAAATCATGGGGTATGACTTGTCATACGACTCTGATGTCCAAAGTTGCACAAGTGTGACTCAGCCCGACTTTGTCAGCGATTTCAGAGACATCAGTGCACTTTAATGCACAAATGTCTAGTGAAATCACATAGGTCCCAACTGTTCTCCTTTAAGAAGGTGTCCTATGCCTACCTACTTTTGCTAATAGGTGTCCCTTATACCCATCTCAAAAAGTTGGGAGGTAAGAAATCGCCCCCTGAAGTCGCCCAAAGTAGTGCAGGAACTACTTTTGGGAATTGTTGTGGCGTCGCACCAATTTGGACAGTTCCATTGCCATCAATAGGCGCCGATTTGGCCTACAATTTGACATGTCAATTCAGACCTATGTGAACATGGGTGAAGTTGCATAGATATTAGAGCTGCACGGTTCTGGCCAAAATGAGAATCACAATTTTTTTGCTTAGAATAAAAAGATCACGATTCTCGTGACATAAAATCTTTCACATTATCCCACAAGAAATTGGGCTAACTTTTCTCTTTTTTTTTTTAAATCATTAAAGTAATTTTTTCCAAAAAAAATTGCATTTGAAAGGCGCAAATACAGTGTGACATAAAATATTGTAACAACCACCATTTTATTCTCTAGGGTCTCTACTAAAAATATATATATGATGTTGGAGGGTTTTAAGTAATTTTCTAGCAAAAAAAAAAATGATTTTAACCTGAAACCAACAAACGTCAGAAAAATGTTTAGTGTTTAAGTGGTTAAACTTTCCTCACTTACACAGAATTCTATTTAATTGACAAATTGTTACAAGGTTTCTAGTCAAGTTCACTGATAAAGAATGTTCTAATTCTTGGCAGACTTCCTGGTTTTTTGGCTGTGGCTTCAGAAGAGCAGAGAGAGTTCTTTGCAATAGCAAGAATCGTGAAACGCTTTTTTCAAGATCGTAAAGGGGAAAAAAATTACGATGACGATTAATCGTGCAGCTCTAATAAATATTAATGGAAATCAAGGGGGACAACTTTTCATGTGACTCTGAGGTCCAAAGCTCCATGAAAAGTCACCCAAGTGTGAAAGTAACCTAATGCGATTAATTGATAACACCTTTGAATAAGGCCCCATTTGCACTTGTGCGACCTTAAAATTGCACAGCTTTGTCATGACTTGAAGCAATGTCTGTGTAATCTTGTGGTGTATGGACCTCAAATTGCATCATCAGTCAAACCAAGGTAGTGCAGAGACGAATTTGCTACACTTTCAGGATGCACAAGTGACAATAGGGCCAAATTCAAAGGTGTTATCCTTGAATCTCATTCACACTGCTGCGACCTGAAAGTCACACTATTTTGCTGCCACTTTGCCGCTGCAACTTGGCCCCAACTTCTGGGAATGTCGGTGTAATATTGTACCCGATATACCTCAAGTCACACCAAAGTAGTACAGGGACTACTTTGAAGTTGGTGCGACTTAGTAGCACAGATATGAATGGTTGTCATTGAGAATCATGGGGTACAACTTGCCATGCAACTCAGAGGTCCAAATTTGCTGGAAAATTCGCCCAGCTGTGAAACAAGTCATATATAGTTTAATAAAAGGATCTCTCATTTATACTTGCATAGTCCTTACTGATTTACATCAGCAGAACAAATGCAGGAATTGATGTGTGCACATGGGACGGAAGCAAATGTGTGGTGATGCCAAACAAATCAATGAACCACACCAAATCTAACTATGACATCCACCCCTGCATTGATTAAGTACAAGTACATATCCTACACTTACCCGGCCAATGAGCAGCGCCTCCTCTCTGCTAAAGAGACCTCGCCATGTCCACCTAGATTGAGATCCTGACCAGCACAAGAACTTCCGGGTGCATAGTGCATACAATGACTAATTTCCAGGTCAGAAGGTGAAACCACACTTTTGATTGCAGCTGCGAATATTTGATCTCAACCATGATTAGTATTTTTTTATTTTCAGATATGCAAATCTGTATTTCTACATATATTTGAAGGTAAACTTAAGGGAGTTTGCTAAGAAATGGTGTCCCTGGGTTAGCAGCAGGTGAATTACAAAGGCAAAAGGCCCAGTTTGAGCCCTGGTTCACACTGACAGCAGGAGGAAAGCGTTCAGCTGAACTCCCACAATTTCATTCCTGCATGTCAGTCCCGACTGTGGGGGCAACATCAGAGACATCGTTGCAGGTTTCTGCACCAATATCAATACAAATCGCACTAATTAGAACAGTGCAATTGCCACAGATTTGACATGTCAAATCACACCAATGTGAACCAGAGCTGACACATTCAAACACTGCCTATCCACCAGCTGAATTCATTACCTGCAATTCTCCACAGCTGTTAATGATAAAGGTGGAATCTTTATATATAACTTGCAGTTGTGCAGAAGCCTAGGTTTACATTGGAGCGATTGGTCATGCAATTTGAGAGATCAAATCGCGTGACTCTTGGCAATGGCACTGGCACTGTTCCAATCGATGCAACATTTTTTTGTGGCACCACATCAATTTGCAAAAGTAGTTCCTGCACTACTTTTGCCGATTTCAGGTGCGATAGACATTTGTGTATGAAGCCACCTGAAATCACGCTGACCTTGCTACTTTGAAATCATGCTACTTCAAGTGAAGTAGCACAATTTCAAAGTAGCATGTGAACCAGGGCAAAGAGATTAGTTTTTTGGTGCACAAATACATATTGAAATAAAATATAAAAGAGATATTGCACTTTCCCAAAACCACCACCCACAAAAACTAAAGAAAGAAAAGTAGAAGGAAAAAAAAAAAAACCCCACACACCACAAGAGCTCAATGTACTTTTATTTTACCAGCAGAAAAAAAATAAATTTACATTTACTAGCTTCAAAAAAATTTGGACAGGATATATGGTACTACATTTAGCAACGGAATTTTAAGGGCCCTGCTCATAGGAACTTACAATCTAAAATTAGACAAAACCTTAGAGTGGACACAGCTTTAATTTCAGTGTATAACGGGCAACACATCACATTATTATCTGAAAGATTATAGAAACATACTTAAGTCATTCTTACAAAGCATTCCAACATAATATTGCAAAAGACTTATTCAAAACACCCACCACCAGCCCACAATCCACACATACATACATTGGTGACCATGTTCTACTGGAAGCTGCATTTCGGTGTACACAATTAAATGAGATCAAAAATAGTAGGTCAGCAGATGCTTCCAAACGATGTTTGCATGATCAGACAGGAACAATACACACACAACATTGACAGCATGGCCACATAAACCCACTTTTGATTGAAAAAATGCACAAGAATTTCATCAAATCTCCCAATATCATTCCTTCTCCATCACAACAAAAAACCTGACCTTCTCAGGCCAAACGAACCCCCCTACTGCAGGCCTTTATATAAGAGAGGTTGTATTGTTAGCACACTGACACACCCAATAGAAGTACACGCCCACCAGTATCTTTCAATCTGTCGCTTCATATATGTCTAAAGTGATTGCACCTGATGAGCAGGAACACATAATAGGATTTGCAACTGTGTTAGCCTTGGCTATGTGCATCAAATCTCCAACTACAGGACAAAGATCAAAGTCTATTTGCATCCACATAAACAAAGCAACAGTTTTCTAAGCATATGTACCTGTGCAGTGTAAACCCTAAAATTTGAAATGTCCAAGTCCCTGGGCATGATTAGTGCTAATAAACATTAACATCTGTCCCTGGCTGCAATGAGCTTCCAATATAAAGTCCAAAATTAACTTTCTTACATTAGAACCTAGTTCGACAGGAGACAAATAAGATGCCAGCATGTCTTTAGATTGTGGTGAGAAACCCACACAGGGAGAACATATAAACTTCAACACAAGCATTAGCATGTTGGTGGAAGTGAACCAACATCCCAGGTGCTGCTAGACAGAACTGCTACCCACTAAGCCACCAGGGCAGACCCGCACATGTTCTCTGCATCTCTGTGGTGTGAACCAGTCCTAAGTCCATAGCCATGCTCAGTATCACAAGCAATATACAGTATATTGGCGTAAGTATTGGGATGCCTGCCTTTAAACACACATGAACTGTAATGGCATCCCAGTATTAGTATTGGGTTCAAAACTCATTTGGCCCACCCTTTGCAGCTATAACAGCTTCAACTCTTCTTGTCCACAAGGTTTAGAAGTGCGTCTATGGGAATGTTTGACCATTCTTCCAAGTGCATTTGTGAGGTCAGGAACTGAAGTTGGACAAGAAGGCCTGACCTACAGTCTCCTCTCTAATTTATCCCCAAGGTGTTCTGTTGTGTTGATGTCAGGACTCTGTGCAGGCCAGTCAAGTTCCTCCACCCCAAAATCACTCATCCATGTCTTTATGGACCTTGCTTTGTGCACTGGTCCAAATGATTTGGTGGAGGGGGATTATGGTGCGGGGTTGTTTTTCAGGGGTTGGGCTTGGCCTCTTAGTTTCAGATAAGGGAACTCTTAAGGCGTCAGCATACCAAGACAATTTGGACAATTTCATGCTCCCAACTTTGTGGGGACAGTTTGGGGAAAGCCCCTTCCTGTTCCAACATGACTGCACACCAGTACACAAAGCAAGGTCCATAAAGACATGGATGAGCAAGTTTGGGGTGGAGAAACTTGACTGGCCTGCACAGAGTCCTGGCCTCAACCCGATAGAACACCCTTTGGCTGAATTAGAGTAGAGACTGCAAGCCAGGCCTTCTCACCCAACATCAGTGCCTGGCCTCACAAATGCACTTCTGGAAGAATGATCAAACATTCATATAGGCAGACTAAACCTTGTGGACAGCCTTCCCAGAAGCTGTTCTAGCTGCAAAGGGTGGGCCAAATCAAATTTTAACCCTACGGACTAAGACTGGGCTGCCATTAAAGTTCATGTGTGTGTAAAGGCAGGCGTCCCAATACTTTTGGCTATATAGTGTATCTGGAAAAGACTTACAATGGTGGTGGAACCCTCCTACACATAACTACTACAATTAGACATAGTTATAGGACTTGGGAAATGAGACAACTTCTCTACATGAAGTAACATGGTTGGGATTTGAACCCAGACCCTAAGAGATACTAAGCAGAAGTTCTAACCTCTAAGCCACAGAGCTGCCACATGTGAGACCCTACTACACATAACTACACATAAATACACATAAAAACACATATATACTGCATTTCTATGGACATACAGGTGATGGAATTACATTACTCAAGAGTTATTCTTCTTGATTTATTCTGTGATATTTGGTGTTTTTTTGTGGGTGAGAGTAGAATATTACCCTCAAATTTTTGGGAATTACATTTTGATTTCTGATGTTGGTACACATATCACATTTTTGGGCTCAAATTATGAATATTTGCAAATAATACAAAGCACAAAAAATTGTGATTCATTTTAAATTTTCCTCAGCAATGGTATTGTTTGTGGATTGTAAAGACGCCTGTGTGAGTTTGGGGTAAAGATGGTTGTGAGATGAAGAAAAACAAGTGAAAGTGACAGAGAAAAATATATTTTACCAAAACATCAAAACATTCCACATTGTAGCATTCTTAAAATCAAAATATTTTAAGTAGAAGCAACAATGTTGCAAAGGAAAATGTATTTCACAGAAAGATACATTTCATCTCAACATTAAAAGGGTTTTTTTGTGAAAGTTAGAATTGTTCCATTAGAATCAGAGACTGAAACTTCATTTGGACTAAATTAGAGCAGATTTTAACTCCCAAAAAATGCTCTCTAATTAGCTCTCATTTTGGTATTTACTATACCTCCAGGTAAAAAAGACACTTGAGTTAAAATGAGAGTTATTTTCAGGTCTGAGCATGCTCAGTTGTGTTGGCACCTAGTTGTCCAAAACGGGGAATTTTTAACTTTTCAGACTTTTAAAGATATTTCAGTGTAGAAATCACTTTTTCACACAGTTTAAAAGCAGATAATCTTTAATTAATATACCGCATATTTCAGTACCATTTAGGCAATTATATCATGCTCTAAAAATTATTTCCATGTGCAATTCTCTAGGTTTTAGCAGAGTAAGGGTTTGGGCTCTATTTAGTTTCAGGGAGCTATAGTAAATTCGATTTTGGGAGAATTTTCTCACCAGCGCTATAGTGAATACCGTTTTTGCGCGAATTACCGCTATTAGCACTAATTCGCGCTAAATTGCCGCGAATTAGCGCTAATTCGCGGCAATTTGCGCGAATTAGCGCCATAGCGCTATAGTAAATGACCCCCATTGTGTTATTTTCAAAATTGTCGCTCTTCTTTTGTTTATAGCACAAAAAATAAAAACCTCAGAGGTGATCAAATACCACCAAAAGAAAGCTCTATTTGTGGGAAAAAAAGGACGTCAGTTTTGTTGGGGTACAACGTTGCACGACCTCGCAATTGTCAGTTAAAGCGACGCAGTGCCAAATCGCCAAAAAATTTTCTGGTCATTAAGGGGGTAAAAGCTTCCAGGGCTGACGTGGTTTATTTGACTACGCGTGTCCAGCAAATGTTCTTTTAGCCTATCCCACCCATCTCATGAGTCTTCTTACTGGTCACCCGTCACATTGACAGTTTGCTTATAACATCAGCTGCCTTTAATTTTTTGTAGATTTTACATTTTGGCTTGCAGTTGCGGTGCAGCCCCATTGAATCCAATGCAGTCCCAGATAAAAAATGCCACAGCCACAAAGCAAAGCCTTATGGCTATGGCCTGTGTATAACCTTGTCTGGCAGTATTGATACAGTTCGGGGGGCCTCCTGTTTTTACCACCACTATCCCCCCCCTCTAACTGCCCATGTGAGAGCTTTGAAAGCTGAATTCCGGACATAAAGTTACTTTTTATTTATAATTGTCCAAAGTAAATAAAATGGAGCTTGCCATCAAGTATAATTCAAGATGATATGTTAAGAAAGCATACCTAGTTTTATGAGAGATACAAAACATAATATAAAATTGATGCCACAATTAGATGTTAATTTACTATGTGCATAGCAAAGGTTGACTGTCTAGCGTTTCTGTCTAGGGGTCTCGTAAAATGTACATTTATCTATCTGATCCTCTGCTCTTGCAGACTCCTCCACACTGCTAGATCAGTCCCCACAGCCTCTACTCCCCCATGCTCTGGCGGTCTGAAGTATTTTGGCATTATCAGAACTCCTTAATTAGAAGGTGAGGACACCAAGGGACAGTCCACTGCCAGAGCATGGGGGAGCATGTACTGCTGGGGGAACTGGGGATCAGGTAAGTAAAGTGCTTTTACTGCCCATCTAAATGAGCAGTTCTTTTTTAGGTTTCCAGAAGCTGGGCCTTATGGATGATGCAAAACAAAACCCTGAACCGTTAGGCCAGATTCACGTTTGCATTGTGGTGCAGTGCTTCTCTTAAATTGGTCGTAACACTTTTTTTTTTGCGCTTGTGGATGCATTAGGCAGCCCATTCAAATAAACTGTCTGTCTTAAAGCAATGCACATTAGCATGCAACAGATGTAAATGAGCCCTAAAGGTTATGTTCACAGAAGAGGTAAACATGTAAAGCTTTTTTTCCGCAGGAAACTCAATCCTAATGATTAAACATCACACAAATTTCATTAATGCAAAGCAAGGCTTGTCCTTTACACTCTTGTGAACAGTGCCTAACTCCAGTGATAGGATTCATCACATTAAAGTGTGACTGAAGGCTTTTTTTAAAAACAGAAAAAAGAAAGAAAAATAATAATCCTCACTGGGGTAAACAAGATTAGAAATGACGACTAAAGCTGCCACCACTTAATTTGTGATACCAAATATTACGAAAAACTAAAAACATAAGGTAGCACAAAATTCAATATAGTACATATAATCCAAAATGCAAATTTAAATTCACAAGATCAAGTTTAAAAGTGGTCATATTAAGCATTCAATATATATTAATTAACCGTTTCAGCCCCGGAAGATTTTACCCCCTTCCTGACCAGAGCACTTTTTGCGATTCGGCACTGCTTCACTTTAACTGACAATTGCGCGGTCATGCGATGTTGCACCCAAACAAAATTGACATCCTTTTTTTCCCCACAAATAGAGCTTTCTTTTGGTGGTATTTGATCACCTCCGCGGTTTTTATTTTTTGCGCTATAAACAAAAAAAGAGCGACAATTTTGAAAAAAATGCAATATTTTTTACTTTTTGCTATAATAAATATCCCCCCAAAAATATATAAAAAAAAATATTTTTTTCCTCAGTTTAGGCCGATATGTATTCTTCTATATATTTTTGGTAAAAAAAAAAAATCGCAATAAGTGTATATTGATTGGTTTGCGCAAAAGTTATAGCATCTACAAAATAGGGGATAATTTTATGGCATCTTTATTATTAATTTTTTTTTACTAATAATGGCGGCAATCTGCGATTTTTATCGGGACTGCGACATTATGGCGGACACGTCGGACAATTTTGACACATTTTGGGGACCATTGGAATTTATACAGCAATCAGTGCTATAAAAATGCATTGATTACTGTAAAAATGTCACTGGCAGGAAAGGGATTAACACTAGGGGGCGATCAAGGGGTTAATTGTGTTCCCTAGTGTGTGTTCTAACTGAAGGGGGGGAGTGGACTGTGTAGGGGAAGAGACAGATTGCTGTTCTTACTCTGTATGAACAGACAATCTGTCTCTTCTCCCCTCAGAGAACCAGAAACTGTGTGTTTACACACACAGATCCCGGTTCTCCGTGTGTCCCGAGCGATCGTGGGAACCAAGCGGTGATCGCGACCGCCGGGCAGTCGCATTGGCTCCATGGGTGAGCAGGGGGCGCGCACGCTCCCGTAGTGGACTAATAAGCATGCGAAGTAACATCATGGTGATTCGCGCAGCCGAGCCATGTTGCCGCAGTACAACTGTGGCGGCTGGTCGGCAAGCAGTTAAAATATTTTTTTAAAAGATATATTTTTTTTTACATTTTTATCAAAAAAGAAAAATAACACACTTCTACAAAGAAATCAAATTTACCAAACCCAGAAAGAATAAATAAATAAATAGATAAATAAATATTTATATACATACAGTGCCTTGAAAACGTATTCATACCCCTTGAAATTTTCCACATTTTGTCATGTTATATCCAAAAACGAAAATGTATTTTATTGGGATTTTATGTGATAGACCAACACAAAGTGGCTCATAATTGTGAAGTGGGAGGAAAATTATAAATGGTTTTCAATTTTTTTTACAAATAAATATCTGAAAAGTGTGGCCTGCATTTGTATTCAGCCCACTTTACTCTGATACCGCTAAC
Source organism: Lithobates clamitans (assembly GCA_037952925.1). Lineage (NCBI taxonomy): Eukaryota > Metazoa > Chordata > Amphibia > Anura > Ranidae > Lithobates > Lithobates clamitans. The sequence continues at coordinate 4,169,033 of JBBGZY010000271.1, forward strand.
TAAAATCTAGTGGAATCAATTGCCTTCAGAAGTCACGTAGTTAGTAAATAGAGTCCAACTGTGTGTAATTTAATCACAGTATAAATACAGCTGTTCTGTGAAGGCCTTAGAGATTTGTTAGAGAACCTTAGTGAACAAACAGCATCAGGAAGGCCAAGGGACACACCAGACAGGTCAGGGATAAAGCTGTGGATAAGTTTAAAGCAGGGTTAGGCTATAAAAAAAATATCCCAAGCTTTGAGCATCTTACGAAGCACTGTGCAATCCATCATCCCAAAAAAGGAAAGAGTATGGCACAACTGCAAACCTACCAAGACATGGCCGTTCACCTAAACTGACAGGCCGGGCAAGGAGAGTATTAATCAGAGAAGCAGCCAAGAGGCCCATGGTAACTCTGGAGGAGCTGCAGAGATCCACAGCTCATATGAGAGAATCTGTCCACAGGACAACTATTAGTCGTGCACTCCACAAATCTGACCTTTATGGAAGAGTGGCAAGAAGAAAGCCATTGTTGAAAGAAAATCATAAGAAGTCCCATTTGCAGTTTGCGAGAAGCCATGTGGGGGACACAGCAAACATATGGAAGAAGGTGCTCTTGTCAGATGAGAGCAAAATTTTACTTTTTGGCCTAAAAGCAAAACGCTATGTGTGGTGGAAAACTAACACTGCACATCCCCCTGAACACACCATCCCCACTGTGAAACATGGTGGTGCCAGCATCATGTTGTGGGGATGCTTTTCTTCAGCAGGGACAGGGAAGCTGGTCAGAAGTTGATGGGAAGATGGATGGAGCCAAATACAGGTTAATCTTAGAAGAAAACCTGTTAGAGTCTGCAAAAGACTTGAGACTGGGGCAGAGGTTCACCTTTCAGCAGGACAACGACCCTAAACATACAGCCAGAGCTACAATGGAATGGTTTGGACAGTGGCGTTGCTATGGGGGGGTGCGGCCCGCAGCGAGTAACACCCGCCAGAGGGGTGACCCCGGGGGCCGTCGCTACACAGTGCACTATATTGCATGCACTTGCAGAGTTGCAGTGGAGCGGTGTGAGTAGGACACGTAGCCGTGCGAGGGAGACTGCCTATAACACTCCCCAGTCAGTGAAACTAACCCTCGGGGATCTTCAATATCTCCTTCAGCCGGGGTTGGTAGGCGGAGCTGGGGGTGTGGCTGCCTCCTCCACTCTCCCCACAGACTTCTTTACTCTAGCTGATCCCGCGGCTTAAGGAGGAGAAAGAGGCGAGGACACAGCAGCCTCAAGTGTCTTCATCTGCAGCTATGCTGTAAGGTGCTGCAAACTGTCACTGCATAGATCCCTAACCTGCCCTATACCACTCCAACTGCCCTATATTACCCTAAAATGCCTTATACCACCCCAACCTGCCCTATACCATCCTAACCTGCCCTATACCACCCTATTTTACCCTAACCTGCCACTACACCACCCTAGCCTGCCACTATACCACCTTATACTACCCTAACCTGCCCCTATACCACCCTATACTATCATATACAGGGACCGGTTTGGGGTGTGCCCCGTAACCGTGCACTGCCTGCAGGGCACTGGGCAGGATACACAGGGGGGGTGACACCATGTTTTACCGCACCAGGTGACACCAACCCTAGTGACGTCACTGGGTTTAGATCAAAGCATAGTCATGTGTTAGAATGACCCAGTCAAAGTCCAGACCAAAATCCAACTGAGATACTGTGTCAAGACTTGAAAATTGCTGTTCACAGATGCTCTCTAGCCAATCTGACAGAGCTTGAGCTATTTTGCAAAGAAGAACGGGCAAAAATGTCACTTCAAATGACTGGTATTGTATAGTAAGAAGACTGTGGGGGTGATCAGAGAAGGAGGATAATTCACTATGGGAATCTCACCCAAATTTTATTCTTTGGGTGCATATCAGTTGAAAAAACAAATGGCCAAGGGTTTTATCTCTGACACACTGGATTTCAGCAATGACAGGCTGACAGGAGCCACAGCTGTTCGCATGTACTGTATTCCCACATCCATCGGATATGGGTGGTTAGGGATGTCTGACTCTGGACGCATTCTTTCTGTGTCTAGGGTTGCTCATCCATCCCTTACCTCAGGTAACTGTTAGATGTGTAAATGCATGCAAACAGCCCCAGCTCCTGTCAGCCTGTCCTTGCTTTGTACAGGCTTACTGGCCATAGCTGTTTGTGATCCCAGCTTCAAGAATATATTGATTCTTGCCACAGGAATTCACTGCAGGAATATGTGAATATAGCCATACTGTATAATTATCCTCACAATGCTACCCTGCCACCTGTTCTGACAGAAGAATTGTAAAATACCAAACCTTCCAGGTACGGATGAGCTTGTAGTACTCAAGCCACTATTAAAGGAGAAGGGGATGACATCATCAACTCTGAGCAAGTTCTGACACTGACATGGAGCTTATTCAAGGGTAGTACTCAATGCCCTGATGGAAGAATGGAGCTGAGAGGGAGTGTGGGTAAGATGAGCTATAGCAGGTCGGGGGTGTATCTACAGCTTAACAATAAACTGCTCTTATTTGCTCCCTTTTACATTCACAGACATAATCAATTAGTAATGTTTATACTCAAGATCTTATTGATAGAAAGATCCTGAGTAAAATGTTCCATAAAGACCTTGCATATACACATGTATATGCATATAGATGCGTAAAATTTTTCTACCCTCTTCAGTCTCATTTACACGTCCTTATCAAACGCATTTACAAGCGTTCTTCATTTATGGATCTGAATGCAGCTGCGTTATTTTCAATTGAGATATTCACGCAGGTGCGTAAACATGCTCTGCATTCAGATTCATAGCACAAGATTCAAATCTACATCTGAGGACATGCAAATGCATTCTGGTATTGAAAAAGAAAAACAGAACAATTTTACAGATCTAAAAGCAGGTATCATTTAACGCAGGAACTTGTGTTCTAGTAAACATCAGTATCATTTTTACCTCCATGTGAATGTAGCCTCCTAGTTTCCAGTGTTGCAATATACAAGCACATACATGCGTATGCATGTAAATAACTGCACTCAAACCTAAAATTTTCTACCCCTCAGCTCACCCCATCAGTCTTGTCACGCATCACTAATTTACTAATAGACATATCAATATGGATGTGACACCACTTCCTCAAACTATCCAAAACTGAGCTCATGTTATTTCCTCCCCCACATGCCCAATCCCCTGACTTCTCTGTCAAGAATGATTTATGTATTTATATTTTCATTACAGGTACTTATATAGCGCCTTCAATTTACGCAGCGCTTTACATATATATTATACATTCACATCAGTTCCTGTCCTCAAGGTGCTTACAATCTAATGTCTCTAACTCACATTCATACACATATTAGGGCCAATTTAGACAGAAGTCAATTAACCTCCCAGCATATCTTTGGAGAGTGGGAGGAAACAGGAATACCTGGAGGAAACCCAGATTTAGAAGCTGGCCTCCTGTAATGTATGTTAATGAGAGGAAACTGAGCCCATCCTTAGCATTTTTACCCGGGCCACACACTTCGAACTTGTTCATAAATGCTTGCAGCCAGCCATGACACCTTCTCCTAAGAAACATCTGAAATGTAAGAAATATTACAATGTTGTAAACATTTTTTTATGTATTCTATGAGCATGGGACCACATAACAAACATGTAGTGGGGTTTTCTCAAATGTGACTGCAAAAGAGGAAATACACATTAAGTCCCCATTCACACTTGCGAAAGGAGCTGATTGCCATTAACTGCAGGAGACACAGCAAGGGTTCCCTGCGATTACTGCAGGTGGGAAGCTCCATTGAAAGCATTAGCTCCCATAATTGCTCATTCAGTGATTGCCAGTGAATGATCGTCCCTGAACGTCTCCCCCAGATAATGGTCCCATTCGCAAGAATGAATGGAACCTAAGGGTTGCTTAGCTAGTGCTGCTTTTTATTTTTTTTCAGATTATTTTGTTTTTTGTCTTTTAAAGTAATTGGCACCAAAGTATTTGCACCTAAATCAATTACACATAAGTTACCACTAAGGATGGGCGAACAGTTCGGCCCAAGGATGAGTTCGAGCCAAACATTGGCTGTTCGGAAGTTCTCCAGACAACTGAATTATAGGGTCGTTCGACTGTTTGTTCGGCCTGCTGAGCGACCACAATGCACTGTGTCACCGCACAGTGCATTGAAAGTCCTGATTGGGTAAGGCAATGAAAGCGTCGCCCAATCAGGGCACAGAGATTATCTAGGGGCGAAAACAGAGATGGAGAGCTTTCCAGTCGACGATCCACTGGCTTACTGGATCATGAGAACAGACCACTGGCCAGAACTTGCCCAATATGCTATTGAGCTGCTGGGCTACCCTGCATCCAGCGTGCTTTCCAAACAGGCATTCAGTGCTGCTGGAGGTTTTGTTGCTGATCATAGAACGCATCTGTCCACATACTCCGTGGACCGCCTGACTTTTATCAAAATGAATCAGTCCTGGATTACCAGCAGCTATGAAGCCCCTGATGCCGATGTTGCTGATTAAGGAATCTCTGCAGGACTTCTAGGCTACCTAGTGTTGTGGGTGTTTATTTCATCTGGAAGAATGTATTTGATATAGGTTTCATGGGCACAATTAACACCCAAAGACCAATTTTTTTTGCACCTGTTTGACAGGTGCATATCATTACAATTTTTGACAGCAAGGCCAATTCTTGCTTTCATCAAGAATACCTCTATAAGGTTACAGTGTGAAGGCACCACCGACACCCAAAGACCAATTTTTTTGCACCTGTTTGACAGGTGCATATCATTACAATTTTTGACAGCAAGGCAAATTCTTGCTTTCATCAAGAGTACATCTATAGGGTTATGGTCTGAAGGTACCACTGACACCCAAAGAACAATTTTTCTGCACCCGTTACAGAAGTAGATATTCAAAGTCTGTGGTAGAGACACCAGAATTTATCCAAAAAATCTCTAATCTTGTTCCCAGTGCACTACCATGTGGCGTCATCATACAGAATGGCTCCCCAAGCTGTTGCTTACAAAATAAAGAAAGCTTGCAGTGAAAATTTAATTTTTGGGGCTTTATAAATGCAATTATTACTGCAGCAGCTTCTATACACAGTACAGATGTACCACTTTAGTGGTGGACTAAAGGGGACCCCCAGACACTGTATTAAAAGGAATTTTTCATTTTTATACTTTCACTTTAAGCATCAATAAATCACTGCTCATTTAAATATGACGTTTTTTACAAACTTTCTTTTCATTGGTACTTGTCCCCCAGGGCAGTACCCGGACCCCCATAACCATTGTATGCCCAATTACTTGCATATAAGCCTTCAAAATGGGCACTTTTGATTTTTCACGTTCGGGTGCCATAGACTTTAATGGTGTTTGTTATTCAGTTCTGAACTTTCCAGATGTTCGAAATTTCTGGTGCGTACTGAACACGGGGTTGTTCGGCCCATCCCTAGTTACCACTGTGAAAATAACAGATAGCCTCAAAAAAATGTATTCTACATTTTTAAATTTTAAAATGACCTTTGTTCATTTACTGTACATGTGGAGTGTATAACCTGCAGCCCAAGACGACTATGAATGTGGCCCAACATAAAATCGTAAGCTTCCTTAAAAAATGTTATTTTAATTTTTTTAATCTTTTTGGAACACATGCCGTTGAAAAAAAAATTGGCAGTGTCTCTTTACTAGACTTTTAAAGGTTTTATATCCCCAAAGAAAAATATCCCACTCTTCACAAACACGCACGCCTTATTCACGTTATCAGTTTTGGCAGCACCTATAGCTGTGAGCAACTATTTTTAAGGATGAAGTACATGAAGGCAAAACTACAACCAAAATATCTGATGAGTACTTTGAAAATTCATTGAGAATTGCTACTACATGCATCAAACCAGATACTGATGTGTTAGGTTTATCAAAAACGAATATTGCACTAGTTTTATGTTGCCCTATTTTACTTTTATAATGAAAATATTACAGAAAATTAAGTTTGATTATTTAGATAGGTACATTATTCAGTGATCGTTAACTTGTGATCTACCCAACTTTTTCTGCTCACTAGCTATCCTTATTGTTAGTGTATTTTATGTATGACAATTCCTCTTATTCCAATTTGGCCCAAGAATGTCTAAAGGTCAAATACCCTTCCTGTACATTATCACAATTCTCTAAAAATATACCTAAATCAGGCATCATTTAACAAGCCAGATAACAAATCCTGGCTTTGGATATATATTTTATTAATTTATGTGGTGGCATTAATGTACAATGCATTATGGAGTGAATTGACATAATTTCTTAGCCTAAAGGTAGTTTAAATTCTACTGTCTCTAAACAAGATAGATAAGACATTTGAAAAAAAAGAGAATGTTTGCCAGCACACTAATGCCCCGTACACACGGTCGGATTTTCCGATGGAAAATGTGTGATAGGACCTTGTTGTCGGAGATTCCGACCGTGTGTAGGCTCCATCACACATTTTCCATCGGATTTTCCGACACACAAAGTTTGAGAGCAGGCTATAAAATTTTCCGACAACAAAATCCGTTGTCAGAATTTCCGATCGTGTGTACACAAATCCGACGGACAGAGTGCCACGCATGCTCAGAATAAATAAAGAGATGAAAGCTATTGGCTACTGCCCCATTTATAGTTCAGACATACGTGTTTTACGTCACCGCGTTCAGAATGATCGGATTTTCCGACAACTTTGTGTGACCGTGTGTATGCAAGACAAGTTTGAGCCAACATCCGTCGGAAAAAATCCTAGGATTTTGTTGTCGGAATGTCCGATCAATGTCCGACCGTGTGTACGGGGCATTATACATCAAACATTTAGGCCTCATTCACATGGGCACCATCAGTTTAGCCACATTAAAAAGGTATCAGTTCTTATCCGTTGCTTTATCTATCCCATTCCGTTAATTTCTATTTTCATCCATCTTCCGTTCGGTTAACATCCGTTTACATCCATGAATTTATCCGTTTTTGCATCTGTTTCTGTGGCTTTGATGACATTACTCAGAAAGCATTGCTCCTCCCATGCTGCATTATAGTTTTAAGTGAGTGACGCTGGGACAGCGTGACATTGTTTGTCATATTTGCCTATATGTGGAGAAAGGAGAGCAAGAAAAATCAGATTGTGACTAGGAGATGCTCCTGGGAGACATCTCTGGCCATGGTTCTCCTTGGGAATGTACTTCCAATGTACTTCCTATTGTCCAACTACTGCCTGGGTCATAGGCTGAATTCACAGATAAACAAAAAAAAAAGATTTCTTCAAAACGGATCTTAACTGATCGGACGTTGACGGACATTGTTGTATATATACACTGTTGCATGATGGAAACATAAGCTGCAGTGCCGACATTGCTGGGCTCCAGGGCAGGTAAGTGTACTATTATTAAAAGTCAGCAGCTGCAGTATGTATAGCTGCTGGCTTTTCATTTTTGCCATGGTGGCTGGACCTCTGCTTTAAGTAGTTCCAGCAAACATTTTTTTCCTTTTGAGATAAAGGTTATACATAAATAAAAGCTGATCATTGTAAGCATCACTGTAAGTGGTAAATAGTTTGTCTCATTCCTGTAACTGCTACACCTACAGGAGAGCTTGCACTTTTGAAAAACAACACTTACTGCCAGGATCACCGGTGAAAATAAAAGAAAAAAAAGAAAACAAATACAGCCATCACATCCAAGAATTTGTAAGCTGCAATATAAGAAATGTTTGTGTAGCACCCTCTAGTATGTGTGCTAGATGTAGATAGGTAGATAGATGTAGTAGATAGGTTTTTCTGTTAGTGTAGGTAAAAATTAGTTTAGCTCAGGTCTAGGCCTACGCTGTGAATCTGGGTCAAGGTTCAGTGACTCAGAGCTGGATGACTCATCTGGCAGCTCTCTCAGCACTTTCCCCGGTCAGGAAATTTGTAGAAACTTCCAGAGCTGGAGGGTGGGAGTAAGGAAGGGCTGCCATGCATATTTATGAGGCCTCGGCCAATCCCCAGCATTAGGCCCGCAGGGGGCACAGTTTACCTAATAAATAGACATGGGCCATGCCAGCAGGAGCAGTCAGATGAAAGATGGAGATGGAGTGTTGAGGTGGCCCTTGAGGGTGCCTTCTAGTCTGGGTGGGGTGACATCGGGTCTGGGGCTCAGGTGCTGGAAGGATCCTACCAAAACACACAGAGCAAGACCTTCCTGGAAGCACGAGAGCAAGGAGAGAGGACAGTGGGAGCATGTCAGCACGTCCGGGAGATCTTGAGAGTCATCCGGGTGGGCTGGTGAGTGTCAGTCTGGAAGTCTGTGGGGAGAAGTTAGCCTGGAGGGCTAGTGAAAGGGGCGGTTGCAGCCAGGTGGGTTGGCAGTGCCTGAAGAGGTGGTGCTGGGATCAGTAGCCACAGGAATGATGCAAGCTGGACACTGACATTCTGCTACACAACGTAGAGGCCTCGGGTTCCTGCCTGTAACGAGCTATTGCCTTATCTGACTGAGTGAATGTCAGATATTCACAGTGTTCCAGCTAGGTTCTGCAAGCAAGTGTGTGCTGGAGGAAGAAGAGGAGCTGTACATAAATACTGTATATAAAAAGAGTTGTCTCAGAAGTTTGTGGTTGAAGTGGGCATCCTATAATCTCTGGTGTGTCTGGCTGTACAACGTGGGGGATTCCAGTTCAACTGCGGCCCTTAAGGGAGTGCTCTACAATTGCTTTTGGGTTTAATACAGCTTTAAACTGACAACACAGTGTCTCTGCTGCACTAATATCCCAAGTAGTGTTAAAGTGGTTGTAAACAATCACCATGTAAAACAACCCATTTTGTTTAAAATAGAAATGAAAGGCAAACATTTTTGTATAGATATAAAAAACAAATTTGAATACCTTTTTTCCATTTTTTGTTATAAGTGATCACCTTCCCTTTGTTCTTAGCTGCATATAAGCTGGGAGGAGGAGAAGCAGCAGTACACTGAGCTTCCCAGTGAATGGCTGTGCAATGGGGAAGTGTCAGGACAAGTCTGATCATTAGAGTTGAGCATATTGAGTTCCCAGCATAGCTAGAGAACAGACCATGCTGTGCTCTCTGCTTAGTGTGGTCAGTTTGTAATAGGACGGCAGAGGGACTGGCAGGAACACCAGGGATTTCACATAAAGGAAGCAATACAATGAGAACAGGATACTTTCACATACAAGTACACGGTATATCGGGCACATATCAGGAATATGAAGTGTTGGGGTAAGGCTTTGACAGCCCCGTTCAATTCTCTGCTGGACTACAGAACACCCCTCCAACTCCATAACATAAGGGGGAGGTGATCTTTTCAAATGTTCAAAATCTATTTATTCAGTGCTTATAAAGAGCACTGTCCCCTTTGGGTTGGCATGCATTCTGCGTAGCGGGTAGGACAGGGAAAGATCTCCCACTGGCTAGGGCCAGAGGGATTAGCGTAGGGTCAGGTTCCTGTGGAGGAGGGACAGGATGGGGACTGTCACTGTGTGCCAAGCAGGAGCCTTCCTGTTAAAGGGCCAGGTTGCCGATCTGTTGTGAAATCGTCTCCCCTGCCAGATGCTGTCTGGTTGGAATATATGAAAGGTTTTTGCTCACATAAGGTAAAGATCAGCATTTGGTCATACAGGGATCTTCGAAAAATACAGGAAAATCTCTGTGACTGTGTGCAATAATGAGCACCTATGATGCTGAGATAATGAGCACTTCTGATATTTGACAAGCACTAATCACCACTGTCTAGCTAATGTCTATACTGTCCGATCATCATAAGTGAGATTAATAAAACAAGACGGGTTGACTGTAGCCTAAGCAAAAGAAATGTGAGAAAACTTTATTAAAAAAAATCATTTATCCAGCTGCCTGTGTCTGATTGGCTGCCAGTAGCAGACACACTCCACAGTGCGCACATTTTATTTTCTCAAGGTGTGGAAAAGTATCAGAGTAATATGGTATGTGATTTATGAGGCTTCTTAGACTGAGGTCTCTCACTGTGCCAGGACAGTTGGGCCGGCTGTCTGTGACTGCTCAGAGAATGTGTTCATGGATCATGTGAGGCATTTCCTTCATTCTTGCAACAGCCACTAAATAACATTCGAGCTGCCTTCCAAATGTACAAATAAATGGGAGAAGTAAACATGCTACTGGCTGTAAAAAAAAAAAAAATACAGCGTGCCTTTAAGGGAAAATAATTACAGTGTAATGAGTCAAAACACATATTAGTAATCCTTTTTCCTTTGCTACTTGTTTAGCGTCACTTCCCAAAGGGAAAGTTTACTTAACAGATGTCATTAGAAAAGGCCGGGGATGGTGTATTACCATTTATAAGCTCCATGTCAATGTTTCTGTAACCTGGTGTTGTAAAATTAGTATGCTGTATATTTCCAGTTGTATCTTTCACAATTAAGGTTTGTATATAAAGGACGTTGGAAGTGGTAAAACCACATAGTTGAGCCACGTTTTTAATGCACCTCAACTGCTCCCCCCTTCAGCTGGCAAGGCAGTGGGTGAGGGTGTACACATGCCATGGCCACAGCAGGAACTATACCCCCTGTTGCATCCAGGGTAGTTTACACTAGCGTTGCTTACTGAAGAGCAGACTACATTTAGATCGCTCCTCAGAGAGCAGTTGATAGGTGTTGAGGAGGCATTGTATCACCTCCTAACTGCCTGTTTTAAACCCCCTAAATGCCGCACTAACACGACATGACCACATACACTTGAATGGGTTGCATTCAGCAGGCGGTAGTGCCCACCAAACGTGATAGGAGGTATAATTCTTGCCAAGGCCACAAAGCAAAGCATTGCAATCATGGCATGTGTACAACCCCTGGCCACTGCCTTTCCAGCCAAAGAGGGAGCAGCTGGGAGGCAAATTCAGCTCATTTGTGTGGTTTTACTGTCCCCCAACCACTAGTGTAAACAAGCCCTTCAGAGGGCACTACCGCCCACCGAATGCGACCTATTCAAGGGATTGGGGTAGCACTGAAACTGTGGTTGCGGTGTGTCAGTGTGGCATTTAGGTGGGTAAAACAGATGTTGCAGAGGTGATACAATGCCCCCTCACCGCCTGTCACATGCAGATTACTCTTCAGAGAGCAACCCTAGTGTAAACTACCCCTTACTTTGTACTAAAGCTGGTTATAGATATTAGTAAACCATTGTACATGTATTCACAACCATCTTATAACATTTTCGTGTTGGCACAAGTCATATTATTTAGGGCAAAGGTGGTGGAAGAAGAACCAAGTACAAAAATCCCTGGCTTTACTCTGCCCAACTGCTTTGTTTATTCAAGATCACTCATTTGGGGTTGTTGTGCATTGCGCCATAGACATTGGTCATCACCCAATCAAGCCAAAAAATCCCAGATCAATAAATGCCCATCTGATCTTCCCGGGCACTTAATGTAATTTAATATTTTACAATACTTTTCTAATTAATGTCAGCACATGTGTGACTACACTTCTACTGGCCTGCGTGACATACATATACAGTATCTCACAAAAGTGAATACACCCCTCACATTTTTGTAAATATTTTATTATATCTTTTCATGTGACAACACTGAAGAAATTATACTTTGCTGCAATGTAAAGTAGTGAGTGTACAGCTTGTATAACAGTGTAAATTTGCTGTCCACTCAAAATAATTCAACACACAGCCATTAATGTCTAAACCACTGGCAACAAAAGTGAGTACACCCCTAGGTGAAAATATCCAAATTGGGCCCAAAGTGTCAATATTTTGTATGGCCACCATTATTTTCCAGCACTGCCTTAACCCTCTTGGGCATGGAGTTCACCAGAGCTTCACAGGTTGCCACTGGAGTCCTCTTCCACTCCTCAACTGGTTGCCACCACACACTTGATACCATCTGAACCAAATAAGTTTTGCTTGGTCTCATCAAACCACAGGACATGGTTCCAGTAATCCATGTCCTTAGTCTGCTTGTCTTCAGCAAACTGTTTGCGGGCTTTCTTGTGCATCATCTTAAGAAGAGTCTTCCTTCTGGGATGACAGCCATGCAGACCAATGTGATGCAACGTGCAGCATATGGTCTGAGCACTGACAGGCTGACCCCCCCACCCCTTCAACCTCTGCAGCAATGCTGGCAGCACTCATATGTCTATTTCCCAAAGACAACCTCTGGATATGACGCTGAGCACATGCACTCTTCAACTTCAACTTCTTTGGTCCATGGCGAGGCCTGCTGTGAGTGGAACCTGTCCTGTTAAACCGCTGTATGGTCTTGGCCACAGTGCTGCAGCTCAGTCTCAGGGTCTTGGCAATCTTCTTATAGCCTAGGCCATCTTTATGTAGAGAAACAATTCTTTTTTCAGATCTTCAGAGAGTTCTTTGCCATGAGATGCCATGTTGAACTTCCAGTGACCAGTATGAGAGCGTGAGAGCGATAACACCAAATTTAACACGCCTGTTCCCCATTCACACCAAAAACCTTGTAACGCTAACTAACACATGACACCGAGGAGGGAAAATGGCTAATTGAGCCCAATTTGGACATTTTCACTTAGGGGTGTACTCACTTTTGTTGCTAGCAGTTTAGACATTAATGGCTGTGTGTTGAGTTATTTTGAGGGGACAGCAAATTTACACTGTTATACAAGCCGTACACTCACTACTTTACATTGTAGCAAAGTGTCATTTCTTCAGTGTTGTCACATGAAAAGATATAATAAAGTATTTACTTTTGTAAGGGGTGTACTCACTGTATATAGGTGAGTGGCCCATGGTAATGCAACACTAGTTTCATATTAACAGTAACAGTGGATTAGGTGGCACAGTGGTGTAGTGGTTAGCACTCTCGCCTAGCCTGGAGTTTGCATGTTCTCCCTGTGCCTGTGTGGGTTTCCTCCGGGTACTCCGGTTTCCTCCTACATTCCAAAGACATGCTGGTAGGTTAATTGGATCCTGTCTAAATTGGCCCTAGTATGTATGAATGTGAGTTAGGGACCTTAGATTGTAAGCTCCTTGAGGGTAGGGACTGATGTGAATGTACAATGTATATGTAAAGCGCTGTGTAAATTGACAGCGCTATATAAGTACCTGAAATAAATAAATTAGCAAAATTACATTGGAGATACCATTATTAATCAGTGGCTTTATGCACCTGCAGGTCATTATGCAACTACCTACTAATTATACTACTACAGGACTACATGTTCTCAATAACAGGAAGAATATCAGAAATTGGAAAATAATATATTCCAGTTTCAGTTTTAGTTACCATCAGCTTTCAAGGCTCTCCTGACATCTTAGTTCCAGTCCTCATTTGCAAACTTAGACTATCCTGAAACAGTTACCTATTTTCCTCTCCTGCCAGCCCTTTCTCATTGAAATATCACTTATAAATGAAAAGGACCAGTATATTGTAAGATATGTATGCTGCCTGCATAATTATATGGTACAGTCAGGGCTTTTTTTCTCAGAGAACAGGTGCAGGAACTCCTCCCTTCTCAGTCACCCTTCTTCTCTGCCACCCACCCACCTCTGAGCACCATCCCCCCTACCCACCTCCCAGTACTGCCCCCTTTAGAGAATACAGAACCAAGTATCATTTTCTGCTACTATGTAATTTGTATGGAATTTGTTAATGATAAAACAGTAAAATAGATCCCCTGCAGTGAGCAAAAATAGACTCCACCCCAGCAACATTAGACCCCCCCCCAAGCAACAACAGTCCCTTCAGCAACAATAGATCTCCTACACAAAAATAGACCCCCCAGCAACAATGGACCCCCTCCCACAACAATAGACCCCCAGCAGCAACAACAGATCTCCCAAAAGCAAGAAACAATAGACCCTCCAGCAGCCAGCAACAATAGACCTTTCCTTCACCAGTAGTTCCTTCCCAGCAACAGTTGACCCCCCCCCCAGCAAAAATAAACTTACCCAGCAACTGTAGACCACCACGCAAAAATAGCCGCCCTGCACCAACAATAGATCCACAGCAGCTAGCAACAATAGACCTTTCCCTCAACAGTAGATCCCTCCCAGCGACAACAGACCCCCACGCAAAAGTAGATCCCCACCAGCGACAATAGATCCCCCAGCAGCCAGTATCAATAGACCACCCATCACACCCTATAACTCCTTGTCATTACATACATTCAGTGCTGGAGGTACTGGAACTGCTTTCCCCCACGTTCCCGTTGAAAAAAGCCCTGAGTACAGTTGTGTCCCTGAGTATAGATATGACCATCAACTCCCCATCACAGCCAAGACCCAAATTTTGGCTGTCTGGCCAAGGGACACAAACCATATCACAATGACAACAGGTTAGCGTGCTCAGCTCTAGCTTAGCATATTTTTGCTAAAAACCCAAATAAGTCAGCAGTTGTACATCACAGAGCTTTGTGGCAATAGTACATCCAGCTATACCTGTGCACATAATTGTGCTTACAGGCTGATGCCTGTACTTTTGTCAAGTCCCATTAATAACTTGGCAGTTACGCTGTACCTTGAAGGATCATTTCTGAAGGAAATCTTAAACAGACAGGATGGAATTTTTTTTCCATTGCTTTAAGGCAGAGATCACTTCACCACTTCATAACATTTGTCATATAAGGACAAGATATGAATGCTTGTTTCTAATTTACAAAAAAAATGTTCTGGCGATTAGTCAAAAGTCATGATATGTTTACAGGTGACTTCTTCAAATTGATGTTCTTGTCTTTGGTGCTGCTGCATCAGCTGAACAGTTTTTGCAACAGGAAATTTCAATACCAATACTTTGTAAATGAGTACATTTTTGCCCTCAATATGTATTAGGTATTGGCACATACAGTATAAATGGTAATTCATATCAACAAAATTCATACCTAAAAACCAAAAACTATGGCATTTACAGTAATCCTAACCCCACCTCTAGGCCCTAAACCCTAAAAATGTATCTTAAGCCTAAAATTCAAGGAATACTTTAAAGAGTAACTCAACTTTCACAGAAAAAATAAAAAATAAGAATGAATATAGCGTATACAATTGTTGCACAAGCCATGTTGTAATTTAAAGTGTCGTTAAACCCAAAAGCAAACATTTATTATATTGCAGCTTACCAATTCTTAGTTGTGATGGCTGCAATTAATTTTCTATTTTAGATTGTTTTCCTTCATTTCCATCTGGTGATCAGGTCAGTAAGTCTGTTGTTTTTCAACAAAACAAGCTCTCCTGCAAATGTATCAGTTAGAGTGTTGAGACAAACCTTTACCACTGCCGGGGATGCTTACAATGATCAGCTTTTATTTATCATTTATCCCAAAAGAAAAAATAAACTGTTGCCGTAACTGATTGTGTAACTGCAATGTGAGCTGGAATTTGTTTTCAATTTGGTAATGTAATGAAATCTACTAGTACATCTAACATTGCCCCCAGACTAAAATTGCTGCTGTCCAAAGGTGCCCCCTGTTCTCCTTCATCCAGAGTGAGTGAAACTCTGAGGCCGGGTTCACACTGGAACCGGCTGCGGATCACACAGGAGTGTTGTGCGTCCCTGTTCCCCATTTCACGGACGAATCAGGACCGAATCTATTCCTGAATTCAGCCCTGAAATGAAGCCAAAGACGCACAGCATTTCTGTGCAGTGCGCTCCGCAGCCGCAACGGAGATATGTGAACTGGCTCCATAGAGAGCCAGTCACATTCTCCTGCTATGCGAATTGGATGCTGGGAACCCCCACATCTAATTCACATAGGTGTGAACCCAGCCTAATACAGGAGGTGTGTTACTGGTCAGATCACCAGGTGAAAACAGAGGGGGAAAAGCGTAAAAAGGAAAACCAATGCAGCCACCACATCTAATGATTGGTAAGCTGCAAAACATTACATTTTTGGTTTTGGGTTTAATACTGCTTTTTGATGTTTTTAAAAATGACTTTTCCTTTTGCAGTACTGTCATTTTGTCTGAAATTCAATGCAATATGTTAACCTGGAGGCGTTCCGTACACAGTTGGTGTACAAAAGTTCCACAGAAATGTCATCTCCTGCACTAAGATACAAGTCAGGCTTTAGGACCCTTTGCAACAAAAAATTATTTTTTGGTGAAATTCTCCCTAAATCTGGGTACACACAGGAAGTTTTGCTCTAATTCAACCCAGCAAGCTGGACGATAAAAAAAGTACAGATCTCCATACTAACCCATATGTTAGTGCTGCAATCTCCCGCTGAGCTATTGTGTTTTGACAGGTGGACTGTCGCCCCCCCCCCAAGATCACAATGATCAGCATACTCATTCGACAAAACCTGGTTGTGAGACCAGCTTCTGTCAGACGAGGAGATGTACACACGGGCCGAAGTCTCATGCCCCGTACACACGGTCGGACTTTGTTCGGACATTCCGACAACAAAATCCTAGGATTTTTTCCGACGGATGTTGGCTCAAACTTGTCTTGCATACACACGGTCACACAAAGTTGTCGGAAAATCCGATCGTTCTGAACGTGGTGACGTAAAACACGTACGTCGGGACTATAAACAGGGCAGTAGCCAATAGCTTTCATCTCTTTATTTATTCTGAGCATGAGTGGCACTTTGTGCGTCGGATTTGTGTACACACGATCAGAAATTCCGACAACGGATTTTGTTGTCTGAAAATTTTATAGCAAGCTCTCAAACTTTGTGTGTCGGAAAATCCGATGGAAAATGTGGATGGAGCCCACACACGGTCAGAATTTCCGACAACAAGGTCCTATTACACATTTTCCGTCGGAAAATCCGACCGTGTGTACGGGGCAATATAGTTCCTGCCGAACAAACCATTTTCAGATGATTTTTGGCTCGTGTGTACCCAGCATTAGGGTTAATTACTTCCAAATAGGGATGGACCGACACCTCCCGGTTCGGTTCACATCAGAACACCTCGAACAGGCAAAAAGTTCTAGCGAACATGCAAACCGTATTAAAGTCTATGGGACACAAACATGAAAAATCAAAAGTCCTTATTTGAAAGGCTTATATACAAGTTATTGCCATAAAGAGTGTATGGGGGCCCGGGTACTGCCCTAGGGGACATGTATCAATGTAAAAAAACTTTTTAAAACAATAGTTTTTTCAGGAGCAGTGATTTTAATGATGCTTAAAGGGAAACAATAAAAATAAAACAAAAAGAAAAAAAGAGGGTGCACCAGCCTAGTGCATTATCCTTTAATACGTTTATTTAAAAAACATGATTAAAAACTACTCACAAGGGTAGAAAGAAAGTCGCGCTTATAGCAATCTTATGGCAGTTAGTCCACTGATAGCAGTTTCCAGGTCCTAGAGAGAGGAGGTACGAACTGCTGCTGGCTGACGCGTTTCAAAGGTGTCCCTTCTTCAGAGCTCTGAAGAAGAAGGGACACCTTAGAAACGCGTCAGCCAGCAGCGGTTTGTACGTCCTCTCTCTAGGACCTGGAAACTGCTATCGGTGGACTAACTGCCATAAGATTGCTATAAGCATGACTTTCTTTCTACACTTGTGAGTAGTTTTTAACCATGTTTTTTAAATAGATGTATTAAAGGATAATGCACTAGGCTGGAGTGCCCTCTTTTTTTCCTTTTTGTTTGACTACTAGGATATCCCCATTTTTGGATCATCTAGCTAACACACCCGTGCACAAGAGTATTTGCTTCTGTTGTACGAAACAATAAAAATGAATGGGTGATTGAAGATGAATGTACATTGCGGACACTTTTTTTTTCTTTATTAATAAAAGAATTCTCAAAAACTGTTTCTTGTGGTTTTTATTTTTTGACACTTTTTTGGTGAATGGGTAGGTGTACAATGTACCCGATACCCATTCACATGGGGGGGCAGCATCTGGTGGCCTTGTTAAAGGGTGCCTCCAGATTCTGATAAGCCCCCTGCCTGCAAACCCTGACAATCACTGGCCAGGGTTGTCCGGGAAGAGGCCCTTGTCCCCATTAACATGTTGAGGGCAAGCAGTCTGGTATGGTTCAGGAGGGGGGGGCGCTCGCTCGTCCCCTCCCTTTCCTGGCCTGCTCGGATAAGGGTCTGGTATTGATTTTGGGAGGGACCCCACGCCAATTTTTTTATATGCCTGCACTGTATTATATAATGTACACCAACTGCACTGTATTATATACTGTACAATGACTGCACTGTATTATATACTGTACACTGCCTACAATGTATTATATATTCTACACTGCCTGCACGCTCTTTTCACTAAATAACCTGCCTAATCTCTCTCCAGCCTCCATGTTAACACACTACATATTGCCGTGTAAGCAACCTTATATAGTGTGGGGCGTGGATTTAGCCCCTGAGCCATGATTGGCCAAAGGCACCCTGCCTTTTGGCCAATCATGGCTCTGACAGTACATTGCGCTGTGATTGACCAAAGCATGCAGATCAAGTGCATGTTTTGGCCAATCAGCAGCCATCAATGCACTGCGATCTCGCAGTGCATTACGGGCGCTCCTCGGCGCGCAACCCATGTGTCTACGAATAAACGAACACCCGATGTTCCAGTCGAACTTATGTTCGACTCAAACATCGGGATCATCCCTACTTCTAAAGGGAGGCAGACACTGCAAGTTTTCTCATCAGAACCATGAAAGTGCACCAGCAGATTAACCACGTCATAACCCCACCATTAACCATTTACTGTGGCAAGGCGACCCAGCTGTGCGAAATCTGTATGTCGTTTCATGCAGTAGCCTCTGGGGGCGCGCACACGCTGATTGGACAGAGGGGGAGCCAATCAGCGGGTCCGGTGGACGCAATGTCTGCCAGCCACCCGCGATCATTCCCCAGAGAGGAAGAACAGCGATTTGCCTATGTAAACAAGGCAGATCGCTGTTCTGAAAGGGGAGAACATAGAGATCTTGTGTTCCTGCTAAGCAGGAACATGGATCTCTGTGTTCTCCCATTCAGAGTAATCCCCACACAGTTAGTAAGCACCCCCTAGGGCAGTGGTTCTCAACTCCTTTCCTCGGGACCCACTAACAGGCCAGGTTTGCAAGATAACTGAAATACATCACAGGTGATATCATTTGCTGCTCAGTGATTGCAGTATTCTAGTCTGCATCTCCCCAAGGTAATACTTAAATTCTGGCCTGTTAGTAGGCCCTGAGGACCGGAGTTGAGAACCACTGCCCTAGGGACACACCTAACTCTTTGATCGCCCCTGGTGTTAACCCCTTCCCTGCCAGTGTCATTAGTATAGTAACAGTGCATATTTTTTATCACTGATCACTGAATTAGTGTCACTGGTCCCCAAAAAAGTGTCAAAAGTGTCAGTTAGGTGTCTGATTTGTCCGCCGCAATGTCGCACTACTGCTAAAAATCGCTAATCACGCCATTATTAGTAGATTTTTTTTTTTTATAAATTCCATAAAAATATCCCATCATTTGTAGACGCAATAACTTTTGCATAAACCAATCAATATACACTTATTGGGATGTTTTTTTACCAAAAATATGTAGCAGAAATTCGATTTTTTTAATTTTTTTATTGGATTGGATTAGCAGAAAGTAAAAATTATATATATATATTTTTAAATTGTCCCTATTTTTTTGTTTCAAGTGGAAAAAATACCACCAAAACAAAGTTCTATTTGTGGGAAAAAATGGACATAAATTTTATTTGGGAACAGCGTCGCACAACGCCGCAATTACCAGTTAAAGTAACGCAGTGCCGTATTGCAAAAAATGGCCTGGTCATGAAGAGGGTAAAAACTTCCTGGAGCTGAAGTGGTTAAAATGGAATAGTCACTCCCATTTAGAACCAGTGTCCAAAGACACAAAGGGGAACAAATTGTTTTGTTTTTTCAGAGCAGAAAAAATAGGAATCTGCAACAGTGTTTGTTAAAATCCTTGCAATCCCAGATGAGATTGTTTTATTTTTTTCTCGGGGAAAAGTGGAGTTACTCTTTAAACCTGTCTGAGACCTAAGCCTAATCAACCTAAATCAATAAAACCTCAATCTAATCCTAACTGCTATCTTGTTACCTAAATGCATAGCCAATTCAACTATTTTCAACAATTCCCAATGATTTCCATATCACCAATGATAACCCCGTAGTTAATTGCTAGTGCTCACTAAACATGTAGTAGCACCAAGTGTGCTACAAATACATTGTTTACTATTTGCATCGACTATTCGCCTGGGGATCATGGTGGATGATCACTCTAATAAAAAAAAATCAACTGTAAACTTTATCATACTGTAAACCAGCACCAATTTTAATTTTCTTTTAAAAAAAAAATAGTCAAACTGTTGCAGGTTATGGACAGGTTATGGACAGTTTTTAGGCAAAATGTGCCTATACTGTATGCTTGTGTACAGTGTCAAAATGATTGATTAGAATATATTGTTTGAAATATTCTTGTTTTGAGCTGATAAAGCTGAGCCAAGCAGAGTAGACATTGCACACATCTACCTATTGGCAGTTACATAGGTGTCCGTTTATCATCCAGCGGTAAAATACACCTAATTAGTTCTCAGGCATTCTCAGAGGAGATCGCTCTCCTCTGAGTGCCTATTTATCAAGCTTTGTAGATCGCTTCTCCTGCTGAGAACGGCTCCTCTCACTGTAATCTTGCGCGATGTAGCGGGATTACAGTAATAGGAAGTGAAAAATTCAGAAGTTTAACACAAAGCACCACACATTACACACCTCATATTAATAAAATAATAAAGTTACATACACTAACCTAATTATTCAAAAACATTGTTTTTATCAATATTTAAAGATCATATATGTGCCTATTTAAATGGTGAATGGTGTACAGTAAATGATTTGAATCCACATATGTAATGTAACTAAACACCATTCAAATAAATGAAAAATACATTTATAATCATTAAAAAATATTTTTAATAAAGTATACAAATATAAATATTTATTAATAAATTAAAATAAAATGTGTTTCATAACTGATAAACCCCCATATAACTGTAACAGAACAGTCCATGGATAAAACTGTTGGCGCTATATAAATCCTGAATAATAATAATAATAATAATAAAACCATATTTTAGGGTTTGCACAATTTTTTTTACTAATAAATTAAAAATTATATAAAATGACTTTAATAATAGCATTTTAATGCAGGTAGAATTATATATATATATATATATATATATATATATATATATATATATATATATATATATATTTATAGATAGATAGATAGATAGATAGATAGATAGATAGATAGATAGATAGATAGATAGATAGATAGATAGATAGATAGATAGATAGATAGATAGATAGATAAAGAATCGTTAATAACAGCGATTTCAGCTGCCATCATCACAGTATAACCACTTGCAGTACAGCGACTTACTGCTATGTCACTGGTCATCAAGTGGATATGTGGATATGTTATTTAGATGTGTATGTGCATATATATACATAGATATACAGTATCTCACAAAAGTGAGTACACCTCTAACATTTTTGAAAATTTGTTATTATATCTTTTCCTGTGATAACACTGAAGAAATGACACTTTGCTACAATGTAAAGTAGTGAGTGTACAGCTTGTATAACAGTGTAAATTTGCTGTCCCCTCAAAATAACTCAACACACAGCCATTAATATCTAAACCGCTGGCAACAAAAGTAAGTACATCCCTAAGTGAAAATGTCCAAGTTGGGCCCAAAGTGTCAATATTTTGTGTGGCCGACATTATTTTCCAGCACTGCTTTAACCCTCTTGGGCATGGAGTTCACCAGAGCTTCACAGGTTGCCACTGGAGTCCTCTTCCATTCCTCCATGATGACATCACGGAGCTGGTGGATGTTAGAGACCATGCGCTCCTCCACCTTCCGTTTGAGGATGCCCCACAGATGATCAATAGGGTTTGGATCTGGAGACATGCTTGGCCAGTCCATCACCTTTACCCTCAGCTTCTTCAGCAAGGCAGTGGTCATCTTGGAGGTGTGTTTGGGGTTGTTATCATGTTGGAATACTGCCCTGCGACCCAGTCTCTGAAGGGAGGGGATCATGCTCTGCTTCAGTATGTCACAGTACATGTAGGCATTCATGGTCCCTCAATGAACTGTAGCTCCCCAGTGCCGGCGGCACTCATGCGGCCCCAGACCATGACACTCCCATCACCATGCTTGACTGTAAGCAAGACACACTTGTCTTTGTACTTCTCACCTGGTTGTCGCCACACATGCTTGACACCATCTGAATCAAATAAGTTTATCTTGGTCCCATCAGACCACAGGACATGGTTCCAGTAATCCATGTCCTTAGTCTGCTTGTCTTCAGCAAACGGTTTGCGGGCTTTCTTGTGCATCATCTATAAAAGAGGCTTCTTTCTCGGACAAAAGCCATGCAGACCAGTTTGATGCAGTGTGCAGCGTATGGTCTGAGCACTGACAGGCTGACCCCCCACCCCTTCAAACTTTGCAGCAATGCTGGCAGCACTCATACATCTATTTCCCAAAGACAACCTCTGGATATGAGGCTGAGCACGTGCTCTCAACTTCAATGTGCGACCATGGCAAGGACCTGTTCTGATTGAAACCTGTCCTGTTAAACCGCTGTATGGTCTTGGCCACTGTGCTGCAGCTCAGTTTACGGGTCTTGGAAATCTTCTTATAGCCTAGGCCTTCTTTATGTAGAGCAACACTTCCTTTTTTTCACATCCTCAGAGAGTTTGTTGCCATGAGGTGCCATGTTGAACTTCCGGTGAAAAGTATGAGAGAGTGAGAGCGATAACACCAAATTTAACACACCTGCTCCCCATTCACATCTGAGACCTTGTAACACTAACAAGTCACATGACACCAGGGAGGGAAAATGGCTAATTGGGCCCAATTTGGACATTTTCACTTAGGGGGTGTACTCCCTTTTGTTGCCAGCGGTTTAGACATTAATGGCTGTGTGTTGAGTTATTTTTAGGGGACAGCAAATTGTTACACTGTTATACAAGCTGTACACTCACTACTTTACATTGTAGCAAAGTGTCATTTCTTCAGTGTTATCACATGAAAAGATATGATAAAATATTTTCAAAAATGTGAATGGTGTACTCACTTTTGTGAGATACTGTAAATAGATAGAGGGAGAGGGAAAGAGGCTGGCATCACAATTGTGCAATCACAGATATTGCATGTGACACATTGCTGTGTATATCACATGCAATGTTAGTGCGATGTAAATTTAAATCATATTGCATTTGCACCATTTGATATAGGTATCTATCTATCTATCTATCTATCTATCTATCTATCTATCTATCTATCTATCTATCTATCTATCTATCTATCTATCTATCTATCTATCTATCTATCTATCTATCTATCTATCTATCTATCTATCTATATATATATATATATATATATATATACAGTGGGGACGGAAAGTATTCAGACCCACTTAAATTTTTCACTCTTTGTTATATTGCAGCTGTTTGCTTAAATCATTTAAATTCATTTTTTTCCTCATTAATGTACACACAGCACCCCATATTGACAGAAAAACACAGAATTGTTGACATTTTTGTAGATTTAAAAAAAAGAAAAACTGAAATATCACATGGTCCTAAGTATTCAAACCCTTTGCTGTGACACTCATATATTTAACTCAGGAGCTGTCCATTTCTTCTCATCATCCTTGAGATGGTTCTACACCTTCATTTGAGTCCAGCTGTGTTTGATTATACTGATTGGACTTGATTAGGAAAGCCACACACCTGTCTATATAAGACCTTACAGC
Organism: Lithobates clamitans; assembly: GCA_037952925.1. Taxonomy (NCBI): domain Eukaryota; kingdom Metazoa; phylum Chordata; class Amphibia; order Anura; family Ranidae; genus Lithobates; species Lithobates clamitans. Next base: position 4,192,746 of record JBBGZY010000271.1, read on the forward strand.
TCACAGTGCATGTCAGAGCAAATGAGAATCATAAGGTCAAAGGAACTGCCTGAAGAGCTCAGAGACAGAATTGTGGCAAAGCACAGATCTGGCCAAGGTTACAAAAAAAATTCTGCTGCACTTAAGGTTCCTAAGAGCACAGTGGCCTCCATAATCCTTAAATGGAAGACGTTTGGGACGACCAAAACCCTTCCTAGAACTGGCCGTCCGGCCAAACTGAGCTATCGGGGGAGAAGAGCCTTGGTGAGAGAGGTAAAGAAGAACCCAAAGATCACTGTGGCTGAGCTCCAGAGATGCAGTTGGGAGATGGGAGAAAGTTGTAGAAAGCCAGCCATCACTGCAGCCCTCCACCAGTCGGGGCTTTATGGCAGAGTGGCCCGACAGAAGCCTCTCCTCAGTGCAAGACACGTGAAAGCCCGCGTGGAGTTTGCTAAAAAAAACACCTGAAGGACTCCAAGATGGTGAGAAATAAGATTCTCTGGTCTGATGAGACCACGATAGAACTTTTTGGCCTTAATTATAAGCGGTATGTGTGGAGAAAACCAGGCACTGCTCATCACCTGTCCAATACAGTCCCAACAGTGAAGCATGGTGGTGGCAGCATCATGCTGTGGGGGTGTTTTTCAGCTGCAGAGACAGGATGAATGGTTGCAATCAAGTACAGGGTTATCCTGGACGAAAACCTTCTCCAGAGTGCTCAGGACCTCAGACTGGGCCGAAGGTTTACCTTCCAACAAGACAATGACCCTAAGCACACAGCTAAAATAATGAAGAAGTGGCTTCACAACAACTCCGTGACTGTTCTTGAATGGCCCAGCCAGAGCCCTGACTTAAACCCAATTTAGCATCTCTGGAGAGACCTAAAAATGGCTGTCCACCAACGTTTACCATCCAACCTGACAGAACTGGAGAGGATCTGCAAGGAGGAATGGCAGAGGATCCCCAAATCCAGGTGTGAAAAACTTGTTGCATCTTTCCCAAAAAGACTCATGGCTGTATTAGATCAAAAGGGTGCTTCTACTAAATACCGAGCAAAGGGTCTGAATACTTAGGACCATGTGATATTTCAGTTTTTCTTTCTTAATAAATCTGCAAAAATGTCAACAATTCTGTGTCTTTCTGCCAATATGGGGTGCTATGTGTACATTAATGAGGGAAAAAAATGAGCTTAAATGATTTTAGCAAATGGCTACAATATAACAAAGAGTGAAAAATTGAAGGGGGGTCTGAATACTTTCCGTCCCCACTGTGTATATATATATATATATATATATATATATATATATATATATATATATATATACATATATACATATATATACATATATATATACACTATAAATTCCTAACCTGCTCATTTTGGGGTGTGTAATGGTGGGGAAGATGTGCTCTGACTGTTCGACCACGGGATGAAAGAAGGAAGTCAAAAGACTTCTTGCTTTCTCCAGAATACTCAGCCAGCTTCGCGCTTCTCTCTCTGGTTCTCCACCTCTGAGCTGGTGAATCAGAGAGCGAGAATTCTGTCACACCTTCATAAACTGGCCGTTTCTGTGACAGTCAATTACAGATTCTCTGTGTGCTGCGATGATCAGTGGAGAACATGTTCTCCGCTGATTACCTCATTTTCATAAACTGTTTATGACCTGTGATAAGCGGCGATACTCGGGATCGCTGCTGATCACAGTTTGATAAACGGACACCATAGTCCATAAGCATTAGATGGTAATCAGACATGTGGTAAATGTGACTGATGAATGATACTCTTTGACAAACAACTGTATCACTCATGGATGTTTATGCAATAGAGGGTAGTTTGCAAACCACTCTTATCTCTGGAGAAACAATAGCAATTGAGTTAAGATATCAAGCCCTGCCAATTGAACGTTGCTTTAGGGTGTTTGCCCTAAACTATAAACAAAGATCATTGCCCAATCTGCCTAAAATCAACCATATGTCTATAGTTGACCTGGAGTTTTAGGGGGAAAAAAACTGCAAATAAAGTATGTATGTATACAAATACCATGGTATCTTCTGGGTCTTGCTCATCAGGAAAAAAAAACACTTATACTGTATAATTTTAGATAATAATCTTAAAGAGTAACTCCACTTTTGTTGAGAAAAAAAACACTCCCCTGTGGGTGATCTATGTACATTGCAGGGATTTTTAACAAACTTTGTTGCAGATTACTTCCTTTTGTAATTCTAAAGAAATTAAGAAAACTATTGTCATTTCAAGACAGTGATTTTGGGACTAATCCCCTTGTGAATCCATTATTGCCTCTCTTTACGGTTTACTATATTTCAGATACCTACTACCAATCAAGCTTGTTGCCCCAAATCCTTTATTATATGTATACACATTATTATTATTATAATACAGGATTTATATAGCACCAACAGTTTGCACGGCACTTTACAGCGATTCAATACAGGAGGAATCAGATGTTCTTCGCTTACATTGTTGGTTGTTGGGACCGGTGCCCCTTAAATTTGTGGTCATTACAATAAGGACGGTCAGTATGGTGCCCCCTTGCATATCAGGCAGAAGGTCAATCTACCACTGTCCACTGCTCAAAGAACCCCTAGCAACCTCTGGACGAACCTTTTTGAGAAACGTGGATCTAAAGCCTTCTATCTGAGCAGGATTCCATAACAACTGGGCAGATCTCAGCAGATGACACCGACTGATAAATATCTATTACATGGGTTGGAAATTTTCATCTGATTGCCTCAATGCCACTAGTATTATAAGAGAGGGTCAGCTGGGCTTTCTGCCTGTCACATACACCTTTAGGGGATATGACAATGAATGTGTAAATAAAAGCTGAATTGGTAAAAGATCTTCAAGCAGCTGGTGTTATTATTTAACATCCAGGCGTCATTGTATGTCTATGGGCCCCTGCAGATTTGGCTGTGAGATCAATGTGTGAAATAATCAACAAGCACTTCCATTCTGTAGAGATAACACAGTGCTTGGTCTATTGTATTTTTTCACAAGTTTAATTGCTGAACTATTGAAAACTTCCAGCACAAGAGAACAATGCGTCAGAGAGTAAAAAGCTGCATGTTGCTTATTTCTTTATTTTGTTAGCAGATGTGCTTTCCACCTAAGATTCATCTGCTTTCTGAAATCATTTCTGATTTCTCCTATTAATTGCTAGTGCTGAAAATTTCCATATTAATGCAGAAGAAAATGATAGCTTTTTTTTCAGCATTGTGTCTTGTAAAAAAACGACACTGTAAAAACAATAAACAGAAGTTTCTGCATATAGTGTCAGATGACTGTAATTAGTATTTTGAGTATACTTTTATACAATGGCAGCAATATACATATTCACAGAGCAATATTGGACTCAATACAAAACAATTCAGACAATGCAAAGAGTAGGATTTGTTTACATGTTCTTGATTTGAGAGGGTAGCTGCTACAAGAGCTAGAATCTCTATAACCAGCTCCTCAACTAATTGTGGGTTTTGTAACAAGTGGCAGTTAATGTCACTTGCTACACTACTTGCCAGACGTGGCAATTGTTGCCAAAAGCTAATGGTATTGGGTACCTGCCACCCTTACAGCAAATGCTACAAAGCCTGCAAATAGCTGAGATGGTAATTTATTATTATGATTATTAATATTATTTGTATAATGCCCTCATCTCCATTATACAAAATAATAAATACGGTAGATTGTGAGCTCTAACAAGCAGAGCCTTCTGATTCCTCCTGCATAAATTGTATTGTAACTGTATTGTCTTCCCTTATGTTGTAAAGCAATGTTTAAACTGTTGGCACTATATAAATCCTGTATAATAATAACAATAACAGTAATAATAATAATACTACAATATAACTAGGTGCAGATAATGCAATGAATAACATCTCCAGAGTTTAATCTCCAGAGATGAGGATGCATGTTTAGAAAAACAAAGTAAAAATAGGAAAGAGGCCCTTCTTTTTCAAGCTTATGACTTAGAGTCCCTGTCACCAGCTTCAAAAACTGCAAGTAGATGCTCAGCAAAATCATGTATTTAAAAGCAGGACTTAAGCCAGAAATACCAAGATAAAAATGAATCGCTCAATTAAAGAAAAAAAATAACAAAACCAGATCCAGAGATTTCCCCACAGTACATTTTTCACCACAAGATGGCCTCAGTCTGATGACCAGCATTTTTCAACTCACTTCCCCTGAGCTCAGGTCATTCCAGCCACTTATATGTAGGGTCAACCTCATTAGAGCTCATCAGTAGAGCTATATTCTCCAATGGGGGTGACTACAGATGCTGAACATCCTTTTCTTAAAAAAAATTTGTATTGCGAAGAAATGATTTGCACTCTTTTTCAATTCTTCCAGAAATATTCTTCTTAGTTCAAATATCATGTAAACATTGCATTGCTCTTTTAAGCTGTTTGAAATATTTTCGCTGCTTCTCAGGGACTCTGCAAGATCTTCCCATTTTTAGGCATTTTAATAGCCCTTACAAAGGATGAAAAAGGATAATGTCAAACCCATCATAGAGATAGTTGTCATATGCATCTTCACCTTCATAAGTACCTGAAAAAGGTTGAATGTCCTGAGAAGGTTCTGGTGTGGTTGACTGGTTCTGGGAGGAGAACTAGATATTGTCATGATAGACGGTTCCTGCACAGGGCAACTGGAAGTGAACTCTTGCTTGCTGCTTGATAAGTGCTTGATAGGTATGACTACCTGTTGGTTTTCATAATCTTTATCTGGGAGACAAATGACAAAGAGCCCATTAGCCAGTCTGTACACATGGAAAGAAAAGCCATACTTGAAAGATGCTGCTTACTTTTTTTTTAGCAAAGACTGGTGGCACATAGGTGGTGCCAGGTCCATGGCTCAAAATAAGAAGAATGGATACCAAAGAAGGCTAGCAAGAATGGAATAGAAGACCTCAGGAATATAAACCTAAGAGATCATATAACAAAGGCACTGGCAGAAAAAATTACACTAGGAGTCATCAACTGCTGGGCACATGAGGACCTTACGCAGTAAAAACACATTTCTGTCAGTCAAGGATAATAAACAAGTTTAGAAGATAATTACACTTTCAGAAAAAAAAAAAAACATATACAATTGCTACACAATTTATTTTGTAATTTAATGTTATTAAAATTACGGTACCATTCCATTTCAAACTGCAGCAGCTTTATTTTTTTTTAAATTTGCAAAATATTCAATGTAGTAGGAATTTCAGTTTTGGTGAGACATTCCCCAAGAGTTTACTACTTCTAAAGAGATTATAATGCCCTGTACACACGGTCGAATTTTCCGACAGAAAAAGTGCGATTGGATTGTGTTGTTGGAAATTCCGATCGTGTGTGGGCTCCATCGGACTTTTTCCGCCGGAATTTCCGACACACAAAGTTTGAGAGCAGGACATAAAATTTTCCGACAAAAAAAATCTGATCAGTTAAATTCCGATCATGTGTACACAAATCCGACGCACGCATGCTCAGAATAAATTAAAAGACGAAAGCTATTGGCTACTGCCCCGTTTATAGTCCTGACATATGTGTTTTACGTCACCTCGTTCAGAAAGATTTTCCGACAACTTTGTGCGACCGTGTGTATGCAAGACAAGTTTGAGCCAACATACATTGGAAAAAATCCATGGATTTTGTTGTTGGAATGTCCGATCAATGTCCGATCGTGTGTACAGGGCATAACACTGCAGCTTTCTTCATCAGAACAGTGAGATTTCACCCTGTGGCTATAATGAACCATGCCCTCTCATTCCAGGATCAGTCTGTAAATGATATGGTGAGATGAACAGCTATTTCTTCAGAACAGAAAAAAGATGGAATCTGAAAAAAAAGTTGTTAGAATCCTTGCAATGTGTATGGATCACCCAGAGGGGATTTTTTTTTTTCATCAAAAGTGGAATTACTTCCTATCCTATAAATCCTATCCTATCAATATCCCTTTCAGCAGAGGAGAACCCAACATGCCCAGAGGACAAATGCAGACACGATGGATAAAGAAGAGGCAGAGAGGAGGTATAAAGGCAAAGCAAAGGAATTTCTTTGCAACCAAAGAGCAATGGTGTCACCCCTGGACACAAACCTAAAAGGCAACCATATTTATAACTGTATATTCAACCTGACTAAACTACAGTCATAAATACAGAGGGTCCAATCTGGCTATGACATGATAAAACTGATATTAGCAATTGAGTTTACATCTACTTATTATTTTTATTATTATTAGTGTTTTATGTTTTTGCTCTTATTGCTGTATTACCGTTATTATTAATACCAACTTAGTCTTTATAGGTCGAAAATATTTTTATAATACATATTTTAATATATTTAAATCCAAAATTAAAATAAAACTTAGCAGGTCTGTTTTAAGAAGCAATATTAAAATAGACGATTTTTTAAATTTTTATTTTAACCTATCTGTAAATTAAAATAAACCAGCATCTAGACTATGGAACTGGCATTTGTTGAGGAATTAGCTGACCTTGCTAAAGATGAATCGCTTCTTTTTAGTAAAAACCCAGGCGACATATGAGACTGCGTGTAATGGGGAATCAAATACATGCCGTGGTTTCCTAAGGCAACAATGCAACAGGCTTGCTGGGATAGCCGCCTGACTTTAAAGGAATTGAATGAGGAGCACCATGTAATTACTATTGGCAAAGCTGACCTTTATTGGCGGCTGACAAACCCCTGACCCAGTCCTTCCTCTTTTGCCACCCCTCTGGATCCCAGCCCCCTTTCCTTTCTAGCCACAGCATCTGTTCCACATTCCTCACTAATCTCCTATCTCCCCTCTAGCTAGACCAAAGGAGGATGGAGCCAGGGCTGAGGGGATGGAAAGTATTGCAAGTAGGAAATGTTGTCAGGACCACAGAGCCAGCTGCTTAGAAGGAGGTGCACTGCTTGTTCTCATTTGGAAGTTACTGCAGTCTGGTGGAGATTTCTGCAAGTGCCCAATTAGAGTATATTAGAGTGTACAGACTACTGGCTACCTGAGTATATTTAATGTGGACATGGTACTGGATAACTACACAAGAATTCACTGCAGACTTAATTTTCTGCCTGCAAAAAAATTATATAACTTTAAAAACATTGCTCCTGGCACTGTGGTAGAACAACTTGTGAGAAAAGAAGTGCTATGCCTATTCAAAAAAGCTTTTACCAAAAATTGGTACATTGGTACACTGGCTCTGGAAATTAGACAAAATCTACCCTCCCACACTACAATGATTAAATGCTCCTCATGTCTAGGTTATTGAGGAAAAGGCAGTATTACTTACCCTAATACTGTGTACACACGACCGGACTTTCGACAGACTGAATCACGTCGCACTTTTCAATGGACTTTCAACTGACTTTTCGACGGACTTCCGTCAAATCAGACTTGTCTACACACAATCACACCAAAGTCCGAAGGATTCAACCGTGATGATGTACGACCGGACTAGAATAAGGAAGTTCATAGCCAGTAGCCAATAGCTGCCCTAGCGTCGGTTTTCGTCCGTTGGACTAGCATACAGACGAACAGATTTTTCGACCGGACTCGAGTCCGATGGAAAGATTTGAAACATGTTCTAAATCTAAAGTCGGTCACATTTTCGACAGAAAAGGTCCGCTGCAGGTCTGATGAAGCCCACACACAGTCCAAATTGTCAGACGGATTCATTCCGTCAGACATGTTTGGTCGAAAAGTCCAACCGTGTGTACACGGCATTACCCCCGCTGCAGCAGGCCTCGCTACTGCCCACTTCTCCCTGAAGCTTCAGTCTGGTGGGGGTCCATGGGCATCTTCACATACAGTACAGGGCTGTTAACCCTCCATTGTACATGGAGGAGGCAAGTGTGCAACCACAGCCAGAGCACCTTCGAGAGGGGGCTTTGTGGGACTCACTGCATAGCTGGAGGGACCCTGGGGGAGCAAACTGCAAAGGTGTTTTTTTGTGCCAGTGTTTGGCTTTAAATGTAGCTAAATGTAGGGAATCCCCACTGGGTAGATTCTTTACCACATTTTACTATGCCTAATCACATAAGGAATATTAATACAATTTCACAGATATTGCATAATTTCAGTAAGTTAGCTGACTCGCAGACTTGCATTGGAAGAAGCAGCAGTAGAGCACTGCAGAGTAGGAAGTCAAACTTGCATATGTAATGAACAAATATGATTTCCCTGTTGTACATATATTTTTATAAACTATACAGAGAATTTTTTTTAGCAAAATATTAAAGGCATGTTTACACCAGAAAATCTCTGGTGTTTGTTGGGAGGAAACCGTGCCGATGCTCAGATCCCAGCAGATCACACGGTTTACTTTTTTGTTCCTTATTTTTATCAGAACTTTATTAAAATATCACAAGTGACATTCCATTCATTCCGTTTATTTCATGCTGCACTGACCAACAGAAAGCACACCAACATAACATGGTGGTTTGAATTGGCCTAATAGGGAACAAGTCTTTTTTGTCTTGCCTTGGGACTGCACTGGGCATGGCTGTGAGTGAACTAAAACTGAAAATCGACAATATTGTTTACATTAAGGTGCTTTTTTAAATATATATATACAGTATCTCACAAAAGTGAGTACACTTTTGTAAATATTTTATTATATCTTTTCCTGTGACAACACTGAAGAAATGACACTTTGCTACAATGTAAAGTAGTGAGTGTACAGCTTGTATAACAGTGTAAATTTGCTGTCCCCTCAAAATAACTCAACACACAGCCATTAATGTCTAAACCGCTGGCAACAAAAGTGAGTACACCCCTAAGTGAAAATGTCCAAATTGGGCCCAAAGTGTCAATATTTTGTGTGGCCATCATTATTTTCCAGCACTGCCTTAACCCTCTTGGGCATGGAGTTCACCAGAGCTTCACAGGTTGCCACTGGAGTCCTCTTCCACTCCTCCATGACGACATCACGGAGCTGGTGGATGTTGGAGACCATGCGCTCCTCCACCTTCCATTTGAGGATGCCCCCCAGATGCTCAATAGGGTTTAGGTCTGGACAAGGCAGGGACAAGGTCATCTGGAGCCCAGGGCGAACATACCAAATTGTGCCCCCTCCAAGATGTATAATTATGTGTCAGCAAAAATCCCCCTCCCAGAAAAAAAAATAAGATCGAGCACTAATCTGCATGCTTGTCTTTTAAGCATAAATCTCCCATTCTCACAGTACAAATCCACCCCCTGCTGACATTCCCCCTCCTGGCTTAAATCACTATTCCCCATCCAACCCCCCCAGCTCAAATCATCTTACCATATATGCCCCCAGCACAAATCCCCCCACCCCCCAAAAAAATTCCCCCTCCTTAAACAAATCATCTACCCTTCAAATTTCACCCCCAAGCACAAATCCCCCCCACGCCAATCCCCCCCCAGCACAAATACCCCCCAATCAACCCTACTAGCACAAATAGCCCCCTCCTAAAAAATCTGATCTTAGCACAAATCCTCTTCACTCATCTCCGCTCCCAACACAAATCCCCCCCAAATCACTACTCCTAGCACACCTACCCAGATTTCCCTAGAACAATTCTTACACCCTGCCACCCCTCTCAAATTCCTCCTCTCAACACAAACCTCACATTATACCACAGTGCCCAGGGCAGCTGCCCCTCCTGCCCACCCCTTTTCCTGGCCCTGGGACTGGAGACAAGCTTGGCCAGTCCATCACCTTTACCCTCAGCTTCTTTAGCAAGCCAGTGGTCTTAGAGGTGTGTTTGGGGTCATTATCATGTTGGAATACTGCCCTGCAGCCCAGTCTCCGAAAGGTGGGGATCATGCTCTGCTTCAGTATATCACAGTACATGTTGCCATTCATGGTTCCCTCAATGAACTGTAGCTCCCCAGTGCCGGCAGCACTCATACAGCCCCAGACCATGACACTCCCACCACCATGCTTGACTGTAGGCAAGACACACTTGTCTTTGTACTCCCCACCTGGTTGCCGCCACACACGCTTGACACCATCTGAAGCAAATAAGTTTATCTTGGTCTCATTAAACCACAGAACATTGTTCCAGTAATCCATGTCCTTAGTCTGCTTGTCTTCAGCAAACTGTTTGCGAGATTACTTGTGCATCATCTTTAGAAGAGGCTTCCTTCTGGGATGACAGCCATGCAGACCAATTTGATGCAGTGTGCAGCGTATGGTCTGAGCACTGACAGGCTGTCCCCCCACCCCTTCAACCTCTGCAGCAATGCTGGCAGCACTCATACGTCCATTTCCCAAAGACAACCTCTGGATATGACACTAAGCACGTGCACTCAACTTCTTTGGTTGACCATGGCAAAACGTGTTCTAAGTGGAACCTGTCTGTTAAACCGCTGTAAGGTCTTCGCCACCATGCTGCAGCTCAGTTTCATGGTCTTGCCAATCTTCTTATAGCCTAGGGTAGGCCATCTTTATGTAGAGCGACAATTCTTTTTTCAGATCCTCAGAGAGTTCTTTGCCATGAGGTGCCATGTTAAGCTTCCAGTGACCAGTATTAGAGAGTGAGAGCGAACACCAAATTTAACACACCTGCTCCCCATTCACACCTGAGACCTTGCAACACTAACGAGTCACATGACACCGGGGAGGGAAATTGGCTAATTGGGCCCAATTTGGACATTTTCACTTAGGGGGTGTACTCCCTTTTGTTGCCAGCGGTTTAGATATTAATGGCTGTGTGTTGAGCTATTTTGAGGGGACAGCAAATTTACACTGTTATACAAGCTGTACACTCACTACTTTACATTGTAGCAAAGTGTCATTTCTTCAGTGTTGTCACATGAAAAGATATAATAAAATATTTACAAAAATGTGAGGGGTGTACTCACTTTTGTGAGATACTGTATATATACACACACACACACACACACACACACAGTATATATACTTTTAGGGTAGATCACTTTTTATGTATATATAGTTATATGACATTCAAGTTCAAACTGCAGTCAGCTATAGTTTGTAAACTGTCAAAAATGAAATGAAAACATGGCTTCCTTGTATAGCTTGGTTCAGTAAGTGATAAGCATAAAGACCTTGCTTATAAACATAATTTTTGTGCCCATAAGAGGGACTAATCACATAATAAAATCTGCTATTTTAATGCATAATTTCAGATGAAAAGAGCCCATTTTTTGGACCCTTTAACAATTTTTGGTTGTGATAATGTTAAATCTGGCTCTGTTTTACCATGGTTATGACTAAATCACAATGGTGTAACTAGGTCACAACACCTCCCCTCATTTTATTTGGTTGTCTTTGGACCTAAAGTTGGGAACCTTAGGGTTTCCAGATGGCTGCTGCCATTTCTGCACCCTGAACTGGCCTGGTCCCTGTCTTGCAGATGTGCAAGCTCCATCCACCTAAGTTTGGAGGTGGGGGTAAATTTCGGCATCTTTGACGTAGTGGCAACCACACAATCTATTATTGTCTCAAAAAAGCTATACAGATTTTTAGGACTTGTTGCAAACCATCTTTATCTCCCTGAGCAATTGGTCACTGTGGCTTAAAGCAAAACTGTACTTTGTTCATTCAGAACAAAACAAGAGGGTTCACTTGACAGCCTGTGTTTCGTCAGATTCAGTGACCTGTCAGAATTTGCAACGGAAGTGACACCATCTTGCTACACCCTGCACTCGTCCAGAGTAAGGATACAGTGAGAAGATGGCAAGTGGACATCTTGTTACACCCACCGGTGTCTGGCATTTCACACTTATTTTAACCACTAAACTGAGCTTATATAGTGACATTCAGTGTTTTTAAATCCATCTGACTGTTTTGATGTTAAATTGTAAAAGCAGCAGCAAGCCTGCTGATCTCACAGGTTTGCTGATCTGACAGAACACCGCTGCTTTTAGAATTTAACATCAAAGTAGTCATACAGGTTTTCCAAATACTGTATTTCACTATATAAGCCCCGTTTAGTGGTAAAAATAAGTGTGAAATGCCAGACCCTGGTGGGTGTAACAAGATGTCCGCTTGCCACCTTCTCACTGTATCCTTACTGTGGACGAGTGCGGGGTGTAGCAAGATGGCGGCGATGATTGTCACTTCCGTTTCAAAATCTGATGGGTCGCCTAATCTGATGAAACACCTGCAACTTCCTCTATTGAAACTTAAGCACTGTTTTTTTTTACCATCCCGTTCAGCCACAGGAGCCCTAGGAAAAATAACTTTGTAAGATTCAGGACAGCCAGGATCACAGATAAATGCACCCAGGGTACAGTGCTCAGGCATTGTGAATGGTTACTCATACACCCATCAATGCATCACTGGAGGACGAGGAGAACATCATGTTCTACCATACTGAGAAATAGTGGGTATTTCAATTATACGGCAAATGGGGTAATGGTAGATTACAGAGAAGGTAAGAATTTACAGGAGAAGTGACAAGCTATCATGTTAACCTGATCCCTTTCCCAAATAGGCAAAGTACAGGTTTGTGTTAAGGGAGTCATTTGCACATCTCCACCCATCTTAAATGAGGGATTAGCACTTTAGTTTTGTATTTGTGATGAGAAGGCTGATATGTGAATACCTTCTGCTTTATGTAGGCAACACTGCTTTTCTAGTGGAAAGAGAATCCACTTTGGGCCAATAAAAACAGAAATTTCTGCTCAAACCATCTATAAAAAAATCTTATATAAACTTCTTTGAGGTCCGTTGTTGTTAGATGAAATTAGTTTTCCAAGCAAGAGTTCAAAATGTCCCCTACAAATAACTAAGATCCAGAATTCCTATGGTAGGTGTGTTTCTGCTCCAACCAGAAGTCATCCTCTGATGGGAAGCCTGATTGATCTGCAAAGGCGTTCATGCACAGCTTTCTCTAAACAGCTTCTTTAATACATAAACAAGAGCTGTGCAAATAATGTTTCCAGCTACCATGACTAGAAAACACCATTTGTTTAGGATATCTCCCAAGCTGATGAGCTGATAACTATCAAGCAGTATAGGAAAATGATTTACCAGCTGCCTAGAAAAGTTTAATGCAAACTAAAATTAGCCATGCACAAAGCAATTTTTTGAAACCATATGGCCTCTAATGAATTATGACAAGCTAGCAACATACCCAGCCACATATATAAAAACTGGAGTAAAGGGAATTGTCTTTCTTAGGGATTTATGAGACATTACATAGTTAGCGGCCTATTCTGCTGATTTTGGAAGGAGCATAAAAGTTTGCGATATCTATAAATAGAGCAGAGGCTCACTGGTAATTGTTATCTGCAAAAAAAAAACAAACAGTTATATTGTGCAGGAAATCTGACTTTTATCTAATGTACAGTATATGACCAACTTAATCTAACGTCTCTCATTGTTTTTTATAAGTGATGTTGGAAACGGAATAGTTAGAAAATATCTATTATCTTGAAGTCGACAATGCAAGTACTATATATTTAAACCAAAATGCAAGCTATTGAGGCTTTCTAGCCCTTGAGTGTGGTGGTTCTATTATTATTTTTTTAGGCCTTCTTTTCTTTATTTTCTCCTGCTAGAAACACACTTCCAACAATGCTTACCCACTGTACTGTATCCATGGATAAGCAGCATTGTCACCCCGCTCTGCTCTTCTAATTTGGATTTACAAACACCTCGCCTTCTCATCATCCCCATTTTATAGGGGGGGCATTGTTTTGTAGTTTATGGAAGATAGCTGGGAAAGCTGATAAGATTGGTTGAGACTTTGGGATATTATTGGAAGGATTGGTACTGGACTTTATAGGCACTGAGATACACAATATTAAAGATAAAAATATTTTCATTACAAATTGATTAAAAAAGTACAAACAGACAAACACTAGTAAAAAAACTTTGCAAAGTAGGAATTGCCTATGTGCTATTACAACACACAACCCATACACTAAGGAATATACAGTACTCCTGAATAATTATGACAATGTCCTTGTTGAAGCAACAGTTATTGTTCTATCAGGCTTGGTGTGAGTTGATCATAGTGTGCAGTAGCTCAGCTTCAGTGCCTATAAAGTCAGTACCAATCCTACCAATAGTATCTCCAGTTAATGGTATGTGGCACATATATATATTACTTTGGTATGCACAGCACCACTCTGTGGTGATACCGCAAAACCATTTATCTTAATGTTTGAGACTTTGGTTAAGTATACAAAAAGCTATAAGGACTCTGTATTTCTGGTACAATGAATAAGTGTTTTCTGTACTTTCAAAAAGTAATCAAATGCAGCTACTAGTAATGGGCAATTCTGCCCAGGTCGGATTTGCCATAAGTTTATTGAATCCCAGTAAAGTCTATGGGGGGGCAAATCTTGTTAAATTTTGGCCATTTTTAGGGCTGGTTCACGCCAGAAGGCAGCGCGTTCCATGCAAGTTTAAACTCACTGCCCTTGAGATCTGCATGTATTACAATACAAATGTATTTTTAACGGTACCCCAAATGCAGATCACAAGCGCACTGCATTTGTGGGCACCAAATCGCATGGTATCAGAGTACAATGTGGTTTGATGCAGTGCATTTTTAAAAGTAGTGCAAACACTACTTTTTGCGTGGTCCAGTGCACTTGCAGCCTACTCAAATAAAAGGACTGTCAAAATGTAAAATATCAAATTTCTTCATCAATTCAGGCTAATATGTATTCTGCTACATATTTTTGGTAACAATAAATCACAATAAGAGTATATGTAGATTGGTTATAGCGTTTACAAATTATGAGATACTCTGTATATTTATGTAATTTTTATTTATTTATTTTTACTAGTAATGGCGGCGATCAGCGACTCATAGCCAGACTACGATATTACGGCGGACAAATTGGACACTAAAGCCGTGTACACACGGTCGGACATTGTTCGGACATTCCGACAACAAAATCCATCGAATTTTTTCCGACGGATGTTGGCTCAAGCTTGTCATGCATACACACAGTTGCACAAAGTTATCGGAATGTCCGAACGTCAAGAACGCGGTGACGTATACCACGTATGACAAGACTATAAAAGGGCAGTTCAATACCAAGTGCGCCACCCTTTGGGCTCCTTTTGCTAATCTCATGTTAGTAAAAGTTTGGTGAGAGACGATTCACGCTTTTTCAGACTCGTGGTTTTCAGTTCGTTTTTCTGCTATTCAGTTTGTTCTTGTGGGTTTGTATCTGGTCTTCAGTGCGTGCAGTGAGTTCGCATTGATTTATCATTGTGTTCTTGTCTGTTCATTACTGATTTTCAGGTCGCTCTTCACAGGCCTTGCTGTTCTTCAGTGCGTTCTGTTACTCTGTTCTGACCAGCCGACCGTATTCTAACCATGTTGCATGTATGTACTCATCGTAGAGTTCACATCACCCCCCCTAAAATTTGTTCAATGGGCCATCAGAGGAGGTGAGGAATTTGATAGGTGGACCTTATACTTTTGTCTTTAAATACTCCTTAAAATAAATGTTATACTGATGTTGGCCAAGAATGTTTGTATCTAATCTGCTTTCAATGTTTTTGTGCACAACTAATGTGCACTTACTTATTTTTTTTCTTGTTTGACTCCACAGTTTCCTTCCACGCCACAGGAATGGCAGACTGTGGCCTCCCACTTTTCCCAGCGGTGGGACTTTCCCAACTGCGGCGGGGCAATTAATGGGAAACATGTCCACATCATCCCCCCCCAACTTGGGGTCATACTATTATAATTACAAGGGGTTCAGTAGTATTGTGATGTTGGCGGTGGTGTCGGCTACTTACGAGTTCCTGTATGTGGACGAGGGGAAGAATGGCCAGATGTCGGATGGTGGAGTCATTGCCCACACGGAGTTCTACAGGTCTCCAGAATGGCAGCTTGGGCTTGCCACCTCCAGAAGACAATGTGGAAGGACTCCCATTCGTCTTCGTTGAGGATGAAGCATTTGCACTGGGGGACCATCTTATGCGGCCATTCCCTATGAGGACCCTCACTCCGGACCAGAGGGTTTTTAAATACCGGCTGGCCAGAGCCAGAAGAGTGGTGGAGAACAGGCTTGGAATAATGACCAGCCGGTTCTGCTTATTTCTTACACCCATACACATGGCGGAATATAAACTCAATCACATCATCCTGGCTTACTGTATTGTCCACAATTTGAACAAACGCTGACGGCGCTTGAAACTGGCCACCCTGGCTTGCCCCCCCAGAGTGCCCGTGAGGTCCGTCTAAGATACATGGAATACTTTGTGGGTAGGGGGGCCATCAATATGCCAGACAATGTCTGAGACATTTTAGAATAAAAGATATCTTTCAAACTTAAGAAATATTTTATTTTATTTCCTGCTTGCCTTTCTTTTAGCTGTCTCTTCGGTTTTCTAGTAATGGTATTATTTAGTTGGCCTTTTGATTCAACAGTGCAAACAAAATTTTTTTCAGACATGAGGTGACAATCTCTTATTCGGCTAATATTATAAAAGTATGTTTGCGGGTCTGCTACACACACCTTGTTTTTGTTGTTAATGTATGTAATGCGTTACTGACAAAAATCTTCATCATTTTCATGACCGAAATTTGGGGAGGGCATAACACTTTTGATAATTTTTGGGGACCAGTGACACTAATACAGTGATCAGTCCTGAAAATGGCATGATTGTGTAAAATTATAAAGCACTGTGGGTGTTATTTAAAGGAAAATACACTTTGCACTAAAATTGCTCTTGAAACTGCAATGAAACTGCACTTGTGGTGCAAAGTGGATTTGCCTTTAGTAAATAGCAACCATTGCCAGGGAAAAAAACAACTTTACTCCAAAAACTGCTTTTGAGCATTGAAAGAAGAAGCCACACATTGGGCATTATATTAAATTTTTTTGAGTTCACATTTCTACAAAATAGCCTTTAATAGGTAAAACAGGTATGTTTAAAACCATAAAACAATAAACAACTCTGGAACTTACAAAGTTCAACTTATAGAAAGTGAAGGCAATATCAGACATGAGTATTTATAAACTGTGTTTCATTATTGCGTTCAGCAGATGGGGTGATGTCACCCCTGGAAAAGCCAAATTTTGAAGATGCACACAAATTGCCTAATGTCAACATGTGCTAGCTGCCAGCATGGGGGGGGGTTAAGGGACGTGTTTTGGGGGTGCAACCCCTTCCTCTCAGCTACTTTATAACTGAGGAAGGGGTTGCACCCACAAAATGCGTACATTGATCTCCCGTGATAGCAGATAGAACATGTTGACACATTGTGTGCATTTTCAAAATTTGGCTTTTCTAATATGTCAAAAATTAGTCATAAAAACAAAAATAAACCTGCAATAAGTTAGGGATTTCTGGGTGTTTTATACTCTCCCTAAAACACATCAATGATGTTCTTCATTTTGTTTTGAACATCATTGATGTGTTTCTTTAGGGTTTCTAAATCCCTATTACACCCCATGATCTCCCCGATGAGGATCTGGGCACTTTTACTTGTGAAATGACATTCCTCTTCCACAACATCACGATCACCTAAAACAAAAAAACAAAAAAACACACCATGTATTATAAATATGCAGGCATCCATCTATTACCTGAAGCTGTGGTCGCAGACACTCACCCGTTGTGACAATTTATATAAGGTCTCCCTCCTTCTCCTCTGGTTGGGTTTGGGGGATTTCCCCTTCTTCCTGAGGTGGGGGGTCCGTGGTCTCCTCTGATGAGTGGTGTCCTCTGAGACTTTTTTCTCCTATGTGAAAAAAATAGGTATACTTAACACAGATATTTGAGGCCAGAAATAGGAATATGAAACATTGTTTGGAAGTGGGGTACAATTGTCTCTTTTGGCAGAGTTCCAAGATGAAGAAATATTTTTGTCCTTTGTAAAGCTTGAATACTTACCTGTTTTGTACAAGCTTCACAGATGGAGACACCCCTATAGTATACACTGGAACACTATGAGAGACTGCGATTTCTGTCAGACCAGACTGAAGTCAGGGAATCTCTCTCAACCCTACCTTCCACTCTTCCTTCTACCCTTTCTTCCACCCCAGCTGAGGCTTCCGATGTCCAACCTGGGGCTTCCAGCCAGGAAGAAGTGGAGGAGCCCAGCTTGAGCCAGGTATAGCATTGTTCTACAGAATTCTGGTCAATAAATAAATGATGTTTACTAGATGTTATTATTGATCACTAATTGCTGATTTAATAAAGTGTTTTACATATCAATAGACAGTAGTGAGCAAAAATAATTGGGACAAGAATGAAAAATGCTGGACTCAGAATGATAGGCTTTTATATTTGTTAACATTCAATTTGCAACAGTCATGAGATGAAAATTGTGTGTGATTGATGAAGAAAAAACTAAAACTATGTCCCTTTCTCATACACAGGAAGACCTTAGCCAGGAGGAGGCTGTGGAATGTGGCACACAGAAGGAGGCTGTGGAATGTGGCAGCCAGGAAGAGGTGGGGGTTAGTGGCAGCCAGGAGGAGGCCGGGCCCAGTAGGAGCCTCACACAATCCCAGGTCCCTCCCCTCCGCCTTCCAACCAAAAGACCCAGGAAGGGGAGTAACGTGGAGGAGTCAGCGCTCAGGCTGATTGGGGGGGCTTCTGCAGCCCTCAGAACCACCCCCACTCGTGAAGAGGCCTTTGCCTGCATGGCTGCCACCAAACTGCAGGACATGGAGGAGGGCCAACACCTCATGTGTGAGGAAATCCTTTTTGAAACATTAACTAAGGGGGTGAGGGGCCAAATCACACCCAATACCCACCTGTGTGAGTTGCATCATCCTCCTCCTCCTGCCACACCTCCACCACCACAGACACAGCCTGGAAGGAAGAGTGGAAGGAAGACAATAAAGTGATGGCCCTGGGTTCAGTCTGGTCTGACAAAAGATGCAGGCTCTTGTATGACCACAGCCTGGGGACATGTATGTCATCTGCTGCTGTTCCTGATCTCTTGGACTTCTGGACAAGATTGTACTCTCTTATATATGGACTCCTCAGACTACCAATTTTGCATTTAAATAGTTGATGTGTGCCCTGGGGGCCAAAGGCTTTGCCAATTTCAGCAGTTTCTCCAGCGTTGCCTTCTCTCTTTCTTTGGTTATGACCCCTTAATAAAGGTATTTTTAAAAAAAATAATACTTGCCTATGTGTTTTCCTTCAAAAAGGAAATAAAAATAAAATAAAAAAAATAACAGGAGATCAGGATTTTAAAAAATAAAAACAAATAGCAATACAAAATATAAAAACATAAAAAAAAAAAAATTTCAGGAGATGTGACAAATAAAAAATATTATATTCATGAAATCATGACAAACAATAAAAAAAGAAGTTTGTGGGAAGTCTGTGTAAATATGAGCAGCAAAACAACTTCATTCTTCTAGCATTATAAAGAAGAAGAGAGTGAGCTGCATTAAACAATTTAAACGCTTACGAACGCTAATTTTACCAGACCGAGCAGTTCCATCTCGAAATGTATTCTGAGCATGCGTGGCACTTTGTGCGTCGGAATTGGACACACACGGTCGGAATTTACGCGAACGGATTTTGTTGTCGGAAAATTTTATAGCCTGCTCTCAAACTTTGTGTGTCGGAAATTCCGTTGTAAAAAGTATGATGGAGCCCCCACACGATTGGAATTTCCGACAACAAGCTCCGATCGGACATTTTCCGTCCGAAATTCTGACCGTGTGTACAGGGCATAACACTTTTGATACTTTTTGGGGACCAATGACACTAATACAGTGATCAGTGCTAAAAATATGCACTATGACTGTACTAATGACAGCGCGATCAAAGGGTTAAATGTGTGCCTAGATAGTGTTTTAGTGTACTGTGGGAGGTGCTTTTACTAGGGGAAGGCATTAATCCTTCCTTACTGACAGAACAATATTCTTCTTTGACTGCTGTTCTGCCTGTGTAATGAACGATCAGTGGGTGCCGGACATGAAGTCTGCGGGACCTGCTGATCGGCTCCTGCAGTGTTGAGTCACAGCAGGAGCGAGCCGCAGGCAACGCACACTCACGCCCGCTACCCAGAAGTGCAGGATCAGGTATATATACCTGATATATACCTGATCCTTTGCAGTGCGGCTGCTATAGGGCAGTTGACAACTGGTTAGGTGAGGGGGCTGGCTTAATAAAAAATGCTGGCCATAGTCCAAGGGCCAAGCAGTGCATTATGATTTTTAAAAATTCTCTTAGGTGAATCTGCAAAACAATTTGCCAGGACAGCAAATCTCAAACCTGCAAGATTCACCTATTGGAGTGTTGAACCTGAACCTCATCCTTAACAGCCACCACATCTAGGGATTGGTAGGTAGGGATAAGCTTGATGTTTGGGTCAAACATTAGTTCGACTCGAACATTGGGTGTTTGCCAGTTCGCAGAACAGCGAACATTATGGGGCGTTCGCAGGAAATTCGAGCGCCGCGGAACGCCCCATAATGCACTGCAAGATCGCAGTGCATTGTTGTATGATGAATGGCCAAAGCATGCACTTGGTCTGCATGCTTTGGCCAATCACAACGTACTCTGCTGAGAGAGCCATAATTGTTCAAAGGCAGGATGCCTTTGGCCAATCATGGCTTAGGGGGACTAAGTCCATGCCCCACACTATATAAGGCTGCTTACACGGTGGCCGTGTGTAGTGTTGTTGGCGTGGACAGAGAGATAGCTTGAGTTAGATTATTCAGTTAGTGCCAGTGTATTTGATATATTTCATGTGACAACACAGAAGAAATAATACTTCGCTTTAATATAAAGTAGTGAGTGTACAGCTTGTATAACAGTGTAAATTTGCTGTCCCCTCAAAATAACTCAACATACAGCCATTAATGTCTAAACCGCTGGCAACAAAAGTGAGTACACACCTAAATTGGGCCCAATTAGCCATTTTCCCTCCCCGGTGTCATGTGACTTGTTAGTGTTACAAGGTCTCAGGTGTGAATGGGGAGCAGGTGTTCAAAATTTATCGCTCTCACTCTCTCATACTGGTCACTGGAAGTTCAACATGGCACCTCATGGCAAAGATCTCTCTGAGGATCTGAAAAAAAGAATTGTTGCACTACACAAAGATGGCCTAGGCTATAAGAAGATTGACAAGACCCTGAAACTGAGCTTCAGCAAGGTGGCCAAGACCATACAGCAGTTTAACAGGACAGGTTTAACTCAGAACAGCCCTCGCCATGGTCGACCATAGAAGTTGAGTGCACGTGCTCAGCGTCATATCCAGAGGTTGTCTTTGGGAAATAGATGTATGAGTGCTGCCAGCTTTGCTGCAAAGGTTGACGGGGTGAGGGGTCAGCCTGTCAGTGCTCAGACCATACCCACACACTGCATCAAATTGGTCTGCATGGCTGTCATCCCGGAAAGAAGCCTCTTCTAAAGATGATGCACAAGAAAGCCCGCAAACCGTTTGCTGAAGACAAGCAGACTAAGGACACTTAGACTAAGGATTACTGAAAACATGTCCTGTGGTCTGATCAGACCAAGATAAACTCATTTGGTTCAGATGATGTCAATCGTGTGTGGCGGCAACCAGGTGAGGAGTACAAAGACAAGTGTGTCTTGCCTACAGTCAAGCATGGTGGTGGGAGTGTCATGGTCTGGGGTTGCATGAGTGCTGCCAGCACTGGGGAGCTACAGTTTATTGAGGGAACCATGAATGCCAACATGTACTGTGACATACTGAAGCAGAGCATGATCCCCTCCCTTCGGAAACTGGGCCGCAGGGCAGTATTCCAACATGATAAGGACCCCAAACACCCCTCCAAGAGGACCACTGCCTTGCTAAAGAAGCTGAGGGTAAAGGTGATAGACTGGCCAAGCATGTCTCCAAACCTGAACCCTATTGAGCATCTGTGGGGCATCCTCAAAAGGAAGGTGGAGGAGCGCAAGGTCTCTAACATCCACCAGCTCCGTGATGTCATCATGGAGGAGTGGAAGAGGACTCCTGTGGCAACCTGTGAAGCTCTGGTGAACTCCATGCCCAAGAGGGTTAAGGCAGTGCTAGAAAATAATGGTGGCCACACAAAATATTGACACTTTGGGCCCAATTTGGACATTTTCACTTAGGGGTGTACTTACTTTTGTTGCCAGCGGTTTAGACATTAATGGCTGTGTGTTGAGTTATTTTGAGGGGACAGCAAATTTACACTGTTATGCAAGCTGTACACTCACTACTTTACATTGTAGCAAAGTGTCATTTCTTCAGTGTTGTCACATGAAAATATAGAATAAAATATTTACAAAAATGTGAAGGGTGTACTCACTTTTGTGAGATACTGTATATACTGTGTGTGTATATATATATATATATATACGCGCACTGTATTTATTACATATAACACATACTTTTTCACTTTTTCAGAAGGGCACTGATCAGGCTGCATTCATGACAATGGTGAGGCTGCATATGGGCATTGATCAAGCTGCAATGATGGGCAATTGTGAGACAGCAGATGGGCATTGATCAAGCTGCATTTATAGGCAATTGTGAGGCTGTAGATGGGCATTGATCCGGCTGCATTGATGGGCAATTGTGAAGCTGCAGATGGGCATTGATCTGGCTGCAGATGGGCAATGATGAGGCCGCAGATGGGCAAAGGTGAGCTGCATTGATGGGCACTGACCCTTATTTTGCTTCAAAGTTCTTTATTTAAAATTTAAGTTTTTTTCCTGAAATTTCCCTCCTAAAATGAAGGTGCGTGTTATACGCCTGTGCGTGTTATATGCATATATATATATATATATATATATATATATATATATATACGCTGCATCCAGTGTAGCCTATATCTACCATGCATTCGGTGGTATACTGGTATATGGTGGTATATATATATACAGTGGGGACAGAAAGAATTCAGACCCCCTTAAATTTTTCACTCTTTGTTATATTGCAGCCATTTGCTAAATGGCTGTTTAAGTTCATTTTTTTCCTCATTAATGTACACACAGCACCCCATATTGACAGAAAAACACAGAATTGTTGACATTTTTGCAGATTTATTAAAAAAGAAATATCACATGGTCCTAAGTATTCAGACCCTTTGCTGTGACACTCATATATTTAACTCAGGTGCTATCCATTTCTTCTGATCATCCTTGAGATGGTTCTACACCTTCATTTGAGTCCAGCTGTGTTTGATTATACTGATTGGACTTGATTAGGAAAGCCACACACCTGTCTATATAAGACCTTACAGCTCACAGTGCATGTCAGAGCAAATGAGAATCATGAGGTCAAAGGAACTGCCTGCCTCCATAATCCTTAAATAGAAGACGTTTGGGACAACCAGAACCCTTCCTAGAGCTGGCCGTCTGGCCAAACTGAGCTATCGGGGGAGAAGAGCCTTTGTGAGAGAGGTAAAGAAGAACCCAAAGATCACTGTGGCTGAGCTCCAGAGATGCAGTCGGGAGATGGGAGAAAGTTGTAGAAAGTCAAACATCACTGCAGCCCTCCACCAGTCGGGGCTTTATGGCAGAGTGGCCCAACGGAAGCCTCTCCTCAGTGCAAGACACATGAAAGCCCGCATGGAGTTTGCTAAAAAACACGTGAAGGACACCAAGATGGTGAGAAATAAGATTCTCTGGTCTGATGAGACCAAGATAGAACTGTCCCAACAGTGAAGCATGGTGGTGGCAGCATCATGCTGTGGGGATGTTTTTCAGCTGCAGGGACAGGATGACTGGTCAGAACAGAATCAAGGGAAAGATGAATGCAGCCAAGTACAGGGATATGCTGGACGAAAACCTTCCCCAGAATGCTCAGGACCTCAGACTGGGCCGAAGGTTTACCTGCCAACAAGACAATGACCCTAAGCACACAGCTAAAATAACGAAGGAGTGGCTTCACAACAACTCCGTGACTGTTTTTGAATGGCCCAGCCAGAGCCCTGACTTAAACCCAATTGAGCATCTTTGGAGAGATCTAATAATGGCTGTCCACCAACGTTTACCATCCAACCTGACAGAACTGGAGAGGATCTGCAAGGAGGAATGGCAGAGGATCCCCAAATCCAGGTGTGAAAAACTTGTTGCATCTTTCCCAAAAAGACTCATGGCTGTATTAGATCAAAAGGGTGTCTCTACTAAATACTGAGCAAAGGGTCTGAATACATAGGACCATGTGATATTTCAGTTTTTCTTTTTTAATAAATCTGCAAAAATGTGAACAATTCTGTGTTTTTTCTGTCAATATGGGGTGCTGTGTGTACATTAATGAGGAAAAAAATTAACTTAAATGATTTTAGCAAATGGCTGCAATATAACAAAGAGTGAAAAATTTAAGGGGGCCTGAATACTTTCCGTCCCCACTGTATATATATATTAATACACCACCTGAAGTGTATCAGTGTTGGATCAGCAGCTATCAAGCACTTGATGATGCGCTACTTTACAGGCAACTAAGGACCCCCCCAGGCACGATATATCAAGGAATATTTAATTTTTATTGTTTCACTTTAAGCATTATCAAAATCACTGCTCCTGAAAAAACTGCAGTTTTTAAAACTTTTTTTTTGCAATGATACATGTCCCCTTGGGCAGGACCTGGGTCCACAAGCACTTTTTATGGCAATAAATTGCATATAAGCCTTTAAAATTAGCACTTTTGATTTTTTACGTTTGCATCCCATAGACTTTAACAGGGTTCGCGTGTTCGCACAAATTCTTTGCCTGTTCGCATGTTCTGCTGCGAACCGAACCGGAGGGTGTTTGGCTCATCCCTATTGGTAAGCTGCAATATATTTTATAAAAGTTTTGTTTGTGGGTTTAGATATACTTGCAGCTGAATGGATGTTGTGTAATATTGGTAATCAAACAGTAAAAAAAAAAGTATATTCAGGTGACCAAACTACTAATCAATGGTCTATATATGGCATGTTTATTGCTAATCACTTGATAGTTTTCATACAGTATATCTAAACTGCCTTTTGAAAATCACTTTACATTTTATTAAGGTATAAAAAATAGTATATACAAACAGGGGCGGATCCAGAGTCTAGTCTCAGGAGGGGCACTGTGGTTAATTTATCAGGGAAACGGCTGGTGTTGGCGCTTCAATCATCACGGCACCATGGTTATTATGGTGTCCGAATGAATGAAGCACATTATTTCTATTCTTACATTCCATAATGCAGAATCAGTGGGAGCCCTGAGTGTGTCACTTTCCACGTCGCCTGCCACCAAATGCGGATTGTCACTTGCCACATCACTTGTCACCAGATGTGGATTGTCACTTGCCACGTCACCTGCCACACGCTGCGAATTGTCACTTGCCACGTCACCTGCTACACGTTGCGGATTGTCACTTGCCACGTCACCTACCACATGTTGTGAATTGTCACTTGCCACGTCACCTGTCACCAGATGAGGATTGTCACTTGCCACATCACCTGCCACACGCTGCGAATTGTCACGTCACCTGCTACACGTTGCGGATTGTCACTTGCCACGTCACCTACCACACATTGTGAATTGTTACTTGGCACGTCACCTGTCACCAGATGAGGATTGTCATTTGCCACATCACCTGCCACACGCTGCGAATTGTCAGGTCACCTGCTACACGTTGCGGATTGTCACTTGCCACGTCACCTGCCACATACTGTGAATTGTCACTTGCCACGTCACCTGCCACCAAATGCGGATTGACACTTGCCACATCACCTGTCACCAGATGTGGATTGTCACTTGCCAGGTCACCTGCCACACGTTGTGAATTGTCACTTGCCACGTCACCTGCCACACGTTGTGGATTGTTACTTGCCACGTCACCTGCAACACGTTGTGGATTGTCACTTGCCACGTCACCTGCTACACGTTGTGGATTGTCACTCGTCACGTCACCTGCCACACGTTGTGAATTGTCACTTGCCATGTCACCTGGCACACGTTGTGGATTGTTACTTGCCACGTCACCTGCAACACGTTGTGGATTGTCACTTGCCACGTCACCTGCTACACGTTGTGGATTGTCACTCGTCACGTCACCTGCCACACGTTGTAGATTGTCACTTGTCACATCACCTGCTACACGTTGTGGATTGTCACTTGTCACGTCACCTGCCACACGTTGCAGATTGTCACTTGCCACATATCATCTGCCACACGTTGCGGATTGTCACTTGCCACACGTTGCGGATTGTCACTTGCCACGCCGCCTGTCACCAGATGTGGATTGTCACCTGCCATGTCACTTTTCTGCTAAGGTGGTCTCTTGCTATGTCCCAGAGTCAGGCAGCAGAGAGATGATGTAATCTCTCTGCTGCCCACAGCTGCCTTCACAGTGAGGGCAGAAATGCAGGGATGCAGGGCGGGTGCAGGATGGTGAGAGATGATGTCATCTCTCTGCTCCCTGCCTGCCGGCTCCCTGATTGTCCAGCAGCCCACTCACAGTCACACACGGAGCTGCCCAGCTACTCCTGTCTCTCACCCGCCCACTCGCCGACCGAGCCGCCCGCACTGTCACCCGCAATGGAGCCGCCCACACTGTCACCCGCGGCGAAGCCGCCCGCACTGTCACCCATGCCGGAGCCGCCCGCACTGTCACCCGCGGCGGAGCTGCCTGCACTGTCACCTACGGAGCCGCCTGCACTGTCACCCGCATTCTCGGAGGGGGCAATTGCCCCATTGCCCCCCCTGGATCCGCCCCTGTATAAAAATATAAAAAGGTAACCCAACAAAGAAAGATAAAAACATGTATGGATTATAGAGAAATGTGTATAACATCTGTAGCTAATACTCTTAAAAGCTGGGTATACATGGGAAGTTGAACAAAAACAAAGCCCACAGATCCCCATATCACCACAAGATGTTAATGCAAGGATCTTCCCTGCTGCGCTATTGTATTCTAGAACTCCCCCCTCCCCCTGCCATTGGCTGCATGCATTGCTCGAATGCTGGTTTTCTAACAGGACCATTCGACAGAAGTCAGTCGTTAGACAAGCTTCTGTTGAATAGACAGGGGTACACACAAAGCGAATTTTGCCCAGTTTCTGCTGAACCAGACAATGTTTAGTATATACCCAGCTCTAGATACCAGCTGTAGATACCTACAAATATGTGTGTGAATGTATACACATATTGTTCATTATTAAAGGATTAACGAATATGATTTATTATGCAGGCAATATGTAAGCATAAATGATCATTTAATCACCGACTCAATCAATCTTTTAACACAGCAAGGAAAAAGATTGATTTGGAGCAATAAGACCAGACTTTCTGTAATGAGTGATGGATCTTTTTTAATTAAAATTACATTTGATTAAATGACCTGCACATTTAGTGCAATCAATTTCTATTCACGATTCAGAAATTTAACACACCAGGATAAGTGAAAAGTATTTTTGGCCAAATCAGACTTTAAAGCGGTGGTCCGCCCACCGCTGCAAAAATTAAAATCCAGCAGCTGCACATACTGCAGCTGCTGACTTTTAATAATCGGACACTTACCTGTCCTGAAGTCCAGCAATGTCAGCACCGTAGCTGATGTTTCAATTACAATTAAGGGAACCCGGCAGTGAAGGCTTACGGCTTCATGCCGGGAACCCTACTGCGCATGCGCGAGGCTCCACTCCGCTCCTCTCTCCTACTGGCCCGGTGGCCGGGGAAGGAGGAGAGAGCCCGGGCGGTGGCGTCAATACCCGCGGCTGAGGCTCCTGGAAGTGGGAATAGGATACCTGTATTAGAAAGGTGCAAAATGTGGCACTTTTGGGTGGAACTCCAGTTTAAAGTGATTGCCAAAGCCTAAGATTTTTCTTTTACCCTAATGCATTCTCTGATTTAGGTAAAAAAACCTTCCATGATCAGCTCCCCTCCAGCCCCACCCTAAATACTTACCTGAATCCTCTTTTGATCCAGCACTGTGTCCAAGAGCAACATCGCTGCTCTCTCTCTCCTCACAGGACAAAGTTAGCAGTGAGAGCCAAATGCTGGAAGAAGAAGGTGTGTCGGAACCATGAATCAGACGGAGACAGAAAATGCAGTAAAAATCACACATTTTAATATAGTGGTATAAATGGTAAAAAGAGTTCAGTGCATCTCTGTGCAATACAATTGTAGTCACATGGCTTAACTAGAGCTTAATGGGCCATACACATGATCAGATTTTCCGACAGCAAATGTTCGATGTGAGCGTGTTGTTGGAAATTCCGACTGTGTGTATGCTCCATCCTGGGCCTTTTTGTTGGAAGATGGAGGTGAGGAACCTGCAATTCGGTCAGGCTACTGGGCACAGCCACCTCCTGGCTGCCACTTTCCATGGCCACCTCCTGGCTGCCACTTTCCCCTGCCACCTCCTGGCTGAGACTTTCCTGTGTATGAAAATGGGACATAGTTTTAGGTTTTTAGTCATCAATCACACACAATTTAGAGCTCATGACTGTTGCAAATTGAATGTTAACAAATAGAAAAGATCCTTCTGACCCCAGCATTTTTCATTCCCAAAAATGTCCCAATCATTTTTGGCTACTACTGTCTATTGATATGTAAACCACTTTGTTAAATCTGAAATTAGTGCTCAATAATAACATCTAGTTAACATCATTAATTTTTGGTCAAGAAATATGTTGAACAATGCTATACCTGGCTCAAGCTGGGCTCCTCCACATCTTCCTGGGTGGAAGGCCCAGGTTGTACGTCGGAAGCCTCATCTGAGGTGGAAGGAAGTGTGGAAGGAAGAGTGGAAGGAAGGGTTGAGAGTGATTGCCTAAATTTCAGTCTGGTCTGACAAAAACTGCAGTCTGTTGTAGTACCAGAGCCCGGGGACATAAACGTCATCTGCTGCTGCTCCTGATCTCATGGAATCCTGGACCTTCCTGCGCTCCCTTTTATATGTGCTCCTCAGGCCACCAATTTTGCACTTCAAATAGTTGATGTTTGCTGTGGGAATTACCAGCTTCACCAATTCCAACAGTTGATCAAGCGCTGCCTTCCTCTTTAGTTTGATATTATAAAATGGTGTTTCAATTGCCACAGACAGGGCAGCTCCCTGTATTTATCAATGAAGATGGGGAGGAAGTCATGGTCATTGAATTTATCCATATTCTCTGCAAGACACAACACAAGACAAACCCTAATGTCAGGCTAAACTCTCTTAATCTTGTCCCAATTTAGGCCTCAATCTATAAGCAGTATAGGCCACTGATGCCCCAAGTTAAAACGGTACCTTTGTTTGCACAATCGGCGCTTACGCTACTCCATCCTCCGCTCACAGATCGTACGTAGACGTCTCAGCTTCCTGTGTTACCTGAACTTGTGTCCTGTATCTCTGCTTGATTACCCGTTGTGACCCGGATTTGCCCTTGGACTTCTCTTTGCCTCTCTCCTGGACTTGACCTCGGCCTGTTTATTGGATTCCCACCTATCTCCTGTGTTTGACCCTCGGCTTGCTACCTGGACTGTCTCCTGTCTCCTAGCCTGACCCTATTGCTTGTACCTGGATTCTCTTCTCTTGTCTCCCTACCTTGCAGATCCTGCAGTACCATAGCACCACCCCGGTGTTTGATCTGGTTCTGGACTTCCCGCCTGTGGTCTTCAGCTGCACCTTACCTACTAAGTACCTGCACAGCGGCTCTTCTACGTCAAGGCTCCACAAGCAAGTCTTCCGCAGTCCATTGGGGAGCCTGTGCCTCTTCGTGCCGTTCTCTCCCTGTACCATCTCCAGGGGGCGAGCTGCGCTTAGTCGCAAGGGCAAAACCGCTCTTGGCATCTCGGCCTCGGTGAGTACCATTAGTGACAGTACAAACCAGCCATGTCAGAGGCCGACAGAGCGCGTTCCCCACTGGAGATCCTGTGTCAGCAGGTCTCGGCTCTCACTGAGGCTGTCCAGAAATTGTAAGACGGCTACGCCCAAATCGACGGCCGCCTTCAACAACTTTCCGGACCATCTCCAGCTTCTGCCGCTGCTTCTGTACCTCCCAGTGGAGGTTCCTCTTCTCAGTTACCAACCAATCCCACTGTGGTCATGGCCGCTCCAGAGCCCAGGGTTCCCACACCAGAGCGATTCTCTGGCAATCGTAAAAAGTTCAGGGCTTTTAAAAATGCTTGCTTCCTGTATTTGGCCCTGCAACCCAGGACCTTTTCATCAGATGTGGTAAAAGTTGGCTTCATCATTTCTCTCTTGGCAGATGAACCACAAGCCTGGGTTCATAGCCTAATGGAACAAAGGAATCCCATACTGAATTCTGTAGACACCTTCTTCGAAGGTATGGCGCAACTTTATGACGATCCCCAGCGCACGGCCACGGCCGAAGCCTTATTGCATAATCTAAGCCAAGGACGAAGACCAGTAGAGGACTACATTGTAGAGTTTCGTAAGTGCTCAGCTGATACTGGCTGGAATGAACCTGCCCTTAAATACCAGTTCCGTCAAGGCCTGTCTGAAGCATTGAAGGATGAGCTGGCCAGGATCGAGACCCCTGATTCCCTGGAAGACCTCATCCAAATCACCACGAAACTGGATCGTTGCATGCGTGAGCGACGTGCGGAGCGCTTCCAGACTCCTCGCCCTACCTGGATGATGCCTAAACTGACTCCTATCCATCCACCTTACACGGCTCCACCAGTCCCTACCACTTCCGAAGCTGAGCCTATGCAGCTTGGTCTAGTCCGTGCCCCACTCACTTCAGAGGAGAGATTACATAGGCGCCAGGGCAATCTGTGCCTTTATTGTGGGGGTTCTGGACATTTCCTCCGTTCCTGTCCCGTGAGACCCAGTAAGTCCTACCTACGGTCTGCTATTAACCAACAAGTTTCCAGGTCTTCTCAACCTTATGTTACTCTTTTTGTTTCTTTACAGCTCCCAGAAAAGGAGGTTCGCCTACCCGCTATAGTTGACTCCGGAGCGTGTAGCTGTTTTTTGGATGCCTCACTAGCCGCAAGCTTGTGCGTTCCTTTAACCACTAAGAACCAAAGACTACAGATCCACCTAGCCGATGGGTCCCTGCCTCGTTCTGGACCTGTCACTCAGGAAACCAGACCCATCCTCACCACTACTGATACAGGCCACCAAGAATACCTGCGCTTTGATATCATCGCTTCTCCAATGTTCCCCATTATCTTGGGACTCCCATGGCTCCAAGCCCATGAACCACAGATTAATTGGAACAAGAAAGAAGTCTCTTTTTCTTCTCAATACTGCTCCAGACATTGCCTTCTCCCGTCTCCAGCCTCTGTTTCTACCATTGCAACCATATCCGATAATCTCCAACATGTACCCACAAGCTATCTGGAATTCAAAGATGTGTTTGATAAACAACAGGCTGACTGTCTACCACCCCATTGGCCTTATGACTGCCCCATAGATCTTTTGCCGGGCGCTGAAATCCCCTTTGGTCGCATCTTTCCTTTGTCTGAAACAGAATTAAAAACTCTCAAAACATACGTTGATGAAAATCTTGAGAAAGGGTTCATTCGCTCCTCCTCATCACCGGCCGGAGCTGGTATTTTCTTTGTAGAGAAAAAAGATGGATCCCTTCGACCTTGCATTGATTACAGGGAATTAAATAAAATCACCGTCAAGAATCGGTACCCGCTTCCTCTCATCCCGGAACTATTTCAACGTTTCAGATCCGCCCGCATCTTTTCCAAACTAGATTTGCGTGGCGCATACAATCTTATTCGAATCCGAGCGGGTGATGAATGGAAGACCGCCTTTAGATCCAGGTTTGGACACTATGAATACCTGGTAATGCCATTTGGACTTTGCAATGCCCCAGCCACGTTCCAACACCTTGTGAACGATATCTTTCGCGAATATCTTGACAACTTCCTAGTAGTCTACCTAGATGACATTCTCATCTTCTCAGCTACCATAGAGCTTCATCGGGCACATGTCAAACTGGTTCTTTCGATCCTCAGGAATTCGAAAAGACTACAGTGCAGTTTCTAGGATTCATAATCTCAATTGACGGCGTTGCAATGGACCCCCAGAAGGTCAAAGCAATCCAAGAGTGGCCAGCTCCTGTAGATAGAAAAGGGGTACAACGGTTCTTAGGTTTTTCAAATTTTTACCGAAGATTTATTGTAGGATTCTCGGCCATCGTAGCCCCCATCACTCAACTTACACGTCAGCATAATCGTTTTCATTGGTCTCTGGAGGCTCAGGAAGCATTCTTAAAATTAAAAGCACTGTTCTCCTCAGCACCAGTCCTACGACACCCGGATCCAGCCTTGCCTTTCATTCTGGAAGTCGATGCCTCGGAGACAGCTACTGGTGCCATCCTTTCACAAAGACAAGGGCCCAAGGCTCTACTGCATCCCGTGGCTTTTGCATCCCGGAAACTAAGCATCCCTGAAAGAAATTATGATGTAGGCGATAGAGAATTATTGGCCATCAAATTCGCCTTGGAGGAGTGGAGGTATCTGCTTGAAGGGGCGTCCAATCCTATCTTGATATTTACTGACCACAAAAACCTGGAATACCTGCGAACAGCTAAACGGCTAAGACCCAGGCAAGCCTGATGGGCCCTCTTCTTTTCCCGGTTTAACTTCCATATTTCTTATAGACCCGGATCAAAGAATGGAAAAGTGGATGCACTTTCAAGGATGTTTCATGAAACTTCTCAGGTAACAGAGCCAAGTACCATCCTGTCTCCGCAGAATTTCCTCCTAGTTACTCAAGGGGACCTAATGTCCGCAATCAAATCCGCATCCGCTCAATGCTCTAAACACCATGTATCTTCTATGGAAAAATACAATGATCTGTTTTGGTCTCATGGAAAAATCTTTGTTCCGCTGGAATCTAGGCTCCTAACCTTACAGTCCTTTCACGACCACAAGCTAGCAGGCCATTTTGGGTCACAAAAGACCATGGAGCTGATCTCACATTTCTTCTGGTGGCCAGGCTGGAGACAGGACTGCAAGAACTATGTGTCATCCTGCATTCCCTGCCAGCGCAGCAAGTGCTCAAATACGAAGTCGTGGGGCCTGCTTAAACCCTTGTCCATCCCTGAACGCCCGTGGGCAGAAATCTCCATGGACTTTATTGTAGATTTGCCTCCATCAGGGGGGTTCACGACTATCTTTGTCGTAATTGATCGACTTTCAAAGATGGCACACTTCCTGCCCATGGTGGGTACTCCCTCTGCCTCTGCTACTGCCAACATGTTTTTTAAGGAAATTGTCAGGCTTCATGGTACCCCGGTGAGCATCACCTCTGACAGAGGGGCTCAATTCACTTCAAAATTCTGGAAAGAATTATGCAAGACCTTGGAAATAAAGATTTGTCTATCCTCCGCTTATCATCCTCAAAGTAACGGCCAGACGGAGAGGACAAATCAAACCCTGGAGCAATACCTCCGATGCTTCTGTTCCGATTCCCAGGATGAATGGTCCTCCCTCTTGCCATACGCAGAATTTGCATATAATAACTCCATCCATTCCGCTACCAACCAGACACCCTTCTGGTCTAATTTTGGATTCCACCCTTCCTTTCTTCCAGTTTCCATTCCTGAATTATCGGTCCCTGCCGTGCAGGATCTAGTAAGTTCCATCCAGTCAAATTTCCAAAGGATCAAAGCAGCAATGCAAAAGGCTCAGGATGACTACCAAAAATACTACAACAGGGGAAGGAAGGAGAACCCGGCTTTTAAAGTAGGCAAGGAGGTATGGCTATCAACTATCCATCTCAGACTGCCAATTCCCTCCCGGAAACTGGGGCCAAAGTTTATAGGTCCTTTCAAAATAAAGAGGGTAATCAACCCAGTAGCCTTTGAACTAGCTTTACCTGATGCGTACAAGGTGCATCCAGTCTTCCATGCATCTCTCTTAAAACCTATTGTTCCCAGCCCTTTTTCGGACAGAGAGAGACCTCCACCACCACCGGTCCTAATCGACGGAGAAGACGAGTTTGAGGTGGAAAAAATCCTAAATTGCAGAAAAAATGGTAGACAACTTCAGTACTTGATTAAATGGAAGGGGTATCCTCCTGAGGATATCTCCTGGGAACCAGCCAGGAATCTACATGCTCCACAGCTTCTCCAGGCATTTCACTGGGAACATCCAGAACTAATGTCAACCTTGGGTGTCCAGAGGCCACCCCTCAGGGGGGGGCACTGTCAGAAGAAGCCCTCGTTCCGGTCCGGTCGTTTCTCACGCATTCCCTGCGGAACGACGTTCCGGCGCATGCACGTTCGCGGCTCGGCGCTACGGCGCTCGCGCACGCGCATTGGTGCACACCCAACGTAATTCCCTGGGCGGCCTATAAAAGGCACTCAGAGAATCACACAAGTTGCTGGTTTGTCTCAGCTTCCTGTGTTACCTGAACTTGTGTCCTGTATCTCTGCTTGATTACCCGTTGTGACCCGGATTTGCCCTTGGACTTCTCTTTGCCTCTCTCCTGGACTTGACCTCGGCCTGTTTATTGGATTCCCACCTATCTCCTGTGTTTGACCCTCGGCTTGCTACCTGGACTGTCTCCTGTCTCTTAGCCTGACCCTATTGCTTGTACCTGGATTCTCTTCTCTTGTCTCCCTACCTTGCAGATCCTGCAGTACCATAGCACCACCCCGGTGTTTGATCCCCAGCCTGGTTCTGGACTTCCCGCCTGTGGTCTTCAGCTGCACCTTACCTACTAAGTACCTGCACAGCGGCTCTTCTACGTCAAGGCTCCACAAGCAAGTCTTCTGCAGTCCATTGGGGAGCCTGTGCCTCTTCGTGCCGTTCTCTCCCTGTACCATCTCCAGGGGGCGAGCTGCGCTTAGTCGCAAGGGCAAAACCGCTCTCGGCATCTCGGCCTCGGTGAGTACCATTAGTGACACACCACACCTCCTAAAGAAGGGGTAATCCCCACAGCACAACCTGAGGATGTGGATTCCGAGGTACATGAAGTGGGCAAAATAGTGACCACAACAGGTGAGTGTCTGAGACCACAGCTTCAGGTAATAGATGGATGCATGCATATTTATAATACATGGTGTGTTTTTTTTTTTTTTAGGTGATGTGGATGTTGTGGAAGAAGAAACTCATTTCACTAGTGCAAGTGCACAGGTCCTCATGGGGGAGGTCATTGGTGTGCAATCGTGATTTAGAAAAGATAAAGGAAATCATCAATGATGTTCAACAAAAAATGAAGAACATCATTGATGTTTTAGCAGAATCTAAAACACACAAAAATTGTATTGTTTTGTCGTGGAATTTGTTATTTTAAATCAAGTTTTTTTTTTTTCCAAATATAAATTTTTATTTCAAAAAAGAGTAAGAGAACAAAGATTACAAAGATTAAATTGAGATACATTTCCCATCATAGTATTTGATGTACATAGGTGAAAACATATCCTAATAATAACAGTAATAACGGCATTTGTGTTTGATTGTTCAGTATTACTAGTTGACGTCCATCTAACAAAATTAATTTTTGTAGGTATTACAAATCATTTTTGTAGGTTTTAAAGTAAATAGAAAGCCAAATTTTGAAGATGCACAGTGTGTCAACATGTGCTATCTGCCATCACGGGATATCAATGTACGCGTTTTGTGGGTGCAACCCCTTCCTCGCAACTCAAGTAGGCGAGAGGAAGGGGTTGCACCCCCGAAACACATCCATTGATCCCCCATGATGGGAGCTAGCACATGTTGACATTAGGCATGGGATCAGGAGGGAAATCCACATTTTGACTCCTAATTTGTGTGAATCTTCAAAATTTGGCTTTTACAGGGGTCACATCACCCCATCTAATGAAAGCAACATCAACACAGTTTGGACATACTAATGCCTTCACTTTTTCAAAGTTGAAATTTTTAAGTTTCTGAGTTGTGTATGTTATTATGGTTTTAAACATGCCTGTTTAACCAAAAAAGGGCTATTTCTAATGGCAACCATAAAAATTTTATACACTAAAGATGTTGGTTTCGTTCAAAAACCCTTTTCTAACACACATGTGAATGTGCACGGAGTAAAATGCTTTTTACTCAACAATGTGTGGCTTCTTCTTTCAATGCTCAATACCAGTTTTTGGAGTAAGTTGGTGTAGTTTACAGTGACAATGGGGCTATTTACTAAAGGAAAATCCACTTTGCACTACAAGTGCACTTTTAGTGCAGTTTTAGTACAGTTTCAGTGCACTTGTAGTGCAAAGTGTATTTGCCTTTAGTAAATAACCCCCACAGTGCTCTAAAATTTGCCCCAATCATTCCATTTTAAGGACTCCAAATAATTAATTCATGGTGCTGAAGAAGATGATTTTTTTATCATTAATGCATTACATACATTAACAACAAAAACAATGTGTGTGTGTAGCATAACCACAACATAGTTAGCTGAAGAAGAGATTGTCACCTCATGTATCAAATAAAATACGTTTGCACTATTGAAGTAAATGGCCAAAAAGAAAAGCCCATTGGAGAACCTAGGAGACAGCTAAAATAAACACAAGCAGTAAATCAAATGAAATATTAGTTCAGTTTATAATAAAAATGTATTTAAAAACGTTTCACACATTCGCTGGCAGATTAATGGCCCCCCTACCCGCAAAGTACTCCAGATAATTTTGTCTCACTTCATGGACGCTTTGGGGGGCAAGCCAGGATGGCCAGCTTCAAGTGCCGTCAAATTACTAGTTGGTAATCCGGCCTCAGTCCAAACTGAGGCCACATGGTTTATAGCATTTTTGCAGAGATACTTGTGTAGCATGCAGCAGGCAAGTACAATATGGTTCAGTTTATATTCCGCCATGTGGATTGGTGTCAGAAATAGGCAGAACCGGCTGGCCATTATTCCGAAAGCATTCTCCACCACTCTTCTGGCTCTGGCCAGCCGGTAGTTAAAAACCCTCTGGTCCGGGGTGAGGGTCCTCATCGCAAATGGCCCCATGAGATGATCACCTAGCCCAAATGCTTCATCAGAGATGAACACAAATGGAAGACCAGCCTCGTTGTCTTCCGCAGGTGGCAAGCCAAAGCCACCATTCTGGACCCGTCTGTAAAACTCCGTCTGGGCGATGACTCCACCATCCGACATCCAGCCATTCTTCCCCACGTCCACATACAAAAACTCGTATGTCACCGACACCACCGCCAACAACACAATACTATTAAACCTCTTATAATTATAATAGTATAACCCCGAGTTGGGGGTTGGGACTGATGCGAACGTGTTTCCCATCGATTGCCCCTCTGCAGTTTGGGAAGTCCCACTGCTGGGCAAACTGGGATGCCACAGTCTGCCATTCCTGTGGGTTTGAAGGAAACTGTGGAGTCAAACAAGAAAAAAAAATAGTACTTTTGCACATAACATTGCAAACAGATTAGACACAAACATTCTTGGCCAACATAATTATAACATATATTGAAATTAGTATTTTAAGACAAAAGTATAAGGTACACTTATCAGATTTCTCCCACGTTCTGATGGCCCATTGTAATTTTATGGTTTTGGACAGGTAACCGTCTCCACTTCATTGAGAGCTAAATGCATAAATAATGTGGATTACTTTGGCCAGCCCCTCCTTACCTAAACTATTGGCAGCCAACTGGGCAGGTAAGAAGTGTCATAATCCAAAAATATGAATACACACTGTACAAATTGAAGCACATTTTTACATTCTGCTATTACCTATCAAGATAATAGGAGAACAAAACTTTGAACAGTACCATTTGAAAGTATTCAGGCAGTCCCTTGCACTACATGCTTTGGTGAATTCATCCATAAATATGAACACAAAAGAGGTAGGTATAGTGTGTATTGGTTTGGCAAAGTCAGCAGATAGAGTATTGGTATCAGCTGACAAAGCGGTTGGGGGGAGAGAGGGTTTTGCCCCCCCCCAAAAAAAGCCTCTGGCACCTGTATGGTACGCTGAGGAGGCTTTTCATAACTTACAAAACAACTGCAAGTGGGGTGGTTGCAGTGG
Source organism: Lithobates clamitans (assembly GCA_037952925.1). Taxonomy (NCBI): domain Eukaryota; kingdom Metazoa; phylum Chordata; class Amphibia; order Anura; family Ranidae; genus Lithobates; species Lithobates clamitans. The sequence goes on from JBBGZY010000271.1 coordinate 4,230,502, forward strand.
GGAGCCTGCTGTAGGGAGCATTTAATCCTTGCAGACGGCTGCAAGAGTGGATTTTTTTATTTTCCTGGAGTTGGGCTTTAACTCACTTTACATGAGTCCAATACTTCAAGGTCACGGAGGGCACCCAAGTCTGCAGGTGGTCTTTAAATCATCGGTGTTCAATTTTTGGTTTTATTTGCAGATGTGGCTTTCTTGTCTGCTTTGCGGCACCACATCTTTTGCTGTCGCAAACCAAAAAACAAAAAATGGAAAGGTAAATTATTGCACATGTAGGCAGGTAGAGCTTAACGCTGGCCCAGTTGGGAAGGTTAGGGTTAATTGTGTTTCCTGGTTCTTTTCTTGGTGGGCTTTCTTGGGTCCGAGCCCCTGGTTCTGTGTACTAAAGAAGGGACAGGTCTGTACCCGCTTGGGGATTGGAGCTCAGAGCTGAGAAATTGTTGGTACCGCTGCCAAATTCTGTCCTTTTAGCCTGCTGAACATTCCAAGTTTGGGATGACAACCAATGCACTCCTGCCCTCAGGATCCAGCTACAGTCTGAAAAAAGATGCCGGGACTTGAAGTCCACCCTAAAGATGCCAATCCTGGACACTACCACTATGGACTTTGCCAAGAATGGACTCCTTTCCATGCAGGTACAATGGGGCAGCCACAAACCTGAGTTAGAGACTAGGGATGTTAGGAAAAGACTGCACTTAATATTGTACTGTCATGTTAATTTATTCTTCAGTAAAGCTTTTGAAACTTTGCCTTTGCCTGGTCTGAAGTTGCTAAAGGGATGTTACGCAACTAACTGGCCCATATAGTCTACAGCTTGGGTCACTAAGCACACTGAGGTATGAAGATAATGGTACAAACGTTAATACAGTGTGAAGATGCAGTGGTTATCAAGGGTAACAAAGGCTTCTCTAGCAGCCTGTCGTAAGCGTGTACATGTGACAGGTGGGACAGCTCCTAGCAGGAGTAGTTGTTGTCAGCACTCGGTAGTGAGCAGGTCCATCTCCCATAGCAATGGGAGCAGACCAGCACTACAGAGGTCCCCAGCCTGTACACAGGTATGGAAGAGGAAGAGTCAAGTGAATTACACGCATGGAGTCAGCACTAGGTACAAGATGGGGCTCCATACCATTACTGGGAGTGAGGTTGCAGTGATACGCTGGACAGGTGGAGATGGCAAGGGCTCTGCATGTCCCTCCTAATTGCACAAGTGGCCAGTCATCTGTTCCAGATGGACACAGACAAGTTGTCTGTTCCATTACCCCATGTGTAAGACAGTGACCCCATGCAAAGTGCCTAGCGTAGCCCAAAAGAACCCATCCCAGGGTAGGCTTCTCATGTGACTCTTGCTTGGCAGCCAGGAGGGAAACATGGAGGACGTGACAGCCAACCACCCCACCACCCTACCCCCCCTCCACATACACAGATACCAATTATATATATATATATATATATATATATATATATATATATATATATATATACTTTTTTATTTATTTTGTAAAGGTTTTATAAAGTTGTGACAAAACTGTATTCAGACAGCTAAGGGGAATGGTGCCCAAGCACATTTTCACATATCCCCTGTTAAACGTGTTTCTTGGGCCATGAAGGCAATGGCTTACATGCCAACTTTCATGGCTCAGCACTTTTTTACCTGTCTCTCAATTGTGATAAATTGGGTTCTGGTTTTAATGGGAAATGGGATTACCAAACTAATAAATCATGCAATAAGATTAATAGATGTCGGGTTCCGCTCTTCAACAAATTTGTTTTTATAAAGTGGTATTATACCACCTGTCATGATGTTCATGAGGCACTGTCTGTACAAGCCTTGCATCTGTTTATTTTATGCTTTGTGATACCAAACAGGTGTGGTTGTATTTTATGCTATCTAATTATGTTTGCTTTAAAAAAATAGCACATACAGTAACTAACACTCTTCAAGTTTAAACAATGGGGCTAAAATTCACAATACTTTATAACACATGCCTCATTCAGGATATCTACATGCTCACAGATGGACTCAGTTTTCAACACTGAAAACTGGGTCACATATGGCAGATAATTGTTTTCTAATTGTTTGTATTAACAACTGGAATCCAGTTGGATGCTGTGGAATACACTTCAACTTTTCTTCACTGGATAATTTGAACTGTGCTTCTCAGATGTCCCACTCAAATTTTTATTGCAAGATAAAACCTGCCTTGTCCTTGCCCTAATCAAGATGCTTATATACAGGTCTGACATTGCTAAATGTTTGCCTATTAGGCCGGGTTCACACTGGTACGACAAACGATCCAACATTGGGAGCTCATGTCGCATGACGTGTGAAAATCCAGAACCGTACCAGGCCACATGCCCTCAAAATGAGGGAGGTGGGTGCTTTGGGGCAGGGGGGGCCCTGCACCACCCCACCCCAAAGCACCTTTTCCCCATGTTGATGAGGACAAGGGCCTCTTCCCGACAACCCTGGCCGTTGGTTGTCGGGGTCTGCGGGCGGGGGGCTTATTGGAATCTGGAAGCCCCCTTTAAAAAGGGGGCCCCCAGATCCCAGCCCCCCACCCTATGTAAATGAGTATGGGGTATATATTGTACCCCTACCCATTCACCTAAAAAAAGTGTCAAAAATAAAACTCGTTACACATGTTTTTAAAGTAATTTATTAAGCAGCTCTGTGGTCTCTTCTGATCGCTTCTCCGCTCTCTGCTGATGTCTTTTAGCCCTCTCCGGTTCTTCTCCCTCTGTCCACTGTCTTCTGCCTCTGCTGGGTCTTCTCCACTATCTTCTTACTCTTTTGCTGGGTCTTCTCCGCTGTCTTTTCCCTCTGTTCTTCTTCCAATGTTGACTCGATGCTCTCTCCCGCTCTAATACTGGGTGCACAGTGTGCCACTACTTATATTGGCATGGGGCCGGGTCACCGTGTAACGTAATCCGGAGGCCCCAGCCCTTATGATGTCACTGCCCGGGCATGATAGGCGGTGACATCATAAGGGGTAGGCCTCTGATGACCCTGCCCCATGCCAATATAAGTAGTGACACACCGCGCACCTGGCATTAGAGCAGGAGAGAGCGTCAAGTCAACGTCGGAAGAAGAACAGAGGGAGAAGACAGAGGAGAAGAACCAGCAAAAGAGCGAGAAGATAGCGGAAAAGACCCAGCAAAGGCATAAGACAGTGGACAGAGGGAGAAGAACCAGAGAGGGCTAGAAGACATCAGCGGAGAGGGGAGAAGAACCGGCAGAGGCAGAAGACATCAGCGGAGGAGGCAGAAGAGCCGAAGAGGGGAGAAGATATCGGAAGAGACGACGGAGTTGCCTTAATAAATTACTTTAAAAACGTGTAATGTGTTTTATTTTTGCCATTTTTTTTAGGTGAATGGGTAGGGGTACAATGTACCCCATACTCATTCACATAGGGTGGGGGGCTTCCAGGTTCCGATAAGCCCCCACCCGCAGACCCCGACAACCAACGGCCAGGGTTGTCGGGAAGAGGCCCTTGTCCTCATCCCGAAGGGCCTGGATTGCTCCCCAAGGGGAAACCCATTACTTTTTTTTTTAAACATGCGTGTGGAGTTCCCTCTAACGATTACTACCAGACACAGTGCCTGGTATTGTCAGGGACCAAAGTCGGATCCCTGTTCATTGAAGTCAGACGCATGTCGCACTTCAAGTCACAGGGTAAAGTTGGATCCAAAGTGGTACGATTCTTGTGTCATACCAGTGTGAACCCGGCCTTATCTCTCATATGTTACGTCCTAATTTTATTACAGGATCAAAGCTGCTTTGTCTAACCCTGTTTTGGGCTTACCAAAGTACTCACACTCTCTCCTTCTGCTTTAAAATATACTTCGCAAATATGTTCTAGATACTACAAGATAAAATTTTACTTGTGTCTCCCTCTCTGCAGCCTAAACAAGCTGCTTAAAGCAGAGTTCCAACCACAAAAAAGTTTATTTTTAAAAGTCAGTACAAGTACTGTAGCTGCTGACTTTTAATAAGGACATTTATCTGCCCGCGATGTCGGCCCCCAAGGCCAATTCATACACCGGCTCCATTACAACTAAGGGAAACCGGCAGTGGAGCCTTCAGGCTTCACAGCCGGTTTCCTACTGCGCATGTGTGAGTCGTGCAACACTTTGTGATTGGGACACACACAGGTCCCAGAAGGCAGCGGGGGAGAAGGAGGAGGGCTTGCCGCAGAAGAGGACATGACGTACTTCACCGCGGCTAGGACGGAAGTACACTTTGTACTTCTAAAAAGGTAGGAAAATAAAAAAAAAATAGATATCCAAAAATGAGGGGTAGAGGGGTGGTGTTTAGTTTAAGACCACCTTGTAAAAGTGGGTGGAAATCCGCTTTAAGTACTGGTCTGCTATTGGTCAATTTTGTGTCCATTAGATCTCAGAAACTTGTTACACATTTTTCTGCTGCTGTAAAATATTTCTGGCTACTGTGTCTCAGATGCTACACTCTAATTTCCTTTCCAGGATAAAACCTGCATTGTCTTTTCTCATTTGCAGTCAATTTAAGGGTGTACACACTGTCCCGCTGCTGTAAAATATTTTTGAATGCTGATTCAAAATGCTGAAACGCAAATTCTACACTTATGTTTAGTGCAAGATCAAATCTGTCTAATTTTGCGTCTTTTGCAAATGCTCATGTACTGTTCTACAGCTGGCCGTTATCTGCCAAAAACATACCTGAGGTATATATTTAAGATATTTAAGATATTTTTGGAGAAATTGAGGATATAGGGATGGGGAGAGGGTACTGGGAATGAGGGGGGGGGATGAAAGTGTTTTTGTACATACTCTGTTTTGCCATTTTTCCCTTTCAAGATAATGAGCTCACAAACTATACTATCAAACTGTTGTGCCACTGTCCAACTTTGGCCAAGCTATACCCGAGGGCTGCTATTTCTGCCAGTCAAAGCAAGCTTAGTACTGCTTGGTGGAAAAGCATGTGCCTCTGCTAAAACTACCAAAAAATCATTTTTAAATAATTAAAAAAAAATAATATTTATTATTATTATTATTATTATTCTTATACCCAAATTTAACTCACAACAGTTTTCACAGTGCTTCAAGCGGTTGTAAACCGCTTACCTGCAAGGCAAAGGTATAATGTGCTGGTATGCATCGCTTACTAACACATTATGTGAAACTTACCTGAATACAAAGCCTTCCAGTGATGCAATGCCATCGCTGGAGACGGCGTCCAACTATACCCGGTCTTGCAGCTCAAGCTCTGTGACTGGCCGGAGCCGCGATAATGTTACTCCCGCACAGGGATCCGCACGGGATCCGCTGGTCATGGCACACTGCTCTGAAGAAACAGCACATGCGCCAGTGACGTAACTGGCTGTAGGACAGTAAATATCTCCTAAACGGTGCATGTTTAGGAGATATTTACAGTACCCAAGGTAAGCCTTATTATAGGCTTACCTATAGGTAAAACTTAAAGATGGAAGTTTACGTTCTCTTTAAAGGGAGACAATATAGTTACAATACATTTTAGTACAAGAGGGTTTAGATTGTTACTTTTACTCTATGTAAACCAAGCTAATTGTAAGATTAAAACTCAATTCTCCAGCCAAAATATCTATTGCCAGGGTACACTGTCACCAAGCCTATCCATGAAAGTTAAACTGTTCCACATGCACCACACCTGTAGCCTAATGGATTTGTGTTTTTTCCATGTTGCCCCCAAAGCTGCAAGAAAAGAACCCTATCCCTACTTTACAGTATTTGAAAAAAAAAATGCCATGTTTATTAAAATACCTTCCCTTTTAGCACTAGTGGACAGAATTGATTAACAGAGTTTGTCCCCCACAGACTTCAATAGGATTGGTTACTAAGTTCATGTTTGCCGAATTTAAAAAAGGATTTGCAAAACCCTGGGCCAATCAATCCTGGGCAGATTTGCTCATCCCTGGCATATTTTCAAAAATGCGCCTTTGTGGAAAAAATGTTTTTAGGCCTGATTCACACCTATGCATTTTTAGTGCTTTTTGCATTTTGCAGATTTGCACTACAGAATGTGTTCCATAGGAAACCATGTTAAATGGACTGTAGTACAAATCTGCAACATGCAAAAAGCACAAAAATGCAGTAAAAAGATATTTTTAATAAAAGACTTGTCAAAAACTGTCTACTGTATTTTTTCACACTACACTACTTTTTTTGGTGAATGGGTAGGGGTACAATGTACCCAATATTCATTCACATGGGGGGGAGGCTGGGATCTGGGGGCCCCCTTGTTAAAGGGGGCTTCCAGATTCCGATAAACCACTCGCCCGCAAACCCTGACAACCACCGGGCAAGAGTTGTCGGGAAGAGGCCCTTGTCCCCATCAACATGGGGACAAGGTGCTTTGGGGTGGAGGGCGCAGAGCCCCCCCCTGCCCCAAAGCACCCATCCCCTCATGTTGGGGGCATGTGGCCTGGTATGGTTCAGGAGGGGGGGACGCTCGCTCATCTACTCCCTTTCCTGACCTATGGGGCGGCATGCTCGGATAAGGGTCTGGTATGGATTTTGGGAGGGACTCCACACCATTTTTTTTTTAAATTATGGAGTGGGGGGTCCTCTCTGAATCCATACTAGACCCAAGGACCTGGTGTGGACCTCTGGGGACCCCACACTTTTTTTTTTCACGATTTTTTTAAGCCGACAATTCTTTTTTTTTACATTCAGTTGGAAGTCCTCTGACAGCTGATGACTCATCGGTTGTTAAGGATGCAGCGGCCGGCTTCCCGTCCCCCTCCTTAGCAACCAGCTATATACAGTGTAAAAAAAAAACACAAATCGCGGGAGAATCATGTCAAAGTCGCGGTAAAAAATGCAGTACTTGCGTTTTGAATGCGGGTCCATTGAAGTCTATTACATGCAAAATGCTGCATTTTGCGGTAAAAAAAGTCCCCGACTCTTTCCAAAAACTCAGAGGCAAAAAATGCATTGACGTGAACATGTTCCATAGGAACCCAGGTTAACAAATTTCCCTGTATTTCTGCAAAATGGAAAATGCATAAAAAAACGCATTAGTGTGAATAGAGCTTAACTGTAACAGTCAGGCCCACATTGAAGTATTGAAAAGAATAGGGCCTCCTTTGCAGCATACCACAGCTGAAGACTTAGGTCTGACTAGAGTTCAAAGCTTTGCCTGATACTTTCAGCCACCATGGGCTAGTGGAGTGGGTGGTCTCAAGCACACAGTTTTTAAGGGTGTCAGTCGAAGGACTGCGTATTAGTTGCTACTAGCAAAGGCAATACTGTTAACTGATTATATTTGTTGGTGTCAACAGATATTTTTCTAAAAACATTGTTATTCCTTTCAATTACACCACACATTTTTTGTCTTTTTTCACATCATGATTGGCTGCAATGTCATCATTACTTCAGGATAGCATCTTAAAGTGTTTGTCAACTCTAACATATTATTCACTGCCAGCCCCCTCTATTAGAGGCTGGCATACCACACTATCCAAGTCTGCTCTAAATATCTCTTTAGAGCTATTTTCAGGCCGGTCAAGTCACTCGCGGCCGCTTTACAGCTCCCTCTGACATCAGTGGGGGAGATTACGTGACCTCTCGCAGAAGCAATGTCTCGGAACTGTAAAACGGCCGCGAGAGATGTGACTGGCCTGAAGACAGCTCTAAACAGGTATTTAGAGCACACATTTTTACAAAGGACTTGGATAGTGTTGTATGCCAGCCTCTAATAGAGGGGCTGGCAGTGACAATTTTAGTGTTTTTATTTGTTATAGTAGTGGCTGGGGAGGGGAGGATGGAGACAGAGACACAGAAGACGCTGACATGCAGGAAGGAAGGGGGTGAGGAGGAGAGAGAGGACAGCCACGTCTGATGGAGGGACACACTTTGACCACGGTGATCAGGGCGGAGCTGCCCTGGTTATTGTGGTCTGTTTAGAGAAGGGGATACAGAAAGTGACAGGTTCAGGTTTTTTTTTTTTACAGTTTAGAGGGGGGGAGAATACACAGCACAAGCATGACTGCTGAGGTGCAATGAACCCAGGTACCTTCCTGCACAAAATGGGCCACCACAAGGGTGCAGGACTACCAGTTGGCCCCTGCCGAAACTATCGGTCTTAGATGTCCGCAACAAAACAGTCACGCAGCGCTCCGAGAAAGAAACATCCTCCATCAGGATGCCACCCGACGACGACGTGGATTTGAAAACCAATTCGCCAATGCGAAAGGTACCGAAGAATGCCCACAAAAAGGCCACCCGAAAAAGAAGGGTCTCAAACGCCGAGGAGCACATGGACGGCAACAGAGAAAGGATGCAAGAGAGGATCTGGAGGGAAATCGGGCGTCTTGAATCGGGAGAATGGGTAACCCGTTTCCAACCCCGCAGTACCCGCCCGACCGGAAATGCTTTGGTGATATCCTCCCACCCAAGAATTTGGAACAGGACAACGCCGACATGGTGGAGAAAACAGTGGAACCCGAAACGCCTTTCTGCAGCAAATGAACTAGGTAAGCAAACAAAGCCTGTCATTTGAAGAAGAAATAGAAAACTCACCGCCCGACACTTGAATCCACTCATGCCACACCTGACAGTAGGACGCCCACGTCCACGGGGAAAGCGATGTCCGAAGGAGCTCTAGCAAGCACCGGAAACGAGGTTCCATAAGTGGGCCGGACAGGGGAGGCCCTCCAGTGAAGCCGACAGGGCCAGGGAGCGAAAATGAATGAACTGTTGACGGGAGAGAGCATCAGCGATATCATTAGCGGCTCCAGGAACATGTCTAGCCCTAACACAAATGTTAAAATGTAAGCATTTTAAAACCAAAAACCGCATCAACGAGACGACTGGAGGAGAACTGGCTGACTGCTTGTTCACTACCTGCACCACACTCATATTATCAGACAAGAAGACTACTTGATGATTGTGCAACTGTTCGCCCCAAAGCTCAATGGCAACAATGATCGGAAAGAGCTCCACAAGGGTGAGGTTGCGCAACAAATCCATGCGGGCCCATGAGGCCGGCCAACACTCAGCAGACCACTCCCCTTGAAAGAAAGCGCCAAAGCCACAGGAGCCTGCCGCATCGGTGTATAACTCCAGCTGTAGGTTCGGTACTTCCTCTCAAAACCAACAAGACTGTTCATTGTAGGACTGAAGGAAGGATAACCAAATCCCCAAGTCGTCACGCCTAGGCTTGGTGATCCGAACATAGTAGTGAGGGGCGGTTACACCTTTCATGGTCCACACCAGGCGCCTGCAGAAGGCTCTTCCCATGCGTATGACTCTGCAGGCGAAGACCAAGTGACCTAGCAAAGATTGGAGTTGTTTTAACTGTAATTTCTTGGCCCCCCTTTGCCATGAGAGGAGCCTGGCTAGCTTGTCATTAGGCAGTCGAAAAACCATTGCCACCGTGTCTATTTCTATGCCTAGAAATGCCAAAACCATCACGGGACCTTCGGTCTTGTCAGCGGACAGTGGAACGGAGAACCGCCGGCAGGTGTCCTGAAAAACAGAGAGGAGACGCTGGCACCGACCACTGCCCACTGGGCCTACGAAGAGGAAATAGTCCAGGTAGTGCAATAGGGACTGATAACCAGCCTCCTGGGCGACCACCCATTCAAGGAAGCTGCTAATTAGCTCAAAGAAATAACACAAAATGTCACAACCCACAGGAAGGCACGTGTCGAAAAAATAGCTACCCTGAAAGTAGCAGCCCAGGAGGTGGAAGCAGTCCGGGTGGACTGGGAGGAGGCGGAAGGCGGACTCGATGTCCGCCTTTGCCAGCAAAGCCAACTGCCCGGCCGCCCTAACAAGATGAAGCGCCCTACCGAAAGATGCGTAATGGACCCTGGATTTCTCCTTGTCGATGCCGTCATTGACCGAGAAACCAGAAGGGTAGGATAAATGGTGAATAAGGCGGAATTTACGCCCTGCCTTTTTTGGGACCACACCAAGGGGGGACACCCTCAGGTTGTGGAAAGGGGAAGATCAAATGGACCTGCCATACACCCCAGTTCCAGTTCCTTCTGAAGCTTCTCGGCCACAACAGATTCAAATTCAGCTGCAGATTTTAAATTTGGAGACATGGTAGGTGCATCCGACGGGGAGAAGGGGATCCAAAAACCACGGTCCAGGCCGTCCCTCAGGATCAAGGCCTCCCTTTGAGGAGGGTACCGGTCTAGCCAAGGAAGCATCTCTAAGACGTTCACCGGCGTCCTCCGGTTTAGAAAGGTCAGTCTTGGCTCCTGTCCTGGGAAGTGATTGCTTACCCCTCCGGAAGCACCGGCTGGCGGGGTGTGTGCCCCTGCAACTAGAGCACTCGTGCTTGAAGCGGCAGGCGGTGTACCATTCACAGTGGCTTTCATTGAACAGCCAGCAGATACCCTTTTTCGGAGCGGCCGACGCTCCGGGGGAAGTGCCGCCCGGGAACTGAAAGGATGAAGGCCTGTGGGGGCACATAAGCAACAACCACAGGCTACCGTCCTGACAATCAAAACGAAGTTCCTTACGTGCCGCCATTTTCTGGCGAAACTGGGTGTCGTAGTGAAACCAACACTGTCCCCCATAAACCTTGTATGCACCCCAAATAAGGTCTAAGTAACAAAATAGAGAAGTGGACAACTCCGGGAACCGCTCACAGAGCACTCCCGCGTAAGCGCAGAACCCTTGCAGCCAGTTCCTGAATGTCCTAGGAAGCTGTTTTGGCTTGTCGCCCTGTGCCGATACATCGACCCGATGAGATATGTCAATCATCTCCCTGTCCGGCGGCACGAGGGCGAGGAAGTCAACGAATTTGCGTCACCATATCTTTTCCTTCACTTCCTCCGTTAAGTGCGTACCAGTAGGCGCAACTGCCCACAAAGCACCACCGGAGGCGGGGGGGGGGTAGGCGCCGGACCCGATACCCCCATACTGGAAAGAACTGATTTGACAACCGATGCTATGCATTCCTCTGGCGGGCCCGATACGGAAGCGTCAGCTGACCTACCCCAAATTAACTCACAGTCATACTCACTTATGCGCGGAGGCAAAGCCAATGATGGGCGACCAGCAGCAGGACCCGGCAGAGAATCCGATTCAGGAACAGCCCTGGAAGGCAGGAGTCTGAGGCGACCATCGCCTGGAGGAGCGGCGGGGCCATGTGTGGCAGGACTGTGGTGACTGATGGAGAGATCCAGGGGAGGGGGTCCGACCACCAACCCTGAGGAGTCCAACTGGCCAAGGACAGCAGCTGAGCAATGACAAGAGCACCTGCTGACTCCAGGCGGATGACCCGGGGCGGGTGCAGCCGCCAGCCCGGGCCTGGAGCAGGAGTCTCCCATCCTGCCGGGCGCAGGGAGACGAGGCTGGATTGCGGTGGCAGGCAGCACCCATAGACCCATGGCCTGGCCAGGCGCATGGAGGTGCATGTGCACCGGTGAGGGGATAGAGGTCGGAGCAGCGTGACCATCACCCGCCCTGCTGGGCCCGGGACGGTGTTGGTGGGCACGCTGCAAATGATGCAGTTGGATTGTAGCCGCGGACAAAAAGTTGCCCGCCCTGCCGGGCGCAGGGAGACCATGTCCGGCAAAGGGTGATAAGCCAGAATGAGCAGTCTGGGGAAAATACCGATCCCCCACCCGTCTGGGCGCAGGGGGATTCTGTATCAGCAAACCTGGCTGATGGGAGGTCAGTGGAGTAATCAGATCTCCCTCCCAGCTGGGCGCAGGGAGAGTCTATGCAGGCACAGTGTACAGGGCTGAGCTGCAAGGCGCACTAGTATCTCCCGCCCTGCAGAGCGCAGGGATATGCTGTCTCAACATTACAGACTGAGCCGAGTTAAAAGCTAAGTTCATATCTCCCGCCCAGCCGGGCGCAGGGAGAGAAGGTTCCACTGGGGGCAGCAGAGCCGGCTCCAAATCCCCAGCGGAACCGCCAACAGGGAGGCTAGGGCGGGCGGCAATTGAGGAAGCTGAAGACAGGTTCGTGCAGAGCTTTCTCCGCCGCCCCCACTACGAAGATGTCACACGGGCAGCGGATCGTGGGCACCCACCGACGACACCCCCCCGCCAGCCGCGGGGGTGGGCTCAGGTATGGCGGTGAGACTGGCAAGCGGCACAGTGCCGGGGAGCGCTTTGGCTCCAGCCCGGCCTGGACCATCACTGCAGGCAGGGGAAGGGGCAGTGTGCGGAGTGGCTTGAGGGCTCCGCGAGCGGGGACAGCGTGAAGGGACCCGGGCCGCAGTCTGTGTGAGTGGGGAGGAGACCCACCGAGCGGGACCCCGACGATAGCGGGCGGAGGTGCCACGCTTCCCATCCAAGGAAGCGCTGACACCTACTACCGCGGAGCGTACAGTGGAGCAGGGAGGGGAGGAATTTCTGTAGGAGGCCCTGGAAGGACTGGGGCTGAGGCGGGAAGGCGGGCGGGCCCGTCTTCGGGCCCTGGGCCCATCATGTGGTTCAGCAGGAGGAGGGATAGGTGAAGGTGTCCCTGGGGACAGGAGGGCGAAGAGTCAGTCAGCCTGACCTTGAAGAGCCAGTTCGCGGACCTTGGCCAATAGGAGCTCTGTGTCCATGGCTGGAGGGACAGGGTCGGGTCCAGCTCTTCCAACTACGCTTCCAGAAAGACCCAGAATCCCCTGGGGCACCACTTTTACCGAGCTCAGGCCCAGCCCGTCCCCCTAACAACCAATTCTTAGTGACCCCTTAGTCACCTTGACCCAACCTGGCCATGCCCCCATCAGTCAAGGCTCTCTTTCCCTAAAGGGCTCAAGAGGCCTTCACTGTGCTGGCTGTGTAATCTGCTTTAAAGGACCAGAATCTGAATCATTTTTTTGGGGTTAACAAACACTGAGAAGGTCAATAAAGCGTTTTCAAAAAACTGATAGGTAAAATATGGATGTGATAGTGATGTGTTGGCCAGAAGCCTAATTAATCATAATTTTTTTTTAAATTTGACACTGTTGTTGTGTAGGCAAAGACAGCTCTGACATAACTGTCCTAACACGCTTTACACCGTGGAGCAAACTGACTTATCTATGAACTGAGAATATGAATATGAACTAAGAATCTGCACTACAGAATTATTTTCCTTACTGTACTTTATAATTTAGTATCTCCTACTGCAGCTATTACTGCACATATCTAAGACTACAAGACAAACAACCTCAGTGATCTATAGTTGCCTAGGACTCCATTCACTCATGCAATTTCTCCTGCGTCTCTGTTGCACTGCAGTGCACAACATTGGAAATCATATTATTCTCTGTGTTGCCCGTTAACATCAATGTAGCATAGCTGAGTGCAGTTTTTAAAAACGCGCAGGTGCTGCTTTAGGTGCAGCAAATGCATTGAAAAGTGTCGATGTTGCATTTTTACATGTGCTCCAATTGATTTTTACATGCACTTTTTATTTTTTTTTAAGACACATTGCTTTTTTGCTTAACATGCATACATTATGATGCACTGCAGCACATTGCAAGACAATGTGGTGCAATAAAAATCTGGCTGCCTCACTGTTGGCCCATGTTGGTGTGAACTAAAACAATGGAAGACAAGACTTTTTACCTTGTCCATACATCAGTACTGTCTAACTAAAGCATGGTACACACAGGTCTAATATCGGCCCATGTGTACAGCAGCCTGTCTGACAGAAACCAGACAAACATTTGGCTTCTGTAGAACGGGTATACCAGAAAATTATCTGCTGATTGACATCTGATCAGCGCTCGCAGCCAATGGGCTGAAAGAAAAAAACACATAGCATGTAACAGGCATTACGCAGCCCAACACATACTGTGTGAACAAGCTCTTAGTATGTTTAAGAATGTGTTTTTAATTTGAGATTAAAAGTAGGGATGGGTTAGAACCTTTGTCAGGTTTTTATTGGTGTCTTTCAGAAGTTGATTTGTCTGGGTAAACTTTTGGGTTGTCACCAGAAAAGGCGTAAAAGGGACATTTTCTAATGTCTGTAAGAGATTTTTCCTCATTTTGGATAGAAATTTTTTTTTTTACTAGTAAAACCTCTGTCATGTCCTTGTAGTTACTTGTATTCTGATTAAGTCGATTTCCCTCACTTTCTGTCTTGGTGACAATGGCGAGGATGGATGGACAGGAAATGAGGTGAACTATCCCTGACTATAATTCTAAAGCCTCCCACACACTACTCGTTTTTTTTCGTTCAACCCAGCAGGTTGAACAAACAAAAACCTGACAGCTCAGGTCGAAGCAGCCGTACTAACAATCTGATGTTAGTACAGCAATCTTCCCCGCTGTGCTATTTTGTTCTGACACAATGGCTGGGGGACGGCCCCCAGCCAGAACACTCTGGTCAGCACTCTCAGCCATTGGCTTAGAGCGCTGATCGGGAGTTGGTAGGCAGGCCTTTTTTGGTCATGAGCCTTCGACAGAAGCCAGCCAAACGGCTGCTGTGCACATGGGCCGAATGTAGGCCGGTCTCTGTTGAACTGGTCGATGCTACCCCGACATTCGTCCCGTGTGCACTAGGCTTTACCCTTCTTAAAGCAAACCAAAACAAAAAAGCTTTGACTGGGCTTACATTATAAATAACATGAGCCTCATGCAAATAGTGTTTTTAAAGAGGAGTTACACCCAAAAGTAGAACTTGCGCTCGTTGTACTCCTCCCCCCTCCGGTGCCACATTTGGCACCTTTTGGGGGGAGGAGGGACAGGATGCCTGTCTAATACAGGTATCCTATTCCCACTTCCAGGAGCCTCAGCCGTGGGTATTGACGTCGGCGCCTGGGCTCCCTCCTCCTCCTTCCCCGGCTGCCGGGCCAGTAGAAGAGAGGAGCGGAGCCTCGCGCATGCGCAGTAGGGTTCCCTGCCGGGTTCCCTTACTCACAATGGAGACAGCATGCACCCGACAGCTGATGGAAACATCAGCTGAGGTGCCGACATCGCTGGACTCCAGGAGAAGTAAGTGTCCTATTATCAAAAGTCAGAAGCTGCAGTATGTGCAGCTGCTGGCTTTTAATGTTTGCAGTGGTGGGGGGACCTCCGCTTTAAGACCTACAGTATTTTTATGATTCGCAGCAGTAGGAGAGCCTCCTTCTTTCATCCTGCAAAAGCCATATAGGAACATTTTTATTTTCATGGACACGTCTATAAATGACACCTAAAGTTCTCGAATCATCATTCACCCAAAATAAATGATTTGTTTTGGACTTAAAAGGGACTGTGTGTGGCCATTCCTCCTCACCATGATGCAGCTGTCAGTGGTGGGCTTGGCATAGACACAGCATGGCTCTCTGACTCTCTATTATCACAAGCTAGGTGGACACACAACAAATTACTCTAGTTGTGTAGCTAATTTTATAGTAGTAAACCCCCCAGCTCAAAAAAAAAAAAAAAAAAAAAGTGACAACATCATTAATAGGTCATTTTTCAAGATATTTGAATATCTAAGAGTGTGGCGTAAACGTCATTCGGGAAATATAGAGCTCTCCCAACTTTTCACCTATTATTTTTAGCACATTAACATTTTGTATCAAAATCTCGCACGCTGTGACATTAAAAACGAATTAAGCCAGCAAGTTGATGGCAATTAGCCTAGAGCACAATGCCTTTCAAACCGCAGGCAGGGAGAGCTGGGAGAGCATTATCTGATATTGAGCTACTGGTGGAGAAATCTGAGTAAAGCCCCCTTTTCACTGGCTTTTATCTCCTCTGTATATTTGACCTTCCCATGTTACCAACCACAAAGAAGCCCATCTATATCCCAGGCCAGTTCAAGCTGTTTCGCGACATCTTGTTCTCGGGTTTCACTCCAGCAAATCTGCAACTAAATGCTGTACAAATAACCTTTTCCTGTATTTGAAAGTCTCTACCCCCACCTTTGGTCTTTTGTTGGCAACCCACTGAGATCCACCTTCTCCTCCCTCTGTCTCACATGTCCCAGCATGTTCTCCACAAGTCACAACATGAATGAGAAAAAGATTATTCAACCGTAGAAAATTCAGCAAGGCTAAATTTGTTATCGAAAGAATTAATAATTATTATTAATACTAATCCACAATGAACAAAAACAACTGATGTCAATCTCCAATGGAACCATTTTAGATGTTAAAAGCCGATTGAAGACAGACTAATCTTTTATAACACTTATAGTAGAACTATTGGTAAAACTTTTTCCTGGTGCCTCCATGGCAACATACCTGTGACAAGCTCCGCCTTGGCTCCTCCCTCAGGACCAGTAAATATTATAGAAGAAAAGAATTAGTGCACTCCCAGCATTCTCCTTTTTTTCCCTCATACCTCATGGTCAGTGAATGGTGGTCGAACGTCCCTTACCTCTGCCGTTGGCAGCTTCCAGCTGGGTTCAAGCCTCTCCCAGGTGCAGTACCTATTCTTGGGCAGCTAAATGTGCTGATAAGATAAGGAGTCCCTTTTGTGGGTCTTTTGGGACAGCAGTTGTCTCTGAATTAAGAGCTTTTGCTCAAGCATTTGCTCAAGCCTGCAGCAGAAAAGGAAGCTATATCTATTTTTCACTTAGCCTTAACCTTCCATTTCTCCCTCCTGTCATACATCCACTCTCACTTTCCTTTTTTTGCATTCCTCTCTCACTTTTTCACTTTCTTCCTCCCCCACCACCTTCCCCTCCTTGTGATATTGTACCTTCATTCCTGGTTACTATAGTGGGTGGCGTGCATCTAGTACTGGCTTTTCTGAGTCCCTCAGCGTCTTCCTGCTTGCTCTGCGCATGCGCGGACGTCTGGAGATGGCTCGGTGGGCCGGGCTGAGTCGAACAGGCTGCATAGATCCTAGTGCCGCCGGCCGCGCATGTGCGGTCTGGCCTGAGGTTGTGGTGGCCATCTTGAATTTTACATTTACATTTTAGAGGGTTGTATCTTCCACAGATGTCCCTCCCCTCTCCATTGTTTATTGTTGGGGGCTTTCAGCATGGCAGCCTGAGGAGGTTGCCTATGCGGGGAGCCCCTGGAGGGGATCCTGTTTTTTGTCAATGGTAAATGTAATTTCTTTCTTTTTCTTTACTCAGGAATACTGTTCCCTTGCTCCAGCTGAAATATCAGTCACTAACTCCTTTATCTTTCCCTAGCTGCTTTTTCTGTCTGTTGCCTAAAATAAGCAGTACACCACCCGAACAAGACCCTCTCCAACATTTAAGGTAGGGACTGTCGTCCAGGTGAGTAAAAAAAAAAAATAAAAGAGCACTTATGCTGGTACGTTTATGTATTTCAGCCTTGTACGCCAGAAGAACAAGCCTATGAAGGCCCCAGCTAGGGTACACCATCCAGATCAGGATACCATGCAAGCAGTGAGGGTTCACCTGTGAAAAGACATAGTTCTTCACATTCACCAACTCTTAAATCCCTAAATGTTGTGGTCATCCCATTACCAGCCAATTGGTCTGCAAAAGCTGTTTTAGAGTCTATGCAGCAGACAGTCAGAGGGTTAACGGGAATCTCTCCAATGAGTCTTCTTCTATGTGGATAGTTTCTTCTATAATTCTTATCGTTTCAACTCTTGCAACCCAGTCCTTCATACTCGAAACTTCCTGGGACCTCCAGAGACTCGGGATTATGCTTTTGGCCGCATTTAAAAGAAATTATACTAAGGTATTCTTATATTGAGGAGCTATTTCCTTGTATCATGAAATAGACAATCCCAAGGGTTCTTCTGAATCTGTTCTCCTGTGATTTGGTAGGTTACTGCCAAGATTCCCTCCCAATAGGGTTGGATCTTTGTGCACCAGAGGTGCGCAAAGGTCCCTGGGGCATCGCATCCTCTCCAACAAGTTGGGGGTCCCTCTGCCCCAATCCCGTGCACCCTCTGGGGGGTCACATACCATCTCGTCAGGAGTTTACAACACATTTCAACTGTCTTTGTATTTCCTAAGGAATAGCAGGCCATTCTCAGGATTTTCCTTCTATGTTCCTCATCTCTGAGCGGGTCTATCTCCTCTTCCTATTTCCCCAAATATGGAGGGAATTCTGGTTCTGTTTCTTTAATTAGTATCCTATAAATTTTGGATATACTTTGATTTAAACTAAGGGGAGAGCAAAAAAAAATCTCTATTGTCCTCATGTGTCCTTTTCCCCAAAGCGGTTGTGGCAGTGATTATGTAAAATGCTGTAATTGAGTGTGCCTCCATTTATCTAGTGAAAAATTTGCCCATTTTTGTGTGATTTCCTCATACGTGCAAATACAATTTCCTTTTATTACATCTTGTAATAGTATTTCTTCTTTTTTTGCCCATCTAGTGAAATATATGTGTTCCTCTTTCCCTGGCTTGAAATAGTTTGTGCCCAGTATCGATAATAGTGGTGAATTATGGTCCCAATGGTGCACTCTTCCCAAACCATCCCAAATTTTGAAGGTGTTTCTAGTTAGTGGATTTGTACTGTTAGCTAATTCTCTGTGCTGTCGTGGTATCCAAGCCATCTTCCCTAAATCTACCTTACTTTGTGAAATCTCCATATTTACCCAGCTTCTCCCCTCTTTATTATGAATCCACTCTACCATCCGAGAAATACAAATCGCCTGATAGTATTTCTCAAAATCTGGGGCTGCTAATCCTCCCGACCTTTTAGCTTTCGCCAGTATTGCATATGCGATTCTGGGCCATTTATGTGCCCAGATATATTTTAATATCATTGATCTTAGTTTCTTAAAATATTCCTGGGGTACTGTTATTGGAATCATTTGGAAAATATAAGTCAACCTTGGTGGAATATTCATTTTTAAAGCATTAATTCTTCCTGTCCATGAGAGGGGTTTATGTCTCAGGTTCTCCAAGTGTTCTTTAGTTTTATTGAGCGCTGGCATATAATTGGCCTTGAACATAGTCCCTACGGATGCAGTCAGTTTTATTCCCAGATACCCCAATCCCTCCTTACACCATAATAAGGGGAATTTAGGTTGGATCGCCTGCTGTTCCTCCCCTGAGATAGTAATATTCAAAATCTCCGATTTAGACATATTTATTTTAAAGTTAGTCAGTTTCCCGTATCTAGTTAACTAATCTAATATAACTGGAATTGTTATTCTACTGTTACCTTAAACTCCCTTTCCCCTACTTTTACGCCCCCAATATCTGGGTTTTTACGGATAGCCGCTAACAGGGGTCCAATGCCGTTACAAACAGCATTGGCGACAGGGGGCACCCTGCCTTGTCCCATTAAATAAGTCCAAAGGGGGGATTAGTTCCCATTTATTCTGATTTTCCCCATTGGGTGATGGTAAAAGGCCGATATCAATTTCATAATTTTTACCCCAATACCCAGATGTCTTAATGTTCCAAACATGAAGCCCCAGTCCACCCTGGGGCTTCATGTTTGGAACATGAAGGTCGAAGCCCTTTTCAGCATTAATTGACAGGAATACGACTGGGGTCTTCCCCCCTCTACTTCATGAATCAAACACAGTGACTTAAGACCGTTATCTTTCCCCTATCTTCCTGATACAAACCCTACCTGATCACTGTTTACCCAACTTGGTAGTAGGGGCTTTAATCTTTCCGCTATTACTTTAGCAAAAATCTTTATATCTGTATTGAACAGAGATATTGGGCGATAACTCGCTGGGGCTGTTGGATCCTTCCCTTCTTTAGGATGAGGGTTATATAGGCCATTAATGATTCCTCCCGCAGCGTCTCTCCTTCGGCCAGGGCGTTAAGATATTCGCATTCGGTTAGGGATCAGAAACTTTTGAAATCTCTTAGAATATAAGATAGAGTACCCTTCAGGGCCCGGAGACTTTCCCAGAGCCATACTATTTATTGCTCTTCTTAATTCTTCTGGAGTAATTGGAGCTTCAAGTTGCTCCAGTTCCTCCTTAGACACTATGGGAAGGTTAAGGCCTCTCAGGTACTCGTAAATTCCTTCCTCCCTACGTACCTCTCTCTGATTCACATTGTATAATGAGTTAAAGTATTCATGGAAGACCTCTGCTATTTTCGGGGGCGAGTGAACCATCTCTCCCTGGTCGTTCTCAATTCTAGGGATAAAGGAACGATTTTGGCTGAGCGGGGGGATTTCTGGTGTATCATTTACCGCAGAGAAGTTTTCAAGTTCCTGCTCGATCCTCTTTATTATCACCGGGTCCTGAATAAGCGAGTTGTTTAGTCTCCAGTTCCTTCCCAACCTAGTATTTCATATATCTCTAACTTAATCACTACTGGGGCATGGTCAGATAAAGTAATTGCTTTAATCTCCACACTTTTAAGACACCGTAATAGTTGATGTTCTGTAATCAATCTTGGAAAATGACCCGTGGGCTGGGGAGTAGAAAGTGTAATCTATTTCCTGGGTGCCTTACCCTCCATGTATCTACCAGTTGATGTTCCAATAGTAATTTTTTCACGGCCTTCTATCTTTTAACTGTATAGCGAGAGGTGCCCCCTGTTGTATCTATCTGCGGATCTATGCTCAACTTTAGATCCCCCACCATTATGAGTTTACCTGTCTGTTGCCTAAAATAAGCAGTACGCCACCCGAACAAAACCCTCTCCAACATTAAAGGTAGGGACCGTCGTCCAGGTGGGAAAAAAAAAAAAGAGCACTTATGCTGGTACATTTATGTATTTCAGCCTTGTACACCAGAAGAAGTCCAAGCGGACATCAAGGCGACATAAACAAGCCTATGAAGGACCCAGCTAGGGCACACCATCCAGATCAGAATACCATGCAAGCAGTGAGGGTTCATCAGTGAAAAGACTTAGTTCTGCACCTTCACTAACTCTCAAATCACTAAATGCTGAGCATGCTGGGTCATCCCATTACCAGCCAATTGGTCTGCAAAAGCTGTTTTAGAGTCTATGCAGCATACAGTCAGAGGGTTAACGGGTAAGCTGTCCTACTCAAAAGATGGGCAGGGGATACATAGCGGAACGAGCAACAGCAGTTCCATTGCAGCAGCTAGCTCATTATGAAATACCTTAGAACGAGGCCTCGACATTTGATCCCGATGCAGGCTGAGGGAGCTGACATGTTCCCTCGTTATATCTTCTGGGTATCGCGGCTCTGGCGATGTGAGTGGCCGAAGCTGCGATTACGTCACTTCCGTGCATGCGCGCAGGAGTCTTCTTCCCGGCAAGGTCTGGCAGCGCCTGCCGGACCATCAGTGGGGCCTGCACATAGTATGCACTGCTGATGTCAGTGGCTGCATGCAAAGTAAATATCTCCTAAACCGTACATGTTTAGGAGATATTAATTTTACCTACAGGTAAGCCTTATTATAGGCTTACCTGTAGGTAAAGGTTTAAACAAGGGTATACAACCACTTTAACTTTGAATGGCAACACACTACAATATGCGCATTATAGTGTGAATTAGGGAAGAGGTCGCCCACTGAGACAAATATTACCATTCATCCTAAGGAAGGTGAGTTTTTCTGAAAACCGCAGCAAAGATGCAGGGAACAACATTTTTTTATGTACCGCACTCACCAAGCAAGATTTTTTATTACTCCTCACCACATCAAAGTGCAGCTGAAAAATGGTCTTGTGCTAAAAAAATATATAGATTGCTATTGCTGCTCTGTCTTTTTTAAACAGCACGATATTTAGCTTGCTAAAGCTCTGTGTATCCTAAGTGACTTTTTTTTGTATAAAATACTGTATTTACCTTTTTTAATTCTTAGTTGCATCTCAGTGGTGCTGGTCTCCTGCAGCCTCTCTGCAGCCCTTAGTGCAAGTTTCCTGAGGGTGACCACTGTGGACTACGTCTTCCTAATGTTTGTTGAAATGGCCACTTACAGCATCTATCAAGAGCCCATATGACAGGGTAACAATGCAGGAACATAGACTGGAACAGAGGGAAAGAGCATTGTCTATAACAGGAGGTGTCTAAACAAAGACCTGCATGGCAGGATCACTAGATATTTTACAATAACTCTTTCGACATGTCAAAAAATATAAGCAAAGCCAAGTCTACAAATTAAAGGTTAAATACTTACCTCTCCCAAATGTCCACACTGCAAATCCACAATTTTCCAGCGGGAGGGCTAAAATCTTTTTTTTCTTTGCAGGTATCTCTTGGTTGTACTTTTTACAATAAATGTTTACAAATGTAACACACAAACACGCACAGTTCTATGATGGCATATATAGTCCCCCTACATGCAAAAAAGTTAAAATTATTCCTAATATCTTTTATTAATTTGCTCAGCAGCCATGTGACCAATATGTTCTCCATTGTGCTTTCAGGAACTGAGGCTAGAAAAAACTGGCATCACCTTATTTTGGCAGTAGGTGGAAGCCTCTATGAGCAAAGCAGCACAGGGCAGGGTGTGTACAGGAGTGATAGGTAGGATTTGCAGCAATGACACTGGTCATACGTACTTGCAATAAATTGGAGTCAGTTGCATGAACGTTGTCATCATAAAACATACACTGTAAGGAAAGCTGCAGATTCAACATTATTGAAAATTACTTTTAAAATTACAATACCATATTAAATTGTTAATGAGAATGTGCAATGTCACTTTTGAGTTGACTGACGTTTCAAAAAAAAGTACTGTATGCCATTCAAGTGCAAACATGGACTGGGGAAATTTTTTTTTTTTACAATAAAAACATTACTTTAGTTTGAATAAGAAAGTATGACTTCCCACTGTGGTTCAGTCACTGAATGGCAAAAAGCAAATATTGATTCTTTATTAATATGAAAAGGTCCGCACATGTGTCATCAGCTTTTTTTATTCTCACTATTTGTTGACACGATACTGCTGAGTTTACCTATGACCAAAGAAAACAATAGCACTATCTAGACTGACCAGGCAGATTGCAATGGGAAAGCAAAACACAAAATTCTATTAATTGCTATGGGCAACACTTGCTTTAACTTAAGTTTTCTTTCCTGTAGTTTTGAAGGACAGTTCACTTTACTAAACACTACAGCCCCCCCCCCCCCCCCCCCCAGCTGCCTAACCTATTCTAAGCTAAAACCCAAAGCCAAGTGGTTAATCACCTCTTTTCAGCCTCCCACAGTGTTTAAATCCTCTATGTACAATACCCATCTGACACTGCCTGCAAAGTAACTACCCATAGACTTGAATGGGCTGTCCATTTACATAGTTACATAGTAGGTGAGGTTGAAAAAAGACACAAGTCCATCAAGTCCAAACTATGTGTGTGATTATGTGTCAGTATTACATTACATATCCCTGTATGTTGCCGTCATTCAGGTGATTATCTAATAGTTTCTTGAAGCTATCAATGCTCCCCGCTGAGACCACCGCCTGTGGAAGGGAATTCCACATCCTTGCCGCTCTTACAGTAAAGAACCCTCTTTTCTTCTAATTGTAATGAGTGGCCACGAGTCTTATTAAACTCTCTTCTGCGAAAAAGTTTTATCCCTATTGTGGGGTCACCAGTACAGTATTTGTAAATTGAAATCATATCCCCTCTCAAGCGTCTCCTCTCCAGAGAGAATAAGTTCAGCGCTCACAACCTTTCCTCATAACTAACTAAGATCCTCCAGACCCTTTATTAGCTTTGTTGCCCTTCTTTGTACTCGCTCCATTTCCAGTACATCCCTCCTGAGGACTGATGCCCAGAACAGGACAGCATACTCCAGGTGCGGCCGGACCAGAGTCTTGTAGAGCGGGAGAATTATCGTTTTATCTCTGGAGTTGATCCCCCTTTTAATGCATGCCAATATTCTGTTTGCTTTATTAGCAGCAGCTTGGCATTGCATGCCATTGTTGAGCCTATCATCTACTAAGACCCCCAGGTCCTTTTCCATCCTAGATTCCCCCAGAGGTTCTCCCCCCTTGTATAGATTGCATTCATATTTTTGCCACCCAAATGCATCATTTTACATTTTTCTACATTGAACCTCATTTGCCATGTAGTTGCCCAGCCCAATAATTTGTTCAGGTCTTTTTGCAAGGTTTCCACATCCTGCGGAGAAGTTATTGCCCTGCTTAGCTTAGTATCGTCTGCAAATACAGAGATTGAACTGTTTATCCCATCCTCCAGGTCATTTATAAACAAATTAAATAGGATTGGTCCCAGCACAGAACCCTGGGGAACCCCACTACCCACCCCTGACCATTCTGAGTACTCCCCATTTATCACCACCCTCTGAACACGCCCTTGTAGCCAGTTTTCAATCCATGTACTCACCCTATGGTCCATGCCAACGGACCTTATTTTGTACAGTAAACGTTTATGGGGAACTGTGTCAAATGCTTTTGCAAAATCCTAGATACACCACGTCTACGGGCCTCCCTTTTTCTAGATGGCAACTCACCTCCTCATAGAAGGTTAATAGATTGGTTTGGCAAGAACCATTCTTCATGAATCCATGCTGATTACTGCTAATGATATCGTTCTTATTACTAAAATCTTGTATATAGTCCCTTATCATCCCCTCCAAGAGTTTACATACTATTGATGTTAGGCTAACTGGTCTGTAATTCCCAGGGATGTTTTTTGGGCCCTTTTTAAATATTGGTGCTACATTGGCTTTTCTCCAATCAGCTGGTACCATTCCAGTCAATAGACTGTCTGTAAAAATTAGGAACAACGTTCTGGCAATCACCCTCGGATGCAAGCCATCTGGTCCCGGTGATTTATTCATGTTAAGTTTCTCAAGTCTAATTTTAATTCCATCCTCTGTTAACCATGGAGGTGCTTCCTGTGTTGTGTCATGAGGATAAACACTGCAGTTTTGGTTACTGAAGCCCCCCGATTCACTCGTGAAGACTGAGGAGAAGAATAAATTCAATACCTTTGCCATCTCCCCATCCTTTGTAACCAGATGTCCTTCCTCATTCTTTATGGGGCAATATGGTCTGTCCTCCCTTTTTTACTGTTTACATACTTAAAGAATTTCTTGGGATTTTTTTTGCTCTCCTCCGCTATGTGTCTTTCATGTTCTATCTTAGCCGTCCTAATTGCACCCTTACATTTCTTATTGCATTCTTTATAAAGTCTGAATGCTGAGGATGATCCCTCAACCTTGTATTTTTTGAAGGCCTTCTCCTTTGCTTTTATATGCATTGGAGTTAAGCCATCCAGGATTTTTGTTTGCTCTCTTAAATTTATTACCCAATGGGATACATTGGCTAATGCCCTTATTTAATATGCTCTTAAAGCAAACCCATCTCTCCTCCGTATTCTTTGTTCCTAATATTTTATCCCAATTTATGCCTTTTAGCAAGGTTTGTAGTTTAGGGAAGTTGAAATTCAGTGTCTTTGTGTTCCCTTCATGTTTCCTATTTGTGTGATTTATACTGAAACTAATTGACCTGTGATCGCTGTTACCTAAATTGCCCCGTATTTCCACATCTGTGATCAGGTCTGTATTGTTGGTAATCAGTAGATCCAGTAATGTTTTATTATTATTTAAGTCTGTGGAAAGTGCTGTGCAGGATCAGGCAGCATTGAGCTGAAATGCACTATGAAGATTGTACAAACCATGGAAGGCCACCATCACAGGTAACAGATAAGCCAAGGGGAGCCCTTAGAATAGGTTACGAGGCCTGGGAAGTTAAAAGTCTAAAGTTAGCCAAGGTATCAAAGACATTCGTTTACAGTCTCCAATTTCCATCTTTTTCAAGGCTTCGCCCATACAAACGTACTATAGCATACACCCGTTGAAGGACCATGTTTGTCTGTACGGGGATTAAAAGGCAGTCCAATTCATATCAATTGGGGTGCTGAAGCTGCATGGACACAGCCCCTGCTCCCAATTTGACAGCTGTGTGGGTGAAGGTGCACAACCCTGCAAGCACACTGAATGGGACTGCCTGCGTGGGGATGCACGGGTGTATGCTGTAGGACACCCATGTGAATGGGGCCTAATTGAGATCAGGTGCGACAATCTATGTCTATGGGACAGAGCCCAGCAACCCCAAATAAGCAGCCCTAGTGGATATAGTAACTGGACAGGTTAGAAAAACATGGAGTATAGATATTGTTTTCCCCTAAACACTCTTCATCAAGACTCTCTTTTTAAGCAGCTTCCCTCTCCCACTCCACTCTTGAAACAAGAACTGCTCACACTTAAAGCATTTTAGACCTTGGCCCCTAAGACATCCTATGATGGTCAGACTATGTCACAAATGTCCTTGGTCAGCTAATATTAGATCAGAAAATGCAAATACATGTGTGCATTAGTATTAAATGAGTCTTCTCAGATTCTATTGTAACTAGTAGGTATTGTGGAGCTCACGTTGCAAAGCCGGGGGAGGTGTAGGACAGGATATTGCTTCCTTTTGGCAGCCATAGAGCCTTCCTCCTTGGGGCAATGTAACTGTTTTGTGCTCAGAACACAAACTTATTTTTAGTTATTTATTTGTTTAGCCTGCTTAACTGGTTCCTGCACATTAATTGAGGGCACAAGCTGTTTGGAAACACGGCACAGCGTGTATGAAAAATGTGCCTTATTCTAGTATGACATCTGTTCAAATTACTTCATTGAATGCAATATGCTGTGAATCCATATTTACAGGAAATGTCACTTTATAGCTTGTCGGGAGAAGGTCCTTGGGGTCAAGAGATGTCGTAAAATGGTTCAAAGTTCCAAGCAGTATTTCCTATTACAGCTGAGAATGGACATACAACAACATAAATCAAGAGACAGTTTCCCAAGACTAGAAAAACTTGTAACATATGTTTCATTGACAGTAAAAAGGTACTTTAATTTAAAGTGTTAAAAGTTTTTATTACTGCTTGGATATTTAAACATGTATGAAAAGTGTGGCTTACAGGATTTGTTTGTAATGAAGAAACTGGGAAACTGTAATTTGATAACAAACCTTCTTGCTGAAAATGATGGGTTACGACTCACTAAAACATTGCATAGAAGTTGGCTATCGGTACCTACTGGATATGGCACCTTCTGTGGGCACCTTTGCAGAAATCTACATCCATTCAATTTTGAGGAGAAAGACTATTGGAGTTTGTATTTTCTCTGCCAATAGCTATTGTTCCTTCAAGACCAATGTTGTGTTGCAGAAGACACAAAAAGGAGAATTTGTTTAGTGGTTGGATTGCTTCCTACAACCCAATCTTTATCCAACAACCATTGCATGCTTTAGCATCTTAAGCCGAACATAGATGGATTGAAGTTCAGCCGGCTCAGCGGGAACCAGACAAATTTTAATCCATGTATGGCAAGCTGGTTGTACTGACGTTGATCCATCGATCAACTTCAGTACAACCAGCCTCTTGGATTTTTTTTCATGCTATCACTGCCTGACACTGTAGCCACAAGAAGTGATCATTGCATTCCGATGACTGGGAAACCTCCTGCTGTCAAAATACAATAACTTCATGGGAGGGATTTCCACACCAGCACTGAATGTGTTAAAGGGGGAATTAAGCAATTTAAGCAATTTACATTAAGCAAAACTGCTTAATGTATGGCCTGACTAAAGCCTAGTACATACGGGCCGAATGTTGGGCGACATCGGCTGGTTCAATAGAAACTCGTCGACATTCGGCCCGTGTGTACTGCCACCGGTCCGTCAGAAGCTGGCCGAATGGGCATAACCAAAAAAAGGGTCTGCCGACCGGCTCCCCGTCAGCGCTCTCAGCCAATGGCTGAGAGCGCTGACCGGAGTGTTCTGGCGGGGAGGCCGTCCCCCTGTCAGAACACAATGGAACAGCAGGGAGGATTGCTGTACAAACATTGGTTTGTTAGCACAGAAACTCCGACCTTAGATCCCTGGGTTGAACGGGAAAAAAAACTATTGGTGTGTACAAGGCTTTAGGCTCTCCAAACCTGTAAAGTGTTTTTAAAGTCAAAACATATTTTTCATTTAGGAAAGAGTTGTGAGGAGATACAGTAGAACCTTTTATTGCAGTCTATGTCTCAGATACGGAAAGTCATTTTCTTTGTTTGTCTTGGTGACCATTGTCTTAAGGACTAAAAGTGAAGGCGAATCAAACATTTTGAGTTGTCATCACAACAATAATAGAGACGAAAGCTTCCAATGAAGGCAATGGTTCTAAGTGTTAACTGTCCAAGAGAGAGTTTCCCCCACTTTTTGTGTTTGTGTGTTGTGTGTTTATAGGAAAGGAAGTGATATCTCCCCAATCGGATACAGATGGCAAAAAACCTAAAATATGTTTTGATCATTTACTATGTAATGAAAAATGTAAAATAAGTTTGGGCTTTGGATAAAATCTAGAAACTAGGCACTCCTGATTTGAAGAGAATTCACTTCAAATTAAAATGAAAGCAATCGTTCTATACCAATAAACATCACATGAATTGACACTCTATAGCTGCAGTCCTGAGATAATGTTTCAGTCTGATGATGTTCTAATGCTTTGTCTATATTATTGCTATCTGTACTAGAAACTAATTCATATCTATATTATCCTTTTTTTCTGTTGCTAAATGGGATGCCCCTTTCTCTGTATTTACCAGGTACAGTCCCCAGAGGCTGTTAATAGTGAACACTGTATTTTCCCTATCACCCTGCAGAGGCACAGCTGTGGTAATTAGGGATATGTTAAAGATCTCTTTCTATTCCCATTCCCTGTAGACCAGTGGCTGAGAAACATTGCAGGATAATAGGCCTCAAGAATAATTAGACCCATTAAAGAACTTGAAATTACCCATTTAAAAGGCATCGCTTTTTGCCACCATTATTTCTGATATGCAGAATTGCAATTCATCCTTAAACAAGTCTACGGGGAACAGCAATTTTGCATCATTTCAGACTTAATAAACTACCACTAGCACCATAATGAAATCCTTCTACACTCAACTATCATTTCTAAGATAAGTGAACTGCCAGTGTCTGGTGGGAGCTAAGAGTTTTTGACTTTACAAATGTCTTGTTCATACATCAAATCATTTAACTCTTCAGCACCAAAGAGCAGTACTTTAGAAAACAAATGAAGGGTCAGAAAGTAATCATTTACAGGGTATCCTCAAAGAGATGCCACTGAAATTAATGTGATTTCCCAAAATATATGCTGAATACAAGGACACAGTTGGGTACTGTACATGATGTTTTTTTTATTTTCACAATATGCAAATAAAGAAGTGTAGTGCTCACCCCTGAAAGGGCCCGCTGTTTTGGTCTCAAGGTTCGTACCCCAGTTAGTGTACTAGAAGCCAGGCACACCGTCTCAGTCGTTTTTCTGGCTCAATAATTAGTCATGGGCAGGGGTCTCCAAACAAATGGCCCTCCAGTTGTTCAGGAACTACAATTTCCATCATGCCTATTCATGTCTGTGAATGTCAGAGTTTTACAATGCTTTGTGGGATGTGTAGTTCTGCAACAGCCGAAAGGCCATATTTTAGAGATCCCTGGTCTAGGGATATCCTATTTCTGATGCTTTATTAAACTTGAACTTAAATGAGTGCAGGGTAACCATGTTATGTTATACTCCAGTACTGGTAAGTATTAACCTGAGGACACTTTCTCAAAGATTCCTAGCTCAGTCCTTGCAACAGAAAATAAAGGAATGAGCCTCTCAGGGACACCAAAAGGAATGTCCACTTTTTAGCACAGGCTGACACAGATGCCAGAGGAATATTAGCAACACACAGTCACTGAGATCTCACACACCAGTTTGTACTCACAAATGTCCTTGGATATTTGGATGCCTTCTTCCAATATCAGCCAGACATGTCTCCAGACCAGATCCTCAATTAAAACCTTTGATCAGCTCCAGCAAAATTCAGTAGAATTTCCCCCCAGCTCTGCCACAGCTGGGACATTGATGAAAGTGTAGAAGCACAACTGGACTGCCCAGAAGGGCAGCAGCTCTTCAGGCTGGGATCTCCTCTTCCTGGACAATAACCCCTCTGCTCCAGGCCTAAACTATTTAGGCACTGTCCCAGCCACCATCTGGGCACCCCCCCCCCCCCCACGGATTGGCTGAGACAACATAAATATTTAGCTGCTGTGATGTTTCATCCAGCATACTATTTTTCAGAACTATGCAGAAGGCAGGGGAAAGCAGTCAAACCCACAGTCAGTGAAACTCGGAGTAGAACAGGACAATCACAAGCAGCTCCACTGATTACAGAGGAGCTAAAGATCTAAATTTACCTAACCTAGCTAGCACCTAACTAGGAGGGTGCTACAGAAGTATTACAGATAGTACTAAGCTGTGTTGTTGCAAGTGAACTAATATCACTATAGTCACCACAGGGACAAACATGCTTTTAGTGAATAATTTGCATTAATACATATCAGCCTGAATGTCAAACCACTTTCTCAAACTGATTCTATCTAAAACTGAGCTCTTAATATTTCCTCCCCCACGTGCCCCTTCCCCTGACTTCTCAGGGGACTCTTGTCAAGATCAATGGCACATCTATCAGTCCGTCCCCACATGCCAGGGTGCTAGGTGTAACCTTAGACTCTGAACTGTCCTTTCAGACCCACATCCAATCCCTGTCCAAATCATGCTGCCTTAGCCTCCGCAACATTTCCAGAATACACCCCTTTTTAACTAATGACATCACCAAGCTTCTAATTCACTCCCTGGTTATCTCTCGCCTCGACTACTACAACTCCCTCCTCATTAGATTAACTTTACATAGACTATCCCCCTTTCAGTCCATAATGAATGCCGCAGCAAGACTCATCCACCTTACCAATCATACAGTGCCCTCCACCCCACTCTGCCAATCCCTCCACTGGCTTCCACTCACCCAAAGAATAAAATTCAAAGTCCTAACAATAATTTACAAAGCCATCCATAACTCTGCCCCAGCTACATCACTAACCTTGTCCCAAAATACCAACCAATTCACTCTCTTCAGTCCAACCTAGACCTCCTGCTCTCTAGCTCCCTTGTCACCTCCTCCCATGCTCGCCTCCAGGATTTCTCCAGAGCTTCTCCCATCCTTTGGAATTCCCTACCCCAATCTGTCCGACTGTCCCCTAATCTATCCACCTTTATACGATCCCTGAAAACCCCTCTCTTTAAAGAAGCCTATCCTGCTTCTAACTAATACACTGTTTTACTTCCTCCATCAGCTCATCCCCTACATCTATTACCTTTTGTATCAATTGACCCTCCCTTTAATAGATTGTAAGCTCTAGTAGACAGGTGCACACTGAAATATTTTGTTTCTGAATTTCGTTTTCGCCTGAAAAATAAATTTATTTAGTTACTCCCTAAATTCATTTTTCTTTATTTCGTTTTTCATTAAAAACTTGCGTTCGTCCGAAAATCCAAATTAATTAAGGTCGAATCTGACATTGAAGGCTTATGGTGTCTGTCGAATGTTCAAAGAAGATTCGACAGTGCAGCTAAACTGTACAACGCCGTATAGTTTAGCTGCTCCGTCAAATCTTCTTAGAACTTTCAACAGACACCATAAGCCACAATCCTCTTTGGTTACAATCAGCCAATAACATTCATCATCATCATTATTTTTATTTTACTTCCCCCACCCAATTCCAGCAGCAATCTTTTCTCCTCTATGTCGAATCTTTTCTCTCTATGTTGAATCTTTTCTCTCTATGTCAAATCTTTTCTCTCTTTGTAGAATAATCTTGGACTAATAGAGTTAAGGTTAGGCACATTCGACCACAGGTTTGATGGACACAGATTGTTATTGTCAGCATCATGTCGAATCTCCTATCTGTATCGAACTGTTGTAGCAACGAAAACGATCTTTCGTTTTTCGGATTCTGCACTTTCGTTATCGTTTGTTAAAACGATAACGAAAATACCTGAAATTCGGACGAAAATGCATTCGGACAAAAATGCATTCAGACGAAAACGAATGCACATGTCTACTAATGAGCAGGGCTTTCTGATTCCTCTTGTACCCAATTGTAATGTAACTGTAATGTCTGCCTTTATTTTGTTAAGCACTGTACAAACTGTTGGCGCTATATAAATCCTGTATAATATTTAAGGCTGCCAGGTGTCAGTGGATCAAGTGCACCACATCCCAAGAAAACTATCAATTTACAAAATTCAAGAAAAGGTGCCAAAGTCAATACTCACAAATAGCATTTTAGTATATAATAAAAAAAAAACAATTGTATCAATTGACCCTCCCTTTTTAGATTGTAAGCTCTAATGAGCAGGGCCCTCTGATTCCTCTTGTACCAAATTGTAATGTAACTGTAATGTCTGCCTTTATTTTGTTAAGCACTGTGCAAACTGTTGGCGCTATATAAATCCTGTATAATAATTAAGGCTGCCAGGTGTCAGTGGATAAGTGCACCACATCCCAAGAAAGCTATCAATTTCCAAAATTCAAGAAAAGGTGCCAAAATCAATACTCACAAATAGCATTTTAGTATATAATAAAAAAAAACTATTTTATTATGTTTACATACTATTAAAAAACCCATCAAGGTATGAATGTTAAAACCATCACAGAAGAACGTGCAGCTTAAGCAATGCAGTGACTTCAGCTCTACATATTTCACCAAAATATGGCTTCTTCAGGAGTCTTATGAATGCTGTATTAACTATCAAAATAAATGAAATATACAATTAATGAGTGAAAAAAAATGCAAAAATGAGAACTAGCCCAGGAATGTATTAGTGACCATTGGAGGGTCAGGTGCCATACTTTAATACCTGTGGGGAATGAACATATTGAGTTTCAATGAACTATTAGGCTGATACCACATAAAAGGGGGGCATAATCACTTAGCACATTACCTTAGGTAGGAGGGGGCACTTTAAGGATTCCACAGCTCTAAGATATTTTGTCATTCTCTAACATGGATGAAAAGTCACCCTCTTGGAGATGTCCTCACCACTCATATATTGCAAAAGATAAACAGATCAAGCATTTACAGCACAGTTCCCATAGATAAAATTTCCAATCCACCACTCTCATATAAAAAGCAGCCCTTCTTGCCAGATATATACAGGGTTACATTAGAGACCATCCAGAGAGCGTGCGCTCATGGGGGGGGGGTTCAAGGGAACAAGTACCAACTCAATAATGGCACTGCAAAGAATGTACAAAACAGATCATTGCAGCAAGCTTGCTTCCCATAAATAAAAGTACCCATCTGCCACCAACAAGTTAAAAAAGAGCCCTTCTTAACAGGTATGTCCAGGGTCACAAT
This sequence comes from Lithobates clamitans, assembly GCA_037952925.1. Lineage (NCBI taxonomy): Eukaryota > Metazoa > Chordata > Amphibia > Anura > Ranidae > Lithobates > Lithobates clamitans. The sequence goes on from JBBGZY010000271.1 coordinate 4,263,468, forward strand.
GCAGACCAAACAGGGGTAATTTCATAGATAATTGACCGTGGCTGTGTCACTTGTGGGGATAACCCCTGGATGGTCTGCATTGTGACTCTGGACATACCTGCTAACTAAGAAGGGCTGCTTTTTTTAACTTATAGGTGGCAGATGGGTACTTCTTTTATGGGAAGCTTGCTGCAATTATCTGTTATGTTCCATTGCCCCGACCCCCTCTGGACAGTCACTAATGAGACCCTGTATATAGCTGTTAAGAAGGGCTACTTTTTATATGTAGGTGGTGGATGGGAGATTTTATTTATAGGAACTGTGCTGCAAATGCTTGATCTGTTTAGCTTTTGCAGTGTAACGACTGACCTTCTTGTTGTTTCCCCTATCCACTCCTACCTAAGGTAAAGTGCTAAGTGATTATGCCCCCCTTTTATGTGGTATCAGCTTAATAGTGAATTGAAACTCAATATGTTCTTTTTTTTTTTTTTCCACTTCAGCGAAGTATTTTCAGGGACCATGTTATCAACTTTTCAGTTCAAGCTTGTCCCAATAGGCATTCACATCATTGTGGCTTTTTTCCACTGGGTTGTAAGTCCTTTACACTTGTTTATTCAAATATCAAAAAAAGAGCAAAAACGTCCCCTTAAAAAATTTTTCCCCAAGTGACCCACCTAGGCCGACCAAGGCCATCCCTCCCCCCACCCCCCTTCCCCCCCACTATAACCCCCATGTAACCCTTTCCTTCCCAGCTCCTACCCCTACACCCATATCTCCAGTGTTAGTCCAGGCCCTGTATTTCACTTTTACACCTATTGATGTAACTCGTCTAGTTTATCTATTTACGGACAGGGAAGCTTTCTATGTTCCCCTAAGCTCTGCCGCTCAGAGTGAATACCTGAAATTAACCCATTTCTTCCATATCTCCTCGAAGATTTCCATCTCTGTCCCTTCACTATACTTAAAGTATTCAAGACGATAAATTTCATTTATCTTGCCAAACCACTCCCGCACCTTAGGTCTCCTTTTATCTTGCCAATACCTAGGAATAAGACTTTTGGCAGCATTTAAGAGGTGAAGTAGCAACGACTTCAAATATATCTTAGTGGGAATTTTTCTGCCATGATGTAGATACACCCAAGGGTCCACGGGGATATCTATCTTTAAAATCTCACTAATGATTTGCCTAATCTCCCCCCAAAATTCTGCAATTACTGGGCACTGCCACCATATATGCGCCATAGTCCCAATTCTTCCGCAGCCTCTCCAACATAACTGCGACCTTCCCCCCAGAATTCTGTGTGCTTTATCTGGGGTAATATACATCCTTGCGAGGATCTTATAATTCATTTCTGAAAGCTTACAATTAACTGAGGTGGCATTCACCCTTTTCAGAATCGACCCCACCTCCTGTCCACTAATCTTGATACCCAGCTCTCCCTCCCACTTCTCAATAAATCTCGGACCTCCCACCCCTCCCAGTTCGTTGAGCGCTCTGTAGGTCTTAGAAATACCCCCCCCCTCCCTTTTTTCTCAACTCATAATTTCTCCAGGGGGAGTAGGTTCTCCATCGACCTGAATGGTTGCGGGAGTGAGTCGACAAAATGTTTCAACTGACAATATCGCCAGGAGTCTATTACCAGCCATTCGTTTTTGGCTTTTAGTTCTTCAACTGTACACATCTTTCCCTGTTTCATGACGTTTTTTAGTTGCAAATCCTCCTTCAGAAGCCACCTCCCAAACAAATCTTCTTTCCCTGGTGCAAAATAATCTGTATTTTTTAAAGGAAGTAACGGTGAATTAAACTCCCAGTGCTCCTTTTTGTGCAAATTATCCCACATATTAAGTGTATGTTTTGTGATGTCCATTATTTCAGTGCTCAATTTTCTATACTGTGGTCGGATCCAAACCATCTTGCCCAGATCTACTTCACTCATTTTTTTCTCTATTTTCACCCATTGTTTTTCTTCATTATTTTTTACCCAGTCTAATAAACGTGTTAGAGCGATCGCCACATAATATTTTCTAATATCAGGTGCCCACCCCCCTCCTCTTGTCCTTTATTAATTGTGCTAAATTTAATCTAGATTTTCTCCCTCTCCATATGAACCTTAGAAAAATAGTGCGTAACATTAAAATAGATCTGAGGAATTGGGATTGGTAACATTTGCATTTTATAGATGATTTTTGGCATAATTGACATCTTGAATAGGTTGATTCTTCCTCCCCATGAGAGTTGAGTGTGTGAGATTCTATTAAGTTCGGTCTCGATTTCGTTGAGAAGTGGCATAAAATTTACTTGGAATAATGACTCCTTGGTGGTAGTTATTTTAATACCTAAGTAGTTGAGCTCTTTTGCCCCCATTTAAATAGAAATGACGATTGATATGCCGTATCGGTCGCACTGCCTTTTATAATATCTAACGTTTCTGACTTGGCCTGATTAACACGAAAGTTGGACAGTCTGCCGTACTCCTTTAGAATCGCTACTAAATTCGGGAGAGAAATCGTCGGGTGAGTGATATAGAACAATACATTGTCCGCAAAGGCGGCTAGTTTATACTCTTCTTCACCTATTTTTACCCCCCTGATGTCTGGGCTGGTTCTTATCTTTGCCAAGAGGGGCTCCAAGGCAATCACAAAAAACAGTGGGGAGAGAGGGCACCCCTGTCTTGTACCATTGTACATTCTAAATGGTTCCGAAAGGGTTCCATTTATCTTCACTCATGCTGAAGGATGTGAATATAAAGCTTTTATCCATCTAAGCAATCTATCACCCAGACCAATCTCCTCTAAAGTATCCCATATGAAGCCCAGTCATTCTCCTTTTTTTTTCTGATCCTTCCATCATGAATATGCCCCTAATGTAGGCTTTATGAGCCTCCCAAATTGTGGCCTCAGATGTCTCGCCTGGTACATTTATTTTAAAGTACAGGTCTAGTTCTTCTTTAATTTTCTTTTCTACATCTTTGTCTTGGAGGAGCTCCTCGTTCAATCTCCAATCGCCAGTACCCTGTGATTGGGGTATCCCTATTTTCCAGTGGAGACTCACCGGGACATGGTCTGAGAATGTGATGCTGCCTATGCTCGAATCGGGGACCGCCTCCAGTAGTCTATGTTCGACCAGGAAAAAATCGATTTGTGAATACGTCCCGTGCACGTGGGAGTGGAAAGTATAGTCTCTAAGATTATTGTGCTGTATCCTCCACACATCCACAAGCTGGAGTAGATGCAGCTTTCTTTTTTAACTTATTCACCCAAACTCCGCCCGACCCCCGTACACGGGACGTACTATCCTTCACTGGATCCAGACACAGGTTAAAGTCCCCAGCTATTATGGCTCCCCCCTTTTAAACTCCTCGAACTTAGTCAAAACTCCCATTACATATTTGGTTGTGTTCTTGTTTTGGCCATAGATGTTTGCCAGGGAACAGGCTGATCCATTTATTTTACCTCTCAGGAAGATATATCGTCCTTCCGAGTCGGTCCTTCTCTCCTCCAGCTCAAACCTTACCCCTCTGGCAAACCCAATGGCGACTCCTTTTTCTCCCTTAATCGGGGAGTCTCCATAGAACCACACTGGGAAGTCTCTAGAGTAAATTTTTTGACAATTACTTATACATAGATGTGTCTCCTGGAGCATAGCGACATCAGCTTTCAAGAATTTTAGCTCACTTACTATATTGTCTCATTTTATGGGGGAGTTCAGGCCCCTTACATTGTAGGATATAATATTTAACCTAGACATCTTTTTTTTTTTACTCTCGGGTGGCTAAACCTTGTAGTGGGCAGGAGCCGCTAACTCGGAAGCTCTTCCTATTGTTATTTGAGTGCACTTCCCCCCTCCACCCCCCCTTGGAACTTCTCCTGAAATTTCAGCAGGCTTCCTCACCCTGTGGATTCTTTCAAACTTAATTTTTTTGTCTGATCCTGTTTTGTTTACCATATGACCAAAAATACTTTTCATTTTTTCTTGTAGATCGTCATTTTCCCCTCTTATCTCCGGTAGACCTCTAATCCTCAGGTTTTTTCTTTGACTTCAATTTTCTTAGTCCTCAATTTTATACAATAGGTTTCTTTGGTCCTTTTGCATCTCGGCCATCTGTGCTTTAAGCTTTTTGATCTCCTCTCCCTGTGTAGCCAAGCTATCTTCTGTGACCTCCACCCTTTGCAGTAGATGATTCATACCTTCGTGCAATGTTGCGATTTCGCCTTTTATTGATGCTTCCAGTTTCGCAAACATTTCCGCCATTTCGTCCTTAGTTGGTAGCTGTTTTTTTTGTCGAGTATCCATTATGGATTCGTCTAGTGGCGTCGGACTTCCTCCTGCTGAGTTGTCTGAGACTACCAATTGTTTCTTTGATCCGTTCTTCTGTAGGCTCTCAGTTACTTTGTTTTTTGTTCCTGATGATGTCCCTGGGCTTTCTTTGACCCCTTCTTGGATCATATATTTTTTTATGGTCCCTGGGCTGTTGCTTACTCTAGGTGGATTCTCTGAAGCCCCTCTCCCAGCTTTACCCCTCATTTCCCCCTATTTCCTAACTGGTGGGGTTTCAGCAGTCCAGTTCACTATTAATCACAGCCACCTATACATCCACTAATCATCTGATGGTTATTATTAGGGGGGAAATGAGGGGGTGAAGATCTGCCCGAATGAGTTGTCAGTCAATGTGTATTATTCACTGCCCTCTCACTCGTTGACACTGGCATAAAATCCATCTATTATACACACAGTTCAGTCCCACTCATCAAACAATTCCAGACCTCCACTACAGAAACCCAATTTGCCCTCCTTTACCACCTCTTTATAGTAGAACACAGGTGAGAAGATACAGATTGATACGATGAGGTTTGTGCAGGGGGGTTAATACCACCTAGAGTCCTTCCAATTACATAGCAGTCTGCAGTATGTTCCAGCTCCCGTTCTAATACTACTATAGGCCCTGTAGTCCCTGTATGTTACACAGTATGCTTATGTTCTGTGTGCTGCGTGTTCCCGTATCACCTGTTACAGCCACACTTTCCTCAGGGCGTTATGCCCGTTATTCAGGCGGAGACAACCAGACTCACCCGGGGTAAAGCCACCACTTCCTCCACATGACAAAAACTGGCAACTGTTAGGAAAATCGGATGTCTTTTACCTCAACTGCGGTTCTCCAGCCACACTCCAGGAGTCCGGGGTAAGCGTTCGCCGCATTCCTCACTCACAGCTCCTACTTACTGCCGCGCTGCCGCTCTGCTCTCCTTCCTGCAGCTCTGCCTATCCGTTCCTTGGCTATCCGGTCCTATGTCCTCTTCGACCAGGGGCTCGGAGGTGTGCGGTCACTTACAGGGGGCCTTAGGGAGGCGGGCGGGGGGGCTATGCAGCCTTATCCCCGATCGGCAGCATGTCGGGAGAACTCACGCTGCGTGGACACAGGACGAGCTCGGCGTCCGCTCTATCCCAGCACCACCATCCGGCCCCTCCCCCAATATGTTCATTCCCCACAGGTATTAAAAGTATAGCACCTGTCCCTCATATGGTCACTAATACACATGTATATAAGTAGCAGTAAGAGATAACACTGCTAGGCTCTGAGGAAGAAGGTTAACCTTCAAAAAGCGTCAGCCAGTAGTGGTTTGTACATCCTCTCTTCAGGATCTGGAGAGTAGCCATCAGTACATGGAATGTCACAAGCCAAAGACTGTTACAAGTGTGATTTTCTCTCTACCTTTGTGAGTAGTTTTAAATTATGTTTTCTTATTAATAAATATATCAAAGGATAATGCACAAGGCTGGTGCGCCTTCTTTTTTCTGTTCTTTTGTCTGATTGCTAAGATATCCCTATCCTGGAGAGCAGCAAGGCCGAAAGCTATTGTCCACCCTGAACTTTGGACTACCTGGCTAACACATTTGTGCGCAAGAGTATTTGTTTTGCTGTATTGGACACTAATACATTCCTGGGCTTGTTCTCCACTTTTTCTGATGCACAAAGTGTTTAACTTATTTGAATCTTCTGAGCACCCAGGTAGGATATCCATCCAATATGATCTAGAATATGTCTTGTCAATTTGATTTGTTAATATTTTTCATTCTTGCAGTTTTTTCATTCAGAAATTGTATATTTCATTTATTTCGATAGTTTGATAGTTAATGTAGCATTCATAAGACTCCTGCAGAAGCCATATTTTGGTGAAACATGTAGAGCTGAAGTTGCTGCTTAATTCAAACTGCACATCTTATGTAATGGAAGAGATGGCACATCTCTTCTGTGATAGTTTTAACATTTATACCTTGATAGTGTTTTTTATGTTTTGTAAACATAATAAAATGGTTTTATTTTATTATATACTAAAATGCTATTTGTGGAGTATTGATTTTGGCCCCTTGAAATCCCTTTTCTTGCATTTTGTAAATTGATGCTTTTAGTGAAAGTTGTTTCTACAATCTGCTTTATTGGAGTAAAAATTAAAAATTTTATATATAATTTTTTATTAGCTAAAATGGACAAATGTATATTTGGCCTTAAATGCATGCTTTATGTACAGCGGATAAAATAACTATTGAACACATCACCATTTTTCTAGGTAAATATATTTCTAAAGGTGCTATTGACATGAAATTTTCACCATATGTTGGTAACAACCCATGCAATTCATACAAATAAAGAAACCAAAACAAATAAGTTCAAAAATTAAGTTATGTGTAATAAAAGGGAATGACACAGGTAAAAAGTATTGAACACAGAGAAAGGAAGGTACAAAACAACATGGAAAGCCAAGACAGCAGCTGAAATCTATCAGTAATTAGAAAGCAATCCTGCCTCTTGTCAGCGCAAATTAATATCAGCTGGTTCAGGCTCAACTAATGGCCTATGAAAAGGTGCCTCATTACCAAGGTGTCACACAAGAAACATCTCATGATGGGTAAAAGCAAAGAGCTCTCTCAAGACATTCGCAACCTTATTGCTGCAAAATATACTGATGGTTACAGAAGGATTTCTAAACTTCTCAATGTTCCAGTGAACACTGTTGAGGCTATAATCTGGAAGTGGAAAGAACATCATTTCACCATAAACTGGCCACAACCAGGTGCTACTCACAAGATTACTGACAGAGTACTGAAAAGAATTATCAGAAGAGTTGTCCAAGGGCCAAGGACAACTTGTGGAGAGCTTAAGAAAGACCTGGAATTAGCAGGTACAATTGTTTCAAAGAAAACAATAAGTAATGCACTCAACCGCCATGGCCTTTATGCACACTCACCACGCAAGACTCCATTGCTAAAGAAAAAGCATGTTGAAGCTCATTTAAAGTTGGCTGAACAACATTTAGACACAGGGCCGATCCTGGTCAGGTGCAATGTGGGAACCACACCCAGGCGCCGCAGGAGGGGAGGCGCCAAAGTGTCAGGGCACCGTCAGCCCCCAGTGTGCTGCCTTTAAGCCGAGTTAGTATTGTGTGGCCCGCAGCAACTGCTCCTGGCTGCCTAGAGTGCACATCAGTCGAGGGCGCCATGGCCTCGCTCATTGCCTCCACCGCCCACTCACCTGCCCATCGTAGTGTGCACATCCCCTGCCCCGGGCATGCCTGCTACACACCCCTGCCTGCTGTATAGCCCATAGGTCTGCCTCACCTCCTCCCCATGTCTCTCTTGTGCCCGCCCACAACCCCTTCGTGCAGCCAATCTGTGCCTGGGAATGGGGTGTAGTCTGGAGATTCTAAAGCAGCCAGTGATCCTGCCTGATGTCGCTGCCTGTGCCTCTGAGGACAATTCAGCCCAGGTGAGTGATCTCTCCCCTCTCTCTCTTCCCTAAATGTGCCATACTCTTCCAGCCTTCTACATGCCATACACTTCCAGCCCATCATGTGCCATAGTCTTACAGCCTTCCACATGCCATACTCTTCCAGCCTTCCACATGTCATACTCTTGTAGCCTTCCACATGTCATACTCTTCCAGCCTTCCACATGCCATACTCTTCCAGTCTTCCACAGGCCATATTCTTCCTGCCTTCCATGTGCCTTTGTTTTACAGCTTTCCACGTGCCATACTCTTCCAGCCTTCCAGGTGCCATACACTTCCAGCCTTCAACGTGCCATACTCTTCCAGCCTTCCACGGGCCATAGTCTTCCTGCCTTCCACGTGCCTTCATTTTCCAGCCTTCCACGTGCCATACTCTTCCAGCCTTCCACGTGCCATTCTCTTCCAGCCTTCCACGTGCCATACACTTCCAGACTTCCATGTGCCATAATCTTCCAGCCTTCCACATGCCATAGTCTTCCAGCCTTCCATGTGCCATAGTCTTCCTGCCTTCCATGTGTCATACTCTTCCAGCCTTCCCTGTGCCATAGTGATCCTGCCTTCCATGTACCATAGTGATCCTTCTTTTCCTGCCTTCCATGTGCCATAGTGGTCATTCCTTCCATGTACAATAGTGATCCTTCCTGCCTTCCATGTGCCATAGTGGTCCTTCCTTTCTGCCTTCCATGTGCCAGTGATTCCTCTTTCCTCCCTTCCGTGTGCCATAGTCTTCCAGCCTTCCATGTGCCATAATCTTCCTGCCTTCCATGTACCATAGTGATCCTTCTTTCCTGCCTTCCATGTACCATAGTGCTCCTTCCTGCCTTCCATGTACCATAGTGGTCCTGCCTTCCATGTACCATAGTCTTCCAGCCTTCCATGTGCCATAATATTCCTGCCTTCGGCCATCTCCACATTGTGAGTGGGCGGCCCTGTAGAAGGTAAACACCGAGGGCAGCTGGGAGCCCAGGAGAGAGAAGAGCTTCACAACCTCCTTGATGCCCAAAGTGGCGCTCAGAAGCATCACTGGAGTCCCAAAGCCTGGTCTCCATCTAGTCCAACTTCCTCTCTGCTCCAGCATCAGCAGTCAGTGAGGCCTGGAGGACAAGTACAAGCAGGAGGGGCAAGCTGCCAGGGAGCTGCTGGAAGGAGCAGCGGAATACCTCCCGAATCAAGAAGGTACTGGGCATCATACACTGACACAGACCTACCTGCAGATACAGACTAGGATAGGGGGACAGAGGAGGGACTGTGGATAGGGACAGGGCTAGGGGTCTCTTTCTCTCATCTCCCACCCCTGTCTATCAGCCCAGCCCCCCTCTGTCAGCCCCTCTCTCTCTCAGCCCGCCCTCTGTCCACCTCTCTCTCAGCCCCCCTCTCACACTCTCTCTCTCACAGCCCCCCTCAGCTTCTCTCTCTCTCTCAGCCCCCCTCTCTTTTTCTCAGCCCCACCCTCTCTCTCTCTCTCTCTCTATCAGACCACCCTCTCTCCCAATCCCCCTCTCTCCCAGCCCCCCCTCTCTCTCAGCCCCCTTTCTCTCTCTCTCAGTCCCCCCTCTCTAAGCCACCCCCTCTCTCTCTCACCCCCCCTCTCTCTATAGATGGAGTGCTCTGCAGTGTGTAGAGGGGTATCTAGGGATGTAATCAGGGTAGTGGTATCTGGGGAGGTGTGATCAGAGTGGGGGGTATCTGGAGGTGTAATCAGTATAGGGGTATCTGGGTTTGTGAGATCAGAGTGGGGGGTATCTGGGGTTGTAATTGAGGTAGGGATATTTGTGGAGGTGTGATCAGAATGGGGGGTATATGGAAATAAAATTAGGGTGGGGTAATCTGGGGAGGTGTGATCAAAGTGGGAGTATCTGTGGGGTGTGATCTGAGAGTTTGCTTATGGGAGGAACCCAGCCATTGGAAGTTTTAGTTGGCCTCAGCTGCCTGTGGCAGTGAGGGGAAGCGAGGAATGCATAATCCCACCCCCTCATTACACACTGCTGTTTAGTGGAAGTTCAGCACAGCTCCATCTTCAGTGGTATGTGACGTGATTCACGTTGCGCCCCATCACATTACAGGCGCACTGTGAAGGAGGTATGAGCTTGGATTTAGACGGTGGGAACTGGTAGGCTGCATTTGTTGGGCACTGATGAGTCTGCAATTGGTGGGCACTGGTAGGCTGCAGTTGGTGGGCACTGGTAGGCTTTATTTGGTGGGCAATGATAAGGCTGTATTTGATGGACAATGATAAGGCTGCATTTGGTGGGCAATGATAAGGCTGCATTTGATGGGCACTGGTAGGGCTGCATTGATCTCTTGTATCATGTCCGCAGTTTCTGATCATCTCTTGTATCCTGTCTGCAGTCTCTGACCATCTTTTGCATCATGTCTGCAGTCTCTGACCATCTCCTGTATCATGTCTGTGGTCTCTCTAACCATCTCCTGTATCATATATGTGGTCTCTAACCATCTCCTTTAGCATGTCTGCAGTATGTCTGGAGGCTCTTTCTAACAGACTCTCTAACAGAAGCCCTCTCTGTGTCCATTAGAGAGACCCCCCCCCCCCCCAGGTCCCATTAGAGTACTCTGCTTCTTGTTAAGAGATCGTGGGAGGATCCCAGGGTAACGAAGACTCCTTTAGGGAAGCATCTCTGTGTTTGAGTCGTTGCCATAGAAACATCTGTAAAGTGGAGGAGTTAGTATGATGACCACGCCCATGTGGGGGCACCACAAATATTTCTGCACCCAAGCATCTGTGACCCTTGGGTCATCCCTGTTTAGACAAGCCTGTGAAATACTGGGAGAATATAGTCTGGTCAGATGAGACCAAAATTGAACTCTTTGGATGCCATAATACACATCATGTTTGGAGGTCAATAGGCACTGCACATCACCCCAAAAACACCCCCAACAGTGAAGTTTGGAGGTGGGAACATCATGGAGTGGGGCTGTTTTTTAGTATACGGTACTGGCAAGCTTCATGTCCTTGAAGGAAGGATAAATGGAAAAATGTACCAAGACATTCCTGACAAAAATCTGCTGCCATCTACCAGGATGATGAAGATGGGTGGACATTTCAGCAGGACAATGATTCCAAACACAAAGCCATAGAAACAAGAAAATTAAGCTGCTAGAATGGCCCAGCCAATCACCTGACTTAAATCCAATAGAAAATCTATGGAAAGAACTAAAGATCAGAGTTCATAGAAGCCGCCCACGGAACCTTCAAGATTTGTTTGTTTGGAAGAATGGGCCAAAATCACACCTGAGCAAAGCATGCAACTTTCTAAATGTATTTGTTTAGGTTTCCTTGTATGTATGGATTGAATGGGTTGTTACCGACATGTGGTGAAAATTTCATGCCAATAGCACCTTTAGAAATACATTTACCTAGAAAAATGGTGACGTGTTCAATACTTATTTTACCCGCTGTATATGTTTTTACACTTGAAGTATACAGTATGTAAACTTCTTCTTCAAGCACTTCGTATTTTAAAATGACAACATTCTGATATTGTTTACCAGTTGTGCCCTCCATTGTCATCCTGTCACACAGGCTTCTGGTGGAAACGACAAATATTCATTTCAATATATTGTAAATTACACAGACATGGTCCACTCTAGTAACCATCGGGAAATCGTTCTTGAAAATTGCAGTCCATTATGATTAATACTTGCCTTCCTCCCAGATCCAGCCATTTATTCTCCAGACGGGCTGGCTCCTTATAATAGTGCTTATGCCTGCTAGAGCCCTTATCATTTCTATGGGCTGCCATATTCATGGCCGCCTCTGGTGGTTCTTATCCATAAGAATGAATGAGGTCACAGCACTCATGCACAGTATGAAAAGGAGCTGGATGGGACCATGCCCAAGGAAACATTGCTGCAAATTAGGTAGTTAAGTATCATGCATCTTTCACCCTGTCACTCTCCATGATGTGCAAATCTTCCTTTACACCAGCAGTGTTGGGCTGGGTTAGGCAGCAATGTCCAATGCAGTTCCAGCACAGTAACAAGTAACACATATATACATTGCATACCATAAATTATTTTGTTACATACACTGGATACCTGTGTGTTATTGCTCTTTGTATGTAAATGAGACACTTAACCCAAATGAGACACCACAAAAATGGAACTTCCGCTTCAAGGGAGGGTGACCCCTTGACATGCCACATTTGGCATGTCATTTTTTTGGGGGGGGGGGAGCGCAAACCCTCTTTTTAGAGGGTTCCAGCTCCCACTTCCTCCTGGGGCTCTGCGGCGCCAGAAGGGAGGTCACCTCTCCCCCCTCCCTCTCGGCAATCATCCGGGACACGTCACAGGTCCCAGATGATTGCCCGGCCAGTCACAGCACGCAGCACAGCTTGCGCATGCGCAGTGCGTGCCCGGCTGTGAAGCCACAGCCAGGCAGCCACAGTGACAATGCCGGTGCCGCAGAGAGGTAGGGGAGATGAGCGGGGCTTAGTTCCCCCCGCATCGCTGGACCCTGGGACAGGTAAGTGTCTGATTATTAAGTCAGCAGCTGCAGTATTTGTAGCTGCTGACTTTCATTTTTTTTTATTGGAACTCCGCTTTAAGATTATGCATTCTCAGTATCAGTTCTCATTCTATGTGTGGATGCTGCTCTGCAGCACTATCCCTAGGCCTAGTTTATACTTGCGATTGGAATAAGACAGGTGGCTAAGAGAAGCAAACTGTATGTAACGGGATATTTTTTAAAAATTAATCCTTTTTTTCTTTAGTTTTATGTGTGCCTGTGAGACTTGTGGCATTGTAATTAACATTCTGCAGCCAGTGGGGGAGGGCAGAGGGCTTCCAGATAATGTGATCTCTGTGATGGCTGATTCCCTATTCCACACTGCTTCATGCTGAGTTGTAGGTTCCTTATTTCACAACACCTCTTTCTGTATAACCATCACTGCAGCCCTCCACCAGTCGGGGCTTTATGGCAGAGTGGCCCGACGGAAGTCTCTCCTCAGTGCAAGACACATGAAAGCCCGCATGGAGTTTATTAAACAAACCTGAAGGACTCCAAGATGGTGAGAAATAAGATTCTCTGGTCTAACGATACCAAGATAGAACTTTTTGGCCTTAATTTTAAGCGGTATGTGTGGAGAAAACCAGGCACTGCTCATCACCTGTCCAATACAGTCCCAACAGTGAAGCATGGTGGTGGCAGCATCATGCTGTGGGGGTGTTTTTCAGCTGCAGGGACAGGACAACTGGTTGCAATCGATGGAAAGATGAATGTGGCCAAGTACAGGGATATTCTGGACGAAAACCTTCTCCAGAGTGCTCAGGACCTCAGACTGGGCCGAAGGTTTATGTTCCAACAAGACAATGACCCTAAGCACACAGCTAAAATAACGAAGGAGTGGCTTCACAACAACTCTGTGACTGTTCTTGAATGGCCCAGCCAGAGCCCTGACTTAAACCCAATTGAGCATCTCTGGAGAGACCTAAAAATGTCTGTCCACCAACGTTTACCATCAAACCTGACAGAACTGGAGAGGATCTTCAAGGAGGAATGGCAGAGGATCCCCAAATCCAGGTGTGAAAAACTTGTTGCATCTTTCCCAAAAAGACTCATGGCTGTATTAGATCAAAAGGGTGCTTCTACTAAACACTGAGCAAAGGGTCTGAATACTTAGGACCATGTGATATTTAATTTTTTCTTCTTGAATAAATCTGCAAAAATGTCAACAATTCTGTGTTTTTCTGTCAATATGGGGTGCTGTGTGTACATTAATGAGGAAAAAAATGAACTTAAATGATTTTAGCAAATGGCTGCAATATAACAAAGAGTGAAAAATTTAAGGGGGTATGAAAACTTTCCGTCCCCACTGTATATGTTATAAATAAAAAGTTAAACTCTTGCTTCAGAATCCCCATGTCAGGTTTCTACGGTAGTGAGCCCTTGTAGAAAGCCAATTAGAGGTTCCCCAGAGCGCAGACTCTAAGCCCCAACCTGCTTCTTCACAAGAGCCCCTGATGATGAGGATGGACTTGCAGCAAACTGGAAAAAGATCGTGTCCCCCAGTTACTTCCGGCTGACAATCTGGTGACCACTCACGTGTGCAGAGTACGGATGGCAGGAGACAGAAGAGAATCTGGGAAAAGAGCCAACGTCAAGGCGGGCAGCAAGCAAGCAAAACCGGTACACGGGTAGCCAGGCACAGAATACACGTAATACAAGGCAAACCAGGAGCACAGAGAAACTACCCAGGCTGCATTGAGCATGTCCTTATATAGGGAAGCAGACTGGGAGGCAGACGAGGAAGTGATAGACGGGAAAGGGATATAAATTGACAGTAGAGCAGGTGACGCCCATAGGTAAAGATAGAAGCCAGCAGCACATGTAAATGGAATCATAGATCTAGCAGAACCACTGCTGCAAGAAGGTAAGACCTTCAAAAAACAGAAAACTGCAGGCTAGACTGTGCCACTCCATGTAATAATATTGAGGGTTATGATATCTTGCACAAGGCAGTTCTTTTTACTAGGTGCTAATTAGGGTTGCCAGCTCCCTGATCTAAAAATGGGGCAGTATTGCTAATAGAAAATGGGTTATAAAGCCGGGATTTTTCCCAAAAACATTGGCAGCCTTTATGCTAGAACATTCACACTATGGCAGTGGACACTAGTCTACTGCTATAGTGTATAGACCACTTGTCCTAGAAGGCACAAATAATGGACATTCAGTGATGCCATTTGGTATGACACCAGGGAATTGCCATTATATCTGGATCTGGGAAATGGAAATTAGTTACACCTAGCCTGGATTTTACTGAGTCTCAAGGCTGGAGTTTTCTGGGTGAGTCAGGTGTCAATGTGCTTATCAAGCCTAACACTAAAATGCTTTTTTTTTTTTTTAGATAGAGTAGGGGAGGGTTAAACCCCTAAAAGATTATTTTATTCTGCCTGTGTCTTGCTGAGCAGACATCCTTTCACTTCCTGTTTTGAAGATGCAACAAGAAATGGGAAGAAATCTTTTCAAAGCAAACGGGGTTCTCCTCGTAGAGTATTGTCATAGGAGCTGTATTCTGATTGGATGATATACCCCTGCCTCTTGCTCTGGTGACAATTCTAACATTTTGCATTTACCTTCTCTATCTATTGCAGTGGCAAGTCACCTAGAATAAGTAAGAGGTTGAATCTCTCCAGCAGGCACACAGACAGCATTAAAAACTGGCAGGGGGTCTAAGCCTTCCCCACAAACTAAAACAAAATATTTGCCTTTGCATATACTTTAAGCATAAAAATACAATTTTCAGCTGGAATACTTGTTTCAGGCAGTTTGTCTGCATCATATTATATTTTCAATGTGTGGAATTCCCTTTTTCCCTCAAGCACTAACATAAAATATATCTATCAGCAATCAGAAATTTAAGTAACATCACATGTTTGGCTTTGCAGACCACTTAATCTTTTAAAAAGCCTAATTTGTACAAGACATACCTCAGAGGTTATTACCACAGGGTCAATCGTCTTTCCTGACATAATATGGACAGGTAATATGTACATTTTCATTTACATGCCATGTAACATAATACAATACACACCTTTGTTCCTATATTAAAGGGGAACTTCAGTCATTTTTTTCATCTTTCCATCTTTAAAATCTTCTGCCCTTGTTGTTTTAGCTTTGGATAGTAAAACATTTTTTTCTGCCGGTGTTCCGTCAGATATGGCTACCTGTCAGAATTGGTAACGGAAGTGACGTTCCATCGCCGCCATCTTGCTACACCCCGCACTCCTCCACAGTAACGATACACCGAGAAGAGGGCAAGCGCACATCTTGTTACACCAACCGGAGTTTTGCATCTCACTGTTATTTTTAACAGGAAACGCAGCTTATAAGTGAAATACAATATATAGAAATCCGACGGACTGTTTAGATGTTGAATTTCAAAAGCAGTGGCAAACCTGCTGATCTCACAGCTTTGCTAATGTGACAGAACACCTCTGCTTTTATAATTTAACATGTAAACAGTCCGATATATTTCTAAATCCTGTATTTCACCATATATGCTCCGCTTCCTGTTAAAAATAACTGTGAAATTTAAAACTCTGGTGGGTGTAACAAGATGTCCACTTGCCCCCTTCTCGTGTATCGTTACTGTGGAGGAGTGTGGGGTGTAGCAGGATGGTGGCGACGGAACGTCACTTCCATTACCAATTCTGATGGGTCGCCTAATCTGACGGAACACCAGTAAATACCTTATACAGCCCACTTCCTGTTTCTTGTCTGGTCATTAGCCTAGGCTTATGACATCATGCACAGCTCTCTCTCTCTCTCACTCTTGTGAGAGTTTGCCAGGAAGGGAGGAGGGATGGTGTCATAAGAGGGCCAATGAAAGTTGCAGAACTGGAGGTGGGCCTCTGTGTGTCTGTGTAAATCCAGGAAGTGAACAGGCAGCAGCTTCAGCTGCCCACAGTTAAAATGGATGCAGCCACACTCAGTGGAGGGAGATTTCTGCAGCATATTTGGCAAGTACATAATCACAGTATATATAGAATAATATGCAAAGTGGTTGGAGGGAAGCTTCAGAATGGCAAAGATGTTTTTATTACAGATTATGTAAGCAGACTGCAGTTCCTCTTTAAGCACTCATAGTGTGACAGGTAGACTGATCCTCACCTCTTCCAACCACAGCTACTTCAAGTAGTGGCATGTGGGCTGTTTGTTAGCCATCATTTTTTGGATCTAAATAATTTGTCAAGTAGATGATATCCTGAGGTTACACTGTTCCATTACATTTCCACTATAATATATAAAATAAAGGCCACAAGTGTTATAAGTGGCGCATTAGCTCTAAAACAGTATATGCACTTTTTCCCTCTGATCACTCATATTCATTACAGGTGTTTATATAGCTCTGACAATTTAAGCAACATTGCATTTACATATTTATTGTACAGTCACATCAGTCCCTGCCCTTATGAAGCTTACAATCTATTAAGGTCCCTCACTCACATTCATTCATACACATACTAGGGCTAATTTACACAGGACAATTAACCTAGCAGCATGTCTTTAGAGTGTAGGAGGACACCCACGCAGACACAGGGAGAACATGCAAACTCAATACAGGTAGTACAATTGTCAGCATTTGAGCCAACAACCCCAGTGCTGCCAGGACAAAGAGCTATCCACTTAGCCACTGCGCTGCCCATACGATAAAAAAACAAAGTATTCTGTCTGGTTTTATACAGTATAATTCTAGTTATTAAGAGCCAAAAAAAAAAATCAGAATACGGATTTATAAAACTCTAGCAGAGTCTGCTAACTCTATGGCGAGTAAGATTTGTTGGCTGGAACTAATGCTTTTAACCTTACTTATATACTTATTTTCTTATATTTTGTCTACTCACATGTTGGTGAAACAAGTCTATCCCCTTTTCCATGCATCACTCTTTTTATGAAACATAAGATTTTGCACTTTGTATTTCAAGCCCAACTCCAAGCTGAGAGACACACCTAAAATATACCAAGGAATAAAGTTCCTAAAATAGAAGGTGCTAAATAAGGTCCAAGCGGTGTGACCATACCATAAAATTTCCTTAATAAATACTATGAAAATTCTTATGAAAGAATGTGTAGGTGCTTGGTCCCCACCTTTTATAAGTGGTGAGTCAGTGGACTTAAAATATTTTATTTCCTCACTTTTTGTCCTTTATAGGACATACTTGATCTAATGAGCAGTGTCCTCTGATTCCTCCTGTATTGAATTGATTTGTAACTGTACTGTCCGCCCTCAAGGTTTAAAGTGCTGTGCAATCTGTTGGTGCTATATAAAACCTGTATAATAATAGAGTAAAACCTTGGTTTGAGAGTAACTTGGTTTGAGAGCGTTTTGCAAGACAAGCAACATTTTTAAACAAAGTTTGACTTGATATACAAGCGATGTCTTGATATAAGAGTAGCCTCATGTCACAACTGCGTATAAAAGAGAAGAGAGGCGCCTCTAAGTGTAGCAATATGGTTACATTTAATGAAGGTACAACATGTAGCAACATATTGCTACACTTAGAGGCGCCTCTCTTTTCTTTTATACTCTGTAGCTCCTGCTGGATTTTGCTTCTAATCCCCTTGTGGAAGCTGCCGTTTGTGGATGGACATTTTATGGTTACACAATTTATCACATTACTATAATCTTTTTGTATGGACTATAAACTGAAGAACCTATGAATAAGTGGTTGTGGAACGAATCATCTGAGTTTCAATTATTTCTTATGGGGAAATTCGCTTTGATATACAAGTGCTTTGGATTACAAGCATGTTTCCGGAACAAATTATGCTTGCAATCCAAGGTTTTACTGTAATAATATAAATCTCTGTACCTGCAGTGTTTTTAAAGAGACAAAACATGGCAAAATGTGCTTGTGCAAAGATTATTTTAATATATTCTTTTTTTTTTGCCCAGACATGCCCTTTAACATCGCTTTATGATAATACGCAGGGCCACACATCCCAGCCAGTAAAATAAAAAACTTTAGCCAAGACAGCACGTGACCTGGAGTCAGTCACTAAATGACACTGTGTAAATTATGACGGTTTCCTAAGCAGACTCCCAAGCTTATTCGGGCTAACTTCTTTAGGCAGATCATCTCCATGAAACATTTCCGTTTACAATACAAAATAGGGAGTTGAGATATGGCAGCCTGCGCATCTTATATCACTGGGATCATTAGGACAGAATGTGAAAATGAACAGTTCCAAGCTCCCAGGTCATTGCAGACAACAGACCACCCCATCAGGTCAGTCCTTTCAAAATATTTATATAAATGGAGACAGGAAGACCTTCATGCAAAGCAGCAGCATATATTCTGTGGAATCTCGGCAAAGCTAAATATACTGCAGTTTAAACAGATGATGAGCACTTGTGAAAAGTGAAGTGTCTCCCACTCAGTCAGCAGTGTTCAGGAGTTTTCCAGTACAAACACAGCCTGAAGAATTACAACTTTTCCTCTCCAGGCTTCCATCTGATGAGATATTGTGCAGACATGGTGGGTCATGTGATTGAACCTGACTTACAGCTGGGTACGGAAAAGACACTATATTATTTTCTTAATTAGACCTCTTTTGGTGACCCCCAATTGTGTCTACTCTGATGTTGTCAGAGATGTGTCAGAGAAGTAGCTAAACTCCTCTGTATTCTGATGCAAAATAAAGGTCATACATGATCTCATTAAAGGGTCAACTGACCTAAAACTGTGTTGTTAGCATTTGGTACAAACTGGATTAGGTAAAGTTAAGTTGGCCAGTTAAATTGTTATTTATTACAGGTACTTATTTAGCATTGTCAATTTGCGCAGCGCTTTACACATATTTATTTAACATTTACATCATACCCTGCCCTCAAGGAGCTTACAGTCTAAGGTCCATGACAGACATTCAGACATACATACACATACTAGGGCCAATTTCCTGCCAGCATGTATTTGGAGTGTGGGAGGAAACCCACGCAGATACAGGGAGAACAGAGGGGAATGGTAGGAAATTCTTTCAGATTTTATAGCAAGTCAATGTCTCTTTAACCGCCTTACTCCCGCCCGCCGTCATATGACGTGACAGACTTTGAGCGGGTATATCTGAATGATGCCTGTAGCTACAGACATCATTAAGTTATTGCCGTTTTCAGCCGGCGATTTCCTACACCATAAAAATGATCATAGCGGCTGTTCCGCCACTTGATCGTTCTTACGGGAGGTGAGAGGAGACGCCACCCCCTCCCGCCGCCCTCCGGTGCTTCTACCGACTCACCACTACGATCGGTGAGACTGACAGAGGATCCGCTGGCCCTGGATGTTGATCATAGAGATTCCCGGCGGACCAGATGGTCGCTGGAGTCTCTATGATCGTCGGAGGCCGGGCGCGATGTTATGATGTAACGCCCGGCCTCTGCTTTAAAAAAAAACGGTGCCGCTTCGGCTGGGAAGCGTTGATCGATTTTTAATTTTTTTTATTTTTGGCTTCCCAGCCTAAAATAAGATGTCCCCCCTCCCGCCGCCCTCTGGTGCTTCTACCGACTCACCGCTACGATCGGTGAGACGGACAGAGGATCCGCCGGCCCCGGATGTTGATCATAGAGATTTCCGGCGCACGCAGAAGCAAGCACATACGTAAGTCCTGCCCACATATGAAAATGGTGTTCAAACCATACATGTGAGGTATCAACACGAACATTGGAGCGAGAGCAATAATTTTGTCCCTAGACCTCCTCTGTAACTCAAAACATGTAACCAGTAAAAAAATTTCAAGTGTCGCCTATGGAGATTTTTAGGTACCGAACCGAAAAAAACGCGTTTGAAAAATTGCTGCGCATATACCGTGCGAGATAAAAAGTTGCAACAACTGCCATTGTATTCTCTAGGGTCTTTTCTAAAAAAACATATGTAATGTTTCGGGCTTCTATGTAATTTTCTAGCAAAAAAATTATGATTTTTACATGTAGGAGAGAAATGTCAGAATTGGCCTGGGTGGCAAGTGGTTAAATAATCCATATAGAGATCCATATCACAGAAAAAATATAATAACAAGTAATAATAAAAATAAAAATACATAAAAATTTGTGACAGAAAAATAGTGACAAAAATGTGAATAACTAGTTCATCAATGCTCTTGCTACCTTCAGGTGATCCCTGAAAACTCATCTCTTCAGGAAAGCCTATCACGTCCCCAACTAATCTCCTACCACTTCCACCAGCTTATTCCCCACAGTTACAACCTTTTGTACCACCTGCCCCACCCTATTAGATTGTAAGCTCTTCTGAGCAGGGCCCTCTTAATCCTCTTGTATCTTGTAATCCTCTTGTATTTTATTGTCTCCCTTTTATATTGTAAAGCGCTGCGTAAACTGTTGGCGCTATATAAATCCTGTATAATAATAATAATGTCCTTTAATGTGGTATAAAACTTAAAAATCACCAACTCCAGCAAAATGTGAATCTACTGTAAAGTTGTTTACATTTCCAAAAAATACAGCCTTATAAAAAGTGCCCACCACTCTGTGCTGAAAAGCTCTTAATGCAAAAGTGACTGTCCCTTCACCAGATGTGCCCTCACCTGGGTGATATGACCAATGAATGGGCTATATGCATCTTTTCCCCACCATGGGGTTCCACCTCTATGGATACCTCAGGGCTTAAGTCTCCTCTCCTTGGGTTCACTTCCTCTCATCCAAGTCACTGTAAAAGAAAACTATACATAGTGCTTATACTTAAACATAACCAGTCTTAATTTAAATACATCTAATGCCAAAACACTCACATTTCCATGGCGCTGTAAGTGCACCAGACTTTAAACAGCATAAAACATAAGCTGTGAATACAAATCCCAGGTAGTTTGTTTACTGTAATTCCTCATGTAACATGCACGCCATGATGCCAGAAGGCCCCTCCTCTACGCGTTGCACAACAGGGTCACGTGGCTTCTCAGGGGGAAGTATAAGAATACTAGTATAGATACCTTTAGGCTGTGAATAAGCACCAGGAAACTGACACAAGACCATGTAGTGGTAAATAAGCTCAATGTATTGGTATAAGTTATGCCCCATACACACGGTCGGATTTTCAGACGGAAAATGTTCGATGGGAGCTTGTTGTCAGAAATTCCAACCGTGTGTAGGCTCCATTGGACATTTTCCATCGGAATTTCCGTTACACAAATTTTGAGATCTGGATCTCAAATTTTCCAACAACAAAATCCGTTGTCGTAAATTACGATTGTGTGTACACAATTCCGATGCACGAAGTTCAAAGCATGCTCGGAATCAAGCAGAAGAGCCACACTGGCTATTGAACTTCATTTTTCTCGGCTCGTCGTACGTGTTGTACGTCACCGCATTCTTGACGTTCTGAATTAACGACAAGATTTGTGTGACCGTGTGTATGCAAGACAAGTTTGAGCCAACATCCATCGAAAAAAATCCATGGATTTTGTTGTCGGAATGTCCCATCATGTGTACGCGGCATTAGAGTAATTGATGGTTTGAGCATTAATGAGCATACAGGGGGTAGGTTTAAAAACAGTCTGCTAGAGTCTGCTAGACAATGTAATCATTATGCCAAAGTGACTTAAAATAGAGTTCTGTACCACTAGACTAGAATCAACACATAAATCAGCAAAGTCAGCAATAAACAACACATATAAACATTGACTGCAAAGTGTATAAGAATTATAGGTGTGCGCAGCCTATTGCATTAGGGTGTGCATCACAAAGTTCAAACACACCTGCCTTTCTCTCCAGCCTCAGCTGCACTGGACAGTGAATGAATAGAAAGTGCTCTGGACTGAGCGGCTTTCTATTCATTCACAAACTGAAGCATAGTAAACTCAGTTTACTATGCTTCAGTTATGCATGAACACAGTGAGTGAGTGTGTTAGAAAAGGAAGGCACTGGTAAATGACATATTTACTAGCCCCTTCCCCCACTCTCCATCCTGAAACATTTGATGCAGCAGCTGTAAGGAGAGGAGGGAAGCCAGCAGCACTACACGGTGGGGGTTAACACTGGAGAAGCCCAGGAAGTAGGGGGGATCAGCACTGCATGTAGTGATTAGGGTGTGCCCCGGCACACCCAGCACACCCCCTGTGCACACCTATGATAAGAATACTGTAACTGTGTTAGAGTGCACTCTAAGAGAAAGAGTAGTCTGGTGCAATGTGCCCTGAAAGGTACCTCTTAAACTAAGCAATGGACAAAGGTCTCTGTGTAGCAACTGTAAAGGGGCAGTCTTTAGTCTTAAATGTTCAGTCAGCTAGTGTTGGGGCCTAGTTTTACCATTGGTGCACATGAGAATAGTCCCAGTCAGGGGCTGGAGGCAGCAATAAGGCTACTAGGCAGCTGTGTAGTCAGTTCCTAAAGGGCTCAGTATCTCTAGTAGCAACAGAATATGGCTGCAAGGCCCTGTCACCAGACCCTGCTACATAGCAGAATTGGTCCCTCTGGTCAGATAAATGCTCAACTCTGGGTTGCCTGGGGTGACTCCAGTCCTCAGCATAGCACAGGCTGTATTCTGGCAGTGGCTTAATCTATCAGCACACAGATCACGTTCAGTACTCCTCAGATGAAGGCACAGAGCACTGTAGCAGGTCTTGTCGCTCTCTCGTCTCACACTGTTCTCCCTGAACCCCTGGGAATTGTCTGGGAAAAGTGCTCAGTTCTCCTCCTTTGCCTTCAGGGCTTGGTGGGAGTTGTAGTTCAATGCCCATTGTTTCCATTGGGCAGCGCCCCTAAGGGGACTATAAGTCCCATAATCTTCTTCCTGCCTGTTCTGACTGGTCCTCTGCTGCTTACCAGGGGGGAAGGGGAGCAGGAATGAGTGAGGTTTCACCTAAGGTGGGCTTAATCATTTAGGCCATCTTACATTACCCGGTTTAGCGTTTTAGTTTTTGGTCAGTGAGTTGGCATCCTGTGTGCAATTGGTTGCCATTTTTCTGTAGCATATTGTGTATATACAGTGTCTTGAAAAAGTATTCATACCTATTGAAACTTTCCACATTTTGTCATCTTACAACCAAAAATTTATTTTTTATTTTTATTTTATTGGGATCTTATGTGATAGAATAAAATACAAAGTGGCACATAATTGTGAAGTGGAAGGAAAATGTTAAATGGTTTTCATTTTTTTTTTACAAATAAATATCTGAAAAGTGTGGTGTACATTTGTAGTCAGACCCTTTACTCTCATACCCCTAACTAAAATCTAGTGGAACCAATAGCCTTCAGAGGTCACCTGATTAGTAAATAGAGTCCAACTGTGTGTAATTTAATCTCAGTATAAATACAGCTGTTCTGTGAAGCCCTCGGAGGTTTGTTAGAGAACCTTAGTGAACAAACAGCATCATGAAAGCCAAGGAACACACCAGGCAGGTCAGAGATAAAGTTGTGGAGAAATTTAAAGCAAGGTTAGGTTATAAAAAAATACAGTGTGGACGGAAAGTATTCAGCCCCCTTAAATTTTTCACTCTTTGTTATATTGCAGCCATTTGCTAAAATCATTTAAGTTCATTTTTTTTCCTCATTAATGTACACACAGCACCCCATATTGACAGAAAAACACAGAATTTTGACATTTTTGCAGATTTATTAAAAAAGAAAAGCTGAAATATCACAGGGTCCTAAGTATTCAGACCCTTTGCTCAGTATTTAGTAGAAGCACCCTTTTGATCTAATACAGCCATGAGTCTTTTTGGGAAAGATGCAACAAGTTTTTCACACCAGGATTTGGGGATCCTCTGCCATTCCTCCTTGCAGATCCTCTCCAGTTCTGTCAGGTTGGATGGTAAACGTTGGTGGGCAGCCATTTTTAGGTCTCTCCAGAGACACTCAATTGGGTTTAAGTCAGGGCTCTGGCTGAGCCATTCAAGAACAGTCACGGAGTTGTTGTGAAGCCACTCCTTTGTTATTTTAGTGTGTGCTTAGGGTCATTGTCTTGTTGGAAGGTAAACCTTCGGCCCAGTATGAGGTCCTAAGCACTCTGGAGAAGGTTTTGGTCCAGGAGATCCCTGTACTTGGCCGCATTCATCTTTCCCTCGATTGCAACCAGTCGTCCTGTCCCTGCAGATGAAAAACACCCCCACAGCATGATGCTGCCACCACCATGCTTCACTGTTGGGACTGTATTGGACAGGTGATGAGCAGTGCCTGGTTTTCTCCACACATACCGTTTAGAATTAAGGCCAAAAAGTTCTATCT
The DNA here is from genome assembly GCA_037952925.1 of Lithobates clamitans. Taxonomy (NCBI): domain Eukaryota; kingdom Metazoa; phylum Chordata; class Amphibia; order Anura; family Ranidae; genus Lithobates; species Lithobates clamitans. The sequence goes on from JBBGZY010000271.1 coordinate 4,287,922, forward strand.
TGGTCTCATGAGACCAGAGAATCTTATTTCTTACCATCTTGGAGTCCTTCAGGTGTTTTTTTTAGCAAACTCCATGTGGGCTTTCATGTGTCTTGCACTGAGGAGAGGCTTCCGTCGGGCCACTCTGCCATAAAGCCACGACTGGTGGAGGGCTGCAGTGATAGTTTACTTTCTACAACTTTCTCCCATCTCCCGACTATATCTCTGGAGCTCAGCCACAGTGATCTTTGGGTTCTTCTTTACCTCTCTCACCAAGGCTCTTCTCCCCCGATAGCTCAGTTTGGCCGGACGGCCAGCTCTAGGAAGGGTTCTGGTCATTCCAAACGTCTTCCATTTAAGGATTATGGAGGCCACTGTGCTCTTAGGAACCTTAAGTGCAGCAGAAATTTTTTTGTAACCTTGGCCAAATCTGTGCCTTGCCACAATTCTCTGAGCTCTTCAGGCATTTCTTTTGACCTCAGGATTCTCATTTGCTCTGACATGCACTGTGAGCTGTAAGGTCTTATATAGACAGGTGTGTGGCTTTCCTAATCAAGTCCAATCAGTATAATCAAACACAGCTGGACTCAAATGAAGGTGTAGAACCATCTCAAGGATGATCAGAAGAAATGGACAGCTCCTGAGTTAAATATATGAGTGTCACAGCAAAGGGTCTGAATACTTAGGACCATGTGATATTTCAGTTTTTCTTTTTTAATAAATCTGCAAAATGTCAACAATTCTGTGTTTTTCTGTCAATATGGGGTGCTGTGTGTACATTAATGAGGAAAAAATGAACTTAAATGATTTTAGCAAACGGCTGCCATATAACAAAGAGTGAAAAATTTATGGGGGTCTGAATACTTTCCATCCCCACTGTACCCCAAGCTTTGAACATCTCATGGAACACCGTTCAATCCATCATCCAACAATGTTTAGACTGTAAGCTCTTCTGAGCAGGGCCCTCTTAATCCTCTTGTATTTTATTGTATTACAACTGTATTGTCTCCCTTTTATATTGTAAAGCGCTGCGTAAACTGTTCGCGCTATATAAATCCTGCAAATATACAAAGACGTGACCGTCTACCTAAACTGACAGGCCAGAAAAGGAGAGCATTAATCAGAGAAGCAGCCAAGAGGCCCATGGTAACTCTGGAGGAGCTGCAGAGATCCACAGCTCAGGTGGGAGAATCTATGCACAGGACAACTATTCATCATGCACTCCACAAATCTGGCTTTATGCAAGAGTGGCAAGAAGAAAGCCATTGTTGAAAGAAAACCATAAGATGTCCCTGTTTGCAGTTTATGAGAAGCCATGTGGGGAACACAGAAAACATGTGAAAGAAGGTGCTCTGGTCAGATGAGACCAAAATTTAACTTTTTGGCCTAAAAGCAAAACGCTATGTGTGGCCAAAAACTAACACTGCACATCACCCTGAACACAATATCCCCACCATGAAACATGGTAGTGGCAGCATCATGTTGTGGGGATGCTTTTCTTCAGCAGGAACAGAGAAGCTGGTCAGGCTTGATGGGAAGATGGATGGAGCCAAATACAGGGCAATCATTGAAGAAAACCTGTTAGAATCTGCAAAAGACTTGGGACTGGGGCGGAGGTTCACCTTCCAGCAGGACAACGACCCTAAACATACAGCTAGAGCTACAATGGAATGGATTAGGTCAAAGCATATTCATGTGCTAGAATGGCCCAGTCAAAGTCCAGACCTAAATCCAATTAGGAATCTGTGGCAATACTTGAAAATTGCTGTTCACAGACGCTCTCCATCCAATCTGACAGAGCTTGAGCTATTTTGCAAAGAAGAATGGACAAAAATGTATCTCCAGATATGCAAAGCTGGTAGAGACATCCCCAAAAAGACTTGCAGCTGTAATTGCAGCGAAAGGTGGTTCTACAAAGTATTGACTCAGTGGGGCTAAATACAAATGCATGCCACACTTTTAAGATTTTTTTTTGTAAAAAATATAGAAAATCGTTTATCATTTTCCTTCCACTTCACAATTATGTACCACTCTGTGTTGGTCTATCACAAAAAATCCCAATAAAATACATTTACGTTTTTGGTTGTAACATGACAAAATGTGGAACATTTCAAGGGGTATGAATACTTTTTCAAGGCACTGTATTGTAGCCTGACTAGCTGTTTAATACGATCTACACCAGTTTATTACATGTCATGTTGGCTGGTATCAGTGATAGGTAAATTAGATCTGTACTTTTTTTTTGTTTGTCTACAGTGTTCCGTACTGTTACTCTTAAACCGGGTACACATGGGCTGAATGTCGGTAAACAGTGGCCGGTTAAAAAAAAACAGACCGACATTCGGCTTGTGTGTATGTCGGTCTGTCCAAGAGAAGCCGGCTGTTTGGCTAGCTTCTGTTGAAGCTTCTTCCCGATCAGCGCTCTCAGCCAATGGCAGAGTTTATTACCTTGCATTTTCAGTACAGCAGTTCCGACCAGAGCTGACAGTTTTTTTTGTCGTTCAACCCGTGGGGTTAAATGAAAAAAAAAACTAATAGTGTGTACCATGCTTTAGATCTTTATGCTGCTGTCAAAATCGGAGCACTTCACACAGAAACTGGGAGTGCTCGTAATGCATTGCTGCAACACATCAAAGCACACTGAAAAACAATGCAACCTGCACTTTTTATAAGCATGGAGGGGCTTTGCAGACCAATTATTTTGAATGGTACTGCAGTGCATCTCAACGCACAAAAATGCATGCAATCTGTCGCACTGTGTTTTTAGTGTGTTAAAGTCCTAGTAGATAGGAAGAGGACTGCAGTGGGTGCCTTTAAGGAATAGTACTCCTGCATCACATGTTCTTAGATCACCAGATGACAGATAAAATGAATCCTGGTGGACCAGTAAGCATAGCAATGCCAATGTGAAAATGGAAATAATGAGCAGGTAGGTTGGATTCCCTGTAAATCTCTAAAGGATCCATTCCCATTTTGAGTAGAGCATGCTGTTAAATGTTATTAAAATGGTATGTGAACAGTCCTGCTGGCATGCTTAGGTTTTTAGTCTCTTTGCTGTTCATGAAGGAAATCCCAAAGCAGGATTTTCTCCTAGACGATGCATATTTCAGCCCTTCTATTGCTTTATATTTATACATCAAGAAAAACTGTTCACATGGCTTTAGGTTAATGTTTGAGTTACAAGTTTGCTTTAACACTGATGGTTTCAACATTCCATAAATGAATATTGAACAGTCTATTGACTTGATAAGAAAACACAAACCCACTCCTCTCAGCAACTGTAGAGTCTCTGGAGATATGCAGCATTCCTAAAACATCTGCTAAGATTATTTGGCCGAAACAATTCCCACACCACCTCCTGCATAGACAATCACAGGGAGGCAATGATTAGAGGTGATCACTGATTAGAGGTGAGCAAACCAAAGTGCTCAGATTATGATTTGACCCAGATCACACTGATTTACTGATAGTGAATACCCACAATATCTGGCCAATCTGCTATTATTTATCATGCTTCAAAAGAGAGAGGGAGGAGAAGATATCCTGGTGGTGACGTTTTTGATTAACAACTGTTCTGGCTGATTATAGGTATTCGTTTCTTATCATTCTACATACGTTGGCTAATTTTCAGTTGATTCATCTTTTATTTGACATTTTGCAGTCTCCTGTTTCATTTTATCCTTGACGTCAGTTCTATATGCTGTTTATTGATGAAACTGAACTGCAGACAAACAGTTAAAATACATATATAGGAACTGATCTGCTAAAGAATTTGTAATTCTCTCCAGCCACTTTTGTGATTCATAAAACTGACATACTGTAGTTCTGCACATCTGTCTATGTGAAATGTTCTTATTGCTTATTTAAATGACGTTTTTAATTCCCAGCGCCATAGTGGCGAACATTAAAAAAGGGACACTTTTTTGCAAAGCAACCAGCAAGCCAATGTAGGTGCAGGCATAAAGTACGGTTCATCAGCTCTGGCTTCCGTGTGGACGCTGGTGTCAAAGGCTAGGGTGTTTGGTCTGCGATCTGGCCCATCTCCGGCTGCACTGTTGGTTCACAGCGCTTCAATCAGTAATTCAGTCAATATAGGGCTCATTCACACCAGCAGCTGCGTTATACCGCTGTAAAGGCATGTGACGCATCACACTGTTTACTTTTATTTTATTTTTCAACTTTACAATGTCACAAAGTGATATTTAATTTATCTTTATTTACAGTATTGGGTTGTAATGTGGTTTCTTGCTTTGCAACATGCTGCACTGAAAAAAAGTAGTGCATGTCCTACTTTTTTACAGTGCAGACCACTATAACGCAGTGAACCAATTTGATAGAACTCAAGACTAATTGCCTTGTCTATGTATTAATAATGTGTTGGTCAAGGCACTGCCCTCTTTCATGTCTTTCTGAGGCCTTTTGGAGGCATTGAGTTACCATTGTAACAGAATTCTACACTCATGCAGGCTTCACTGCTCAACATTGCTCTTCTGTGCAGCATAGAGGCTCAATTATTAAAGTGGTTCTAAAGCTTTGTTTATGTTTTTTTTAAAATAACAAACATGTTATACTAACCTGCTCTGTGCAGTGGTTTTGCCCAGATCAGCTCCAATTCACTTCTTTTTGGGTCTCCTGCCAGTGCTCCTGGCTCCTCCCCCTCGAGCAGTGCCCCCAGAAAAAGCTGCTTGCCCTGGGGCACTGCTATGCATCCATAAGACACCATAGAGCCTAGTCTTGCCCCCCTCCCGCTCTCTCCTCAATGGCTCAATGGTTGTGATTTACAGCAGTGGGAGCCAATGGGCTCCCGCTGCTGTCTCAGCCAATGAGTAAACAGTAGCAAAGCCTCTAAGGGGTACCTTCATCCTAATCATTTTTAAAGAAAAAAGGACACAATACCCCTAATAGTCTCCAAGGGAAGGAAGAATGGACTATCTCGGTACCCTAAGCACAAGTACGCATAAAGTAAATTATAATTGTTTATTTCTAAAAAAAAGTATATATATATATAAAAGGACACAATATCCACTTACAAAAAAGACAGCAATTGTAATTTAACATACAGTGACATTTAAGGTGTATAAATATGTTGCATTGATACTTAATGACCTTCAAGATTGAAAAGGAGATATAGTAGGTCCTCAATGAGCATAACCCTGATAACAACCGCTTCTTCAGGAAATAGGTTTACAGGAAGTCTTAAAATGAAAATAACGGGATAAAACAATAATAAAATATGGATATGAAAAAATAACAAAACCTCAAATGGAAAGAGGGAAGGGGAACTGATACTTACCAGTGTAAGCCAACACACACAGGAAGACCAGGAGGGGCATCCTGTGTGTGTTCCCACAAATGTGGGTGGATAAATTGGTGCTGAGTAGCAACTATAGAAAAAAGTATATATATATATATATATATATATATATATATATATATATATATATATATATATATATATATATATATATATATATATATATATATAAAATAAGGAAGCCAGCCCTGTAGTGCTGTTTGATCTTCAGTTGTTACCAACGTTCCCATGTTTCCTGTTTCCCGTGATTCTTGATTACCAACCCAACTTGTTCCAGACCTGTCTCCTGCCCACCTCCTGACCTTGACCTCAGCTTGTTTATTGGATCTTCTCTACCTGTTACCTGTCTTGACCTTGGCTCCCACCTGTCTTGACCTTGGCTCCCACCTGTCTCCTCTGCTACCCCCTGGCACCGAGCCTTGGCTTGAACCGACTACCCTCTGTCTCAGTGCCCCTAGTTACCTGCTACATCGCACAGGCGCCACCTGCCTACAGCAGCCCTGCAGCACATCAGAGGTGTTCCTGAGTCTTTTCTGCAAGTAACTCTGCAGACGACCTGTGCTACTTTGGGCCTGACTCCTCCTGTCTTACCAACAGGGGAGTCTGGAACTTAGCAGCAAGGGAAACCCTCTCTCCATTGGTCTCCAACACTTTGTAAATGATAGCACTGCTATGCACTTAACAAATGAGCTATCCACTTACCTTGCTTTGGGACTCTGAAGCAAGCAAAGCCCACAAAGGAGTACATTCATAATGGAGGGCAGATAACAATATCCTCTCTCCACTTCATACATGGAGGACTTAATTTTATGAATACAATCTGGCCATATAACTGCTCCACAGTGTTAGGTGAAAAAAAAAACTAAATTCAGATTGCCAAATGTTAGGACCATCTTCACATCCCAGAGAGCCAACTGCAGAGTTATGCAGAGGGCACACCACAAACACTGCCATTTATAAATAAACCATAAAATGCAGGTGTAGTGTGGAGAATATACTGCTCTCCATTATACAGTAAATAGGGTCTATAGGCTGCAATGACAGTCCTGATCACAGCCTCTATCACTGCTTCCGCTGAGGGGCTAGTAGGATAAGGCTGTATAACCCTTACATTAAAAAAAAATCACAAGATAAAAAGGAATAGCCCAATGAAAGATAAAAATGACAAAACCAGCCTTTGCCATAATATTCATATCTAATCTAGAGACTTCCCCCGACAGTACTTTTTGCTGCCACTAGATGTCCTCAGCATGATGGCCAGCATCATTCGCCCTACCTCCTCCAGGTCATTCTGGACCCGCCACAGCCTGTAACTGGACAGTGAAAAGAGAAGCAGCTCAGTGATGAGCTCATTTTTGTCACTCTGCTTTATCTTCCTAGCATGCATCTTGTTATCACATAATCTGATTGGCTCCTTGTACTACTTCTGTTTCTCACACTCCAGCCCTGCTGTACAGAAACTGCAAGAGGCTGATACCAGGTCAAATTTCGGTACTTACACTGACCGCATACAAGATAATACATTTAATGGTGTGCTTAAGAATACAGAGCTGCATTAAGTTTTATCTTCTATCCTAGAGTTTAATATGTCTGACATACCTGTCTGTCTTTGCTATCAGTAGCCCATCTGAACTCCTTTTATATCATTTGGAAAATGAGAAACTGATCGGTTGCTATTTCCAGAATAAAAAGTTTTGTTTTGTTTTTTTGTTCAAAAGACCTATAAGACTGCTACTATATGTTAAACTGAAACATTGACATATGTTACACACTTCAACAGTCCTCTGATAACTGCAGCTCAAACTAGACAGCAGGCTATCACACATTTACATCATTCAGTTAAACAGGAGGGTAGATCATTTTTAAAATTAAGACAAATTGTGACTTTTATGTAATGAAATTAGTGGTGGAACAAATTCCAATTAGTGAACCCATCTTTTCTGAGTGAAGTGATGTGCTTTTTCTGTTTGGTATGTTTCTGAAGTAAACTACCCACTACAAGAATGATCAAAGCCCTGCATTCCATTCCCTCCACCGTCCAATACACTTCTACAGGAATATCTGACTGCTGAATGCACTTTACAGTGCTATGTTTATAATTAACTTCCATTTTGCACCGTTTCAACTCCAGGCTTTATAGCAAGATGTTTTTCTTCAAACTAAGAAGTGCAGACAATTAAGAGCATATAATTTTGCATGCAAAAAAAGAAAAAAATGTAGTGATAGATTACAGACAGAGATTAAGCATGGCTCAGGATTCAAATGCATGAAAAATTCCCTACAAGCAGAATGTTCCTGGAGAAGATGCTACCAGACTCCGTTCACTGCTGCTTTCATGAGTGAAGGTGACACTCTACAATCAAATCAAGTATGAGTGAAGGTCTAAGGCAGTGGCGGTCAATTTTCTTGATATAGGGGGCCTCAAGCGCAGCCCCTGGCACCTCCAAAGGGCTGCACATACTGTGATAATCAATAATGCAATGCTATAAAAGACTTTCAGAGACTGCAGACATGTTATGGGACTTGTTGGAGATTATGAACATTACTATTATTATTATTAATTTACAAGATTTATATACAGTGGATATAAAAAGTCTACACACCCCTGTTAAAATGTCAGGTTTCTGTGATGTAAAAAAACGAGACAAAGATAAATAATTTCAGAACTTTTTCCACCTTTAATGTGACCTATAAACTGTACAACTCAATTGAAAAACAAACTGAAATCATTTAGGGAGGGAAAGTAAAATATAAAAAAATGTGGTTGCATAAGTGTGTAAACCCTCTTATAACTGGGGATGTAGCTATGTTCAGAATTAAGCAATCGCATTCAAACTCATGTTAAATAGGAGTCATACATTAAATAGGAGTACACACCTGCAATCATTTAGATTGCCTCTGATTAACCCCAAAAAAAGTTCTAGTATGTCTTGCCTGACATTTTCTTACTCACATCTTACAGCAAAAGCCATGGTCCACAGAGAGCTTCCAAAGCATCAGAGGGATCTCATTGTTAAAAGGTATCAGTCAGGACAAAGGTACAAAACAATTTCCAAGGCATTAGATATACCTTGGAACACAGTGAAGACAGTCATCATCAAGTAGAGAGAATACGGCACAACAGTGACATTACCAAGAACTGGACATCCCTCCAAAATTGATAAAAAGACGAAAAGAAAACTGGTCCGGGAGGCTGCCAAGAGGTTTACAGCAACATTTAAGGAACTGCAGGAATATCTGGCAAGTACTGACTGTGTGGTTCATGTGACAACAATCCCCCGTATTCTTCATATCTGGGCTATGGGGTACAGTGGCAAGACCAAAGCCTTTTTTTACGAAGAAAAACATCCAAGCCCGGCTAATTAAATTACAATACAGGTTAATACAGAAGGAATAGGAGAGCCCTGCTCATGAAGCTTACAACCTAAAGGTACACAACCTTGGTACAAAAGGTAATAGCTACAGGGGATCTGATGGAGGTGGCCGGAATACAATTTTTAAGTGGAGGAAAGGTAGTCTTTCCTAAATAAATTCGTTTTCAAGGATCGCCTGAAGGTGGACAGAGTAGGAGCTAACCGGACATGCTGGGATATGGAGTTCCAGAGGATGGGACGGGTTCTGGGGAAGTCCTGGAGGCGAGCATGGGAGGAGGTAACAAGGGAGCTAATGAGCAAGAGGTCCTGGGAGAAGTAGAGAGGATGATTTGAGTTATATCTGCAGATGAGGTTGCTGATGTAACTGGGGGCAGTGTTGTAGATGATTTTGTATATTTTGGTTAGCATTTTGACTTTGAATACATTTTGAATATGTTGGGCTAGTGGAATCCAGTGAAGGAATTGGCAGAGGGCAGGGGGTGTCACAGGTTGGTTAATAAGGTGTATAAGTCTAGAAGCAGCATGTATAGAAATATAAAACACTTTTTATTTTAATGCAAAGAATACATTAAGGTAAGAAACATTTTTAGCTTTAGTATCACTTTAAAAAGGGGCTAATTCTAGAAATGGTGTGGAGGTTAAAGCAGCAAGATTTAGCTAGTGATTGTATGTGGGGCCTGAAGGAGAGGTCAGAGTCTAAATTTACACCAAGCACCCTGGCGTGTGTAGAGGGACCAATAACTGTGCTATTGATCTCAATAGTAAAGTAATGAAGGGGAAGATTGAGGAGGAGAAAATAGTGAATGGTGATAAAGATGTAATTAAACTACTCAACGCAAACAGGAGTAACCTTGGTATGGAATATCAAAGGGAATGGGTATAGGATATAAACATGTATGAAATCCTTCCATGACCATCCAAAGGTCCATGAAAATATGTAGGAAGTCTTTTCACACTTTGGCAGAATCATGAGAATTTTTTTCTATATCCAAATTCCATGTGAGTGCAATACCTTAAAAATATTTGTTGCCCGTATGTTGTTAAGCATGCTATATTCAGACAGTGGTGCTTTCTCTCCCTTCTTTTTCCTTTATTTCACAGGAGTTGGTGGTCGACTGTGTCAAACACAGCAGAAAAGTCTAATAGTATGAGACTTATGAGCCAGACTGTAGGGGGTTAAGAAGATTGTTAACAGTGAGTTAGCAACTCATATGGTTGTGGACAAGGCACTCAAGAGGCTTGGAAGCAAATGGGAGCAGAGAGATGGGTTTTAAGTAGTTCAAATAGGTGGTGTCCAGTGAGGATTTTTTGAGTATGGGGGTAACCTGTGCATGTTTGAGAGGGTATGAAAGGTGTTGGTGGAGAGGGAGAGATTTAGGATGTGGGTTGGGGAGTGTATGATAGAGAAGGAAGGGGGCCGTAGTAGTTGTGAGGGGACAAAAGAAAAAACATGAATATGGTGTGAAAAAATGGATAAGTGTGGCGCTAAACCATATATGTGCGTTATTGGGTGAATCCTGACAGAATGGACATCTGGAAGGGAAAAAACCCAATAAAGTGTATTTAATAGAACACGAATTTAATCGTGTATGGATTAATATATAGACAATATAGTCAAAATGAGTGACACAAAGGTGGTGATAGAAACAATATATGTGTTATATTACTAGACACTAAAAGAGCACTATATAAACTAGTGGATGACACTAATAGTATCAGGTCACCGTGGGATGGTGATAAAAGAAATATAAATCATAAAAAGAAAAAATTAAATAAAACTAACAACAACCTCTTAAAGGAACAGTGACATCAATGTCCAATGGACATAAAGTGAACCAATGTAGGTGAAGATGATGTGTCAAATTGGCGGTATGAACTACTTTCAAAACTAAGAGTCCAATCTGGATAAATAAATAACCAACATAACTAGAAGTCCAACACAAATGAATAAGTAGGCGTCTAGGAATGTAGCTGGAAGATCAGCAGCAACCGAGACCAATGGTGTGGGGCCCCTAGATCCAGGGATGGCATCCACAAGATAAAGTATCCAACATATATGAGAGAGGAATAGGCAAGAATACCCCTACTGGCAATGGTGGACTCCACAGCCAGCGGCTTAGGAGTCAGACAGGCTTGAGGCAAGGATAAGAGGTGTTCCCACAGCGATAGAGGATGGTGGAGAAAACTGCTGCACTCACCGACCAAACCTCTCCTGTCCCAGAAACTCTCGATATCAAAGGTGCAGATAGGAAACTGCTCACAAAGAAGTTTGTGGAAGCAAAGGAGTTGAAATAAGAGAGTAAGGGTTGCGGTTGCAGACAGAGAAGGGAGACTGGCAGTTCTGGTGATGAGATTCAGATGGTGGAGGGACAGGGTTTGGGGTGTTATCCCCAGAAATTAGGAGTAGTAGAAGGGTGAAAGAGGCAAGGTGGGAGTGGGATTTATACGAGGGCAAATACCTGGTGATTTGTATAAGCTGTGGGTTGGAGAGGAGTGGTAAAGAAGTAAGAGTTTGAGAACAGAGGACATTGTTGTAAAAAGGAAGAATACTGAGAGCATGTTGCAGGGTGAAGACAGGCGAGAAGCAGGCTGAAGGAGTGATCATTACTGTACAGCACTCAAAGTGTGATAAAAAAACATGCCTGATCACCTCCCAGAGTACTACAGTATCACTATGGTGACATTAAACTACTCTGATGAAAGTATGAAAAGAAAATTAAAAATTGAATAAAAAAACATCCCTGATCACCTCCCAGAGTACTACAGTATCACAATGGTGACATTAAACTACTTTGATGAAAGTATGAAAAGAAAATTAAAAATTGAATAAAAAATGATGAACATTTTTTTTTTTAACATACTGTCACCAGTCAGTATCCCTGATCACCACCACACCAGTAATATGATGACGTTGCTCTGAACTGTTCACAATATGTAAAAAAAAAAAAAAAAAAAAAAAGATTTACATCCTCATTTTCAAAAAAAATGTGCCAAAAAACTCACCTTGCCTCTATAAATACCTCATATTGTCTACTTTCCAAAAAAAGGGTCATTTGTGGGGTATTTATACTGTCCTGGCATTTTAATTGCCTCAAAAATTGAGGTAGGCTGTCAGTGCATCAGTAATGATCAATTTTCAAATATATACTGCAGTTTGTAGACTATAACTTTCACACAAACCAATTAATCTACACTTTTTTTTTTTCAACAAAGACATGTAGCAGAATACATTTTGGCTTACATTTATGAAGAAATTTGATTTTTTGGATATGTTTTAAAAATAATAATTTTTTCCCCAAATTTTTAGTCTTTTTCCATTTGTATAGTAAAAAAAAAAACAATTTTATATAGCAAGCTCTATTTGTGTGAAAAATAAATTATATAAATTAAATTTGCCTACAGTTAGTTGCCAGAGAATGTAGCATAATTCTGAATAGCAAGTAAAATGCCCTGGTCATGAAGGGGTTAAAACCTTCCACAGGTCAAGTAGTAAATATTCAACGCAAACTCACCCATCCATCCATCCATGTCTCCATGCTTTATTTTGTAGAGAAGTCACTTTGAAAAACACCCCCACTAGCATTTCTAGCCGTGGCCATCGTGTGTAAGGGCACATGATTCATGTAGCATTTACTTCCTGGTATCCATCTGCCCTTAGCTCAGGCATGCAGTCGGGAGGGTGTGCTTAGCTAAGAAAGCCCCTACTCACCTTTAGATTAAAGAAAAAAAAAACATGATGACAGGGGATGTATGACATAATTTTGGCCTAGGCCTGGAAACCAGGAAGCAACTAGATTAATGTTAGAAAAAAAGTTTAACAAGTCAGTACAATATACCTTCCTATCTATTTACTGATGCTAGCAGCATAAGAATTATAAATAGTTAATATTGATTGAAAGCGTTTAAAACTGGAATTAACCGTTATATAACTGAGTAACACCTCTAACAAAGGCCTTCAGTCTTGGTGGTGTTATATGCAGCTATGACATCATAAACATGGGAAACAGCTGTGGCCACTTCGCTTCACCTATGGGGAAATATCTCCCATATAGGATTACTAAAGCCTGCTTGAAAAACAAAATCTCATACCAAAGGCCTGGGAATATTTATCTTATCTGGAAACATTAAGGAAATATTTGACAAAAGCCTGATGATAAGTTTCAGTGTTATAAAGCAAATATGTTCTTGGTAAAAAACCTTATGTCAGAAATGGATTAGCGTGGGCTACAATATGTTCTTGTAAGCGGTCAAAATATTTAACTGCCTACAACATTAATAGGAGATTAAGGAACAAGATAAAAAACACCTATAAATTACTCAGAAAACATTGAACGATTTCCTTGACATTTTTCATAAGTACCATCAGCACAAGAAATATGTTAATCATAGCTACAATTGTTTCATTATATAAGTAATATAATAGTCCAACCGATAACTGAAATTCCTGTATAATAGTCCACAGTAGAAGTGATTATTGCTAAGCTAAAATAAAACAAAATGTAATGTTTAATTCCTGCAATTCTAGGTAAATATCATAAAAGCTGTATTCAAATAAAGCTGAATTTTCGGGCAAATAGCTAAATGCTAGGTGAGGGGGGCGGGGTCATTTAAGTAACCGGGTGGCCCCGCCCCCTGTGATGCCAGTAAAAGTTTGGTGCAGGGTACCTCTTAATTTCCATATCAGACCCGAAGGGCCTGGTATGGATTTTAGGGGGGCCCCCACGCAATTTTTTAAAAAATTTTGGTTCGGGGTTCCCCTTAATATTCATACCAGACCCAAAGGGCCAGGTAATGGACTGGGGGGGGGATCCCATGCTCTTTTTTTCAATGAGTTTTATCTATATTGCCGAGACCCGACAATTCATTACAGCCCTGATCAGTTTTAAGTGACAATTTTTCCTTTAGAAATGTCATTTGGCTGTGGTAATGTTCTAAACACGGAAAATGCGCCACTTTACAGGCATACTATAGACATCCCCCAGGCATGATATTTAAAGGAATATTTCATTTTTATTGTTCCACTTTAAACATTAAAAAAAAATCACTGCTCCCGAAAAAACTGCAGTTTTTAAAAAAAAATTTTGCATTGATACATGTCCCCTGGATAGGTCCCCAAACACAATAGTCCACAGTAGAAGTGATTATTGCTAACCTGAAATAAAACAAAATGTAATGTTTAATTCCTGCAATTCTAGGTAAATATCATAAAAGCTGTATTCCAATAAAGCTGAATTTCGGGCAAACAGCTAAATGCTAGGTGTGAAGAAAGTAAGAATGCTTTCAAAAATATATATTTTAATTGTTTATTTTTATCAATTTACAAAATGCAAAGTGAGCGAACAGAAGAACAATCTAAATCAAATCAATATTTGGCGTGACTACACTTTGGCTTCAAACCAGCATAAATTCTTACACTTGCACACTTTGTTGCAATTGCACAAAGTCAGGGATTTTGTAGGATTAGAGCCATGTGTATGGTTAACCATTTATACCAAGCAGGTGCTAATGATCATCAATTTCATTTGTAGGTTCAAACACAGTCATTAACTGAAACAGCTGTTTAGGAGGCCAAACAGCTGACGTCCCGGGTGACCCAACCCCCTCTGACGCCATGGGGACTTTCCCATGGCTTCCCCTTGGTGTCAGAGGGGGCGGAGTCACCCGGGTATGTCACCGGGTGGCCCGCCCTCAGTTATATAAGAACTGTCATCAGCAAAGAAGTGTCACACAGTGGGAGCCTCCCATAGAGGAGGATCAATGGCAGATTTTTTTTTCTTTTTTGTTCCGTCGACGGAGCGATATTAGAAGATGAATGGACATCGTGGGACATTTTAATTTTTTTATTTTTTAATAAAGGACTTGTCCTCAAGCTGTGTCATGTCGTTTTTAACATTTTGACACTTTTTTTGTGAAATGGTAGGGGTACATTTGTACCCCGTTACCATTTCACACAAGGGGGGGTGGGATCTGGGGGTCCCCTTGTTAAAGGGGGCTTCCAGATTCCGATAAGCCCCCCGCCCGTAGACCCGCACAACCACCGGACAAGGGTTGTGGAGATGAGGCCCTTGTCCCCATCAACATGGGGACAAGGTGCTTTGGGGGGCTACCCCAAAGCACCCTCCCCATGTTGAGGGCATGTGGCCTGGTACGGTTCAGGAGGGGGGGTACTCTCTCATCCCCCTCCTTTTCCTGTGGCCTGCCAGGTTGCATGCTCGGATGAGGGTCTGGTATGGATTTTGGGGGGACCCCTACGCCATTTTTAAAAAAATTTTGGCGCAAGGTTCCCCTTAAAATCCATACCAGGCTTCAGGTCTGGTATGGATTTTGGGGGGACCCCTACGCCATTTTTAAAAAAAAATTGGCACCGGGTTCCCCTTAATCTCCATATCAGACCCGAAGGGCCTGGTATGGATTTTAGGGGGACCCCCCCACACAATTAAAGAAAAAAATTTTGGTTCAGGGTTCCCCTTAATATTCATACCAGACCCAAAGGGCCTGGTAATGGACTGCGGGTGGTACTGGGAGTGGTACTGTTCTAAACATGGGAAAAATGTGCCATTTTACAGGCATACTATAGACACCCCCCAGGCACAATATTTAACGGAATATTTCATTTTTATTGTTTTACTTTAAGCATTAAAATAATCACTGCTCCTGAAAAAACGTCTGTTTTAAAAAAAATGTTTTGCATTGATACATGTCCCCTGGGGCAGGACCCAGGTCCCCAAACACTTTTTATGACAATAACTTGCATATAAGCCTTTAAAATGAGCACTTTTGATTATTCATGTTAGTGTCCCATAGACTTTAACGGTGTTCCGGCGGCTTTCGAATTTGCCGGTGTTCGCAGAACATCCGAACAACCGAAGTTCGGCCTGAACTTATGCTCGCCCTTCCCCTGCGGACTGATTCTTTATAATATACATACAGCTCTGCCAGACAATGTTGCCAGACAACGTAGCCAGCCTGGTGATCTGACTTTTCTCTATTCTAATTAAGCAACACAGCTAGGTCACTTCCCTGCCCTCTGCCTATGATTGGACAGCAAAAAAGCAGCGACAAACTAATCAGGTTAACTCTACTCTCTCGTCTATGTTTTTGTCAGCACATTGGAATGACAGACACTTTATTGGGCCCAAGTACTACTTCAATGATCAATCAATCAAAGCTAAATCCATTATTTATACAAGTTAAATTTAAAAAACACATTTAACTATTGTTTATATTAAGTACATAATTATTATTTTTTTAATAACTACCTGGCATTAGCAATTTTTTAATGATCTGTGTTCTACATTCCCAACTAAAGTTGAAGGATGCTTTAAAGGGTTCAAGAAAAACACACAAAGCTTGCTGACAGCTCTGCAAATGCTTTGTAATATCTTGCTGTACATGCTTTTCTTAAAAGATAACTCGCTTTCATGGAAAAAAATGTAGCGAGTAAAAAAATAAATAAAGCATATACAATTCTTACACAAACCATATTGCAATTTAATGTTTTTAAAAATTACCTTTCCTTTTCTGTCTGCAACGCTATAATTTTCTATAAAAATTCAAAGCAATATGTCAACCTGGAGGCATTCTGTACACAGTTGGTGTACAGAACAACTCCAGAAATGTCATTTCCTGCTTGTGTGATTGGCTCACAGTTTTTCCCATAAATCTGCAGTAACATACAAGTCAAATTTTAGGAATCCCCTGCAAAAGGAATTTTAGTTCTGGTGAGATGCTCCTAAAGGGTTAAATAGGGGAGACCCTTCAGCTTTCCTCATTAGAATACTGAGAGTGCATTATTATTATTATTATTCATTATTATTATGATTATTATACAGGATTTATACAGTGCTAACAGTTTGCGCAGTGCTTTACAACATGAGGGCAGACAATACAGTTACAATACAATCCAATACAGGAGGAATCAGAGGTATCAGGTGATTATAATAAACCAGACCCTTCAATTCAGAATCAGACATGATGAAGCTAACAGCTACTTCTTCTGAGCAAAAAAGGTAAGCGCTTTAGCCACACTTTACTGTCAATTTCGCTATTCGGCCACTAGCGGGGCGCTTTTACCCCCTGCTAGCAGCAGAGAAAGGGTTAAAACCACCGCAAAGCGCTGCTGCAGCAGCGCTAAGCCAGCGGTATAGCCGCACTGCCTCATTGATTTCAATAGGCAGGAGCGGTGTATACACCGATCCTTCATCATTCCAAAGATGCTGCTTGCAGGAGTTTTTTTAATGTCCTGCAAGCGCACCGCTCCAGTGTGAAAGCACTCTGGCTTTCACACTGGAAAGACAGGAGGGGCTCTTTACAGGCGCTATGCAGGCGCTATTTTTAGCGCTGTAGAGCCGGTAAAGCGCCTCAGTGTGAAAGGGGTAGTAGCAATCACCCAGAGCAGATTATTTTTTTCTCTACAAATGTGGAGTTACTCTTTAAGCTAGCCATACACTGATATTTTTTTTGTTCAGCCTATAGGCTGAATGAAGAAAAAAAACTAACAGGCTCCTCCATCCAGACTATACAGCATTGATAGAAAATTTCCCACTGTGCCGATTGTATTATGAGAGCCGTCCCCCCCAGCTGTCAGAATATCAGAACAGCTGCATCTAAATGTATACAGTTGCATTTTGGACAACAATTTTCCACCTGGCTCCTATGATTTTGCAATCAAGAGATGTTGGGTGGGAGGAGGGCGACAGGGACAACTAATGAGCAAATTGTATCTGCTCCTGAGGAAGCAGCCAAAATTCATACACTCATGCAGTTTATAGTCAGCTTTACTCAGGCATAACCACTTGGGAAGGTTTTACCCTCTTCAGGAGCAGGGCCTTTTTTTCCTATTCAGCACTGCGCTACTTTAACTGGCACTTGCTTGGTATTTTGGTGGTATTTAATCACCACTGGGTTTTTTATTCTCTTGCTATACACCGTGTGCACAATTAGTAGTTAACCAGTTCCGGACCGCCCACCGCATATATACTGGGCAGCCCGGCTGCAAAAAATCACGTGCATGTACGTGATTTTGTGCACGAGATCCGGTAGGTGTGCGCGCGCCACCGGAGTGCTGCTCCCGCCGTGATTGGACACAGCTCTGGAAAAGTCATTAATCGAACATGCGAACCGGTGCACATTGAAGTGCGAATAGCGATAATAGATACCCGCATTATGTAAACTACAACTGTCGCTAGGGTAACTGCGTTTTTTTCATTGATAATAGCACACACCCAATACAATTGGTTAATTTCATCTCATTGGATGTGTCTTGCTAGGCAATTAGTAGGTGTTTTCAGTTAATTAACCCTTTTGATGCCAATCTCATTCCTATCAGTTCTAATATATCTTTGAAATGTGTTTTTTTTTTACCCAAATCTTTCTATACATTACAAAGAACAGAGAAGTGTTTCTAAACCCAATACATACATTTTTTCCAATCTTGATCTTTAAAGGTGACCATACACTGCAATCAGTTAGATCTTAAATAAATTAGATTTAGTGCAAGAGCCTGTTTGATTTCTGAAATAAATTCTGAATTTGGAATAAATTCTAAACTAAATATTATTATTCGAGGGTGGTCATGGATTCCCTCTATCTATTCCATATATGTATTAATTTGTCTATTCCTTAGTTAGCTAGTCTATTAAAATTCTAATAGTTACTGTTGATATCACAATAATATAAGGTTAGCTTGAAAACAAGCACACTGCTTAATAAAAACAACATCTTTTTATTATTTCCTAAGAAAATAGGAAAACGCTAACATGAAAATACTAAAGAAAGATATTACAAAGCATAGATAAATGCGAGAAAGATATTACAAAGCATATAACAACAGAACATATAATATACTTAACGCACAGTCTCCTTAGCTGGGCTGAAGCTGATGGTAACAGAGAGAGAGCTATGAGGCTCAGAGAGCCATCAAGAGTGAAAAGGGGACGAATTCCCTCCTGTGTGCCCTTTTTACACATTCATTCAGACCCATTCGTAACCACCCCCACTGGCCTCCTGTCCAATGAGATATTGCCAAGAGGTAGTCCTTTTAATATATTATATTACTGTCCGTCTTGCTGTATTGACCTCTAGGGGCAGTATTGTCAATATATAACGTCTAAGTATCCTGGGTCAATCAGTCTTAGCTGGCCCTATGATCTTCTGTAGCAGGACATTCATCAATCATCTTGTCAACTATGGTCCTTTTTGAAGCTCGCTTGCATAGCGTTATAACATCAGACGGTCCGGAGCCAAGCTTTTGTCCAGCCTTGATGGAGGCCTGATCTCTTCTTTCAGATATGCTACAAAGCTTTGATGTGCAGCTTGTTACATTCCAGACCTGGTATCCACCAGACCTTTACCCTTTAAAGCCATGGAACTGCAAGTATCAGCATGGCTGATCTTTGGGAATAGGAAACAGATATGTAACAGATCTATGACAGATCCAATTCAAACTCTGGATAATACCAAAACACTGTTACCAATAAACGCAGTAACATTGACAGAGAAACTCCAGAAATATGATATTAAACCATGTTGCTTTCCATCATTATCCGCTTTGCTCCTAAAGGGCGCATATCACATTTCTTCAGACACGGCTCCTATGGAACAGTCCATAACCTTCTTAACATGTTAAGTTTTCCAACAGGTCCTTAAGAAACAGCTCCTATGGAACAGTCCAGTCTTAACATGTTGTGCTTCCCAACATGTGCCGTTTTGCCACTGAGTGACACACCACCATCATTCTTCCGCGACAGCTTCCATGTCACCATCCTGTGTCTTCTCCTTTCCGGTATCTTCACGATGGGGTGCATTACAGGCAAGGGGTGTCCATTCACTCACCATTCACCCGCACACACTCAGAGCAACGTATTAACCAGCTTTCAGATACAGGGTCTTGAGGAGGGCTTTACTCACCCATATTACTAGCCTAAAATACACTTATGTCACACTATACTATAACATAAATCACCCCATTACCATAATATATACATATATAAGTGACCCATCAAATTACGCTTCCCACTCCCCACCTCCTATAACTCTTTACTGTAAATACGGGTCAGGATTAGGCAGGCTTGCTCACAATGGCCTTTCCTACCGAAATTTCAATTTCCTATAATTTGAATTAATTGTTCAAGTGCGTCTTGCTATTACCTATTTTCCCTAAATATCGAGTTGTACAGAGATTGGTCAATCAGATTGCATAGTGCATAACCATCTTAGGTGCCAAATTTGGAATGTAGATGTGCCTGACGGGGCAGGGCTCAGCCCTTCCTTCTCTGAGCTGGCCACTCAGCTGTTGGCTAATTGTCAGCTCCCATTTCTCTCCACAGTTACTCAGCTGTTGTTGATATTCTGCTCGTCAGTCCTGCCTACTTAAGCCGTCCAATCCAGAGGAGCTCTGCCTTTGCCTTGGTCAACATCACAAGAAACATCTCCTGCGTTCCTGTCTAAAGACTGGCTTTGCTGACATCCCTTCTGGCTCCAGATCCTGCTTGCTGTTCCACTACTTTGATCTCTGACTTCTGGCATGGCTGACTATCCATTCCGGTTACTGAACTTTGGCTATGTTTTGACTATGTTTGTTCTTTTTACTTTTATTATTAAACAAGTGTGATTTAACTGTACTTCTGTCTCGTTCTGATTTCATGGTTTCTGACAATGCCATGACCCACTTGTATTTTCCCAATGATATTTCTCAGGCATTATACAAGGCACATGAAAAAACATCTTTTTTCAAGACATGCTAGAGTGATCAGGAATCTTCAAACTACGGCTCTCCAGCTGTTGTTGAACTACACAACCATTGAGGCATTGTAAAACTCTGACATTCACAGACATGACTAGGCATGATGGGAATTGTAGTTCCTGAACAACTGGAGGGCTGTAGTTTGAAGACCCCTGTGCTAGACCATTATTATGCCTCCAGAATTGGGAGTGTGGCATCTACTAGGGATGCACCCAAATTTCGGCAGCTGAAACATATCGGCCAAAAATGGCCTTTTCGGCAATTTGCCTAAAGAGAAAAAAGGCCAAAAATGGAGGCATAAATGGGGCAGGGCCTGGGTGGAGGCAGGGCTCTGCCCCCCGCCCCTGGTGCTGCCCATTACTGGGGTGTCATATAGGGAAGAAGGGAGAGGAGAGCCATCCCCACCAGGTTCCTGCAGCTAGATGCGCAAAATGCATCTAGATGCACTTGGCGCATCTAGCTGCAGGAACCCAATTTTTATGGAAATTAATAGTAAAGCAGATGCAGATTTCCAGGACTGGACTAACAAATGTTTATAGTGAAAGGCAACTGATGTTTTCTATTAATCAAGGTCTAAATGGGCCATTGACATGCATCACAGTTGAACTTAGGAATGTGTCTATGCAAAGTTAAACTAAATGAAATCCTTTCGTATTTTTGCTTGGGGATAGAGTACAGAGGGATTAGAAGTCTTGTCAGTTTTGGGGGATGTCTGTACCCCTGATAGGGTGAAGACACTTCCCAAATTTTGCCAGTTTCTCCTTCAAATGTATTCACTTCCTGTCACATAGCCAAACAGGAAGTGAGGGTAAAACCCTACCAATGTCTTTCCTTGGTGACACACAGGTCAATCTAAATAGTTTCCCCATTAGGTAAATTGCACTCTAGCATTTTGCTGTGTACACCCCAAATTATTAGGTATCTTGGACTTTGGGGTTTATTTACTAAAGGCAAATCCACTTTGCACTACAAGTGCATTTGGAAGTGCAGTTGCTGGAGATCCGAGGGGGACATGCAAGGAAAAAAAAAAAAACAGCATCTTTGCTTCTACATGATTGGATGATAAAATCACCAGTGCTTCCCCTCAGATTTACAGCAAGTACACTTGTATTGCAGAGTGGATTTGCCCTTAATAAACCCCAAAATACCCAATAATTTGGGGTGTACACAACAAAGTGCTAGAGTGCAATTTGCCTAATGGGGACGCTAGTTAGATTGACCTGTGTGTCCCCAAGGAAAGACATTGGTATGGTTTTATCCTCACTTCCTGTTTGGCTATGTGACAGGAAGTGAAATCAATTGTCAGAAAAGGGACACAAAGCCCAACCTAAAAAACACAAGCAGGGGTTCTCATACTCACTTGGTTAACCTCACATGCCCCCAATTAGAAAAGGGTTGCATGAGCTAGATTTTAGCTCAGTGCTCTAAATCAGTAGTTCTCAACCATGTCCTCAAGTACCCCCAACAGGCCAAATTTTATTGGTCAACAAAACAGGACTTGGAAAAGAGCAAGGAAAGCAAAACACACATGTATGTTAATTTGAGACACTTATGCCCGTACACACGGTCGGACTTTGATCGGACATTCCGACAACAAAATCCTAGGATTTTTTCCGACGGATGTTGGCTCCAACTTGTCTTGCATACACACGGTCACACAAAGTTGTCGGAAAATCCGATCATTCTGAACGCGGTGACGTAAAACACGTACGTCGGGACTATAAACGGGGCAGTTGCCAATAGCTTTCATCTCTTTATTTATTCTGAGCTTGCGTGGCACTTTGTCCGTCGGATTTGTGTACACACGATCGGAATTTCCGACAACGGATTTTGTTGTCGGAAAATTTATTTTCCTGCTCTCAAACTTTGTGTGTCGGAAAATCCGATGGAAAATGTGTGATGGAGCCTACACACGGTCGGAATTTCCGACAACAAGGTCCTATCACACATTTTCCGTCGGAAAATCCGACCGTGTGTACGGGGCATAACAGAATATGGTTTTGAGGTCTGACCATTTTGCAGAGGAAATGAACAGGAGTTTGAAGGACTGCTTAAATTTACTAAGATTCTGGCCAAGCAGTGAACAAACTCATGTGAATAAGCGCAAGAGCCGCTTGCGAATGCGCACTGCTTACATTGATCTCACGCAGTTCTAAATGTACTTGCAGGCACAGCAGGCTTTCTCTGAAAAAGTTACTTCCTCATTCTATTTTGGGCATATTTGTTCCTTTGGCAGTTGTTACTAAACTTCCTCACACAACCCAATAATATTGGCACCTCCATCTTCTGTCAATATTGAATTGGAGATGCCGTGCGCCATGTCCATAGTGGTGCACAGATTGCATTCTCTCATGTACCGATAATGCTATAGTAAATTGGGGATACGTGCTCTGTTACCGGCGCAACCTTTCGTAAATATAAAAATGTGCATTGCGCCTCGCTGTGCCCCTCTGATGGCGCACATCTTTCGTAAATCACCCCCTTGTGTTTTAGCTAAGCTGAAACATGGATTTCTCTTTTCCTCAAGTGCATCCGTCCACCACACAGTTAGAAATCACACCCAGGGAACACACTTAACCACTTGATCACCCCTGGAGTTGACCCCTTCCCTGCCAGTGTCATTTATACATTGATCAGTGCATGTTTTTAGCACTGATCACTGTATTGGTGTCACCGGTCCCCAAAAATTGTCACTTAGTGTCAGATTTGTCCGCTGCAATGTCACAGTCCTGCTAAAAATTGCTGATCACCGCCATTACTAGTAAAAACAATTTTAAAGAAGTCCATAAATCTAGCTCAGAGTTTGTAGACGCTATAACTTTTGCGCAAAATAATCAATATACGCTTATTGGGAGTTTTTTACCAAAAATAAGTAGCAGAATACATATTGGCCTAAATTGATTAAACAATTAGATTTTATAAATTTTTTTATGGGATATGTTTTATAGCGGAAAGTAAAAAAGATTGTTTTTTTTTTTCCAAAAATTGTTGGGGCTCTATTTGTGGGAAAAAAGCACATAAATCCTATTTGGGTATAGCATCACATGACCGCACAATTGTCAGTTAAAATGACGCAGTGCTGTATCGCAAAAAATGGCCTTGTCAGGAAGTGCGGTAAAACCTTCCAGAGCTGAAGTGGTTAGGTTGTAGTTTTGAGGATTCATTTTATTATTGAACAACTACAGTGCTCTCAGTCAATCCAAAATGTTAATAATCCTCAAACCTGCATATCTAAGAAAGTAAAAGTGAGGTGTTGGCTTTCTAAAGGCTCGTACACACGGTATGAAAATCAGAAGGGAAAAGTCATAAGAGCTTTCTGTGGATTTTCGGATCGTTAGTAAGGTGCATTTGACAGACGATTTGACGTTTACATCAGACAAAAACTGGATGCGCAGGCTATAAAACTTTTGTCTGATGTGAACTCAACGTCTGATTTTTGGATGGTCAGTACAGAAATCGTCACACAAAAGTCGAAAAAGTACAACCACGCATGCTCGGAATCAATGAATGACTGGGAAGAGTTCGGTCTTGTAAACTACCGTTCGTGATCTAGATCTAATATTCGTGATGCGGCAATTAATGAAATGTCAAAATGTCATCTTCTTTAATGGGATAATAATGAAGCTGCTTTGCATGTTGTTATGCTAAACGTATTTTAAAAGGCATTTGTTCTGTACGATCTGATAATCGCGAATCAACTCTCACCAAACTTCTACTAACATGAAATTAGCATATGGGGCCCAAAGGGTAGCGCTTGAGAAATGAACTTCCTCTTTATACTCTCATAGTACATCGCTACGTTCGTGTTTGTCAAACGACAATTTGCGGATAGTTAGTATGCTAGACGAAATTCGACACACGCCCTTTTGATGAAAATCGCGTGTGTACAGGGCATTATGCCCTGTACACACGGTCGGATTTTCCGACGGAATATGTGCGATCGGAGCTTGTTGTCGGAAATTCCGACCGTGTGTGGGCTCCATCTGACTTTTTCCATCGGAATTTCCGACACACAAAGTTTGAGAGCAGGCTATAAAATTTTCCGACAACAAAATCCGTTCGCATAAAATCCGACCATGTGTGGACAATTACGATGCACAAAGTGCCACGCATGCTCAGAATAAATTAAGAGACAAAAGCTATTGGCTACTGCCCCGTTTATAGTCCCCACGTAAGTGTTTTACGTCACCGCGTTCAGAACGATCGGATTTTCCGACAACTTTGTGCGACTGTGTGTATGCAAAACAAGTTTGAGCCAACATCTGTTGGAAAAAATCCATGGATTTTGTTGTCGGAATGTCCGATCAATGTCCGATTGTGTGTACGGGGCATTAGAGTGCAGGCAGGGCACTGGAGAAAGCACTAGGGACAAAACTGAGGTGAAATGGTATGATAAAGTAATGTAATCCTAACTTATTACAATGTATTGTGTGTATGTCATGTTTTATTTACTTTTTTAATTTTGTGCCGATTCCACCTCCCTGCATCGCGGCCAGGAACCCAAATCTTGTAACAAAAGTGACGTTCTGTCGCTGCCATCGTGCTACACCTCGCACTCGTCTGCAGTAAGGATACAGTGAGAAGGCGCCAAGCGGACATCTTTTTATACCCACCAGAGTTTTGCATTTCACACTTATTTGTAATAGTAAACGGAGCATAGTAGTGAAATACAGTATATATACAGGATTTTGATGTTGAATTGTAAAAGCAGCGGTGTTCTGTCAGATCAGCAAACCTTTGAGATCAGCAGGCTTGCCGCTACTTTCAACATCAAAAGAGTGTCACGTATTTCTAAATACTGTATTTTAGTATATAAGTTCAGTTTATTGTTACAAATAAGTGTGAAATGCAAAACTCTGGTGGCTGTAATAAGATATCCGCTTGCCACCTTCTCACTATATCTGTACTGTGGATGAGTGTGAGGTGTAGCAAGATGGTGGCGATGGAATATCATTTCCCTTTCAAGATATGACGGGTCGCCTAATCTGACGGAACACTGGCATTGGCCGGAGGACACAGCGGGAGGACATCGGGGATCGCAGGGACAAGGTAAGATTACAGCATAACTTTACTTTTGTGGGCAAAAAATCTAGCAAACTATTATATATAATTAAAAAATCACCCTCACACAGGTTACTCTGCACATGAACAAAGACAAACAGCAATTTATTTGGAATAACGTAAAGAAGAAATCCTTGCAATTATGTTAGATTACTCAGAGGGGAATGCTTATTTCTCAACAAATGTGGAGTTACTCTTTAAGTATTTTTTATGTTGGAGGGAAAATAATTATCCTTTAGAACTACTTACACCCCAGTCACACCGATCGTGACATTGAAATTGTGCTACTTCACTTGAAGTAGCATGATTTCAAAGTAGCATTCTAGTGTTACTTCGGGTGCGACTTGGAAGACATCTGTGCAACTTCATGCACAGGTGTCTATGCAAGTCACATCTGAACTTGCAAAAAGTAGTGCTGGAACTATTTTCAAAATTGGTGCAACTCCGACGGAGTAGGAGTCACACCAATTGATCACTTCCAATGCGGACAATAGGGTGCGACTTGTCATGTGATTAAAAACTGTCAAATCGCATGACCAGCCGCAGCGGTGTGACTGGGGGCTTAATGGCCTAAGGCTGGATTCACACCTGTGCATTTTTTCCCTTGTCGTGCCTTCATTGAAATCAGTGGAAATGCAACAAACTTATGTCAACGTGCATTATCATGCATTGCAATGAACATTGTGTCATATCACATTTATGTGTAAGTGGATGTAAACCCTTACATATACCCAGTGAAGTGAACAACCTCAGATGATACACAGAGATGAAACAAATCCTTCAACATAAGTTCTACATGTATATCTGCTGTCTTCAGCTTCATATATTCTTTAGAAAGTGCACATCATGTTAGAAATGTTCTCTTCCTGTTCAGCACTGGGAGTGAAGTCTTAGCATACACTGTGTGACAGCTGATTGGAGGAAAGGCACACCCCTCCCCCCCCCACACTCCACATAGGCAGAGGAAGGAAGGAATGTGCTGTGCATAGACCAGCGCTCTGATAATCTATTTATAGCACCCACCCCGACACAAATTTCAGGCTGCTTTTATCTCGGTTGTCAGAGAACTTGTCAGAACTTATCATGCTGATAACAGAAGAACGGAGCAGCAGATACACATGGGACTTAAGCCTCGTACACACACAATCGGATTGCTGGCCAACAAAACCGTGGACTTTTGTCCGAAGGGCGTTGGCCCAAACTTGTCTTGCATACAAAGGCAAGGAATGGTTGGCCAACAAACACGAACGTACTGAAGTACTACATGTTTTTTCAGCTCTTTAGCGCCACCCTTTGGGCAGCTTCTGCTAATTTCGTGTTAGTAGAAGTTTGGTGATTGTTGATTCGCGCTTTTCATTTCGCGCTTTTCATTTCGTGCTTTTGAGTTCAATTTTGAACGGCCGTTCGTCAACCAGACATGTTGCGGAATCGGAGGAGATAACGTGTTATTTATTATTGGCCTTGGAGTTATTGCTTTGACATTATTTTTTTGGTTGAATAATAATTTGATTTGGTATATTTTCTATATTTTTGGATATAAAATTGTGTAGAATAATACTTGGCTTTTGTGTTTTACTTCAAATGACAGTTTGGGAGTAGGCAGTTACATTTAAAAAAATACAATGTAAAATTAACAAGGGACACCAACATAGTTGTATATTTGATCTTAAAAACTACAGGATAATGGTGTTGTGGTAACTTGCACCAAAAAAAACAAAAAAACAAAAACATAACATTATTCTTGATATCACTAGAAAAAAAAAACCTTTGAAAATTTGTTTGCAATAATTCCATCAGTATCACCAGCAAAGCAGCTTCATTATTATCCCAGTAAAGAAGAAGAGAATTGTGCGCTACATTTCGAGATTTCATCATTTTCCACGTCACGAATGTTAATTCTCCATTACGAACGCTAGTTTACAAGACCGACCGCTTCTGGCTTGTCCTTGCTTCCGAGCATGTGTGTTTGTACTTTGGATTTTTGTCTGACGGACTTGTGTACACACGCTCGGAAAATCCGACAACAGACATTTGTCTGCAGAAAGTTTTAAAACCTGCTAGCCAACATTTGTCCGCGGAAAATCCGACAACAATTGTCCGATGGAGCATACAAATGGTCGGATTTTCCGCCAACAGTCTGTGATCACACATTTCCCGTCGGAAAATCTGATCGTGTGTACGAGGCTTTAGTGCTTTGGAGAGAGGTTTGGAGAGAGGTCAGATTTCATGAATCAGGTTTACATCCACTTTAAGGCAAGTGGTGATATGCATTTTGGTGCATTTCCATTGATTTCAGTGGCAAATGCAAATTCAGCCTAATGCTGACCATACACTATACAGTCTGATTGTATGATCCTCTCTATATCTAACAGCAACTATGTAATGTGAAAGCCTGTGCAGTTGGATAGAACTTGATTGGATTGTAGAGGTTTTTCCTAATATAACATAGTTTTGGTAAATTTAAGTGAGATTGAGCAAGCCTTATACAATCAGATTGTAGTGCGTATGACCATCTTAATGCCCCCTACACATGATCCGAAAATCAGATTGTCCTTCTTTTTTCACTTGCTAGTCACAAGTAGAGATTGAAGAGGTTACTAAAGTTCCGAAAATTCTTGTACGACAGAATAAAAATTTGTAAGTGATGTAATGTGTTGTAGTGTATTTGTATTGTATTTTCAGACAACTGTACTGATTAAATGAAAATTGGACGATCTGGTATCGTACGAGGAAAATTTAATATTGGATGAGCTATGATTGGCCATTGAAAGCTGTGTACTAGCAATCATATTATCGTACGATTGCTTCAAAAGTGGTATTTTTCGTATGATTTTCGGATCGTGTGTACCATTAGGCTTCATGCACAGGGAGTGTTAAACACACTGCTTTGAGGGGCATCTGGCATGTTCTTTCTGCCTTTAAACACCCCTCTATGTTAGCCTATGTGTCAGTGCACACATAGGAGTTTAGAGGCTGAAAAAAAAAAAAAAAACACTGCCAGCGCGTCCAGGAGCAGCAGCATTTTGGCAGAAAAATATTTGAGGCGTGTAAACGCTCCTAAACGCAGGTTTGTGCTAGGTGCATCAAGTGCTTGAACATTAATTCATTTCAGTGGCCAGAATACATTATTATTCTGGCCACTGAAATGGATTAACGCTGAAGAGCTTGACATGCCTAAACGTGTCTTAAGCACCTAGACGTGTTTACATGCGTCAAATGTTTTTTTCTGCCAAAACACCATTTGGTGCATTTAAAATAGCTGGACAGACACCCTGTGTGCATGGGGCCTAATTCTTGTCCTCTTCTAAAGGGATGCCAACACCACAGCTTTCCTCATTACAAGCCTAAGATTGCAGCAGGTGGTTATAATGACGGAAGAGCCTCCAATTCAGAAGAGATATGGTGAAACAAGCAATAGTTTCTTCAGTAAGGTAGGAATCTGATAAAATCTTTGCAGTATAATCTTTACCTGGAGTGGATTGTGTTCTACTTTAAGGCCGGGTTCACATATGTGCAGCCGCAGTTTCCAGCCAGGGGTCCGCTGTGTTCTGTTCACCTGTTCAGGTCCGAATGTTTGCCTGAATTTGCACCTGAACCAGACCCAAAAACCCTTTTGAAATTCGCCCCGGAGACATGTGAACCGGCTCCATTGAGAGCCGATCGCACTCGCATGTCATGAGAATTGGATGCAGTGAAAACCACATCCTATTCACACATATGTGAACCCGGCCTCAATACCCATGGTGTGTCGTAGCTTGATGTGCTGAATTACATGTTCATTTTTATAAAACTTTCATTTATTTAAAAGTGAAATCTGGAGAACTATCCAGTACATGTAGAATTGATGTTTGCATTGTAAATACATAAACTGTAACAAATCCTTGTTTTAGGGCCTGTGGGTAAAATAGGGGTGGCTTTTTGTTTTGTAAATGCAGTTTTTTCCTTCTAAGACCTCATACGCACAGGACATTAAAAACGCGGCTGTTAGAGGCGTTTGACTTCTTTTATCTGCCTCTAAACAACCTTCCATGTTAGTCTATGTATCTTTGTACACAGACATTTACATGCATTTGGAGTCTAGAGGGAGACGGTTTAGAGGGAGAAAAATAACATCACTTGCACATTCGAGAGAGGAGTGTTTGGACAAAAAAAAAAAATTGCCCAACACGCCTAAACGCTAGATGCATTTAGTGCTTGAGTGTTCATTTATTCCAATGGCCAGAATAAATGAATATTTTTGGCCAATTGAATATAAGGCCCAAATACTTGATGAGCCTAAACGTGGATTCAGGTGTGCTTTTAATTTCAATTGTTTTTATTGAGTTTTTCATAAAGGAATAGGAAACATTGATGCATTCCGTTGTACATTATAACATATAACAAAAAGTCATTTATGAACACAGTGGCAAAATATGAATCACAGTTGCACTCAAACATGGAAAGCAGCAGCAATGCTAATGTTACAGCAAGAGTGTCACCCACCACCTCCAGACACCCCATATGGGAACAAACTGTGCCACAGGGTGGCAGGCGACACTGCCTTTCTTTATTATACTTTTGGTCAAATTTTTTTATTGTTAGCAGTTTAAGGAGCAAAAAGAAATATACATCTGGTATTGGCAGGAGAGATCCACTGTGTACACATTGGGCTGGCATGCTAATCAGCAATGCCCCAGAAAGGAAGAGCATAAACCAACTCCATAGAGCAGAGAAGACAAAAACAAATCAAGGAGGAAAAAAAAAACAGGTGTGTTTTTAAGTAACTTTTTCCTTCCCCAGAGCAAAGGCTTTGGTGAGCTGCAATTTGAAAAATCATGCTTGCACCTTTTGCGTGTTTCATGCACAAAAATGTGCATGCTCAGATGTTCATTCATGGTGTGAATGAACCATTAAGGCTGCGGTTTCAGTGCGGCAGTCCAGTGCGTTTATATTTACCCATTTAGTAGCGTTTCAGGTGCAAATTTTTACCTGAAATCCCACCTAAACCAGACCCAAAAAATGTACAGGACCATTTTTGAAACCACACCGCAGTTGCCCGGCACATGTGTAAACCGTCTGCATTGAAAGCCGTTCACATTCACTTGTTATGCGAATTGGATGCCGTTAAAAAAGCATCCAATTCGCATATATATATATATATATGTGAACCCACATATAGGAACGGTGGTAACAACTTACCCACTTAAGGACGGAGCCTTTTTTTGAGATGTGTTGTTTACAAGTTAAAACATTTTTTTTTGCTAGGAAATTAATTAGATCCCCCAAACATTATACATTTTTTTTCTAACACCCTAGAGAATAAAATGGTGGTCGCTGCAATACTTTCTGTCACACTGTATTTGCGCAGCGGTCTTATAAGCGCACTTTTTTTTGAAAAGAAAAACACTTTTTTGAATTAAAAAAATAAGACAACAGTAAAGTTAGCCCATTTTTTTTATATTGTGAAAGACAATGTTACGCCGAGTAAATTGATACCCAACATATCACTCTTCAAAATTGCGCCCGCTCATGGAATGGTGACAAACTTTTACCCTTAAAAATATCCTTAGGCGACGTTTAAAAAATTCTACAGGTTACATGTTTTAAGTTACAGAGGAGGTCTAGAGCTAGAATTATTGATCTCGCTCTACCTGTGGTGATACATGTGTGGTTTGAACACCGTTTTCATATGCTGACACTACTCATGTATGTGTTCGCTTCTGCATGCGAGCTCGGCGGGACAGGGCACACTTAAAAGAAAAAAAAATAAAATTCTTATTTATTTTACCTTTAAAAAAAAAAAAAAAAAAAATGGTGTCCAACATCCCTAGTAACAGAAAATAACAGGACTTCCTAAATATGAGATATGGGGTCCAAAAGACCTCAGATTTCATATCTTACACTTAAATGCAATAAAAAAAAAAATTGTCTTTTAAAAAAAATTTTAAAAAAAATGTCCCTTTTAAGAGCTGTGGGCGGAAGTGACATTTTGACGTCGCTTCCGTCCTGCATCGTTATGGAGATGGGTGGGGGCCATCTTCCTCTCACTCGTCTCCATGCCCAGCCAGAGTGAAGATCCGATTGCCTCCGCTGCTTCTGACGTATCCGGTAAGCGGCGGAGGGCACCGGAGCGGTGGGATAAACCGCCGCCGATAAAAGTGATCTCGGAGTGAAACTGGACCGCCGGCCGAACAAGAGGATTCTGGGGTTATGGCGGCTAGCTGCTGCCATAACAACGATATCCCCCATCAAAGTTAGGACGTATATTGGCACGCGGCGGTCCGGAAGTGCTTAATAAAGGAACAGTGGTCTGTGCCAGCGGAGGAGCTTGCAGTCATTGCATCGCTGGAGCAGAGGTGAGTATAGGCAAAGTTTAGTTCTGCTTTAAACTTTAGAGAAAGATGTGCAACAATGTATCCAAACATTTAAAGTGTAACTTTAGTAAAATTCTAACTAAGCCTAAATCTACTCCTTCCCCCATTCTTAAGCCCCCGTACACACGGGCACAATGTCTGGAGACATTTGCTGGCTCAAAAAATACCAGCCAACATTCTGCCCGTGTGTATGTTGGCCTGTCTGACAGAAGCTAATTGTTCAGCAGGCTTCTGTCGGACGTGCATGCTGGAGAACCAGCAGCCGACCGACTGCAGATCAGCGCTCTCTCATCCAATGGCAGAAAGCACTGATCGGAGTGCTCTGGCGGGGGGCGTCCCCCTGTCAGAACACAACAGCTCAGTGGGGGGGGAGTATAGTGTGTACCTGGCTTAAAGTGGATGTAAACCCGATTTCATGAAATTTTAACTGGGCACATATATCTGTAGTGTTTTCTTATCTTTCTTCAAAGCTCTATGTCCTGTAGCTTTCTCCATTCTTCTGTTATCTGATAACTTCTGACAAGTTCTCGATCACATATGATAAAAGCAGCCTAAGTTTGTGTTGGAGAGGATTCTATAAATACTGTAGATTAGCAGAGCCCTGAACTATTCAGCGATCAGCCCTAAAAGTTTCTACCTATGAGGAGAGGGGGTGTGTGCCTTTCCTCCAATCAGCTGTCTTGGCTATATGCCCAGGCTTCACTGCAGTGAACAGGAAGAGAAAATCTCCTAACACAATCTGAACTTTCTAAACATTATTTAAAGCTCAAGACATCAGATATACAAGTAAAACTTATTTAGTGAGATTTGTTTAATCTCTGTGTATCATCTGAGGCTGTTCACTTCACTGGGTATATGTGAAGGTTTACATCCATTTTAACCCCTTCCTGACCACCCGCCACAGTTATACTGCGGCAGGATGGCTCCCATGCACGAGCCATCGTAGATGTACATTGGCTCTTAAAGACACTGTAGCAGGTGCGCCGATGACTGCCGGGCACCCACGATCGCTCATGACAGAGCGAGACCCGGGATCTGTGTGTGTAAACACACAAATCCCGGTTCTGTCAAGGGAGAGGAGTTTCTACTAAGTTCCTACTAAGTAGGAACAACAATCTCTCTCCTCCTCTAGTCAGCCACATTCCCCCCACAGTTAAAACACATCTAGGGAACACATTTAACCCCTTGATTGCACCCTAGTGTTAACCCCTTCCCTGTCAGGGACATTTATACAGTAATCAGTGGCTATTTTTAGCTATGATCGCTGTATAAATGTCACTGGTCCCAAAAAAGTGTCAAAAGTGTCCGATGTGTCCGTCACAATGTTGCAGTCCCGATAAAAATTGCAGATCACCTCCATTACTAGTAAAATAAATAAATAAAAATGCCATAAAGCTATCCCCTATTTTGCAGACACTATAACTTTTGCGCAAACCAATCAATATACGCTTATTGCAATTTTTTTTTTTTTTTACTAAAAATATGTAGAAGAATACATATGTGCCCAAATTGATGAAGAAGTGTGTTTCTTTTTTATTTTTTTGGAGATATTTATTTATATTTATTATAGCAAAAAGTACAAAATATTGTGGTTTTTTTTTTTTTTTTTTCTTAAATGTCACTCTCTTTTTTTGTTTATAGCGCAAAAAATAAAAAACGCAGAGGTGATCAAATACTACCAAAAGAAAGCTCTATTTGTAGGGAAAAAAGGGGACATAAATTTTGTTTGGGTAAAACATCGCACGACTGCGCAATTGTCAGTTAAAATGATGCAGTGCCGTATAGCAAAAAATGGCCTTGTCAGGAAGGGGGTAAATTCTTCCGGGGCTGAAGTGGTTAAAGCTGGCCACACATTATGCAATTTTTTTTTTTTTTTTCAATTTCCTTTAGATTCACCTTCAACTTTGTAGTGCAAGGGCCTGCCTGATTGCATACAGTATATGGTTTTGGTAAATCTAAAGAAAAGTTTTGTACAAGAATATTGTATAATGTGTAGCCAGCTTAAAGGGGTTGTAAACCCTAGAGGTTTTTCACCTTAATGCATTCTATGCATTAAGGTGAAAAAACGCCTGTCATGCAGCCGCCCCCCTTTTACTTACCAGAGCCCCGTAATCTCCACAACGGGAACGAGCACGCCAGCTCCGGCCGCTGTCTCGTGCCCTGATTGGATAGAAGGCTCCCGCTGCTGTCAATAAAATCCAATGACGTGGACGCCAGGGAGCGGGGCCGAGTCCTGCTGTCTGTGCCAATAGACTCAGCACTAGAACTCAGGAGCGTGCCCGCAAGGAGAGCACTTCTCCGACGGGGCACTCAAGAAGAGGAGGAGCCACCAGCACCACTCAGGTACCCTAGAATAGGAGGATCAGGGCCACTCTGTGCAAAACTAACTGCACAGAGGAGGTAAGTATGAAATATAAAAAAAATGTTTTAAAGTTATCTAACCACTTGCCGACCTCCGCACGCCGATGTATGTCCTAACTTTGCTAGCTGCCATAACCCCGGTATCCCCGTTTTCGTGCGGCGGTCGGCTACAAGATAACAGTGGTCTCTGCAGCAGATTCGCCGCAAGATCACTTTTATCGGTGGCGGGAGAGGGGCCCCCCCTCCCGTCGCGACCCGGTGCCCTCCGCCGCTTACCGGAGTGGCGGAGGCGATCGCGTCTGTCCCCTTGCTGTGCCTGGAGACGAGTGAGGGGAAGATGGCGCCCACTCGTCTCTATGACACTGCAGGGCGGAAACGACGTCAAAACGTCACTTCCGCCCATACGTCTTAAAGGCATATTTTTTTCATTGTCATTTTTTTAAATTGCATTTTAGTGTAAATATGAGATCTGAGGTCTTTTTGACCCCAGATCTCATATTTAAGAGGACCTGTCATGCTTGTGTGTATAGACAGTGTAGCGCTAATGTTAAATCACAAACAAGTCACAAAAAGCATAGTGACCAATTTGTACCACCACAAACTAAGGGGGTGGTACCAAAAAGAACCTAGATGGAAATCTATTCACCTGAAGGAAATATGGAAACCAATAAAGGGTCAAATTCTGATGGTAGTGTCTATATACCCCATAGTTAAATGAAGGGAGCAATAGGTAAAAAAGAAAAAAGTATATATATAACCATTTAGTTCCCAACACCATATATTCTAAATGGTTCTTTAAATGTCCGTAAATGTCTATTTATGTAGAAACTGGAAATAATAGGAATCCAAGGTAGATGATGATGTCTCTACGTCACATAGGTTGAAAACAAGTGGTGTATAATGATGGAGGCTTACCGGAACCGTTGGACTCACAGAGACGTATATCCCTTGAGTCAGAAATACTTGTATTGCCACCGGGCAGTAAGTGAAGTGTCCCGCTGGACCGATATGAAATCCAGATGCTGTATCCAAGGCTCCCAGCAGATTTCTTTCTTGTATGGCCCAATTCAGTAGTGGCTCAGGTGGACCGTCCTCTGATCCCCACACACAGTTCTTTCATGGCGGAAAGACGTTAAATTGAAGAAGATACAGGAAGGGGTTGTTTGAGAAGTGACAGCTTCTCCTCAAACCTCTTCCTGTGGAAACCTATTGGAGCTTCAATATGTGAAGCCCCATCTATCAGTAAATAGAAAACGATACTAAAAACAACCCCTTCCTGTATCTTCTTCAATTTAACGTCTAGATTTCCATCTAGGTTCTTTTTGGTACCACCCCCTTAGTTTGTGGTGGTACAAATTGGTCACTATGCTTTTTGTGACTTGTTTGTGATTTAACATTAGCGCTACACTGTCTATACACATACGGTTTACAAAATCTCCTTTTTTGTGTGTGAGCTGCTTTGTTAGAGCAAGCGCGGTGTTTCTTGAGTTATTTTTTCACTGTCATGCTTGTAATAGGAATAAAAGTGACACTTTTTTTTTTTTAAGCAGTGTAAAAATAAATAAAATCATATAAAATAAATAAGAAAACAAAATAAAAAATTTAAACGCCCTGTCCCGACGAGCTCGCGCGCAGAAGCAAACGCATACGTGAGTAGCGCCCGCATATGAAAACGGTGGTCAAACCACACATATGAGGTATCGCCGCGATCGATAGAGCGGGAGCAATAATTCTAATCCTAGACCTCCTCTGTAACGCAAAACATGCAACCTGTAGAATTTTTTAAACGTCGCTTATGGAGATTTTTGAGGGTAAAAGTTTGGCGCCATTCCACGAGCAGGCGCAATTTTGAAGCGTGACATGTTGGGTATCAATTTACTCGGCGTAACATTATCTTTCACAATATAAAAAAAATTGGGCTAACTTTACTGTTGTCTTATTTTTTTATTCAAAAACATGAAGTTTTTCCAAAAAAAGGCGCGCTTGTAAGACCCATGCGAAAATACGGTGTGAAAAAAAGTATTGCAATGACCGCCATTTTCTTCTCTAGGGTGTTAGAAAAAAAAACAATATATATAATGTTTGGGGGTTCTAAGTAATTTTCTAGCAAAAAAAAATTCCAAAACGAGGCTGGTCCTTAAAAACGAGGGTTTAGTAACCCGTTAAAGGAGTTGTAAAGTCTTGAGGTTTTTCCCCTTACCCGCATTCCGACCAGCCGCCGCAGTTGCACTGCGGCAACATGGCTCGGCTGCACGAATCGCCCTCATGGTACATCGGTACCATAGACGGCCACTAGGGGGCGCGTGTGCGCCGACTGCTCGCCCACACAGCCGATGTGAGTGCCCGGCGGTCTCGATCACTGCCAGGCTCCCGCGATCGCTCGGGGCACACCGAGAATCGGGATCTGTGTGTGCAAACGCACAGTTTCCGGTTCTCTGAGAGAACAGACAGATCGTCTGTTCGTACAGAGTATAAACAACAATCTGTCTCTTCCCCCACACAGTCCCCATCTCCCCTTCAGTTAGAACACGAACTAGGATACACTTAACCTCTTCACTGCCCCTAGTGGTTAACCCCTACACTGCCAGTGACATCTTTACAGTAATCAATGCAATTTTATAGCATTGATCGCTGTAGAAATGCCAATGGTCCCAAAAATGTGTCAAAATTGTCCGACGTGTCCGCCATAATGTCGCATTCTCAAAAAAAATCGCAGATCGCCGCCAATTAATAAAAAAGCCATAAAACTATACCCTATTTTGTAGACGCTATAACTTTTGCGCAAATCAATCAATATACACGTATTGACATTTTTTTTTTTACCAAAGACATGTGGCCGAAAACATTTTGGCCTAAATGTATGACTAAAATTGAGTTTATTAGATTTTTTTTATAACAAAAAGTAGAAAATATATAATTTTTTTTTCAAAATTTTGAATTTGAAAAATTCAATTTTTGAATTGAAAATTGCGATTATTTTATTTTTTTTTCTAAAAATATGTAGAAGAATACGTATCGGCCTAAACTATGGGAAAGAAATGTTTGTTTATATATTTTTTGGGGATATTTATTTTAGCAAAAAGTAAAAAATATTAATTTTTTTTCAAAATTGCCGCCCTTTTTTTGTTTATAGCGCAAAAAATAAAAACCGCAGAGGCGATTAAATACCATCAAAAGAAAGCTCTATTTGTGGGAAAAAAAGGACGTCAATTTTGTTTGGGTGCAACATCGCACGACCGCGCAATTGTCAGTTAAAGCAACGCAGTGCCGAATCGCAAAAAGTGCTCTGGTCTTTGGCCAGCCAAATGGTCCAGGGCTTAAGTAGTTAATGCAATGCAATGCATTAAGGTGAAAAACCTGTTTTCTGGGGCTTCCCCCCTTTTCCTTACCTGAACCCGATCGTTCCAGCGACGAAAATGAGCCCAGCAGCTCCAGCCGCTGTCTCGGGTCCATTAGATAGCTTGATAGCAGCGGGAGCCATTGGCTCCCGCTGCTGTCAATCAAATCCAGTGACACAGGAGGCGGGGCGGGGCTGAGTCTTGCTGTCGATGTCAATGGATGCAGCATCAGGACTTGGGAGCACGCCCACACGAGTGGCCCCATGGAAAGCGGGTCTCCATGGGGGCACTTTATGAGGAGGAGGAGCCAAGAGTGCCGATAAAGGAGGATTAGGGCCTCTCTGTGCAAAACCTTTGCACAGAGGAGGTAAGTATAATCTGTTTGTTATTTAAAAAACAAAAACAAACCTTTTACGATTACTTTAAGACTATTTCATGTACCCTGTAAAGGAAAAGATGTCTATACGTCCCTATTCTAAAGCCATTCTGGTCCAGTCACATGACCGGTTGCCAGCACCGGCTTCGCTGTAGAGGAGGGACAGCCGACAATGCAGTTAAATGCCGTACATCAATTTACATTGTGGGCCTCCTGTCAAACTTTGCTGCGGACACGAAGCATCGGGACTGCAGCGTGTGTACAGCCCTGTCAGGCTGTATTGTTAGAATTCTGGTGGGTATTTCAGGTGCATTTTGCATTTTTTTTTTGTTCCATTGAAGTCTATGGAATCAAAAACCAGAAAAAAAGTCCCTGGCCCTTTCCATAAAATGCACAGATGTGAACTACATCCATAGGAAACCATGTTAAATGGACTGTAGTGTGTTTCTGCAAAACTGAAAACGCACTAAAAAGTGCATAGGTGTGAACCAGACCTAAGTCTGTTTATTCTTCAAAGGACCAAGCTTATCTAGCAGTTAGAGCAGGGACATGCAATTGGCGGACCTCCAACTGTTGCAGAACTACAAGTGCCATGAGGCATAGCAAGACTCTGACAGCCACAAGCATGACACCCAGAGGCAGAGGCATGATGGGAGTTTTGCAATAGCTGGAGGTCCGCTAATTGCATATCCCGAGTTAGAGGGTTGAGACAAACCATTTACCACTGACAGGGGTGCTTATAAAGATAAGCCTTTAATTATTTTTGTAAAACCTTTATCCCAAAAGAAAAAACAACAGTTTTCTGTAATGGCCTATAAAGTGTTAGTTGGAATCTGGTTTTAATTTTCTAGCCAAGTACATCTAATTCTGCTAATACATCTACCACCTATCTTCTCCACAGACTGACAATGCTGATGTCTACAGTTGTCTCCCTAAGCCTGGTACACATGGGCCAAAAAACGGACAACAATTGGCCCGTGTGTGGACTGTCGGCGGAATGGCCGGGCTTCTCACTGGGTTAAACTAAAAAAATGTATTAAAGTGTGTACCAGGCTTAAGGCTGGGTTCACACTATTGCGAATTGGATGCGGCTTTCACCGCATCCAGTTCACTTGTCAGGAGATTGTGATTGGCTCTCTATGGAGCCGGATCACACTTCTCCGGAGCGGGTCCTGTGCGTCTTCTGGTCCATTTCAGCCAAAAATTCGGACTGAAATCGGACCTGAAACGGTGAACAAAGACGCACCAGACTCCTGCTGAGCGTGAACCCAGCCTACAGGGTAACTCCACTTTCATGGGAAAAAAAAAATTGCAAATATAAAAAAAAAAAAAAAAAAAAAAGGATATACAATTACAACTCAAGTCATATTGTAATTGAATGTTATTAAAAATTACCTTTCTTTTTCAATCGGCAGCTCTGTAATTTTCAGTAAAACGCAATATTGCTATCTGGAGGTGTTCTGTATACAGAATGCCCTCCCAGAAACATAATTTCCTGCTTGTGTGATTGGCTCACTCATTTTCCCAGAAGTCTGCACTTAGATACAAGTGAGATTTCAGGCATCCCCCTGCAACAAAAATGTAATTTTTGGTGAGATACTCCCAATAGGAAATCACATCTAAAGGGATGCAAACCGAGCAGTTTTCCTCATTAGTGCCCTGCAGGTGCACAGCTGATTTATAATTATGAAACCACTCCCATTAGACTCACTTTCACACATGGACACAGACAAACACACTGGGATTTCTTCAGAATAACAAAAGGTAGGAATTGGCAACAAATTTTGTTCAAATCCCTGCAATGTACATAGGGGAATGATTTTTGTTTTTTTTCAACAAAAGTAGGGCTTACTCTTTAGGATTGCAAATGTGTTACTGGCCAGATCACCAAGTGAAGGATCAATAAGCTGAAAAATATTAAATTGTTTTTGGGTTTAATACAACTTTAAATAGTACATTTTCTTTACAGAAAATACATCAGGCCAAGAAAGAGGAACATCTAAGGAGGGAATTGGTTCCAAATGAGTCCCTGCAAATGAGGGTAAGCTGTTTTGATATGGTCAAGTGACAAGCTTTAATTTACTAGACAGGGAGGGTACCTGACCTGTGACAGAAGTGTTCTGGGGCAACAACCTAACAGGGCAGCTGTGAAAGAAAACTATGAAGTAAAGTATTATCTAGTTAAAAAAATGATAAATTTTGGGTGAATGAATTTGTAAAGAGATAAGTAAAATGATGCATGATATTTTACAAAGCAGCTGACTTCCTGAGTGGTAAAGGTAAATAAATTACAGTGGATTTTCAATGCCAACATATTTTATTCCTGCCGATTTTACATGAAAGTAGTTATAAGTCCACGGGTGTCCTTAGAGCACACAGCTTGCTATGGGGACACTCAGAAGAGAGGAAGAGCAGAGATTGCCAGTGGGGAACCACTAAGGAAGAGGCAAGAGAAACATTCTATTGCAATATCCTTGCACAGAGCAGGTAAGTAAATAATGGTTTTATTTTAACAAATAAAATCACTTTCAAGTAGCTTTCCTTCACAGACTTTCTCTTAATTTTTCATTAGTTTGTTAATTTTGTTTATTAAACTTGGAAGAATTTGCCCTTTGCAGAATGGGTAAGATTTTGGATATTAGAAGCAATGTTAAAGAAGGCAGTATGTGCAGGAGAGGAGGGCAGAGTGTTTGACATGAAGTAGTATGTCCAGGAGAGGAGTGTGGAAGGTATGACTTGGGGCAGTAAATGCAAGGGAGGAGTGCAGAAGGTATGACTTGGGACAGTATGTGCGGAAGGTATGATGTGGTGCAGTATGTGCAGGAGAGTACTGGAGTGTGGGAGGTTTGACTTGGGACAATACGTGCAGGAGAGGAGTGCGGGAGGTTTGACTTGGAACAATGCGTGCAGGAGATGAGTGCAGGAGGTTTGACTTGGGACAATACGTGCAGGAGAGGAGTGCGGGAGGTTTCACTTGGGACAATGCGTGCAGGAGATGAGTGCAGGAGGTTTGACTTGGGACAATGCGTGCAGGAGAGGAGTGCAGGAGGTTTGACTTGGGACAATACGTGCAGGAGAGGAGTGCGGGAGGTTTGACTTGGGACAATACATGCAGGAGATGAGTGCAGGAGGTTTGACTTGGGACAATGCGTGCAGGAGGTTTCACTTGGGACAATGCATGCAGGAGAGGAGTGCAGGAGGTTTGACTTGGGACAATACGTGCAGGAGAGGAGTGCGGGAGGTTTGACTTGGGACAATACATGCAGGAGATGAGTGCAGGAGGTTTGACTTGGGACAATGCGTGCAGGAGGTTTCACTTGGGACAATGCATGCAGGAGAGGAGTGCAGGAGGTTTGACTTGGGACAATACGTGCAGGAGAGGAGTGCGGGAGGTTTGACTTGGGACAATATGTGCAGGAGAGGAGTGCAGGAGGTTTGACTTGGAGCAGTATGCGTAATAGAGGACTAGGAATGGCGTGACTTGTGGCAGTAATTGAAAAGAGGGAAAAATCCAAGCAATCAGTAAAACTATCCCTTTAATTAATATAGAGTCTAATCCAGTATACACATGCAGCAATAAAAGACCTGATGAAGGTAGATTGTTCCTAATCCCAGAAACATTTTTTTAACCCATATCATTCTGCTTGTAAATTAAAAGATTATTATTTTAGACTCGTGTAGTGGTTTGGCACTATTACTACTTTCCTTATTACAGCTATGTGTGAGAACATTGGTCTTTCTGCTTAAGTTGAAAATGCCACCCTAGAAGTACAATCAGAAGGGAGCATGAGCTTTGCTATGGAGCTGCATCTTGGTTTTTCCAACTGCTTAGAAAAGATTGTGGTCACATTTGGAGTGTATTGGTTTAAAGTAGTCATCCGGCTCTGACTTGCACGGTGAGAAGTATCAGCAAAGCACAACCATTATGTTACACACTGCAAAGCAGAAGACGAACCTAGATATGTAATTATTGCTGCCCCTTGACATTTGCCTTAAAAATGTATTTACACCCCTTGAAATTTTCCACATTTTATCATGTTGAAACCAAAAATGTAAATGTGTTTTTTTGGGATTTTATGTGATAGAACAACACAAAGTGGCACATAATTGTGAAGTGTAAGGAAAATGATAAATGGTTTTCAACATTTTTTACAAATAAATATCTGAAAAGTGTGGCATGCATTTGTATTTATCCCCCTACCCCTCACTCTGATACCCATAATTAAAATTTAGTGGAACCAATTGCCTTCAGAAGTCACCTAATTAGGAAATAGAGCCCCCCTGTGTGTAATTGAATCTCAGTATAAATACAACTGTTCTGTGAAGCCCTCAGATGTTTGTTAGAGAACCTTAGTTAACAAATAAACCCGCCGTGCATTGTACCTATTAAATTTAATGAGGATTGGGGATTATACCCTGTCCAAATTACCTAACAACTAGCTTCCTGACACTAATACTCAGCAAGACAAT
This sequence comes from Lithobates clamitans, assembly GCA_037952925.1. Lineage (NCBI taxonomy): Eukaryota > Metazoa > Chordata > Amphibia > Anura > Ranidae > Lithobates > Lithobates clamitans. The sequence continues at coordinate 4,330,291 of JBBGZY010000271.1, forward strand.
ACACAGGTGCTCAACAAGACAATGCACAGGTACTCGCAGACCACTCGCAGAACTACGTGCACTCGCAGACCACTCACAGAACTACGTGTACTCGCAGAACTACGTGTACTCGCAGAACTACGTGTACTCGCAGAACTACGTGTACTCGCAGACCTACGTGCACTCGCAGAACAACATGCACTCGCAGACCACTCGCAGAACTACGTGCACTCGCAAATCACTCGCAAAACTACGTGCACTCGCAGACCACTTGCAGAACTACCTGCACTCGCAAAACTATGTGCACTCACAGACCACTCGCAGAACTACGTGCACTCGCAAAACTATGTGCACTCACAGACCACTCGCAGAACTACGTGCATTTGCAGAACTACATGCACTCGCAGAACGACGTGCACTTGCAGACTACTCGCAAAATTACGTGCACTCGCAGAATTACGTGCACTTGCAGACCACTCGCAGAATTATGTGCACTCGCAGAATTACGTGCACTTGCAGACCACTCGCAGAACTATGTGCACTCGCAGATCACTCGCAGAACTATGTGCACTCGCAGACCACTCGCAGAACTATGTGCACTCGCAGACCACTCGCAGAACTATGTGCACTCGCAGACCACTCGCAGAACTATGTGCACTCGCAGACCACTCGCAGAACTATGTGCACTCGCAGACCACCCGCAGAACTATGTGCACTCGCAGACCACTCGCAGAACTATGTGCACTCGCAGACCACTCGCAGAACTATGTGCACTCGCACACCACTCGCAGAACTATGTGCACTCGCACACCACTCGCAGAACTATGTGCACTCGCAGACCACTCGCAGAACTATGTGCACTCGCAGACCACTCGCAGAACTATGTGCACTCGCAGACCACTCGCAGAACTATGTGCACTCGCAGACCACTCGCAGAACTATGTGCACTCGCAGACCACTCGCAGAACTATGTGCACTCGCAGACCACTCGCAGAACTATGTGCACTCGCAGACCACTCGCAGAACTATGTGCACTCGCAGACCACTCGCAGAACTATGTGCACTCGCAGACCACTCGCAGAACTACGTGCACTCGCAGACCACTCGCAGAACTACGTGCACTCGCAGACCACTCGCAGAACTACGTGCACTCGCAGACCACTCGCAGAACTACGTGCACTCGCAGACCACTCGCAGAACTACGTGCACTCGCAGACCACTCGCAGAACTACGCGCACTCGCAAAACTACGCGCACTCGCAAAACTACGTGCACTCACAGTACACAAGTATACAGTACACAATACACAAGTACTAAGGATCCATACACACTACTCAGACAACGCTCAGGTACTTGCACTACACTGGTACTATGACCCCTGTTATAACCTCCTGTTTTCAACTCTGGTTTTTAACTCACCACTTAGACCAGTTCCACTTGGACAGAGTTCCAGCAGACTTAAAGATGAGCAGGCTCACAATGAGTTCTACACAAGGTTATATAGGCCTCAAGCACCTATGATCTGGGATCTATCATGACATTCTATCATGACATGCAGTATTCAATTGATGTTCATTGTGTAAATAAAAGGTCTGTTTTTTTTTTTTTTGAGCGGTAACAACTACATCATATGTGTACCTTTACATTGGAGTGTAAACTGTAAATTTCCAGTGGCAGAACTGATTTAAAATTAAAATTGGACTCTTACAGGCTGGACATAGCAGCAGAATAGTCTGGTTGATTTGCTGCATTCTATTCATCTCAGTCTTCTCTTCATTGCTCTTTATCTCTCTTTGCTGCCTCAAGCAATGAGATTAGATGGTAAGCTTTGCCAGGAAAGTGCTGTCTGCGGCTGCAAAGTCTTGTCTATATAAGAATAAAGATAATTATTTTTTGACCCGTCTCACAAAGTTCAAAAATCCTTGGTTTTTAATCAAATTATGTTGTTTACGGAGTGCTTGTTTTTATTCAAATATGAAAGTTCCTGAACTCTTTTTCCCAGAAGAGAGCTGCTTTCAGTCATATGCACATCATTCCTTCTGGTTGTAGGGCACGTGGTTTATAAGTGCCAATTTTTTCAACTCCTCTTTAGCTGTAGAGCTGATTGCTATGCAATCCTTAGAGGGCCCCATCTGCCTTTAAGGAGTTAATAAAAGAAGACGCCCGGGGTTGTCACCAGCAGATTGCAGCCGTGGAGGATCATGCAGACATGTCCCTTCAGAAAGTATCCCCAAAAGGAGAGTACCATGCCTAGAAGCTCCTTAGGGGGTCATAAAAGGCCTCCGGGTTCTTGCAAGAAGCTCAACTGCAAAGGGGCCCAGCCGCAAGAAAAAGTGGCTCAGGTTTGTAGTGTTTGCCTGCAGCTCAGTAATTAGTTGTGACAGCCTAAGCTGGCCTGTTTGGTTCATCACATTATACCCTTTGATGAGGCATGAAGATGGGAGGAATGCATAAAAGTTTTGTCTTCTCTAGAACGAAACTGTAGCAGCACTTTCATCCAAGAGAATGCTGCAGAAAGTTGTTCTACGTTAGCCATCAATGAACATAAAATATTGAACTTAAACTGATATAATTAATGGGCTAAATGAAGAGAGTTCAAACGCAAGTTCAATGCACCTAGGTTTTTTCATCAGTACCTAGGCTAGGAATGTTTCTGTTCTTTACCTTGGTAATTATTTTTCCACCCAGGATGCAGTTTTGGCTGAATTGACTAGGAGAGTCTCGTTCTCTCATTGGTTACAGCATCTTTCTGGAAGGCTGGGGGAAAATCCTGACATGTTTTCTCTCTACATAGATATTTATATTTATCTGCTAGTATTGGTACTTCCTTAGTTTTGAGTGGTACCCATACAAGTACCTTGATAATGGTGTCTGGCTTTTACATTTTTATTTCGAGCTTTGTGTTTGTAAAAATTACTCCACCTGCTAACCCCTAAATTAAATCAAATTGGTCAACCCGGAGGGCCAGCCCACTGTTGCTTTCAGTTTTTGTCACTGATACATTCATTTTGTTTTCTCATTCACTAAGGGGCACAGGATCAGTAGTAATTATTGTTTAGAATCTTTTATCGATTTTCACATTTTAAATAACGTACAAAAAAGATTGAAAGAACAATTAAAAATGTGATTCAGCATGATAATATGGGTTACACACTTAATTACAACATGTCAGTTCTCGGTTTTTCCAACCAGAAATGGAAAAACCCCAATATCATTAACCATAAAATACAGGTCCACAATCCAAGTTATAATGCCATGGGCCATTACAAATAACAATAACTATAATCAAAACATGTTGATAGCAAAGACTGGGAGTTATTTCCAAATTAGCCATGTATTAAGATGTAACCCAACAGTAAATATACAAACCAGCAAAAAAAAAAAAAAAAAAAATAAAGGAAAGGAAAGAAAAAAAAAAGGAAAGAAAAAGAACAAAAAAAAAAGGAATTAATTCCAGATTCTGTTTAAAAGGGATCAGCAGTAATTAGAAGACAACTGGGTTATACTGCAGCCTACAGGAGGAATTAGACACTGGCAAACCTAAAAAGCCATTGGGCAGCCAGGTATAATCATTCCCACTCCCAACATGCTTCAGTGCCTTGCTAGGGTCCTAGGAGGATAGACCTCTTATAGACACAAAACAGGAAATGGTGCACAAAAAATAAGCCAGGTCCATAAATCATTGGGGAAATAAACTAAGGTAGTACTGAGTATTACCCAGGAAGGTGGACTTTTTAGGCTAAGAAACAGTGGAGAGGATATAGCAGTATAAAAAATATATATTTATTGAAAATTACAAATACAGTCAGGTCCATAAATATTGGGACATCGACACAATTCTAATCTTTTTGGCTCTATACACCACCACAATAGATTTGAAATGAAACGAACAAGATGTGCTTTAACTGCAGACTTTCAGCTTTAATTTGAGGGTATTTACATCCAAATCAGGTGAATGGTGTAGGAATTACAACAGTTTTTATATGTGCCTCCCACTTTTTAAGGGACCAAAAGTAATGGGACAATTGGCTGCTCAGCTGTTCCATGGCCAGGTGTGTGTTATTCCCTCATTATCCCATTTACAAGTAGCAGATAAAAGGTCCAGAGTTCATTTCAAGTGTGCTATTTGCATTTGGAATCTGTTGCTGTCAACTCTCAATATGAGATCCAAAGAGCTGTCACTATCAGTAAAGAAAGCCATCATTAGGCTGAAAAAACAAAACAAACACATCAGAGAGATAGCAAAAACATTAGGTGTGGCCAAATCAACTGTTTGGAACATCCTTAAAAAGAAAGAACGCATTGGTGAGCTCAGCAACACCAAAAAACCCGAAAGACCACGGAAAACAACTGTGGTGGATGACCGAAGAATTCTTTCCCTGGTGAAAAAAAACACCCTTCACAACAGTTGGCCAGATCAAGAACACTCTCCATGAGGTAGGTGTATGTGTGTCAAAGTCAACAATCAAGAGAAGACTTCACCAGAGTGAATACAGAGGGTTCACCACAAGATGTAAACCATTCGTGAGCCTCAAAAACAGGTAGGTCAGATTAGAGTTTGCCAAACATCTAAAAAAGCCTTCACAGTTCTGGAACAACATCCTATGGACAGATGAGACCAAGATCAACTTGTACCATAGTGATGGGAAGATTAGAGTATGGAGAAGGAAAGGAACTGCTCATGATCCAAAGCATACCACCTTATCAGTGAAGCATGGTGGTGGTAGTGTCATGGCGTGGGCATTTATAGCTGTCAATGGAACTGGTTCTCTTGTATTTATTGATGATGTGACTGCTGACAAAAGCAGCAGGATGAATTCTGAAGTGTTTCGGGCAATATTATCTGCTCATATTCAGCAAAATGCTTCAGAACTCATTGGACGGCGCTTCACAGTGCAGATGGACAATGACCCGAAGTATACTGCAAAAGCAACCAAAGAGTTTTTTAAAGGGAAAGAAGTGGAATGTTATGCAATGGCCAAGTCAATCACCTGACCTGAATCCGATTGAGCATGCATTTCACTTGCTAAAGACAAAACTGAAGGGAAAATGCCCCAAGAACAAGCAGGAACTGAAGACAGTTGCAGTAGAGGCCTGGCAGAGCATCACCAGGGATGAAACCCAGCGTCTGGTGATGTCTATGCGTTCCAGACTTCAAGCTGTAATTGACTGCAAAGGATTTGCAACCAAGTATTAAAAAGTGAAAGTTTGATGGATGATTGTTAATTTGTCCCATTACTTTTGGTCCCTTAAAAAGTGGGAGGTACATATACAAACTGTTGTAATTCCTACACTGTTCAACTGATTTGGATGTAAATACCCTCAAATTTAAAGCTGAAAGTCTGCAGTTAAAGCACATCTTGTTTGTTTCATTTCAAATCCATTCTGGTAGTGTATAGAGCCAAAAAGATTAGAATTGTGTCGATGTCCCAATATTTATGGACCTGACTGTATCTAAAAAACAACACACAATGACAATTGTAACAATTGTGTAATACTGTCTCCCAGGGGCACGCTGGATGATTTGTATCCTCAATATGCAGCAATGGGATTGTATGATGCCTTCAGCAATGCTAACATTAAATTCAGGATTAAATTCAGGATCTAATTGGTACATCAGGTGTTGGTCCTCTTCCCTCTAATGGCTGCTCCCATAATTAGGTACACTGTTTACATGCCCCTGCCGAGATACCTGGCTATATTGAATATACTGTCTGACTTCTGATTGAATTTTCTCATCCTACCGTGACTTGCATGATTTTGCATTTCAATTTAGGATAGAGAGATTTATTTCCTTCTCTGTCCCATCTGTGAACCTTGGCCGTGTCCTGAGGAAGCCTAATGGCAAAACGTGTAGACATACAAGGTCTCACTGCACAATAATCATAGATGCATGTATGTTACAATTGTCATTGTGTGTTGTTTTTTAGATATTTGTAATTTTCAATTAATATATATTTTTATACTGCTATATCCTCTCCACTGTTTCTTAGCCTAAAAAGTCTGCCTTACTGGGTAATACTCAGTGCTACCTTAGTTTATTTGCTTGATAGACCTCTTATCTTATTAAGAAAAGTTTTTCTAGTCGTTTTATTTTTTCTGGTAATATTTTCTTGAATTAACATATAACCCTACAATTGAAACCCTATCCAATTGGCACCACACCCTTTGAAAAAAAATACTAAACACAGCAATTTGGGGATTTTTAAGGTGTCCCAACTCAAAAAAAAGCACACAGTTATAGCTAAAAAAAATCTAGACAGTTTTTTTTTTTTAATTTCATACATGATATTGAAATATTAAATAAACAGCATAAAATTAGGCAGCCGGCCAGTTACAACATGTAACAACTGTACATAAACATGTATGTTTTGACTCTGTGTACCAGTTTTCACAGATAATCAAAGACTTTGTTGGTTTGATAAAATATAGCTATTCTGTACACAAGCTACAGGGTGAGTGGGTTCAGTTAAATGCGTTTCGCAATTAAGCTTCCTTCGGAACCCAGAGGTATTCTGAATGTCAGATATATCCAGATCACTTTAGATTATAAGCTCCATGATTAGGGCCCTCCTATTTCTTCGGTATTGAACTGTATTGTAATTGTACTGCCTCCGTTTATATTGTAAAGTGCTCCTCAAACTGTTGGTGCTATATAATATGCTGTATAATAATAATTAAAAGATGCAAAAAATACCAGTTGATCTTGCCAGAAACCTTGCAATATATATGATAAGCTGTAAATGGTGCTTGCGATTATATATAATTTTATAATTTTTTTTTTTTTTTTTATTAGTGTTTTTCACACAATGAAAATACTGTATAGCAAGTAGTCATAAATATATAGAAATCCATAGCTAGATAAAAAATAATAGTAATGCACCAAGCAGTTCCTTCCACTTCCATAACACCTTATACTGTGAGGTCTAATAAAAGCAAGACCATGCTTCTCAGCAATCTTCTGCTCATTTTATGTCAAATGTTTACACACTCCGTATTGATTGCCTTAATCTACAATCCTGTATCAGCCAGAACAACAGCCCTCTGATTTTCAGGGCTGAAATGTGGGCATTTAATTCCTGCAACATCCGTGTACATTCTGATGCTGCGGATGTTGGGTCTGCACTAATTCACTTATTACAGGCCAGGCATCATGGTGAAGAGGAAAGAGAGGTGGCAGCATGGCCATTCAGGGATTGGCCTGCAGAGCAGGACCATTCATTCCAGCAAGAACAAGCAGGGCAGATGACTGGGAGCACTGATTAAATTACTGTAAGTATTACTGGGTGTTAAAGCATTTACTTAATAAAAGAAAAAAAAAAAAAAGGCTAAAGATTCCTGAGGAAGTTTTGTTCTTTACAACATAGGACTTCTGTTATGAGCCACACAGGAATTGCAGGCTACGTAGAAAAGAAAATCCACTTTAGGTCGAATATGTGTTTAAAACTAATATCTATTTATTTATTTTTTTTATGGAAAAATGAAATGGTATAATGTATTATACATGCGATGAGATACAAATCAAATATTTGTATCTCATCGCAATATTCAATGAGCTGTATCTCATCTCATTGAATATTGAAATATTGAATATCAAATATGCAAATTTATGCAAATGTAGCATTCCACCAAGTAAAAATAAAATTACCCCTGTGCATCCACTAAGGCCTGGTTCACACCTATGCGTTTTTTTTGGTGCTTTTTGCAGAAATGCACTACAGTCCATTTAACATGATTTCCTATGGGATGCGTTCACATCTATGCTTTTTTTTCAGCCACGTTTTTGGAAAGGGTCAGGGACTTTTTTAAACACAAAACTGCTTTTTTTGGTTCCACAAACTTCAATGGAAGAGCTACAGAAAAGCATGTAGTGCGTTTTTGCCATGATTTCACTGCAATTCGTATTTTGCATTTTTTTTTAATCTGCCAAATGTCAAAATTGTGGTAAAATTGCATGTGCAAAAACGCGCAGCAAAATGCACCAATCGCAAACTGCATAGATGTGAACCCAGCCTAAAGCACTTATCAACCCAAAAGCAAACATTAAGGTTGCTTTCACACTGGGGCGTTGGTGGCGTCAGTGGTAAAGAGTGGTATTTTTAGTAGCGCTTTACCGTAATTTTTGCTGAGTTTTCCGGCCGCTAGCAAGGGCGCTTTTAACCCCAGCTAGCGGCGAAAAAAGGGTTAAAACGACCCACAAAGCGGTGCTACCTATTCATGTCAATGGGCAGGAGCGGGGGAGGAGCGGTGTATACACCGCTCCTTCACCACCCCAAAGATGCTGCTTGCAGGAGTCTTTTTAACGTCCTGCCAGCGCATCGCCTCAGTGTGAAATTACTCTGGCTTTCACACTGAGACTGCAGGGGCGCCGTTTTTCAGGCACTTTACAGTGCTTTATTTTTAGCCCAAAAGCACCTTAAAAATGCCTCGGTGTGAAAGGGGTCTTATTATACTAAACAGTGATAAAGGGCGCAAGTGAAACCATAGAATGATAACATATATAACAAATTTGTGAAATGTCAAATTGGCAAGTGAATCATAAATCATGTGGCAACAAAAGTCCAACAAAGATTTAAATTATAAATATAACTATGTGATAATTCAGGTCTCCTAAATAAACTCCAACACCATGCCTCCTAAAGTGCAGTACAGTGCTTGACCCAAAGTGTCATATAAATGTGCTCACCAGATATCTTTGGCTACAAAGTGACCACTAGGCGTATAATAAAGGGATCCTTCCTCCTTTGGCTGAAATCTTCCAAGCCACAAACAGCTCTATACAACTGTTTGCAAAGTTAGCCGGACCTCGATCCAATCATGGATGGCATAAATAATGAAATCCTCAATCAGTTATATTCTTGGATATATATCCACAGCTCCCCTTCATATAATCTGTAAAAATGATGCTCCACCCTAAACGAGCAACAGAAAGGCATAGATAGTGTAGTATTGTCTTTAATTCCTTAAAAGCACTTACATATCATGTGTAAGATGCCGCAGATTGCAGCAAAGCTGGGGGAAGAGGCAGAGGCTGGTCTGTCACTCGATTTGTGATTCAAGAAGCGCGGCGTGTCTCAGCTGTTGGTGGAAGTAGAGAGCTCCCGCATCATGCGTGTCAAGCCTCAATTTCGATGCATTTCGTGCTTAAGCGCGCGTCATCAATTTCCTGATGATAGGAGACTATCCTGTGAACAACTGTGATCATACCAGTGGTGAGATGTGTCCTGTTGTAACTGTGATGCTGCTTGCAGCAACATATTGCTGATTATAACAGTATTGATCTCTGTCTGAATCAAAGTGAGATTCTGTGTTTTCAAATGTTTTTGATTTTCTTCCTCAAGCAAATGTAAAGTACACTGGGAATAACGACATCCTTTGTGGTGACAAAACGCGTAGGGAGAACGATGTACTGACGTCACCGCGCCTTTGTCAGGTCCCGCTTTGCACGGGCGTATGTTTTTTTTTTAATCTTGTTTATATTGCCGGCCGGCATTTATATGCTATTGCGATTGAGTCTTTTTGTGTGACCAATCTTTTTATTAATAAAGCCAGTTTTACAGATGAAGGAGCCTTTTTGTTTTTCTTTCGGGGCTACATACCTCCATTGAGATCGTTCCAGTCCCGGGTACAGCAGCAAGCCTCTCAAGTGGTGAGTGTTGGCTAAACATGGACACATGGACCGACATCTAGTCTGAGCTGATCTGTGGTGAACGCCCTATCGACTAGCCCCCTCCAACAGCGGGAAATCGTTATACCCAGGGTTGGGTGATAAGCTCATCTAGCTGTATATAGCTGGTAAGCCTTGACTCTTGATGTGGTGGTGGATTCACAGTCTGTGTCCCTTGAAGACCTGTCACTAGGTGTCTTATGTGTTCCATCAGCTTCAACATCTGATATAGACGGTTTATATATACAATCCTATTATTATTTTTTTTTTCCCCATAAGCTACTTTATTTAACAGTCTGGGAAGTTTGCAGCCATCAGGAGCTCCAGCGCAATCTCTGGTGCAATGGGGAATTCTGGGATTTCTGTAGAACTATTAGTATAACGAACTTTATAAATAAAATACATGCAGACTTTGGATAGAACGTGAGAGGGGATCTCTCTGAAATTCACTTCATTGGTTTCATTTTCAGCAAACTGATCTGGACCACTCAACATGGCTTTTATTGTCCCAGATGTTACTGCATGTTCACGTTTCACAATAAATTCATGGCCGTCAGAGGCCGTTCTTCCTCCTGTATACAGCGCTCCCAAAACACCCTGCTCATTGAAATGAATGGGCAGCGCTTCCAAAGCACCTGAAAAGCGCTCCAGAAGTGCCGCAACACAGGCATTTTTAACCCCTTCCTTGGGGTTAAAAGCACCCCGCTAGCGGCAGAAAAGCACCGCTTAAACAGCACTAAAGCGCCGCTAAAATGAGCGGCGCTTTATCGCTGACGTGGTCCCAGCTTGAAAGGGGTCTTTGGGAATCTTGCCCTTTATGAAATGTTGTATTTAATCCTAAGCAAATGATCATACTGAATTTCTCTCTTCTGAGTAGGAAGGTGGGAGCTATCCACCTACAGCAGTGAAGCTGTAAGCTTACGTAAAGTCCTAGCTATAAATCTCCAAATCCAAAAATTGGATCTATTTTATGTCAAAGATTGCAGTAATCAAGATATTATGTGCTTTGTCATTCAAATACGCAACACATTCCAACAGAGCCTGAGGGGCGCCTCTCCAGGCCACCAGAATGTCATCCAGTAAAGCCAGAGTGCGACGGTTGCACCGCAACTTGCGAGACACAAATTTTCTTCCAATACCTAAGAGAAATACAGGCATGCTGCTCCCATGGCAACTCCCTTTTATTTGTCTGTAATAACGTCCATTAGAAATGAAACAATTATTACAGAGTACTCCAGCTATGATATAATTGAACATAGTGGATTGTATTTGACCCTGGAGAGATCCTGTTTATACTGAGAACTGTGATATTTTATGCTGACATTCTTCATGTCGTGTGTTTTTTTTTTTTTTTTTTTCTTTTCTTCTTCTATGGATTACAGTATATTCATATATCCTTTATGGCTAGTTTAATACAGGACCTGCTAGTTTAATACAGAGGTTTAACAGGACAGGTTTCACTCAGAATAGGCCTCGCCATGGTCAACCAAAGAAGTTAAGTGCTCATGCTCATCATCATATCCAGAGGTTGGGAAATAGACATATGAGTGCTGCCGGCATTCCTGCAGAGGTTGAAGGGGTGGTGGGTCAGGCTGTCAGTGCTCAGACCATATGCCGCACACTGCATCAAATTGGTCTGCATGGCTGTCGTTCCAGAAAGAAGCTCCTTCTAAAGATGATGCACAGGAAAGCCCACAAACAGTTTGCTGAAGACAAGCAGACTAAGGACATGGATTACTGGAACCCTGCCCTGTGGTCTGATGAAAACAAGATAAACTTATTAGGTTCAGATGGTGTCAAGCGTGTGTGGAAGCAACCAGGTGAGGAGTACAAAGACAAGTGTGTCTTGCCTACAGTCAAGCATGGTGGTGGGAATGTCATGGTCTGGGGCTGCATTAGTGCTGCCAGCACTGGGGAGCTACAGTTTATTGAGGGCACCATGAATGCCAAAATATACTGTGACATACTGAAGCCCGAGCCTGATCCCCTCCCTTCGGAGACTGGGCCGCAGGGCAGTATTCCAACATGATAATGACCCCATACACGCCTCCAAGATGACTACTGCCTTGCTAAAGAAGCTGAGGGTAAAGGTGATGGACTGGCCAAGCATGTTGTAATTGATGTGATTAAGCTGTCACATAAAGTTATGCAAGGTACCAGATAAAGTGCTAAAATGCCTATTTCAAATGTAATATTATGTCATTGCTTAGCTTGTTAACCTTAACTCTAACTCAGATAGCTGCTAGCTCCCCCCCCTCCCTATTTTGAAGCTGAACCTCAAAGAATTATAAAAAGACGGTGCAGTTCTCAGAAAAGAGGCACAAAGACAGACATGACATCAACATCCAACGTCTCGAAAAGGAAGTTGCCAAGATACCCAATATAGCTATGATTATTTGCTAAATGCTCATACATTGTCAAAATAATATGTTTTGCATAAGCCTTGTTTTTTGTCTGACAAGAATGTATAAAAGCTGTGAAAAGAGGAAATAAAAACACAGAAGTAACTTTTCCACTGAACTTGTGTCTGTCTCAGTGTGAGCTTACTTGAAGCATGCATTCTTTTATATTCAACAATCTGATCAACTTTTGTTCTGATCCAAATCAATGTCTCCAGACCTAAAGCCTATTGAGCATCTGTGGAGCATCCTCAAACGGGAGGTGGAGAAGCGCAAGGTCTCTAACATCCTGCTAACTAGACAACATGATTTACCAAATAGGCTGCATTTTGTTACAGAATTTGCCTCATGTTCACTAATCTATGGGGCAACTTAATTTGCAAAGTAATACTTTCCTTGCAAAGTGAACATCCTATTTGCCTTTAGTAGATCAACCCCTTGAGTGCTTGGAATTTTTCAGTCCCCTGCATTTTAAATATATTTAATTAGCCAATAAAATGTGTCACTTTTAATTCTACTTATTCTGTCCCAAAAACTTAGTTTTAGGGAGGTCTTTGCAAAAATCGATTTCTGTATAGAGGTCTTTTCATTGTATTACCGTATCATTGTATTATCTCTTCAAAAATAGCATATTTTTGAAGAGGGAGGCCATACCTCCCAACTTTCTGAGATAAGGACCCCCCCCCCCCCCCCCCGCCACATCTCCTGTTAGAGACCATAAAGGATTAATGCACAGAAAAAGTGTAAACTTTTATTTATTTTTTTGTCACCAGAGGTTTTTTTTAGAGGTTTAATAACAGGCTTAGTATAGTATAATATTTTTGTATGTAAATCCATTTTTTTATAGATGTTGATACCACAGCCCAAAAAAGGGACAGCTATTTCATATTTAGGGGGGCACATGGGGGGACAGGGACAAAAGTAGGGGGCAACTATAAAATGCAATTATATATATATATATATATATATATTTATATATTATCTCCTGGGGCCCTTTACTACGATCCCACAATGGGCCCTTTCACATGTTTTGCAGTGAGCTAGCTTCCTACTGTATTGGGGCCCCCCAGGGTGGCAGAAAACAAGAGATATATGTCACCAGCATACCAAGAAAATATAACGGTCCAAAGCAGTGGGAGAACTATCAGGGTTGCAAAGGTTGTTTTGCCACCGGGCCCTGGTGATCTGCCACTGTGGGGTTCCCCAGCCTCCTCTTGCTGTCCTGCCCCTGCTATTGACAGTGCTGGTCTGGCATCTCATGGAATTTACAGGCTGGTTCTCCTGTCCTAAGGACGGGAGAAATCGGTCTGTTTTTTCAGTAACTGAGAGTCATGGTGGAGTCCTTCCTGCTACTTGCTCTTCTCCCTGCCAATGAGGATGCAGGGGAAGGAGCAGATTGGATGGCAGTGGTTGTGTGAGCCCTCGCATTATGCAGTGTCAGCGAGCAGAGGGAAGGAGGAATCACCCACAGGAGCTAACTGGGGACGCTCTACCTCTCAATAGAGACTGTGTTACTCCAGCAGCGGCCCGAGTAAGATGTGGCCCATCTGCTACAAATGCAAACAAAAAGACATTGCCTTTTTTGTAAAAAAAAAATACATTTTTTTTTAAATTAGGGGGGCACATGGTGGGGCACAGCATAATGTTGGGGGGGTCAGGGCCCCCTCTGCCCCCCCCCTAGGGACGCCATTGAACTCCATAACCCCACTCTTGTTAAGTACCCCTTCTCCTGCATCTGAAAATCTCCATTTAGATTGAATATATTCATACAGGTATGTCAAGCATTTAGAGAAGAGGTGTGTTGAGGCATTGGTGTGCATTAATGCGACGCATTGAGGTAAATAGGCCCCTAAGCCAACAATGTATTTATTATTATTTTTATTTTCTTTGAATAGACTTTGAAGAGTAAATATTTTTTTACACATTTTTATTGCTTGTGATCCTGTGGTCTTGTCCCCACTAGCAAGATTTTTAATCACTACCTATTTCGTCAGAAAACATGGAAAAATCTCTCCAACTGGGTCACAGACTGCAGTAAAAAAAACTGATGGGGTTACCGTTATCCTATTTTGTTCTTGTAAAAAAAGATGTGGGCTGAAGTTAGGCTTTAAATAAAACAATAGTGCCTTAAGTCTCTCGGGATGTCTGGTGGTGAAACGTTTGATCTTGAATTCCTAGGCCTGCATATACGTCATATTCATTTTTTAAATCAGGGTTCCTGTCTGAAATTGCAGCTGGAAAACTGGGAACACCCTTAAAAAGGTGATGAGAAATTATGGCAGTAAGATTTGGCCACCTAGAGTTTAAAGAGGTCAGTAGGTCTCTCAATCCTCCAAACTGTACCTATAACTGGGCAGACCAACCCTATATATTCACTAAAAGCAATTATAGTATAACTAAAGGAATTAAAACACCTATTTTATTGCTGTCTGTGCCCCTGTTAGGAAGATTCACCCTCTCTATTTGTCCTGCTTATCAATGTCATTGAAAGTAAAAGAAAATGTCAAATTATGGGTTGTGCCCAAAAAAGTAAGAGTGGAAATCTTCAAATAGGGACACTAGTTCTAGTTGCCCCAATGGATTCCCTTATTTTGCAGGGATTTCCTCTCCCTTCCTGTTTGGCCATGGGACAGGACGTGAAGATAAATCTCCACAATAGGACACTGATGGTGAAAAAAAATCTGCCTGGGGTTATAACCCTCCCTTACTCTATCCAGAATGGGAAAAAAAAACATCCTGCCTAGTGCGTTCTGGACAATAAATTAGCCATTGCACACAATTTAGCTCCATCCATTTTTCTCACCAGTAGTTAAGCCTAGTACAAGCTGCTAGCTTTTTTCCGTTCAACCCAGTGGGCCGAACAAAAAACTGACAGCTCAGGTTGGAGTGGCTGTACTAATAATCCAGTGTTAGTACAGTAATCTCTCCTGTTATTCTCTTTTGTTCTGACAGGGGGACGCCACCCCCGCCAGAACACTTGGGAGTGGACAGGCAGACCTTTTTTGGCCATGACCCTTCGACAGAAGCCAACCAAATGGCCAGCTTCTGGCGGGCAAGCTGCAGTACACACAGGCCGAAGGTCGTCCGGTTTCTATTGAACCAGCTGATACTGGCCGGCAATCAGCCCCTGTGTACGGGAGATTTAAGCAGGGCATAGACTGATCAGAAATTGGCATCAGGAAGCTGACGGATTTTGATCAAATATGGGCAGGCTGGTTGTACTGAAGGTGATCCATTGATGAACTTCACTACAACCAGCCTGTTGGTTGTCGTCAGCAGTGATCATTGTATTTGGGAAGCCCTGATAGCTAGGAAACCCTCCCACTGTCAGAATAAAATAGCTCATTGGGAGGAATTTCCCCAACAACACTGAATGTGCTGATAGGAAATGAGCCGTTTTTCTTTCCTTCCACCCATGGTTGTTTAGTGTATAGCCTGCCTTACCCTCAGCTGCAAGGATATGATTTTGTAAATTGTATCCTTGAATGTGTAGGTAACGCTGCAGGTCATGATAAAGAAAAGAAACCAAGTGTGCCAAACTTTGATAATTAAATTGGCGATTTGTGAAACACACAACATAAACCCCATCCAGATTCTACTTCTGGACACTAAATATGTGTTCTGTCATTCAGGAACATTTCTAGTCCCTGTCATACATCGCATGGACTTTTAATGAGTGCCCAGGTTCTTTGCTGTAACCACAAGAAGAGTTCTTTAGACTGGTGTTTCTCAACCTTTTTTTCAGCCAAGGAACCCTTTAAAATTCTGCACAATCTCGAGGTACCCCATTCTAAAATGTAAAAAACAAAACTCATAGTTTTATATATTGCAGCTTCATCCACACACATGGGCAACCCAACATTAGAGGTAATTTATTTCTTCACCTTTATAAACTAGTCCTGGCTAGTACTCTGGTGTTTCTATTTCACCCTCAGTTTCTCTCCCTTTCTCTGCTAACATGACACCAGAGGGGCAAACAAGGATGCTGTACAGTCACCCAATGTCCTCCTTATTAACGGATCATGTCATTGGTTGTTAGGATGCCAGTGGCTGGCCTGCATGGTGCCCAAGGTTGTAATGCTGCATAATAAAATCTTGTGGTTTTGTGTAACAAAAAGGCAGGCTTAATCCACTTGTTTGCTTGTTGACAATTTTTGAGCAATTTGTGGCAATTTTCAGGCATTTTGCCAAGGCAACCCGAAGAACCCAGAAGGCACCACAGGGTGCCATGGTACCCTGGTTGAAAAAGGCTGTTCTAGACAAATATTGATCTTTCCAAAATTTTTATTGTTCATACCATATTTTTATTTTTTTAGAATAATGCTTATGCATATCATTTTTAGTTTCATTCATGCTGTCATATTTCTAGATTGTAAGATCTAACGAGCTGGGCCCTCTGATCCCTCCTGTATTGATTTGTATTGTAAGTGTACTGTCTGCCCTCATGTTGTAAAGTGCTGCGCAAACTGTTGGCGCTATATAAATCCTGTATAATAATAATAATAATATTTATGCAATTAAAGCGATTCTAAAGGTTCTCAATGCACAGGACAGCCTAGATCCTCCTCTTCTCGAGTCCCCCCCACCACTCCTTGCTCCTCCCTCTTGATCAGTGCCCCTATCAGCAAGCCCCTAAGAGACACAGAGCTGTGCCTGGGCCCAGCGCCCTCCTTATTGGCTCACTGGCTGTGATTGACAATTGCACCCCCCCTCCCCCCGCTGTGTCTCAGCCAATGAGGAGAGACCCAGGACAGCCGAGGCTCCCATGGACATTACTGGATCGAGAGGGAGCTCGGTGAGTATTAGGGGGCTGTGGTGGGAGTAGCACAGAGAAGGTTTTTTTACTTTCATGCATAAAGGTAAAAAAAAACCTTCAGCCTTGAAAACCACTTTAAAGTTGTGGCTATTTTAGACACATGCATTTTTTAAATTGATGAAATTAGGCTCATAACTAATCCACAGAGGATTTTTTAAATTTGAGTGAAAGACTTCCTCGTAAGCTTACTTTTTGAGTTCTTATTAGTCTGCCCAGTATAAGGTGTGATGAAAGCAGTGGCATCGAATGAACCTCGTTGGAGAACTTTTGCAAACCTGGGTTCTTTGGCAGGGGATAGCTGTGAGCAAATAGAGCTAATAGTGTGGAAAAATAGCCAAAAGAAATAGATAGGAGCAATATGTGGGACAAACGACAGCCTCACCCATTTTTTGCCATAGCTACAAGCCCTACAACATTTCAATCTCATTACCCAGGAGTTTTCCAGGTCTTTAAGGAACCTAGAAACATTCCTGCTGTCAATATATATTTAAATGTCACAAGATAACTGAACATTTGCAATGCAGACATTCACTGCATGTGATATTTAACATAATTTACAATAAACAACATTTATTCATTTCGTTTCAGCATTTTTATACATTTTTGCTTTCTTACTTTAGACAAATAAAATGTTATCTATGAACCCTGGATGACCAGAGAACACAGACTACATTGTACCAAAGAGAAATACTCTATTATCACAAAATCTTAAATGGAAATTTAAAACACGCTCCATAGTAAAAAAATAGATAAATAAAATTACAGCCCACGTCTAAAAAATGTAAAACAAAATTTTGAAGTGTATTTTCAATTTTTTTTAAGCTATTGTTCATGTAAAATATTGTATTTTATTTTTTATTTAAGTGAAACTGCACCTTTAGAGAAACAATGATGCAGTGCTTGTAGCGTGCCATAACAATTGGTGAGCATGGCCAAACTGTGCTGACAGTATGGTCTTAAAGGGGCATGGTTAAAGGGAACCAGAACCTACTCACTGTATACATGGCACACACATGCCATAATCCTTGTACCCACAAAATATGCTTACATTTCTGTGCCACAAGTGAATCTCACAGACGCCCATAAACCTCAGCACGATCATTTAAGAAATTGAAACTCTTCCATTAGGTATGCTATTCTACACACAAAGTCTAGAAATAAAGCTAACACTTTCTCTGAGCCTACCCCCAAAAGTAGAAAGGAAGACTAAAGTAAGCATTATTTTAAATGTTGCCCCTCTTATACTTGCTATATACAGTTTTTAAAAAAAAAACTCAATAGAAATACCCTTTTTAAAACCTTTTTCTAAGTAGTCACATGACCACATAGCTC
This sequence comes from Lithobates clamitans, assembly GCA_037952925.1. Lineage (NCBI taxonomy): Eukaryota > Metazoa > Chordata > Amphibia > Anura > Ranidae > Lithobates > Lithobates clamitans. The sequence continues at coordinate 4,348,483 of JBBGZY010000271.1, forward strand.
CAGTGGGTGTGCTTGTGTGTACAGGCCCTTGAATTCTTAGAGCAGTGACATCATCCCATTGGTTTCTAGTGTTCAAAGGAGTAAAGACCACATGAAAGAAGATTTAAAAAAGGTACTGACATTGAGTTTTCAGCAACTATAAAAGTAGTGGGGGGGGGGGGGGGAGGCAACTTAAAAACATCCCCCCTCCACTAAGTACAGACCCCCCTGCCGCAGTACAGATCCCCCTCACTAAGTACAGACCCCCCCTCCTGCAGTATAGATCCCCTCACTAAGTACAGACCCCTCTCCATCAATATAGACCTCCCCCCTCATTACACAGACCCCTCCCTCAGTATAGACCCCCCTCAGTGCAGACTCCCCTCCTTCAGTATAGACCCCCCTCAGTGCAGACCCTTCCCTCAGTATAGACCTCCCCTCTCAGTACAGACTCCCCACTCAGTATAGTCCCCCCTCAGTGTAGACCCTCTCTCCATCAGTATAGACCCCCTCTATCAGTATAGACCCCCCTCTCCCCTCCCATAGCGCCCCCCATCGTTTTTTTTACTTGCCTCTCTTCCTGGTCACTGTCTCTCTCTTCTGTCCATCTACATTACAGTGAATTGTACAGACCTCAGAACAGCATACACATCACCCTGGCAAACTTGGCGTTTTGAATGCTTTTAGGTGCAAAGAAACCCCAGATCCCTCCATAAAGAGTACCTGTCACTGCCTATTACTGTCACAAGGGATGTTTAAATTTCTTCTGACCGCAATAAAAGTGATCAGAATTTTTTTTTTTCAAAGGGACAGCGTAAAAAAAATTTAAAAAAATAAATACATTTTAAAGCGCCCCATCCCTCTGTGCTTACATAGGGGGCTGTGTGATGTAAAGGGGTCCAGAGATAAGGGGGCTGTGTAATGTAAAGAGGGTCCAGTGGTGCGGGGGCTGTGTAATGTAAAGGGGTCCAGATGGCTGTGTAATGTAAAGAGGGCCAGAGGTGTGGGGGCTGTGTAATGTTATCTTAATTTTATTAGCAGGTGAATGCGCCATGCATTCACATACATTGAATCCGGCCCTTAAGTGGAAAAAGGTTGCTGACCCCTGGTCTAGTGTAAAGAAAATGAAGCAGCTATAAGTATGTAACAGTAAAGATTATGTACCATACTGTACATTGCATAATCTTGAGCACTGCACCATCTGTGCTGTGCTATACACTGCATAATCCTGATGCTGCCACCACCATGTTTCACGGAGGGGATGGTGTGTTCTGGGTGATGCGCAGTGTTCGTTTTCTGCCACACATACCGCTTTGCTTTTAGGCCAAAGCACCTTCTTCCACATGTTTGCTGTGTCCCCCACATGGCTTCTCATGAGCCGCAAATGGGACTTCTTATGACTTTCTTTCAACAATGGCTTTCTTCTTGTCACTCTTCCATTAAAGCCAGATTTGTGGAGGGCACGACTAATAGTTGCTCTCACTTGAACTGTGGATGTCTGCAGCTCCTCCAAAGTTACCATGGGCCTCTTGGCTGCTTCTCTGATTAATGCTCTCCTTGCCCGGCCTGTCAGTTTAAGTGGATGGCCATGTCTTGGTAGATTTGCAGTTGTGCCATCCACTTTCCATTTTCCGACGATGGCTTGAACAGTGCTCTGTGTGATGTTCAAAGCTTGGGATATTTTTTTATAACCCAACCCTGCTTAAACGTCTCCACAACGTTATCCCTGACCTGTCTGGAGTGTTCCTTGGCCTTCATGATGCTGTTTTCTCACTAAGGTTCTCTAACAAACCTCTGAGGGCTTCACAGAACAGCTGTATTTATACTGAGATCAAATTACACACAGGTGAACTCTATTTACTAATTAGGTGACTTCTGAAGACAATTGGTTCCACTAGATTTTAGTTAGGGGTATCAGAGTAAATAGGGCTGAATACATATGCATGCCACATTTTTCACATATTTATTTGTAAAAAAAAAAATATAAAAACTATTTTATCATTTTCCTTTCACTTCACAATTATGTGCCACTTTGTGTTGATCTATTATATAAAATCCCAATCAAATACATTTACGTTCTTGGTTGTAACATGATAAAATGTGAAAAATTTCAAGGGGGTATGAATGCTTTTTCAAGGCACTGTAATTCTAATTTTGTATGCTGTGCTATACATTTGTACGAATCAATGAATGAAAATCCATGCAGAAAAATCTATGCATATATGATATGTAATAGTCAAGCATTCTTGGTATACAGATAGCAGGACCTCACAAGCACAGAGGTCAGTACATGCTTGTTTCCACCAGGGAATCAAAGAAGAACTTCTTCCCCTTCCAGCTCTTCACAGGCCCAATCCCTCAAGAAGGTAGTCATATATTGTATATCAATAGTATTGCCTGGTGTGTCATAAATGTCGACACCCAGCTACTGTAAAAAATAAAAAAAAAGGCTATTGAAATCAATGGACTGCAACTTGTCATGAGACTGTGTCCAAAGTCGCATGACAAGTCGCACTAGTGTGAATGGAGCCTAAGACCCTAAGACAGGTGTGCCCAACCCTTTGAAGAGCGATGGCCACTTAAGCGACTTGGTAACCAGTCGTGGGCCACAAGTGGAGCGGGCGGATAGCAGGTCTGTGTTCATTCTGCATATGCAGTATACTTTGTCTCTCTTATTAATTCCTTGTCATCCAGTCCCCGTCGGCTCTTCTCAACCTTTAACTCTCTGCTTCGTCCCCCACCCCCTCTACCCACTAACTCACTCTCTGCCCAAGAGATTGCCAATCACTTCAAATACAAGATCGATGCAATTCGTGAGGACACCTCCACTGTGTGTACATTTTCCCCACCCAACATACCTTGCCTAGCAGCACATTCAACACTCTCCTCTTTTGAATTGGCTACTACTAAAGAGGTTACAAAACTTTTCTCAGATGCCCACCTAACCAATTGTCCCTTGGATCCTGTTCCCTCACAACTACTATGGTCACCCTCTTCTTCTATCCTATGCTCCCTCACTCACATCTTCAATCTCTCCCTCTCTAGTGGCACCTTCCCCTCCCCTCTAAAACATGCGCAGATCACTCCCATATTTAAAAATCCCTGGACCCTACCAACCTGAACAACTTAAGACCCATCTCATTGCTCCCATTCACTTCTAAACTTCTAGAACGCTTAGTCTACAACCATCTTAGCTCCTACCTCAGTGAAAATAACCTTCTTCACCCCTTATAGTCTGGCTTTCGCTCGCAGCACTCCACAGAAACTGCCTTACTAAAACTCACTAACGATTTACTAACTGCTAACACCAACAGCCAGTACTCCATACTCCTACTACTTGACCTCTCTGCGGCCTTTGATACTGTTGACCACCTGCTCCTCCTCAATAAACTACATTCATTTGGCCTCCGAGATTCTGCTGTATCCTGGTTCTCTGCCTATTTATCACAGCGCTCCTTCAGTGTCATCTACAACTCTGTCTCCTCCTCTTCATTGCCCCTTTCTGTGGGGGTCCCCAAAGGCTCTGTTCTTGGACCCCTTCTCTTCTCTATCTACACCTCCTCCCTTGGTCACTTGATAACTGCCCATGGCTTCCAATACCACTTATACGCTGATGACACCCAAATCTAACTAACTGACATATCAGCATGGATGTCACACCACTTCTTCCTTAATCTAAATCTCTCTAAAACTGAGCTATTAATATCACCCCCCACCCCCCCACCCGCCCGTGCCCCTCTCTATGACTTTTCCATCAAAATCAACAATGCAACCATCAGTCCCTCCCCTCACGCCAGGGTACTAGGTGTAATCCTAGACTCCGACTTGTCATTTCAGCCTCAAATCCAATCGTTGTCAAAAGTTTGTAGAATTCATCTCCGTAACATCTCTAAAATTCGCCCCTTTTTAACAAATGAAACCACCAAGCTCCTCATTCACTTCCTTGTTATCTCCCGCCTTGACTATTGCAACTCACTTCTCACTGGCCTACCTCTCCATAGGCTATCCCCTCTTCAGTCTATCATGAATGCTGCTGCCAGACTTATCCACCTTACCAACCGCTCAGTGTCTGCCAACCGTCTCCTACCATCCCTACACTGGCTCCCAATCGCCCAGCGAATTAAATTCAAAATACTAATCACAGCATACAAAGCCATTCACAACTCTGCCCCAAGCTACATCACCAATCTTGTCTCCAAATATCACCCAAATCGTCCTCTCCGCTCTTCTCAAGACCTCCTGCTCTCAAGCTCTCTCATCTCCTCCTCCCATGCTCATCTCCAGGATTACTCCGGAGCCTCTCCCATTCTCTGGAACTTGCTACTTCAACCTGTCCGGCTATCCCTTACTCTTGCTACCTTCAGGCGATCCCTGAAAACTCATCTCTTCAGGAAAGCCTATCACGTCTCCAATCTCCTACCACTTCCAACAGCTCATTCCACACAGTTACAACCTTTTGTACCACCTGCCCCACCCTATTAGATTGTAAGCTCTTCTGAGCAGAACCCTCTTAATCCTCTTGTATTTTATTGTATTATAACTGTATTGTCTCCCTTTTATATTGTAAAGCGCTGCATAAACTGTTTGCGCTATATAAATCCTGTATAAAAATAATAATAACAAGTCCAGTTACATCTGCCACTCCTTAGAAGTGAATGGAGGGTCCAGTTGGGTCAGACCGATCGTGTGAAATGGCCTAAGGCTGCTTGATTTGTACACTGCGGTTTACCCTCACCGTGGGTGCAGTATAGTGCACCTGTGGGTTCCTGTGGGTTATCTGCACTTTGCCATAGACTTCTATTATATCTGCAGGTGTGGTGCACTTTCTGAAAGGGCACCAAACCAGCAGGTAATAACAGAAGTCTATGGCTCAGTGCAGGTAACCCGCAAGTGTACTGCACGGGACCTGCATATCAGTTTGAAAGCAGCCCAGTAACCACTGCAGAACAGATATGACCATATATATATTGTGATTTTAGTAATAAACTGACCTTTAATAACCGTCTTCTATTCAGGTATCGCTGGCTGTTGCTGTTCCAGGCAGAGTGCATTTGGTATCACTCCACCTGTGACAGGACCGGGCACTATACAGGAAGCATTGGTTTATGCGGCTCTGCTCCACGCTTGCTTCCTCTACCACTGGCTTAATTTACAACATTTATGCTCTGGGATAATGGGTCAGGAACTCGTGTTCTGGGCTTGCCGACCAGCCACCACAGAGCAGGAGGTCATGGGCCACATCAGAGGGCTCCGCGAGCCACATGTGGCCCCTGGGCCACTGGTTGGGCACTCTAAGACAATAGAGTGTAAAGATGGGAATCACTACTTCAGTAAAACCATTCAGAACACAGCTACTTACAATTTATCCTCATAAACAGGATCCTCCACAGTTAAGTCCAGGGTAGTTCTAGTAACACAGGCGAACAGCTGGAGGAATTCATGGACAAAGAGCCACCCCACTGGACCTGGAGTACTCTGGTAGCAACTGAGTGGGGAGATGATACCCACAGTGGCTGGATCCTTTGTAGAAGCTATGTGCTATTGGCCTCTAGTCTGACTGCTTGAATGCCGGTGTCCTGTCAGAATACTACTACCCATCAGAAAGTGTAACAGAAGTGACGGTCTCTGCAAGAAATGCTTACTGCGCATATGCCATGCGTTCCAACACAGCTGCTATGCGTTCCCATAGGTTTCCTAATCTGACAGAACACGAAGCCAGCAGCAGACATCTTCTTACACCCAGGCAAGCAGGCAGAAGGTGGTGACGGCCATCTTGGTACACTCTGCTCTGCTCACAGCAAACTTATTATATACTGAAATAGACTATTTCACTCTGTCAAAGAGAAATAGTCTATTTCAGTATATGGTCGCGGTGAAATAGTCTATTTCAGTATAAAAGGTGAGTTAACTGCTAAAATAAGTGTGAAATTGAAGACTTGCCTGGGTGTAAGAACTCACCTTATATATTGAAACAGACTATTTCACCGCAACAGAGTGAAATAGTCAATTTCAGTATAAAAGCAGTTTGCCGCTGAGCAGTGCGGGGTGTACCAAGATGGCCATTGCCACCTTCTGCCTGCTTGGGGGGGAGCGAGAGAACCTAAATAACGCCATAGGAAAATTTTTGCATTTGGGTTTTTTTTTTTCTTTTTCTTTTTCTGTCTTGTCTGATAATAAGTCATATGTGTCTACTAAAAACTGAATCACAATGTGCTAAGTTATACTCTGCAAATTGGAAGCAGCAATAACGATATTTGTTTTATATGTGTATATATATATATATATATATATATATGAAAATATGAAAATGTATTTTTTTTCTTTTTCTGTGTTTGAAAAAATAAATTATAGAATTTAAAAAAAAAAGAAATGCATAGTGGCCATGCTGGAACGCATAGCGAATGCGCAATAAGCAATTTTGTTTGCAACGTCACTTCCGTCGCATTTTCTGATGGGTAGTGGTATTCTGATAGAACACCAGTTCTGACAGTGGAGGAAAGCTTACCTGGCTGCAGATTATTTGCTACTGAGAGAGGAAAGCCAAGGAATTTATACTCCCTGGGCATGTCAAGGAACCCAGGAAATTGGGAGAAATGGAGTTTAAGTGGCCTGCTTCTGCATCTGAGAATGATGAGTAAATGGCACCTTGCTACAGCAACATAGTTAAAGGGACAACGGCAACCTTTCAAGCCTAATTCTAAGTTTAATTTCAGTTTAAATAGTTTGCTTGGAACAAGCTGGCCCAATCCCACTATTTCAGTTAGTAAGAAATGTGCCTGCTGTCAGCCGTGTATAAACTATACGTAGCATCAGCTTGGCACATACAAACGTTTTAGGGTGAAATAAAACCTGGAGTTAGGTTTTAAATTGTGATAACCTTTCCCTTATTTTGTTTTCCTGGAAACTTGTTTCCTAAATTTAGTAAGAGACTGGTTAGGGCGAAAGGGATGCAAGGCATGTAGAAAGGAATCCGAAGGCACTTTATAGCTCACAAAGCAGAAAATCCTCACTCTTTTCTCTTCTTTAGTGCATTGTATAGTAAAAAAAACTTCTCTGCATATACAGAAGAGTTGCCACTAATAGCACAACCAAAATGTTCTTCTAATAATATCCCAACATAAATAGTGGCACTTGTACAAAAGGGATCATAATTCAGATATGGCTAGGACAGCATGACGTGTAAATACTGATCCATAATGATCTACAGATCTGTAAGAACTTTGAAGGCTAGTTCACACTGGAACCGGCTGCGGATCGCACAGGAACGCTGTGTGTCCCCATTCTCTGGTTCAGGGCCGAAACGGGGCAGAATCTTTGCCTGAATTTGGCCCTGAAACTGAGCCAAAGACGCACAGTGTGCTCCGCAGCCGCCCAAGGAATATGTGAACTGGCTCCTTAGAGAGCCAGTCACATTCTCCTGCTATGCAAATTGGATGTGGAGAAACCCCACATCCAATACGAATAGGTGTGAACCCAGCCTAAAAATTGTCTTATCAAACACTTTTTCATAAAACCACACCCATTTTTTCATTTTTCTTTTTTCTTGTATCTCCAGTTCAAAAGGTAGAACAGCACCAATGTCTCTGTGAAGAACTATCTCCAAAAATATGTGTTGCCCAAGTCAACCAGATTCTTTTATTGGAACAAGCTAAGGCAATTCTTCCTTCAGACACTTTCATAACATCAACATTTTTTAAACTGTATACAAATTGTCGAATGTGTTCATAATTTATGTTGAGACGTTTAATTAGAAAGACTTGTTCTCCACTTTTTATATTCTTTTTTTTTTTAATTAATTTTCTTTCTTTTTTTTTTCCTTGGTAACGTCAACAAAATAAGCTTTATGCGGCGATGTGTTTAGATTTCATTCTTTAGTCTGAGAATTACAAACAAGACACAGAGGCATAGTCAAGGCCCTTATATTTTTTCCATGAAATGATTTGCTTTCAGTACAGTTTATTTATTGCTGCATTTCAATCTTCAATGAACTGAAGTTCAAGGGAAATATGTTTTGAAGATAAACCAAACCTTTCTTCTTCAGCAGTTTTTTTTTTTCTTTCATAAGAAGTTGCATGAAACCAAATCTGCATCTTTTGTTCCATAGAACAGACAGGTTTTGTGGAACATGACGTTATGGATTATTTTTCAGCGAAGGCGTGTTTACTTAAGCACTCTTTCTTTAAAGAGAAATTCATTGGGATGGCAAGCTAGTGAAACCCACATCTGCAGAGCAAGTCTTTTCAAAATACATGATTGAATGTGGTCACCTGCGTAAGCGCAGGTTCCAAATACATGCAAGCGAATAGAATAGCTGAGGTTTCAGGCATTCATATATGATTTGAATTGATCTTGAATTATATTTTTTTCATATACTATACATAGTTTTTTTTTTTTGTGCCCATGACACATAAGGTAGTCGGTTATCTGATGATAATTATTTAATTTTAGAGGGAAACATTATTGTACAAATCCTAAGTTAATGTTTGCATGTGCATTGCAGCACAACTGGTTGGCTCCTGGTGCTGCCTCTCTCACTCCTGGTCTAAACTCTGCCGTACAAATATAGCAAGAGGCTGATGCCAAGTCAAATTCGGGTGCTTTCACTGCTTGCATTTTAAAAATATATTTGAATGAATACAGGGCTGCATACAATTGTGTGTTGTCTTCTTCCAAAAGCTTTTTTGAGAGAATTTGACAGTACAAATAATACAGTAGGATGAATACGCCTGAGAATCCTAAAGAATCAAATAATGGACAAAGGTAAAATAGGAAGCAGCATGAGGCGGCAGGTACCATAACTGAGAGCATATTGACAATGTACCCAAATTATGCCAATTCATTATTATAGAATTGTTGCAGTGCATAGTGGATATGGAATGGAGGGCATTGGTAGCCATATTAAATGGTATAGAAAATTTGTGAAAAGGAAGCAAAATGATGTAGTTAGGAGTTTGTGGGAGTAGAGGAGAAAGAAGTGTAAAGAATAAATAAAAGGGTCGGGGGGGGGGGGATGAAAAGATGGAGCCAGGAGAAGAGGAGCAAAAAAAGTAAGGCAAGGGGTAAAAAGGGGGTCCTGGAGAGGCAGTACCTTTTTTAATAGCCAGATAGTAAAGATCTATGAAAAACATGGAAGTTGGTAGTAAGTTATCCAGGGTTGCCATGTTTATAGTAAGGTAGAATGGGTGTGAGCCAGGATGTGTGGCTGTTGATTTTCATTAATCGTGTCTTCTTTTGCCCACATCACACTTAAGGAAGGTGTTTTCCATGCCCTGGCAATCCACAATTTAGGGGCAGTAAAAATACGCAGATTAATTGCAAGTGGGTAGGAATATATTTATTAGGCATGCTTCATAGGAATTCTTACAAAGATTAGTATGAAGTAATATACGAATTACATTGTAAACCCATATCCAAAGCCCACTCAAAATTAGGCAAGTCCACCAAATATATAATATTATGCCAGGGCGGTAAATACCATGCAACAAGAAAGAGGGGTAAGTCGGGATAAAGTGTGCCAAAAAAGCTGGGGTGTAGTACCACATGCGCAATTTTCTAGGATTAAGACATCTCTGGAACTTTTAGCAGTTGCGCTTGTCTTATGTCTAGTGATGGGACAAACACCCCCTGGTTGGTTCACTACCAGAACACCCGAACATGGAAAAGGTTTGGAGCAGAACCCAATTAAAGTCTGTAGGACCAGAAGTCAAAAAATCAAAAGTCCCCATTTTGAAGGCTTATATGCAAGTTATTGGCCATAAAAATGGGGGCCCGGGTACAGCCCTGGGGGACATGTATCAATGCAAAACATTTAAAAACAAAAAGATTGTTTTTAAGGAGCAGTGATTTTAATGATTCTTAAAGTGAAACAATAAAATGAAAATGAAAAATTCCTTTAAATACAGTGCCTGGGGGGTACCCTTAGTCTGCCTGTAAAGTGGCACATCTGTACCATGTATAGAACCCACTGCAGGAAAACTGACATATATAAAGAAAAATAATGACGTTTAAATTGATTGCAAGCTTTCTTTAAAAAAAAACCATTGCCGGCAATACAAAAATGTTAAAAAAATGGTGCGGGCTCCCCCCCCCCCCATTCCATACCAGGTCCTTTGGGTCTGGTATGGATTTTAAGGGGAACCTCCATGCCAAAATTAAAAAAATCCATACCAGACCCTTATCCGAGCATGCAGCCTAACAGGCCAGGAAAGGGGGAGACAAGCAATGAACCCCCCTCCCCAATACCAGGCCAAATGCCCTCAACAGCAGGACCCCCCATCTCAAAACACCTTGTCCCCATGTTGATGGGGACAAGGGCCTCTTCCCCACAACCCTGAGCAGTGGTTGTAGGGGGTCTGCTGGCAGGGGGCTTATCGTAATCTGGAAGCCCCTTTTAACAAGGGGCCCCCAAATCCCGGTCACCCCCCCCCCCCATATGAATGAGTAGAGGTATATTGATCCCCTACTCATTCACCAAAAAAAATGTCAAAAAAAAAAAAGTTTTTGACAATTCTTTTATTAAAAATAAAAAACAATGTCCCCCGATGTAGATCCATCCGACACCGCCGGACCCGAAAAAGCCTGTGTCCTAGAGGGAGCTTTTTTTCCAGGTGCGGCAGGCAGCGTGATTGACGACTTTGGATCTACATCGGGGGGACATGATTTTTTATTTTTATTAAATGAATTGTCAACAAAATATGTTTGTTTTCTATTCATTTTGGACACTTTTTTTTGTGAATGAGTAAGGTTAGTACCCCATACTCCTTCACATAGGCGGGGGGCCTGGATCTGGGGCCCCCTTGTTAAAGGGGCTTCCAGATTCCGATAAGCCCCCTGCCTGCAGACCCCGACAACCACTGCCCAGGGTTGTGGGGAGGAGGCCCTTGTCCCCTGAAGCACTCACCCCATTTTGAGGGCATGTGGCCTGGTATGGTTCAGGAGGGGGCACTTGCTTGTCTCCCCGCCCCCCCTTACCTGGCCTGCCAGGCTGCCTGCTCGAATAAGGGTCCGATATGGATTTGGGAGGTGACCCCACACCATTTAAAAAAAAAAATTGGGAGTGGGGTTCCCCTTAAAATCCATACCAGACCCAAAGGGCCTGGCATGGATTGGGGGGCCCCACACTGTTTTGCTTCACATTTTAGTATTGCTAGCAATGTTTTTTTCTTATTCAGCTGTCAGCAGGGAAGCCTGCTGACAGCTAATGACTCATCTGTTGTTAAGGAAGTGGCGGCAAGCTTCCTGGCCTGCTTCTTAACCAGCTATTTACTGTGCCCTGATTGGGCAAAACCTTGTACCTGACCAGTGGTCAGGTGCATTGCTTCAGCCAATCATGACTTAGAATGCAAGGTGCAACACACAGTGCATTGTAGGGAGCTCGGCGGGGGAACATTCTGCCGAGCGCCCTGCCATTTACCTTATGAGCACATGTAGTGAAGCTTTTATTTAAAGGAACATCAAACCGGAAGATTTCATTTATTTATGGTGTTGGGATTGTCACTTAGGACATATATATTTTTTTGCTTTTTCAATCACCATATGCTTTTTCTGAATATTATTCACATTCATTTTGTATGTGTTTAGCGCCAACACCTTTACATTTGTATATGGTTCAGTGATTACACTTTCTTAAAGGGGCAGCTATCTTTTATAACAATACGCTAGGCGCCATTTTCAACCCACTCTTCATGACCTTGATGGATCAAACTTCAGCCCGTTCAGCAGGGACCAACCATATTTTAATCAGTGTGTGGCTATACCTGTTGGAAAACTTTTGTTGATTAATGGTTGCAGTCAGGAATATGAAAGCATTTTAAAGTATATGTAAAAACATACAGTTTAAAATATAAATGAAGGTAAAGCATTTGTTTATAGAAATAATATTATTAACACCCCCTCCCCCTTATCATAAGTAACCCCAATACCCTCTGTTCTCAGCTGCATAGAGATGTGAGGAAAGAGAAGCAGCAGCACATTGGCCTTCCCAGTGAATGGCTATGGGGGGGGGGGTGTCAGGACAGGCCTGATCATTGAAGGAGAGCAAAATGAATTCCCAGCACAGCTAGAGAACCGACCACGCTGTGCTCTCATGCATCTTATGCATAGTGTGGTCAGTTTTGAAAGGAAAGCAGGGGGGCTGGCAGGAACATCAGGTATTTCAAACAAAGGAATCAATACAAAGAGTACAGGATACTTTCTCATACAGGTACATGGTACAGCAGGCATATATCAGAAATGTTAAATCTTGGGTTGACATAAACAGTAACTTCTATATTGAAATTGGCTAATAATTTGGCCATCTGACAGGGTCTTTATTTGGTTTAGAGGCCATGATGACGTTTGCTGTTAACATAGTTGAATATGTTGGATATGGGGCAACGTCAGACATTTTTTTTCTTTTAACGGCAGAGAATCCATCAGTTCCAACTTCCAGGGTATCTGCTAGGCTTAAAGTCTTTGTTGGAATGCATTACCTGGAATACTGAGGTTTCTATGTCTCTGAGTTAAGGAAAAAATCAAGAAGAAAAATCTGTGTCTTTATTTCTGTTTTGCAGTTCAGCTTTAATGGAACACTATTAACATACCAATAATTGCTTATTTTTATTATTGTTATTATTGTAGATATAGGTGAATTATATTAGCAGATGTTGTGAGATGGGAACCCTAACCAATATGGGTTGCATATGCATGATAATTAAAAATAGCTAATAAATGTGTTTAGTGGAAATATAAGGCAATTATTACAGTGATACTGGAAAAGATTTGATCAATGGATGTCTTAGTTTTCAAATCTTATGATATTAGGGCCAAGTATGATTTTTGGGTGTTGCATTCTTCTTCTACACTGTGAGAATATGACTTTCAAACAGATTTAGGAACCACCTTTAGAAATGATATTTCTCTTGCACAGAAGGGCGTGTGTGCCTGTAATGGAAGGAAGGATCAACAAGAGATTGGAAACTTTGGGATAGGCCCTGAAAGAATTCCTTTAAGTCAGCACTTGAAATAGAAAAACATGTATAGCCAGGGATATAAATCATTCTTAACTGGTAACTTTTAATAATATACAAATATAAGAACATATTATCCGCACCTCCTAGAATAATAATGTCCTGGGTGAAGAATAATACTTCCTCTGCACTAATGTTATTGGAATTGGTTCCTTTGTTATCTTTTCAACTTTTTTTTTTATTTCCATCTATTTTGTTCACTTTTTCTGTCTTCTTTTTCTTTTAAAATATGTTCACTTTCTTCAGGTAATTAACCTGTAAGCCTTAAAGTCTGCAAAAAAAAAAAAAAGCTCATTGCTCATCTAATGGAACGAAAACTATTCTGTATTTACAGCAGGATCACTGTTGCATTAAAAAAAATCACAAGATAGATCACCTAAATAGCATAGCATTTTCATAAGTCAACCTAAAGCCTACGTTAAATAGGCCCTTCCTGTCAAATTACCTAAACTTATAAAAGGTGTTTATTGATTGCCTATCACATGCTCCAGGTTCCCTTGAGCTAATGAAGCCCAAAGAAAGATGCAGCAACCAGTCCTGTAGCCATTCTTAAAGAGTAATGTCCCATGCCAATCACTTACTCTACCTGAACACAGATCCTACACTTTGAAAGAGTGTGTGCTACTTTGGAAAATCTGTTCAAGTATGCAAGAAGTAAGCAGGAGCTGTTGACAGATAAGCATTACATGTGTTTTATCCGCAGTTTAAATTATAGGACAGTATGGGACGTTTACACAGTTTCCTTTTAACATGGATTTCAATTATGATTAATCGTTTTTTGGCAGTATTACTGTGAACCCCTTGCCAGGCTACATACATTCAGGTATTTTAATATTCTGAATAAAAAGTAAATTACTTTTTAAAACAAGCTTTTGCTGACCTATGTAGCTGCAGGTATTGTGCAATTCATCCTCAAATTCACAAAAGAGATTCAACCTATGCAGCCTGTTTTTGAACAGCTCACAGCACCTGTTGTTTGTTTACATTAGAGGGCTTGTAGGCAGGTGTTACTGCCGGTTCACACAGGGGCAACTTATCAGGCGACCTAGCCGCCTGACAAGTCGCCTCCCGTTCTGTACAATAGAACCGTTCTAATAGGAGCGACACAAGTCGCTCCGACTTAGAAAAAGGTTCCTGTACTACTTTGGGGGCGACTTGGGGCGACTTGCATAGACTTCTATACAGAAGTCGTTTTGCAAGTCGCCGTGGGAGTCGTGTGCAGGTTGCCTCGGTGAGGCGACCTGCAAGTCGTGCCGCCCCTGTGTGAACCGGGGCTAAGCTGCACTTTTTTGCCAGCCTGAAGGTTTTTCCCTTTTTATTATAGGCTCCAGGCAGCCATCCTGTGGTATCTGGCATCTCCTATTGAATGCCGAAATCCAAAGATTTGGGCAGCCATCTTGGCAGAGAAATGCTTGAATAGCAGTGTTTGTATCATTAGGTGGCACTTGCAGTTTGGAAGTAGGTCAGTGATAGAGCCCTGATTGTTGGGAGAGGGTAGGAACAAACTTAGGGAGCTGTACCAGATAAGGAGGGATAGATAATTTTCCCTCACAGGGTATCTCTTCTCCCACTCTCAGCCGGTTAAACTGCAAGGACATTGGAGATCTCAGGGCGGGGGGAGGTATCCAAATTTGTTATCTTATTTTGATACCTTCTTTAAAGGAAGTTCTCCTCAGGTATTCTGTGATCTGTAAGCTCATGTTATATTGCTATTAAAGTGTCTTGTTGATGGACATTACCTTTCTACTTCAAGTGTGTAATCCGCAACATACAGTGGGGACGGAAAGTATTCAGACCCCCTTCAATTTTTCACTCTTTGTTATAGTGCAGCCATTTGCTTAAATCATTTTAAGGTCATTTTTTTCCTCATTAATGTACACACAGCACCCCATATTGACAGAAAAACACAGAATTGTTGACATTTTTGCAGATTTATTAAAAAAGAAAAACTGCAATATCACATGGTCCTAAGTATTCAGACCCTTTGCTGTGACACTCATATATTTAACTCAGGTGCTGGCCATTTCTTCTCATCATCCTTGAGATGGTTCTACACCTTCATTTGAGTGCAGCTGTGTTTGATTATACTGATTGGACTTGATTAGGAAAGCCACACACCTGTCTATATAAGACCTTACAGCTCACAGTGCATGTCAGAGCAAATGAGAATCATGAGGTCAAAGGAACTGCCTGAAGAGCTCAGAGACAGAATTGTGGCAAGGCACAGATCTGGCCGAGGTTACAAAAAATTTCTGCTGCACTTAAGGTTCCTAAGAGCACAGTGGCCTCCATAATCCTTAAATGGAAGACGTGTGGGACGACCAGGACACTTCCTAGAACTGGCCGTCCAGCCAAACCGAGCTATCGGGGGAGAAGAGCCTTGGTGAGAGAAGTAAAGAAGAACCCAAAGATCACTGTGGCTGAGCTCCAGAGATATAGTCGGGAGATGGGAGAAAGTTGTAGAAAGTAAACCATCACTGCAGCCCTCCACCAGTCGGGGCTTTATGGCAGAGTGGGCCGACGGAAGCCTCTCCTCAGTGCAAGACACATGAAAGCCCGCATGGAGTTTGCTAAAAAACACCTGAAGGACTCCAAGATGGTGAGAAATAAGATTCTTTGGTTTGATGAGACCAAGATAGAACTTTTTAGCCTTAATTCTAAGCGGTATGTGTGGAGAAAACCAGGCACTGCTCATCACCTGTCCAATACAGTCCCAACAGTGAAGCATGCTGGTGGCAGCATCATGCTGTGGGGGTGTTTTTCAGCTGCAGGGACAGGATGACTAGTTGCAATCGAGGGAAAGATGAATGTGGCCAAGTACAGGGATATCCTGGACGAAAACCTTCTCCAGAGTGCTCAGGACCTCAGACTGGGCCGAAGGTTTACCTTCCAACAAGACAATGACCCTAAGCACACAGCTAAAATAACGAAGGAGTGGCTTCACAACAACTCCGTGACTGTTCTTGAATGGCTCAGCCAGAGCCCTGACTTAAACCCAATTAAGCATCTCTGGAGAGACCTAAAAATGGCTGTCCACCAATGTTTACCATCCAACCTGACAGAACTGGAGAGGATCTGCAAAGAGGAATGGCAGAGGATCCCCAAATCCAGGTGTGAAAAACTTGTTGCATCTTTCCCAAAAAGACTCATGGCTGCATTAGATCAAAAATGTGCTTCTACTAAATACTGAGCAAAGGGTCTGAATACTTAGGACCATGTGATATTTCAGTTTTTCTTTTTAATAAATCTGCAAAAATGTCAACAATTCTGTGTTTTTCTGTCAATATGGGGTGCTGTGTGTACATTAATGAGGAAAAAAATGAACTTAAAATGATTTTAGCAAATGGCTGCAATACAACAAAGAGTGAAAAATTTAAGGGGGTCTGAATACTTTCCGTCCCCACTGTATGTGGTGCCATGTGTTAAAAAAAATACCTTATTTCTTTAATGATTCAATTTCTACAAAACAACATGTGTTAACCTCTCAATTTTTGGGTATGCTGATTAAGCACCACCCACAGGCTGCCAAGTGCATCTGGCCAGAGAAAATAAGGCAAGAGGAGTTATGATTTCAGTGCCCCCGTTTATGAATTTTAAACATTAATTCCTCTACAATGCCTGAAGCTACAGAGAGCAGTGAGGGCATGTTTTAAATCTCATCTACTGGTTGTTAATATTTGAATGTCCATAACATGGCCACAGGTTCACTTTGACTTCCCCTTTTTACTAGTCACGCAAGGACCCAGCCAGATAAAAAAGGGCAGCACGGGAAAAGGTGCATCCCCCAACCCAGAAATTTGAACTTGCAGAGTAATTTAGATGCCAATTGAGCCATCGAGGGTCAGCAGAAAAAAAGAAAAGTAAAAGGCTTAATTTTTTTTAACATGCTTGATTTGTGTGGATGGATATATTGTAGAAAGTTAGGGTTGCACATACTATATTTATTAGGCGTAAAAGAAATAAAAACATTTTTTTAAACAAAGTGAAGTTGTATTGAATCCGTCGCACACCTTAAAGGCTCACCCCCAGGTTATGCAGGGCGATGTAGTGAATTGGTGAATAACGTCACCATGCAATCATAGAGTATAAAAGACCCTTATCACCATACCTTGGTATAGTGATCATCTTGTCCTTTATTCACAGCAACAGGCATTGCAGCCCAACTTTTCAGAACCTTGCAGGATCCCTTTTTAAGGCAGTGGCCCCCTAAGAGTCAGGGAAAGTCTGTTGGCTGTGCTCTGTGAGGTCCTGAAATGTTGTGATGCCTGATTTAAATAAAAGACAAGTTTATAACTATATACTATGTAGCAAGGTTGGGGATCTCTAGAGGCCTAATGGTGACCTCCAGAGTCAGGGAGAGCTGACATCCTTCTTGGTAGAGTGGGTTACAAGGCATAGTGGGTGTAATACAAGCTGAAGTTATGGGTGCCAGACACTTTTTGAATGCAAAGAGATTTATTGTCTCTTGAACAAGAACTGTGGGAGAGAGAGTTAGGGCCAGGACACCCTTAAGTAGATGCAATGATAATTGGCAGACTCCGAGACATCTATAGGTAAACAATTATACAGTGGAAGGCCTCCAGCCGGATACCACATGTGTATAGGTAGGACCACTGTCTTCTATGGCAACAAATCTTGTAACAGTCACTAATGGTAATTGTACTTAACTATTGGTACCACAGAATAGTTCTCCTCGCACACTATACTCTCGCACTGAAGGCCTAACTCACTGAGCTCCCCATCTCTCGTTAAACTCTCAAACCAAATCACCACTGGATCCCCTGAGCTCTTCCACTTCCATTACTCAGCATCTTCCTCAAGCGTCGCAACCGCTTCCCTGCTGGGTCCCTGGCTTGGCACTCACAGATACGCCTCAAGGGTCACCCCTGCTGACCCGCTAGGTCTCTGGCTTGGCTACTGCTCTGGTACTAGCTCCAGCTTACTCACAATGGTCTCCGGTAACAAGGTGGATGGCCCCTTAGTGGCGATAGCTTCCCCTCTACCTCCAACCTCAACTGGTTCCCCATCAGGCTGAACCGTTACTCTCAGTTGGACTCCAATCCTGCAGTCCCAACCCTGCACTGCTTCCCCTGATTCTGGATAGGCCCTCAGACAGCCTAGAAGCCGGGTGTCCCCGAGATAGGCCTCAGGCTTCTGGCCTAGCAGGCCAAGGGACTGAAGAAACCCCCGTCAATAGGCTGAGACACCCTATCCATTCATAACCTGACCTTGCTAAGGTGCAGCAAGTCCAGAACTAGAGAGGAATCAGTGGATATACTAATGCCCTGTACACACGGTCGGATTTTCCGACTGAAAATGTGTGATAGGACTTTGTTGTCGGAAATTCCGACCGTGTGTAGGCTCCATCACACATTTTCCATCGCATTTTCCGACACACAAAGTTTGAGAGCAGGCTATAAAATTTTCCGACAACAAAATCCGTTGTCGGAATTTCTGATCATGTGTACACAAATCCGACGCGCAAAGTGCCACGCATGCTCAGAATAAATAAAGAGATGAAAGCTATTGGCTACTGCCCCATTTATAGTCCTGACGTACGTGTTTTACGTCACCGCGTTTAGAATGTTCGGATTTTCCGACAACTTTGTGTGACCGTGTGTATGCAAGACAAGTTTGAGCCAACATCCGTCGGAAAAAATCCTAGGATTTTGTTGTCGGAATGTCCGATCAATGTCCGACCGTGTGTACGGGGCATAACATTTAACCAGGGCAACTACTGCCTGGCAAACTAAATTTACTTAACACCCCTCTGAAACACCATGGTGCTACAATAAGGTGTGCTTGTGAAGATCCTTTTTTTTTTTTTTCCCCTATGGTTTTATACAGCACACTTCTGAGTGCTGATATTAAAGAAATCTTATCTAACAATGTAAATCGTATACATTTATAATATAAAAATCTCACATGCCCAAAGTCAGAAAATAGCTCAAATATTACAACCTTCTATATCGCAGACTTCTAAGCTTGCTAAGTTACTTTTATCACTACATGCACCATTGTGCATGAATTACTTATATCACAAGCTGAAAGTAATGTAGACTCTGGTGGGAAGTTAAGTGCAGCAGCTCATTTGCTGAAAAACTTGAGTGCTAGTACTCTTTTTCACGTGTAGGTAATTTTAACTTTCAAAGTCATTACAGTGATTATAAATTGCTTATCTCACCCTCTCTGCTGTCTTGGGATGTGACCCGTGAATCAGTCAGTGGTTTTTCATACAAGTTAACATACCACAAAATCCCAAAACTGAAGCTTTCATGTATAAATCAGAATGATAACCTATTCTATTTAATCTTACAGAGAATCTGTCTACAAACGAACACTTGGTCATGCTGAAATTCACAAGTAAACAACATGTTTTCTCAACATCTTCATATCCAGATAAATGATGAATTGTATTCTCTAGGGTCCAGATACACAGCAGTATTAAGAGAAGGACTCACTGCAGCATATTCGTGGCTGATGGGCTTCTTTCTTGGAGAGTGTTCTACAATAAAAAGTTGAATTCTTAGCAGAAAACAAATACCATTTAATACAGTTATGTATTTAGCAAGTGCAAAGTACATTCATCAGTCTTGATACCAAGGTCAGGTTTATATTTTAAGCCTCCCATAGGCAAGCTGTTTTGTGACACCTAGAGATGGATTAAGGTAGAATGGGGCCCCAGGCAAGATAGCAAGAGTGTTTTCTTCAATTGACATTAATAAATATTGCAGTAGGCATATAGAAGCTGCTCCACTTGCATTGTCTATGGTGACATGGTCCCATTAAACACCAACTACCTACAAGTGCATCCTCCCTTATGAAGTTGGATAGCTTTGACTCATTTTCCGCTTGGCAGAAGCATGAAAGGGATTCTCAAGGTATTAAAAAAAAAAATATATATATATATATATATAGCTTTATATCAGCTTCTTGTAATCATCTGCACAGAACTGAAAGAGTGTGTGAGTGTGAGTGTGTGTGTGTGTGTGTGTGTGTGTGTGTGTGTGTGTGGGGGGGGGGGGTCAGATCTCTAAACCACTCAGGGTCTGTTGCAAGCCTATGAGCTGTCAAGGACCATACTAACAAAGTGGGGGATATTTAATTGGAATGCTGCAAGGAAAAAACAGTTCCTATACAGTATATGCATTTAGGCTGGCCATACACTGATCAAAATATGTGTGGTTTAGCAGGTACCAGCCGAATTTCAATCAGTATGTGGCCATCACCACTTGACAGAAGTGGATCATTAGATCAACTTCAGTCGAAGGGACCTGTTATAAATATTTCCTCAATCAGCAGCTGCAGCATATTCTGAAAGTCGGACAGTGGAATCAAAGTAATTGAAGTATAAATTCAATAATTTATGAGAATAATAAACAGTACAATAGACCATGAAACGTGACGTTTGAAAAAATTTGCTTTGGGTCTGAGTTGACCCTCATAACTGATTGAAAGGGGTTGTAAACCCTTGTTTTTTTCCCCCCTTAATGCATCCAATGCATTAAGATGAAAAAACACCTGGCAGTGACCGGCCCCCCAGTATCTCCCGTTTTACTTACCTGAGCCCCGTATTTCCCTCGGCGGGGACGTGCTGTCCCTCTCTCCACGGGTCCCGGCTCTTGATTGGATAGATTGATAGCAGTGCAGCCATTAGCTCCTGCTGCTGTCAATCACCTCCAATGAGGCGGGCGCCGGGGGCGGGGCCGTGTCCAGCATTCGTGTCTGTGGACGCAAATGCTTGACTCGGAAGCGTGACCGCAAGGTTACCCCCCTGGGACAGCGCTTCTCCTAGGAGGTTATCTGATGCGGGGAGGAGCCGTGAAAGCTGCCGGGGGACTCCAGAAATGGATGATCGGGGCCACTCTGTGCAAAACGAGCTGCATAGTGGAGGTACGTATGATATGTTTGTTATTTAAAAAAAACCAAAAAAAACAAGGGTTTAAGAGGAACAGCAAGGAAAGAAAATATATTTAGTACTTGAATATACCTTTGAAAGTAGCAGACCCAGCCCATTGCCAAGACTGTTAATCAGCTTTGTTCCAGATAAATAACCCAGTGACTTGTTGTAATGACAGTATAGGATTTGAAGTAGATCTTCAGAGAACGACTCTACAATTACAACACATTTGGTGGATTTGAAATAATTCTGCCTCTCTAATGCATCATTACATTTGTAAATGGAGCTTGTAAAACTCCAGGATGTCACGCACTACACTGATGTATCATAAAAGAGGCCCCAGAGAGCCACCCAAAGCTTTCAGGCCTCCTTGTGTAAAGGGGGGTCCTCTGTAAAGCATTGTAATTGCTTATATTTATTTCTAACGGGGGATAAAATGTTAATAAAACTGTCCCTTAAATTATAACTGGAGGTGTAGCTCAACTAAAGCCAACTGCCATCTATTGCACTCACTGAATGGCCTCCAGCTAAAACCTCAGATCATGTCTATGTCTAAACTTTGTGGCCTATGTTCGGGCAAAGCATCGGTCTACCAGTTGGTGGGAAAAAGGCTGTTGGGCCTTTCACTAGGGGAAAAAATTATTGTAAAGAGCTTTTCTATATTATGTTATAATTATTTACCCCTCGGGTTTGCGTTACATTTATTTTAAGCAGTGTTGAGAGCTTTTTGCTAGTTCCTTATTCGTTTGTGCATTTTTTTTGTTCTAAAGGAAATAAGACATCACAATAAACTATGACCAGAAAAGATACCCTCTTGACACAGTTGTTGCAGACATGTTAATTCAGAGTAGATAATCGTTTCTATTATGATAAAGGTGTTAGTCTAATCAAGAGAGTGTAGTATTACCCTCAGATAAGCCACTCCATTGGTTTATTATTTCACTGCACACCTGAAAATGACACACCTCACTCACCCAGCACTTACACCTTGAGATATTTTAAAGGAGTGCACTTTTTAGAAAAAAAAATAAAGTTCAAGTCAGACAGGAATAGAGGTTGCTGTGATTTATCTCTTCCAATCCTGCTGAGACAGTCTTTCCCTTCCTTACAAGTGGTGGGAGTGCTCTCTTGTACAGCCTTTGTAATCTAAAGGGGCAATGGATTGTTCCCAAATAAAGGGGAGTTAACCCCACTGGGGCAAAACTATTTAATGGGACCAGGAAATCCAAGAAAAGTAAATGGCAGAGCAGCCTCTCACTACAGTAGACACTCTCCAAACTCCAGGCACTAGGTTTGTGAAAGAGTCCTTCCTCGCAAGCTAGCGTCCAGTGCTAGTACCCAGTGGTCCTCTTCTGTTGGTCAGGGATCTGCTGATAGTCTCAGTCACTCATCACATCCAGCAAGTAAAACAAACACTGCACCCCTCCACTTCTGCATTAAAGTGGAACTTTAGCAATAACAACTTGATAAAAAAAAGTTCTTTAGCACGGAACATACAGTACATTCCACATGAATAATTGTGTTGCCAAAATTATTGTGTGCTGTAAAAGGCCTCCAGCATTGTTCCTGTTTCTTGATGGAGGCTGCCATTTTGCTGAAGCCCAGAGCCCCGAGGCAGCAGTAAATCTTTAGGCTGTCAGCAGATCGGCCTCTACATTTTCGGCACAGTGCCAAAAAATAGAGAACAACTGAGCATGTGCAGAGCAGCGCGAGACTGTGTATTACTGGATTTTAAATTTAAAAGATTAAGCACTTATTTTTAATGATTTACATGGCTCTACCTGCAAGATATGCCAGCTTGAAGTGATCTAGCAAGACTTTAATTTCTGACTAAAGTTCCACTTTAGTAAATATTCAGTTTAACTCTGTCCTCACTGCAGAAGGATGATACAGTAGCAACAAAGAAAGAAGTTCCACAGTAGGTATCAGCTACAGTCCAGGTTACAAGACCTTGACACGATAATCACAGAATGTATTCAGTGGTCATGGGATATGTTATGTCAACATAGGCATGTGAGTGGCATCTACCAGTCTGAGCAGAAACTTGGGAGTATTTTACATCTGGTTGGGAAACCATGCTTTTGCTTAGATCAGGGCTGTCCAACCTACGGGCCACGACCTGAATGCGGCCCAACACAAAATCGTAAACTGATTTAAAATTGTTGTATTTTTGGTTTTTTTCATCCTTTTAAATGCGTTTACACTGAGCGAACGCATGCGACCAGAGAAAAATTTGACAGTGTCTCTTTACTGAAATTTTATAAGTTTTATTTTCCCAAAGAAAAATATTCCACTTTTGACTATTAAGCCATATTCATTTAATCAGTTTTTGGCAGCACCTGCAGTATATTTGTAAGTAACTATATTCAAGGATGAAGCACACGAAGGGAAAAATTAGAACCAAAATATCTGATCACCACTTTGAGTATTCATTGAAAATTGCTACTACATCGAACTAGATATTGAAGCGTTAGTTTATAAAAAAAACAGTGTCAAATATCGCACTAGACATATGTTGCCCTCTTTTACTTTTATAATTAAAAATATTACCAACAAAAATTAAGTTTTTTATTACTCAGGTACATTATCTATATCAGTGATCGATTGGTGCTCAGTCTGAAGCTGTGGAGCTTGGTGTAAGTGGAGCTGGATTAAGTGGGAGTTAAAAACAAGAGTTAGAGTATACAAGTCTTGGTGTTTGTTTGCTGTTTGCTGTCTGTTGCTGTTTGCTGTCTGTTGCTGTTTGCTGTCTGTTTGCTGGGTT
Source organism: Lithobates clamitans (assembly GCA_037952925.1). Taxonomy (NCBI): domain Eukaryota; kingdom Metazoa; phylum Chordata; class Amphibia; order Anura; family Ranidae; genus Lithobates; species Lithobates clamitans. The sequence continues at coordinate 4,372,133 of JBBGZY010000271.1, forward strand.
GCCTTTTTGGGGGCTTTTCCTTTTAGTTTTTAATTTGCCTTTTGCTGTCACTTTTTAAATAGCTTTTTCTTTTCCTGGTTTCATCAGTCTATCAATTAAGGGGTGTGGTTAATTGCTCACAGGTGCCTATTTAACTGGTTGTAGGACTCAGTCTGAGCGTGCTCAGTCTGAAGCTGTGGAGCTTGGTGTAAGTGGAGCTGGATTAAGTGGGAGTTAAAAACAAGAGTTTAAAACAGGAGGTTATAACAGGGGTCATAGTACCTGTGTAGTGTGAGTATCTGAGTGTTGTCTGAGTAGTGTGTGTGGATTGTTAGTACTTGTGTATTGTGTACCTGTGTATTGTCGTGTACCTGTGTATTGTCTTGAGTATTAGTGCCAGGAAGCTAGCTGTTAGGTAATTTGGACAGGGTAAAATCCCCAAATCCTCACTAAATTTAATAGGTACGATCCCCGGCGGGTGTGGAGAGGCGACTCTTTGTACATCTTGCCGCATGTATGCGTTCCTTGATCATCCGATCGAGGACGAATACTGCTGTGCAAAATGTAAGCACGTTGTTTCCCTGGAAGCCCAGGTTCTGAATCTGGGGAAGCAACTGTCAGCACTGAGAAGTCCCTCCATACTAAAGGTGAGCCAGGAACGTACACGGCAGGTGCCGGCAGGGGCCAGCACAGAGGCGGGTGGAGACAAAGAGGTGCAGGCACTAGCAAAGAGTAGATGGGTGACAGTCAGGAGGGGTAGAGGGGGAAGTGCCAGAGAGGCCGATCCAGGACTGGAGCATCCCAATAAGTACGCTACATTGAGTGACATTGGTGTAACCAGTCAGGGACCAGCACTGCTGGAGATGAGGGACTCTCCTAGCTGCCAGGGAAAGAACTCCTCCAGTGAGAGTGGGGGGGCAGCAAAGGGAAAAGAAAGACAGATTCTGGTGGTAGGGGACTCAATTCTTAGAAGGACAGAGAGAGCAATCTGTAACCAAGACCTGAAGCGCCGAACAGTATGTTGTCTACCGGGCGCTCGGGTTCGGCACATCACGGATCTTGTGGACAGATTACTGGGAGGGGCTGGGGAAGACCCGGCTGTCATGGTGCACATTGGCACCAATGACAAAGTCAGAGGCAGATGGAGTGTCCTAAAGAACGATTTTAGGGACTTAGGAGCTAAATTGAGGAAAAGGACCTCCAAGGTAGTGTTCTCAGGAATACTATTGGTTACATCGAGCCACACCAGAAAGGCAGAGGGAGATTAGGGAAGTAAACAAGTGGCTGAAGAGCTGGTGTAGTATAGAGGGGTTTGGGTTCCTGGAGGACTGGGCCGACTTCTCAGTCGGTAACAGGTACATTAGAAGGGACGGACTGCACCTAAATGAGGAGGGTGCAGATCTGCTGGGAATGAAGATGGCCAAAAAGTTAGAGGGGTTTTTAAACTAGGCGATGGGGGGAGGGTCTAGAGACAGTGATAGCCAGCGCGGAAGATATTCCAGAGGGTAGTATTGGGGGCATTAGTGGTAGGTTAACCAAAGCACAAAAACACAAGGTGAGTATAGTAGCAAGTCCTAGTTGCAATCTTGAAACACCCAATACGAGGACAATATGTGACCGGTCTAAACTATGTGGCATGTTCACCAATGCCAGGAGCATGGCGGACAAGATGGGTGAACTAGAGATACTGTTGTACAAGGAGGATTTGGATTTTGTGGGAATTTCAGAGACCTGGTTCAACAGAGGGTAAAAAAGAGGGAGGGGTATGCCTATATATCAAGAATAATGTACAAGTGAATGTGAGAGATTACATCACTGAGGGGGCTAGGGAGGAGGTGGAATCTTTATGGGTAGAGCTCCAAAGGGATGAAGCTAAGGGGGGAAAATAATACTGGGAGTATGCTATAGGCCCCCTAACCTGAGGGAGGAAGTGGAGACGGATCTCTTATCACAAATTGGATTAGCAGCAAGGATGGGAAGTGTTATCATAATGGGGGATTTTAATTATCCAGACATAGACTGGGCGGAGGGAACCGCGCATTCATTTAAGGCTCGCCAGTTCCTTAGTGTCTTGCAGGACAATTTTATGGGTCAGATGGTAGACGCACCAACTAGAAATAAAACATTACTAGATCTACTGATTACCAACAATACAGACCTGATAACAAATGTGGAAATACGGGGCAATTTAGGTAACAGCGATCACAGGTCAATTAGTTTCAGTATAAATCACACAAATAGGAAACATGAAGGGAACACAAAGACACTGAATTTCAAAAGAGCCAACTTCCCTAAACTACAAACCTTGCTAAAAGGCATAAATTGGGATAAAATATTAGGAACAAAGAATACGGAGGAGAGATGGGTTTGCTTTAAGAGCATATTAAATAAGGGCATTAGCCAATGTATCCCATTGGGTAATAAATTTAAAAGAGCGAACAAACATCCTGGATGGCTTAACTCCAATGTAAAAATGCATATAAAAGCAAAGGCGAAGGCCTTCAAAAAATACAAGGTTGAGGGATCATCCCCAGCATTCAGAATTTATAAAGAATGCAATAAGAAATATAAGGGTGCAATTAGGATGGCTAAGATAGAACATGATAGACACATAGCGGAGGAGAGCAAAAAAAATCCCAAGAAATTCTTTAAGTATGTAAACAGTAAAAAAGGGAGGACAGACCATATTGGCCCCATAAAGAATGAGGAAGGACATCTGGTTACAAAGGATGGGGAGATGGCAAAGGTATTGAATTTATTCTTCTCCTCAGTCTTCACGAGTGAATCGGGGGGCTTTATCCTCATGACACAACACAGGAAGCACCTACATGGTTAACAGAGGACGGAATTAAAATTAGACTTGAGAAACTTAATATTAATAAATCACCGGGACCAGATGGCTTGCATCCGAGGGTACTTAGGGAACTCAGTCTGGTGATTGCCAGACCGTTGTTCCTAATTTTTACAGACAGTCTATTGACTGGAATGGTACCAGCTGATTGGAGAAAAGCCAATGTAGCACCAATATTTAAAAAGGGCCCAAAAAACATCCCTGGGAATTACAGACCAGTTAGCCTAACATCAATAGTATGTAAACTCTTGGAGGGGATGATAAGGCACTATATACAAGATTTTAGTAATAAGAATGATATCATTAGCAGTAATCAGCATGGATTCATGAAGAATCGTTCTTGCCAAACCAATCTATTAACCTTCTATGAGGAGGTGAGTTGCCATCTAGATAAAGGAAGGCCCGTAGACGTGGTGTATCTGGATTTTGCGAAAGCATTTGACACAGTTCCCCATAAACGTTTACTGTACAAAATAAGGTGCGCTGGCATGGACCATAGGGTGAGTACATGGATTGAAAACTGGCTACAAGGGCGTGTTCAGAGGGTGGTGATAAATGGGGAGTACTCAGAATGGTCAGGGGTGGGTAGTGGGGTTCCCCAGGGTTCTGTGCTGGGACCAATCCTATTTAATTTGTTCATAAACGACCTGGAGGATGGGATAAACAGTTCAATCTCTGTATTTGCAGACGATACTAAGCTAAGCAGGGCAATAACTTCTCCGCAGGATGTGGAAATCTTGCAAAAAGACCTGAACAAATTAATGGGGTGGGCGACTACATGGCAAATGAGGTTCAATGTAGAAAAATGTAAAATAATGCATTTGGGTGGCAAAAATATGAATGCAATCTATACACTGGGGGGAGAACCTCTGGGGGAATCTAGGATGGAAAAGGACCTGGGGGTCCTAGTGGATGATAGGCTCAGCAATGGCATGCAATGCCAAGCTGCTGCTAATAAAGCAAACAGAATATTGGCATGCATTAAAAGAGGGATCAACTGCAGAGATAAAACGATAATTCTCCCGCTTTACAAGACTCTGGTCCGGCCGCACCTGGAGTATGCTGTCCAGTTCTGAGCACCAGTCCTCAGGAGGGATGTACTGGAAATGGAGCGAGTACAAAGAAGGGCAACAAAGCTAATAAAGGGTCTGGAGGATCTTAGTTATGAGGAAAGGTTGCGAGCACTGAACTTATTCTCTCTGGAGAAGAGACGCTTGAGAGGGGATATGATTTCAATTTACAAATACTGTACTGGTGACCCCACAATAGGGATAAAACTTTTTCGCAGAAGAGAGTTTAATAAGACTCGTGGCCACTCATTACAATTAGAAGAAAAGAGGTCTACCCTTAAACTACGTAGAGGGTTCTTTACTGTAAGAGCGGCAAGGATGTGGAATTCCCTTCCACAGGCGGTGGTCTCAGCGGGGAGCATTGATAGCTTCAAGAAACTATTAGATAATCACCTGAATGACCGCAATATACAGGGATATGTAATGTAATACTGACACATAATCACACATATAGGTTGGACTTGATGGACTTGTGTCTTTTTTCAACCTCACCTAACTATGTAACTATGTTAACTTGTGACCTGCCTGACTTTTTCTGCTCATCATCTTTCCTTATTTTTAGTGTATTTTATGTGTGGCCCAAGACCATTCCTCTTCTTCCAATGTGGCCCAGGAAGGTCAAAAGGTTGGACACCTCTGGCTTAGACCATAATTTAAAACCCATCTCCTTGAAAATTCAACCAGCCACAGTGTTTGTAGTATGCAGGCCAACGTGTTTGGCCATAGACCTCTATTGATCTGAAGTCTTGGGTGGCAACTTGTATTCTTAGAGGAGGTCAGCAATTGAAGCTTCTCTACAGTATTTTTCTCAGAACAGTTTTGCTTTCGCTTGTAAGGCTCCTTTTACACTTGTGCGGCTTGGGATCCGACTTGGGAGACCAAGTCGCAGGACATGTTAAATGCCATGTTTCTTTATGAGAGCCATGCCAGTTGACATTACTGAAGTCGCTGCAACTTCAGAAAAGGTTTCTGCACCTACCTTGATCCGACTTTGACACAACTTCAATGCCAGAAAGTGTAAAAGTCTTATCAAAGTCATTCGAGTCTGTCCAAATCTTATATGTAATTTTCTGTACATCGGACATTTTTATAATGGAGATAAGACAGCATAATTTGAGAGAAGTAAGCAGAAGAAGAAAAAGGAAATAGTTGGGTGAAACTGAGTGTTGCTTAGTAAGGTTAGTATTGCTGCCTTTCAGCCTAGATTTCCCCCTAAATACATAAAATTTTAACGTGCAAACACTGGTAAGTTTGTTAGCTTCTGCCCGGGACTAGGGATGAGCTTCGATTTCAAGTCGAACTCATGCTCTACTCGAACATTGGCTGTTCGCAAGTTCGCCGAACAGCGAACAATTTGGGGTGTTCGCGGCAAATTCGAATGCCGCGGAACACCCTTTAAAAGTCTATGGGAGAAATCAAAAGTGCAAATTTTAAAGGCTTATATGCAAGTTATTGTCATAAAAAGTGTTTGGGGACCTGGGTCCTGCCCCAGGGGACATGGATCAATGCAAAAAAAAGTTTTAAAAACTGACGTTTTTTCAGGAGCAGTGATTTTAATAATGCTTAAAGTCAAACAATAAAAGTGTAATATCCCTTTAAATTTCGTACCTGGGGGGTGTCTATAGTATGCCTCTAAAGGGGCGCATGTTTCCTGTGTTTAGAACAGTCTGACAGCCAAATGACATTTTGAAGAAAAAAACACATTTAAAACTACCCGCGGCTATTGCATTGCCGACAATACACATAGAAGTTCATTGATAAAAACGGCATGGGAATTCCCCACAGGGCAACCCCGAACCAAAAAAAAAATTTTAAAAAAAATGATATGGGAGTCCCCCTAAATTCCATACAAGGCCCTTCAGGTCTGGTATGGATATTAAGGGGAACCCCAGCCAAAATGTAAAAAAAAAATGACGTGGGGTTCCCCCTAAATTCCATACCAGACCCTTCAGGTCTGGTATGGATTTTAAGGGGAACCCCGCGCCAAAAAAAAAAAAATTAAAAACGGCGTGGGGTCCCCCCAAAAATCCATACCAGACCCTTATCCGAGCACGCAACCTGGCAGGCCGCAGGAAAAGAGGGGGCGACGAGAGTGCGGCCCCCCCCTCCTGAACCGTACCAGGCCACATGCCCTCAACATTGGGAGGGTGCTTTGGGGTAGCCCCCCAAAACACCTTGTCCCCATGTTGATGAAGACAAGGGCCTCATCCCCACAACCCTGGCCGGTGGTTGTGGGGGTCTGCGGGCGGGGGGCTTAACGGAATCTGGAAGCCCCCTTTAACAAGGGGACCCCCAGATCCCGGCCCCCCCCTGTGTGAAATGGTAAGGGGGTACTTACCCCTACCATTTCACTAAAAAACTGTCAAAAATGTTAAAAATGACAAGAGACAGTTTTTGACAATTCCTTTATTTAAATGCTTCTTCTTTCTTCCTTCATCTTCTTCTGGTTCTTCTGGCTCTTCTGGTTCTTCCTCCGGCGTTCTCGTCCAGCATCTCCTCCGCGGCGTCTTCTATCTTCTTCTCCTCGGGCCGCTCCGCACCCATGGCATTGGGGGGGAGGCTCCCGCTCTTCTCTTCATCTTCTTCATCTTCTTCTTCTTCTTCATCTCTTCTTCCTTCTTCATTTCTTCTCCGGGCCGCTCCGCAGCCATGCTGGCATGGAGGGAGGCTCCCACTGTGTGACGGCGTCTCTTCGTCTGACGGTTCTTAAATAACGGGGGGCGGGGCCACCCGGTGACCCCGCCCCCCCCCTCTGACGCACGGTGACTTGACGGGACTTCCCTGTGACGTCACGGGGAATGCCACAGGGAAGTCCCGTCATGTCCCGTGCGTCAGAGGGGGGCGGGGGCCCCCCGTTATTTAAGAACCGTCAGACGAAGAGACGCCGTCACACAGCGGGAGCCTCCCTCCATGCCAGCATGGCTGGGGAGCGGCCCGGAGAAGAAATGAAGAAGGAAGAAGAGATGAAGAAGAAGAAGATGAAGAAGATGAAGAGAAGAGCGGGAGCCTCCCCCCCAATGCCATGGGTGCGGAGCGGCCCGAGGAGAAGAAGATAGAAGACGCCGCGGAGGAGATGCTGGACGAGAACGCCGGAGGAAGAACCAAAAGAGCCAGAAGAACCAGAAGAAGATGAAGGAAGAAAGAAGAAGCATTTAAATAAAGGAATTGTCAAAAACTGTCTCTTGTCATTTTTAACATTTTTGACAGTTTTTTAGTGAAATGGTAGGGGTAAGTACCCCCTTACCATTTCACACAGGGGGGGGCTGGGATCTGGGGGTCCCCTTGTTAAAGGGGGCTTCCAGATTCCGATAAGCCCCCCGCCCGCAGACCCCCACAACCACCGGCCAGGGTTGTGGGGATGAGGCCCTTGTCTTCATCAACATGGGGACAAGGTGTTTTGGGGGGCTACCCCAAAGCACCCTCCCAATGTTGAGGGCATGTGGCCTGGTACGGTTCAGGAGGGGGGGGGCCGCACTCTCGTCCCCCAGTCTTTTCCTGCGGCCTGCCAGGTTGCGTGCTCGGATAAGGGTCTGGTATGGATTTCTGGGGGGACCCCACGCCGTTTTTTTTTTTTTTTTTGGCACGGGGTTCCCCTTAAAATCCATACCAGACCTGAAGGGCCTTGTATGGAATTTAGGGGGACTCCCACATCATTTTTTTTTTTTAATTTTGGTTCGGGGTTGCCCTGTGGGGAATTCCCATGCCGTTTTTATCAATTAACTTCTATGTGTATTGTCGGCAATGCAATAGCCGCGGGTAGTTTTAAATGTGTTTTTTCCTTCAAAATGTCATTTTGCTGTCAGACTGTTCTAAACACGGGAAACATGCGCCCCTTTACAGGCATACTATAGACACCCCCCAGGTACGAAATTTAAAGGGATATTACACTTTTATTGTTTGACTTTAAGCATTATTAAAATCACTGCTCCTGAAAAAACGGCCGTCTTTAAAACTTTTTTTTGCATTGATTCATGTCCCCTGGGGCAGGACCCGGGTCCCCAAACACTTTTAATGACAATAACTTGCATATAAGCCTTTAATATTAGCACTTTTGATTATCCATGTTCGTGTCCCATAGACTTTAACGGTGTTCGCGTGTTCGCGTGTTCGAACGAACTTTTTTCCTGTTCGCATGTTCTGGTGCGAACCGAACAGGGGGGTGTTCGGCTCATCCCTACCCGGGACCGACCCTAGTGTGTGTTTGCATACATGTTTGTGATAGGGACACTGCGTAAACGTCTTCAGGGCATGGACTGATGTGGCTGGTTGTGTGTTCCCTAAGAAAGTGGTTCAAAATATGTTGGTGCTTTCTAAATGAGCAACATAATTGTATTAACTGATGAAAGATCTTCCACATATGGTCAACACAACTGACCAAGCTTTTCTCTTTACTCTTAATAGACACAGCACATCTATATGGGTTAATAGCCTAATATATATGCCAGTAAGATGAATTGGGCCCCCAGTGATAAGGCTGCATTCCTGACCCTGTATGAAATCCCTTCATACTTCAGCTGCTTCATTAATCAAAGTTAAATAGTTGTGAGAAATAAATCACTGATACTATGATAGTCCCTGTGCTCTTGTTTGTACAATTTACCACATACAGCCATTTGTCATCTCGAATAAATACAGTGCAAAGCAAACTCCATTACACTATAAGTTGCATATTATTGTTTAAAATAAAATAACAGGCTAATCTCCATTACTTCCCTAATTATGTCCGTTTTGAACCAAGGCTGATTATGCTATTGGATGGGAGTCCAAGTGCATTAGGTATATTAGGTAACAATAACAATGTAATAAAAATGCTCATTTACTTGCAATAGCCATTTCCTCACTGCTTCTGTGCAGAATTTACTTCTGGAAAAGTAAAAACTTGGCTCACCATATACATCATATTACTCAAAAGCAAAGCTGCCTTTTTAGGTATTGTCTGCAACAGATGAACAGCATACAGATTAAGGTATTTAAAAATTATAGATTTATTTAGTTACAAAAACATACAAAACAAATTGCATTTAAAATCATTGGCTATTCACAATTATGTCTTTGAGCAGAGGTCTCAAACTGGCGGCCTTCCAGCTGTTGCAAAACTACAAGTCCCATGAGGCATTGCAAGGCTGACAGTTAAAAGCATGACTCCCACAGGCAGAGGCATGATGGGACTTGTAGTTTTGCAGCAGCTGGAGGGCCGCCAGTTTGAGACCCCTGCCTTAGAGCAAAAAAGAACACACCACCTGAATATCATATAAAGTAAAATACTTAAATTGAGGGACCCAAAGGTCACTCTCCAAAGATTGATGTGGTAACGTATTTGTGAAAAAGGCGGTGTGTCGAAATGCAGTTCAGCTCATGTTGCGCGTATTGAAAAGACGCCTCTTCAGGAGCTTATGGCGCGTTAGTGTTATAGTCAGAAAAGGGGGGGTAAGCAGAGAACAAAGTCCACAGCGCAGCTGGGGATGCGGGGATATCTCCTCACGTAGCTTCTAAGCCAATCTGTGAGACAGCCTCGCACAAGAACTTTGAGGCAATTGGTAGTTGCTTGTATAGCCAGTAGGAAATGCTGAAGGGCAACTATTGTGGCAAATATGGATTTATCGGGGGATCCCCCACTAATTATATAACTCCATTATATTATATAACTGCGCTGTGGACTTTGATCTCTGCTTACCCCCCCTTTTTTTCTGACTATAATGCCCCGTACACACGGTTGGACTTTGTTCGGACATTCCGACAGCAAAATCCTAGGATTTTTTCCGACGGATGTTGGCTCAAACATGTCTTGCATACACACGGTCACACAAAGTTGTCGGAAAATCCGATCGTTCTGAACGCGGTGACGTAAAACACGTACGTCGGGACTATAAACAGGGCAGTGGCCAATAGCTTTCATCTCTTTATTTATTCTGAGCATGCAAGGCACTTTGTCCGTGGGATTTGGGTACACACGATCGGAATTTCCGACAACGGATTTTGTTGTCGGAAAATTTTATATCCTGCTCTCAAACTTTGTGTGTCGGAAAATCCGATGGAAAATGTGTGATGGAGCATACACACGGTTGGAATTTCCGACAACAAGGTCCTATCACACATTTTCCATCGGAAAATCCGACCGTGTGTACGGGGCATAACACTAACACGCCATAAGCTCCTGAAGAAGCGTCTTTTGAATATGCACAACACGTAGAGCTGAGCTGCATTTGACACACCACCTTTTTCACAAATACGTTACCACATCAATCTTTGAAAAGTGACCTTTGGGTCCCTCAATTTATGTATTTCACTTTATATGATATTCAGGTGGTGTGTTGTTTTTTCTCTAAGGCATAATTGTGAACAGCCAATGATTTTATATGCAATTTGTTTTGCATGTTTTTGTAACTAAATAAATCTATATTTTTTAAATACCTGTGTTATGCCTATAAAGTTCATCATCCGCAAACTTATTTCTCAAAGTTAAATTTATCAGGACGTGGCATGTTTATACCCAATCCTCATATCCACAGTGTCATGGACGTACTGCGCATGGCTCTGCAACTGGCCGCGGGCGCACCGGTCCATTGGGACGTGTTCCAGTCCATAGGCATTCAGCAGTAAATAGACGCCAATGCGCATGCGCAGACTGCGGACATGCGCACAGTAACACAGCTTTGACGCCCAGTGATCCTTAAAAGGGGCCTCTTCAGAATGCATCCTTGCTGTCTGATCTGCAGTTCATCCTCTACACGATCCTGAACCCGCATCTGCTTCAGTGTTACCCAGCTTTTCCTGACCTCGCTGCTGTCTCCAGTCCTGACCCCTTGGCTTTCCTTTGACCTGCTCTATGTTCCTGTTTGTTTAATCTCCTGTTGCCGATTCTGCCTGGACTTGACCATTCTCTGCCTGCTGCTTTTGTCTGATTAATCCGCTGCTGTGACCTTGCTTGTCTGACCCTGCTTCTGTCTGCTATCTTGCGCAGGTGCGCGCTTGCCTACAAGTCCTGCATCCGTGTGCATCTGCCTACAAGTCCTGCATCCGTGTGCATCTGCCTACAAGTCCTGCATCCGTGTGCATCTGCCTACAAGTCTTGCATCTGTGCGCACCTGCCTGCTACTTCTCAGCATTCCTTCATCCACAGCAATCAAGCCTGTTCCTGTCTCTGCCAAGCTGACTTCATCTTGAGTCAAGCGGACCCTGCAGGCTCTCCTACTCCGCTGTGCTCCGAGGGTCACTGTTCCCACTCCAGTGATCCCGGAACCAGAGCCGTACGAGAGGTCTCCCTCTGCACGTCAGGCTCACCTCCAAGGTACGTGTCAGTATCAGACAGCCATGCCTGAGCCTGCAAGAGGGACCTCTCCCACAGATGAAGTGTGCCAGCACCTCTCCGCTCTTGCTCAAGTGGTGGAATCTCTCCGGGACAGTTACAAGCATTTGGAAAAGCGAGTGCAACTCCTGGCTAACCCTGCTATTGACCGGTCACCTTCAGAGACCTTCATCACGCCTGCAGCAATGATGTGTTCTCCTGAACCAAGGGTACCTACCCCTGAGAAGTTCTCTGGCACCGAAATAAATTTCGGGCATTCCGCAATGCCTGCAAACTGTATTTCTCACTACAGCCCCAGACATTCACCCAAGAGACCACCAAGGTGGGGTTCATTATTTCACTGTTACAAGGAGCACCTCAGTCCTGGACCCATCATCTGCTTGAGGGTCTCCATGTTGTACTGGACTCTTTGCAAACTTTCTTCAACGCCATGTCCTTACTTTATGACGATCCGCAGCGGTCTTCCACTGCAGAGGCTATCCTTCATGCGCTCCAGCAAGGCCGCCGAGCGGTCGAGGACTACATTATGGACTTCAGACACTGGAGCACAGATACCCAGTGAAATAGTGCAGCCCTGCGGCATCAGTTCCGTCTCGGCCTGTCCGAAGAATTAAAAGATGAACTTGCCCGGGTCAGCATACCTAGCTCCCTGGAAGCCTTGTTTTCCCTGACTATACAGATGCATCGACGCTTTTGTGAGCGTAAGGCCGAGAGAGCAGCCCAGCAGACCTATTCCACCAGGACACTACCCCGAGTGCCTGCTTCTGCTTGTCCTGCTTCCCCCCCACGCTGCCCCAGTCCATGCTGCACCTAACAAACGGACTTCAGAACCCCTCGGACTTAAGCAGCTGGGGTTAATAGGGCCCGCTCTGTCACCCGAAGAATGATTACGCCGGCAGCAGAATAACCCCTGTCTGTACTGCGGGGAAGCCGACCACTATGTATACGCCTGTCCAGCAAAGCTCCGGAGATGTCTATCCATATCCTCGCCCAGTTACCCCGCACCTGTTGCCAGCACTACACAACTGGTTCTCCCCATCATATTCCAATTTCCAGGAAGGACTGTTCCGGTCAAGGCAATTATTGACTGTGGGGCTTGCAGTTGTTTTATCGACCTAAACTTTGCTCATCAACAGCTCATTCCCCTCCAACCCAGGGCTCAAGGACTTTCCATTCTCCTAGCAGATGGTTCCTGCATCAAGTCAGGTCTGGTCACCCAGCAGACCCCTCCGTTACCTGTGATCTCTGCCACTAAACACAAGAAACTGGTAAGTTTGGATGCAATTGCGTCCCCTCTATTCCCAGTCATTCCAGGACTAGCTTGGCTTCGGGCCCATAACCCGCAAATTGACTGGGGTTCTGGAAGTATCAAGTTCCAATCTCTCTACTGCTGGGAACATTGCCTGCCCACTCCTCCCAGAGCTTCTGGCCCCCTGTTATGTATGGAACCCGACCCGGAGGTACGTTCATTAGTACCGGAACCTTACCTTGAGTTTCTGGACGTTTTCAGTAAACGGGGGGCTGAGACTCTCCCTCCACACCGTTCCTATGACTGCCCGATTGAGTTACTGTCCGGGGCGGAGACTCCCTTCGGAAATTTTTCCTCTGTCTGAGCAGGAGTTGGAGGTACTGAAGGAATATGTGGATGAGAACCTGAAAAGAGGATTTATCAGACCATCTACCTCTCCGGCAGGAGCAGGAATCTTTTTTGTTGAAAAAAACGATCATACCTTATGGCCCTGTGTGGATTACTGGAAGTTGAATAAAGTTACGGTAAATAACCGGTATCCTTTGCCTCTGGTACCCGAGCTCCTCCAAAGACTAGGACCCACAGCTGTTTTCACCAAGCTAGACCTGCGAGGGGCCTACAACTTGGAGCGAATTCATGCAGGGGGATGAGTGGAAGACTGCTTTCCGTACTAGATTCGGCCACTATGAGTACTTAGTGATGCCCTTCGGTCTGTATAACGCCCCTGCGACCTTTCAGCACTTTGTGAATAATATTTTCGAAGGCTGCCTAGACATTTTTGTGATCATCTATCTGGATGATATCTTGATTTTCTCCTCATCCCTGGATCAGCACCGAAAGCACGTGAAGACTGTACTCTGCTGACTCCGCCAACACGGACTATATGCTAAACCTGAAAAATGTGAATTCAAGCGGCAGAGTAATCAGTTCCTGGGTCTGGTGATCTCCACTGAGGGGTTCAAGATGGATCCGCAGAAAGTCACAGCTGTCCTGGGTTGGCCTGCACCATCAGACAGGAAAAGGGGAACACCGGTTTGTCGGATTCGCAAACTTTTACCGCAGGTTCATCAAGGGGTTCTCCAATATCATTTCCCCAATCACACAGCTGACTAAGCAAAATGTCCGGTTCAATTGGAATTCCGAGGCCCAGAAGGCCTTTACCACCTTAGGGGACTTTTTACCTCTGCCCCCATCTTGAGTCATCCGGATCCTTTCTTACCTTATCTACTTGAGGTGGACGCCTCAGAAGTGGCAGTAGGAGCAGTCATTTCCCAGCGCCAGGGTCTGAAGGATTTGATGCATCCCATAGACTTTTTCTGCCATAAACTTTCTCCTGCCGAGAGAAACTATGCTGTGGGTGATCGGGAACTCCTGGCTATCAAGGCTGCGCTTAAAGAGTGGAGGTACCTGCTGCAAGGGGCAGCACATCCCATACTCATATACACCGATCACAAGAAACTGGAGTATTTAAGAACTTTCAAGCGCCTGAAGCCGTGTCAGGCGCGTGAAGCCGTGTCAGGCGCGATGGGCGCTATTTTTCTCCAGATTCTTGTTCCATATCATCTACCGGCCTGGGTCAAAGAACGTCAAACCAGATGCCCTTTCCCGTATGTTCAATGATCCTAAAGAAACTTCAGTTCCTGATACCATCTTATCCCACAACAACTTCCTTCTCCTTCAGTCTGATTTGATGCCCAGCCTAAGACAAGCCTCAGTGGGAATATCCAGTCCTCCAGGAGTCACCCTGTTGCCCAGGGATGGGTTACTTTGCAAAGGCAATAAAATTTTCGTACCAGAGACTTTCCAGACAAAGGTACTCAGTCTTTGCCATGATAATCCTTTGGCTGGCTATTTTGGCATCCACAAGACTCTGGAGCTGACTCAGCACATGTTCTGGTGGCCGAACCTTGAGAAACACTGCGTGGACCTGGAACCTGTTCCACCCTGAATACAGTTCCAAAGATTAACTTAACCTTTATATCCTACATGGAGGTCAGCTTTAAAGTGATTGTAAACTGATGTTTTTTTTCTTAATAATGAACATGTCATACTTAACTGCTCCCGGCTCCTCCCCCCTGCTGAGTGCCTACCATAGCAAGCCGATGGCTAAAGTGGCACTTGTGCAAACTCATTCTCAAGCCACGATCTGTCCATTGACACACAGAGCGAGGCTCTGCCCCACCCTCACTGGCTGTGATTTGACAGCGGCAGAAGCCAATGACTCCCGTTGCTACCTCTGAGCAGTGGCGGCTGGTGCTCAAAATTTTTAGGGGGCGCAAACAAATTGAAAAATTCTGAAAAATACTGAAACAAAAACATCAATTGCAGCCACTGTGCCCATCATATGCAGCCACTGTGCCCATCATATGCAGCCAACTCTGCCCATCATTTGCAGCCAACTCTGCCCATCATATGCATCATATGCAGCCAACTCTGCCCATCATATGCAGCCAAATCTGCCCATCATATGCAACCACTGTGCCCATCATATGCAGCCACTGTGCCCATCATATGCAGCCACTGTGCCCATCGTATGCAGCCAACTGTGCCCACCGTATGCAGCCAACTGTACCCATCGTATGCAGTCAACTGTGCCCAGCAAATGCAGCCAACTGTGCCCAGCAAATGCAGCCAACTGTGCCCATCATATGCAGCCAACTGTGCCCATCATATGCAGCCAACTGTGCCCAGCAAATGCAGCAACTTGTGCCCAGCAAATGCAGCCACCTGTGCCCATCATATGCAGCCACCTGTGCCCATCATATGCAGCCACGTGTGCCCAGTATATGCAGCCACTGAGCCCATCAAATGCAGCCACCGTAAACAACCGACCCCCCCATGGCAGCACCCCCTGCGCTGCTCGTGACTCTGGCGTAGCACCCCATTGGATCTCAGGTTCTGGTAAACACCCCCCACAGCTCACGGATAGTGGTTCTGGTAGCGCACCCCCCCAATCCCCCTATGGCTCGGACAGCGCTCAGGGGACTTACCGTAGCTCTGCAGCAGCTCCTCCCAGAGCGGTGGCGACCTCAAGCTCATCCAATATGGTTGCCGGCGCTTTAGCAATCAGGAAACAGGTCTGACACCCTGCCTCCGGATTGGTGGGGAGGAAGGTTAGTGTGGAAATAGCAAGAATTAATTTACTATCCTCACACAACTGGGTGGGATCAGGGCACACTCTCTGCGCCCCGATCCCACCCTATTTTGAAGCCTATTAGAGCCTCTGGCTCTAATCAGGTGCTTCAAAAAGTACCGATCCCTCCCACCCCCACCATGGGAATCCATGCAGCCGGCGTCCTGAAAGGGGCTGGGCGCATGGATGGGGGGGTGTGGCGCCCGTGCGCCCACAGTGCACGGGCCACCACTGCTCCTGAGGAGAGAGAGAGAGCGGAGAGAGCCACTGCTCTTCTGTACAGCACTGGATCGATATTGAGCTCAGGTAATGGAGGGGGGAAACTAAAATCTCTATATCTACTTGCAGCTGCAACCTAAGACTAACCCAGTGTTTCTCAACTCCAGTCCTTAAGGCGCCTCAACAGGTCATGTTTTCAGGATTTCCCTCAGATGAAACAGCTGTGGTAATTACTAAGGCAGTGATATTGATCAACTGTGCAAAATAATGAAAAGCCTGAAAACATGACCTGTTGGGGAACCTTGAGGACTGGAGTTGAGAAACACTGGACTAACCTATTTAGCCCTGTAAAGCAAAAAACTTGTAAATTTTATGAAGCCGTTCTGGTCCGGTCTCCAACGGTGGAAGCTGTGTACAGCAGACAGCCGTCAACGGCTGGGAAGTGACATCATCCATAGAGTTACTATTGGGCTTCCGTTGCTGGCTGCCTCCTCAGCACCCACCTCCACAGCGAAGCAGAGACCGGAGCGGCTTCAGAAAAGGTATGTATATCCATTTTTGCTTTACAGGGCTAGATAGGATAGTCTTAGATTGTGGCTGCAAATAGATTTAGAGATTTTAGTTTTAGGCTGAACTTCTACTTTAAAGGTAAAAAACATTCTGACTTTAGAAGCACTTTAGTATATGTGAACCCTCACTTTGTAAAACAACCGATTCAGTTTAAAATAGAGATGAAAGGCAAAACGCTTGTGTATACCTATAAAAAAAAACTATAAATCTATATATTTTTGTTTTTTTTATAATTGATCACATACCCTCTGTTCTCAGTTGCATAAAGAGTTTCTAGTGCTGGAGGAGTGCTGATACACCCCCCCCCCCCCTCTGTACAGCCAAAGTCTAATCATTGGAGGAGAGCAGGCTAAGTTCCCAGCACATCCAGAAAACTTACCAGGCTGTGCTATCAAGCTTAGTGTGGTCAGTTTATAGTGGTAAAGCAGAGGGACTGGCAGGAACACCATTAATTTCACACAAAGGAAGCAATACAAAGAGAACAGGATACTTTTTCATACAAGTACATGGTACAACAGGCACATATCAGGAAAAGGAAATTTTGGGGTAACAATCTTTAAGTTAATTTCCACTTGAATACATTTTCAATCACCGTATTCATCAGTGTATAATGCACACTTTTATCCCCCGAAAATAGGGGGGAAATCGCGGGTGCACGTTATACGCCGACAGCGTACCTCAGAGGGGAAGGAGGGGGACGAGCGCCACCGGAATTTACCGAGCCGTTATCTCCTCTCCACTCGGCTCTCAGCTTGGCTCTCACTCAGGTTTCAGCTTGGCTCTCACTCGGCTCTCACGTCACACACACAGTCCCGCCTCTGCCCCCGGCATTGGACCAGTGTTCTGTCTATTACAGGAGCTGGTCCAATGGCAGAGGTGGGACTGTGTATGCGACTGCCGACTGAGAGCCGAGTAAACAGATGATGGCTGGGTGATTTCCTACGAGAGATGGGAGATGGTGAGCTGCATTGATGGGGGAGATGGGCCCAGATCAAGCTGCAGATGGGCACAGATCAGTCTGCAGATGGGCACAGATCAGGCTGCACTAAAGCTCACTGACCATTATTTTTCTTCAAAGTGATTTATTTTAAATGTAGCTGTCACATTTTTGCTTAATAATCTAATGTTATGTTATAGCTTAGTATTTGGCACCATCTAGTAGTCACAATAGGGAGTGAACTACATTTTATTTCTTTAGTGAAGAAGCTGACAGGAAGTGTTTTGTTTTGTATACTTTGGACATTAACTTGACCTACCAACAATGCCTAGTTACCTCCCATGAGCATCAAGAGACTGAACTACATTCTGGGAAGGCTATAAAAGAACCCTGCGTGGCCATCTTAGGTCTCTTGTTCCTGGGACGCATGGCTTGCCAGCAGGGCTCTGTGGGTGTGTGTGTCCCACAGAGTTGCGGCCTACCTCGTGCGGAGCAGAACAGCCAGCGATCCTGCCTTAGATCACAGTGTGCTAGAGTAGCAGTGTGAG
Source organism: Lithobates clamitans (assembly GCA_037952925.1). NCBI lineage: Eukaryota > Metazoa > Chordata > Amphibia > Anura > Ranidae > Lithobates > Lithobates clamitans. The sequence goes on from JBBGZY010000271.1 coordinate 4,389,995, forward strand.
AATTCCAGAGATCCTTGAAGGAGGTAACCGAGGACTCCCGGTTGTCGGTGAGCAGCCTTTGATCCGGCCTTACATCACAGCGTGCTGGAGCAGAAGTGTAATTGATCCAGAGACCCTTGAAGGAGGTAACCGAGGACTCCTGGTCATCTGTGAAATGGAACAGCGTGACAGCGTGACGGCGTGGCCGCAGCGAACGAACTGAGATACTGTGGAGCAGAACTGTTCTACCCTGCAGACCTGGTTGAGTGAGAGGGCTGCTGCCCAAAGTTTCATTGACGCACTTTCACACACTTGTATCTATAACACAGTGCTGCTGGGACATGCAGTCCCACAGAGGAGATTTAAAGGGATAAAGACTGAGTTTAATATAGGCCTCAAGCCTGTACTTCACTACAGTTTGACACTGTGTTATACCAAATCACTTGCACCAGGGATAGTTGCAGTGCTGCTGCACCACAACAATAGTTCAACATTCAGTTTGCTTTGACTCGGGTTTTGTTAACCACTGGATTACAAATTAACCTACACATAGCTATCAGAAGACAGAAGAAAAGAAGGACTGCCTCTGTTCACGCAAGGCCTTGCATTCTACTGTTTCACAAGGTTATTGTAATATCAAGCAGTAGGAGCTCCCTAGGGATTGTGCTATGATTTGTTAAAATAGCATTTGCCTTTTCTACAGTTACAGAGCGTGCTGGGAGTGGGACAGTGCACATAGTAAAGTCAGTTCACTCTGTCATTGGTCCCATCTCATAAACGCATTGCTAAGAGGTTAATTTAAACACTTTCCATTTGTGTAATACTCTATTGTGAATTGATTCTGTTGGCTGTCATACTACGTTGGTCTGACAGTACAACTGGTGTAACCATTATTTTGAAGTAAATACAGTAAAACATTATTCTTGTTTAAGTATTCCTGTGTGGAGTGTTGCTTCCTTTGAATTGCTGACCAGGTGGAAGCTAGAGATTAAAGGTAAAGACAAAAAGGTATATTCTATTTTATATTGTGAAATCGTCTTTAAGTTTCTACCACACACTACATTACACCACAGCTGTGTCAAGGGGACTGAGCCAAGTTAAGGGGGTGTGATAGCAAAGTACAGGCCCAATCAAAACCAGCAGCTCCTTCGGGGTTCAGTGCTACATAAAAAGAAAAAAAATTTCCTAAAACTTCCCTCTTAAATGGTGGTGCGTGTTATACACCGATAAATACGGTAATTACAGCGTGTATGAAGACAAATGTTACAGTATAGGGGTAAATGTTGTATGCATATATCTCAAATAGTGGACAAAAAAAAAGAGACAAATCTTCAAATCATGCTCTCATTTATTGTAAACCTAATTACTAAATTAACATAAACACTAACAAAAGTGTCAAAGCAAAAAGTTCCCCCTAGAGTCCTGTATGCAATACATACAGTATGAGATATTAATACTTACTTATCCCACAGCCCATGCTTGATGTTGGCTTTAAAAGTTTCCACAAGCACAGTGGTTCCTTCCACAAGTCATTACCACCCTACAAGACACAGAAACAGAACATTCAGTGGTGGTCCAGGCATCTGACATACCTGGAAGTGTGTCACACAAAAGAAACCACCAAACACCAGAGTTCTTGAAGATATATGAAATTGGTGGCGAGTAGGGATGAGCTTCGAGTTCAAACATAGGGTGTTCGTCTGTTCGCCGGACATCAAATTTTATTGAGCGTTCGTGGCAAATTCGAGCACCCCATAATGCACTGCAAGACCGCAGTGCATTGCTGTATGATGATTGGCCAAAGCACACACCTAACCTGCATGCTTTGGCCAATCACAGCACACTCCTCAGCAAGAGCCATAATTGGCCAAAGGCAGGATGCCTTTGACAAATGATGGCTCAGGGGGACTAAGTGCACTCCCCACACTATAGAAGGCTGCTTACACAGCGCCCGTATAGTTTGTTATAGTGGACGGAGATAGAGAGATTGAGCTAGATTAGGCAGGCAGGTTAGTTAGCGGCAGTGTTTTTTATATTTGTATATATATATATATATATATATATATATATATATATATATATATACATATACACACACACACACATATAGTGTAAACTCTATATTCAGTCAGTACAGGCAGTGTATCTGATAAATATATATTTATATGTATTAGTAGACTGTATATATACGGTATATATCTGCATTCACCGTAGCCTATACACACAGTGCATTTGGCGATGTACAGTTTCTAATACAGTGCAGGTGGTGTACACAGTATATAATACAGTGTGTACAGTTTCAAATACACTTCAGGCGATCTACATAGTATATAATACAGTGTAGTGCGGTGTTAAAAAAAAACAAAAAAAAACATCATGTCCAGAAGGCCTCACAGGCAACTAACAGAGGGCAAGCAGCCTCTGAAATAATGTTTACCAGCAGGGACTGTTCCTGCGCCCAACAAGAGTAACTTTGAGGTGTTACCGTGTTCTGCCACCACCAACAACTAAGGCCCAATTTTTCAGCAGAGTATATAGTGCAGTCCGTATAGTATATATACTGCAGTTCAGAGTATATAGTGCATTTAGTGTAGTATATATAATACGGTGCAGGGTACAGTACAGTATGTAGTGCAGTGTACAATATATAATATAGTGTATTGAAGTGGTTAAGGGGAGCCCTATGACAGAATTAGGAAAAAAAATGGCATGGGTTCCCCCTGTCTATACCAGGCCCTTTGGGTCTGGTATGGATTTTGGGGGGGACACCCACGCCATTTAAAAAAAAAATGGGAGTGGAGTTCACCTTAATATCCATACCAGACCCGAAGGGCCTGGTATAGACTGGGGGAGGGAACCCACACTGTTTTTTTTAATTATTTTTAAAATGTTTTTTAATGTATATTGCCGGGATCTGGCAATACATTACAGCCGTGAGCAATTTTGAGCCCAGGTTCACACTAAACTGCGGGAATTAAGTCGCGCTAGTTCAGCTGAACTCGCGCGATTTCACTCCCGCATGTTAGTCCCGATTTCGGCGGCGATTTCAGTGACATCTGTACAGTTTTCTGCACAGATGTCAATGTAAATCGCACCCAGAAATCGCAAAAAGTAGTACAGAAACTTTTTGAAATTGGTGCAGCGCCGCAGATGCAGTGTCGCACCGATTAGGACGGTGCCATTGACGGCAATTGCCGCCGTTTTGACATGTCAAAACGCTCCGCTGTGTACCAGGGCTAAATTACATTTTTTCCTTTAGAAATGTCATTTTGCTGTGGTACTTTTCTAAACATGAGGAAAATGCGCTATTTTACAGGCAGACTAAGGGGACCCCCCAGGAACAATGTTTAAAGGAATATTTCATTTTTATTGTTTCACTTTAAGCATTCTTTAAATCACTGTTCCTGAAAAAACGATCATTTTAAAAACACTTTTTTGCATTTATACATGTCCCCTGGAGCAGTACCCGGGTCCCCAAACACTTTTTATTGTAATAACTTGCACATAAGCCTTTAAAATGAGCACTTTTGATTTTTCACGTTCGTGTCCCATAGACTTTAATGGTGTTTGCGTGTTCGAAAAAAAATTTTTGTTTGTTCACCAGTTCTGGTGCAAGTTCGCAAGTTCTAGTGGTGAGAGCTGTGGGACAAGTAAATCTGAATTGGTTGAAATCTTGGCTGTAGGTGGCCCTGTCAAAACAGACTTGATTGAAAAACTGACTGGGCCAGGTGAAAAATATTCAGCCATACAGTGATGCATACACTGTTTAGGTATTCAGACAAATGCTGCTGCAGCTTTCTTTATGCAGTAGCCGGTGCGGATGGAATGGGAGAATCAAGTGATTTCTCTCAATCGGCCCATATGGATGAAAAATAGAAATGTTAACATGTATGCCTAGCCTATGTTTGGCTCTTCTTTGCAGGGAAATTTTGTTTTTTACTTTCAGATTTAGGGATTGTCACTTTAACATGCTAATGTCATTTCCAATAGGTTTAAATCTGCAGCTTTCATTAAAATAATAGCCAGTTGCCAGAGTTCAGTATTGGATAGCTGTTAGCCAGCCAAGCTGACTCTAGGCCCACCTCTGCTTCTTCTTGAATGGGATCATAACCTTTCTGTTGTTTTGGAGACACTAGCCATCTCGTGTCACTTACTTCCTGGCCAGAGGCTCGTCCTCTCACATATTCCCGGCCTAAGGCCTGCTACCCGGAATACAGAGTGTCCAGTCCAAAAGCATTTTCAATGCTTTATTGCAACAGCTCAATCACCTATGGCAATCCTTCTCTTCTGATTATACAGTTACAGTGCAGAACACTCATTTGAAACACAGTTCTACTCTCAGAGGCCATCTTCCCAGATGTAATCAGTTACTTGCCCAAAGGCGGCTCTCTACAGGGTTTTTCTCAACTTTGGCCCCAAGGTTGTCCTGAACCAAGCCACAGCACCTGCTAAACCTGGTAAGAGGTGGCAGAGTTTCTCCATCTTCACCCTAAGTGTTCATAGTTGTCCCTCCTGGCAGTTCATGGCAGCCGGTCCTCTCTCTCTTGCACAGATACATAGACCTACATGTTGTTGGTAAGGGATGTCCTGTTCCCATACCAAATCTCTGCCAGGGCCCCACCTACAACTAATCTAAAAAGGGCACCAACTCCACTTTTTTTCCCCCTGGTTACCTGATGCTAGGTTCCTCACAGTTCAGATACTTACCCACCTAGTGGATCAAGTATTGTCCTACTGGGATCCTCTTCTCTGCAACCGCCACTTGGGTCCCACGCCACGCCACCATGTTCTCCTGTGACCTCATGATGCGCTGTTAGGCTTGCCCCCCTCCTTCTTTAGCAAATGGAATGACTATGCATGTCACATATCCCCAGGGACACCAGAGGACTGCACACCATTCGCCTAGGTGAAGAGCAGGCTGAAACCTCTACTAACAGCACTAACAGTTACATCTTCAGGACAAACCGCTTTCAGGGTCTACCCCCTTATCAGTATTGATTAGACCTTAGAGATGGTAGGCCCAAGACTTGTCCTGAAAAAGTACCTGCTAGCGCAAATAAAGTATCAACTGTGTCATCATCTTATAACGAACTCTTTAAATGTGTTACCTTTGGCATTTTACATACCTTTTAGGCCTTTTGAACATGGTCGAATGAGTCTGTGCAATGTATTCCCCATCTGGAAAGCCCAGGATAGACATCAAATGCACAGGTTTACTCTGGCATATGCCAATGCTGTTGCAAACATAAGTACCTTTTTTAAATATTCTATTTGTGCATACAGCCGTAGGCTATACATGTGTTTATGCAGGTACGTACGCTCGTGTGCAAAAGGCCTAAAGCCCCATACACAGATTTTCTGCCGATTTTTGTCTTCAGATTTACCAAAACCATGTAGTGCAAGGGCCTGCCTGATTGCATACAAATTGAAACTCTTAAGATTTGACCTCATATTATATGGTTTTGGTAAATCTGAAGACAAAAATCTGCAGAAAATCTAATGGTGTGTATGGGGTCTTATACTTCTACATTTAGGGGCAGACCATGCAGTCCAGGACATCTTGGTTTCTCTGTGACTCTACATAACTCCTCTCTTCCAGATATGTCCCACATGTTTTTTTTTTTACGTACGTATGATCATAGCAAAATGGATGTGGATTTCTTCATTGTCAGTCAGGACTGTGTGTTTGGTGTACATGTAAATGCAAAAATAAACAACATGAATCCAGCGGAGGAACTGATTCATTACATTTGAGCAAAAGAATGGCATTTGTATACATTCTGCGAAGAAGTGGATTACAGATCTGACCTTTAACTTGGTGCGAAAGGCGTTCCTGGGGCTTTCCAGTTAGCACTTTACGACCCTTAAGTGACCTAGTGTTTATGCTTCAAACAGAGAAAAGACTTCCATCCACTTTAGTTCCTTTTAACTAAAATATTTTCATACGCTTTATTTTAACGTGAGCATCTGGGCCATGTTTTGTAGATTTACATTAAAAAGTGTCATTGTTTTTATTTGTTGGTTCCCAGCACTTAATGGTGTTATTTATTTAGATGGACAACATCTGGATGTGACAATGTTTTGTGTGAACTGCTTGTTGGATTAGGTAAAAACTGATAGAAAGATAAAGACTGTTGGGTCTTTTGTAGTTTATCATAGTGCAGGATACAGTTTGAGTTTAATGCTACGTACAGAGGAGCATCAAAGGGGCCAGGGAGCTTTCCTCACATCTGCTGGACCTTCTCAGACCTGATATGAGTTTGGCCAAATAACTCTACATGAACCAGGTTGTTGAAGCATGTGTATACTGTCCTGCTAAGAAAAAACCTATATCAGACTTTCTCATTTAGGGTTCTTCTAGAGGTTGCTATGGGGTACCTTGAGCAATGTCTGCATCTCAGATAGTATACCCACTGACAACAATGATCTTTTAAGCTATCTGTAAGAGAACATCTTCCCAATGACTGCAAAGGTAGCTAGCATTTCCCAGTGACCATTACACTTAATGTATTGTGAGTTATATATATATGTAGTAAAGTATACCTATTATCAGAGGTTCCCTGGATTCTGAAAGTTACTTCAAGGGATTTTCCATATTAGAAAAAAAGTTGAGCTTGCAGTATCAGGAAATTTCAAGAGAATGCAAAGATGAGACCAGTTAGAAAGCTAGCATATCTAATATTCTAAAGCTATTTTATTTATCGTTTAGGGGAAAGTGGTGAAGGCTTAAACCCTCTGGCAAATTTGTATTGCTATAAACAAAGCCATCCAGCACCTGACCTTGAACATCACTGGTTTGGCGAACATGGCTACTGGTAATATTGTATTATACCTCATAAAATAGAAAAAGCCAGCACCCAATAATGGGCCTCAGTAGTTTGAGGGCTCAAAAAAACAGGTGACAAAAAAAAGTGCCCTAAAACTCCCACTGATGTTTTGGTCAAAATAGGACACTCCATCCTGATAGAGTTTTTTTAGGGGGAGAGGCTGTGGTGGACTTTAATGGTACCATATACCAACTGTAGTAAACAGTCGTGGATAAAAAAATTATAAATTTTATTAAAAAAAATACACATGTAAACACACTTTTGACAATTGGGTATTAAAAAAATCAATGATAATCAACAATCGTTCCCTGGTTCTGAAGTCACATCAAGGTGTGACAGCTGAATCATGCTCTATATTCTAACAGGGAATCAAGGGAACACAAGCTAATGCTTAAAGTGTTACTAAACCTAGGACCCTGCACTATATCTGGTCTCCCATAGTACACAGAACATGGAAATGCAATTATTTTAGTAAATATAAACAGCTAAATACCTCTTCTCATCAGCGGTAGGGATGGGCTTTAGGTTTGGGTCGAACATGAGTTCAACTCGAACATTGGCTGTTTGCCCGTCCGCCAAATAGCGAACAATTTGGGGTGTTCGCGGCAAATTCGAAAGCCGCGGAACACCCTTTAAAAGTCTATGGGAGAAATCAAAAGTGCTAATTTTAAATGTTAATATGCAAGTTATTGTCATAAAAAGTGTTTGGGGACCTGGGTACTGCCCCAGGGGACATGTATCAATGCAAAAAAAGTTTTAAAAATGGCCGTTTTTTCGGGAGCAGTGATTTTATTAATGCTTAAAGTGAAGCAATAAAAGTGTAATATTCCTTTAAATTTTGTACCTGGGGGGGGGTGTCTATAGCCTGTAAAGTGGCGCATGTTTCCCGTGGTTAGAACAGTCTGACAGCAAAATGACATTTCTAAAGGAAAAAAAGTAATTTAAAACTACTCGCGGCTATAATAAATTGTCGGTCTGACAATACACATGAGAGTTCATTGATAAATACGGCATTGGATACCCCCACAGGGAACCCCGAACCAAAGTTAAAAAAATGCGTGGGTTTCCCCCTAAATTCTGGTGTGGATATTAAGGGGAACCCTGCGCCAAAAATTTAAAATTAAAATGGCATAGGGGTCCCCCTCAAAATCCATACCAGACCCTTTAGGTCTGGTATGGTTTTTACGGGGAACCCCGCACCAAAATTTTAAAAAGAAATGGCATAGGGGTCCCCCTCAAAATCCATACCAGACCCTTATCCGAGCACGCAACCTGGCAGGCAGCAGAAAAAGAGGGGGGACAAGAAAGCGCCCCCCCTCCTGAACCGTACCAGGCCAAATGCCCTCAACATTGGGAGGGTGCTTTGGGGTAGGCCCCCAAAGCACCTTGTCCCCATGTTGATGGGGAGAAGGGCCTCATCCCCACAACCCTTGCCCGGTGGTTGTGGGGGTCTGAGGGTGGGGGGCTTATCAGAATCTGGAAGCCCCCTTTAACAAGGGGACCCCCAGATCCCGGCCCCCCTGTTTGGAATGGTAATGGGTATATTGTACCCCTACCATTTCACAAAAAAAGTGTGAAAATGGTAAAAAAAAAAAAACACACACCATGGGAGAAGTCCTTTATTAAAAAATAAAAAAATAAAACTATCCCACGTAGTCCATTCACCTCCGCTGACGGACCAAAAAAAAAAAGAAGATCTGCCTCCATGGGAGGCACACGCCATATGACGCATTCTCGCAGGTGACAGCTCTTTTAAAACTGTGGGCAGGGCCACACAAACTTCTGTGCCGTCCGACCAAACTTCTGCCTTTATAACCACTTTAACCGCTTTCCGACCAGCTTCCGCAGTTATGCTGCGGCAGGTTGGCTCCCCTGCACGAGCTATCATAGCTGTACGTCGGCTCTTTAAGATGCGGTAGCAGGCGCGCGCTCACTGGCAGAGGACCCGGAGCCCGCAACGCGTCCCCGGAGCTGATGGGCATGCCCCCCGGGTGCGATGACCGCTGGGCACCCGCGATCACTGGTGACAGAGCGAGAACTGGGATCTGTGTGTGTAAACACACAAATCCCAGTTCTGTCTGGGGAGAGGAGACCGATCATGTGTTCCTACTAAGTAGGAACAACGATCGGTCTCCTCCTCCTAGTCAGTTAACCCCTTGATCGCCCCCTCCTAGTGTTAACCCCTTCCCTGCCAGTGACATTTATACAGTAATCAGTGGCTATTTTTAGCTCTGATCGCTGTATAAATGTCACTGGTCCAAAAAAAGTGTCAAAAGTGTCCGATATGTCCGTCGCAATGTTGCAGTCTCGATAAAAATCGCAGATCACCGCCATTACTAGTGAAAAAAATAATAATAATAAAAATGACATAAATCTATCCCCTATTTTGTAGACGCTATAACTTTTGCACAAACCAATCAATATACGCTTATTGCGTTTTTTTTTACCAAAAATATGTAGAAGAATACATATTGGCCTAAACTGATGAAGAAATTAGTTTTTTTTTATTTGATATTATAGCAAGAAGTATAAAATATTGTGTTTTTTCAAAATTGTCACTCTTTTTTTTGTTTATAGAACAAAAAATAAAAACCGCCAAGATGATCATATACCACCAAAAGAAAGCTCTATTTGTGGGGAAAAAGGACATAAATTTTATTTGGGTACAGCATCACACAACCGTGTAACTGTCAGTTAAAGCGACACAGTGCCGTATCGCAAAAAATGGCCTGGTCAGGAAGGGGCAAATCCTTCCGGGGCTGAAGTAGTTAAGTAAAGGGTCCTGTAGGCCTGGAATGTCAGTGGTTTTTATCCCCTGTTTTTGCTGAGCCCACAATAAACAAATGAGGCTCATTATGGGGTTGTAGTTTTTTCTGTTTCATGAAGTTTTTATTGTTGTTTGGTTTCCCATTGAAATTAACTTCTCTTTTTATCTTTTTTTTTTCCTGATGATCATTGTTACTAGGACTGCAAGTGAGAGAAAATCTAACGTTTGTTGTCACTGGAATGGGAATAGTGAGGAAACCTTCCAGGGAGCACTCCTGTTCTGGTGACAACTGTCACTTTTGAAGAGAAGATACCTTCCTATTGTGTCTTGAAACAGGAAATGTAGAGTATCTCTAATTGGACACAGCACAAAAAAAAAAAAATAATAATCACACGGGTTTTAATTCAGAATTTTAAAACATGTTTTGACTTTAGATATTCTTTAAAAGCATTTGTACTAGCGACTCTCGTGACCCTTACTTTTTGTTTATAAACTCTATGGAACTCCTAGATATTTATGAATTGAATCTAGATATAAAATAAGCCGAATGTAAACTGGTTAGATCAGTCAATGAATGTTATGCCTGTAGGTGACAGCAGAAGATACTCTGATTTGTTATCTGTGAGTTAGATTTTGCAGCACTGCCTATAACTCTGTGACTTGAGACTGTGGTATGCCAAGTCTTGGCATTGCAAAAATACAAGGTAGCATGTTTAATCTGCAGTTGTAAAATTGATCATTTGCCAGCCACCATGTTCCCCTACATTGCACTTTTATGGACAGTATAGGATATAAATGTTGGCTTATTATATGAATGGCATAAGCCCACACTGGGTTGGTGTAGTATTAGAGATTTTTTTTTACTGAGTAGTAGCAGTGTTTTGTACCGTGTTGGCCATCAGTTAATGCAAAAAGTTTGGAGATACTTTATTGGATAACTTGAGTTATTAAATATGCAAGGTTTCAGAATGCCTTCAGAATTTGTATAAAGCCTGAAGAATGTAGCCAAGGCATATCAAAAGCTTGCATCTCTTAATAAGTCAAGTTAGCCATTTAAGTGTATCACCTAAACTCCAGACTTTCTTTTTTACCTGGTAAAATCTTTATTCGTAATAAAGGGGTATTCAGATTCAACTTCCAAATTAAAATAGTAAACAAAAGGTAGACCGAGTCACATCTACTTGTTTTGGGTATTTTATAATTTGCTTACTTACTAGAGTTGATGCAGATTGTGTTTGGGGGGTGTACTCCATCTTTATGCTTCTAGAAGTGAAACAGTCTTATAAAGATCATATACTGTATCTGCAACTTGTAAGGAATAACAACAATTCATCCTACAGTTTTGAGTGTTTCTTACCAGGAAACATGGTGTTCTATTGTTGTGTGCTTTGCAAATTAAACTATTCTATACTCCAGGCAATATTCTATAAGCATAATGGTTTTTAAAATTCAAGAGTGCAACGACTAACAATTTGTAATGGGTATATTTTATCATTTTCAGAAAGTCTGGCATTTTAAGTGATACAATTTATTCGCTAACTGAGGGTAATAAAAAAAAAAAAAAAAAAAAACACTTTCTGGTAGCCTTAGATACCTTTCGTTTTAAACTTTACATGAGTTGTTAAAGGCTAAGTTTGCATTTTCCAGAAAATAGCCTATGTAGTCAAGGGGACCCAGTAGGTAAAAACAAAAAAAACAAAAATTGTGCAGCTTAGTAAAATGTTCAATAAATGTATTGTCATACCTGTAGGCCATTTGGGCCCTCCAGGAAGCCTTGCCAAAAACCTGTTAGCAATCTGCCTTGTTGCTAGGACATGAAAGCTGCTGGTTTTCACTCCCAATGTTGGGAGTGAGTGTCCAAAGCTGCACAATTTAAAAAAATCTAATTCACAGGCTATTTTCTGGAAAAAGTGAACTTAGTCTTTAAAGTGTAAATGCATTTTTAATGCAGCTATACTTGGTTAACTCCTGCTGCCCCCAGCCCCCCACCAGTCTTCTACCTATCTGTCCATGATCTGCTAAGGTCTGGGCAGTGCAGCCTCCTAAGCACCACACCACCTCAGTTGGGAAAGTGCATATGTACGACAAACTCCCTTCAATCCCATAGAGCACTTTTATTTTGGATTGAGCAGCAGTCATTTGTGGAGATAATAGAGAAAATACAAGTACATGTTAACCACTTCAGCCCAGGAAGAATTTACCCCCTTCCTGCCCAGAGCACTTTTTGCGATTCGGCACTACGTCGCTTTAACAATTGCGCGGTCGTGCGACATTGTACCCAAACAAAATTGATGCCTTTTTTTCCTCACAAATAGAGATTTCTTTTGGTGGTATTTGATCACCTCTGTGGTTTTTATTTTTTGCTCTATAAACAAAAAAAAAAAGCAACAATTTTGAAAAAAACGCATTATTTTTTACTTTTAGCTATAATATCCCCCAAAAATATATATAAAAAAACAATTTTTTTCCTCAGTTTAGGCCGATATGTATTCTGCTACATATTTTTGGTAAAAAAAAAAAAAAAACGCAATAAGCGTATATTGATTGGTTTGCGCAAAAGTTATAGCATCTACAAAATAGGGGATAGATTTATAGCATTTTTATCATTTTTTTTTGTTACTAGTGATGGTGGCGATCTGCGATTTTTATTGTGACTGTGACATTATGGCTACCACATCAGACCATTTTGACACATTTTTGGAACCATTGGCATTAATACAGCGATCAGTGCGATTAAAAATGCATTGATTACTGTAAAAATGTCACTGGCAGTGAAGGAGTTAACACTAGGAGGCGGTGAAGGGATTAACTATGTTCCCTGGGAGGTGATTCTAACTGAAGAGAATGGACTAACTACAGGAAGTGACAGATCGTGGTTCCTAGCGCATAAGAACACATGATCTGTCACTCCTGTCAGAACAGAACAGGGAAGTGTGTGTTCACACATACTCGTCAGTGTTCTGTCTCTCCTCTTTACAATCGCTCACGGACGGCAATTATCACGACCGTCAGCCACTAGCACCGGCACCCCTGCTGTGCAGCGGGCATGCCTGCTATCCGGACCCCACAAGCCCTCGTACAGTTACATGGTTTTGCGCAGGGGAGCCAACCTGCCGGCGGCTGGTCCAGAAGAGGTTAAGCAAATAAAATTGTAAAGATAAAAATAAAAGGAAATCTGTACTAGATAATATGGTCTAGAAATGCTAGGTCTCTGGTTGAATCAATGTTGGTTTTTTTTGTTTGTTTGTGAGTTCTGGCTTTACTCTGCTTACTTAGAGACTGCACTCCAGAGCCAAAAGACAACCAGATGACTACTATTCTTAGAAGTAGGACAACCATTACAGCCCCATGTTTTCGTCATCAGAGATTTTCTTTAAGCATAAAACTGGCCACCTTCACCCAAAACAAAGAATTCACCAACCACCAATACTTAGAATTAAAAATCCTAATAACTGATATGTTATGGCATTTTAAAGCCCAATGGAAACCTCTTAAAGGAGAAGTCCAGCCTGAGCATGTTTGGCTGGGCTTCTCCTATGGGTCACAGGAGTGCAGTTTGTTTTGCACTCCTGGGACCTGTTTTCAGCAGAGAGCGGTCTGAAGTCCGCTCTCCGCTGATGTCACTGGAATCAGTCCAGGCACCGCGTCATCACGACAATAATGTGTGGATCCGCCAAGTGCCTGGACTAATGGCCTGTCTCAGTGAGCCACTGAGGGCCTGAGATGGCCGCTCCCTGCCCCTCCACAGCTCAGCACTCCAATGAGCGTGAAGGATCTGAGAAGAGAGCTTTTGACTGATAGGCAGCAGCTCTCCGCTCGGGGAGCTGAGAGAAAAGAGCCATCAGCGGTGTCTGATGGCTCGGTTCTCAGTGCAGAGACGCCGGGGGACAGATGCAGCATCGGTTCGATGCTGCATCCACCTAGGTAAGTAAAATGGGTTTAAAAAAAAAAACATCTCTTTTAAGCTCAGTTTTGGAAAGATTGAGATTTATGAAGTGGGTTTGACATCCCTACCAATATGTCATTTAGTAGATTAGTGTTGAGGAGACTGAAGGGGTGTGCTGAGGTGTGTAGAGAGAGATTCATGTGTCTTCAGAATATAGATGGTAATAGAGCTATGTGAGGTTATCAACTGACCAATGGAAAAATGTATAGATAGAGATTGGAAGGGGTCAGAGCCTTGGGAGACCCCTACAAAAAGAGGAAGGGTAGAGTTGTTTGTGACACTTAAAGAGAGCTTAGATAGGTAGGAGGAGGACCAGAAAAAAGGAGCGTCTTGGAGACCAAGGGCATAGTATTTTTTTTTTTCCAGAGACACGGGTGATCTACTGTGTCAAAGATTGCAGAAAGGTCCAATACTAAAGCCAGCTATACATGGATCGAAATTTGTCAGTTCAGCAGGGGCAGGCTGGTTGTACAGAAGTCGCTTTACTCATCAACTTATGTACAACCAGCCTGTTGGATATTCCTCATCGGTGTATTCTGATGGCAGGGATGTCTCCCCGCTTCCAGAATACAAAGGCTCATTGGGGAGGATTTTTCCTCAACCCGATGGTTGAATGAAAAAAAATGACTCAACTATGGCCTACTTAAGAGTACTAGTTGCATTTGTTTTAAGTAAGAAGGATCAAGAGGGTTGTTATCAGTGAGAGAGCAGCTCTGATGGTTGTAGACCAGGGGCTCTGGGACTTTGAAGTTATTGGGTGTGAGGAATATGTTTCTTATTTTTATTCAGGCTGGCCAGGTCCAAAGGAGGCTTTTTAAGCATAATGTTGACCACAGCATGTTTTAGAGAGGGGGGAGTTGCCAGTAGAGAGGGAGAGATTGAAGATGTAGGTCAAAGTGTGTAGAATAATAATAGAGTATTGCCCCGTACACACAGTCGGATTTTCCAACGGAAAATGTGTGATAGGACCTTGTTGTGGGAAATTCCGACCGTGTGTAGGCTCCATCACACATTTTCCATCGGATTTTCCGACACACAAAGTTTGAGAGCAGGCTATAAAATTTTCCGACAACAAAATCCGTTGTCGGAATTTCCAATCGTGTGTACACAAATCCGACGGACAAAGTGCCACGCATGCTCAGAATAAATAAAGAGATGAAAGCTATTGGCTACTGCCCCGTTTATAGTCCCGACGTACGTGTTTTACGTCACCGCGTTCAGAATGATCAGATTTTCCGACAACTTTGTGTGACCGTGTGTATGCAAGGCAAGTTTGAGCCAACATCCAAAAAATTCTAGGATTTTGTTGTCGGAATGTCAGATCAATGTCCGACCGTGTGTACGGGGCATAAGAGGGTGACCAGAGTAGCTGTAAGGGAATGGGGTCAAGGGGCAGGTGATGAGGTGGGCATCAGAAAAAAGATTACCAACATCCTCTGTAGTGACAGGGTCAAAGCAAAGAGTGGTGAATGTGGTGGTAGAGATGGTATGTTAACCCCTTCCCGCCGCCGCCTCCCGGCCCTTTAGTTCTAGATACGGAGGGTGCGCGTTCTCAGCATAGTTTTGTTCTTACATAGGGCCGCATATATGCAGCCTCTCGGTGTTGAAGCCCATACACCCAGAGGCCGCACATATGCTGGCGGGAAGAAGTTAATTGGGGGAGATAACTAAACAGTATCCATCTTCTAATGACTCGCTTCAGTGGCTAAGTGGTTAGCGCTTCTGCCTTGCAGTACTAGGGTCACCGGTTCGAATCTCAACCACGTCACTACCTGCCTGGAGTTTGTAAGTTCTCCATGTGCCTGTGTGGGTTTCCTCCCACACTCCAAAGACATGCTGGTAGGTTAATTGGCTCTTGTCTAAATTGACCTTATG
Organism: Lithobates clamitans; assembly: GCA_037952925.1. NCBI lineage: Eukaryota > Metazoa > Chordata > Amphibia > Anura > Ranidae > Lithobates > Lithobates clamitans. The sequence continues at coordinate 4,405,389 of JBBGZY010000271.1, forward strand.
CATTTATGTGAGTTAGGGACCCTAGATTGTAAACCCCTTGAGGGCGGGGACTGTTGTGAATGTATAATATATATGTAAATTGATGGTGTATAAGTATCTTGTTTTTGAAATTACTGTCCATGAGTTAGTGGGCAGCAGCAGTGGGGGACAAAGTAGAGAGTTGACAAGGAACTGAGAGGGTGTTAAAGCGGGAGTCCGGCGACCAATCTTTTTTTTTTTTTTTAGGTCATTGAGACACTTTGCTAACCCCAAAATAATACTCACAGTTTGGGTGTAATATTTCCGCCTCTGTCTGTTTTCGTACTGAAGAATAACTTAAAAAATGTGATGCTGGCTGTTTCCATCTTGCTTGTGGGCATGTGAAGCCCACAAGCATTGATTTCCTGGATGCGGTGAATGCTGTTCATTCACAGCTTGTTCACACGCATGATCATGGTTTCCGCACTGAATCTTGGGAAGCCTAACACTAAGCTCCCAGGAGACAGTGCGGCGCCGGGGAAAGGCAATAAACACGCCTACTCCCATGGGAGGAGAGACAGGAAGTGCCACAATAAAGTAAAATATAAAGGTAATTACAGCGATAAAAAAAAAATTTCATGTGGCATTTGAACATCTATGCAATTAACTGAAGGGGGTAAGATTAAGTTAAAAATTTGAGTGGAACCCCGCTTTAATAAAACAGATAAAATAGGACTGTTTGGCAGCACAGAGGGAAGAACTATATATTAGGAGGACAGCTTTACACAGGGCAAAATCTATGCGCTGCAGCAAAGGCTTAAAAACTCTCTGCTGGCAGCATGTAGGAGATTCTCATACACAGCAGTAGCCAAGCTCCCTGGCACTCCCCTATGCTGCCCATCGAACATTGCTACTCAAGGAGAGAGATGTTTAGACCAGTGTTCAGTGGGGAGTGCTGCACTGCAGGAGAGCTGACTCTGTGAGAGCCACGGTCAGACATTCCTTTGTGCTGGTATAAAAGAAGTAGTAAAGCCATTTTTAATACTGTATATGCAGCCTGACTGCATGTTTTCCAACCAGGGTTTCATGGAACTCTCGGGTTCTATTGTATCTCCCACATACAATGAACACCAATGTAAGAGAAAACTTTTGCTCTGATTTTACTTATGTTAATGAACATCACAATGTTTACTGTGCTCTTATTTTTCTGTTATTCATATTTCAAGTTTGCTACTGAATTTATTTTTGTCATAAAGAGCAATAGGGTGTATAAGTAGAGTGTCAAATACATGCACTAATCTTTAATGTTAAACTTTCTACAACTTATTGGTTATGCCAATGTACTGTGAGCTGTTATTTTTTTTTTTTAGCAGTGATTCAATGTGGCCTGAAATATTTTATCTGCTTTTAAAATAATTGAGAGAGGCTAAAAATAAGAATGAATATATCTACAGGTAAACTAGAACCCTGCTTCTGTTAGGGCCAATTCACACTTTTGCTCTGTGGTAACATGCGCTGGTGTGATGCAGTGCCCTTAATTTTAAATGGCACCCCAATGCACCTTGCCTCCAAGAGTGCATTGTGGTTTGCTGATAAAAAGCAACATGCGCCTTTTCTGGTGCATTAGGCAACTGATTCAGTTGAATGGGCTGCCCCAACGCAACATGCATTATTGCTGCGCAACAGTGTGAATGGACCCTAACTATTGCATCCTCTTGCTTGATGCAAACCATTTATGTGACCCAATTAATCAAGACTGTACTTGTGTAGTTGGCTGGACAGTCCGAGAGTTCTGGACTGCTGCCATTTGCCTAATGTCGAAAACGTTCTAAATCTGTGTCTTCTGTAATATTTTCCAGCAATATAACCGTTACATAACTCTGCTATGTGTGCCGGGTGGCATGGCCTCACATTGAGAAGGAATTTGCACTTCCCCAGTGAGCCATAAACATTTGTTTCAGGGCTAATCTGACCTCATTGCAGTGCCGTGTCATAGCACTGCTGGAAGATGAATAAATAGAGGTATTTTTTCACATGTTGTGCAGGGAGAAAGCTCATGGGGATAGTCTTGAAAGTTGATAAGGTTATCAGCAGGGTGTCTTCTGTTATGTTTTCATTCCCAAAGAACAAACAAGCAAAGGCAAGCCTGATTGTCCATGAAGATGCGCAATGGCCTAGTAATGATTGTTGCAATGTGCATCTAATAAGAGATTTGATGTGTTTGTTTTCTTATTATTCTCACATAAAATGGAACTCGGGGAAGATACAAAACAACGCCACGTAGAGTCATGTATTCATTAAAAAAACTCATTAAATGTATTTTAAATTCCACTAGCGTACTTAGGTACCTAAATCTGGCTTGGTATAAGTCTTCTGTCATTCCTTGCACAGCAGCACTGAAGAGATAGGGGCAGCTCTAGGAATCATTGAGGCCTGCTGCAAATGTATCCTTCACCATCCAGACATAGGCTAGGGGCAGGGAGGTGACCAGGCTGGATTATATAATGGCTATAACGTCTAGAAATGTGAATCCTTTGGCAGGTAAATTGGTTTGCCTGGAGGTAAACTATAAATTTTAGTTTGAATACCTAAATGTCATTCTTGTGAAACCATTACACTGATACTGAATATAGATATGAGGCAATGTTCATGAGATGCATTTGTAAACTCTTATAAGCCCTTAAAGATGGTTTTAAATGCACATTATGATGTTTCTAATCCAATGACTTTGTTTTAGGTCACTCAAAAGCATACAGGGCCTCTGATAAGGCAGTACAGCCAACCCTCCCATATGGAACACACCCCCATAAGTTCAAAAAAGGAGCCCCGGCACCTGCTGAGCAGGTGGACCGACTGTACTGTCTTATTGCTGACACCGATCCTTTTGTGCCTCCCCTCTCTCTCCTGGCTACACTGCAGGGGGATTAGTCCTGGTATCTGCGTGCCCCCCTTCCACCTGCTGTCTGGGCCCATGTGTGCTCCTTTCCCCCACAGTGCTGTCATCTTCCTCCCTTTCCTTTCCCACCAGCAGCTGCTGTGGACACACAGGGGGATCATTTCAGAATGGAGAGCGTGGGGTCTGGAAATATGTCATTTATTGGCTCCTTTCTTTCCTGAATGAACACAGTGAGCAATCCATAGGAAGCCACGCCCATGGCGTAACACATACTATTGTGTTCTATATTTCAATGCTGCTACTTAAATAATAAATCCCCAAAAAATGTGTGACATTAATATTTGTGTACCAACCAATAATTCCACAGTAGTGAAACCATTGCTACCAGGCAGTGAACAGTAATATATCTGCAAGTTTTATAATCAAAATGTAAAAATAATACAAAATATCCAAAAATGTCAAAATCGTACATGTGGTTGTGTGATGCAATCTTACAGAGTTTTACGGTAATTTAAGGTAAGTTTGTGATTAACAGTCAACTCTCTATGTGAGTAGAGCCAGGAATAATATACCACCAGTGCAATTAAATAGAGCCGTCTCCCCTATGTAAATGCGCTCACCAGACTGAATTGCGTTTGACTCTCATGAAAAGGCAAATAAGCTTTTGGGTCAATATCCACCTGGTAGTATCACTCCACAATCAGCAGGTCTCATCTCATTGCATGTGCGTGAGAGAAAACAAAAAGCCTCTAATAGTGCATTAATCCCATTAAACGTTTATTAAAGTCTAATTAAACAACTCATAGTTAAAATCATCTTGTACAACCCATGTAAATGGGTAGGTATCAGATAGGCAACAACTCATCCTAGTTTCACCACCTCCACACTGGTTTCAAGTGTCAGTGTAGTCACCTTCCAAACTCTCCCATGATCAACACATGAGCCGAGCTGCGCATAGCCACGTCCCAAATGTTTTATGGGATTAATGCACTATTGGAGGCTTTTTGTGCTCTCACACACATGCGATGAGATGAGACCTGTTGATTGTGGAGTGATACCCTGTTTCCCCGAAAATAAGACCTAGCGTGATTGTCATTGATGGCTGCAATATAAGCCCTACCCCCCAAATAAACCCTACCATGTTTCCCCAAAAATAAGCCCTACCCTGAAAATAAGACCTACAAGGACTTTAACTAGGGCTTATTTGGGGGGTAGGGCTCATATTGCAGCCATCACCGACAGTCACGCTAGGTCTTATTTTCAGGGAAACAGGGTACTACCAGGTGGCTATTGACTCAAAAGCTTATTTGCCTTTTCATGAGAGTGAAAGGCAATTCAATCTGGTGAGTGCATTACCATAGGGGAGACTGCTCTATTTAATCACACTGGTGGTGGATATAAGGTGTATTATTCCTGTCTCTACTCACAGAGTTGCAAACAACAAATGGGGAGTAACACCGCTCTAGGTGATGGTAATACCACACCTTCCTTAATGATCAGGTGCAGGTCCAGTCTGTGATCTGGACCTTATCTACTCAGAGTTGACTGTTAATTATAAACTTTCCTGAATTCAATCTCTCTGAAAATTTATTCATGATTTATACACCATTATTTTCACATTTGTATGGACTTATTTGTATTATTTAGAAATTTTTGGATATTTTATATTATTTTAACGTTTTGATTATATCACTTGCAGATATATTATTGTTCACTGCATAGTAGCAGTGGCTGCGCTACTGTGGAATTGATTATTGGTTAGTACACTAATATTAATGTCACACTTTTTTTTTTTTTAGGCATTTTGTTGTGTTTATGTCCACTAATTCAGGGCGGCAGAAGAGAGGTAGGCTGTACAGCGCCCAATGAATTCTAACTGCAGCCCTGAAAGCAAAAAAACAATGATGGTGGTTTTGTTGCTATATGTCCCAGATATCCCTCTTGCTGACCATGTAAAACATATATGTAGCGACAGGAAAAGTGGGTTTTAGAGCCCAGCTGCTGCACATATGCCTGCCTCTGTGGTGGCCTGAGTTTGTGTGCTGAGAGTGCATTCACAGCACACTGAGCAGTTAATAACAGCTCTTGGTCAATGGATTCTGATCATGTGGCTGCTGTGAGAACCAATCACAGCGGTCACATAATGGGGAAGCCATGCCAGGCTGCCAAAAGTCAACATGAAGGGGGTTAATCTTTCCTCCACCCAAGTCAGGTTCTCCAGAGTGTCCAATATGTCCCTGTAATGTCAGGTATGCAGCAAATTAAATCAGAGTGAAGCTATAGCACCCATGTATCATTGTTCCAGGTTAGTGACTCAGAAATAACTGAAGCCATTAGAATATCTTGACAACCAGACAACTAAAATGTCAGGAGCGGTAGCTTTCATGTTTCTCAGGACAGGTCTCTTAGAAGTGATCTGATTTAAAGGACTAACTTCCTGGTCAATGGACGCATATTCATATTCATTCAGGCACCTTTATAAGTGTCCATTAAAGCCCAAATGTATTTTTAGTATGTTTGCTGTCATGTCTTACTGTATACAATTTTCTTAGTCGCATTGTTTTAATTAATGTGTTGCAAACTTTGTTACCTAGAAACAATTGTCTTTTGAACTTCCAGTTAGCAGCAGCATTGTGAGCCTACCATGCAAACACCCGTTTTTGTTTTCTGGTGGGCTGAGGTCTAGACAGCCGAAATGGCCAACTGAAGGAATGCACACAGCACGTTGACACTGCTGCTGCTAATTTCAAACGCAGTGGCTTAGCGCTGTCAGCCTGCAACAGGAAGTGTTACTGGCAGGATCTTGAGGTGACAAAGTTTGCAACAGATTCACAAACGCAGTTTTAAGAAAACTATAGAGTAAGCCATGATGCCAAACACACTGAACATAATTATGGGTTGACATACAGTACACACCAAAAATCTATTTAAGCACCACATATTTAAACTTTTCTCTGTCTCTCTTTGTGTTTTGTTATATTACTCGTCCCTCTACATAAGCCATTTTGGGTTGCAGCACTGCAGCTGTACAAGTAGAAGATTTCTTTGAGGATGTCACCCCCATTTCCCATTCTTTTTCTGGGTTTGAAATGTCCCTGGTTCTCTGACTCCAAGCTGGCAATCAAGATAGGCAAGGTCAGATACACTGGGTTGATTTACTAAGAGAGTAGAAGTTGTTCACTGAATTTTTTTTATTTCAGGATAGTCTAAGAAGAACCCATCTTCACCCTATTCACTACGTTTTGGGTACTTTCTCTTTGCTAAGTGAACAGCCTCTACCCCTTAGTAACTGAACCTCAATGTGCATGAACTTTTTGGATGTTACGATTTGAAGACACGTTTGCCATTTATTAGGTAATTTTGGTTAGCACTTTGGTTCAGGAGTAAAATTGCGTACATTATGATAGCACCTATTAAAGGTTCTGTAACCCAAAGCATGTAGTATGTATATGAGAATGATTACTGCATGATACAAATGTTTTGTAGCCAGTAGCATACCTACTTGACTTATTTCTGGACAGACTTTTTGCATGGGTTTAGGCCTATTAACAGGGGCAGCTCCAGACATTTTTTTGGGGGGGATGCTGTGTGGGTGCTGAAAGCATTAGTGGTGGTGCTAAGGCGGCGCATAGCGTGCCGCCCCTCGTGTGGGTGTTGTCAATGGTGGGCATGGCCAAAGAAGTGGGTGTTTTTTTTCATGGTCTTTCCCATTGTATGGGCAATGGGGTCTTCAGGCACACAGAATTGATTGTTGGTGTAAAACAAACCCAAATGGAACCAGCGATGATAAACCACAGCAAGTATAAGGGCCAGCAATGATAGCCCCTAGTACATGTTAGGGCCAGCCATAACACTCTACAGCATAACAGTGAGGGACAGTGAGCAGTACACAGTGCAGAAGAGTGACCCATTAGAGTGTCCAAAGAAAAAGAGTGACCCCAGAAACAGTGCCCAAAGCATGCCAGTGACCCCATACACAGTGCCCGGAGCAGGACAGTGACTCCATACACAGTGCCCGGAGCAGGACAGTGACCCCATACACAGTGCCCGGAGCAGGACAGTGACCCCATACACAGTGCCCGGAGCAGGACAGTGACCCCATACACAGTGCCCGGAGCAGGACAGTGACCCCATACACAGTGCCCGGAGCAGGACAGTGACCCCATACACAGTGCCCGGAGCAGGACAGTGACCCCATACACAGTGCCCGGAGCAGGACAGTGACCCCATACACAGTGCCCGGAGCAGGACAGTGACCCCATACACAGTGCCCGGAGCAGGACAGTGACCCCATACACAGTGCCCGGAGCAGGACAGTGACCCCATACACAGTGCCCGGAGCAGGACAGTGACCCCATACACAGTGCCCGGAGCAGGACAGTGACCCCATACACAGTGCCCGGAGCAGGACAGTGACCCCATACACAGTGCCCGGAGCAGGACAGTGACCCCATACACAGTGCCCGGAGCAGGACAGTGACCCCATACACAGTGCCCGGAGCAGGACAGTGACCCCATACACAGTGCCCGGAGCAGGACAGTGACCCCATACACAGTGCCCGGAGCAGGACAGTGACCCCATACACAGTGCCCGGAGCAGGACAGTGACCCCATACACAGTGCCCGGAGCAGGACAGTGACCTCATACACAGTGCCCGGAGCAGGACAGTGACCTCATACACAGTGCCCAGAGCAGATCGGGCATGTCCCTTTGGTCAGTGCCCAGAGCAGATCGGGCATGTCCCTTTGGTCAGTGCCCAGAGCAGATTGGGCATGTCCCTTCAGTCAGTGCCCAGAGCAGATCGGGCATGTCCCTTCGGTCAGTGCCCAGAGCAGATCGGGCATGTCCCTTTGGTCAGTGCCCAGAGCAGATTGGGCATGTCCCTTTGGTCAGTGCCCAGAGCAGATCGGGCATGTCCCTTCAGTCAGTGCCCAGAGCAGATCGGGCATGTCCCTTCAAGTCAGTGCCCAGAGCAGATCGGGCATGTCCCCTCAGTCAGTGCCCAGAGCAGATCGGGCATGTCCCCTCAGTCAGTGCCCAGAGCAGATTGGGCATGTCCCTTCAGTCAGTGCCCAGAGCAGATCGGGCATGTCCCTTCAGTCAGTGCCCAGAGCAGATCGGGCATGTCCCTTCAAGTCAGTGCCCAGAGCAGATTGGGCATGTCCCCTCAGTCAGTGCCCAGAGCAGATTGGGCATGTCCCCTCAGTCAGTGCCCAGAGCAGATCGGGCATGTTCCCTCAGTCAGTGACCAGATCAGGCATGTCCCTTCAGTCAGTGACCGGATCAGGCATGTCCCTTCAGTCAGTGCCTGTGTGCAACAGCATGCTGCCATAGATCAGATCAGAGGGCTGGAAAGCTGCCCCCTCCCCCTTTCCAGGCTCAGCAGCTCCATTAAGAACAGAACAATGCCTGCAGTAATGATGAACCATCCTGGCTCCTCCTCAGCCTTCCTCCTTTGGACCACACCATGTGACCACAGCACCTGCACAACAGGAAATTCCTACACGTACACTGCTCTTGTCCTCTAGGACTGACATGCTCAGTCAGCCCTGCAGACTGCAATGCACTGAGTGCAGCAGCTTTGTTCTTCTCCCTCCTCCACCAGATAAGGAAACCCAGCTGCTCTCCTCCTCTCTTCTTAGCTTACCTGCTTCCTCCAGGCTCCTAGGGCAGTGCACAGGGCTGAGCTTTCTCAGCTGCTTCAATCCCATTCGTCTTTTAGCGGGAGGTATCACGTGTCACCGCCAGTGCTTTTATAAGGTAGCACCAGCACTGGATCAATACACCACTGATGCAGCCTCACCACCCAGCCCTTGCCGGGTCTAACTGATAATTAGCGGATTATTCAGCAGTATCCCTCCACTTCAGAAAAGAGTCCCTAGCCATTTGCAGACAAGATTCACAGTAGGTACCAGGTTATTTAAAAAATAAATGTGTGACTGTACTGAAAAACCGCTGTGGAAATTTTGGGGGTGCTAAAAGGGTGCTTGAAGACTTTTTGGGGGCGCTTCAGCACACCCAAGCACCCACCTGGCGTCGCCCCTGCCCATTAAAGTGATTCTTAAGGAAAGAAAAACTAAAAAACTTATTATACTTACCTGCTCTGTGCAATGGCTTTGCACAAAGCAGCCCTGCGCTGCTTTTTTTGGGTCCCCCGTGAGCCATCCTAGCTCCTGACGATTGCCCCCAATAGCAAGCCACTTGCTCTGGGGGCACTGCTCACTTCTGAGTCACGCTGTCTATGGCCATTCAGACACTGAATGCGACCAAGCCCCACCCCCACTCTCTCTTCATTGGCTCACTGGCTGTGACTTAAATCAAAAATTAGCCAATGGCTCCGGCTGCTGTGTAAACCAACGAGAGACAGAGACCGACCCAGGGGAACTTCTGCTCTACTGCACATCGCTGGATAAGTATGAGTATAAGGGGCTAAGAGGGGGGTGAGCTGCAACCAGATGGGTTTTTTTTTACCATAAGGTTAATAATAAACTGGCAGAGAAATACTATCTAACAAACATTTTTTTCAGTATTTGCAGTTGTGGCATGCTCTCAGAGTCAGGCAGTGACTTTCCCATTAAAATATAAACCGTCCCCAAGTTTAGCTATGGCAATACCCACAAGATGGTCCCAACACAGACTTATTGGTGATATATACTCCTCCCTACAAACAACTAGTGCTAGTACACAGGGTGGTGGCATAGGGATCTGGAGAGCATTGGTGATGAGGAATGGGAGAAAGCTCTAGTGAATTTGACCAGGGTCTCCTTATCCTTCTCACAATGTTTGACCCAGTAATTTATCATTCACAGGGCTCAATATACTTGGGGTAAAGCAGCTACACCAAGTTGTTCAAGGTGTGCTACTGAAATAGGCATACTTATACACATAATGTGGCGTTGTCCTAAACTGCATCAATATTGGGAGTATGTATTTGATACCTTAAATACTCTATGCTCCACACATGTTCATTCAGATCCAAAAATAGCTTTGCTAGGGATATCGGAAGATATCCCCACCATCTGAAATGCATGTGACGTGGCTGCGGTCTATGTACATAGCCCGTAAATTCATATTGCAGAAATGGATATCAAACTCCCCACCAACTGTTCAATGGTCTGATGCGATTCATTTTAATCTACGAAGGTCTCACATCTACCTCAATGCAGGTGGTCAGACACTATAGCTAGCTACTGTGTGCTTCACCTATAGCAGCCCCCTTTCCCTTAAGACAAGCAGGCCTACCGGTACTTGGTTGCCCCCAGGACTTATACTCAATGCTATAGTGCCTGGCTACCACACTAGGGCAGACGCGAGCAGAGCAAACAGACAACTTGCAGTTTAGCAGACAGATGGTGTGGTTCTAAGATGGTACACGTAATAAGCCAGGCTGAGTTCAGGGAATAGTCCGATATCCGATCCGGGTCATACACAGGGAGATTCAACAGCAAGAAAGGCAGATAAACAGGAGGCTTGATCAAGAACAATGCGGGTAACTGTGTCTCTTTCACAAGCGAGGGATAGTGTGTTCAGTTTGCTTATATCAGGTGACTGACCAGATCAATCATCTTTCAGGTGAACACAGACAGGGGAAAAGCAACAGCCAACACCCGGGTGCTGGAATAAGGAACAGGGGCACTAAGTGATCATGACAGAATGGAGAAATTGACATATAAACAGGAAATTCCCCCAAAAATGTTGGGAAAATTTGGTCATGATGGCTAGACTCTAATCTGTTTGTGCAAAAAGGTTGGCCTACAGATGAGTTTGTTCAAAATTTAGTAGTGTAGTAGATCCCTGATAGGAGATAACTGTACATATGAGCTGTAAAGGTGCAGTCATTAAATTGAATATAATGGTCTATGTAATTATTAATGTTATGGTAAAAGGTCTTAAGTAACAATGATTGTAAAATCTTTAAGGTGCATATTTTATTTGAGTTCTTATATATACAGTGGGGACAGAAAGTATTCAGACCCCCTTAAAGTGGAGTTTCACTAAAAAAAAAAAATTTAGATGTCAGCAGCTGCAAATACTGCAGCTGCTGACTTTTAAAATAAGGACACTTACCTGTCCCAGGGTCCAGCGATGTCGGCACCCGAGACCGAGCCGTCCCTCGATCCTCGGGTGCTGCCGCCATCATTCACACTGAGGGAATCAGGAAGTGAAGCGTTGCCGCTTCACTGCCCGGTTCCCTACTGCGCATGCGCAAGTCGCGCTGCGCGTCTACACTGGTCCCCGTTGTGTTGTGGGAACTGTGTATTTCCCACAACACAACGGGGGTGGGCTGGGAGTCTGCGGCTAGCTATACCCGGAAGTGGGTGCAGATACCTGTATTATACAGGTATCTGCACCCCCCTCCCCCCTGAAAGGTGCCAATTGTGACACCGGAGGGGGGGAGGAATCCGATGAGTGGAAGTTCCACTTTAGGGTGGAACTCCGCTTTAAATTTTGCACTCTTCGTTATATTGCAGCCATTTGCTAAAATCATTTAAGTTCATTTTTTTCCTCATTAATGTACACACAGCACCCCATATTGACAGAAAAACACAGAATTGTTGAAATTTTTGCAGATTTATTAAAAAGAAAAATTGAAATATCACATGGTCCTAAGTATTCAGACCCTTTGCTGTGACACTCATATATTTAAATCAGGTGCTGTCCATTTCTTCTGATCATCCTTGAGATGGTTCTACACCTTCATTTGAGTCCAGCTGTGTCTGATTATACTGATTGGACTTGATTAGGAAAGCCACACACCTGTCTATATAAGACCTTACAGCTCACAGTGCATGTCAGAGCAAATGAGAATCATGAGGTCAAAGGAACTGCCTGAAATGCTCAGAGACAGAATTGTGGCAAGGCACAGATCTGGCAAGGTTACAAAAAAATTTCTGCTGCACCTAAGGTTCCTAAGAGCACAGTGGCCTCCATAATCCTTAAATGGAAGACTTTGGAACGACCAGAACCCTTCCTAGAGCTGGCTGTCCGGTCAAACTGAGCTTTCGGTGGAGAAGAGCCTTGGTGAGAGAGGTAAAGAAGAACTCAAAGATCACTGTGGCTGAGCTCCAGAGATGCAGTTGGGAAATGGGATAAAGTTGTAGAAATTCAACCATCACTGCAGCCCTCCACCAGTCGGGGCTTTATGGCAGAGTGGCCCGACGGAAGCCTCTCCTCAGTGCAAGACACATGAAAGCCTGCATGGAGTTTGCTAAAAAAAAAAAAAACACCTGAAGGACTCCAAAATGGTGATAAATAAGATTCTCTGGTCTGATGAGACCAGGATAGAACTTTTTGGCCTTAATTCTAAGCAGTATGTGTGGAGAAAACCAGGCACTGCTCATCATTTGTCCAATACAGTCCCAACGGTGAAGCATGGTGGTGGCAGCATCATTCTGTGGGGGTGTTTTTCAGGTGCAGGGACAGGACGACTGGTTGCAATCAAGGGAGAGATGAATGTGGCCAAGTACAGGGATATCCTGGATGAAAACCTTCTCCAGAGTGCTCAGGACCTCAGACTGGGCCGAAGGTTTACCTTCCAGCAAGACAATGACCCTAAGCACACAGCTAAAATAACGAAGGAGTGGCTTCACAACAACTCCATGACTGTTCTTGAATCGCCCAGCCAGAGCCCTGACTTAAACCCAATTGAGCTTCTCTGGAGAGACATAAAATGGCTGTCCACCAACGTTTACCATCCAACCTGACAGAACTGGAGAGGATCTGCAAGGAGGAATGGCAGAGGATCCCCAAATCCAGGTGTGAAAAACTTGTTGCATCTTTCCCAAAAAGACTCATGGCTGTATTAGATCAAAAGGGTGCTTCTACTAAATACTGAGAAAAGGGTTTGAATACTTAGGACCATGTGATATTTCAGTTTTTCTTTTTTAATAAATCTGCAAAAATGTCAACAATTCTGTGTTTTCCTGTCAATATGGGGTGCTCAGTGTACATTAATGAGTAAAAATAAATGAATTTAAATGATTTTAGCAAATGGCTGCAATATAACAGAGAGTGAAAAATTTAAGGGGGTCTGAATATTTTCCATCCCCACTGTATATTTTTTGGGCTTGTTTTGTATGTAGTAGTCTTTTTGCAAATTGTTAAAAAAAAGTATCTGATTTAAAAAAAAAAAAAAAGTGTAAAAAAAAAAAAAAAAAGTGTCTTGTTGTGGGCTGATAACTAGACATGTGCACACTGAAATATTTTGTTTCGGAATTTCGTTTTCGTCCAAAAAATAAATTTATTTAGTTACTTTCGAAATTCGTTTTTATTCATTTCGTTTCATTAAAAAATGCATTCGTCTGAAAATCCTAAATAATTAAGGTCGAATCTGTCATTGAAGGCTTATGGTGTCTGTTGAATGTTCTAAGAAGAACTCTCTATGTCGAATCATTTCCCTCTATATCGAATAATCTTGGACTAATAGAGTTAGGTTAGGCACATTTGACCTTTTTTGCTATTGTCTCTATAATGTCGAATCCTTTATCTCTATGTCGAATCTTTTCTCTCTATGTAGAATAATCTTGGACTAATAGAGCTAAGATTAGGCACATTCGACCACAAGTTCGATGGACACAGATCGCTATTGTCAGCGTCATGTCGAATCTCCTATCTATATCGAACTGTTGCAACAAAAATGAAAATAAAGCATTTGTTTATGTCGGATGTTTCGGTTTTCGGATTCTGCACATTCGTTATCGCTTGTTAAAACGATAATGAAAATACCCGAAATTCGGACGAAAATGCATTCGGACGAAAACGAATGCACATGTCTACTGATAATACACAATTTTTTGTGGACTAAATGTCAACCCTGCCCAGTGTCTTTTTGCTAAACTATGCAGCTACTTCTGCTCTTAGATTTCTACAACATAAATACTAATCATTCTGTAGTCCAAGATGAGAACTAGAAAGACTCCTTGGATAACACATGAAGTGTGCAGAGAATACAGCACATCTCTGAACTGCTGAGAAAATCAACAGTTTTTTGCACTTGTCAGATATAACAAAAACCTTCCAATGGTAAATTTAACAGACCAAAGGGGAGCAAAAAAGAGAATTTCATTGTTAGGACTTACACATACTTTGACAAGTTCGGGCATACTTGTTCCAGCAAGAATTATTTATCTGTCATGCCATATAGACTTATCTGTGTGCTTGTATTGAACTACATATCACTGCTCAAGTGCTGTTTGTAAAAAAAAAAAAAAAAAAAAAATTAATTTATAAATAAAAAAAAAATTTAATATTGCACTTTTTTCAAACTAATGTATTGTTAGGCTTTTTACAGAGTTGAGTTTAGCAGCTTAGCAAAAAAAACACCAAAAGCTTCTAAACTCAAGTTTAGGGGCTGTATTGTACATTAAGCCTAAAAGTACTGCGGCTTTCACTAAAATAGTATTTTATGATTCAGATGCATCATGTTAAGGGGGAACAATACTTTGCTCCTGTCTCTCAATTGCTCTCCTGTGTTGTCACCCTGTCGTATGTGCTTCCAGTGGAGACTATACATGGTGGGGTCCCATCAGAAAAGACATGTAGAGCATGTGTGTAGACAGAATGTGACTGCAAAGAGATTGGTGGAGCACTAAATTGCAAGAAAGAATAACAAAAATGGACAACACGAGTAGTAAATTGGTTCTGTGTGAAAGGGGTCTAGTGCATACGCAAACTAAATGTTTTCCAGTAAATGTAACTCCAACTAATACTGGTTTTTAGACATTTTGTGCTGCATGGCAAGTGCATGCCAGAAAGTTTTCTGCTGCCCGTTCAATGCCAGGTTATCTGCTGGGAAAGAAAGTGATAGGACAACATTTTAAAACATTATATGATCACTCTCATTTGCAACAAAACAACTGAAAGCAACAAAAATGAACAACAAGACAATGCTTTTGTTTAAAAAGTCTTTGAATAAAGAAATTGTCTTTATTAATACATTATTATTTACTCCTATAAAATTAATTTCTCCTTCGAGAAGACTTTACAATGAGCCAGGAAATGTTATAAACTGGAAAATTCAGCCAGGAAGGTAATGGAGCTAGCAGGACAAGAAGGGGTTAAATAAGGGCGTTAGATCACTGAGACAAGTCCTAACATGGTGACAGTGAGAGAAACAAGCAGTGTAGCTGATACAGTCTTTATGGTGTGGCTTCCAGACTGGAAGTGAGTGATGTCTCTGCCATGCTGATCCTGCTGGTTACGCATCTGCTTATTAAATGGAACATCGTCCATGTCCAAATCGTAGTCCGTATCTAAAAAAACAAGAGGGAGAATTGTAATTAATGTAAAACCTTAAATTAGTTTCATCATGGTTTAAGCAGTATCTACAATGCATATTTATATAGCTTTTAAAAAGCACTCCAGTACAACAGCAAAACAGAAGCTGCTGAAATCACTCAATGGAACCAACTAATATTTGCCTCCATTCTGAGCATGGAACACAGTGTGCAGTCCCTGCACCACCAATTACATTCAAACTTGAAGGAAGGGTAAATCTGAATAGTGGTTGGGTGAGAGGCAGCAAGGAGGGTGCTCTAGTATTACAAGCAAGCATATTCCAGAATTCCCTGAAAATAGGCAAAATGTATGTGGTCCAGCACTACAGCAATGCTTGGAGGATAAAGACTTCTTAAAAAATAAAAATAAAAGCTCCTGAAAGCACATTACTACTTGTCAGTAAGGCAGTCCATCATAATGATGGGCCAGAGTGAATGGTGGGAGACACAACTTGGAAATAGCTTTGTCGGTCAGGACAACTCATTATTTAGCCACATCTGCAGACTTTAAGCTTCCCATTTTATGCCTGCAACAATTTTTTTTTCTAGAGACAGAGAGGCCGATTTTGATAATGGTGTTGAGAATCTTAAAGTAGATGTAAACCCTCACATATACCTAGTGAAATGAACAGCCTCAGATGATACACAGCGATGACACAAATCTCCCTACATAAGTCTTCCTTTTCCATCACTGGGTGTGAAGTCTTGGCATACACTGTGTGACGGCTGATTAGAGGAAAGGCACCCCCCAATCCACATAGGCAGAGGAAGGCAGGAATGTGCAGAGCTGTGCTGTGAATAGACCAGCTGTCTGCTAATCTATTTCTATGCACCATCCCTGACACAAATTTCATGCTGGTTTTATCTCGGTTGTCAGAGAGCTTGTCAGAAGTTATCATGCTGATAACAGAAGAACTGAGCAGCTGAAAGACACAGAACTTAGGGCTTTAGAGAGAGAGAAGTAAACACTACAGATAGATGTGCCCAGGTCAAATTTCATGAATAGGGTTTACATCCACTTTACACAATACAATGTGTGACTATTCAGTTATCCAATTATATAAAAGTAAATTCCAGTTTACTTATTTCATCTGCACATCAAGTAAGGTGGGTATTCAAATTGAACATAAATTGGTTTGAACATGATTGGATAATTGAAGTGAATATTCACACAACTTATTGTGTAAAGATTCTAAACTCCTTTAGTAAACCACCCCAGTCTCTATTAATAATAAGTGGATAGCCACAGTTTCCTTAAAACATTTCAAGTATAATTTTTCAGTTTTGCCTGGAACATCTCTTTAAAATACTTTATAGTTTTCCTACAACAACAATATAACTTTAGCGGCATGCAGTCATCAGTTTCTTATTCACAAATTGAAAACAGTAGTAAAATCTGTTATTTTAGTCTTCCTAATGCAGCATAAACTGAATATCCGTCCTGTCAATCCTCAGCCAAATGCAAACATTATCTCTTATCTGTTAAACTAAAGCATGCAAAGTTTAGATAACTATGATAAATGACTCATTTATTGAATAAATATTATAATAATTTAATCTCCAAGGGTATGGGAATGCCAGTAGAGTCTGTATTTAGTAAGTTAAAAGTTGAGTTGTTTTTTTGCATTCATGTAAGTGGAGAAAGAACTGTCTGTCCATTGAAAACAGATTGATCTATTTAGGCCTGGTGTGCCTGAGGTTTGAAGATATTATTTGGCAATCTTGTTCTGACATGTCCAATTTCAACCTTTGTTTCAATTTTACCTCCTACGTTCCAATAAACAATGCGGGACACAGATCTCCAAGTGTGTCAACTTTTAAGCTGCTGATAAGGCTTTGTTTTTATGTAATTTACTGGCATGATAAATCTGAGTTGAATATTTGGTTCATCTTAGAAGGGGCCACGTGTACTGTTCTATTTGCAACACAATGTTGTCAGCAGAAAAATCATTTGCATGTTTTCCATGGGATAATGTTTTTTTTATGTTAAAGAACTTCAACTTTAGTATCTCCCACCTCCTTAATTATATAGCCAACCATGGATATTGCCTCTTCCCATTCCAGCGCCTGATACTCCAACATGGTTTCAGCCAGCACTACTTCATTATGCACATGCATGCTAGGCCACCATTCACTCCTATAAGCTATACACTGAGGAACTGCTGGAGGCCACCATTAATAAGGCTACCAATAATAATGAATGAGGCTGTGGCATGCACATGCAGAAAGATTGCTGGGGTGGGGCTGAAGGTATCTTTTATCCCAGTTGGACTGCACTAAAAGTAAAGGATTTATTTAAAAGACAACATCACTAAAGGTTACCAGGAGTAAAAGGAAAGTTAGCTATTTGACAACCTTCACTCACAACTGTGCAATTATTCTACACCAGTGAGCCTCAGACAGTAGTGGCTGTAAGTACCCTATAGACAGGATATTGGCTCAAAAATATCAATCGCCCTATCGGCACATTTAGAATAGACCTCATATTGTTCTTAAAGCATTAGTAAAGGTTGTAATTGGCCCCCCTGCATGTTTATGTCATATTGTGTCAGTATACATGGCATACTAGCACATAGATACAGACTTGCCTTTGAAACAGAGCCCTCCAGCGATGAGCTGTCATTGCACCTGGTGCTTCCATCTTCGCCCAATGTTCCTTCTGAGTTTCTCTGGCCATTTAAATGGCACTCGTGCACATGCATACGGGAATCACAATCGCAGCATCGTGTTCTCTGCAATCAGGGCACACTCAGTGTGCCATGAAAGCAGAGCTACTGCACATGCACTGGGGACGTCATTGGCTAAAGTCGAGGTGAATAACTTCTAAACAGTGCACATTTAGAAGATATTCATGGTACCTACAGGTCTGACTTACTATAAGCTTACCTGTTGGTAAAGGTTTATACTAAGGGGTTTTTACCACTTTAACTTTGTTTTTTTTTAACCACTTAAGTACTAACTTGTATATACCTCCTCATTACCAGGCCATTTTTAAGTTTTTATTGCAGTGATAGTTTGACCGGCAATTACTTGGTCATGTACCAAAATGAGTTTTTATATCTTTTGTTTGAGACAGTTAGTGCTCTTTCTTTGGTGATGAAGGAAAAAGTTTAAAAAAAAAAAAAAGTTTCCCCTTTCACTTCTGCTATAAAACATATCAAATAAAAAGGCAGGGCAGTAAGAACAACCTCCAAATTACTCCATTTTGGAAAGAAAAAACCCCAAGGTCATCTAGTTTCTTTCCTAAAATCTTTTGTAAATGAAGAAACATGCTTATATTGAGGGGTTTAAATATGGAGTTCAGTAATGGTGCATTAGATACAGTGTATCATTAATTTACAGGTGATATACAGAGGGAAGAGGTGAAGGGGATAATGTGTAGGTCACATACTGTGAAGATGTAAATAATGGAGTTACAGGATAAGGGAGTCAAAGGAATTAATACACCGGTTACTATGGAAACCAGATCTCGATAAGATGAGGTGGCCCTCTCCCCTTCCTCCATTGTGAGAGGGAGGAGAGGGCTCCCAAATATAAACAGTAGTAGGTTTACATTCATGATGGATGTGAGTGGCCATCACAGCGAAGCCTAGAGGTTCTATTGAGGGTCGAAACAACTAATCGATTAGGAAAATAGCTGTCAACTATTTTCCTAATCGATTAGCTGGTCAGCCGATTAGTTGGCCTGCATACAGAATGCATTATTTGTTTATCAGGCAATACAGTGAAGCACACATACGGGTCAGTACACCGTCCATACATGTCAGTAAGTGCCTGAGAACTTGTGAATGTGAGAGGAGCAATGGAACATGTAGTCCTGGGCAGGAAGTGAGTGATTCCAAAGGCAGAAGTTTTTTTTACCTTACTATAGGGGCACACTATACTATACTTTGCCTTTGCAGCTTGCTATAGGGTAGTGATGGTAAACCTTGGCACCCCAGATGTTTTGGAACTACATTTCCCATCCACTCTACAGTGTACTTGAGCATCATAGGAAATGTAGTTCCAAAACATCTGGGGTGCCAAGGTTCACCATCACTGCTATAGGGGCACTCTATACTATACTTAGCATTTGCAGATTGCTATTGGGGCACTCTGAAGGCAGGAGGAGAAAGAAGCGTTAGTCGGGGACCCCAGAAGAATCAGGGCTGCTTTGTGCAAAACCATTACACAGAGCAGGTAAGTATACCATGTTTTTTGTTAATAAATAAATCACTTTAACCACTTCAATACAGGGCATTTTCACCCCCCTTCCTGCCCAGGCCAGTTTTCAGCACTGTAACATTTTGAATGACCATTGCATGGTCATGCAACACTGTACCCAAATGAATTTTTTTCCCTACAAATAGAGCTTTTTTTTGGTGGTATTTGATGACCTCTGTGGTTTTTATTTTTTGCGCTATAAACAAAAGAAGAGCGACAAGTTTGAAAAAAAAAAAAAACACAATATTTCTTACTTTTTGCTATTATAAATATCCCAAATTTTTTTAAAAAACACATTTTTTTCCTCAGTTTAGGCTGATATGTATTCTTTTACATATTTTTGGTAAAAAAAAAATAGGGGATAGATTTATGGCATTTTTATTATTTTAATTTTTTTTTTACTAGTAATGGCGGCGATCTGCGATTTTTATTGTGACTGTGATGGACAGATCTTACACTTTTGACACATTTTTGGGACCATTGACATTTATACAGCGATCAGTGCAATAAATATGCACTGATTACTGTATAAATGTCACTGGCAGGGAAGTAGTTAACACTAGGGGGCGATCAAGGGGTTAAATGCGTTACCTAGGGAGTTATTCTAACTGTGGGTGGATGGGACTGACTAGGGGAGATGACCAATCGGTGTTCCTATATACTAGGAACACAGGATCTGTCTCCTCTCCCCTGACAGGATGTGGATCTGTGGGTTTACACCACACAGATTTACGTTCCTGCTCTGTAACGAGCAATCGCGAGTGCCCGATGGCCATCGCGGCCGCCGGGCTCATGCATCAGCTCCTCGGTGCCCCCACGTGTGCCCCCCCATGCCGCCAGGAAGCCGAGGACATCATATGATGCCCATCCAAGTTGGGAGATCCCATCTGCGAACGTCATATGACAATGGGCGGGTAGGGAAGTGTTTGAAGACTCTGTGTAGGGAAGATCAGCATCTGAACCGAGAGAAGGTGGAGGCTGATAGACTGGAGTTAATAGAAGGCATTACAATTACATTTAAATTAAACTTTTACCAGTATTGTGCATTATATATAAAATGATCAAATCCATGAAAAAAAAGTCTCAGCTTTTAGTACTACTTTACTATTAAAGATTTATATCTCCCTTCCACCCTTCATATAGCTTCACATCTGACTCCTAGTTAAAATGCCCATAGAGTGGCTTGAAAAAGTATTCACACCCCTTGAAATTTTTTCACATTTTGTCATGTTCCAACCACAAATGTAAATTTATTTTATTGGGCTTTTATGTCATAAATCAACACAAAGTGGCACATAAGTGTGAAGTGGAAGGAAAATGATAAATAGACTTCAATGGGAAAGCTGCAGAAAAGCATGTATTGCATTTTTTTGCCACGATTTGCATTTTTTAATCTGCCCAACAGAAAATTGGCCAAAAAAAAGCATAACAAATGCAAAAAGCAAATCGCAGCAAAATCATGTGTGCAAAAACGCAAGACACACAGCAAAAAGCACTGCAGAGATGGATCAAAAGCAAACTGCATAGGTGTGAACCGAGCCTTATGCTGGCCATACACGTATAGATTTTTGGACGAGAATATTCATACGAAAAATCTCTGTACATTCGCTGAATAAAAGAATGTCGTTTGAAAATTTCACTTGCTTTTAACATTTGTTTTAAAAGGAATGTCATTTCTGAACGAAAACCACATACATTGTCTGAAAATTCCTTTAACCAACAAATTTTCTATTCTGCTCCTTCAAATTTTCCCATCACTGTGGTCAAAAACGAACGTCGATTTTACCCCACTAACGATTAGAAAATCGAATGAACGTTCTTAAAATTTAAATTTTTTTGGAAGGAAGGAAGACATTTTCTTTGTATGGCAAGCATAAGTGTCAGCAGTCGCAGGTAGCTTTTATCAAGCCACCAACTAATCAATTCTGAAAATAATCGTTAGTTGTAGCCCTAGTTCTGTCTTACTCGTCTGCATTTCCACATGCACCTTATAGAATGTATTTATATTTTTAGACATTTGGAACATAAAGACCGTTCACAAAAAAATTTGCACAGGTGTTTTCTTATATTACCTGAGAGAAACACAGGCTGCCATTGGTAATGTCTCTTTTTTTCAAATGCTAGATGCCTGACCGTATCTTGATCCTATTGCTTCAGTATTTCAATTCACTAACCCCAGGGCAAGTAAACAAATAAGTGATGTTTCCCTGACATTGCCAATATGCTTATTTGTTTCAGATTAATGGCACAGGAAGTATTTTAGCTACTGGGTAAGCATGATAGCCAGTTAACTAGCAATTTCAGGAAGAGGCTAAGCCCTTGAACTCTTCTTCTGACAATGTGACATTTAAATATTGCTGATGTGTCTAGTGAGGAGAAAAGAAAATGGGGCTAAATTGATGTGGAGATAAAATAAGTGTGGATGAGATGAAAAAAAATTCAGATTCACTAAAAATGTCTTAATGGTTAAAAAGAAATGTTCTCACATGAAAATATAATGATAAAGACCTATTCAGTCTGCATGTGTAAATTAGATGCTTTGATGAGCAAATTTTTGTGAAAAAAAATAACAAGCACAGTTAACACAACTGATTAGCTTAGTGAATTGGCCCTATTCTTTGTATGCCTATTTAGGACAGTAAACAGCACAATAATTACATTTGCAACCCATCAGTAGGTGTGGGAAGTTGTTCTGTCAGAGCCATTGTTGTTCATGGACTTTACACATGTACATTATTAGTTCAGACTCCAGGTACTTGCTGATAAGATTATTTTCCAGGTTACAAAGTAACATTTGTATTATTGGTGTGAAAAAGAAAATTATCAGGTGTAAATAGCACTGTGACCCTTCAATTAAGAGACATCACAGTCTTAGTTTGATCATTCCATTGTAAACAAATCAGTGAGTGGCAACCTTGTTCTAGTTAATTCATTTTGCTTTGTTAAAAGCATTATTGTCCTTGGGAATCCCAGTGCAAGAAAGCCTCAGATCTAACAGATGTGGGAGATACAAAGTGAAACTCTGGGCACCCAACTAAATGGATTGTTAAAATACAAATAGGTTAACAGAACTACCTGTCAAAGTATTTGTAAATCAGCACAGAAAATCTTGACTTCTGTGCTTCTGCCACATTCCACAGTCAGGCAGGCGAAAGGCACTTATGTCACCTCTCCAGCCCTAGCATGCTAAATGGACAGCAAATCAACATAATCACCTCTGTTTATTGAGAAGGGAGCTAAACCAGAAAGTAGCAGAGTAATCGTCCTGACAGTTATTATCATCATACAGGATTTATATGGCGTCAATAGTTTGCGTAGCACTTTACAACATAAGGGCAGACCATACAGTTACAATACAATTTAATACAGGAGGAATTGGAGGGCCCTGCTCATTAGAGCTTACAATCTAAGAGGGAGGGTCAATTGATACAAAAGGTAATCGCTGTGGGGGATGGTCTAATGGAAAAAAAATAAAAGTTCAGTAATTAGGTGCGGTAGGATCGATTTCTCTGAAGAGAAGGGTTTTCAGGGATTGCATAAAAGTGGACAGAATAGGAGATAGTTAGACAGATTAGGGTAGGGAGTTCCATAGAATGGGAGAGCCTCGGGAGAAATCCTGGAAGTGAGCATGGGAGGAGGTGAAGAGAGCTAGAGATCAGAAGGCCTTGGGAGGAACAAAGAGAACAATTTTGGTTGGTATTTTGAGATTAGGTTAGTTACGTCCAGACGAAGCTACACATCTTGGTTTGTGAAACGCGTTGACGTCACTGCGCCCGGACGTCACACCCGCTGTCATCCCCCGTTGGGCTTAGCCGGCTCACCGATTGAGAGAACGTTCCGCTCGTTCGCGTGGAACAACCGCTGAAGTGACCACAGGCGCACCTAGATGGCCGGCCATCCGTACACTTGAGCATATACCCGTGGGGCTGCCAGGATCGCCCAGGAAGTACCCAGTATTGTGCACGGTGAACAGTGGTGCAGTCCACAGCACAGGGGACATCACACTGCGGAAGTACCTGTGGATCTCCGAACAGGACCCGGCAGTGGTAAAGTACTTAGCCGCCTGCACTGTGTGTTGCTGCTTACATTAAACCACTGTTTGATTCACCTCTACAGCACGCATCTGTTTACACCTCACATACCAGCCTGCTGATTATAGCAATTGTTTCATACTATCCTGGACTTCCGCCACTCCAGCTCCATTTTCACATACCATGGCCCCATCATTCATTTCCATCCAATGGTTATCGACATCTGATCTCGCATCAGCGCCCCACTCCACGGCTCATATCTCTCTCCTTTGCCCCTTCAACATCCTTCATCTCACTTTTCCCTCACCTCACTCCCTTTCACCACCTCCCTTTCCCCATCTCCTTCCCCATCTTTTCCCATTTTTGAGCCACCCCCCCGGGGGGATTGATGTTTGCTGCACAACCCTATTCAGTCATACTGAACACTCCTCATTGTAGCAGGTTGTGCAGACATCAATAGCCCAGACGTCCGGACGCATATGGTTGTTTTATATGTTGTTTTGTCCCCCTTGTCTGTGTGTTAGTATTGATCGATCTGATACTACCAATCAATCAATTTTATTTAGGCAATGTAAATTTGTGATGCATGCTATCTTATCTCCACGTTTATGTTCTTGTACCCGATTAAACACACTATTGATTTTCATACGTTCATCCATATTGTCTTTCCTTTGAGCCCCACTTTTCTTTTTGGTCCCCTCCTGTTTGGGACAATTTGTGGGTATAGTGATGTAGCTAGGGGCCAAGGTGTGGCTGGCTCTGTAAGAAGTTAGTATTTTGAATTTAATTTGGGTGAGCGGAAGCCAGTGGAGGGATTGGAAGAGAGTAGTAGCAAACACTGAATGGTTGTAAGGTGGGTGAGTCTGGCAGCAGCATTCATAATGAACTGAAAGGGGGATAGGCTATGTAAAGGTAAGCCAATGAGTGAGGATCTGCAGTAGTCGTGGCGAAAGAGGACTAGAAAGTGAATTAGAAGCTTTGTGGTGTCATTGTTTAGTAAGGAGCGTTGTAGACCAGACATTCCCAGAGTTTGGAGGAAAAGGGGAGCAAGGAGATGGGGCGTAGGTTGTAAAGATTGGTGGGGTCAAATGAGGGCTTTTTAAGGTGGTGAAAGACAGGGAGACGGAGATAAGGATTTTGGAGAAGTGCGGAGTGCATAGGTGGAAAAATACAAGACTGAGGTTGTTGAGAGTAAGCTGAAGCATGTATCCAGTGGTTAGACTCAGACATTTAGACCCCTTTCACACTGAGGCGCTTGAAAACTGCCCATAAAATATGGGGCGCTTTTGAGGTGCTTTTGAGGCATTAGCGGTGTGCTTTTTTTTTTAAGGTCACATGACTCGAACCATTTCACGGCACTTTTGAAGCACTTTTCGTGCACTTTTCAGGCGCTTTTGAAGCGCTTCCCATTTATTTCAATGGAGAGGGGCGTTTTTGAGGCACTTTTTTAAGCACTCCAAAGATGCTGCTTGTAAGACTTTTTTCACCGCCCAACAGCGCACCGCACCAGTGTGAAAGCATCCATTGATTTTAATGGAAATTAATTTTCGTGAGCTTTTCAGGTGCTTTTTTTAGCATGAAAGCGCCTGAAAAGCGCTTCAGTGTAAAAGGGGTCTTAGAAGTAGCAGGAGTGTTAACAGGGATGTTTAAGTCACCAAGAATGATTGTGGGGATTTCAGAAGAGAAAGTAGAGTAGCCAGGCAGAGAAGTCATCAAGAAAGGTATTAATACTGGTCCATAGGGCCGGTAGATCACAGCTATCCTTAAAGAAAATGGAGAAAATAAGAACAATGTAATGTGCCTCAAATGAGGAGTGACAAAGAGGGAGGTGGGTGAAGTACCTGAAAGGTGCTATGTTGGGATAGGGGGAGTGAGTCCAGAGAAGGCCATCATGGGAGAGGGAAGCAAGAGAAGCAGTGTTAGATTCATGAAGCCAGGTTTCAGTAACAGTAGATAAAAGGAGTTAGTGATAAAGAGTTCGGGGACAGAGGTGCTCTTGTTACAGAGTGAGCATTCCACAGGATGCAAGAGAAGGGGAGTTTGGTTTTGAGAGGAAGAGAAATAAAAACTAAATTGTGTGCATTTCAACTGTTGATAGAGAGTGCTGAATGGGAAAACATGATCACCTGCAGTCTGTTTGGTGCTTTTTAAAGCAGTTTACTGTGCATTTTTGCTTTGTGCAATGGCTGAAGCGCAGCTAAAGTGTGCCCACTTAAATAAAGACCCCACTTACAGGAAGAACTCCAGCCATGTGCTTTCCCCATAAAGGTGGTCTAGCTTTATACTGTAAAGGAAGAGGGTTGGTATTTGTCAATTGTTCAATCAGGTGTTAATAAAGGACACCTGGCTAGCAGAGCAAACTTTTCATATCAGAATTAGACTTGTAAGAAAGCAGAGTTGTCAAGATCAGGGCTTTTTTTCTCAAACAATAGGTGCTGGAACTCAACCACGACCCCCCAAAACCGCTCCCCTACACACACCCTCCAAATCACATCAAATAGTGGGTGTGGTCAAACTAATTTCACAAACAGTAGGAGGGTCTTAAAGGTCATTAAATACCAGGATTACATTACACACAGAGTGCAGAGCTGTCACTTGTAAACACAGAAACCGGACTTTTGTGTTTACAAGTGATAGTGGTGGGCAGGGAGCAAAGGGACTGAGCCGGAGGTGGTGGAACTGAGTTCCACCAAGTTCCCCCTGAAAAAAAGCCCTGGTCAAGATTAAGATCAGCCCATAATTTAGGTAAGACACATAGGTGTCCGTTTATGAAGCAGTGATCAGCGGTGATCCCGAGGATCACCGCTGATCACAGTCCATAAACAGTTTATCAAACAGTGATAATCGTGGGAGAACATGTTTGAACTTGTTCTCCCGCCGATTATCTCTACACACGGAGAATCCTCATTGAATGACACAGTAACGGCCAGTTTATGAAGCGGTGATCTCAGCGCTTCACTGGCGATCTGTGTCAGAATTCACACTCCCAGGTTCACCAGCTCAGAGGTGGTGAATCGGGGAGTGAAGAGGAAATCTGGGGGGATCTGAGGGGGAAGGAGGAAGATTTTTAACTTCCTTATGCCTCGTTCAGACCCCCCAACACTGTAAGCATGTCCCCCTGTCATATTTATGTGTATACATATTTATACATATATACATATAATGTGTATATGTATATATATATCATGTGTGTGTATATACATGTATATATAGTGTGTGTGTGTGTGTATACATATGTGTATAATGTAGGGGGACACATTATTTTATTAACATTAATCCACGCGCCGTTGAGCGGTGATAATTTATCACTGCTTGATAAACTGACATTTGGTACTATAATCTCGTAAAGTCTCACGAGATTCCAGTATCAGGGACTGTTCTCCACTATTTGAAGCATTTGTAGATCTCTTCACTCCTCCAAAGGTGAAGTGATCTACACCGCTTCATAAACTGCACACAGAGGAGAAAAATCTTCACTGTGAATGCCGGAGAACGAAGCAGTGAATAGATTTCACTGCTTCATAAACGGACACCTAAGTAACAACATAAACCTCACAATAATGTGGATAGGGCTACAGATGGTGAAAAGCAGCAGCATACCAGATACACATAGACCGAATGAACGCCAATCGGTCAGTTTTCAGTTTTGGGTGGATGTGAAGCAGCAGCATACCAGAGTCACATAGACACAATGAAAGCAATCCGTGAGTTATGTTTATAACAAGAATAGCTGGGTAAACTTGCAAATTATTTGGAAGTAAACATATGCATTGAACCTTAGCACTGGAGTTCCACTTTAATTAGACCTAAGGTGACAGTCACCCAATATGACCTTTTTTGTTTTAAATCAAGTAACTACCGGTATTCCCATAACTTTAGGTGGTCTGGTTCCTGTGTAAGCATAGCTTTGTTGATTTATAGCCTGCTTTAGAAATTTCACTTAACCACTTCTGGAAGGTTTTACTCCCTTTATGACCAGACAATTTTTTTGCTATTTAGCACTGCGCTACTTTAACTGGTAATTGAGCAGTCATGCAACACTGTACCCAAATTAAATTTGTATTAATTTTTCACACAAATATAGTTCTTTTGGTGGTATTTGATCACTACTGTTTTTTTAATTTATTTTTTTATTAAATAAACAAAAACAGACCAACATTTTTGAAAGAGAAACAATATTTTCTACTTTCTGCTATAAAACCTATCCAATAAAATAATGTAAAAAATCAAATTTCTTCATAAATTTAGGCCAAAATGTATTCTGCTACATGTCTTTGGTTAAAAAAAAAATCCCATTAAGCGCACATTAATTGGTTTGCGTGAAAGTTATAGCATCTACAAATGATGGTACATATATATATTGGAACTTTTATTTATACTAGCAATGGTGGTGATCAGCAACTTATAGTGGGACTGTGATAGTGCGGCAGGCAATCTAAAACGGACGCTGGGAGGGAACTGACTGACATCACCAGTGACACTAACACAGTGTTCAATGCTAATAATTTGCACTGTCACTGTACTAATGACACTAGCTGAGAAGCTAACATTTAGGGGCAATCAAGGGGTTAACTCTGTGCTGTTTTACTAAGCAGTGTGCCAGTGTTTACTCCCTCCTCTGCAGGGAGAAAAAATGGCATATCAATGCTGTCTGTAGAGAGTCCTGTGTTGTATAGCAACACAAGGCTCTCTTCTGTCATTCCCTCAGCAGGTCCCAGCCATAAATCATTGGCCAGGACCGGCAGATCAGCTTGTGCTGCAGCGAATGACAGCTCTGATTTTTGGGTGCACGCGTGGACCTGGAAGGCAGCCCTGTTGTACAAGTACATTACGGTGCCTGTATGAGCCGCCCCCCTGCAGTATATGTACTGGGGTGGGTCGGCAGGTGGTTAAATTATCTCAAAGGAAATCTATCACTAAGCCAAAAACCTATCTCAGAAGCCTTTGCTGGAAGTTGCCATTGCTTGAGTTACAGGCCAATTACAGTTGTGCTCACAAGTTTACATACCCTGGCAGAATTTATGATTTCTTGTCCATTTTTCAGAGAATATAAATGATAACACAAAAACTTTTCTTTCACACATGGTTAATGTTTGGCTGAAGCCATTTATTATCAATCGACTGTGTTTACTCTTTTTAAATCATAATGAAAACAGAAACTACCCAAATGACCCTGATCAAAAGGTTACATACCCCAGTTCTTAATATTGTGTATTGCCCATTTTAACATCAATGACAGCTTGAAGTCTTTTGTGGTATTTGTGGATGAGGCTCTTTATCTTCTCAGATGGTAAAGCTGCCCATTCCTCTTGGCAATAAAGCCTCCAGTTCCTATAAATTCTTGGGCTATCTTGCATGAACCGCACGTTTGAGAGCTCCTCAGAGTGGCTCAATGATTTTGAGGTCAGGAGACTGAGATGGCCACTCCAGAACCTTCACTTTATTCTGCTGGTCGGCTTGGCCTTATGTTTTGGATCATTGTCATGTTGGAATGTCCAAGTACAAGTACGTCCCATGCGCAGCTTCCTGGCTGATGAATGCAAACGTTCCTCCAGTATTTTTTGATAACATACTGCATTCACCTTGCCATCAATTTTGACTAAATTTCCTGTGCCTTTGTAGCTCACACATCCCCAAAACATCAGTGATCCACCTTCATATTTCACAGTAGGAATGGTGTACCTTTCATTGTAGGCCTTGTTGACTCCTCTCCAAATGAAGCGTTTATGGTTGTGGCCAAAAAAGCTCAATTTTGGTCTCATCACTCCAAGTGACTGCCAAAAGGTTTGAGGCTCGTCTCTGTGCTGTTTGGCGTATTGTAAGCGGGATACTTTGCGGAATTTACGTAGTAATGACTTTCTTCTGGCGACTTGACCATGCAGCCCATCTTTCTTCAAGTGCCTCCTTATTGTGCATCTTGAAACAGCATATCTAATTTTCAGAGAGTCCTGTATTTCACCTGAAGTTATTTGTGGGTTTTTCTTTGCATCCCGAACAATTTTCCTGGCAGTTGTGGCTGAAATTTTAGTTGGTCTACATGACCGTGGCTTGGTTTCAATAGAACCCCTCATTTTCCACTTCTTGATTAGTTTGAACACTGCTGATTGGCATTCTAATCCATTGGATATCTTTTCCCCATTCTGTCTCCCTGTAACGCGATTGTGGGACACCGGCGGACATCGAGTACGTGGGACCTGCAGTCACTCTGTACGCGGTGGGTGGGCACGTGCCCCGCCAGCGGTGTGCACGCCCACTAGCCCCGGAAATTAAAGGGGACGTACAGGTACGCCCATTTGCCCACCGCTGCCATTGTGCTGACGTATATCGGCATGCGGCGGTCGGCAAGTGGTTAATAAGACATGCAGCCATTCACTAAAATTGGAAGAAAAGTGGTTTAACCTTAAACTGCATAGCGGGTTCTTTACTGTAAGAGCCGTTAGGATGTGGAATCCTCTTCCACAAGCAGTGGTTTCAGCGAGGAGCATCGATCATTTAAAAAAACGATTAGATAAGCACCTAAACGACCATAACATAAAGGGATATACAATGTAATACTAACATAAAATCAGACATAGGTTGGACTTAATGGACTTGTTTCAACCTCGCCTACTATGTAACTAAGCTACTGTACATACACCATACTTTATTGACATGGACTTAGTATTTAACGTCCGAAGTCAGAGATGATCTACTTCACCAGTGGCCTCTAAGGCAGATGTATTTTTTAATGATAAGATTCCCTTTGTGCTTCATGCAATTCACTGCACTTATGATACTCCAAGCTCCTCGCCACATACTCCTAAGTAGATCTAAATCAGATCACTAAAAACTCACACAAACTTTAAAATGTTAATGTAATTTCAAATGATACAATATTTTAAATATGTACCTTTTTTTTCAAACCATACCTCTTGACCCTTCCATGAAGGTTGTTGTTCAGGTACTACTTAGTGTGGGGTAACAAATATCTTCCAATTGTGCTCCTGCATTGTCGCCCTCTCACATGTGTCCCTGACAAGACTATAAGTATATGTGCCAAATTACAATCTGTTAGCATGGGCCAATGTTAATTCGATCAATAAGCAAGTCCAGAGATAAGCTTGGGCGTCGTCCAAACTTTTCTCCATCAACATTTTATTTTCTAATCCAATCAGCTGGGGGCTGGATCATTCCCTGCCCCACAGCACACAAAGGGGGTGGGAAGCTGGTGACATCAGTGCCCTTATATGGACACTGGCCCATATTTAGCCATGGCAGGATACTTGGGAGGGGGGAGGGGGAGAAACTACCCCAAAAGTTTGTCTTGAAAAATTAACCATTACTACAAATTTAAAAAAATAAAAATAAAAAAAAAGCTCAACACAACTTCATATGTTACAGGTGTAGGCATAAGTTGTATTTATGATTAGACACATGCATGCCTTTTTAACAGGTTTATAGGTACATTTGTCAGCACTGAAGCAAAAAAATAAAATAAAAACCAGCAGTACCCAAAAAGCAGTGGTGTTAACATATATAACTTAGACTCCGTTTATCTTGGCAGACTTGATCTCCTCATTATGTAACAGATTTATCAAAATGTCTAAGAAGCCATGAATCAATTCAATAGAATAACATGACATTTGGTGCTGTTATCTTCCATGAGATAAACTAGCCCAGTAGAATAAACACATCTTCTACAGTGTTATGCACAAGTATACAAACTCTGTGACTGCTACTTTCAGTAACATTCCTCCCAAAATCTTTAAATATACCACCTACTGTTAAGAAAATGATCGTCTTTTACACAATATTAACATTTAAGGCCTGTGCAGACTGATGTTTTGCAGTAAAGCATGGTAAAATTGTGCATTGAGGTGCCATTCCTTTGGAATGAATCTGGCTTTTGGTCCCTAGCCACTTGAGCCCCGGACCATTATGCTGCCTAAGGACCAGAGGTCTTTTTCCAATTTGGCACTGCATCGCTTTAACTGCTAATTGCGCGGTCATGCAATGCTGTACCCAAACGAAATTTGCGTCCTTTTCTTCCCACAAATAGAGCTTTCTTTTGATGGTATTTGATCACCTCTGCGGTTTTTATTTTTTGCGCTATAAACGGAAAAAGACCGAAAATTTTGAAAAAAAATGATATTTTCTACTTTTTGTTATAAAAAAAATCCAATAAACTAAATTTTAGTCATACATTTAGGCCAAAATGTATTCGGCCACATGTCTTTGGTAAAAAAAATGTCAATAAGCGTATATTTATTGGTTTGCGCAAAAGTTATAGCGTCTACAAACTAGGGTACATTTTCTGGAATTTACACAGCTTTTAGTTTATGACTGCCTATGTCATTTCTTGAGGTGCTAAAATGGCAGGGCAGTACAAAACCCCCCCAAATGACCCCATTTTGGAAAGTAGACACCCCAAGGAAATTGCTGAGAGGCATGTTGAACCCATTGAATATTTATTTTTTTTGTCCCAAGTGATTGAAAAATGACAAAAAAAAAAAAATATTTACAAAAAGTCGTCACTAAATGATATATTGCTCACACAGGCCATGGGCCTATGTGGAATTGCACCCCAAAATACATTTAGCTGCTTCTCCTGAGTATGGGGATACCACATGTGTGGGACTTTTTGGGAGCCTAGCCGCGTACGGGGCCCCAAAAACCAATCACCGCCTTCAGGATTTCTAAGGGTGTAAATTTTTGCTTTCACTCTTCACTGCCTATCACAGTTTCAGAGGCCATGGAATGCCCAGGTGGCACAAAACCCCCCAAAATGACCCCATTTTGGAAAGTAGACACCCCAAGCTATTTGCTGAGAGGCATATTGAGTCCATGGAATATTTTATATTTTGACACAAGTTGCGGGAAAGTGACACTTTTTATTTATTTTTATTTTTTTTCCATAAAGTTGTCACTAAATGATATATTGCTCACACAGGCCATGGGCATATGTGGAATTGCACCCCAAAATACATTTAGCTGCTTCTCCTGAGTATGGGGATACCACATGTGTGGGACTTTTTGGGAGCCTAGCCGCGTACTGGACCCCGAAAACCAATCACCGCCTTCAGGATTTCTAAGGGTGAAAATTTTTGATTTCACTCTTTACTGCCTATCACAGTTTCGGAGGCCATGGAATGCCCAGGTGGCACAAAACCCCCCCAAATGACCCCATTTTGGAAAGTAGACACCCCAAGCTATTTGCTGAAAGGCATGGTGAGTATTTTGCAGCTCTCTTTTGTTTTTGAAAATGAAGAAAGACAAGAAAAAACATTTTTTTTTTTCTTTTTTCAATTTTCAAAACTTTGTGACAAAAAGTGAGGTCTGCAAAATACTCACTATACCTCTCAGCAAATAGCTTGGGGTGTCTACTTTCCAAAATGGGGTCATTTGGGGGGGTTTTGTGCCACCTGGGCATTCCATGGCCTCCGAAACTGTGATAGGCAGTGAAGAGTGAAATCAAAAATTTACGGCCTTAGAAAGCCTGAAGGCGGTGCTTGGTTTTCGGGGTCCCGTACGCGGCTAGGCTCCCAAAAAGTCTCACACATGTGGTATCCCCGTACTCAGGAGAAGCAGCAGAATGTATTTTGGGGTGTAATTTCACATATTTCCATGGCATGTTTGAGCAATATATCATTTAGTGACAACTTTGTGCAAAAAAAAAAAAAAAATTTGTCTCTTTCCCGCAACTTGTGTCGCAATATAAAATATTCCATGGACTCGACATGCCTCTCAGCAAATAGCTTGGGGTGTCTACTTTCCAAAATGGGGTCATTTGGGGGGGTTTTGAACTGTCCTGGCATTTTATGCACAACATTTAGAAGCTTATGTCACACATCACCCACTCTTCTAACCACTTGAAGACAAAGCCCTTTCTGACACTTATTGTTTACATGAAAAAGTTTTTTTTTTTTGCAAAAAAATTACTTTGAACCCCCAAACATTATATATTTTTTTAAAGCAAATGCCCTACAGATTAAAATGGTGGGTGTTTCATTTTTTTTTTTCACACAGTAATTGCGCAGCGATTTTTCAAACGCATTTTTTGGGGAAAAAACACACTTTTTTTAATTTTAATGCACTAAAACACGCTATATTGCCCAAATATTTGATGAAATAAAAAAGATGATCTTAGGCTGAGTACATGGATACCAAACATGACATGCTTTAAAATTGCGCACAAACGTGCAGTGGCAACAAAATAAATACATGTTTAAAAGCCTTCAAAAGCCTTTACAGGTTACCACTTTAGATTTACAGAGGAGGTCTACTGGAAAAATTACTGCACTCGATCTGGCCTTCGCGGTGATACCTCACATGCATGGTGCAATTGCTGTTTACGTTTGACGACAGACGGCCGCTTGCGTTCGCCTTAGCGCGAGAGCAGGGGGCGACAGGGGTGTTTTTTTTTTTTTTTCTTTATTATTTTTTTGCTTTTTTAATCTTACTTTTAAACTGTTCCTTTCATATTTTTTTTTTTAATCATTTTTATTGTTATCTCGGGGAATGTAAATATCCCCTATGATAGCAATAGGTAGCGACAGGTACTCTTTTTTGAAAAAATTGTGGTCTATTAGACCCTAGATCTCTCCTCTGCCCTCAAAGCATCTGACCACACCAAGATCGGTGTGATAAAATGCTTCCCCAATTTCCCAATGGCGCTATTTACATCCGGCGAAATCTAAGTCATGAAATACTCGTAGCTTCCGGTTTCTTAGGCCATAGAGATGTTTGGAGCCACTCTGGTCTCTGATCAGCTCTATGGTCAGCTGGCTGAATCACCGGCTGCATTCTCAGGTTCCCTGTTGAGACAGGAGAGCCAGAGAAAAACACGGAAGACGGTGGGGGGGGGGGTCATTCCCTCCCACGGCTTGTAAAAGCAGTCTAGAGGCTAATTAGCCGCTAGGATTGCTTTTACATGAAAGCCGACCGCTGGCTGAAAAGAATGATACCAAGATGATACCTAAACCTGCAGGCATCATTCTGGTATAACCACTCAAAGTCGTGAATGGCGTACCTAAAGACAAAAAAATGGTTAACAATGGTTAACAATAAAGCACAGTAAAGTGTAAATAATTACACACCTGAAAAACAAACATGATAAAACATAACAATAACAATAACAATAACAAAACATTGCAGAATAGAATACAGTAAAAAAGAGCAGAACAATAGAGAGAGAGAATAGAGAGAGAGAGAACAATAAAACAACAACTATTTTTTTTTATTTCATATTTTTTTTTTTTTTTACACTTTTTTTGTAACTAACTTTTATAACGGTAACCGGTTCCAGGTTCGGGTCTCTCAAAATGCGATGGCATCTTGGGAGACCCTGTGAAAGTGTGCCTAGTCTGTGCAATGCTGTACCCTACGCTAATACTCAACTAGTGAATGGTAGCGTTCAAAACATTCACCAATGCAAAGGCCAGGATTTTCAGGACAGGAGGGACAATAATAGCGGGTGTCACGCCTATATCCGCGCTTGCTGCAGACACAACATCTTTTTTGGGGGGGTTCGTTGGGTAGGGGTACTCGGGAGGACATAAAAATGCCTCTCATGCAGCCGACTGCATTTGGTTGGGGATGTGAATGGGGGAAGTACGGGCGCTGCAGAAGCGGTGGGTTCCCAATTAGGATTGGCGAATGCAGCAGGAAGGGCACTATGGGCACGACGGGCCTGTGTTTGTCTTTTTGGTGGCGGCGGGACACTACTTGTGCTTGCCACCTCACCAGCTTGAACTGCACTTATGGGACTCGCCACGTCACCAAGTGTTACTGCAGTGCTGGTTTGACTACGACCGGGGTGTACTAGGCCGCTGGCGCTTGCCAGTTCACCAAAACGCTACCAAAAAACTGTTAGCGATCGCAGGGATCAGGCCTGACTCTGCGAACGCTGCAGTTATGCGTTTAGTGTTTTGTAAGTGACAGTGATCGATCGATACTGCACTTGGGTGGGCTGGGCCGGGCGGAGGGGCAAAACGCAGGTGCTAGCAGGTATCTGGGCTGATCCCGCTAACACTGCGTTTTTGGGAACCCTAAACTGCTGGTGACGCTAGTATAGATCTGATCGGATCAGATATTGATGCGATCAGATACTATACCACTAAGGGAGGTGTACGGTGCGTGCGTGGGTGTTAGCGGTACTGGCGCTAATCTGACGCTGCCTGGGGCTGGTGCTTGCCAGTTCACCAAAATACTACCAAAAAAACTGTTAGCGATCGCAGGGATCAGGCCTGACTCTGTGAACGCTGCAGTTATGCGTTTAGTGTTTTGTAAGTGACAGTGATCAATCGATACTGCACTTGGGTGGGCTGGGCTCGCCTGGGCGGAGGGGCAAAACGCAGGTGCTAGCAGGTATCTGGGCTGATCCCGCTAACACTGCGTTTTTGGGAACCCTAAACTGCTGGGGACGCTAGTATAGATCTGATCGGATCAGATATTGATGCGTTCAGATACTATACCACTAAGGGAGGCGTATGCTGCGTGCGTGGGTGTTAGCGGTACTGGCGCTAATCTGACGCTGCCTGGGGCGACGCATATCACCGCCGGGCGATCGGGGGGCTAAACTTTTATTCGGTAATAAACGGCGGGTGCCCTGACACTATAAAAAATAAACAAACTAACCAGCGTCAACCGTAACGGTTATACGGTGATCATTGGTGAAAGGGTTAACTAGGGGGCAATCAAGGGGTTAAAACATTTATTAGGTAGTATATGGGGGTCCCTGACGCTATAAAACGCTGACGGCGAACCTAAATATTTACCTCACTAACTAGCGTCACCAGCGACACTAATACAGCGATCAGAAAAATGATCGCTTAGTGACACTGGTGACAGGGGGTGATCAAGGGGTTAAAACTTTATTAGGGGGGGTTAGGGGGGTATCCTAGACCTAAAGGGGGGTAATACTAACTGTCCCAACACAGTAACTGTCACAAACTGACAACTAGCAGTAATCAGAAAAAAAAAAAAAAAAAAAAACTGCTGGTGTCAGTTTGTGACAGGGGGGGGGGGGTGATTGGGGGGGGATCGGGGGGCGATCGGGGGGGGGATCGGGGTGTTTTGTGTGCCTGGCATGTTCTACTGTGTGTGTAGTGTTTGTGCACTCACAGTGAAGTCTTCTCTCCTCGGGCCGGAACGGAAATTACCGAGCCGAGGAGAGATGACATCATTTCCTTTGCTGCTGTTTAGCATACAGCAGCAAAGGAATGATTCGATTGGCCGGCGGCGATCGCGAGGGGGGGGCCACGATCGGATGGTCTCCCCCTCATCACCGATCGCCGCTGGACAAACGACGACCGCCTCGGGCACCGGGGGGGGGGTCCGATTGGACCCCCCACCCGCGGAAGGCAAATCACGTACCCTGTACGTGATTTTGCCTGTCCGTGCCACTTTGCCGACGTACATCGGCGTGAGGCGGTCGTCAAGTGGCTAGCCATGCATTGGCATGCCATTGAATAATGAAATAACACACGTAAACTATAATGTACCACAACAGAATACAAAAGTTTTAAAGGGCCCTCATTGTTTGCATGCTGTGCCTTACCTGGTTGTTGCACAGCGGTGATATGTCATTGACAGGGAAGTGTTAGAATAAAAAAGATTTTTGGGTGGGTAGTATAATATTCAAGCACCCGCTGAACTACAGAGCAGTGAGGGAGAAGGAATCGATGGCACTCTTTCTACATGTTCCCATCTGCCAAGATACCAGATGGAATTTGTAGTAATGTTTTTAAACAATTCCAGGCCTAGATACAACTGAACAGGCAAAGCCACGCACAGCTGCGCTAAATTAACCACTTGCCTACTTGGCACTTCTCCCCACTTCCTGCTCAGGCCAATTTTCAGCTTTCAGCGCTTTCACACTTTGAATGGCAATTGCACGGTCATGCAACACTGTACCCAAATTAAATTCTTATTTTTTTTGAGACTGAGCTTTCTTTTGGTGGTATTTTTTTAGGTGTTACTTTTGCTAAACAAACGAAAAAAGACCAAGCCATTTAAAAAAAAAGTTTTTCTTAGTTTTGGTTATAAAATATTGTAAATAAGTTATTTTTCTCCTTCACTGATGCGCGCTGATAGGCATCACTGATTGGCAGTACTGGTGGGGCTGCACTGATCATCAGTGCAGATGTCCCCTGTGTGGATTTGCCAGTTTTCAGCTCTCCGATTGCCGATAACCGGCAAATTCTATTTACATCCATGATCATCTGTGATTGGAAGAGGCCAAATTATTTGCGGGCAGGGCTATATTGTGCATAATGACGCCGGTTCCTCTCTCCCCTCTGTGTACCAATCGGTACAATGTGAGAGGAGAGGGGGAGAGATCGGATGGCAGCAGCGCTGTGGGCTGGATCTGTAGTGCCCACAGCCCTGCTCTGTGACAATTGCAGTCACATCCAGCCATCCATCCATCCATCCCTCCCTCCATGCTCAGCCATACCCTGCAATACTCTGCAATACAATACCCTGCAGTATCCCGCAATACCCTGCAATACCCCGAAATGCCCTGCAATACACCGCAATACCCTGCCATACTCTGCAATACCCTGCCATACCCTGCCATACCCTGCCATTCTCTGCAATACCCAGCCATACTCTGTAATACGCAGCCATACTCTGCAATATTCGGTGATACTCTGCCATACCCAGCCATACTCGGCAATACCCTGCCATACTCGGCCATACTCGGCCATGCTCGGCCTGCTCGGCTGTACTCGGCCTCTGTATGTGGCCAGGCTAAGGAAGTCTCACACATGTGGTATCGCCGTACTCAGGAGGAGTAGGAGAATCTATTTTGGGGTGTCATTTTTGGTATATACATGCTATGTGTTAGAAATATTGTATAAATGGACAACTTTGTGTTAAAAAAAAAAAAGCGTTTTAACCACTTCTCACCCGCCGTCATATGAGGTCCTTGAATTTGTATGGTGATATCTGAATGATGCCTGCAGCTACAAGCATCATTCAGATATCCGCTTTTTCAACTGGCGATACCCTACACCATAAGAATGATCATAGCGGCTGTTCCACTGCTTGATCATTCTTACGGGAGGCGAGAGGGGACATCCCCCCTCCCTCTGGTGCTTCTACCAACTCACCACTATGATCGAAGCCAGGATCGTTTTTTTTTTTTTATTTCAGGCTTCCCAGCCTAGAGGTGAGATGTGGGGTCTTATTTACCCCATATCTCACTGTAAAGAGGACCTGTCATGCCATATTTCTGTTACAAGGGATGTTTACATTCCTTGTAATAGGAATAAAAGTGATCAAAAAAATATTTTTGGGGAAAAAAAAATGTCAAACTAAAATAAAGCAAAATGAACAATAAAAATTTTTTTTTTTTAAAGCGCCCCTATCCCCCTGTGCTCGCATGCAGAAGCGAACGCATACGTAAGTCCCGCCCACATATGAAAACGGTGTTCAAACCACACATGTGAGGTATCGCTGCAAACGTTAGAGTGAGAGCAATAATTTTGGCCCTAGGCCTCCTCTGTAACTCAAAGCATGTAACCAGTAAAAAAATGTTATAGTGTCGCCTATGGGGATTTTTAAGTTAGGCGTCATTCCACGAGCGTGTGCAATTTTGAAGGGTGACATGTTAGGTATCTATTTACTCGACGTAACTTCATCTTTCACTTTATGCAAAACATTGGGCTAACTTTACTTTTGTTTTTTTTTTAAAGCACAAAACTTTCTTTTTTCCAAAAAAAAAGTGTTAGAAAAATTGCTGCGCAAATACCGTGCGAGATAAAAAGTTGCAATGACCGCCATTGTATTCTCTAGGGTCTTTGCTAAAAAAATGTATATAATGTTTTGGGGTTCTATGTAATTTTCTAGCAAATAAATAGATTTTTACATGTAGGAGAGAAATGTCAGAATTGGCCTGGGTGTTCCAGAACGCCCGAAGGTGCTTCCTGCATGTTGGGCCTCTGTATGTGGCCACGCTGTGTAAAAGTCTCACACATGTGGTATCGCCATACTCGGGAGTAATAGCAGAATGTGTTTTAGGTCTCCTTCACACGGACGTGTCCGTGTACGGAGCCCGCTCTGCTCAGGGGGGGATCGCTCCGTCGATCCCCGCTGAGCAGGCAGATGACAGGTCCACAATGTGCAGCAACGGACCTGTCACAGTGCCGCTCTTCCCTATGGGGGATCGGATGATGACGGACCGCAAAGTCCATCGTCACCCGATCCGATCCGCAGACGGATGGAAAAGTAGGTTTTTCCTCCTTCACACTTGGACCTGAACGGATTGGCCGTGTGAAAGAGGCCTTGGGGTGTAATTTGTGGTATGCATATGCTGTGTGTGAGAAATAACCTGCTAATATGACAATTTTGTGAAAGAAAAGAAAAAAGAAGAAAGAAAAAAAGAAAGAAAAAATCTTGATTTTGCAAAGAATTGTGGGAAAAAATTACAACTTCAAAAAACTCACCATGCATCTTTCTAAATACACTGGAATGTCTTATTCCCAAAAAGGGGTCATTTGGGGGGTATTTGTACTTTTCTGGCATGTTAGGGTCTCAAGAAATAGGCCGTCAGTACTTCAGGTGTGATCAATTTTCAGATATTGGCACCATAGCTTGTGGACTCTATAACTTTCACAAAGACCACATAATTTACACCAATTTGTACTCATTTTTACCAAAGATATGTAGCAGTATAAATTTTGGCCAAAATTTATGAAGAAAAATTACTAATTTGCTAAATTTTATAACAGAAACAAGGAAAAATTCATTTTTTTTTACACAATTTTCAGTCTGTTTTCTTTGAGGCTGGGTTCACACTGGTCCGACAAACGCTCCGACATTGGGAGCTCATGTCGC
Source organism: Lithobates clamitans (assembly GCA_037952925.1). Classification (NCBI taxonomy): domain Eukaryota; kingdom Metazoa; phylum Chordata; class Amphibia; order Anura; family Ranidae; genus Lithobates; species Lithobates clamitans. Next base: position 4,445,571 of record JBBGZY010000271.1, read on the forward strand.
ATGACGTGTGAAAGTCAATGTTTCCCTATGGGAGCCGTCTTAACTGGTCCGACACAAGTCGGTCCGACTTTGAAAATGCTCCCTGTACTACTTTGGTCCGACTTTGATCCTACTTCAGCCCATTGACTATCATTGAATGGTCCAATGTAGGACTGATGTCGCAGAGCAAATAGGATGAAAGTCGTACTACTGTCGTGTAGTATAGTGTGAACCCAGCCTCATAGCGCAAAAAATAAAATCCCCAACGGTGATTAAATACGACCAAAAGAAAGCTCTATTTGTGTGAAAAAAAGGACAAAAATGACATATGGGTACAGTGTTGTAATTGTCATTCAAAATGTGAGAGCACTGAAAGCTGAAAATTGGTCTGGTTAGGAAGGGGGTTTAAGTGCCCAGTGGTCAAGTGGTTAAATCTACTTGGCTTCAAAATCATTTTATTCTGCACACATGCAAGTCATTAAATGGAGAAGAAAGTGTAAATCCAAAACTAAAAAAGCAAGCTTTTAACAGCTCCAGTGCTGATTTCCTGGCTCCAATGATTTTTGCTATGACCAAACTATTGAACATGTCAAACTGAGTATTCATTTTCTCTAATCACCAGTTGCCACCCCATAAACACCATTTTTTAAATAATTAAGCATATTGAACACATGCGAAAAGATGTTAATGAACGCAAATTTATTGCGCTTGTGCATTTCTTTTTTGCAATGGCGCACAACTGGTTGGCCGGGTCGGCTCCTGACCTGGAAATGCATCATCAAGTGTGTGGAAGGACATTCAGATGCACTTGCAAGTGTTAGTGCTGCTCAGAATTGTCAGCAAGTTAACATGGTAAGATCCCTTTTTTCCCACGAGGAGATATTGCTGATTTGCAACAAGTAGGTGTGGGAGATGTCTTAGTGTTCCCAGGGTTTGGGGGGATGTAGTGTTTGGTGTGTGGAATTTTGTGTTTAGTGATCCTCAGAATACACGTCACTTCCTGATTCTATGCACAGTAAACTTCCTGTATTTGTACATGTTTATGTAAATACAGTGTGGAATGTGTATATGCGTAATTTTAGGAAGTGCTCCACAAACTGTTGACTAAAATCAAATCCTGTATAGTCATAATGAACTTAGCTAGCAATTTTTTACCACCCCATACATACTTGTCTAGATTTTGGTTGCCTCATCCTGGTGTTGTTCACACGTCACCCCATCAAAAGTTCACAATTCACAGACAATCCCACAGATGAGTCATCTAAAGTCACCTTTTTAACAGTTTTTCCTGACAGCTGAGTGTGCCAGCATATGCCACACTTAAAGGCTAAGTTCGTTTTTTTCTTTTTGCTAAATTCCAGCTCCTCTATGTACCAGTGTATCTCTTTTGCAAAAAAATACATGATTTCTTTAATTGAGAGAAGAAGGCCTTACCTGCGCTTTTGCTATATTTCCTTAGAACGCTTCATACCTTGCTGGTATGTAGATATTAGACATAGAAGCCAGTAAGATATACATATGCGTTACATATATGTAGCGGCCTCCCAGACATTTAGAGGCCTGATGGTGACCTCCAGAGTCAGAGAGAGCTGACATCCATCCTCGTAGAGTGGGTTACCAGGCATGGTGGGTGTAATGCAAGATGAAATGATGGGCGCCAGTCACTTTTTGAATGCGAATAAAGAGATTTATTGTGTCTTAACAAGAACTGTGGGAGAGGGGGCCAGGACACCCATCGATAGATGCAATAGCAATTAGCAGACTCCGAGACACAATAGGCAGACAGATATACAGTTCAAGGCCTCCAGCTGAATGCAACTTCTATATTGGCAGGAACGCTGTCTCTTATGGCAATTAAGCTTTTAACAGTTTCCAAAGATCTTCACACATAGCACTTGGCAACACAGAAGGGTCCTTTTCTTATCTCAGTTTCCCACTGTAGGTCTTCACTCACTGGGCTCCCAGTCTCTCACTAGACTTCCAGATTCCCAGCCACCCACTGGATCCCTTGAGTTCTTCCACAGCTAACCCACTGTACACTTCCCAAGCGTCAACCCCACTAACCCGCTGGGTCCCGGGCTTGGCACTTGCTGAAGTTTTCCCACTTTTTCACTGTCCCCGGCTGGTGAGAGGACTGCTCTGGTACTTCTTCAGGCTTACTCACAGTAGTCTCTGGTAATAAGGTGCCCCCTAGTGGTGACTGCTTCCCCTTTACCTTCGACCATAACTGGTTCCCCATCCGGCTGAACTTTTGTAACTCGGTTGGACTCCAATCCTGCAGTCCCAACCCTACGCTGCTTTTCCTGCTCCTGGATAGGCCTCAGGCAGCCTAGCAGCCAGGTGTCCCCGGGATAGACTGCAAACTTCTGGCCTAGCAACCTGGGATGATACAACACACGTCTACCCAGACAGCCGTCCAGGTGGCACAGAACCCCGATCACCTGACTCCACCCAAATAAATAGGCTCTCCCAGCAGGCCAAGGGATTTAAAGAAACCCCTGCCGATTTGGCTGAGACACCCCATCCATTCATAATCTGACGCCCTTGTCGATCTAATGTCACCAGCAACAGTGCCACCCAGTGACAAAAGAGAAAAGGTGCAGCAAATCCAGAATTAGAGAGGGGTCAGTGGATCTTCTAACAATTTACCAGAACAGTTACTATCTGGCAAAACTAAATTTGTGAGCAACCCTGCCTAAACACCAGGGTGCTACATATACACACACAGGATCATGCCTAAATCCTGCAGTCTAGTGCCATATAGAAAACACGTTTGCAATTGCTGACTATAGAACTGCGACAATGCAGATGACTATGCTGATTCGGCTAATGGTTGTTCGTCTAGTTGATCGCACTTTTCTGTTCGCCTAATCAAGTTCTTAATGGTTTTAATTAGGGGCACTTAGAAGAACAACCATTGCTTCTCCTTATTCTTAGTTAATGAACCCCAAAGTGACATGCTGCACATCTGGTGGCAAGGTACAGTGATGCTACATCTAGTGGCAGGCCCTCACTGATTCTGCATTATGACGAGTTGAACTATTTCATTATATATCACAACGTAGTAATAGAAATAACGCGCTACTGAAGAGCTAATACCCACCCCCCAATCACCCCCCCCCGGTCTTTGGCAAAACTCTCTCTTCCACAAAACTGGTTCCTGGTGCCAAAAAGTTTGGAGACCACTGAACCACAGTATGTGCGCCAGGGTATGTATATTTGGGTTTCTATGAGAAAGGTAGGAATATTATTTTCACTGGACGTGTGGTAGGGATCTTTGCATAAAAACTGTTTGCAGAGCAGCGCCCCGCATGACATCTTAAAAATCTGGGAGGTGTGCTGTGCTTACTACAATATAGCAATAACAAATGCCATAGATGTCACTTTACTCCATTGCAGCACTATATATAACTATTATATAGGTAAAGTAAACCTATGACATAAACGGGTTCATTTACTAAAACTGGAACGTGCAAAATCTGGTGCAGCTGTGCATGGTAGCCAATCAGCTTTTAAAGTTAGCTTGTTCAATTCAGCTTTAAAAAAAAACCCTGGAAGCTGATTGGTTTCTATGCAGAGTTGCACCAGATTTTGCACTCTCCAGTTTTAGTAAATCAATTCCAAAAGAGTCTACATTTGCAGACCTTCTTCTGAACCCCTTCCTGATCATAGTACATGCATGGATGTACTTAGGTTGAAGTGGTTATACCGGGCCACCCACCGCCACCTCTTCGGGCTCTCCCGTGTGACTGTAGAGCCTAGGATCTGTTTTGGCAATTCTGCTGGGTTATCACAGAGCCACCTGGGGACCATATGGTCCCCGGCCATCTCTATACTCCTGGGAGGCCAGAAGCGCTGTCATGACATCACTTCAGGTATTGGCAGATGTAAACACTGCCATTTTTTTTCTGGAAAGCAGAGATCAATTTTTTTTTCATCTCATGCTTTCCAGGGAAGAGGAGAGATTTGGGGTCTTATAGACCCCAGATCTGTCCATAAAGAGGACCCGTCATGTCTTATTTCTATCGCAAGGGATTTTTTTTGTTTCATTTATTTTTTTTCATTATAACTTTTATTTTAAAGGGATAGTGTACACAAATATAAAATAAATAATAATTTTAGGAAAATGTAAAGGGCGCCTGTCCCCTCATGCTTACATGCAGAAGCAAACACATATGTAGGTTACACCCGCATATGTATATGGTGTTCACACCACACATGTGAGGTATTGCTGTGAACATTATAGCGAGAGCAATAATGCTAGCACTAAACCTCCTCTGTAACTCTAACTAGCTGATAACCTCTAAAACATTTTTAAAGTGTTGCCTATGGAGATTTTTAAATACCATAGATGGCAGCCATTCCACGACCATGCGCATTTTTAAAGTGTGACCTGTTAGGTATTTATTTTGTCGGCATAACATCATCTTTTATAATTTGGTTATATATTGTGTTTTTTTTGCATTAACATTCATTAAAATGTATTTTTTTCAAAAAATATATATAAAATATATATATATATAATGTTTGGGGTTCTGAGTTTTTTTCTACCAAAAAAAAAATTCTGGAATTAGTTAAAATGCCAATTATTTGTCCCTCTCTATGCTTTTAGACAGTCTCTTCTGATGTATATGCTTTTTCCAGAATAGATAATAAGGTCAAAACTTCTACTCTACATATTTGTTCCAAATTTGTGACTTAGAATCTATTGGATCAGTATGACAGCCAGGAAACCAGTATTTTCAAAAGGAGAGGTTAGCACTGGCAGGATCCATACTTCCCCAGTAGAGGTTTACATGACACGGATGTTTTCCTTATAAGGAAGCTCCCTCAGAATCAACATTGTTGTTCTCCTTGTTAGGTTAATTACATAAGGCTTTCACTAATAAATATTTAACTTTTTAATGAAATATAATATGTTATATTCCCAGAATATTAAACCTATTTTAATCAAATAAGCTCCTGTATGTACCATACCAGACTGTTGATAAAATATATTTATCGAATGAAAAAAAGAATTTGTCTCTAGGTTTCCCTTTCCTCCTTACCTTCCAGCTTCTGTTTGAACCCCAGCTTACATGATACAAGTCTCGAATTCTAATACAAGTACCACATCAAAGCAAACATCTGCCATGATTTTCAGTGGCATGCTCTGAGTCACTTCATGATGGAAAGATAGATACACACGACTTATGTCAAAGCTTTGGAACTATTCTGAGCTTGTTCACACTGGTCTACTTCCAGCAATGTAGGGAAGAAAATAGAAAATATCCATTTATATGCTAATCACATGGTCTACAGAAAAATGGGTGGGACCCACTCATTGGACTCTGGGCCTTAAAATGGAGTCAGCCATAAAAAGACCAACATGACTTCTGTAACACAGGATTCTATGCTACCTGGGATGGTAGGTGAGCTGGCACCTCTAGTCATTGGATGAATTTCCACAAAGCGCAATTTTCACATAAATTGATTATATTGCACAAATGCAAATAAACACAACCCTGTCTATTAATAATAATAAATAAAAATAAAAAAGTTGAGAAAATGGTCGATTGTTTTTTTTTTGTAAATTCTCACAGGATTTTTTTCCGCACTTACACAGCACATCATGAGAAGTACATTCCTTGCAGCATAACATAGTGCAGGTAAACAGAGTTATATAGTGCATCTTCATCAATACCATCCTATTGTATTCTCTTAAGTTTGCCTAACTAGAATAATACAGGTGTATTTGTTGATAAAAAACAAGCTTGGCAATACATCCTCAAATTCACACAAAAAAATACATCCTCAAATTCACACAAAAAAAAAAATACATCCTCAAATTCACACAAAAAAAAAAATACATCCTCAAATTCACACAAAAATAAAAGAGAATGAGGGCATACATCTCAGTGCCCTTATCCATTTTCATTCTTATTGTGCAAGAAAACAACTCAGAAATGCAAGCTATCTAGCTACTGGCCATCTGACTACTGTGGTTGAGTTTTTAAAATGCAACCTGCCCAGATAGTGTAAAAAGTCTGAAAGTCATGTTTAACAATTCAAAATTCCATTGAACCCCTAGACATCCACATCTGTAATCCCCCAGATATAGTTGACCTCACTATTGAAAATACAAAAAATGGTAGAAGCTCCGCGCTTAGGATCAAACAAGGGTTGCAGCCTCCCCTAATAGACTCCCCTAAGGGGCTATAATAACAAGTAATAAAAAGAAATGGGGTGAGTGGCGCTACCCTATATTAGAGGGGGATAATAATTTAACCACTCTCTATATATTCAACAGTGGTGTACCCCCCAAAAACTAATGTGCTCTACAAGTGATATTAATTGTAGTTAGAATCACATATAATAACATAGCATATAAAGTGCAATAGTCCCCAAACCAAAAGAAACTCTACTTAAAACATTGGTTATATGATTAACCCTAAATGTCCAAGTGATAATAAAATCCCATCTGTGAAAAAGGCACCATAAAAAACTTAGAAAATAACAATGTGAACTTAAATGTCAACCAAAAATATTATATATTATATATGTGTATACATAAAGTATAAAAACCAGCAGTTCATCAAAAATTGATATGTGTGTTAGCAAAAATAGCCATAATAGTCCCACATAAGTGATGTGCAAAATTGCTGTACAAGTTGCCAAGGACTCCAAAGTGACCACAGTGCTCAGCAGATCAGGTGACTCTTGTGCTCCCCATTAAGGATCCCCACTCACCAGATTCTATTACCCATACAGGGGTAAATGGCATATACAGTGGGGCAAAAAAGTTCAAACAGGTGCCATTAATACAGGTAATGAGTGGAGGACAGAGGAGCCTCTTAAGAAGAAGATACAGGTCTGTGAGAGCCAGAAATCTTGCTTGTTTGTAGGTGATCAAATACTTATTTTCCACCATATTTTCTAAATAAGTTCTTTCAAAAATCAAAAAATGTGATTGTCTGGATTTGTTTCCACATTTTGGCTCTCATAGTTGAGGTATACCTATGATGACAATTACAGACCTCTCTCATCTTTTTAAGTGGGAGAACTTGCACAATTGGTGGCTGACTAAATACTTTTTTGCCCCACTGTATAGATAACAGGGGGTTAGATGTCCCTTGGTAGATCCTCCCGCAGATTCACTGATAGCCTAGCGTGGTATCCCTTAATGGCTCACCTGGTCAATCTTCCAGATCAGGATATCCAAACCGATCTCTTATTCAGGAATTTCCAATCACAGTTTCCAGCAAGTGTTCAGTGAAATCCCAGGGATAAATCCTCATAAAGAAGGGATAGGGCTCCCATAGTGTAGTATAGGGATTATTTATTTAAAAAGTCAGATTAAAAACCAAGCAGCGAACTTCTGTGGGTAAATCCTAAAAACTACTACGAACTAGGTTGATTCAGTGTGTGCAGGGGCTGGTTCGCAGCGTGCACTCCAACTGCGTTCCAAGCTCCCTGCTATTGTACTGGAAATAGCATGAGTACATAGCTCCGCCTTACGTGTTTCGTCATCGACGTTCTAAAAGGCTGCCTTTGAGAACGTCAATGACAAAACGTGTAAGGCGGAGCTACGCACTCACACTATTTCCGGTACAATGCCACAGACATTCCACAGACACTTCTAAACCTTGTGGACAGCCTTTCCAAAAGAGTTGAAGATGTTATAGCTGCAAAGAGTGGGCCATCTCAATATTGAACCCTACTGACCAAGACTGGGATGCCATTAAAGCTCGTTTGTGTGTGTGTGTAAAGGCAGGTGTCTCAATACTTTTGGTAATATAGTGTATTTCCAAAAATGTTTGTCCTCTGACCTCCCAGCTGCAAAAAAAAAAAAAAAAAAAAAAGACATTGGATGGCCCTTTCCCTGGACCTTATGCGGAGGGTTAATATAACAAAGGCAAAACCTTTTTTTTTTTAGTTTTGGATAGAGTGGAGAGGGATTATAAAACCTGTCAGTTTTTATTGCAATCCCTGCCCCCATTCGGGAGATTCACCCTCTTTATTTGTCCTGCTTACCATTAGCATTGAAAGTAAAAGAAAATCCCAAATTTTGGGTTGTTCCCAGAAAAGTAATATAGGGAAAATCTTCCAATGGGGACACTAGTTTTGGTGACCAGGGAGCCTCCAAGGAATTCCCCTATTTGCAGGGATTTCACCTCAGTTCTTGTTTGGCTATGGGGCAGAAAGTGAAGGGAAATCTGGGAGACAGATGGCAAAATAAAATCTGACAGGGGTTATAATCCTCCTTTGCTCTATCCAAAATGAAAAAAAAGTTTTGCCTACTTTACCTACTTTAATTTCATTCCCCATTTAAAATACCCATGTCATTATTTAAGCAGATTGATGCTACCTGCTCTATTTTCTATGGCAGAACGGACCCCTAGAATAGCTTTTGAAATCCTTCAATAACCAACCTGTAAGGCGGCCTAGACTTCCCTAACTTTTATGTTTACTATTTAGCCTCTCAGCTCATCCATATCCATGACTTGTTTTAGCCCATCATCAGCTAATGTATGTACTACCACTGAGGGTGCCATAGCTTTCTGTTTCAAATTCCTACATAATATGTATGTATAAGACCTCCCTCTCCTAATTTCTTCGCATACAAAAAACATATTTTCCTGACCTATGGTCAGCTTTACCGAACACCACTTTATGGTCTATTCTCCCCCTTCCTGAATTACTTACTATTCCAGATGTACAGCGATGGTTCTCTCCTGCTAATAAACTTATATGGTTCACGGATTTAAAACCTTTCCCCAAGTGCAAGGGGAATTTGATGTCCCCTCTAATTTTCTATTTTAATATTACCAACTTCGCCATGTTATTTGGGCACAATTTGGCTCCCTTACTAACTCAACAGTTGTTACTCCCCTAGAAAAGCTTTTGAGGAGACTGGCTGAAATTTGAGAAACATATAAAAACTCCATATTTTTACATTACATGTGTTATCTCCTCTAGTAACAATGCAATGTAAATAAAGCTGTTCCACCACAATCACTTCATGCCTGTTAAGCGACACAAAATGGGCTTACGCCCAACCGCTACTTGCTTTCGTGGCTGTGGGGATACAGCTGACTTCCTACATTAATTTTGGACCTGCCCATTTTCCATCACTTTTGATCACAGGTTAATACTTTCATTTTTTCAGCTTTGGGCCTCACTAACATTTTGGACCCCAAAAACTGCCTACTTAACATTTTTGTGGGTAACCTACCTCCAAATATGCTGAATGCGTATTGTGTATCTTTTATTTCTACACTAGGGTGACTATCCTACTGACATGAAAAGAGTGCTCTCCTCCAACCATCAACACCTGGTTGAAATTGATTAATGCCAGCCTCTGACTATATAAGCTTACTTTTGAACTCAGGAGCAAACAGCTGTTTGACAAAACCTGGAATCGATGGGTTTCTAGCCCGCTTAAGCTTGCTTCTTTAGAAGGTTATTGAACAACTGTATACTGCTCATTTATCTGTCTTGTTGCTTAATTTAATCTACTGTACCCATTGTAGCACCTGTACTAATCCTATTAGACCCCTTTCACAAGGGTGGTCCGATCAGGTCTGCCTGTCAGTTTTTCAGGCGGACCTGATTGGACCCTGCATTGTCCTCTATGGAGCGACAGAAGTCAGTGGACACATGTTCGCTGACACCCGCCGACATCAGATCTGATCCTGTCTGCCAAAAACAGATGAATGGTGGACCTATTTTCCATCTGTCCGGTGGATTGGATGGCATCAGGTGGAAAGGGACAGACGGCCTGTTTCTATATGATTGTCCCATAGAGGAGAGCGGGACTGTGTCCGTGTCCGCTCTGCATAGTGGAGCGGACCTGTCACCTGCCTGCTCAGCAGAGATCAGCGAAGAGATCCCCCGTTGAGCAAGTGGATTCTGCATAGCGGAGGCGCCCGTGTGAAAAGGGCTTTACTGTGAACTGTAGAGACATAACAGACTACTCTGATTTTGTATTTCTCATTTTTGGGGGAGGGGGGGGACTGTTTTTGTAAATTCAATATCCTATTTTTAATAACCTATCTTTAAAAACAAAACAAAAAAACAAACTGTTGGCCATGTTCAGTAAGTGGTGTAGCACTTTTTTTTAATTTAAAGAATGAGATTTTGGTTTTGTAAAACAAGGCCACCCATGTGTCGACGGGCAGAGAGATAGATGAGGGCTGGTCAAAAAGGATTTGCCTTATTTTCAAATCAGGACACAGTGCCACCAAATATAGACCAATGTCCCCAATTCCAAATCTAACATAGTAAAGATACCTGTTGATCCCATTTATTTAAAGGGGACCTTTTTCAACTTAGCCTGATATAAATAATTTCATTAAAACAGTTTGAACTTTTATAATTCTATATATACATGAGGCAGTCCTGTTAAGTATAGAAGCTTTGCCGTTTCCTCCCACAAAGAAAGTCTATGAGTTCAACTAACTGAAAGTGGTGCATTCCTTGTCGGTTAGGTATCTTATTCTCAACAGTTGCTTTGGACCTCAACTGCTTAGGATTTTACTGCTGTGCCTCAACCAATCAGGAAGGAGATTCCTGAACAGCTGGATTGAGACTGGCTCAGGTAAGTATTAGGGGAGCTGAGGGGGGCTGCTACACACAGAAGGTTTTTTTCCTATGCATGAATGCATTAAGATAAAAAACCTTCTGCCGTTAGAACCACGGCAAGTCCATAATCTGAGATGATGCTTTGGGTTGGAACAAAGCATGGCTCCCCTGATGCCTAGTAATAAAAGTATGGGGATCACTGGTACAAAACAATTCAAGGTGTCTAAGATATTTAGAGCATACTGACAGCTTTAGGCTAGGTTGTTTTCTCCGCATCTAATTCGCAATAGCAGGAGATTGCACAGGAGTCCTGTGCTTCTTTTGGTCCATTTCAGGCTTAAATCAGACCTGAAACGGTAAATGGAGATGCACCGGACTCCTGCTGTGAGCCAGAGCGTACTGCAGTGTGAACCTAGCCCTAATGTTTTTTTTGTTTTTCTTCTGTCTGCGTCGTCGGAGTTTTCTCATTACTTCCTTTCCTGACAGAGGGTGAGCAAGAAGCTCCCTAATAGATAAATGGACAGTAATAAGACCTGACAAAGGCTCTAACCTGGTCTATCCAAAACAAAACATTTTGACTGGAGCTGGACCTTAGGCGATCTACAGTCTGTAATTTTATTTGGAATTGATCAAAACTGAAACCAACATAGACATTTTTGCCATTCACAACCAATCAGGGTTTTCCAGTTTATGGAACAAAAAAAATAATAATGTTGGTTGGTTGCTTTGGGCAATTCCGTTCTGAAGGAAATTTAGCTGGTGGCAAGTCTGAAATACACTAAACTCCTGCAATCACTCTAAAACTAAAATGATATATTCTAAAATCATTTATAAAATGATTGATCCCCCCCCCATGTCTCTCATATCTACCCAAATATTACAGATCGAGAGAGGAGCATCGCTGAGCAAACTATTTCAGCTCAGGTACACTAACTAGTGTACAAGGTGACACTTACTATTATTGAATCCTTCTGATGACACTGCTGCCTGCCAATGGTAAACTCGCTATTAGACATGAGCGGTTTGTTTCGTTCTGAATTAAAATTCGGACAAATTTTCGTAATTCGGATGTATCCGAATCTCCAAATTAGAATAGTACCAAATCTAAAGGAATCCGAAAATAACGAAATTCAAATAGTTTTCAAATCGTTTTTGAATTTGAATAGTTTTCCAATTTCAAAATAGAAATACTGTATTTATCGGCGTATAACACGCACCCCAATTTAGGAGGGAATTTTAAGGAAAAAAAAACTTTTAGGAGGGAAGTTGAAGGGAAAAAAAACTTACATTTAAATGCCCATCATTGCAGCCTTGTCAGTGCAGCCTTGTCAGTGCAGCCTTCCCCAGTGCAGCCTTGTTAGTGCAGCCTTGTTAGTGCAGCCTTGTCAGTGCAGACTTCCCCAGTGCAGCCTTGTCAGTGCAGCCTTGTCAGTGCAGCCTTCCCCAGTGCAGCCTTGTCAGTGCAGACTTCCCCAGTGCAGCCTTCCCCAGTGCAGCCTTCCCCAGTGCAGCCTTCCCTAGTGCAGTCTTCCTCAGTGATCCCAGCCATTCTGGGCTTCAAAATCGCGGACCACGATTTGAAAATGGCGCCGCCAGTGCCGAAATACACAGTGCCGGTCCTCGGCTCTTTCCGGCGGCTCTCATTCACTTTCGGCTCCACTCGTAGTCCCGAGCGGAGCTATTCGAACCTAGCCGAGTAGGTTTGGATAGCTCCGCTCGGGACTACGAGTGGAGCCGAAAATGAACGAGAGCCGCCGGAAAGAGCCGAGGACCGGCTCTGTGTATTTCGGCGCCGGCGGCGCCATTTTCAAATCGCGGTCGGCGATTTTGCAAATGTGACAGGTCGGGATCGCAGGGGATCGGCGTATAACACGCACCTGTGATTTTCCCCTGGTTTTAAGGGGAAAAAAGTGCGTGTTATACGCCGATAAATACGGTAAATAGAATAGAAAATAAAGGAATAGAATAGAAAAAAAATTATTTATTTCTATTCCTTTATTTTCTCTTCTACTTTATTATTTTTGGAAATTTGAAAACTATTTGAATTCGAAAATGATTCAAATTCAAAAATTATTTGAAAAATTTTCAAATTCGAAAACTATTCAAAATTGATTCCAAAACTTTTCGAATCGATTCGAAAACGAAAAAACAAAATGAATCCCGAAAACGAATTAAACAAATTTAACTAAACAAATTTATATAAATAAAGAAACAAAACCATTTTTTTCATTCTGCACATGTCTACCCTCTATCCGCTACAAATCTGTAAAATATTTTTAAAACAATTATTTTTCTTAAAATATTTTAATGAGAGAGTACATGAAATCTGTTCCAATTCACCTTAGAAACTTTTTGTCCCTCAATACATCTGCAGTGCAAAGGGTCCCTTGATCCATCGAGAAGCAAAAGGTTTCTTGTATAAAAATCCACAACCATAGCTTGAGCTAATGACAATTTTCCAACATTTAACTCACATCACAGCTGAATGTTCTGCTGCCTGGATTACGTGCTTGCAAAGCAATTCTCAATGCAAATTCTTACTGTGAACCTTTTGGCCCTGGGAAACAATGTTAGTAATTGCTCCAAAAATCTGTTCCTTATTAAAATAAGCCAGTGTCTGGGGGGCATATCAAACAATGCACATTAATTATATAGTTCTATTTGTTTCCTTGCCATTTTAATCCTTTTGTGCAGCATTACATTTTATGAATCACATTCCGATTAGGGCTACTAGAAGAGAGGGTAAATTGTATGAGATAGAGTTAAAAGTATAACCATGTTTTTAAAAGGACCTAAAGTCAAAATTGAGACATGCTTCAAATAATTAGACAAAGGACAGAGAACAAGACTAGGGGTTAGAATGTCTGTCTGCTTTAACGAGGCAATCCTGTGATACTCTGGGTCTGTGTCATGGCAGCTGCAAATGGGTGCTTATTTTAGCAGAGCTTTCAGTGAGTTTAGTAGTTACCTTTCCCCTCTCTTTCCCAGTTTGACCTTAGGCACGATTCACATCTATGCATGTTGCCTTTGAGCGTTTCTGCAGTGCTTTTTATGTTATTGTAACTGCGTTTTTACCACAATTTGTGAATTGTGTGGGTTTTTTTTACATTCACTGTATATAGCTGGTTGCTAAGGAGCGGTTAGGGAAGCCGGCCACTGCATCCTTAGCAACCAATGAGTCATCAGCTGGGAGTGGGCATACAGCTGAATGTAAAAAAAAACTCCTGTTAAAAATTCATGAAAAGAACAGCGTGGCCCCCCCTCCCCCCAGACCATACCAGACCCTCCCAGACCCTCCAGTCTGGATTTGGAAGGGAACACCCCGCGCCGCTGGTTACCCGCGAAAAGCAAAAAAGGCCACTCTTGTCCTGAGGCTGTCTTTTTCCATTGTGACGTCCCCGCTTTCTGACATCTCTTATATAGCCATGGGGCATGGCCATCCAATGACATCACCCGGAGAACCCGCCACTTGTGACATCACAAGGGGCGGGCTCTCCGGGTAACATCATCAGATGGCCACGCCCCATGGCTATATGGGATGTCAGACAGTGGGGGACGTCATAGTGGAGGAAGACCGCCTCAGGACAAGAGCGGCTTTTTTGTTTCTAGTGGGTAACCAGAGATGAGGAAGAAGACGGCTCGGGGAGAAGACAGCACCAAGAGAGATGGTGGCTCTGAGCTATTTTTTTAATAAAAGACTTATCAAAAAACGGCTCTTGTTTTTCTTTTTACATTTTATTACTTTTTGGGTGAATGGGTAGGGGTACGAGTAACCTGATAAACATTCATATGGGGGGCCGGGATCTGGGGGTCCCCTTGTTAAAGGGGGCTCCCAGATTCCGATAAGCCCCCTGCCCACAGACCCGAACAACCACCGGCCAGGGTTGTTGGGAAGAGGCCCTTGTCCCCATCAACATGGGGGCACAAAGCCCCCCCTGCCCCAAAGCACCCACCCCCATTTTGAGGCCTGGTATGGTTCGGGGGGTGCTTGCTTGTCCCCTCCCTTTCCTGAACTACCAGGCTGCATGCTCAGATAAGGGTCTGGTATGGATTTTGAGAGGGGACCCCACGCCATTTTTAAAAAAAATTTTGGCGTGGGTTTTTTTTTTTTAATTTTGGTGTGGAGGCAATGCATTTCTTTTTTATTTTGGCATGGGGCAATGCATTTTTGTGCCTCTATGTTTTTGGAAAGGGTGGGGGACTTTTTGTCCCGCCAAATGCACCGCTTTTCATGTAATAGACTTCAATGGAGCCGCATCCAAAACACAAGTACTTTGTTTTTACCGCAATTTGGGGTCTTTTTTTACATTCACTGTATATAGCTGGTTGCTAAGGAGTGGGTCGGGAAGGCGGCCACCATGTCCTTGGCAACAGATAAGTCATTAGCTGTATGTAAAAAAAAAATTGCAAGCTAAAAAAAATTCAGGAAAAAAATGGCGTGGGGCCCCCCAGTCCAGGCCCTTCGGTCTGGTATGGATTTGACAGGGACAACCCCAGGCCAAAATAAAAAAAAATGGCGTTCCCCCCCCAAAATCCATACCAGACCCTTATCCGAGCATACAGCCTGGCAGTTCCCCCTCCTGAACCATACCAGACCGCTTGCCCTCAACATGGGGTGCTGGGTGCTTTGGGGCATGGGGGCTCTGTGCCCCCAACCCAAAGCACCTTGCCCCCATGTTGATGGGGACAAGGGCCTCTTCTCGACAAAACCCAGCCAGGGGTGGTTGTCAGGGTCTGCGGGCGGGGGGCTTATTGGAATCTGGAAGCCCCGTTTAACAAGGGGGCCCCCAGATCCCACCCCCCCTATGTGAATGGGTATATCGAACCCCTACCCATTCACCAAAAATGAACCCATTTTTAAAAAGTCATTTATTAAAAAAAAACAGTACTGTCTTCTCCCCAAGCTGTCTCTCCCAGAGCTGTCTTCTTCCTCGCCGCCCGTTACTCACTGAAAAAAAAAAAAAGACGCTCTTCTCCTGATGCTGTCTTCCTTCGTTTTTGACATCCCTGCTGTCTAACATCTCCTATGTAGCCTTGCGATGTCACAAAGGGGTGGGATCTCTGGGTGACGTCATTGGATGGCCACGCCACATAAGAGATGTCAGACAGCAGGGAGCGTCAACGGAGGCCTCAGGAGAAGAGCATCTTTTTAGTTTTCAGTGGGTAGCCGGCGGCAAGGAAGAAGACAGCTCCAGGAGAGACAGCGGTGGGAGAAGACGGCTCGGGGAGAGAAAACAGAGCTATTTTTTTTAATAAAGGACCTTCCATAATAAGCTCTTTTTTTTTTTTACATTTCACTCCTTTTTTGGTGAATGGGTAGGGGTACGATGTATCCATTCACATCGGGGGATCCGGGATCTGGGGGCCCCCTTGGTGTCGGGACAAGGCTCTTGTCCCCATCAACATGGGGGGCGCAGAGCCCCCCTGCCCCCAAAGTACCCACCATCCCATGTTGAGGGAATGCGGTCTGGTATGGTTCAGGAGGAGGGGGGGCACTCGCTTGTCCCCTCCCTTTCCTGACCTGTCGTGCTGCATGCTCGGATAAGGGTCTGGTATGGATTTTGGGGGGACCCCATGCCATTTTTTTTTGGGCATGGGGGTGTCCCATACAAATCCATACCAGACTGAAGGGCCTATTATGGACTGGGGTGGGAAGTTTTTTTCGAGAATTTTTTAGCGGGCAATTTTTTTTTTTACATTCAGCTGTATATTTGTTGTAAAAACGCGGTTACAAAAACGCAGAAAGCACAGCAAAAAGCACTGCAGAAATGCTCAAAAGCAACATGCATAGATGTGAATCGAGCCTAAAAAACCTTCTGACTTTAAGCCACTTTAACATGGACCCAATCACCAAAATTAATTATTTAGTTGATATTTAGTTGATAAATTGAATGATTTCATGAAACATTCCCAGACAGTTGTTATCACCGTAAACTGTTAGCGCTATATGAATCCTGTATAATAATCACAGTGAAACAGTCCCATGTGCAGCTGTGGTAAGTCTTTTGCTTTGCACCATGAAACATTCAAAAAAAGTGTGAAACTGTGGCATGGTAATCTGAACTAGCGTTTTAGTAGAGTTGGTCTGCTAGATTTCATTTTCAATGAAAAGAGGAAGTGGTTTTAGATTTTCTCAAATTTTTTGAGCTAATAAAGAGTAACTCCACTTTTGTTGAGATAAAGAAATCCTCTCTGGGCGATCTATGTACATTGCAGGGATTTTAACAAACTATTGCAGATTACTACATTTTGTTATTCTGAAGAAATCCCTGTGTGTTTGTTTGTGTCCATGTGGTAAGTAAATCTAATCGGAGTGGTTTCTTAATTATCAACTAGCTGCTGCACCTACAGGGCTCTAATGAGGAAAATTGTAGGGTCTGCATCCCTTTAGATGTGTTTTCCTATTGGGAGTATCTCATCAAAAATGACTGTTTTGTTGCAGGAGACGCCTCATAGCTGACTTGTATCTTAGTGCAGACTTCTGGGAAAATCAGTGAGCCAATCACACAAGCAGGAAATTAAGTTTATGGAGGGCATTCTGTACACATCCTGCTAGCATTCTGTACACAACAGCTAGCCATATTGAATTGCATTTACAGAAAATTACAAAGCTACAGATTGAAAAGGAAAAGTAATGTTTAATATTCAATTGCAATATGACTCGAGTCACAATTGTATACGCTATATTATTTTTTTTTATTTTCTATTTTTTTCCCCCCACAAAAGTTGAGTTACCCTTTAAGGCCAGATTCAGATCTGTGCGCTGCAGTATTGCACACAAAAAATGTGTTTTACCATGATTTACCGCAATACATGGCAACATGCAAAAAGTGCTGTTTTGCCACAATACATGTTAATGTACAAAGGTGGAAATCTGGCATTAATTAAATAATCAAGTAAAAAAAAAAAAAAAAAAAAAGTTGCCTATAAATCTCCTCTACTCTTAGTTAATCAATAAAGGAAGGGCTGGAAGACATCAGTACCAAGATATATTTTTAAAGGGGACCCCATTTTTTGGGACCCTTTCCTAAAGCATTTGGTTAACCGCCCTGGCGGTATTCCCGAGTCTGGCTCGGGTTGGATTTTTATATACCAAAAGCGGTATCCCCGAGCCAGACTCGGGCTTGCATCGCAGGATCCAGGAAGAGTATACTTACCTTGTCCCCTGGATCCTGCGATGTCTCCCCGCTGTGATCGGCGAGCCGCTGTGTCTCGCTCGATTCACAGTGCCGAGCACGGGGACGGAGTTCGGCGGTAAATTC
This sequence comes from Lithobates clamitans, assembly GCA_037952925.1. Classification (NCBI taxonomy): domain Eukaryota; kingdom Metazoa; phylum Chordata; class Amphibia; order Anura; family Ranidae; genus Lithobates; species Lithobates clamitans. Next base: position 4,463,375 of record JBBGZY010000271.1, read on the forward strand.
AAAAGTAAAACACACAGTATAGATACAGCATACTGTAATCTTACAGATTACAGTACTGTATCAAATAACTACACATCCCCTTTGTCCCTAGTGGTTTGCCCAGTGTCCTGCATGCAGTTTTATATATATAAAACTGTTCTTTCTGCCAGGAAACTGGAGATTGCCCATAGCAACCAAAACTGTCTCTTTACATCAAAAGTGGTTTTAGACCAGCTAGAAAAAAGCGATAATAAATTAGAATCACTCGCAGAATTGAGCGATAGTGATTTGTGGGGAGATCCGTCATCAAACACTAAAAGTAACAAAAGCTAAAATTCTGCAACTGAGCAAATTTCAGTGTTTTTGATTTGATTACATTATTATATAATTTTTATTATTATTATATTATTTGTTATAATTATTTATAGTTATTTATTATATTATAATTTTTTATTTAGTTTTTCAAACTTTATCATACCCGGGATGTCTACTAGACTCTTGTTTGGACAGATTTAAGTGAACTATTCCTAAGAATTACAGGCCTACAATATAAAACGCCAAATTTCTGTGCAAAATAATTGTACCGCTTTCAGCACCTAAAATCAGAAATAATCATACCGCCAGGGAGGTTAATGCTTAAAGACATATGGGCTGGAATTTACATAACAGGTGACCTTTGTACCTCAGCATTCTTGCTGCTTGGATATTGGGTCTGTGCCCAGTTTGCTGCATTGGAACAGGTAAGGTGCATTTTTACATTTCATTTAGAAACATGGAAGACTGTTTGGCAGATCTGGAACAATTTGCAGACATCAAGGATTAATGAATATGCCTGATTGTATGGCCAAGTGTTTGTGGACACCTGACCATCACACCTGTATAACTTTTTTTGGACATCCCATTCCAAAACCATTGGTGTAAATATGAAGAACACCATCTTCTCCTTTGCAGCTATAATACCCTCTAGTTCTTTTGAAAGCCTTTTATCAAGATTTTGAGAATTTGTATATATTCAGCCAGCACAACATTTGTGATATTAGGCACTGATGTTGGACAAGAAAACCTAACTTAATTGAGGTCAGGGCTTCTGTGCAAGCCACTCAGAGGTTTCCCCTCTCCAAACTCATCATGCAATGTCTTTGTGGATCTGGCTATGCGCACAAGGGTGCAGTCATGCTGGAACAGGAAAAGGTCTTCCCCTGGATGTTGCCAGGTTGGAAGCACACAATTAACTAAAATGGCTTTGTACTGTATGCGGTGGCATTTCCCACTTTACAGCAGCTGCAGCCAGTGCTCTAAATGGGCTCTGAGGCCTGGAGGAGGGGCTAACAATCTTTTTCTGCACTGTGATTGGCTGCACAGTGCTGACATCATCGAGAGGCCATTTTGCCAAAGTGATCAGTGGCAGTTTTGGGGGTGCTGACAAAGCATGCTTCAGGACTACACTGTGATTCATACTGCGACTGGGCTTAAGGCCCACCTGCCCTGATGCTGCATATATAGGTAAAGCATTGTAAATTGGTTAACATTACTCTGTGTTTGTATTGTATGCTGTAGTATTAAGAGTACTTTTCAACGTAAACCCCTGAACTAATTTGGAGGGGTGTCCATACTTTTGGCTTATAGTGTATGTTGAGGTATATAAAAAGGACCATTTTGCTAAATAAAAGTTAAAAAGATTGTAAAGGCAACATTTTTATAAAAAAACAAAAAAACATAGAGCAGCCCCGATCCCTTCTCGGGTCCCCTGCCGGCACTCTGGGACCCTCCCCTTGCCAAGTGCCCCCATAACAAGCCAATTGTTGTGGGGGCACTCGTGTGTGGTCACTCCTGAGCCAGATCTCTGAGTCCTTGAAAAAAAAAGAAAGCATGGCTCAGCCCTGGCGGTTCCCTCGCAGAAGTGACGCAATCGTGGCTCTGGCCAATCACAGTGCCAGAGCCCGCGATACCCGGAAATACCTCCGGGAGACAAGTCGCCGGGCAGAGCAGTGTGCTATGCATACTAGCTCATTATGCCCTTGCAGGGGGGTTTTTTGTGAGTTTACAACCACTTTAAAGCAATAGCAATAATTGTGGTCGATAAAACACTGGCGCTTTGGGATTTCCGCTGCTGGGTTGTTATCAGAGTCATTGCATGTATGGTATCTGTTAAAAAAGGGGATCGTTGTTTAGCCTGCTCTACCTGAATGTTAGACCCTAAGGCTTCATGTACATGGGACGTTTTTACAACCTCTCCTGAACGATTTTAACTTGACAGATAGTAACTGATGTTTAAAACGTCCGTTATGCTGCGCTTACATGCGGTGTTTTGCCGTGTTTGCGTTTAGAAGCATTTTTAAAAACATATATATTTTTTTTTAAATAGCCAAAAAAGAAAAAAAAAAAACCTGTAAATGAAACCCGGCTAAATGCGAGTTACCACGTTTACAAGCTGTTACAGGCATTTGGCGTTTCAAATGCCTCTGAACATCCGTCCTGAACGCATTTATTTGGGTTCCAAAAAATGCTTCTAAACTCAACTGCCTAGAAATGACTATAAACATCCCTGTGTACATGTACTAATAAGAGAACAGAGGAGAGTTCAGGGGCAGCTGAAAAATGCCCAACTGCTCCCAAATGTCTGTTTACCAGCAGCAGTGTACATGAAGCCTAAATCACTCTGACAGAGATTGCATGATCAGCTGCCAGGGGTCTGGGTACTGTTTTCTTCTGAAAAGGTAACTGTTTTACATGTGCAATAACAATGATACATTTACACTGTGAGACATACATAGGCTTTCTAAATGCTTTAATATTCTCTGAATCACTGTCCTGGAACAAGCATGCAACAAGTCAAGTCAGTGTAAAGTCATACATTCTAATCTCCATACCTGTTTTCAGATCAGTGACTCATTTTTGAAGCCAACAGATCAGAAGGACAACCAGGCAACTAGTTACATAGCCAATATGGTTGAAAATGACATACGTTCAGTTTGGTAGCTACATAATCCTGTTTACTTTAATAGGCTACTCCTGTTACTACCACAGCTTTGGCTTGTATTATCCTTACAAACGAAGACCATTTTTCTTTATCACAAGGTCACTTATTGATATTTGCTGCTGATCTACCTTTCTGTCCTTTTGTTTTTATATTACCTTTAGTTGGGTTTCCAGCTTTAAATACCTTTACAGGGAATTCAGTACCAACATAAACGCATGCTAAGGCATTCACAAACTAGATCAAGTAACAGGTTACTGCCAAGTCTGTCAGTGATCAGATTATTGCTACAATGTCACCCTAAATTATTCCTAAGCACGGGCTTATTGAATAATGATATTCAGGACCTAGGCACAGGAGTGTTGAAAGCTGAAGCAGCTTCTATGCAGATTTCTGAAAACATGTTTGCAATTTAAATAAAGACAATAAGGATTTCACCATTGATTTTCCACATCTACAATTCATTTCATTGTAGGTATTAACCAGCATAAAGGAATCTACTGGACTCCTTACAAGTTTACCTAAGTAATTAGAGAATACATACTTCTTCCTGGAGCATGAGCTGTTGTCTGCACACCAAGGGAGCTAATTTGTGGTCTGCATTTATCATAATAGAACTATAGTCTCCCATTAACAAAAATGCTTCAGCATTTAATTAAGTGCATCTGCGCTTACATTTTGTTCGTAAAAAAGATGTATGGGTTTTTTTATATATATATTTTTGCAGATTAATACCTAGGTGGATGCAGCATCAGTTTGATGCTGCATCTGTCCCCTGTCGGCTCTAAAGCTGGATACACACTATACAACTTTTGTTGTTGCATTTCCTTTAGATTTACCTTCAACTATGTAGTAGCTAGGGCCTGCCTGATTGCATAGAAATTGAAAGTGTTTAGGTTTGACATCATATTATATGGTTTTGGTAAATCTAAATGAAAAAATATGAAGAAAATTGTATAGTATGTATCCAGCTTTAGGCCCCATACACACTATTCGATTTTCTGCAGATTTTTATATTCAGATTTACCAAAACCATATAATATGCGGTTAAACCTTAAGAGTTTCAATTTGTATGTAATCAGGCAGGCCCTTGTACTACATGGTTTTGGTAAATCTGAAGACAAAAATCTGCACAAAATCTAATAGTGTGTATGGGGTCTAACACAGAACCGAGCGATCGAACACTGCTCGGATCTCAGGGCTCTGTGAGTAGAGAGCTGGTGACGGTCAATCACCACTCTCTGCTCTGCCCCTTCCTCATTCACTGGAGCACTGAACTGTAGAGGGGGTGGGAGCAGCCGGCTCAGGCTCTCAGTGGCTCGCTGACTCCATTGTCGCGATCTTACCTGAGCCTGGGTCTGCAAATGGGTCACAAGAGTGCAGAACGAACTGCACTCCCGTAATCCATAGGAGGAGTACAGCCAAACGAACTTTGGCTGTACTTCTCCTTTAAGCCGGCCATAGATGGTTTGAATCTTGGCCGGTTGAGCAGGGGCCGGCTGAAATTTGAACCATGTTTGAGTAGGCTGACTTGGGTACAACCAGCATGTCGGATTTTCAATGTGATTATTGTCAGCGGCCATAGCATAGCTGCTGGCAATAATACTGTGTATACTTCTGGCAGGGACGACTCCCCACTCCCCCCACCTTTTGGGAGAACACAATAGCTCAGTGGGAGGGATTCCTCCATCAACACTGACTTTGGTGATGAGGGATCGAGCAATTTTCTTTCCTGCAACCTATGGCCGGCTTTACTCCCCCTGCAAGGTCCCACACATATCCATCTGCCAGTGAAGTCCACCTAATGTGGCTTTCCACTGGTAGGGGAAACAATACTTGCACTGCTCCTGAATTCAGAGCAGATTTGCCACTCTCATGTAAGACTGTGTCGTCTTGTACTACAGTGGGATTAAAAATTGCTGAAGAAGGGATGGCTACCAGCATTGAAACTGCTGATTCGCAAGCCGTAGCTTGTCAGTTAGTAACTGACCAAATCTAGTCATGTACACTGACTTCTGAATTGAATGGTTTGCCTCTGTCGCTGTAACCCTCCAAATGTAGGGTGCAGTGTCTGAGAAGGTGAGCATGTGAAGCACAAATGAAGGAGGATTGGCTTGCTTTGAGCGAGTAAAGGAAGTTTTTTTTGTTTACTTTGAGGTTTAGGCATCCCATAATGACTGGATTTGGTACATTTTTAGACTATCATAGAAGAGCTTTTATTAGTACTTAAAGTGATGCAGTGCACATACTATATATCTTATAATTGCTTAGACTAAGATAATAGCAGAAAGCGTAACTATAGGAATTACAGTATATCACTAAGCTTACTAAAATACAGCATGCTGACTGGTCAGTGTAATTCAATTCACTGCAGGCTTCCACCATAATTTTTTTTATAAACAGTAAGAAAAAACCCCTGTTCACTGGTTAATCAATGAATAAATTGGCTGGATAGGTGGATTAAAATTTAAATAATAATAAACCCGCAAGTAGTGGTTCCTCCTTAAATGTACTATGAATATTAGTTCAGTTGAGCCAGTTCACTAATACCTAAATGGTATTATAACAATAAATAAAAACTTTTTGGTTGTAGATTCACTTGTAGCTTATGAAAGTGATTACATTTTAACATGTTTGCCCAGATTTTTTTTCATATATTTTAATTAAAAATTAGCAATTTATAAACCTAGAAACAGAAAGGGTGGATTTACAAAGCTAGTACCTAACCCACTACCAATGTTTCCTTTTACTGCATTAATATGTCTTTATAAGATGTATTGTATTGTAAAATAAGATGTACCTAATCTATTTAGATCATACCCATATATTTTTTTAAATTGAGTTTCTGATACTCCAGCGTTTTAATACACTTGATGTTTGAAAAATTTTAAATTTGTTAAAACCAGTTTTATTATTTCAAAATTGTATTGAGAATAGTTTTATTAAATTACATGTTTGCAATGCAAAATATGCCATCCATAAAATATATGATTGAAATACATAGAGCACCATTTCAAGTTTTTTTTGTTGTAGACTGGGCGATAATATGGGTCATAGACTGGCAGAATAACATGGGTCCAGTACTGATGGGGTTATCAGCCGTCTGACTGTCACTATATTCAGTTGAGTGTTGGACCATCTGGTGGCACAAGCTTCTAGAAGACCCAAATGCCTGGCTCTAGAATGACATTCCCAGGCTTTGGCATGACACAAGCAGATCTTTTCTGGCCTCTTTCCTTGCTTTCTGAGTAGTCCAGCCAGGGATGAGTCCATAGTAGCAGCACAAAGAACTCTTTGATGTTCTTTTTTTTTCCACCTCTTTTGATGGTGTGGAATGCATTCTCTCTTGTGTGCTCAAGTCGACATTGTCCTTTCATGGTAAAACAAGGGTGTATTGCCATGCCTAAATATGTTTTCTACAGGGATGTACATGCCAGCTTTAATACAGCTCACATGCCAGCTCTTATCCTTCTTGTTTTCTGTGTGCCAACTAGAAGGTATGCGCCAACTGTAAAGCAATCCACTTTTGGTTTAAAGGGACTTCTCTACTTGTATAAGACTTCAGAATGAATCTTTTGCCAAGGAATAGAAAGCTAGGTTGGTGACACACAAATCTTTAGTTACATAGTTAACAAGGTTGAAAAAAAGATGCATATCCATCAATTTTAACCTAATACACACTCCAACGGATTTGGTTTAGAGGAAAGCAAAACAGTAAGATACAGTGCATAGAAGTGAGTCAGACACCTAGGAAAGAATGGGATTTTTACTTGAAATGCTTTTTCATGCAGTAAAATTCATGTGTTTTCCTGCAAGAAAACAGAACTACATAACAAGGTTCACTTTTTCAGTGTCGTCCGCCTAACCCCAGCTGAAACACTGCATTAAAAACTTGAACGAAAACACTGGTAGCGGTGGATTGATACATTTCCCCCATGGTTTGAAGGCGAGGTTGACATCCCTAAGGCAATATTTTGGGGGATGCAGAGTGTCTCAAATCTCACTGTGATATTGCACATTATCCTATGGATGGTGACACTAAGGAAGCCAGTGGGGAAGGTATGTTATCTAACTTTTTTCCAATTATTGTTTTTTTTTTTTTTTTTTTTTTAAATGCAGAATTTTAACAAGGTAAAGGAGGTGTACACTAAAAAAAGCCTTGCATGTAGTCCATGGTCTGCTTTAAGCTAGTCATATATGGTCAGAAATCTTTTTGAAAAAGATGGGTAGGAAGATGTCTGCACATGGCCTGAAGTGGCAGGACCTGTGGCTGTTTCACCTGTAAAGTGGACACAAGCAGCACATGTGTCATGAGTAGAGATGGGCTTGGGCATCATCCAAACACATCGCTATCCAGAATATCAAAATGCAGTTTGTTAAATTCAATCAGTTGTGGGCCGGGTCACTCTTCTCTGCCCCCCCTCCCCCTCCACAGCAACGTAAACCAATGACATTGACTTAATGTGGGCTTACATGTGCCCATATAAGGGCCTGGAGGTCACCAGCTTCCTGCCCTTTTGTTAACATGTGCTGCGGGGTGGAAATGACCCAGCCTACAGTTCATTGGATTAAAAAAGAGAAATTTGATAGATTACCTAGAGATACGTTTGGAGGATGCCTGAACCCATCTCTAGTCATAAGCATTTTCCTTCCCTGTATTGGTCAGGACACACATTCTTTGGCAGACTTCCAGTGAATGATTCTGACACTGTACATGCTTGCCAACACCTCCTAGGGTAAGCCGGCCATATATGGATCGAAATTAGGCCCGTTCAGCAGAGTCTGGCCCAATTTCGATCCATGTATGGGTAGGCTGATTGTAACCAAGGCTATCCATTGATCGACTTGGGTGCAACCAGCCTGTTTGATTTTTCTACCTAGCTTCTAGCAGTAATCAGTGTATTCTGCCAGCCGGGAAAGCTCCCGGTGCCCCCCCCCCCCCCCAGCTGGCAGAACATAATAGCGCTGTGGGAGGCACTTCCCAATCAACACGGACTGTGTAGAATCAAGCAATTTTCTTTCGCTCTACCCGTGGCAGAAGGAAAGAAAATCAATTAATCTATTGCTTGCTTTCGTCATCTAGCCTCTTTGAAGAATTATACATGGCATTTGTTCTCCACAAACAATGCAGCAATGATTGCCTGATATTGATTTGCTTGTCCTTGCAATGCAAAATGCTCTATTTTCCCATTAGTTTCCCATTCCCATTTAATGTCAGTCACATTCTACAGGTAAAGAGTTTTTGTAGCAAAATGTTATTCCAACCTTTCACTCGTCATTTTTATGGAACAATTAACTTCACTTTGCTTATAAGAAACCCTGTATAAATGAGCATGCCAGAAAGTAGTCTAAGCCTGAACCCAACTGGTCACTAGGGAGCCACGCAAAGCATATCTTATTTGTGATGTTTTTTTCCTTTTTTGCTTTGGGCTACTAGTTAGCTGAGCCATTTTTATTTCTTTAGTTGACCTAATGGTGGTAGAGGAGATAAAATGTACGAAAATAGACAACAGACTGAGCAGAGAAAGTAAGAGAGAGGCCCTTCAGGGACTACAGCTGTTGACCTTTCTTGCCACTTTTGTACCAGAGTACAAATTAGTGCTGCAGAGCTCAGTCTTCTTGAAGGCTATTATTGGCATCAGGGTGGGCAGACTGCACATGGGTGGCATGGATATGACTGCTGTACGTAACTCCCAAACACAACACTGATAAAAGGTTGTTTTCATGCCCTGTCAGCTGCATGAAATTTAGACTTGCGTAAAGCAAAAAAATGTTAAACTACAGGAGTTCTGCTGTGAGCATTTTAAAGAGATTATTTAAGTAGATACTACATTTGATAGAGCAGAAAGATTTTATATATTGTAAGGGGTAAATGCTCGACTGTATTGCCAGTGGTAAATCATGCAGAAGACCCAGGAACAGTCCAAGCAGAACGGTCTTGCACTTTTTATTCAGCAAACAAAAAGGTTTTCAATGCAGGAAGGCTTTACTCAGCAAGCCCACAGTACAAAACACGTGCTTGTCCAGGCCATTACCTAAACTCAGGTAATTTCTTGATCAATCTGGTCCCAAAAAAAAGGTTTTCAAAAAATTGGCAGCACTTCTAACTTTAGCAGGAGCAGGCTCAGTCCACTCAAAAACATAATAATGAGGTCTTGCTACCAGTTCAGAAATGAGGGTGTGTGTAATAAAACTGAATGACACAGGGAAAAGTATTGAACACCTGAAGAAAGGGAGGTGCAAAAAGGCATGGAAAGCCAAGACGTCAGCTAAAATCTATCAGTAATTAGAAAGCAACCTTGCCCCTTGTCAGTGCAAATAATATCAGCTGGTTTAGTCTCAACTGATGGCCTAGAAAAATGTGTCTCATTACCAAGGTCACCCCCTTCAGTACTTCTAATCAGTGTCCACCTGAGTTATAGGAGGAGGCCTTTTACTTCTCCCATAAAGATGAGTATTTCTCCCATGCTTGAGAAGTGGGATCTTTCATTCTATGAATAGTGTAGGACCCACTGAAAATGGGGTACTTTGATGCAGTAGTGGGCTTAAGTACTGTATGGCCATATGGTGTAACCAAATCCCAATATCTGCTTATTTACTTATTATGTTCAGGTGCTTTAAATAGCCTTGTAGGATTTAATGACATTTTTGTATGTGTGCGCTATAATCTTTTGTTTTCATTACCAAGGTGTCACACAAAATACATCCCATGAAGGGGAAAAGCAAAGAACTCTCTTAATACGTTTGCAACCTTAATGTTGCAAAACATACTGACTGTTCCAGTGAGCACTGTTGGGGCCATAATCCGGAAGTGGAAAAAACATAATTTTACCATAAACCGGCCACGACCAGGTGCTCTTCGCAAGATTTCTGACAGAGGAGTGAAAAGAATTATCAGCAGAGTTGTCCAAGAGCCAAGGACTACTTGTGGAGAGCTTCAGAAAGACCTGGAATTAGCGAGTACAATTGTTTCAAAGAAAACAATAAGTGATGCTTTCAACCGCCATGGCCTGTATGCACACTCGCCACGCACGACTCCATTGCTAAAGAAAAAGCATGTTAAAGCTTGTTTAAAGTTTGCTGCACAACATTTAGACAAGCCTGTGAAATATTGGGAGAATATAGTCTGGTCAGATGGGACCAAAATTGTACTCTTTGGATGCCATCATATACACCATGTTTGGAGGTCAATTGGCACTGCACATCACCCCAAAAACACCCCCAACAGTGAAGTTTGGAGGTGGGAACATCATGGTGACAAACTTCATATCAGTGAAGGAAAGATGAATGGAAAAATGTACCAAAACATTCTTGATAAAAATCTGCTGCCATCTACCAGGATGAAGATGAAATTAAGGGGTGGACATTTCAGCAAGAAAATGATCCCAAACACAAAGCCAAGGAAACTTTCAATTGATTTCAAAGAAAAAAAATAAAGCTGCTAGAATGGTCTAGCCAATCACCTGACTTGAAACTAAAAGAAAATCTATGTAAAGAACTAAAGATCAGAGTTCATAGAAGAGGCCCACAGAACCTTCATGATTTGAAGACGGTTTGTGTGGAAGAATGGGCCAAAATCACACCTGAGCAATGCATGCGACTAGTTTCTACATATCGGAGGCATCTTGAAGCTGTCATTACCAACAAAGCATTTTGTACGAAGTATTCAATAAATTTCAGTTAGCGTGTTACTTTTTTTTCCCCTGTGCCATTCCATTTTATTACACATAATTTCATTTCTGAAATTATTTGTTTGGGTGTCTTTGTATGTATGGATTGCATGGGTTGTTACCAACAGGTGGTAAAAATGTAATGTCAATAGCATCTTTAGAAATATATTTACCTAAAAAAAACAGTGACATGTTCAATACTTATTTTACCTGCTGTATTTTGCAGTTTACCATTCCTTAAATTTGGTGGCTGCATTAGTTTTAATTTTTCAGGCTAAGAAGGTTTTCACTAAATACGGAAAATAACAGATCTTGCCAGAAATACAGTGTCCCCGTCATTTTGTGCAAGCTGAAGGGAAAACAAACACCATTCATGTCTTTCTTTTATAAACTGCTAATCTAATCGATCCACTATATCAGGGATCACTAAATGGCATACCACTATCTGGTCCCGGGCCGAGCATCAGTCCTGTCTGAACTGCAGCCATGCCACTGAGCAGCTGTGTGTCCTCTCCCAGGTCTTCTGCAAGCTCTTTTGCTTGTTAACCGCTTCAGCCCTGGAAGATTTTACCCCCTTCCTGACCAAAGCACTTTTTGCGATTCGGCACTGCGTCGCTTTAACTGACAATTGCGCGGTTGTGCAATGTTGCAACTAAACAAAATTGACGTCCTTTTTTCCCCACAAATAGAGCTTTCTTTTGGTGGCATTTGATCACCTCTGCGGTTTTTATTTTTTGCGCTATAAACAAAAAAAAACGTCAATTTTGAAAAAAACGCATTATTTTTTACATTTTGCTATAATAAATATCACCCAAAAATAAAAAAAAACTATTTTTTTCCTAAGTTTAGGCCGATATGTATTCTTCTACATATTTTTGGTTAAAAAAATTGCAATAAGCGTAAATTGATTGGTTTATGCAAAAGTTATGGCATCTACAAAATAGGGGATAGTTTTAAGGCATTTTTATTATTTATTTTTATTTTACTAGTAATGGCGGCAATCTGTGATCTTTATCAGGACGGTGACATTATGGTGGACACATCGGACAATTTTGACACATTTTTGGGACCATTGGCATTAATACAGCGATCAATGCTATAAAAATGCATTGATTACTGTAAAAATGTCACCCGCAGTGAAGGGGTTAACACTAGGGGGCGATCAAGGGGTTAATGTGTCCCCTAGTGTGTGTTCTAACTGAAGGGGGGAGGGGACTGTGCAGGGGAGATGACAGATCACTGTTCATACTCTGTATGAACAGACGATCTGTCTGTTCTCCCCTCAGAACCGGAAACTGTGTGTTAACACACACAGATCCTGGTTCTCCGTGTGTCAGAGGTGATCCTGACCGCCAGGCACTCGCGTCGGCTTGGGGGGTGCGCGCCCCCTAGTGGCCACAGGGGGAAGCGACGTTACATAACGTTGTTTCACCCAGCCGTGCCATTCTGCCGCAGTACAACTGCAGCGGCTGGTCGGCAAGTGGTTAACATAATAAGTTGGGCAACTACAGCCCTCCGTCCAGATCTCCAGCACCTTTCACCCCTGCCTGCTGTAAGGATGATAGTGGCAGCTGGGTTAAACCAGGAGAGGATAGACAGGCTGATAAGTACCTCTGCCCTGGTAGGACTGTGCATGGGGAGTTTGCAAATGAAAGGGGGCAGTGATATCAAGGGGGAAAGCGGGGATATGACTGCAAGGGGCACTGAGATGTGAAGGGGACTGCAATGTGAACGGGCACTGTGACATGAAGGGGAAATGAAGACACTGTGGACTGCTTTAAAAGGGAACTGTGATATAACACTTTAACACACCTGCTCCCCATTCACACCTGAGACCTTGTAACACTAACAAGTCACATGACACTGGGGAGGGAAATGGCTAATTGGGCCCAAGTTGGACATTTTCACTTAGGGGTGTACTCACTTTTGTTGCCAGCGGTTTAGACGTTAATGGCTGTGTGTTGAGTTATTTTTAGGGGACAGCAAATTTACACTGTTATACAAGATGTACACTAACTATATTACATTGTAGCAAAGTGTAATTTCTTCAGTGTTGTCACATGAAAAGATATAATAAAATATTTACAAAAGAAGGCACTAGGGATCCAAAAGTTGGATAGCGGATGACAGCCCAACAGGAGGCTTTGGCTACGGCAGCCTGGGACTGTTGTATGTGAAATTGACAGGGGACCCTAACTTTGGGAGTGATTGGGAGTGGCGGTTGGACAAAATCATGGATTTCAGAGAAGAGCTACTGAATGTTTTGGAAGTGCACTGGGCACTGGAAGATTTAGAGTTTCTGGCCATTCAGGAATAAGAGCTGGAGATCGCCTACAGACGGCTGCTAGACTCTGCTCAGAGCCAGGGCTGGGCTCCCTTTGCCTGGGACTATCAGCAAATACCAGCAGACAGCTCTGAAATCCTGGCTGAAGAGTCGGCAAGTTGGCATAGTAACAGTGTGCTTTGCCAACCTGCCCCCGCACAAATGGACGCAGAGGTCTTATGGCGGATGCAGCAAGAGCCGACTGACCTTGACAAACCTGTTTCTGCACAAGGTTGGATGAGGAAAGGGCTTGTCCAGCAGCATGCCAGACAGGGGATTTGATGGACTTTTCTGCTGAGGAAGAACAACCTGGTGAGCCTCCAGCAGAAGAGCTGGTATCAGGGCCAAACTTTACTGAGCTCTACCCCAGAGCTGTGTCTTGGCCTAGGGTGGCACTTTGCGGGGGGCGGCGGCTTCTCGCACGAAACCCCCCCGACCCGTACTCCTCAGTCCCGACTCCCGCACATATACAGCCTACCGCCGCGGCCGGCTCCCTGACAGATACAGCGTCCCGCAGCTTGCCTTGCTAAGTCATGTGCACTGCACTGAACTCAGCACTTGCCGGCGCGTACTTGGCGGGGGGGGAGCGACTGCCACCCCCATACAACGGACTATGAGTGACCCTCAGTCACTGGCCATATCTGGTAACCTGCACTTACTACTGGCCTGACAGAGGGCGAGGCGGAGCCTAATGCTCCGCCTACCCACCTCCACGCGGCATCATTGCCCATTCTCGGGGAGACGGACAGGTCTCTGTAACCACTGCCAGAGCCCAGAGGAGGGCGAGCGAGAGAGAGGAGGACGGCGGCGGGAACGGCTCAGGTAAAGATGAGAGAGAGTGAATGGTCCCCAGGTCCTTGATATATATAAATGAATTGAGTCAGCAGTCCAGATTAAAATCTTGTATACCCAGTCACCTTTTAGTAATGCAGCCACTGTGCCATCAATTGCCACCACTGTGCCATCAAACGCAGCCACTGTGCCCATCAATTGCTACAACTGTGCCATCAAACGCTACAATTGTGCCATCAAACGCAGCCACTGTGCTCATCAATTGGCGCCACTGTGTCCATCAATTGCTGCCATTGTGCCCATCAAACGCAGCCACTGTGACTATCCATAGCTACAACTGTGCCATCAAACACCGCCACTGTGCCCATCAATTGGTGCCACTGTGCCCATCAATTGGCGCCACTGTGCCCATCCATTGCCGCCGCTGTGCCATCATTTTCCCCCACTGTGCCCATCAATTGCCACCACTGTGCCATCAAATGCTGCCACTATGCCCATAAAACACAGCCACTGTGCCATCAAATGCTGCCACTGTGCCCCATCAAATGCTCCCACTGTGCCCCATCAAATGCTCCCACTTTGCCCCATTAAACGCAGCCACTGTGCCATATCAAATGCTGCCAGTGTGCCCCCCGCTGCCCCGCCGTCTGCACTTACCTGTCTCGGTGGGACAGCTTCTTGATGTCTTCTCCTGTCCTTTCTTCCCGTTCTCTGCTATGATTGGACGGTGATGCGTAACAAATCCGAGCACCTGATTGGTGGAGAGGTGGTTTAGTGTTAGGAAAGCGAATATTCATTCGCTTTTCTAACACAGCTGAGTGACCTGCAAGCGCCCAGCATGGCGCTCGCAGGTCACTTTTTAGACGCCTATTACACCCCCGCTGTAATTCAGGCACTCCGAAAAGGGGCCGGGCGCCTAAATAGGGGGTGGCAGTGGCGGCCATTCATGCAATGCTTGAATCTATCTATTGGTGCTAGAGGGGGTGGCAGGAGAGAGGGGGCGGCCCCCGTGCACCCTTATGGACACACCGCCACTGATGCCCGTGATTACCCTAGGGACTAAGCAGCACATTTCTGTTTTTACATTGTCTTAACAGGCAAGTAAGAACTCGAGTTGGCACATAGTAAATCTCTAATGGCCTGTTAGGGGGGTTAGCAGAGTGGAATACTGACTTACAGCTGATGCTCTCCTCCAATCCAGTTCTGGAATGTGGGTGGGTTTTCAGCTTCCTCAAGTACAGCTCAGGACTGCTGGTCCTGCGTTGTAAATGATGACATTGGTGAGAAGGACAGCCGCACAGCCTGTGAAGGGGAGCAGCTTGAGCCCTGGTTGACACTGGTGCGATTTGACATGTCAAATTGGCAGCACTTGCACCGTCCTAATCAGTGTGGCGCCGCAACAATTTCAAAGAGTAGTTTCTGTGCTACTTTTTGCGATTTCAGGGTGCGATTTCCCTTGACATCTGTGCAGAAACCCGCACAGATGTCAGTGAAATCGCTGCCGAAATCGGGACTGACATGCCGGAGTGAAATCGTGCGAGTTCAGCTGAACTCACATGGCTTCATTCCCGCAGCTCAGAGTGAATCTGGGCTCAGGATCACAACAGACACTGAAGCTGGGTTTCAGTTGATTCTAACAGCTGTTTACATTAGAAGGCTGGCCAGAGCTGCAATTTTAGTGCTTCTATTGTGAATTTAAGTCCCGGTTCACACTGATGCAGTGTAGGATTGATGCAAGTATGGAGTGAATGGTGTGTGATTTTTTTTTTGTGCTAATACAGAGAGGAAGAGGTGGAGCTCTAAAAAGAAAAGGTGGAGCCTAAAGAGGAAGGGGTGTGGTTTACAGATGACAGGGCGTGTCTTAAATAGAAAAAATGGGTGTGGCCTTGACAGGAAGGGTGGGTCGTATTTAAATTAGGGGTGCAGGAGTTTAGTCAGGCCTAGGGCAGCACAAAACCTAAATACACCACTGCTCTACCCATCACCAACAGCAGTATCTGTGGAGTTACAAGGAACATCCCCAGCTGAAGCGCTGGCCACCGGACAGAGGGTCCAAAACCTCTGCCCCACATCTGTGGCAGTTCCGGAGACTCAGGGTGAGAGGGTGGCGGTCACTTCCCAGCAGCAGATCAGGATACAGGGGGAGAAGGGAGAGGAGGTGTTCGTCATCCCTCCCCAGCAGTCGGCCAGGGTGGTGGAAGTGGTCTTTCCTCCCCAGCAAAGATCTGTGCACCTGGGAGACAGTACCACAGACATGTTGTCCCAGCAGCCAGATGAGGGAACGGAAAAAGAAGCAGCTGGCTCACCTCCCCAATGGCAGCTACACAGTTTGGGAGTGAAGGAAGCCAGCCTCCTGCCCCAACGGTTAGCCGGAGTGGAGGATGTGGAGTCCCCAGCAGAAGTTCAGGCAACAGGGCAGAGTGCTACCAACCTCTGCTCAGCACCGGCAACAACTGTGGAGTTTCAGGGAGCCGGGGCAGTCGGTCCCTCTCTCCAGCTACAAGCTGATGCAGTAAAGCCTCTACTCCCAGCTGAATCACTGGCAACAGGGCAGAGCGCCGCTGACCTCTGCCTAGCACCTACAGTGCCTCTACAGCTTCAGGAAGTTGGGGCGATCGGCCCCTCTGCCCAGTAGCAGACCGAGCCCCAGAATGTTAAAAACCACCCAGCTGAAGCGCTGGCAGCCGGACAGAGAGTCAATGACCACTGCTCCACACCTACTGAAGTCAACTATTGCTTGCAGCCAGGAATGGAGATCATGCGGACAGACTATGTGAGTTCACTCTGCCCGACTAACGCATGTCCAGACCAGGTGGAGGTCTGGGACTTTGTTAAGTGACTTTTGATGGGGGAGAAATGTGACAGACTCACCGAGGACAGAGGCTTTTGGAGGGGACTGAATGCTAGCCTCTTGCCTAACGACTATGGGCCCTGGCATTTACACGGAGCTACAAGCATTTAGGAAGATATTCTGTTATGTAATGCAAAAGGACATTATTAACCACTTGACGATGTACGTCGGCAAAGTGGCACGGACAGGCAAAATCACGTACATGTACGTGATTTGCCTTCTGCGGGTGGGGGGTCCGATCGGACCCCCCCCCGGTGCCCGAGGCGGTCGTCTTTTGTCCAGCGGCGATCGGTGATGAGGGGGAGACCATCCGTTCGTGGCCCCCCCCTCGCGATCGCCGCCGGCCAATGGAATCATTCCTTTGCTGCTGTATGCTAAACAGCAGCAAAGGAAATGATGTCATCTCTCCTCGGCTCGGTAATTTCCGTTCCGGCCCGAGGAGAGAAGACTTCACTGTGAGTGCACCAAACACTACACACACAGTAGAACATGCCAGGCACACAAATCACCCCGATCCCCCCCCCGATCGCCCCCCGATCCCCCCCCAATCACCCCCCCCCCTGTCACAAACTGACACCAGCAGTTTTTTTTTTTTTTTTTCTGATTACTGCATAGTGTCAGTTTGTGACAGTGACAGTGTTGGGACAGTTAGTATTACCCCCCTTTAGGTCTAGGATTCCCCCCTAACCCCCCCTAATAAAGTTTTAACCCCTTGATCACCCCCTGTCACCAGTGTCGCTAAGCGATCATTTTCCTAATCGCTGTATTAGTGTCGCTGGTGACGCTAGTTAGTGAGGTAAATATTTAGGTTCGCCGTCAGCGTTTTATAGCGTCAGGGACCCCCATATACTACCTAATAAATGTTTTAACCCCTTGATTGCCCCCTAGTTAACCCTTTCACCACTGATCACCGTATAACCGTTACGGTTGACGCTGGTTAGTTTGTTTATTTTTTATAGTGTCAGGGCACCCGCCGTTTATTACCGAATAAAGGTTTAGCCCCCCGATCGCCCGGCGGTGATATGCGTCGCCCCAGGAAGCGTCAGATTAGCGCCAGTACCGCTAACACCCACGCACGCAGCATGCGCCTCCCTTAGTGGTATAGTATCTGTACGGATCAATATCTGATCCAATCAGATCTATACTAGCGTCCCCAGCAGTTTAGGGTTCCCGAAAACGCAGTGTTAGCGGGATCAGCCCAGATACCCGCTAGCACCTGCGTTTTGTGCCTCCGCCCGGCCCAGCCCAGCCCACCCAAGTGCAGTATCGATCGATCACTGTCACTTACAAAACACTAAACGCATAACTGCAGCGTTCGCAGAGTCAGGCCTGATCCCTGCGATCGCTAACAGTTTTTTTGGTAGCATTTTGGTGAACTGGCAAGCACCAGCCCCAGGCGTCAGGTTAGCGCCAGTACCGCTAACACCCACGCACACAGCATACGCCTCCCTTAGTGGTATAGTATCTGTACGGATCAATATCTGATCCGATCAGATCTATACTAGCGTCACCAGCAGTTTAGGGTTCCCAAAAACGCAGTGTTAGCGGGATCAGCCCAGATACCTGCTAGCACCTGCGTTTTGCCCCTCCGCCCGGCCCAGCCCAGCCCACCCAAGTGCAGTATCGATCGATCACTGTCACTTACAAAACACTAAACGCATAACTGCAGCGTTCGCAGAGTCAGGCCTGATCCCTGCAATCGCTAACAGTTTTTTGGTAGCGTTTTGGTGAACTGGCAAGCGCCAGCGGCCTAGTACACCCCGGTCGTAGTCAAACCAGCACTGCAGTAACACGTGGTGACGTGGCGAGTCCCATAAGTGCAGTTCAAGCTGGTGAGGTGGCAAGCACAAGTAGTGTCCCGCCGCCACCAAAAAGACAAACACAGGCCCGTCGTGCCCATAGTGCCCTTCCTGCTGCATTCGCCAATCCTAATTGGGAACCCACCGCTTCTGCAGCGCCCGTACTTCCCCCATTCACATCCCCAACCAAATGCAGTCGGCTGCATGAGAGGCATTTTTATGTCCTCCCGAGTACCCCTACCCAACGAACCCCCCAAAAAAGATGTCGTGTCTGCAGCAAGCGCGGATATAGGCGTGACACCCGCTATTATTGTCCCTCCTGTCCTGACAATCCTGGTCTTTGCATTGGTGAATGTTTTGAACGCTACCATTCACTAGTTGAGTATTAGCGTAGGGTACAGCATTGCACAGACTAGGCGCCATTTCACAGGGTCTCCCAAGATGCCATCGCATTTTGAGAGACCCGAACCTGGAACCGGTTACCGTTATAAAAGTTAGTTACAAAAAAAGTGTAAAAAAAAAAAAAATATGAAATAAAAAAAAATAGTTGTTGTTTTATTGTTCTCTCTCTCTCTATTCCCTCTCTCTATTGTTCTGCTCTTTTTTACTGTATTCTATTCTGCAATGTTTTATTGTTATTGTTATTGTTATTATGTTTTATCATGTTTGTTTTTCAGGTGTGTAATTATTTACACTTTACTGTGCTTTATTGTTAACCATTGTTAACCATTTTTTTGTCTTCAGGTACGCCATTCACGACTTTGAGTGGTTATACCAGAATGATGCCTGCAGGTTTAGGTATCATCTTGGTATCATTCTTTTCAGCCAGCGGTCGGCTTTCATGTAAAAGCAATCCTAGCGGCTAATTAGCCTCTAGACTGCTTTTACAAGCCGTGGGAGGGAATGCCCCCCCCCCCACCGTCTTCCGTGTTTTTCTCTGGCTCTCCTGTCTCAACAGGGAACCTGAGAATGCAGCCGGTGATTCAGCCAGCTGACCATAGAGCTGATCAGAGACCAGAGTGGCTCCAAACATCTCTATGGCCTAAGAAACCGGAAGCTACGAGTATTTCATGACTTAGATTTCGCCGGATGTAAATAGCGCCATTGGGAAATTGGGGAAGCATTTTATCACACCGATCTTGGTGTGGTCAGATGCTTTGAGGGCAGAGGAGAGATCTAGGGTCTAATAGACCACAATTTTTTCAAAAAAGAGTACCTGTCGCTACCTATTGCTATCATAGGGGATATTTACATTCCCCGAGATAACAATAAAAATGATAAAAAAAAAAATATGAAAGGAACAGTTTAAAAGTAAGATTAAAAAAGCAAAAAAATAATAAAGAAAAAAAAAAAACAAAAAAAAAACACCCCTGTCACCCCCTGCTCTCGCGCTAAGGCGAACGCAAGCGGCGGTCTGTCGTCAAACGTAAACAGCAATTGCACCATGCATGTGAGGTATCACCGCGAAGGCCAGATCGAGTGCAGTAATTTTTCCAGTAGACCTCCTCTGTAAATCTAAAGTGGTAACCTGTAAAGGCTTTTGAAGGCTTTTAAACATGTATTTATTTTGTTGCCACTGCACGTTTGTGCGCAATTTTAAAGCATGTCATGTTTGGTATCCATGTACTCGGCCTAAGATCATCTTTTTTATTTCATCAAACATTTGGGCAATATAGCGTGTTTTAGTGCATTAAAATTAAAAAAAGTGTGTTTTTTCCCCAAAAAATGCGTTTGAAAAATCGCTGCGCAATTACTGTGTGAAAAAAAAAAATGAAACACCCACCATTTTAATCTGTAGGGCATTTGCTTTAAAAAAATATATAATGTTTGGGGGTTCAAAGTAATTTTTTTGCAAAAAAAAAAAAACTTTTTCATGTAAACAATAAGTGTCAGAAAGGGCTTTGTCTTCAAGTGGTTAGAAGAGTGGGTGATGTGTGACATAAGCTTCTAAATGTTGTGCATAAAATGCCAGGACAGTTCAAAACCCCCCCAAATGACCCCATTTTGGAAAGTAGACACCCCAAGCTATTTGCTGAGAGGCATGTCGAGTCCATGGAATATTTTATATTGCGACACAAGTTGCGGGAAAGAGACAAATTTTTTTTTTTTTTTTTTTTTTTTGCACAAAGTTGTCACTAAATGATATATTGCTCAAACATGCCATGGAAATATGTGAAATTACACCCCAAAATACATTCTGCTGCTTCTCCTGAGTACGGGGATACCACATGTGTGAGACTTTTTGGGAGCCTAGCCGCGTACGGGACCCCGAAAACCAAGCACCGCCTTCAGGCTTTCTAAGGGCGTGAATTTTTGATTTCACTCTTCACTGCCTATCACAGTTTCGGAGGCCATGGAATGCCCAGGTGGCACAAAACCCCCCCAAATGACCCCATTTTGGAAAGTAGACACCCCAAGCTATTTGCTGAGAGGTATAGTGAGTATTTTGCAGACCTCACTTTTTGTCACAAAGTTTTGAAAATTGAAAAAAGAAAAAAAAAAATGTTTTTTCTTGTCTTTCTTCATTTTCAAAAACAAATGAGAGCTGCAAAATACTCACCATGCCTTTCAGCAAATAGCTTGGGGTGTCTACTTTCCAAAATGGGGTCATTTGGGGGGGTTTTGTGCCACCTGGGCATTCCATGGCCTCCGAAACTGTGATAGGCAGTAAAGAGTGAAATCAAAAATTTTCACCCTGAAGGCAGTGATTGGTTTTCGGGGTCCAGTACGCGGCTAGGCTCCCAAAAAGTCCCACACATGTGGTATCCCCATACTCAGGAGAAGCAGCTAAATGTATTTTGGGGTGCAATTCCACATATGCCCATGGCCTGTGTGAGCAATATATCATTTAGTGACAACTTTATGGAAAAAAAAAAAAAAAAAGTGTCACTTTCCCGCAACTTGTGTCAAAATATAAAATATTCCATGGACTCAATATGCCTCTCAGCAAATAGCTTGGGGTGTCTACTTTCCAAAATGGGGTCATTTTGGGGGGTTTTGTGCCACCTGGGCATTCCATGGCCTCCGAAACTGTGATAGGCAGTGAAGAGTGAAAGCAAAAATTTACACCCTTAGAAATCCTGAAGGCGGTGATTGGTTTTCGGGGCCCCGTACGCGGCTAGGCTCCCAAAAAGTCCCACACATGTGGTATCCCCATACTCAGGAGAAGCAGCTAAATGTATTTTGGGGTGCAATTCCACATAGGCCCATGGCCTGTGTGAGCAATATATCATTTAGTGACGACTTTTTGTAAATATTTTTTTTTTTTTTGTCATTTTTCAATCACTTGGGACAAAAAAAATGAATATTCAATGGGCTCAACATGCCTCTCAGCAATTTCCTTGGGGTGTCTACTTTCCAAAATGGGGTCATTTGGGGGGGTTTTGTACTGCCCTGCCATTTTAGCACCTCAAGAAATGACATAGGCAGTCATAAACTAAAAGCTGTGTAAATTCCAGAAAATGTACCCTAGTTTGTAGACGCTATAACTTTTGCGCAAACCAATAAATATACGCTTATTGACATTTTTTTTACCAAAGACATGTGGCCGAATACATTTTGGCCTAAATGTATGACTAAAATTTAGTTTATTGGATTTTTTTTATAACAAAAAGTAGAAAATATCATTTTTTTTCAAAATTTTCGGTCTTTTTCCGTTTATAGCGCAAAAAATAAAAACCGCAGAGGTGATCAAATACCATCAAAAGAAAGCTCTATTTGTGGGAAGAAAAGGACGCAAATTTCGTTTGGGTACAGCATTGCATGACCGCGCAATTAGCAGTTAAAGCGACGCAGTGCCAAATTGGAAAAAGACCTCTGGTCCTTAGGCAGCATAATGGTCCGGGGCTCAAGTGGTTAAGGAGGCCATGATGGTCTCTGCCAGCTTGGGACTCAGTGGACAGATGTATGTGAAAGGAATGCTGATTAATGAGATCTGGAAAGCCTGAGTCTTTCACCCAATAGTTTATTGTGCTCATTAGCACACCTTTGTCTCCTAGCAAACTATTGGGGGATGTGTTTATACCAAGTCTACCCTGAAAGGTCATATCTCTGAGTCACCAAGTCTGGGTATATGATCACATAACTAGCTCATGTTAACTAGGTTTCTGGTTACAGTTTGTATTATCAGGCTTCCCGCCCTAATAAAGTTATTCTTTCCCTAATCCACTGAGATCAAACGGGGATGGATATAAATTTACAGAGATTTACCTTGATTGCTCATGCATGGAGCAGTGATACCCCGGGAGTGGTGACCTCTCTGGATGAAAAAGCTTTTGACCTGGTGGAGTGGGACTACTTGTGGTGCCCCCTCTCCCTGGGCTTGCTCGCGCTGGCACTCGAGCCTCTGGCAATACTTTATTAGAGTGTCCTCTAGTGTCCGGGGTATACCGGTAGAGTCTCTAGTGGAGAAGATATCCCTCTATGCCGATGACACTCCTATATTTGAGCGATGCCCAACAGTCCTTAGCTGCTGCCCTTGATATTATAAATACATTTGGTAGGTATTCTGGTGTTTGGATAAATTGGGATAAATCTATGCTTTTCCCGATAGCCCATACAGCATCCCCTCTAACCCTTCTGGCTCCTCTCGCTTGAGTATCTTGCTTTAAGTACCTAAGGATTCTCATTCAGAGGGATCTTTCTGTGTACCTAGATGACAACCTCTACCCAGTTTTGAATAACTTTCTCCAAAAATGTTTGGCGTGGAAAACCCTGCCCCTCACTCTGGTAGGCAGGGTAAACCTCATTAAGGTGACCTTTCTCCCAAAGTTTTTGTACAACTTTAGGCACACCGGTACCGATTCCTGGTGCCTTCTTTTCTAGACTTGAGCAGGCCATAACCTCATTTATTTGGGTGGCTTATAACCCTAGGTTAGCCATGACCACCCTGCAGCTCCCTTTGTCTGAGGGAGGTCTAGCCCTGCCCTACTTTAAAAGGTATTATTGGGCAGCGGTGCTGGTAACTGTGCGTTGGTGGTTCAAAGAGACTAAGTCCAATCCAGCAGTTAACCTGGAGGCGGCGCTGCTGGGCTCCTATTCAGAACTTAGTAACTTAATATACAGAGGACCGCATTCTAACCCTAATATCACCGCTTCAAAGAAAAGCAATACTTTTGTATGAAGGCAGGTGATGACCACCCTGAGGGAATCAGACACGATCTTCCCTCATACCCCGCTATGGGGGAACAGTACCCTTCCACATCTTAGATCCATGCCAGATCCACAGCTATGGGCTAGATACAGCATCAAAACTTTGCACCATATTATGCCTGAGGGCAGTCTTCTCCCTTTTCCTGAGATGAAGAATAAGTTTCAATTGCCCTCCTGGATGCTCTTCAGTTTTCTGCAGCTTAAAAACATACATAACAGGTGCCGTTTCCTGGCTCTGTCACCTTAGCACCCCACTCGGTGGAACAACTTTTAACAGCTCATAATACTGGAAAATGAATGGAAGGCTATATGTAGATACCTCATCCAAAGAAGAATTTGAGAAAAAGAGGACAAATGTACGGACTTTAACTGTATCAGAAGGAGACGCAGCAACCAAAATTATATCAAAAAGTTTTATTACAAAGTTTAAAAATAAGATATATAAAACACATTAAAAGCAGGGCTCATATATGCTTATATTCATATTGTGTTTTATATATGTTAGAACATATAAAATGTTATTTTTAACCTTTGTTAAAGTCTGGAATAGGTGACTATATTCATATGGTATGGTCTTGTCCACCTATTCAAAACTTTTGGCAGGCGATGGTTGCTGACGTAAATGCAGTGAGCACAGTACAAATAACACTGGACTTCATGGTAATTTTGCTAGGTATTACGGATAAGCTCGCTGCCTCTACTCTACTTGTTTGCATTTTATACCACTTACTATATGCTAGGAAAACAATACTTACTAAATGAAAACTGGCAGAAGCCCCTAAGGTAGCAGCCTGGAGGTCTATGATCAATACAGTGCTTCCTCTCTATTGGCTCACATATATGGGTCGCAACTGCCCTCAAAAATTTTAGAAAATATGGTCGACCTGGGTTTCAGCTAGAAATCTTACTTTCTGAACACTCCTGTAGTCTTCTTTTGATGTGGGAAATCCCCCCCTCCTCCCCTTCCATCCCTCAGCCCCTGTTTCCTACTCCACATGCGCCCCCCCCCCCCAATGTTACATTCTTTCTCCCCAATGGGTGCTAGGTTTTAGTCTACTACTAAATTATTTATAGAATATGCTTTAATGTAGTTCATGTCTTGGGGTTTATGTCTGGATAGCTCTAAGTGAGATGTATGCTGATTTTTATTTGGTGCTTGATGTAGGTGTCTATGAAGGGTATATAACTGTATAATTATGTGTGTTACAAAATAAACTGTATTTTGTGTTATTTTCATGTACATGATTTATTTTTATCCATACATTTTCACTGTTAAAAAAAAGAAAGTCAGTTAATTTTTCTCATTAGTGGGTCAAATTGACGTTTGATTTTGACTGCAGTGACAAGAAAATTCGGAGGAGCAGGTTGGAAAATTTTTCTCGAACCAATGAATTTCTAATAGTGTATGCAGTTTTGGTTCAGTAAAGTCCATTCATTCCAAAATCAAATGTTAAACAGCAAACTAAATCTTTTGAATGCCGAATGTTCTAAGAATTTTCATACAAATTTTCCTAAGATGTTTCCTATGAATTTTTGTTTGAAACCCTATCCATCTATAGCTAGCTTTGGATGATTGTACCTATCAGAAGATTTACCCTCAGTTCTTGTTCATGACAACTCATAATTTTCGATTTTCTCCCACTTTTAAAGTAGTTGTAAAGGCAGAAGTTTTTTATCTTAATGCATTCTATGCATTAAGATAAGAAAAACCTTTCTATGTGCAGCAGCCCCCCTTAATCCTTACCCGAGCCCATCTCGATACAGCGTTTTACACGAGTGCCTCAACCATCTGGGACTCTCCCTCCTGATTGGCTGAGACACAGCAGCGGCACCATTGGCTGCAGTTGCTATCAAAGTCAGCCAATGAGTAGAGAGAGGGGATGGGGCCTAACCACGGCTCCGTATGTGAATGGACACAGCCGGCTGAATAAAAAAAAAAAACAAGGATGTTAGTATAGCGATCTCAGCACTGAGCTATTGTATTCTGACAGGGCGATTGCCCCCCCACCAGAACCAGTCAGTGCTTGCAGACATTGGCCATGAGCGCTGGTCGGATGTCGGACGGCTGCTGGTTTTCCATTCGAAAGTACACACTGGTTGATTGTTGGCCGGTTGCTGTTGAACCGGCTGATTTTCTGCCAGTGTGTACCAGCCGTCAGTCACCAGGACAAACGGAGAAGATAAATCTACCCAGCGGGGACACAGCAATAAAAAGTAACAGTGGTTTTAACATATCTTTACTTTACCCAAAAAAAAAAAAAAAACTGCTTTAGCTACACTTTACCAGTTCTTTTGAAAGGAATGATTATTGATCCTTGAAATGTTACTTTTTACCTGTGTTTCATTATGATTTTATGCTGGCTTGTGTATATATAAACATGTGAGTATACAACAAATACATGACTGCAATGGCCCTTGCTAAGAACAATGTTTAATGAGAAGGACAGTATCATTCTTGTGTGTCCTCGGTCATGCCTGATGGATGTACGTCTCTGTTCATCCTGCCTGACCTGCATTTTTCTTCTCCAGACAATCCTGCTTGGATATGCTAAAACTCCCTGGGAAGGATGTTGGAGTCACAACAAGGAATGGAAAAGAATTTTAAGCAGACACATGAGCGCTCCCTGGACACGGCTGTGAAACATACAGTTTGGAGCCATTGAAAACAGCTCAAGCTGTAAGATAAAGCACTCAGCATTTTTGCCTGCACACAGGACATGATACATGACAGTAATGATGTATGTATTATCAAAGGATTAGGCTTTTGGCCATGAGACAGGTATTTCATTCTTAAGGTCTACAGAGTCCAAGAGAAACAAAGGAACGCTGACTCGTATTTACAATGTATTGTTTGCCTTTTTCTAGGGTAATATATTATCATCTTGTATTTTTTTTTTCTTTGGTCATCTTAAAAAACTACATTTATTCTTGGTAAAGGAGCTGCCTACTGTGGGCCACTGTCTTTGGCAAGAAGGGGTCAGGGATATCACATCAGGTAACCTGCTCCAATCTTGTGTCTACTATAGCCATAACTGGTAAATGCATCCTTGGAAGGAGGTATTTGTACAGTGTTTCTAGCTGACTGGCAGCAATGGGGACTACCCACAGTGGTAATCATTTGCTTTCTTTTATTGCTTAAGTCTAAGGGAAACAAAGTAATGGAACTATCCAGTACTTGTCAAGGATCTACTATTACCTGCTTTCTGAATTAGGGAAGGAACTTTTTTGAACTGGTTAGCAAACCAAATCCAAATCATTTCATATACAGTATCTCACAAAAGTGAGTACACCCCTCACATTTTTGTAAATATTTTATTATATCTTTTTATGTGACAACACTGAAGAAATTACACTTTGCTACAACGTAAAGTAGTGAGTGTACAGCTTGTATAACAGTGTAAATTTGCTGTCCCCTTAAAATAACTCAACACACGGCCATTAATGTCTAAACCACTTGCAACAAAAGTGAGTACACCCCTAAGTGAAAATGTCAAAATTGGGCCCAAAGTGTCAATATTTGGTGTGACCACCATTATTTTCCAGCATTGTCTTAACCCTCCTGGGCATGGAGTTCACCAGAGCTTCACAGGCTGCCACTGGAGTCCTCTTCCACTCCTCCATGATGACATCATCCACCTTCCATTTGAGGATGCCCCACAAATGCTTAATAGGGTTTAGGTCTGGAGACATGCTTGGCCGGTCCATCACCTTTACCCTCAGCTTCTTTAGCAAGGCAGTGGTTGTCTTGGAGGTGTGTTTGGGGTCGTTATGTTGGAATACTGCCCTGTGGCCCAGTCTCCGAAGGAAGGGGGATCATGCTCTGCTTCAGTATGTCACAGTACATGTTCGCATTCATGGTTCCCTCAATAAAGTGTAGCTCCCCACAGGCCCGGATTTACTCCCTTTGCCGCCCCAAGGCCGGGTCCTTCAATGCCGCCCCCCCCCCCCCCCACACTCACACACTCACACACCACCATTCTTGTCCTTTATTGATGACTGCTATAATAGATCAGTTAAAAACATATCTCCATACACGAGAACACTGAAAATAACTGACTTTAATTGTACAGACTAAAAATACTTCAGGGTAAGCGCGCGAAGGGTAAGGATTTTTCGCGGGCAATTTTTCAGGGCAATGGCTGGTGTTAGTGCTTCAATCATCCCTGGCACCATGGCTGTTATGGTGTCAGGATGAATGAAACACATTATTTCTATCATTACATTGTAATGTAAAATGAAATAGTTCAACTCACCATAATGCAGAATAATTGGGATCCCCGAGCGTGTCACTTGCCACTATGCCTGCCACCAGATGGGGATGTCACTTGCCACGCTGCCACCAGATGGAGATGTCACTTGCCACACTATGGAGATGTCACTTGCCACACTATGAAGATGTCACTTGCCACACTATGGAGATGTCACTTGCCACACTATGCCACACTATGGAGATGTCACTTGCCACACTATGGAGATGTCACTTGCCACACTATGAAGATGTCACTTGCCACACTATGGAGATGTCACTTGCCACACTATGGAGATGTCACTTGCCACACTATGGAGATGTCACTTGCCACATTATGGAGATGTCACTTGCCACACTATGGAGATGTCACTTGCCACACTATGAAGATGTCACTTGCCACACTATGGAGATGTCACTTGCCACACTATGGAGATGTCACTTGCCACACTATGGAGATGTCACTTGCCACATTATGGAGATGTTACTTGCCACATTATGGAGATGTCACTTGCCACATTATGGAGATGTCACTTGCCACACTATGGAGATGTCACTTGCCACACTATGGAGATGTCACTTGCCACACTATGGAGATGTCACTTGCCACACTATGAAGATGTCACTTGCCACACTATGGAGATGTCACTTGCCACACTATGGAGATGTCACTTGCCACACTATGGAGATGTCACTTGCCACATTATGGAGATGTTACTTGCCACATTATGGAGATGTCACTTGCCACACTATGGAGATGTCACTTGCCACACTATGAAGATGTCACTTGCCACACTATGAAGATGTCACTTGCCACATTATGGAGATGTCACTTGCCACACTATGGAGATGTCACTTGCCACACTATGAAGATGTCACTTGCCACATTATGGAGATGTCACTTGCCACACTATGAAGATGTCACTTGCCACACTATGAAGATGTCACTTGCCACATTATGGAGATGTCACTTGCCACATTATGGAGATGTCACTTGCCACACTATGGAGATGTCACTTGCCACACTATGGAGATGTCACTTGCCACAATATGAAGATGTCACTTGTCATGCTGCCTGGCTGCCACCAGATGGAGGAGGGTGGAACAGCGGTGCGGGCAATGAGAGATGTCATCTCTCTCCCCCGCCGCCGCACCGCTGACATTAGTCCTCGATCTTTTAAAAAATGGCGCCGGGCAGCGTAATCACGCTACTGCGCATGCGCCGCCCAGCCGAGCACGTACGAGCTTTCCCGAGCCCGGCCGGCTTCGGAACGGCGCATGCGCAGTAGTCGGCGGCTCGCGGCCATCATTTCTAAGGGCACCGGTGCCCTTAATCGACTCAACGGGCAGCCTGAGAGGGGGGAGAGGGGGGGCGGCCGCGAAGACACCGCAGGAGCGGCGGCGCCGCCCCTGCACCACTGCCGCCCCGAGGCCTGGCCTCGGTGGCCTTGTGGCAAATCCGGCCCTGGCTCCCCAGTGCCGGCAGCACTCATGCAGCCCCAGACCATGACATTCCCACCACCATGCTTGACTGTAGGCAAGACACACTTGTCTTTGTACTCCTCACCTGGTTGCCGCCACACATGCTTGACACCATCTGAAAAAATAAGTTTATCTTGGTCTCATCAGACCACAGGACATGCTTCCAGTAATACATGTTCTTAGTCTGCTTGTCTTTGGCAAACTGTTTGCGGAATTTCTTGTGCATCATCTTTAGAAGAGGCTCCCTTCTGGGACAACAGCCATGCAGACCAATTTTATGCAGTGTGCGGTGTATGGTCTGAGCACTGACAGGCTGACCCCCCTCCCCTTCAACCTCTGCAATGCTGGCAGGACTCATACATTTATTTCCCGGAGACAACCTCTGAATATGACACTGAGCACGTGCACTCAACCTCTTTGGTCGACCATGACGAGGCCTGTTCTGAGTAAAACCTATCCTGTTAAACCACTGTATGGTCTTGACCACCATGCTGCAGCTCAGTTTCAGGGTCTTAGCAATCTTCTTATAGCCTAGGCCAGTGATGGTGAACCTTGGCACCCCAGATGTTTTGGAACTACATTTCCCATGATGCTCCTCTACAGTGCAGAGTGCACGAGCATTATGGGAAATGTAGTTCCAAAACATCTGGGGTGCCAAGGTTTGCCATCACTGGCCTAGGCCATCTTCCTGTAGAGCAACAATTATTTTTTTCAGATCCTCAGAGAGTTCTTTGCCATGAGGTGCCATGTGGAACTTTCAGTGACTAGTATGAGAGGGTGAGAGCGATGACCCCAACTTTACCACACCTGCTCCCCATTCACACCTGAGACCTTGTAACACTAAAGAGTCACATGACACCGGGGAGGGAAAATGGCTAATTGGGCCCAATTTGGACATTTTCACCTAGGGGGTGTACTCACTTTTATTGCCAGCGGTTTAGACATGAATGACTGTGTGTTGAGTTATTTTGAGGGAACAGCAAATTTACACTGTTATACAAGCTGTACACTCACTATTTTACATTGCAGTAAAGTGTCAGTTCTTCAGTGTTGTCACATGAAAAGATATAATAAAATATTTACAAAAATGTGCAGGGTGTACCCACTTTTGTAGTACAAAAGTATTCATACCCCTTGAAATTTTCCACATTTTGTCATGCTACAACCAAAAACGTAAATCTATTTTATTGGGATTTTATGTGATAGACCAACACAAAGTGGCACATAATTGTGAAGTGGAAGGAAAATGATAGACAAATAAATATCTAGAAAGTGTGGCGGGCATTTGTATTCAGCCCCCTTTACTCTAATACCCCTAACTAAAATCTAATGGAACCAATTGCTTTCAGAAGTCACCTAATTCGTAAATCGAGTCCACCTGTGTGCAATTTAATCTCAGTATAAACACAGCTGTTCTGTGAAGCCCTCAGAGGTTTGTTAGAGAACCTTAGTGAACAAACAGCATCATGAAGGCCAAGAAACACACGAGACAGGTCATAGATAAAGTTGTGGAGAAGTTTAAAGCACTGTTAGGTTATAAAAAATATCCCAAGCTTTGAACATCTCACAGAGCACTGAAGTAATAGAAAACTAATGCGCACAACCACGTTCTCAAAAGATCATGGGCACAAAGGTTAGAGAAGCTGCCAACATAAAAGGTGGCCTCACCCACCGTAATGAGTAGCGTAATAACAGTTAAAAGTATGTGGCGCTAGTCTAAATTTGCCGCTCATCATAAATCTCCAAAGAAATCTCAATGTATCCTTAATACACAATAGGCAATAATATCTTCTCCCATTAGGGGGCAGCTAAATCAACCAAAATGTTAAATACTGATAAACATACCTAATCATCAAATTAAATCATCCAATAAATAATGTGTTCCTCAATCAAACTAAGTGAAAAATGTGGCCAAAAATACTTTTAAAACTCAGTGGTACTGATGAAAATTAAGCAACGGTTCCTCAAACTGTGTCATAAAATGTGCATAATTTTCTTCAGCATAATGCGTAAGAGCAAAAATGCAAAATAAATATTGCTGATGAATAAATAATACCAGAGCAACTAACATGCAATAATAAATATGGAAGTGCAACTCTATATCACATATGTGAACAAAAAGTGATCAAGTGCATAAAAGTGACATTAGTGCAGAGCCGTGCATATATATAAAACTCCGACTCTGAAATGAACTCCAACAATATATATATAACACCTCTTCCACCTAAAAATAATTCTGATAAAATAGAAAACTGTGACATAAACTGTGATCAAGTCCAAAAATTGTATTGCTTCATGCAGTGTGATTTGAAATGTCCATACAGATGGTTAATATTAACATGCCAATAACGTGACTTGGTGCTGGATTCATTCACTTGAAAAAAACTGGTGCAGCACACAGGTGTTTCCCCCAGCCTCTCACCTTAATCAGCGGCCCCCAATGGGCCAAGTCAAGCAGATAGTTAATATTTAACTGTAAGGGATGATGATCCAGCAGCCGTCCCCTTCTTCCAAAGGATGTGCGTGGGTCAGACTCTCACTAACTAGTCACCAGCGCTCCCACCGACCCCAGAATGATAATGAAGAAGGAGATGCTTCCATAGTGAAGTAATTCCAATACAAGTTTATTGTAAAAACATAGTAACTTACATATAAAAACGAAACTGTCAGCAGAAGTAACAGCAGAGACAATACAAGCTTCCGGGTACGGCCATCCCCTGGAAGCGTCGGCACCTGGCTCCTCCTACCCTGACGCGTTGCATCACACCACGTGACTTTATCAAAGGTAAGGCAATTGCAACGTCTGTGCGTCCCTCCACGACCCCTGGAAGGTCTCGCTCATCCCAAATCGCAGACTGTCTACTGGTGCGATTTTATGTTGTGTCTCCTCCACCAAACGCTTGTGAGTCACTTCTTTTACTATTTTTATTTAATAAATGTTTTAAAAGTTAATGCACAAGGCTGGTGCGCCCTTGTCTTCTTTTTGTTTTAATTCAGGAGGAGATGCAGAGATTCACAGCTCAGGTAGGAGAATCTATCCACAGGACAACTATTAGTCATGCACTCCACAAATCTGGTCTTTGTGGAAGAGTAACAAGAAGAAAGCCATTGTTGAAAGAAAGACATAAGAAGTCCTGTTTGCAGTTTGGGAGAAGCCATATGGGGCACAACAAGTGGAAGAAGGTGCTCTGGTTAGATGAGACCAAAATTGAACTTTTTGGCCTAAAAGCAAAACGCTATGTGTGGCAGAAAACTAAACGCTGTACATCACCCTGATTTCACCACCTCCACTGTGAAACATGGTTGTGGCAGCATCATGTTGTGGGGATGCTTTTCTCTAGCAGGGGCAGGGAAGCTGGTCAGAGTTGATGGGAAGATGGATGGAGCCAAATACAGGGCTATCTTAGAAGAAAACCTGTTAGAGTCTGCAAAAGACTTGAGGCTGTGGTGGAGGTTTACCTTCCAGCAGGACAACGATCATAAACATACAGCCAGAGCTACAATGGAATGATTTAGATCAAAGCTTATTCATGTGTTAGAATGGCCCAGTCAAAGTCCATAACTAAATCCAATTGAGAATCTGTGGCAAGACTTGAAAACTGCTCTTCACAGATGCTCTCCATCCAATATGACAAAGCTTGAGCTATTTTGCGAAGAACGGGCAAAAACTGTCACTCTCTAGATGTGGAAAGCTGATAGAGACATCTCCAACAAGACTTGCAGCTGTAATTGCAGCAAAAGGTGGTTCTACAAAGTATTGACTCAGGGGGCTGAGAACAAATGCATGCCACACTGTTCACATATTTATTTGTAAAAAAAATGTTGAAAATCATTTCTCATTTTCCTTCCACTTCACAATTATGTGCCACTTTGTGATGGTCTATTACATAAAATCCCAATAAAATACATTTACGTTTTTGGTTGTAACATGACAAAATGTGGGAAATTTCAAAGGGTATGAAAACGTTTTCAAGGCACTGTAGATATACTGGCCAGCTAGGCTACCTAAATCCTAATTTCCTAGGCATTTGGCCACATGACCAGCCAATGTGGGTGGGATATCATACCATGGATAAAACATACACCCATATCCTTCAGTGCTAAAAGCAAAATTGTAAGCATGAAAGTGTCTTCCTGAAAGAAAATAGAAATATAGTAAATAAAGACATATAGTAAATGTCCTATTGGCTATCTGGAGAATTTTATTTTATTTTTTTATATTTTGGACAGAGTGGGAAAAGGTTTTTTTAATTTTTGCATTGTTTAAGTCCCCACTGGGAAGATTCACTTTACTTGTACAGGTGACCATTGCCACCAAAAGTGAAAGTGAAGATAAATCCAAATGTTTTGCAAACGAGAGATCAGGGGAAATCTTCAAATGGTAACACTTGTTCTGGGGATAGCTGCCTAAGAGGGGAATTCTCTTCACTTTGGGAGATTTCATGTCTAACTTCCTGTTGCATCTATAGGTCAGAAAATGAAGGATATTTTGTCCAATTATACAGAAGAGCAAAAAAAAAAAAAAATTGGTCAGTGTTTTAAATATTCCCTAACCATCAAAAATGTGCAATAAAGATTTTGAGTATACAGACACATTAACCTTTACAAGAAACCCCTTTCACACTGGTGGGCTTTTGCCACACTAAAATGCACTTTTTCAGCTGGACCAAAGCGCATAAAACGTTTTCCCCTTTAAATCCTATGCAACTGTTAACATCACTGCAATGCATTTTGAAAAGTCCTGTATGCTGCATCCTTGTTACAAAATCACACCAAAATAGCACCTTCCAATGTAAGTCAATGGGAATGTATCAAATGCACCTCAAAAATGCACCATGCCTATGTTTTTGGTGTGTTTTTTGAGTCATGTGTCCATCTTTTGCAGATGCATACTAGGAGTCAGTAAATGCACCAAAAACGCATTAAAAGTGCATTAACACAATATGCATTTTTGCAAATGCATGCCGCATTTTTACAATCTCCT
Organism: Lithobates clamitans; assembly: GCA_037952925.1. NCBI lineage: Eukaryota > Metazoa > Chordata > Amphibia > Anura > Ranidae > Lithobates > Lithobates clamitans. The sequence goes on from JBBGZY010000271.1 coordinate 4,497,629, forward strand.
TTAGATTTACCATAGCTTTGTACAATGAGGAATGCACCTAAATAATCAATTTAATTTGTTTCAAATTAGGTAGGCACTTGCACTACACAGTTTGTGGTAGATCTAAAGGAGATTGTACAATTAGATTATATGGAGTATTGTGACCCTAACTGATTAGCATCAGGTGCTGTAGAATTTTTTTGCAAAGCAATCTGTAACAAAACAGATCTTACTTCTTTAACCCCCTTAGTTTTACATTTCCCCCTGGAAAAACAGGAAAAATTGAATTTAAGATGCATTCCTTGTTAAAATGCACATTTTAAGCCTAAAAAAATTACTTGAAATCCCAAAATATTGTGAGGGGAATATAGTAAAATAGTACTAACACATTTCTGATGGTAGTTTCCTGCACCCTGATCCAAACAAGTATTAGTGCCAGTGTTGGTAACATTAGTGACACAAGACAAAGACTAGGAAAGTTAAAAAAAAAAAAAAAAACTGTACTCCTAACAATGCCTTCATCTTTCTTTCTACCCAGTGTCTTCTTTGTTCAGGCATTATCCAGGTTCAACCATTACTCCCTGGACAAAGACACTGGTTTAGGAATGACACAATCATGGAAACAGAGATTGCATAATCTGGAATGGCTAGACTTGAGTTAAAAGTAGATATTTTTAGGATATGTCTTTTAAATATCTGATGTGGATCATTAAAATAGATCTAAATCCAGTCACTAACACCTCATATAGGCTTTGGTCTGTTAATAAAGCCTCAAAAATAGTTTTCAATCATTTGAAATAAGTAACTTTCATGAGAGTAACACCTGGTGATCCCTCCATGAAGGTCTTTTGTTCAGGCAATTCCTGTTATGGGTGTCAACTGTCTCCCTCCGTGTGCTATAACCCTGTCACATGCACCCTTGGTGGAGACTACAAACAGATATACAGATACACATTGTTCAATCATGGTCCACCATTGTCCCTATCAGTAGGCCAGTACTGACCAAAGACGTTAGAGAGAGTGCATGTGTCTAAAGCCGGCCACATGGATCAAATCTTGGCTGGTTCAACAGGGACCAGCCAAATTTCTTTCCATGTATATGCAGAGTGGTTGTACAGAAGTTTTATTTATTTTGTACAGAAGTTGATCTACTGATCGACTTTTGTACAACCTCCTTGCTGGAAATTTCTGCTCGATCAGAGCCACCAGCTATAGCCAGCAGCACCGATCAGTGTATTCTAATGGTGGGAAGGTCTCCCTGCTGTCAGAATACAAAGGCACAGCAGGAAGATTCCCCCATCCACACTGAATGGGAGGGGGGACAGGGGTATAGAGTATTTTTTTTTTTAAACCCACTGTTTGTACAAAAAAAAACAAAAGTCTCATCTATGGGCTGCCTAAAAGCACGGTGATACAAACGAAAAGGATACAGAGGTATAAACTGTAATTTATTCTTTAAAAAGGCAATTTTCAATATGATGCACATTGCTCTAGCAATCTAAATGTCATAGTCAAGTTAGGGTTTATACTTTCTATGCAGATAGAAGTACATAGTTTTCCTTTTGATTCATCTGTTTGCAAATTCTGAGTTTCTCTTCTATTTCCTTAAACTCAGTTTGACTAATTTAGACGATTTTTGTTTTTTTCTTTCTTTCTTTTTAAACTACAAAGGGTGACCCGACTTAAAATGTGTGCAACAATGTGTGATGACCTAAGAAGTGCGAATTAAATTTCATCAGAGTATTCCACATGTAGTGGTTATCATTTTGAATGTGTCATTTTAATTACATACATTCACATGTGACAGCTGTAGGGCAGTGTAGGACATGGCAGTAAGGAAGTGTCACACTGAGATCACGGAGCCTGCAAAGGATGTGACTGCTGGATCATCTTCATGTGAGAGACTGTTGTGTCTGCACAGGGGGCGAGCTAAGGTCACATGGGGATTACTGTGTCAGCAAAGCTGAACACTTTCACTAATAAAGTAAATTTCCTTCCGTTGTATAGTATATATTTTACTTTATCTTGTAAAGACAGGAAGTTTGGTGGGAAAGGATACATGGACATTAGTGATGACCTTCTCAGAATGCTTGGTTTAATTTTGTAAACTATACAGAAAAAAGTTTTATTTTACATGTAAATGCACAATCTTACGATTAGCACAATTGGTGTTGGGTAGGTTAGTCACCTTTGTAAGAATTATATTTAATATACAGCAGAGGTTCTTAACCAATGGGATCTATACTACTTGTAGCTAACTTGCTTATTTGTGATTTGCCTTTTTTTTAAATAAATTGAATAAAATCTGTATGATTATTTTATCTATTTTGTTCTCAGATATTCATATGTAAAGTAAAACAAAGCTATTGACTTATTTTGCAGTCACACTGGTGAGTGCTGCTCTGGTCATGGACTGATGATGATTATGATAAAGTACTGGTGATGATAATGATTTTGACAGTTTGGTAAAGGGGTTATGTGGAGATTGAGAAATCCACTGGGGTTTTTTTTTAAAAAGTTTATTAACCAGTACTACTTCACCATGTTGTCTTCCATTACTTCTGGTCATCACTTGAGGGCTGTGCTCTTCTTTTTATGAAAAACGTAATCAGTGTATAGAGCACTAGTAGGAGTCCTTGTTTACTTTCTGAATTGAACCGATTTTTGTCACTACCTCACCACGATCTTAATGTTCATACTGATCCCCTTTGACTCTAGTAGAAACAATAATTCTCAGAAAAAGGTAAAATACCAGCCTCCTCGACCTCATCTTAATGCATGGCTATATGGTGGACTGATGAAGTCCAAATGACCAATTTGTCAGTTCAGGAATGGGAAGGCAATGGTATAGTTCTACAAGAGATGTCCTTTCACTTTTCGGCTAGGCGGCACTGATTATTCAAGAAAATCCTACCAGCTGGCACATACATTGATCGAAATTTGGCTTGTCACTGCTGAACCAGCCAAATTTTGATCCATGTATGGCCGGCTTAACTCTTTGCCTTTACATACTAAATGGTTTTCAAATGTAATCACCATGTTGAATGTTCTGAGAAAATATGGAGGCTCAAAAACAATGTATTGTATTGCAGCTTACCAGTCCTTGGGATATAATGGCTGGCTGCATTAGTTTTCTTATCAAGGCTTTGTTTCCATTATTTGCACCTGGTGATCCTGCCATTAACACAATGCCTGTCCTAGGATGAGAAAGCCAACACAGTGTACTAAATCCATGGAGGACCAGCACTATCACCCTAAAACAGAATTGCAATAACCTCTACCTCTGCCCCATAACTGGAGGAGGGTTTTGAAGCTCACAGAAAATGGCTTGGGAAGCTGATAACATTGTTTGAGATATCAACTTAGTGAATAGGAATTTACACGAATAGTAGATTTCCAGCAGGATCCACAGGTATCAGGTATACTTGCAGAAAAAAGCTTTAGCCAGAAAAAAACGATGCAGCCTCCAGAGCTAGGAACTGGTAAGCTGCAATATATTACATTTTTTTATTGGGTTTAAAAACACTTTAATTTAGAAGACCAGCATATAGAAACTTGTCAGCATATTGACATTATTTTATCTCTTCTACTGCAAAACTTGCTGAAAAATCAGTCTATTGGCTTAAACCTTACTTGACAAAAGATCTGAAAAAACGATAATCAAAGTGAAGCAAAATTTTGGGAATGTGAAATCTGTGTTTTTTTGGTTGAGTTTGATGAATACGCCCTTCTGTGCCAGTACAAAATTTTATTCTCAGCAGTTGCATACATTTGTATTTAGAATGGAAAAAGTATAGGACAAAAAGCAAGTAGAAATGTAGTAATGCTATATGCTTATAACCCAAAATGCAGTCCTATGTCACCTACAAAAGTGTCACTACTAAAAGCATTCTGTAAACTCCAGGCAGATATAAAGACACAGATTAATGCAGTTCTGTAATCAACCATAAATCCTTAAGCCCACGTTCACACTGGACCGATTTGGCATGCGATTTGACATGTCAAATCTCATGCCAAAATCAGCAGCTAATTAGCCCAGTAATCTTAGATGGAGAAAGAAATGGTTAAATGTGTTCTATTGCTAGCTGTAGCCCTATTGTGCTGACAAAGTTGTCAATTGGAAAGAGAATGAGGTTAAAACACCAGTGTTAACAGAGAAATAAAAAGCAGATTTTTTTTTTTTGTTCCTGTCCCTTCCTCCCCCTCACAAAAAAGTTCTTTATTGCTGTCCTATTCCTGATCGATTTCCCTAAACTTTCTGTCCCAGTGACAACATTTTCACCTGAACAGGAAGTGAGAGTAAATGTTCCCCAAAGGAAACAGATCCAGCCATAAATCCTAGGTTCTAACCTAATCAAAACAAAAAAATTTGGACTGGCAGATGTGTAGTCACAGGGGCAGGGCTGGCCCAAGACATTATGGTGCCTGGGTCCAAGAATGAAATTCTGCCCCCCCCCCCCACACACACAAAAAAAACACTCACGCCGCCCACATCCATTATTTCATATCATGATAATTAAAACTAAAATTTATCAGGAAGTCAGATTTTGCACTAAACACAGTGTGGACCTAGGTTAAGAGCTAGGGTAGTATATAGACAGGCTAGGGCAGGGTTTCTCAACTCCAGTCCTCAAGGTGCCCCAACAGGTCATGTTTTCGTGCTCACCATTATTTTGCACAGGTGACTTGATCAGTTTCACTGCTTAGTAATTACCACAGACATTTCATCTGAGGGAAATCCTGAAAACATGATCTGTTGGGGCGCCTTGGGGAATGGGAGTTGAGAAACACTGGACTATGGTATATAGACAGGCTAAGGTAGTATATAGATGGGTTAAGGTAGTTTACAGACAGGTTATCAGGGTATACAGACAGGCTAGGGTAAACAGATGAGCTACTAGGGTATACAGACAGGCTAGTGTAGTATATGAAGTGCTTCCCTTGTGCTGTGTACGATCCCTCCCTCCCCCAGGCTGGGCTGTTCCTGTCATCTCTACAGATCACTCTGTTCAGGAATAGGGTGTCAGAGGAAGATCGAGGGATCTCGGTGCTGGATCGGCCGATCAGTATGCTGACTCTTTACACTTCTCCCTAAACCCCCCCTCCCCTCCTTCCATGGCCTGCACTCACCTGGCGCCGCCCCTGCTCAGGAGCTCATGTGAGAAAGTTCCTCCTGACTCTGTCATATGGGCGGAGGAAGGGAGGAGATTCGCTCTCACACTAATCTCTGGGCTCTGGCTGTCAATGAAGCATCAGGTGGAGACTCAGTGAAAGTGCAGCGGTTGTGCAGGACATCGCTATGTCAGGAACCCTGCGACACTCTCACGGAGTCTGCACCCGGTGCGCATTGTGTAGGTAGCAGCGGTCCTGCTCTGCCGCCTGGGTCCTATGAACCCACTGGGACCCGTGGTAGGGCCAGACCTGCACAGGGGAGGCCAGTGAAATTGTTCTATGGAAGCATATAACTGGAACCAGCCACATCATACAATTAGTGCACTAAATAACAAACAAAAAAAATTACACGCAGGCTTAGTTAATCACGTTACAGTGCATTCATCTTAATAAACAGGTAATGGTTTTAAAAAATGAGCTTGTCCAAATCTATATTAACAAAACATTTGGAAGAGGTGGTAATGGCCTAATTACTCATATTTAACAGCTTTAACTTATGAGAGCCTTGGGTTGTGAAAGAAATCATTACAGCAGTGCCAGTGGGAAGTGTGGAATTCTGGTAAAAATGTCGAAGTGGCGAGTGTATAACCACTACGATTCATTCTATACTACAGTATCTAATCTAGACAAAAGATGGGTGGAGGAGAGGCCTCGGGAAGGGATCCCAGGCAAGGTCACTGAACCACAGGGAGTCATCAGTCAAGCAGTCAGCTGCTGTGGATTTAGCTCAGTCCTTGTTCTCTGTGTCATTAGCAAAAGCCAATACTGTAGTTAATAGAAGGCCATGGCAGGATGCTCCACTCTCATCATTGTCTCAGACATTCCACAATTAATAAAGAGCTGAATGAAGAGGTCAGGGATTTACTCTGTCTCATTAAAAGATTCTTAAGAAACACTTTAATGCAGCATTGATTAGTGTTCAGTTAGAAGTCCCAGTAATTATTTAAAATTTTCACTTTGATGCTAAAAGGTAAAATAACTAACACCTAGAATTGTTGAACTCCTGGCAGATGTACAAAGTGCTTTTTTTTTTTTACATGCAAACATAATCACCTGAATCCCCATATCAGCTTCCGTCACCCTCGGCACAGCAACACTAGGAAAAGGAGAGCCAGTACTAGGAGCCAATTAAGCTCTGCTGCATGTGCCAACGGGAGCTGGGAGCTGAGTGAGCAGAGTCCATGACTTAAAATCAATATTCTGGCATTTAAACATTTAGGCTTCAAAAGATCATTACACATGTTTGAAAAATGTCTTCTCCTCTTTGTTCCCGTTTAGCTCAGCTGTCGATTTTGTCAATATTCCTCCCGTTAGGTCACTTCCTCCAGAAGGTTCACAATGCTAATGGGTGCAACTTGTCCTCCACAGACTAAAAGCCACATTCGATGTCTCTGCATTGTGTAGGAAGTGGCAGTGTATGCATCATTGTCACTACCAGCTCTGCCTTTTCTCCCTGTAATGCAACATCAACCATTTTTTTTTTATTTCGGAGGTACTGCAAGAGTCAATTTTCAGTGGTTCCTAAACCCATTACAATTTCAACGGAAACCACATACTGGTGTCCGTTTATGAAACCTGAACAGCGGAGATCCTGAGGATCGCCACTGATCACAGTCCATAAACGGTTTATGAACCAGAGATAATCGGGGGAGAACATGTTTGAACATGTTCTCCTGCCGATGATCTCCGCACACTGAGAATCCCCATTGACTAACACAGTAACAGCCAGTTTATGAAGCTGCGATCTCAGCACTTCACTGGCGATCTGTGTCAGAATTCACACTCCCTGATTCACCAGCTCGGAGGAGGAGAATCGGGGAGTGAATAGAGAATCTGGGGGGATCTGAGGGGGAAGAAGGAAGATTATTTACTTTGATCAGACCCCCCAAGACAGTAACCATGCCCCCTGTCCCTGTTTATGTGTATATATATAGATATATATAATCTATATATATATATATATATATATATATATATACACACATTTATATAACGATCTTCTCTCAGAATACCTGAGAATGAAGCAGTGAAATTTTTTCACTGCTTCATAAACGGACACCACTGTGTGGGAACAGCCGAATCACATTTACAGCCACAACTGTATGACTGTATGGAGGGGACAAAACTTGATCACATGACCAGATGGCAAAACTATAAATAAAGTTATTTCTAGGCAATATAAAAAAACAACTGTATGAACATTAGTGTAGAGCTATTCATATATAATTACACTTTTCTCGCTGTGTCTTCTGGCCTTGCCATGTATAATTTAATGTGTAGTGTTGCTCCTTCAATGTCTCATCAGCAGGATGGAAGCTGCAGAAGTGAGATAGTTACACAAATTCTTTTCATTCCCTTCCACAACATTTCGTTTTACTGAAGAGGGATGTTTATTCTGTGCACAATGTGGTCCCTAAATACGAACCACACTACGCGGCATCAATCAGGCATCTCCCTCAACACAATACCTGCTGTTTAAAGTAAACCTGTCACAAAGCAGTTTATTTTAAGCTGAGCATATGATGGAAAAAAATGGATAGGCAGAAGTTACCTTATATAGGCAGAAACTGCATGTCAAAAAATTGGGCAGCTAAAGTTATATGCAAACTTTCTTGTAGTTCGATTTTTACTGGTCTTCCCTGATCATACTTTCCTATAAGTTATAAACTTTGCCTCACTCCTTCTCCCAAGCATTTTATCGGTAAATGTGGCCACTCTCCATTAAGGATGAGCTGAACGACCCCAGTTCGCACCAGAACTTGCGAACAGGCAGAAAATTCGGACGAACACACGAAAACCGTTAGTCTATGGGATACGAGCATGAAAAAAAAAAGTGCTTATTTTCAAGGCTTATATGTAAGTTATTGCCATAAAAAGTGTTTGGGGACATATATCAATGCAAAAAAAAGTCTTAAAAACGTCCGTTTTTCCAGGAGCAGTGATTTTAATAATGCTTAAAGTGACACAATAAAAATCAAATATTCTTTTAAATATTGTGCCTGGGGGATGTCTATAGTATGCCTGAAAAGTGGCGCAGTGTTCCTGTGTTTAGCACAGTACCACAGCAAAATTACATTTCTAAAGGAAAAAAAGTCATTCAAAACTGATTGCGGCTGTAATGAATTGTCGGGTCTTGGCAATATAGATAAAACTCACTGAAAAAAAACGGCATGGGTTCCCCCTCCCCAGTCCATTATCAGGCCCTTTGGGTCTGATATGAATATTAAGGGGAACCCCAAACCAAAAGTAAAAAAAAATTGCGTGGGGGTCCCCCCAAAATTCATACCAGCCCTTCAGGTCTGGTATGGATATTAACCACTTGCCTACCAGGCCAATTCTGACATTTCTCTCCTACATGTAAAACTCATCATTTTTTTACTAGAAAATTAGAACCCCCAAACATTATATATATTTTTTTTAGCAAAGACCCTAGAAAATATAATGGCATTGCAACTTTTTATCTCGCAGGGTATTTGCATAGCAATTTTTCGAATGCGTTTTTTTTGGAAAAAAAACAGTTTGTGCTTAAAAAACAAAACAAAAAACAGTAAAGTTAGCCCAATGTTTTTGCATAATGTGAAAGATGAAGTTATGCTGAGTAAATGGATACCTAACATGTCACGCTTTAAAATTGCACACGCTCGTGGAATGGCGCCAAACTTCGCTACTTAAAAATCCCCATAGGTGACGCTTTGTAATTCAAAACATGTAACCAGTAAAAAAATTTTAGAGGAGGTCTAGGACCAAAATTATTGCTCTCACACCAACGTTCGCGGCGATACCTCACATGTGTGGTTTGAACACCGTTTTCATATGTGGACGGGACTTACGTATGCGCTCGCTTCTGCATGTGAGCTTACGGGGACAGGGGCGCTTTAAATTTTTTTTTTATTGTTAATTTTACTTAATTTATTTTAGCTTGACACTTTGTTACCCCCCAAAAAAATGTTGATCACATTTATTCCTATTGAAAGGAATGTAAACATCCCTTGTAATAAGAATATGGCATGACAGGTCCTCTTTACAGTGAGATATGGGGTCAATAAGACCCCACATCTCACCTCTCACCGCTGGGAAGCCTGAAATAAAAAAAAAATTATGTCATAACATCGCGCCCGGCCTTCGACTATCATAGAGACTTCAGCGACCATCTGGTCTGCCGAAAATCTCTATGATGAACATCCGGGGCCGGCGGATCCTGTGTCCGTCTCACTGATCTTAGCGGTGAGACAGTAGAAGCACCAGATAGCAGTGGGGGGGGAGGAGTCCCCTCTTGCCTCCCGTAAGAACGATCAAGCAGCGGAACAGCTGCTATGATCGTTCTTATGGTGCACAAAATCGCCGGGTCTAAAGGACGATATCTGAATGATGCCTGTAGCTACAGGCATCACTCAGATATCCCTGCTCAAAGCTGAGGACGTCATTTGGCGTACGGCAGGTGGGAAGCAGTTAAGGGAAACCCTGCGTCAAATATTTTTTTTAAAAATGGCGTAGGGGTCCCCTCTAAAATCCATACCAGACCCCCAGATCCCGGCCTAAATAAATAACAGCTTTGTTCCAGAATGAAAAATGTATAAAGTAAATAATGTATTATATTTCCATTAATGCAAATCAAAGATGTTCTCATTATTTTAATAACTATTTGCATAATAAATCAGAGGGTTGCTAGATGCAACAAAGTGCCAACTTCCCAAAATTTCTTTACAACATTAACAACCATACATGTAAGCTGGGACTGTTTTGGGCAATAATTAAAGGGGTTGTAAAGGTAAAAAATTTTTCACCTTAATGCATTCTATGCATTAAGGTGAAAAAACTACTGACAATACCGCCGCCCCCAGCCCCCCCTGTTTTACTTACCTGACCCCTCGAAAGTCGGCTGCTCGTTCCCAACATCCATTCTGCTGCTAAGCCTGGCCGCTGATTGGCTACAGTGGATGGATTGGAAGCAGCGCAGCCATTGGCTCGCGCTGCTGTCAATCACATCCAATGACGCGGCACGCTGGGGGGGGGGCCGAGTGATACAGCGAGCGGCTATAGCCGCCGGCTGTATCACGGGAGCGCGCCCGCAACAACTAACCACCATGCGAGGGAGCTCGCATTGAGGTGGTTAGTTCTTGCGGGGAGGAGCTGAAACAGCCGCCGAGGGACCCCAGAAAAGCAGGTTCGGGGTCACTCTGTGCAGAACGAGCTGCACAGTGAAGGTAAGTATAACATGTTTGTTATTTTTAGAAAATAAAAAAATTACCTTTACAACCCCTTTAAATAAATGTTGTAACAGCTATATCAAAAATGGGTAAAATCACAAATTTCTTTCTTAATCAATAATGATAAAACCATACAACATGGCTGTTCCAATACCCAACATATGGTACAATATAACACCACTGTCTTCCCGTTCATGTTACATGAGCCATGTAGATTAAAAAGTATGAACTGATGCCTTTAAATGACCAACACTGGAACTCCCAAAGTCACTGGGGGACAGTCACAAGTGTTGCCATTATTGGCTTCAGAATGCTTGTCTAGACTGTCTGCACCTTATAAGTATAATATGAAGGTCATTCTCGATACTCAAAGTGAAGACGGTCTGGCGCTCCAGGAGAATATATTGGCCTGATTAGCTTGCTTGCATTTTGCCATTTACCTGGGTATATTCTGTGAGTTTCAATATTCTCCTTCTATATTCTTCTCCCTAGTTAATTAATTAGATACAGTAACTGAGTTAAACAATTACACCGTTAAAGCATATCTAAACCCAAAACAACATTTGATATGTTGCAGCTTACCAATCCTAAACTACTTCAATACTGGGCACTTTCACCCCCTTCCTGCCCAGGCCAATTTTCAGTTTTCACCGCTGTCAGACTTTGAATGCCAATTACTTAGTCATGCAACCCAAATCAGTGTATATTATTTAATCTGGGTGCAAGTTAAGCTAGCGACAGATGGAGTGATTTTCTTTCCTGCAACCATGGGTCCCTGCTGAACCGGCCGAGTTTTAAACCGTCTATGGCCAGCTTTAGAGACTACATGTGTATACATATTTTTATATTTAAAAATTGATCAGTCTTGATGTACTGACAGCTCATCTCATTTCATGAGGGCCTAAAATGCCAGGACAGTACAAATACCCCCAAAATAACCCCTTTTTGAAAGTAGATACCTCAAGGTATTTAGTAAGAGGCATGGTGAGTTTTCTGAAGTGTGTAATTTTTTTGTCACAATCTTTTGGAGAATTAATTAAAAAAAATAGTTTATTCCACAATTTTTCTACATACTGCCACCAGAGCAGTACAGCGTCACCATATGATGAAAAGTCTGGGGGATAAAACATATTGAGAGCAACTTCGGGAACTTAATATGTACAGTCTGGAGGAAAGAAGGGAAAGGTGAGGCTTGATTGAAGCCTTAAAATACATCAAGGAGGTGAATAAGGTTCAGGCAGTTTTTTCAATATCAAACTAAAATAAAGAACACGGGTAATAACCTCAAACTAACTGGAGGAAAGTTCAAAACTAATTTTAGAAAGTATTATTTTACTGAAAGGGTAATTGATGCTTGGAATGAACTTCTAGCAGAGGTAGTAAGACAGTCAACAGTAAATAGCTTCAAACATGCTTGGGACAAACATAGATCTATACTCAGACAAAAAGTTAAATAAAATCCAAAACAAAAAAAATGAGCAGTGATCAGGGACACTTACTGGTGACAGTATGTAAAATAAAATCATATTTTTTTTAATTTAACTTTTTATTTGTTACAATTTTTTTCTTTTTTACATAATTTCACCAGGGCAGTACAGGTTCACCATAGTGACAGCAGTGTACATAGCAGTGTACTGCTCTGGGGAGGTTATCAGGATTTTTAAAAACTATGATTGCTTATTACAGTGATGATCTATTTACATGCCATTGTGTACAAAGGTGGTTGGCACAAGGTATTGCATGGTACAGGTGTGATGTGATTGGCCCTGTACCATGTAATCACTGTGACCAATCGCATTGATCATCATGATAGTACACAATGGCTATGAACGAAAGCCATTGTGTACTATTGTGGTGATCACGATCACATGGTACCAGGCAAACAAAGATTTGGGGGGCACACCCTAAAAGATGCATTAAAGATTCTGACCAAATCCTTTTGGGCTGGAGAACCCCACTTCCCCATCATTGCCTCTTATTATTGTCCACCTGTGTTATAGAAGGAGTCCTTTTAGTTCTCCCATATAGAGGAGTGTATTTCTCCCATGGTTTAGAGAAGCAGGATTTTCCATTCTATGGATAGCGTAGGACCCACTGATAATGGGGTACTTTGAAGCAGTAAGTGGGCTTAAGCACCATATAGCCATATGATGTAACTAAATCCCCATATTTTTCGAAAATGATAAGGTGTTTTAAATAGCCTTTCAGGAGGTAAATATCATTTTTGCATGTGTGCGCTGAAATATTTTGTTCTTCTTTCCTCTTCACATGGTACCAGGGCCACGCACATCAGCCCGGTACAACGATCTGTGTTCTGTGGTGTCTGTGTAGACACAGAGGGTCACAGATCACAGTGTGCGGCCCCTAGTGTGCGCACAAAGCACGTGAGTGGAGGAACATCGTATGATGTCTGCCTGGGATAGCAGTGCCCTTGCCCAGCTGTAATATTATAATAGGCCAGGCAGAGGTGGTTAAAGGAGAACTATAGTCACATCATACACTTTCATTTTATAAAATCAGCATTGTAATAGCAATACAAAACAGTGATTTTTGACAGTTCAATATAAAATCTCTTTTCCTCCTTTGTGATTGCTGCCTGTCTGCAGGCCATCTTTTTCTACAACTTCCTGGATTCCCTGTGTGCTTTGCAGCATCTCCTCTGCTCATTCCTTTGGTTTACTTACAATTTCTAAATAATACATATCCTATGGCACCTTGCTGTGTGCTTTGCAGCTACTCCAATACTGACTCCGCCTCCTGCAACTCCTTTTCCCAACACCTCTGTAGTTTAGAAGGCAGGCTGTATGAAATATGTGACACAGAAGTGCCTATCAAAACAAGGCATAGTGAATATTTGTCACGGAATTCAAGGAAGTAAATGTGTGGGATTCTTCATAAACCAAGTTTTCTATCTATAATTTAGATTCAGATTACTCAGTTGAGGCTAGAAATACGGTCCATTTAACATGGAAATGAATATATGATTTTAACCACTTGCCCATTGGGCACCCCCTTTCTTCCCAGGTCAATTTTCAGCTTTCAGTGCTCTCACACTTTGAATGACAATTACTCGGTCATGCAACACTGTACCCATATGAAATGTTTGTCCTTTTTTTTCACACAAATAGAGTTTTCTTTTGGTGATATTTAATCACCACTGGATTTTTTTTTTTACGCTATAAATAAAAAAAAAAGACCATAAATTTTGTAAAAAAGTAAATTTTTCTTTGTTTCGGTTACTAATTTAGCAAATTAGTAATTTTTCTTCATAAATTTTTGCCAAAATTTATACTGCTACATATCTTTGGTAAAAATAACCCAAATCAGTGTCTATTATTTGGACTTTGTGAGCCTAGGTTCACACTGACAGCGGGATTGAAATCGTGCAATTTCAGCTGAACCCGCAAGTCTCCAAAAGTAGTACAGAAACTACTTTTGGGAATCGGTAAGGCGCCACAAAGTCGACGTTGCACTGATTCGGATGGTGCCATTGCTGGCAATAGCTGCCGTTTTGGCATGCGATTTGACATGTCAAATCACATGCCAAATCGCATCAATGTGAACCTATGCTGAAGGTTATAGAATCTACAAACTATGGTAGCAATCATTGAAAATGAATCACACCTGATGTACTGACAGCCTATCTAATTTCCTGAGACACTAAGCCAGGAAAGTACAAATACCCCAAAATGACCCCTTATTGGAGAGTAGACGGTCCAAGGTATTTAGAGAGAGGCATGGAAATTTTTTTCAAGTTGTAATCTTTTCCCACAATTCTTTGCAATATTAAGATTTTTTTTTCTTTTCACAAAATTGTCATAAGTTATTTCTCACACACAGCATATGCATACTTGCAATTGCACCCCAAAATACATTCTGCTACTTCTCCTGAGTATGGCAATAACACGTGTGAGACTTTTACACAGCCTGGCCACATACAGAGGCCCAACATGCAGGGAGCACTGTCAGGCATTCTAGAGCACAAATTTTCTTGACTACCTATTACACTTCTGAAGGCCCTGAGGCACCAAGATAATGGAAATGCCTATAAAATGACCCCATTTTGGAAAGCAAACACCTTAACGTATATTCTATGAGGCATTATGAGTTTTTTGAACATGTCATTTTTCCCCACAAGTTTTTGGGAAAATGTAGAAAGAAAATGAAAACGCATTTTTAGGGCACTGATGAGGACCCACTGATAGGGTGGTACTGATGAGCACTCACTGATGGGCACTGATAAGCACTCACTGATGGGCACTGCAGTGGCACTGTAGAGGCACCGATGGGCACTGTGGGGACTGATGTGGCACTGATGAGCACCGTGGGCACACTCAAGCAAGGGAAAAATCAAGCAGCTTCACGCTGCTTCAGCTTCTCCCACCTCTCCTCACACGCTGTATCGGTGTGAGGAGAGGAGCTGAACCGGACATGACCCCGGTTTGTTGACAGCCCTTTACCCCGATCCGTCATTCGGCTATGGTGCGGTTGGCAAGTGGTTAAATTTAGACCTTCGATAACACTTAACATACTTACTGTTCTACGATGACATTCACTCACTGTACTGTATATATGGAGTAGCATTATTATTATACAGGATTTATATAGCGCCAACAGTTTGCGCTGTGCTTTACAATTCATTATCACTAAAGGCTGTTCCCCTCATCTCCATAATATGGGGTGGGGGGGGTAGAGTTGACCAAAAAACGATCTCCATCGAAGGGGTGGTGGAGGGGGTCTAGGAAGTTTCAAAGACGCTGAATTTCAACCACCATGTCCCGATAAGCTGCAATATAATACATTTTTCTTTCTTGGGTTATGTTATACTTTAAATAGTACAATGAGAAAAATACTATTTTTTTTCCCAAAAGAAGCAAACCTTCTGCAGTTGCGACACTTACCATGCACTTTAGGCCCCACAGTGGGAGGATTAATGGCTGGTAAGGTATAACGGCCTCTAGAACATTCCTCTTAAAAAAATAACTTCATCTGGCTAGAACCATGACGAGCATACCAAAAAAATTTTTTCTTTCATTCCCCTGCAAAGCAACTTAAAAAGCAAAACATTGAAAGGCCCCTATAAAAGAAGGAATTGAAAGTTGTTTTTTTTTATTGCATTAGTTTGAGGTTATAAAACATTATTTTGAGCATTCTAGCAGCAGCTTGGTAGAGCTCAAGTAACAGTCTTCCCGAATAATGTGTACTTGTGTACTGAAGGAAGTCATTCACAACACAAACATTACCCAATATATTTTCTACAGCTTTTTCCTATAATGATGCATGCTAGCAGAATACTTTCAAACTTCCCATTATAATGACTGCTTGCTGTTATTTTAATTTAGGTTTTAAACAAACCAAACCTAACAGAGGCTTCATATGCCAAAAAATAAATAAATGCTGTGCCAATTCCGCTATATTGTATTTACTAAAGTTTGTTTACTTGCACTGTGTTTTGAATAGGGTTCATTTTCAAACACCTGAAATAATAGGAGGACGACGTTGGGGCAAACTTGTCCACTACAGATGAGGTTTTAAAGTGATTGTAAAGTTTTGTTTTTTTAAATAACAAACATGTCATACTTACCTCCTCTGTGCAGTTGGATTTGCACAGAGCAGCCTGGATCCTCCTCTTCTCGGGTCCCTCTTTGCTGCTCCTGGCCACTCCCTCCTATTGAGTGCCCCCTCAGCCAGCAGCACTCTATGGGAAAACCCAGCCGTGAGAGCAATGCTTATAGCATTGTAAAGGAGGCAGAAAGTCTCTGAATAGAGACAGAGGACAACCATCAGAATTAAACTTAGAGAAATGTCTGGCAAAGGTTCTACTTTCAGTCAACTGTAACATTCATTTATACAAATAGTGACAGACAGCTGTCTTCAAGTCAGATAAATGATTCTATATATCGGTCTACAACTGTGCTACAGTATAAACCAGCTAGATATACTACGACTGCAGAGGTATAAAGATTTACATGTCAAGTGGCAAAAGGTGAATAGCTTGCACAGTAAAAGTCATGTATAGGCTTTTATGCTTAGATATAGAAGTACTTAAACTGTTGAAATGCTGGATGCTGGTAAATTAAAGTTCATCCAGGAAAATGGAAGCATATTATATATATATATATATATATATATATATATATATATATATATATATATATATATATATATATATATATATAAAATTGTAAGACACATATACCATTGTGTTGTGCAGTCAAATAAACCAAACGAGAAACAAAGATCATTTTGAGCATTCTACAAACCCTAGCAAAAAAAGAAGGAGCAGGAAAAGCACATCTGCACCCTCTAGTGGTGAAATAGAATTGGAATACATAAATATCTGCCCAACTCTCATCTGTAAATACACAGTATTTCTATATATACATATCTATCTCTCAAGTGCTAGCAAGAATAATGTGTACTGTAGCAACATTGTAGCTCTACACATTTACTTAAATTGCCTGTGTCTGAAAAAGTTTGTGTAAATCATGGAAAAAGTCAACTTCCAGAACTACTGTGCAGTTTATAGCTAGTCAAGTTCTAGAAATACAGTGCTTCTTAAGGTAATTGGGCACCTTCACTGCAAGGTATTTGGATGTAAATTTTGCATTTATTAACCACAATGTTCATCAGTACTAGTATAAGCTAAAGTTTAGGTCCGGGGCCCTGCTTCGACTTAACACCTTAGTATAGATCCATCCTCTTTTGTACATGAAGTGTATTAAATCTGATGACAAAACAGATTACACACCGACTTTCCTGATTCCATGCAGAAATGCCCAAACAGCACTCTCTGACCTATAAACCTAATAGGACATGTGAACTAGTTTTTGTAGTTGGTACCACATGATTATTATATGAAAACCCCTTTCTTCACTATTGGGCATGCATATTTACTAAAATGGAAAAACCGCCTGCTGGCAAAAAGAAAAAAGAAAAATGTCTGCCATTTCAAACGCAATCCCCTGGCAGCGGTCAGCATTCTCAACACAGATCACTATTATAAGCAGCTTGAAAACACTTCAAACTATTACGACCAGCTGACAAATGCTGGGCGAGGCTGCAATGTCCTTCAATTATGTGTACGCTTGCAGTTATTATTTATACACATGTAAAAAAAAATACAGTACATGCACTTTTTTATATTTCTTTCAAGATTAAATCCAAACTCTAGGTAAATATATAAAAAATAATGCATTTATGTATTATTAAAAAAAAATCATTAGATTTATTTTATACAATTAGAGTATATTTACCAGAAATCTATATTTGCTTCCCACAGTTACCTGCACACCAGAATGCAGAGCAGAAAGGAAGTCTAGGATGGTGAATGTATCGGCTTCTTTTGCATTGTATATTGAGAACGCATTAAAAAAAACGGCGGATCATCATAATAGCCAGGCAACTAACATCAGAAATGGCAAAATGCATATTTTGCCTAGGTTTACTCTAGACCCTTTCACGCTGGGGCGGTGGGAGCGTCGGCGGTAAAACAGTGCTATTTTTAGCACTGCTTTACTGTCGTCTTTGCGGGTTAAAGGGTTAAAACCGCTCGCATAGCGCCGCTATAGCCGCGGTATAGCCGCGCTGCCCCATTGATTTCAATGGGCAGGAGCAGTGAATACACCGCTCCTTCACCTCTCCAAAGATGCGGTTTGCAGGAGTTTTTTTTTTCTCCTGCCAGCGCACCACTTCAGTGTGAAAGCCCTCAGGCTTTCACACTGAAGAAACAGTAGAGGCAGTTTTTAGGTCGGTTTGCAGGCGCTATTTTTAGCGCAATAACGCCTGAAAACTGCCCCAGTGTGAAAGGGCTCCTAATGTATCTCTGTTCTCCCTATTTTGTCATGGTATGATGTTATTTGCTGTGCCAAAATGTTTTCCTTGCATAATTTGATATCATTGGCAAACACTGAAAGCGCTTGATTCCAACCTCTATATAATTAATTAAAAAACTGAACAGCAATGGCCCCAAACAGAACTCTGAGGCACATGACTCACAACTTTAGACTATTCTGAGAATTAATAATGTATCCCCACTCTCTGGACCTGTTCGTGTAACCAGTATTCTATCCATGTACATACAATTTCACCAACAGACTTTATAAAAATAGATCAAATGTCTTAGCAAAATCTAGACAAAATATGTCCATTGGACTTCCACCATCCAATTTCTCACATACTTCTTCATAAAACTATAACAGGTTGATCTGAGAAGAACAAGTTTTCATAAGTTCATGGTGGTTGTCACTTATACTTTTATCAAAAACATATTTCTGTATAGTGTCCCTACATACTATTGATGTTAGGCTGACTGGTCTGTAGTTTCCTGGTGTACATTTCAATCCCTTTTTGTAATCTGGTGCCACATTTGAGTGTCAAGCAGTAAGGATAGCAGGTTATTGAAGTTAGTGTAATATGTTCTCTGGAGTTGGAATTCAAATGCCCTAGTTTCTGCCTGAGCAGACGCTCTTGGTAAAATCTTCCTATGCCATGAACTGGTATTTCTGAGACCCTCTTAACAGTCTTAACATAGGACAGAGGAGCTATGCTGGTTCTCTTAGAAATCTAAGTATTTCTCTAAGTGGACTAAAAGAGGAGTAAGGCTCGATTCACACCTATGCATGTTGCTTTTGAGCGTTTTTGGAGGTTTTTTTTTCATGCTTGCCACGTTTTTGAGCCTCGTTTTTGCCGCGATTTTGCCGCGATTTGCGTTTTGCGTTTTTTTATTTTTTTTTTTGCATTTTTTCTTACAGTCTTTAAAAAAATAATAAAAAAAAAAAAACGGCAAAAACGCATCAAAAACGCATCAAAAACGCTGCAAAAACGGTGCACTTGCGTTTTTGATGCTTGTCCATTGAATTCTATTACATGCAAAACGCTGCATTTTGCATGAAAAAAAGTCCCTGACCCTTTCCAAAAATGCAGAGAAACAAAAAAGCATTGATGTGAACATGTTCCATAGGAACCCATGTTAAAAAATTCCCGTGCATTTCTGCAAAATGCAAAATGCATCAAAAAACGCGCTAGTGTGAATGGAGCCTAAAGCAGCCACATGAAAGCATATCAAACCCCAAGAACAAAAACATAGTTTATAGCAATGTAACAGTTCCTTAGATGTTGTGGTTGCATTTTTTTCAGGTTAAAAACATTTTTAGCAAGTACAGAAAATACTAAGGGCTCTTTCACATGGAGGATCCGTATGTCCGTCTTTCATCCCTCTGTTTTCGGATGAAAAACGGATATACATGTATCCCTATGGAGCGTCGGATGTCAGCGGTGACATGTCCGCTGACATCCGACCCGCTCCGTTCCGAAAAGTGTAACGGAGGAAAACCCTACTTTTTCATCCATTTTCGGATCGGATCCGGTGACGACGGACACTACGGTCCGTCATCATCCGATCCCCCATAGGGGAGAGCGGCGCTCTGACAGGTCCGTCACTGCACAGTGTGCAGCGACGGACCTGTCATCTTCCTACTCAGCGGGGATCGGCGGAGCGGGTGTTCAGAGCCCTTATTATCTTATCTGGCTATAAATGCAGTGCCCTTGTTATCCATCTTGTGTAAACTGATAATCCCATCCAGGGATGGGACAAGGGGTGGGCAGGAGAGGTGGCTGCCCTGGAAGCAGTTGTATACTGCAGGGCTATGGGCGCCGCTATTCTGATTATATGCCTGACAGGAGTAGTGACAGACGCATCACTACTGCTGTCAGCCAAGCGCAGGGAGCAGTGAGGAGAGCAGTAGAGAACCAGCTCAGTTCTTGCGATGACACCACTCTTAATAAAAACCCTCCTATTGACAAGCGGATTACTACTTGGGGTAGGATCCCCTAAGCTTGCACATAATGGGGGGGGAGCATAGTTTGGCATCTTTGCCCTGGGAGCTGGATGACCTTGTCCCAGCACTGATCCCATCATCCCTATGCCCCCCCCCCCAATGTAAAAGAGCTGAACAGAGGCAGACGTGTCTGGAGTCCAACCTGGGTGACATATTTTTCTCCCTCCTTATAGAAGAGGGAGGAGTAAGCATAGCCACTCGGGGACAGGGAATGTGTTATTCACAGGATTACCAAGTTAAAATAAGGGGAAACAGATGCAGTCACCACATCTAAGGCCATTTTTGTTTTTGGGTTTAGATATGCTTTAAGCAACCAGATTCTTTGGATTTTCAACTCTGCACTAGAAACAAAAAACAACTGTAATCAAATTAGTAGCTTTGGGCAATACCTTTGCTTTTATGTGCTACACCTGTTATAAAACAAAATGAGTTTGGAAAAAAGAAAAAGTTGTGAATACTAGAACAGCAGCATATTTTTCTCCGGGGCACTTGCATCAGATGTATCCTGTTTTAAACACATTAACTGGCACAGGTACTGATACTGATGGACTTAGAAGTTAAACACTCATTGCCACCTAATGTTCTGTTCTAAAGGCACATTTACGAGGCTATTTCCACAAATGCTACTGTGAAACTATTAGATTGGCAAAATGCATGTCCCTAAATAAAACACAGGAATAACACAAAAGATTGTTACTCCAAACTCTGTCATGTAGTAACATAAAGACATTCCTCCTGTATGTACCTTGCATTCCCTGCTGATTAGGGTCATGTTACTGCAGCTAGTTAATGCTTATTTAACTGTGAAGGAGTCTATTAAACATACATGGATGGACTAAGTACACCACACTAATGCAAACAAGTTAGGGGAATCAGTGATCCAGTTTTTTTTTTCAATAAGGTTTTATTGAAGGCTTTTAACCACTTCAGCCCCGGGAAGGTTTTACCTCCTTAATGACCAGACCATTTTTTGCGATACAGCACTTCATCGCTTTACCTGACAATTGTGCGGTCATGCGACGTTGTACCCAAACAAAATTGACGTTCCTTTTTTTCCCACAAATAGAGCTTTCTTTTGGTGCTATTTGATCACCCCTGGATTTTTTTTTTTTTGCGCTATAAACAAAAAAAGATCGACAATTTTGAAAAAAAACTATTTTATTTACTTTCTGCTATAATACATATCCAAAAAAAATATACAAAAAATTTATTTATTCATCAGTTTAGTCTGATATATTTTCTTCTACATATTTTTGGTAAAAAAAAAAAAAAAATCGCAATAGGCGTACACTGATTTGCGCAAAACTTATCGCGTCTACAAACTACAGGATAGATTTAAGGACTTTTATTATTTTTAAAATTATTTTTACTGGTAATGACGGCAATCTGTGATTTTTAGCGGGACTGCGACACTGCGGCGGACAAATCTGACCCCAAATTACACTTTTTGGGGACCAGTGCCATTATTGCATTGATCAGTGCTAAAAAAAATGCACTGATCAATGTAAATATGACACTGGCAGGGAAGGGGTTAACAGTAGGGGCGATCAAGGGGTTAAGTGTGTTCTCTCTCCATGTTCTACCTGTAGGGGGGATGGGCTTACTGAAACATAACAGAGATCACTGTTCCTGATCACCGGGAAAAGATGATCTCTGCCATGTCACTAGGCAGAACAGGGAAATGCCTTATTTACATAGGCATTTCCCCGTTCTGACTCTCCTCGCCGTGATCCCGGGCCGCCGGCAGACATCGAGTCCGCAGGGACCTGCAGGCATGCACCCGTGACGTCCGCCCGCTATCCTGCTTTTGCGGACTGACATACAGGTATGTCAGTTTGCACAGGAGAGCCGACCTGCAGCAGTATATCTGCGTGAGCAGGTCGACAAGTGGTTAAACTTTAAACAGTTTAATTCTGAATATCCGCACAGTGTCTTTGTAAACATAAAATCTACCTTCATCAACAAGGTCATAGGTCAGTTACACAGGTAAGTAGAGGAATATATTCTGTAGGCATTATGATTACTGATACAAAAAATAACAGAATGTAAATACATAACAGACGTAAGACTAGGGGTCTAAACACATGAGAGAAGGTTATAGGGAATCCATGTATCATATTTCCAGCAGAGCGAGAAGAGTCTGTTTTTTTTTCAAGACGGTCAAGTTAAGGTGTGTATGAGAATGTGTTTGAGATTTATAATGTAATATCAGATGAAGTTTTGTGCTGAGTGGGTAGAAGAGAGGGTGGTTTTCTCCTAGGAAAGGCAGATGATTCATGTAGCATTTACTTCCTGGACTCTATCTACCCTTAGCTCAGTCATGCAGGTAGGAGGGTGTGCTTAGCTGAGAAAACCCCTCTTGAACACTCCTGGGATGTTTGGCATAATTTGCCTAGGCCTGGAAACCAGTAATTAACTGAAGAAATGTAAAACAAAAGGTTTAAACAGGTACATACAGTATGATACACTTTCCTAACTTTTTACAGTGGGTATAGAAAAGAATTACCCCCACCCCCCTTGAAAAAGTCTTTTTTTTTTTTTTTTGCTTTGCAGCCTGAAATGAAGACACACAGTTTTTGTTTTATATAGCTGTATTCACTCAATGCAACTTAGAACATCCAAATGAAAGATACAACACAAACATGTCATCAATTTAATTTGCTTTAATTACAGCCCTTAGTCTGTTGGGATATGTCTCTACTAACTTTGCACATCAAGACTTTGCAATATTTGCTTACTCTTCTTTGCAGAACTGCTCAAGTTCAGTTAAATTTGATGGTGGCCGTTTGTGGACTACAGTCTTCAAGTCATTCCACAGATTTTCAATGGGGTTTAAGTCTGGGCTCTAACTAGACCATGCAAGGAAATTTACCTTTTCTACTTCAATCACTGTGTGGTCATTTTTACTGTGTGCTTTGGGTCATGGTCATGTTGGAAGGTAAACCTTCTTCCCATTGACAACTTTCTGGCAGAGTTCAGCAGATTTTGTTTAAGAACGTGATGGTAATTTGCCCCATCCATTTTCCTTCTATCCTGACAAGTGTTCCAGTCCCTGCTGCAGAGAAACACCCCCATGACAGGATATTACCACCTCCATGCTTTATTGTAGAAATGGTGTTATTTGGATGTGAGCTGTATTGGATTTCCACCAGACATATTGTTTGGTTTTGAGGCCAAATAATTAAATTTTAGTCCCATCTGACCATAGCACCTTTTTCCATGTGGCCTCAATTTTCAAGGTGTGTTTTGGCAAAGCTCAGTTGTGACTGCATGTGGCCTTTTTTGAGGAGTGGCTTTTTTCTTGCAACCCTCCCAAACAAGCCACATCTGTGGGGAATTTGTGATATTGTTGTCACATGCACACATTGGCCACTTTTTGTCAAATTCCTGCAACTGCTTCAGAGTTTCTGTAGGCCTCTTGGTAGCATCTCTGACTAGTTTCCTCCTGGAATGAAGTCCTGATCCAGGGAGGGTCTGTGCTGTACCAAATACCTTCCACTTCTTAATAATAGACTTCACTGTGCTTCTAGGCATTGATAAAGCCTTTGAATGTTTTTGTATCCATCTCCTGACTTGTGCCTGTCCACAACTTTATCCCGGAGATCTTTTGACCGTGCCTTTCCACCCATAGTTGATTGTTTGCTTCAGTTGCACTACCAGGGACTAAAATGCTCCAGGAAAGCTCTTTTCATGCTGAGCTAATTTAAATGACCACAGCTGATCACAGTTAACTGTCAAATGGCTTTGTGTGCCATTGAGAAGGTGATTAGCTACGCCTAACTGAGTTTTTTTCTGACATGTTGACGTTATATCTTTCACTTGGATATTATAAATTGCCCTGAATAAATACAGCTGGATAAAACAAAAACTGTACCTGTTTTCATTTGAGGCTGCAAAACAACAAAATGTGTTTTTTTTATTTTTGAAAGGAGGTGATTTTTTTCTATACCCACTGTACTAATGTTAGCAGCATAAGGATTAAAAATAGTCAATGTGCATTTAGACAGGGAAGTTCCGCTTTAGGTGGTGGGGTAGTTGATTGTTTCCAATACAATAGGATGAGTAATCCAGGTTTTTAGTCAATTATGTTTAATCATTGCCATATGGTACTGTTTATTTGCCAATAAAGCAGACCTTCATCCCCCCATCCAGACAACCAGCCTGGTCATAAGAGAAGATGGTGGCACAGGGCCACCATTTCCTCTTCCGTATGAATGTATTTTATAATAACTACATTAACTTAATTAAAGCAATCAATGAGGAAAGTAACTCAGAACTGATAGTGGGTACAGACTGATGGACAGTGAATGACTGTGCACGGCAGTGGGTGGATTCCCAAGCCACTATTGAAACTGAATAGTGGCTATGGATCCGCTCACTACTATCCACTGTCATTCAAAAATGAAGCAGACCCGATGGGGAACAAATTTCTCAGTTCCCCATCAAGCTCCGCTTACCTTCACTTTAAAACTTGTTAGGGTGACAGTAAAGTGGCCGGGGAGTGAGGGAGCGCGCTGAAAAAACATTGTACAGTATGGACACTTCTTCTGCAGTGTTGGCATCAACAGATTCATGTATTGGTCCCTGACAGGTACATGAATTGTGTGCAAGCACCGTCACCTTTTGGTGCTGCGCTCCAAGGGTATTCTCAGTTATGAATTTAACAGTATATATTTTAGTCCTAAGTGCAATAATAAAAAATATTTTCTCTTTAAAAATTTAGTTTTGTTTGGGTTCGGATGAGAACTTTTTGCTTCGATTATTCCTAAAAGCATTGTAAGTTCCTAGGAATTGCCTAGAAACATAGAACGCTGTTCGTTTGGTGGTCCAGGGACAACATACAGCCCTCCAGTGTTATGGTGCTGGTCCTTATATCTATGTAAAGGAAATCAGTTTTTTCAAATAATGTTCATTCTCTGCCTTTACCCACAGATTTATGTGAGCGTGAAGCTAAGAATCAAATCCAAACCTAAAGCAATGATTCACTGTTTATATGACTAAATATCATTGTTGACATGCTTGGCACCACTAGTACTCTCCAGTGATTCCAATGAATCAAATGCAGGTGGTTTCTGACCCTCTACGTGAGGCCTCACTGGCAAGGTCCTAAGTCAAATGCAAGACAGTCAACTTTATAAATCAAACTACTCTTTGTATCCAGCATTGTAGTGTTTCCAACTCTAGTCCTCAAGGGCCACCAATATGTCATGGTTTCTACAAGTTCAGGCAGATACCAAGCTTTACTGATTACTCACACTGTATAACAAGCTCCTTATTATTTCACCTGAGTCTATGACAAGAGACCTGGAAAACCAGACCCTTTAAACCCCATGCACACTATTAGATTTTCTGCAGATTTTTGTCTTCGGATTTACCAAAACCATATATTATGAGGTCAAACCTTAAGAGTTTCAATTTGTATGCAATAAGGCAAGCCTTTGCACTGCATGATTTTGGTAAATCTGAAGACAAAAATCTCCAGAAAATGTGGTCTGAGGACTGATTTGGAAACCCTTCTGCAGTATTAGAAATAATATAGAAAGTTAGAAATAAGATAAGCAGCACTTTGGTATAACATACAGTATAGATCCCAGTCAGCCGAAGTCCACAAAATGAATGCTTCTCTATACTAAAACTAAATGCCCAATTCACACCCAAAGTCAGACTAAACAAAGCTTTGTTTGGAATGAGATAGCCCTAATTCCAATAATTTTACAATTATGATCTCACAATTCTAATATTCACTTTAATATTCCCTTTAACAAATTATATCAGATGGCCGTGTGACTGTGAATCCTTAGAGCGCTTGAGAATGTTTTGATCATAGAGCTACGTCCAAAAAAGTATATGTATCATGCCCAGGAGCTTTCAATCTAACCTCTGCCCTTGATCTTGCAGCATACTATTGGTGATGTGTACTAAGTATCATCTAGCATCTATCCCCGAGTTCAGTCACAACCAGACGCTATCACAATCCTATTCACCAAAGAACACACTTCTCATTCTACAATGTGTAAGCATAGAGATCAGTATTATGTTTGCAGTATTATTGCCACCTGCTTCAGTAATTTAACCCTTCCGGCACTGACTTTATAGGCTGACAGAGAGTTAACAAAAAAAAGCACAATTCTACTTGTGGAGAGGCCTCATCTGTAGTTTTTCAAACTCATTTATCAGCTGGAATTACAGAAATTAGCAAGGCTAATTTACTGTCACGATTGAAAACTGGGCAGATTTGGAATTTCTTAATGGCCTTGGAAAAGAGACCTTTGTGCCCACTCGAGCACAGTCACAGCTTTTTAAGTCCCGCTCAGAGATTTTTTTTTCTTCTCTTTTTTGTGAATGCAGCATTTTGTAGCCAACACAAACGCCAGGCTGAAAAATAATGTAAGAAACTAGGAATGAAGAGAGCTTAGCTGTACGCTGAGCCTGTTATTTTAAAGTTGAAATAACTTTGCCTTCTGTAGATTCACAGACAAAGAAAGTTTGAAATGCAAAACATGTCCAAGTCTCTCTCTCATTGCAGCATGAAAAGCCCTTAAAATATGCCAGAATGCTAGTAATGGACTTATTAGAAGGATAAAGGGAAACTTAAAACAGAATTCCTGGATGTTTAGCAATGTCTAAGAGTTCTAGTCTATGTACACTTTCTTAGCAGCATAAAAGCAACATGTACAATACCGTTCTCTGCACTGTGTAGAATACATCAATCACAACACAAAGTAAGCCTAGTATTCAGGGTTTGGTTAAGATCCACAAATTCAACTTAGCAAAACTTTCTATAATATTCTAAGAAGAAAACATGGAGGTTAATACTGAATGCAAATTATAACAGCTTCAAGTTATGGTGAGATGAAGATAAGGCAGATGGCAATATAGATTTTTTTTCAGCTTATTTCTTAATGAAGGTAAGGTCACACAGCGCCTATTAAATAATTCAAAAGCCATTCTGCATGCACAGTTAAAGTCTGTATTCTTCTAATCCATTACGGGGGCCATGTATAAAAAATAATGCATTTAATAAAAGAACAAGTAGGCATTGGGCTATGTTTTTTACAAGTGTAGCTGATGTCCTCTTCTGACTGAATAACTCTAAAAATGACCCATATGTTGGCATTTCTCTGCCACACTTGTTGGCATTTCTCTGCCACACTGTGCTTACACTTATATTGGCCAGCATGAGATGAGCTCAACAGCACAAACATAAAAAGTTATTGGCTCAGGATTTTTGAAGCTGGTAGTGGTGGGGCCACTTTCTTAGTCCAAAGGCTTCTTGAAGGCATGTTGACCCCAGTATGAATGGTCTAAGCTCTCTGGTTTTGTACCACTTGCATGCAGAAAAAATTAGGTTCAGTGTGACAACCAGGGAACTAGCAGAAGAGATTTAGGAATGCTGGACCCCCTATTTTTTATACTATAGGTTTGCTTTAGCCACTGTTTAGACTGGCAGATGGGTGGAGGGGAATTAAAAATAGGCGGTTGAGTCGTAGTATTACCACCCTTCCCCACCCCATCCACCTTAACATGGCCCCCAGAGCAGGTAGTATACATGCCGCTGCAAAAATTATATTATGTCATGTTTGGCAGGTGGTACCACTGCCAAATGCAACCCAACTGCAACTGTTTTAACCATTAAAAGGTCACATTGTGCTGAAATTGCATACATTAGATGTTGTAACAGTCATCTCGGTGGTGGCATGTGTAAATGAGGCCTTAACATAAACCTTTTCATTCTATATGATGGCCAGTGTAATGCAGGCATGCGAATCGCTGGAGAGGAAGCTGGACCTGAGGATCTGCAATACAAGGATCTCCTTCTTACCTTTTTTCCTGTAGATCTGTACTTTGTACACCTTTCCTGCTGTTTCTTACACAGTTTAAAAAAATTAGCTGAAAGACTCCTGCAAAAGAAGACCTTTTATCTTCATCTCTCCGATTGCCTGTTCTCTACCTTTCCTCTTTTCCAGTGCTGAAGCCTCCGTCAGTCTTTTCCCACATTTGACACTTCTGGGAGTTTAATACCTGTGCCAACCTGCTGTTGGGGGATGGAGCCACACCATGCGGCAAAGGAGACAGCTCAAAAAGTGTTGAATGGCAAAAAGACCAATGGCGAAACAGAAGGTGTAAAAACCCAGGTCATCAGAAAGGTGAATATAAGAGCTCTTCTCTTAAAGGAGAATTTCAACTTAAAGTTATTGTAAAGGCAGAGGTTTTTTCTTCATCTAAATGCATTCTATGCATTTAGATAAAAAAACTTCTGTGTGCAGCAGCCCCCCTCATACTTATCTGAGCACATCTCTATCCAGCGATGTTGCAGGAGTGTCTCGGTGTCAGTGAGCCAATAAGGAGAGAGAGGGGGTGGGTTCTAGCCGCGGCTCCAAGTCTGAATGGACACACAGAGCTGCGGCTCAGCTCAGGTGCCCCCAGAGCAAGCTGCTTGATGTGGGGGCACAAGTCAGGAGGGAAGGGCTAGGAGCACAGGTGAGGGACCTGAGAAGAGGAGGACATGGGGGACAAAACCACTGCACAGAGCAGGTAAGTATAACATGTTTGGTTTATTTAAGCAAAAAAAAAAGGAGACTTTAGTATCAGGTTTCCCTTAGTTACAATGGTGGCTCCTGCACCCAATAGGATGGATGGATCAGCCTCGAGGGCCCAACATCGCGGGTTGCCTGGACAGGTAAGTGTCCTTAATAAATTCAGCAGCTTCAGTGTTTGTAGCTGCTGACTTTTAAATAAAAATAATGTTTGCGGCTGGAACACAGCTTTAAGAACTACCTGCCCTTAATTCAGACAAGCATTTGCACCAGTATTGGTAACAATACAGAGAAATGCAGCAAATTAGAGTAGTTCTTACTACTGCAACTTTAAAGGGTAAGTTCACCTTTAGTAATATGTTACACCCATATACAGGGTGTAACACGTAACATATTACTAATGCAGCAGTCTCGCACCCCCTCCCCTGATCCCCCACTGTGACAGCAGGTGGGGAATCCACTACCTGCACCCACTGACACAATTTAAAAACAGTGCGGCTGTGCAGGGTCAAACACAGTGATCTGTAAGTTAATGAACTACCAAGTCTTGTGTGCCACTGTGGCAGACAGCTTGTAGTTCTCAATCAACTACCAGGGTGCTCATCAACGCCCGCGTAGTTTACTGACACTTCCTGCAGCTGAGAAACAGTCTGCCCATACGGGAGGTACTTGTAGACAGATTTCAGATGTGTCTACAGAAGCTTGACATTGTACCTGCGATCTATTGATTGCGGGTGCAATGCTTTGTAGGCTCCATGGTAAAAAAAATAATAAACGTCAATATTTTTACATGGTAAATCATGTGCATTTTTTTTTCAAAAGGTGACCTTAGCCATTTAGAATCTCTCACTATGGTAGTACCCAGTTCTTGAAGAATTACCACCAATTCTCAGATTAGGAAACTGGTGGTAATTAGGATCAGCTTTTAGTTGGCTTACAGAGGTACACCAGTGTGCAGAGCAGGTCATACCTGTGCTGGGAAGCTGTCATAAGTGTGACAGCTTCCCATATAGTGCTGTATCCCCAGTCCTACTCAGCTGTCAATCGGGAGAGTCAGAGACACTGACCGATACACTGAAGTCCCTGTTACTTAGGTTGGAAGAAGGGTGATCTTGTGAAACCTGAGGCTATCCTTTTGTTGGGTCTCAGTGTATACATGCCTCTTTCCCTGAGTGGGTTTCCTTGACTTGCAGTGCTAAAAGAGGGGGCATCTTTGCTTTTAATTGTTATTGTCTGATATTTCTCTCTATGCTCTACCCATCAACACCTGCAGAAGAACAGTAAAAACAAGTGGTGGCTGGTGCTCGATTTTTGGGGGGTGGCAAACAAACCTCCCTCCCTCACTCGCCTTGACACCACCACAAACCCCTTATGTGCGGGAGACGGACGGGAAGGCATCCTTACCTTAGAAGATGATGAAGATTGAGGATGAGGGGTAGGGTTGCTGCTCCTCGCTCCAGCTGAGGGAAGAGCTGGCGGTTTTCCTCCCGGATGGGGCCATTGCTTGTCCTCCCTGCCGAACAGGAAGTGGGGCCTGAGATCCGATTGGCCAGGAGTCCTAAACTCCCTGGCCAATCAAGTCTCAGGACCCGCTTTCTGATTGTCCAGGAGGAGAATCAGGAAGACAATAGCAAATACTAATTCGCACAACTGAGTGGGCTCAGGGTGCAGTGCTCTGCGCCCAAGCCCACCCTTTTTTTTAGCCAATTAGAGCCTCGGGCTCTAATCATGTGCTTCCAAAAAAAACCCCATTGAAAACCATGCGTCCGGCACCCTGCATGAAGATTAGAGGCCAAGCGCATAGATACGGGGGGCAGCGCCCCTGCGCCCCTAATGGAATGGCTATTACTGGGACGGACCAAATAAATGGAATGGCTATTACTGGGACGGACCAAATAAAGTGACACCAGATGATGACACCACTTCCCCATACAGGGATGTATGGGTAGTCATGTTGATTGTGCAAGCACTGTAATGTTTCAGCTGTTACATTGTATATTTGTAATTTATGACATTTTAACTGGATATAAAAAATGTGTTTTTTTTTTATATAGTTAGACAGTGATGATCTCAGACTGACACTTCCCATTCACTTGTAATTGGACATGCAGCATTTACCTGTGGATGATCGGCCCTGGATGCAGACTGTCAAATGATATGTTAATCATTGCAGAGCTACAATAATTTGTCTATTTAATATCTTCTGCCTAAATTTCATCTTTAAGCTAGTCTCGTTCACAGAAACATCTAAAAAAATAGTTAAAAAGCTACAATGTTATTTTATGCAAAAGTTAGACTAAAGAGTTGTTCCTCCCTGATTTTCTTTTTCACAGTTGTCTTATTTCTATCAGTATTGCAGATAGCATGTGCCAGGTTCTATATACCAATTATAGAGCATTTCTGAAATAACAAGGTTTAAATGGGTTCTTTTTAATTTTGTGGCCATTTGGTTTACTTTGCTATCCATTTCCTTTCACAAGGTCCCTGGAGCTATTAGGCCCACACGAGCCTGCCCTGCACACACAGCCTCAATGGGCACCTTGTTTAAAGTGACTAACACCTTTTTGTTTCCATCCCGAAACCTACTGACACATAAGCCACTTATGTGCACTGTGCACACTCTCAGGCGATGTACACAGAGGCATATATTTTCATGACATTAAAAAAATACAGTGAAGGGGAAAAAAAAACCTAACACAAACCAGACAACCTTTTGGGGTTTAACCTTTTCCCTGCTGGACACACTGAAGAGACGCCTAACAAAATACTGAAAGCAATTTAAGACTAGCTTAGAAATATGACGTATCAGAGCTGCTCAGAAGCCTTGGCCACATATTTGGCTACTATATGATGTGAAGCAGGTGCAAAAACAGAAATCGTGTGACTAGAATAGCTCTTTTGATATGGTAGATTTTATGTGCATTTACATATATTCATTTAGTCAGCGTGGAAATGAACAATGTGACACCTGGTTACTTTTCACCAGGTTGAACTATTTGAGTGTTTTTCTCCCATAAAGAATGTCTGTCACCATTCACAGCTACACACAGTGCTATATGCACACACCTATATAGTCAAATCGTTTTGACAAGCCATTAATCTCTCTTGGTTTTCATTGCTATTTCTGGATATAATAACCTAAATTGTCACGTGTTTTCTTCACTGACCCGTTTTCTAGCAATCTCCGCCAAATCATGTACATGTACACGATTGACTGCAAGTGGTTATCAAAATTTTCAGCTCTGTAACATAAAAGCAATTCTAGCAGCTAATTAGCCTCTGGTGCCTCTCCGTGCTCTCCCATCCTGGCGGGGAGCATGGCATGCAATCCAGTGGTTGCATCGGATTATAATGGATGTGACCGGAGACTGGATCGTCTCCGATCACCTCTATGGTCTAGGAGCCCATGGTATGTATGTGAGACACTCAGGCTGCTAGGAAGTGTAGTCCTGCGCCTGCTGCAGTGAGTGTTGGATGGGAAGGAGCCCGTCCACGCTCCAGACAATGACAGATAAGAGCAGAAGATCCGGGGAGCTGCACATCAGAACAAGACTGACTGTGTAGACAAGTGGCAGCCTCAGACTGGACCCCCACCAGGCCACATCCCCAACGCATTTCACTCTACCCACTGGAGCTTACTCATGGTGATCCCCATTAGTAAGCGCCAGTGGGCGGAGTGAAACGTGTTGCAAGCATGGCCTGGCGGGAGTCCAGGCCAAGATTGACACTTGTCTACACAAAACCTGGTCTTGTTCTGATATGTGGCTCCTGGGATCTTCTGCTTTATGGTCTAGGAGACCAGAAGCGGCAAGCTTTTTCTTTACTTCTGGTTAGGGAAGATGTAAATACTGCCATTTTTTTGGGAAAGCACGAGATCAATGGAGGTTTTTTTTTTTGTTTTTTTGGCTTTCAAGAGTACAGGAAAGATCTGGGGTGGTATAGACCCTAGATGTCTCCATAACGAGGACCTGCCATGCTTTTTTTCTATCACAAGAGATGTTTACATTTTCTTGTGATAGGAACAAAAGTGATAAAAATGAATAAATAAAAATAAAGGTTATCCCAAAAAATATGTTACCGGCGCAAAAAAACTAAAAATATAAATCAACAACCTAGTTTGCTGCAATCATATGCATGCCACCCTAAGGGTAGAATATTAAAGAATAATGTAATAGATGGATTGCGCTAACTTTTCTAAATTGTAATACAGTTTAGAAAAGTTAGTGCAATCCATCTATTAAATAAAAATAAAGGGATAGTGTAAAAATACAAAAAAAATTTATAAAAGAAATAATTAAAAAAAATAAAAATGTTGAAAGCGCCATGTCCCTCACAAAGGCAAATGAATACGTAGGACATACGCACATATGTAAACGGTGTTCACACCACACGTGAGGTATCTGCACGAACAGTATAGTGAGAGCAATAAGTCTAGTGCTAGACCTCCTTTTTAACACTAAACTGGTAACCTGCAAAAAGTTTTCAAATGTCGCCTATGTAGATTTTTAAGTAATGTAGCTCCAAAAGTATTAAAGCCTTCAATAAGTTTGACTCCCAGGCAACCTACAAAGACAGCTGGGGCAGTTTCTACATATTTCAGTTTTAGATATAAATGCAAATTGTAGATGATCTTCAACAAATAATTTAAAATAACATGTTTGCATGACCATAGATGTGGGGCACTCCACACCAAATGTCTGGCTCTGTCAGTGAAGACTCGTTTGGCCAATGGAGGAAGAAAACCAAAAAGTATTGGTAAGAACTGACAACTTAAATTGATTGTAGGAAAAATGTTTATATAGAAAAAATAACAAACATGTTATACTTACCTGCTCTGTGCAGTTGTTTTGCAAAGAGCAGCCCCGATCCTCCTCTTCTTGGGTCCTCTGCCGGCGCTTTGGGCCCCTTCCCCTTGCTGAGTGTCCCCATAGCAACCATTTGCTGTGGGGGCACTCCTGCATGCTCGCTCTCGAGCCGACTCTCTGCGTCCGTAGGAAACAAAGAGCGTGGCTCAGCCCTGCTCCTGCCTAGCTGGCTGTGATTGACAGCAGCTGGAGCCAATGGCTCACTAGGGAGAGCCTCGGGTCTCATGCACATCACTGGATAGAGATCGGGCTTAGGTAGGCATTGGAGGAGCTGGGGGGGGGGGAGCTGCACAGTGAAGGTTTTTTTACCTTCATGCATAGAATTCATGAAGGTAAAAAGCCTTCAGCCATTACAACCATTTTAGGAGCCAAGTACCACTGTAGCACAGCCCCGCACTTTACACCTGCAGGAACTGTTTAACTGTCAGGTTGGTGAGGGTTGTTTACTGGGCAAATTGGTGAGCTTGATTAGGTATCTAGTGTTCTTGTTGTCTTTCAGAACAGAATAAACTCTCATTCCTAATAACCCTTGCAAGCTCTGCTACATCCATACTGCAGACAAGAGCCAAAAATTGGGGCTTGCATGATCCTTCATTCAGGAGAGGTACAAACTGCTTACTGGCATGTAAAAATTGAATAATCTATCAAGGAATGTATTTGTATTAATAGCTTTTGCAGGCCAATGCCTAGTTAAAAGAAATCTAGATTTCTCACCAACATTACCAGAATTATTCCGAGACTTAAAGGGGTTGTAAAGGTATTTTTTTTTTCCTTCACTGTGCAGCTCGTTTTGCACAGAGTGGCCCCGAACCTGCTCTTCTGTGGTCCCTCGGTGGCTGTTTCAGCTCCTCCCCGCAAGAACTAACCACCTTAATGCGAGCTCCCTCGCATGGTGGTTAGTTCTTGTGGGCACGCTCCCGTGATACAGCCGGCGGCTATAGCCGCTTACTGTATCACTCGGCCCCGTCCCCCGGCGCGCCGCGTCATTGGATGTGATTGACAGCAGCGGGAGCCAATGGCTGCGCTGCTTTCAATCCATCCACTGTAGCCAATCAGCGGCCCGGCTGAGCGGCGAAATGGATGTCGGGAGCGAGCAGCAGATTTTCGAGGTGTAAGGTAAGTAAAACGGGGGGGCTGGAGGCGGCGGTACTGTCGGAAGTTTTTTCACCTTAATGCATAGAATGCATTAAGGTGAAAACATTTTTACCTTTACAACCCCTTTAATCTTTTTTTGATAAAAAAAATGGCCTTACCTGCACAGTATATCAGAATATCACATGAAAAAGGATGTTGGATTTGACGATACAGAACAAAAAGCAGGTGATGTAGATTAGGGGCATGGCACAGAACTGTCCTGAGAATTCACACAATCATGCTGGCAAATTTGTGAGGAAACAGTCATATGACTTTACTTATTGCAGCAGGGCAACTTAAACTATGTAGACAAAAATACATTGGCTGCCAATAACCAAGTTTCAGTAAGTAATATGTCTTCATTTCAGAACTTTCTGATTAAGAGAATTATATTAATGCATTCAATGGCCAATGTATACTTTGGGAATGGTTCATTTATTTCATCCTCAAACTTCCTGAGAGATTATTAAAGCCTAAATGAAGTTTTCAAAGCTCAGTGGAGCTCAGATGGCCTACATCAAAGACAGATTTATTTAGTCTGCTGCTTTTATTATTAAAATATTGACAGACACATACTGGATTTTGCACTTTTGAAGATCTGATCTAAGATCAAGTGTACACCAAAACATGCCAAAATCATTCTACCACACTGCTTATTAAGGGCCACAGAAAGGCAGAGTCATTAAATTTCATAAAGATCCATGTTCTGTCCATGTCTATTTAAAAAGATGTGTAAGCTAAATTAACAGCTGCTTGGAAGGCATAGCATTATTTCCTCTGCTATGAACAGATGAAACATTTCTCAGGACATAACATTTTCTGTATAGTATACCAGAAAGAGTACAAGTCTCTGTATACTGATATTATTATAATCCTCTTGGTTACCTAATTACAATCAGGCTAGATGACAGTTACGTGTAGTTCTGCTGCTCAGTCTTTTGCCAGGTGCCTGTGTAAATGGTAAAAAGAGTTATGGTGCACGTAAGAACTGGAATTTTTTTTTTCTCTTTGTACAAGTGCCCGCTCCTATGTGTGCCATCATTTACGTGGTGGTGGGGTGAGAATCCGCACCTGCCACATCTCTGAAAAAAGAGGAGCTTTCTGGCAAGAGCTCTGCAATACAAATGTGCACTGACGTTTCAAATGTACTGGGAACTGCAGATTTGCTACCGTAGTCCCAGACATAAGGAATATATACAGATGAATACACAAGAGTCGTGCTTTAACAAATTACAACTCTAATTCCAAAAAGTAGGGACGCTTAGTAAAATCTACATGAAAACAGAATGCAATAATTTGCAAGTCTTTTAAACCCATATTTTATTCACAATAGAAAACATACCAATTGTTTAAACTGAGAAAGTGTACCATTTTAAAAAAAAAGCTAGGTCATTTTAAAATTGATAGCAGCAACACGTCTAAAAAAAAAAAAAAGTTTAGACAGGGTAACACATAACTGGGAATGTAAATTGTACTAACGAGGAAGAGCTGAAAGAACATTTTGCAACTAATTAGGTTTATTAGCAACAAGTCAGTAACATGATTGGATATATAAAAAAAAATGTCGAACAATTTTTGAATGTTGCTCAGAATAAAATTGTCACAAGTTTTTGAAAAATGCAGAAAAAAAAAGAAAATTATTATTTTTTTATACTAGGTTGTCAATTTAATAGGATATTTCTCACATGCACAATGAGCATACTTAGAATTACACCCCAAAACACATTATGCTACTCCTCCTCAGTATGGGGATACCATGTGTATGAGACTTCTTCACTGTCTGGATGGATTATATACTAGACATTGCATAAACTGTTAATTTGGATTTTTTTGTCATACTACTGGAGCATCTTATGGCACGAATTGGAATTATGAGCTTTTGCAGAATAGGTGGGACCCACTGATGTCACTGAAAGTGGCTGGAAGGTAGGGAATAAGGTACATGTATTTATACATTTTTTTTTTTTAAACTGCGTTCACTGAACTCATCTGGCAGCGATGGGGGGGGGGGGGGGGGGCTTCAACACAAATGATGGGCAAACATGAAAGGGGGGCTGCACTTTTAAAATGCATGAGATTCGGGTGTGTCTGTAGTTCTGTTCAGCCACTTCTGTATGTCTGCGCTGTACCGCTATTGTTCAACTAATAGGTTTTAACAGGTGTAAATTCTATTTTCCTTGACAAAATCATTTATGATTTATATAGCAGTTGAGGACAGAAATGTATATTTGCTCGTAGTATCAGGCAATAGCTATTATAGTCAAAACCAGCATTAGGTAAAAATATGACAACTGGAACAACTGCATGACCCTAGCATGACCTGGACGTGAATGCACTGTAATCTCTGTAAACCATTTCAGTCATCTTGACTACATACCTCAGGGAGGCCTACTTGGAGTATGTAAAACGACTGATGACTAATACCAGATGCCAAATTTATGTGAGAATATAAACGCGGAGCTGGTCGGAAACATATGCCCGAGATGTAATTATCTGTACCTCCAGCACAGAATGTGTACATGCAAACTGTTACATGGCGTTCAAGGCTGTCCACTGAGGAGGAATATTGTAATGCTTTTAAAATACTTAGCAAGCATAAATTGCAGGCTCTAGCTCAAATAACTGAATTTCAATGGCTTGAAAAGCCTTTGGCATTCTGAAAATGTTTATAAATTTCCAAAATATTTGGGAAAATCAGAAACATATGGCTCAACACGTTTGTACTGAAAAGGGAAGCCTTTTCTTTTTAAACAAAGGTATTAGGCTAAAATGTAAATGGAGCCCATCTGCTGTGAGTCATAACTCAGAAATATAAGGTTGGCCTTGTGGTAATCGGCTGTTAGACGCACTATAGGCATTGCCGTCCTACTCCTGGAGTAAGCATGTTTACATTAAATAAACGGAATCAATCTTCAATGAAATCATCGCTATCTACAACAGTGACCCAAAAAAGAACTATGTTTACCAATGTGAAAAAAAAAGCAGTCCAGTTACCATGTGAACGTCGGATAACGGATTATACGTGATCTAACTGTTCGCACAAACCAGATAAACTTATCATGGAGTTTAGTAAACACCTGATGACAGCAAGGTTAACCTTTACAAGGCGTCTTTGTGCCCACATAGATCTACAGTTATTTTAATGCAGAGCTGTCACATCACAGCACTGGAGAGCATACTAAAACAACACAGAAATGACATTGTTGTAGTGGTTAACAGTACAAAAACAGTGTGATACATTGCAATTCTGCATCACAAAGTTATAGATTTGTGTTTGTATTACATAAAAGAATTAACAGTGACATTTGCTGATTCAGCCAAATACACTGTGATCCATCTATAAAACATATTTTGCTTAACAAATGTCTGAGCAGTTGCTCAGTGTTTGTGAACAATCCCTGTAATGTGTCTAATATGTTTACTTCTTATGATCACCAACCAGGGGCGTTGCTAGGTAGCAAAAAGACCAGGGGCTTCAGCCCGAAGTCAGAGCCCAGCACCGGGGGGGGGGGGGGGGTGATGGTGCGGCAGACGGTGGGGTTGTATGGAGGGGGGTGTTACCTACCTGACATACACTGACCTACCTGACACACACTGACCTACATGACATACCTGAAACGTACTAATCTACCTGACATACACTGACCTACATGACATGCACTGACCTACCTGACACACACTAACCTACCTTGGTGACATACACTGACCTACATGACATACCTGAAACTTACTAACCTACCTGACATACACTGACCTACCTATCTAACATACACTGACCTACATGACATACACTAAACTACATGGCTGACATACACTGACCTACATGACATACCTGACACGTGCTGACCTACCTGACATGCACTGACCTACCTGACATGCAATGACCTACCTAACATACACTGACCTACCTATCTGACATACACTGACCTACCTGGCTGACACACAATGACCTACATGACATACACTGACCTACCTGACCCACACTGACCTACTTGACCCACACTGACCTACATGACATACACTGACCTACATGACATACACTGACCTACCTGAGACACACTGACCTACATGACATACACTGACCTACCTGAGACACACTGACCTACCTGGTTGACATACACTGACCTACATGACATACCTGACACGCACTGACCTACCTGACACACACTGACCTACCTATCTGACACACACTGACCTAATTGATACACTGACCTACTTACCTGACACACACTGACCTACCTATCTGACCTACCTGGCACACACTGACCTACCTATCTGACCTACCTGACACACACTGGCCTACCTATCTGACCTACCTGACACACACTGACCTACCTATCTGACCTACCTGACACACACTGACCTACCTATCTGACACACACTGACCTAATTGATACACTGACCTACCTACCTGACACACACTGACCTACCTATCTGACCTACCTGACACACACTGACCTACCTATCTGACCTACCTGACACACAGTGACCTACCTATCTGACCTACCTGACACACACTGACCTACCTATCTGACATGCACTGACATGCACTGACCTACCTGCCCTTGCCCCCTTAAAGCCTAAGTTTATTTATTTAAAATTAGCCAAGGGGCAGTCAAATCATCAATTGCAGCCACTGTGCCCGTCAAATGCAGCCACTGTGCCCCGTCAAATGCAGCCACTGTACCCCATCAATTGCAACCACTGTGCCCCGTGAAATGAAGCCACTGTGCCCGTCAAAAGAGAGAAGAGAGAGAATAGAGACAGAGAAGAAGAGAGAGAGAAGGAGAGAAGGGGAGAAAGAGAGAAAGCGAGAGAGAGAAGGAGAGCGAGAAACAGAGAGAGAGAGAGTGACACCTTTTTTTTTTATCTTCGTTCTGTCCCACTCCCAGTCAAAGCCACCATGGCTGTTATTCAGCGTGACTCTGGAGGTTGAGGGAGAAGGAGGCGTCGCCGTGCCGGTGTTCTCTTGAGAGAGGGGGTGCTGACACAGAGGGGGGTGGTGCTGACAGAGAGGGGGAGTGCTGACGGGGGGGTGCTAAAAGAGGGGGGTGCTGACACAGAGGGGGGTGGTGCTGACATAGAGGGGGAGGGCTGACGGGGGGGTGCTAAAAGAGGGTGTGGGCTGACAGAGAGGGGGGCGCTGACAGAGGGGGGGTGGGCTGACAGAGAGGGGGGCGCTGACAGAGAGGGTATGGACTGACAGAGAGGGGGGTGCTGACAGAGAGGGTATGGACTGACAGAGAGGGGGGTGCTGACAGAGAGGGTATGGACTGAGAGGGGGGTGCTGACAGAGAGGGGGGTGCTGACAGAGAGGGGGGTGCTGACAGGGGGGTGGGTTGGCAGGGAGGGGGGTGCTGACAGAGAGGGGGGTGCTGACAGGGGGGTGGGCTGACAGAGAGGGGGGTGCTGACTGGGGGGGTGGGCTGACAGAGAGGGGGTGCTGACAGAGAGGGGGTGGGCTGACAGAGAAGGGGGTGGGCTGACAGAGAGGGGGGTGCTGACTGGGGAGGTGGGCTGACAGAGAGGGGGGTGCTGACTGGGGGGGTGGGCTGACAGAGAGGGGGGTGCTGACAGAGAGGGGGTGCTGTCATGGGGGTGGGCTGACAGAGAGGGGGGTGCTGACTGGGGGGGTGGGCTGACAGAGAGGGGGGTGCTAACTGGGGGGGTGGGCTGACAGAGAGGGGGGTGCTGACAGAGAGGGGGGTGCTGACTGGGGGGTGGGCTGACAGAGAGGGGGGTGCTATCATGGTGGTGGGCTGACAGAGAGGGGGGTGATGACTGGGGGGGTGGGCTGACAGAGAGGGGGGTGCTGACAGGGGGGTGGGCTGACAGAGAGGGGGATGCTGACAGGGGGGGTGGGCTGACAGAGGGGGGGTGGGCTGACAGAGAGGGGGGTGGGCTGACAGAGAGGGGGGTGGGCTGACAGAGAGGGGGATGCTGACAGGGGGGTGGGCTGACAGAGGGGGGTGCTGACAGGGGGTGTGGGCTGACAGAGAGGGGGGTGCTGACAGAGGGGGGTGCTGACAGTGGGGGGTGGGCTGACAGAGGGGGTGCTGACAGGGGGGGTGGGCTGACACAGAGGAGTGGGCTAACAGAGAGGGGGGTGCTGACAGAAAGGGACGGGATGACAGAGAGGGGCGGGATGACAGAGAGGAGCACTCTGACAGGCTGGAGGAAGAGCAGATAACAGACCTCAGTAAAGAGGAGACACATCGCGCGCCAGGCAGGGAGGCGGGACTCCGGGCGGCCGAGATCATCCACAGTCCAGCCCAGCCCCGCCTCCACATGTGACCAGTCACCACCTCCACCGGGCCAATCAGACATGTCCGCCGCCTGCACAGCAAATCACAGAGCGCCCGCTGCCCAGCCCTCGACAGTGAGTGTAACAGATGTCAGTGGGCACGGGAATCGGGATGCGCCGCTCTCGATCTTCCGGCCGGGGCCACTGGTCACAGGACAGCTGAGCATCATGTCTATATGCAGCCCCGCTGCATAACTAAGCAGGGAGAAGAGGTGAGCGCTGCGGGGGGGAGGTGGCGGTCCGATGGCTCAGTGCTTGTACATGCCTGCTCTTCTCTCCTCCACCTCCAATGCCGCCCGCCGCAGCCGCGACCCGCCCGCTAGTTTCTCCTGCACACCCGCTGAGACTCGGGGCTATGGGCTCCACATTCGGGGCTCCAGCCTCGATAGCCACCCCCTGGCGACGCCTCTGTCACCAACTCTATTCAGTGATCATAATGCTGTGTTTTCCTGAAAAAACTTCAATCAATAAAAATATTTTTAAAAAGTACTGCATTAACGCCACTAGGCGGAGCTGACAATTCTAAGTAATAAACATATTAGAGCCCTTTCACACTGGGGCGGTTTGCAGGCGTTATTGCGCTAAAAATAGCGCCTGCAAACCAACCTAAAACTGCCTCTACTGTTTCTTCAGTGTGAAAGCCTGAGGGCTTTCACACGGAAGCGGTGAAGCGGTGCGCTGGCAAAAAAACTCCTGCAAACCGCATCTTTGGAGCAGTGAAGAAGCGGTGTATTCACCGCTCCTAAACCGCTCCCGCCCATTGAAATCAATGCGAGCGGTTTTAACCCTTTTTCGGCCACCAGCGGGGGTTAAAACCGCACCGCTAGCGGCCGAATACCGCCGCAAAAATGACGGTAAAGCAGTGCTAAAAATAGCACTGTTTTACCGCCGACACCCCCACCGCCCCAGTGTGAAAGGGGCCTTAGATCCCTTTCACACTGGGGCGTTTTTCAGGCGCTTTAGCATTAAAAAATGTGCCTGTAAAGCGCCTGAAAGAAGCCTCAACAGCAATACCAACGTGAAAGCCCGAGTGCTTTCACACTGAGACCCCTTTCACACTGGGGCAGTTTTCAGGCGCTTTAGCGTTAAAAAAAGTGACTGTAAAGCACCTGAAAGAAGCCTCATCTGCAATACCAATGTGAAAGCCCGAGTGCTTTCACACTGGGGCGCTGCGCTGGCAGGGCGTTAAAAAAAAAAGTCCTGCAAGCAGCTTCTTTGCAGCATTTGTGTTTTTGCCACCTGGCTGGGTGCGCCGATGGCCCATGCCCTTTCACACTGCCAACGCCTGAAAAACGCCCTAGTGTGAAAGGGGTCTTAAGCGGCGCTTTACCAGCGTTTTTCGGCGCTGGCAGTGTGAAAAGGCTCGGGCTTTCACATTGGGATTGCAGATGAGGCTTCTTTCAGGCGCTTTTTTTAACGCTAAAGCGCCTGAAAAACACCCCAGTGTGAAAGGGATCTTAGACACATCATGAATATTCTTGATGGTTGTGTGAATACTGATGCATTCCCACAGAAAATTATTTATAAATAGACCCAAATATATTAAGTAGGGTCCATGTGCTCTTTTAGTGTGACAACATCTCTTTACAGATGACCATACAGTCAGCCAACAAAATATTTATATTGGTAATTTTTTATGCTAAAGGATTTGTAACTGTCTGCAGATAGTCTTGTGACTCAGGCACCCCAGCCAGGCAGCGTAGTCAGGTCTGAAACCTCCATTTCAGCTACAGCAGCACCCCCAGCTTCCTGATAAGACATCATAAGGGAGAAAAAAAGAGCATAATGTCATCTCACTAGTCGCTATCTCCCTTCCTTGAGCACACTTCTTCAGAACCTGGTTGGCTACTAGTGCTGGCCCTCCCTCTCCCATCAGTTTCAGATATTTACACCAGGTTCTTTTATAAATACATTTAGGCCTCATGCACACAGGGTGTTTTTACAGATGCTTTTAGCAGCGTCAGACTTTTTTTTTTGCTGCTCAAAGTGGAGTTCCACCCAAAAAAAAAATTTCATCAAAGTGCATAAAAACCTCTTAATGCCTGTTGCTAGGGGGTCCCTCGTAATCTGCCTCCTTCAGCGCCTGGGCTCCTGACGTCATTTCCTTCAGCGCAGGAAGGGAGATCAGCTCTGCCCCCTCCCTCTAGACAATCATCTGGGACACGTCACAGGTCCCAGATTATTGCGCGGTCAGTCACGGTGCGCGGCACGGCACGCGCAGGTGCAGTGGGTGCCCGGCTGTGAAGCCCCAGATGGGAATCCACAGTTACAATGCCGGCGCCGCTGAGCGGAGGGGGAGACGAGCAGGGCTTTGATCCCCCTCATCGCTGGACCCCGGGAAAGTAAGTGTGCGATTATTAAAAGTCAGCAGCTGCAGTATTTGTAGCTGCTGACTTTTTTTTAAGCGGAACTCCGCTTTAAAAACGCCTCTCCATGTTATTCTGTGTCCATGCACACACAGGCTTTTTAGGAGCTGTAAGTGGCATAGGCGTTTTCAAGCTGTAAAAAAAACCCAGGGCCAGTGGGTTCTGAGGACCGGTGTTAAAGCTGTAAAAACGTTTGACTCTGGTAAAAGCGGCTTAACGTTGGATACAGCCAC
This sequence comes from Lithobates clamitans, assembly GCA_037952925.1. Classification (NCBI taxonomy): domain Eukaryota; kingdom Metazoa; phylum Chordata; class Amphibia; order Anura; family Ranidae; genus Lithobates; species Lithobates clamitans. The sequence continues at coordinate 4,541,265 of JBBGZY010000271.1, forward strand.
GTTAAGCCTCGTCAAGTGTCAAAATCAATGGTTCCCTATAAGAACCCATTGATTTGAATAGACATCACACCACAAGTTGGATCATGATGATCCAACTTGTGCACTGAGGATCTTGAAGGGGAACCCTCACCAAAATGGAAAAGAAAAAACTGGCGTGGGCTTCCCCCCAGAAGCATACCAGACCCTTTGATCTAGTATGGATTTTAGGGGGAACCCCCAAGCCAATTTTTTTGGAAGTTCCCCCCAAAATCCATACCAGACCCGTATCTGAGCATGCAGCCTGGCAGGCCAGGAAGGAGGGGGCAAGCGAGCTCCCCCTCCTGGACCATACCAGGCCACATGCCCTCAACAAGGGGTCCCCACCCTATGTGAATGAGTATGGATACATTGTATTCCTACCCATTCACCCCAAAAAAAGTCTCAAAAAATAAAACAGTACACGTTTTTGATAAAGTAATTTATTAAAGCAGCTCCGGCATCTCTTCTCCTTCCGATTTCTTCTCCCTTCACTGATGTCTTCTTCCGCCGCTGGTTCTCCTCTCTCCGATGTCTTCTCTCTCCCCTGTCTTATCCTGCTGCCGGGTCTCCTCTCTCCGCTGTCTTCTCTCTCTGTTCTTCCTCTAATGTTCTCCTGACGCTGTATCCCGCTGTAATGCTGGGTCCGCTGTGTGCCATTACTTATATAGCCATGGGGCGGGGCCACCCGGTGACGTCATCCAGAGGCCCCGCACCCTTGTGACATCACCAACCTATCATGTCCGGGCGGTGACGTCACAAGGGAGCGGGGCCTCTGGATGACATCACCGGGTGGCTCCGCTCCATGGCTATATGAGTAATGGCACAAGGCGGACCCAGCATTACAGTGGGAGAGAGGGTTGGGAGAACATTGTAGGAAGAACAGAGGGAGAATACAGTGGAGAGAGGTGACCTGACAGTGGAGAGAGGTGAACCGGCGGCGGGAGAAGACAGCGGAGAGACAAGAACCGGTAGCAGAAAAAGACATCGGCGGAGGGAGAAGAAATCAGAAGGAGAAACGCCGGAGCTGCTTTAATAAATTACTTTATCAAAAACCTGTGTACTGTTTTTATTTTTGACACTTTCTTTGGATGAACATACCCCATACTCATTCACATAGGGTGGGGGGCCCGAGATCTGGGGGCCCCTTTGTTAAAGGATTCTGATAACCCCCCCGCCTGCAGACCCCGACAATATCTGGCCAAGGTTGTCGGGAAGAGGCCCTTGTCCCCATCAACATGGGGACAAGGTGCTTTGGGGTGGGGGGGCATGTGGACCGGTATGATCCAGGCGGGATCAAAACCCAACCCAAAAACCAGTTTATTGAACATAACTATGCAAGAGTACTCAAGATGGTTTACACAAATAAAATAATTTCCCCTCTTCCTAATATATAAACCTCTAAATGTTGTTTTTCATCAGTTTGTCGGCTCTGCTGGGTAAAGTTATCATTTGTTTACAAAGTTGTCGCTACGGAAATAAACTCGTTCTGACAGATATAAAATGTATTCTGCAAAAATCTGGTTTTAATGTTCCTCGTTCTCGAAAAATGAAGCCATGAGAGGGGGAGGGGCTGTTTACTCAGCACAGTTGCAGAGTTAGCATATTTTGGACATTTTCAGAAGAAGGAATAAAACAAAACAAAGCAAAAAAAAAAAAACACAGTTCCGCTATTTATTGTACACATTGTGCCCTGTATACTTACTGTGACAAGGCTTTTAATTACTATAGCTATTGTGACATTGAAAATCAAACATGTTAACTGCAAGCTAGTGTTCACTGTAATTTGACAGTGATCACCAGACAAAAAAGTGTTGCCTATGCAATGCTTTCATATAAAGCTCTGTCTATCTCTGCTACACTGCACCTGAACAAATTGTGACTACCGGTAATTGAAAAAACTGTAATCACTCCAGCCATAAAGGCACAATACACGCCAACATTAGGTGGTTCTGTGGATGGGTGGTGGTGTTTAACACCCTTTGGATGAAGGGGGAAAAAATTGTTTGGGACTTTAAGAGCCCAGTTACACCTGAGCTACAAAACGCTTGAGGGGAAAAAATCCATTATTCTCTATGGAGATGGTTTACATCTCCACTCCAAGTCATCTGAAGCTCAAACAAGTTCTGGACCCTTTTTTGTCACGTGATTTGGGAGATTTAGGCGTTTTTGGAGCAGGAAGCAGATGACAAAATCTAACAACATAGCAACAAATGATGAAAGAGATGATCATTCTTCCTATTGGCTAATAAAAAAAATGCCAAAGCTCAAAAACGCTGGACAACGCTGCATGGAAACGCGCAAATATGTCCGAAATAACGTGCAACAAAACGCCGGAAGAAATGCTCAAAAACGCTAAACTCAGGTGTGAATGCAGCCTTATTGAGGCATACATATAACATGTGCCTCCATCCCTGGATCAATGAAACATAAATAGGAAGTTGGTGAGGCAATTGAACAAGGTAATACATACATAATGACTTAATGAGTTTATTAACATAAAGGAGGGTATAGAATCGCACTCAGTATGGAATGCATTAAAAGTCACTACATATATGTGGATGTTGAATAAAGTACAGTTCATGAACACATACAGTGCCTTGCAAAAGTATTCACCCCCCCCCCCCCTGGCGTTTTTCATGTTTTGTTGCCTCACAACCTGGAATTAACATGGATTGTTTAGGGATTTGCATTATTAATTTACAGAACATGCCCACAACTTTGAAGAAGTCAATCTGCATAACTATTCACCCCTCTAAAGTCAATACTTTGAAGAGCCACCTTTTGCGGCTATCACAGCTCCAAGTCACTTTGGATAAGTCCCTATGAGCTTGCCACATCTTATCACTGGGATTTTTGCCCATTCCTCCTTGCAAAACTGCTCCAGCTCCTTCAAGTTGGATGGTTTGCGCTTGTGAACAGTAATCTTTAAGTCTGACCACAGATTTTCTATTGGATTGAGGTCTGGACTTTGACTAGGCCAATCCAACACATTTACATGTTTCCCCTTAAACCCCTTGCTTTAGCAGTGTGTTTGGGGTCATTGTCCCGCTGGAAGGTGAACCTCCCTCCTAGCCTCAAATCACACACAGAGTGGTACAGGTTTTGCTCATGAATATCCCTGTATTTAGCACCATCCATCTTTCCCTCAACTCTGATCAGTTTCCCAGTCCCTAGTTTATAATGCAACATCCTGTGAGCCTCCACTAACTATGAGACCAATAAAATCTCTTTAAAACCAATATTCTTCTTTTGAATCAGCTAAAATCTTTGGGGCTGAAGTGGATACTTATCCTTCTACTTCCCCTTTTTCTCCTTCCCCTTTTCCTTCACTTTCTTTTCTTTAAATTATTGCAACCCCTTTTCACTTATCCTTCCCCACATTTTCTATAATTAGAAAAGGATCCATCCACCCCTGGGGTTCCATCTGTTGCCATTATAAAAGGAGTGATACCGGGCATACCCAACCACAATTCCCATGTTTTGTGAAATTTTTTTATCGACCCCCTATTCCGACAAACCTGCCAGTCTTTTAATACTGTGTCATTAACCTGTAAACGCCATTCCTCATATGTTGGAGCATTCGAGGATATCCTTTTTTGTGAGATTAGCATTTGTGCTATAAATATCATCTTGTTAATTGCTGTCCTGATTGTTGGTACCGTGTTTCCCCGAAAGTAAGACAGTGTCTTACTTTCTTTTTATCCCTAAAAGCCCCACTATGTCTTACTTTCGGGGTATGTCTTATATTGGGAAAAAATTGTCGAATTTTTTGTTTTAACCATAAAATTAACATTTATTAACAACCTGAACAGTATTGTATTCACCACAAAACAGGTTAATAAAAGGAAGTGCCAAGAATGTCTTGTTACAACATTGCATAACATGTAAAACAATGAAAAATGGTACTTCAACAATCGCTTTTTTATACTCCACGGTGTAACTCTTCCTTTTACCACTGGAACCGGAAGCGCTCATGTCTAGGGGCTAAAATATAAAACATATGGTATAAGCACTGCTTGTGGTTCCGTATCACAGTCTCCCATAAGGTTACAGCCCCATACAGTATCCCACACAGCGTGTTTTGTATGTTGTCCATGGTCCTGATGGACCACGGAAAACATTATTGCTGCTCCAGCAGAGGAGAACTGTAAGCCCACACAGCCCGGTATGTTGGGACTTGTAGTCCTCCTCAGCTGCATCTTGCGGTTACAATAAGAGCTGCAGAGAATCTCTTCACACACCCCTCCCCCTCCTTGGTCTCTCTCTGTATGACCAGCACTGACCTTTTTCCGGGAGGACACAGAGCCAGTGACACCTGTCGGCAGACTGATCAAAACGGCGCTGTCTCTTCAGTCGGAGGGGGAGGGCACTGGCCTGGCACCCCCCCCCCCCCCCAGGGTGCGGCCCGCACCCCCAGCCCCACTCTTTGTACCGCACGTCACTGGAGGCAAATCCCCCCGTGTTTCCCCGAAAGTAAGACATATGTCTTACTTTCGGGGTACGGCTTATATTAGCTGACCCCTCTGAAACTCCCGATACGTCTTACAATCGGGGGTGTCTTACTATCGGGGAAACACGGTATATATGTTTCTTTTTCTAGGCACCCCAGTAAACCTTTTTTAGGATCCACTTGTACCTGTATTTGATATACCCGGTTAATAGAATCAATTCATTTTTGCCAATACCTAAATAATTTAGGGCATTTCCATAACATATGTATTAGGTCAGCAGAGGTTTTCCTTTACACCGGGGACATTCAGATGTACCTCGTCTACCCCAGTGATACAGTTTAACTGGGGTCCTATGCACCCTATAAATGATATATAATTGTGTTAAAGTTTGCTGGGGTGAAACTGATACTAATTGTACTTGTTACAAAATATTTTGCCATTGTTCATCTGTTAAAAGGTTTATAAACCCTTGTATTTTCTCACCTTAATGCATCCTATGCATTAGATGCATGCACAGAGCCAAAATGACACCCCAAAATACATTCTGCTACTCATCCTGAGTATGGCGATACCCCATGTGTGAGACTTTTCCACAGCCTGGCCACATACAGAGGCCCAACATCCATATAGCACCATCAGGCGTTCTAAAGGCATAAATTTAACATTTCATTTCCTGAGTACCTATCACATTTTTGAAGGCCCTGGAGCACCAGGACAATGGAATTACCCACAAAATGACCCCATTTTGGAAAGAAAACAACCCAATGTATATTCTATGAGGCATAATGATTCTTTTGAACATGTCATTTCTTTCCACAAGTTTTTGGAAAATGTGGAAAGAAAATGAAAACCTATTTTTTTTCTCACAAAGTTGTCAATTTAGAAGATCTTTCTTACACATAGCTTGTACATAGCCAAAATGACACCACAAAATACATTCTGCTACACGTCCTGAGTATGGCGATACCCCATGTGTGAGACTTTTCCACTACCTGGCCACATACAGAGGCCCAAAATGCAAGTAGCACCTCCAGGCTTCTAACACATAGCATGTACACACCAAGAATTACACCCCAAAATACATTCTGCTGAGCAAAAGGTAAAAAAAAAAGCTCACCTGTGGTTTTAGCAGACAGGAATACCATTCCAGAGCAGCCAAAGCATTTGTCCAGACAGCCAAAGGTAATGTCCAGGAATTGTCCAGGCAGCAGACAGATATGGAAAAGTATGAACATGGTTCAGTACAGTCCAAGGTTTAGCAGGCAGTTCAGGTAACAGGCATAGGCATGGCCAGTCCAGGTGGCAGGCAAAGGCATGGCAAGGTCATGTGGCAGGCAAAGGCATGGCAAGGTCATGTGGCAGGCAAAGGCATGGCCAGTTCAGGTGGCAGGCAGAGGCATGACTGGTTCAGGTGGCAGCAGGCAGCACTTTGTACATTGGGCCTTGGTCAGGTAAGACCTGAGGACAAGGGTAGAGGCTTTTTCCCACCCAAATCTCTACGAAGCCTCCGAGTCTCCAGACCCTAATCCGAGAAAACTAAAAACCCGGAGAAAAATGTTTTCTCCACTCGGAAAACCTTTTCTGGAGCCCCTCACATATGTGAGACCCCTGTGCTGTACAGTGGCAGGGCAAATGATCAGTTCAGGAGGCAGGCAAAAAGCATGGTCATTTAACAGTCCGGGTCAATTCACGTTGAAGGCAGAAAGATGTTTGGCAGAGGCATAGTCGTTAACAGTCTGGGTCATTCACAGAAATGGCAGATAGTGGAAACTGGAAAAAAATCATCTTCACTTAGTAAATAGTGTAGTGAAGTATGATAGCTCCGATAGCTTTCATGGAGTCTGGCTAATGAATCGGAGCAAATTAGTTGAGGGGCTTGGCCTTGGGGATAGAGAAGGGCTGTGACAACGTCTTCTTGGAATTTTAGATAGGTTAGGGAACTTTGGGTGCACGTAGAAAAAATTATATATGAATTAAATAGGGCAAGTTGCATCAAATAAATGGCAACTTTCTTGTACCAAAATAGTGATCTCCTGGTGGCCAAGTAGGGCTGCATCATCTGGTTGTTCATATCCACCCCCCCATGTAAAGTTTGTACTCATGCACACATTTTGGCTTCTGTATGAAGCCTCTTCTTCTCTGAAGTTCCACCAAGGTGTCATTATGTATTGTGGAAAGGATGTAGACATCTCTTTTTTTTATCTCTCCACTTCACCGCTAGTACCTCTTCAGTCCGCATACTGGCCATTTCACCCTGCTTCAATTTCTTGGCGACCAATCTCTGTGGGAAGCCTTTGCGGTTGGTCCGTGTTGTCCCACAGGCCACAGTGTTCTTTAAGTACAAATGGCGGAAAAGTGGGAGACTAGTGTAGAAATTGTCTACATATAGGTGGTAACCTTTCCCAAGTAATGGTTGGATCAGGTGCCAGACAATTTTGCCACTTGTTCCCATGTAGGTAGGGCATCCAGGGGGTTTAGCTGTCTGTCTTTTCCCTCATAAATTATAAAGTCATATGTGTAACCCGTGGCCCTGTCACACGCCTTATAAAATTTTACCCCATGTCTGGCTCTTTTACTGGGGAGGTATTGTTTTATTCCGAGTCTTCCAGTGAAGTGTACTAGGGACTCATCTACACATATATTTCTATCAGGGGTAAACATCTCCTTGAAGCTGGCGCAAAAAAAATTGATTAGGGGCCGAATTTTGAATAATTTATCGTAACTGGGATGATTTCGAGGGAGGCATTGGGCATTGTTATTGAAGTGTAAAAATCTCATAATCATCTCATAACAGGTTCTGGGCATCAATGACGAATAGACCGGCATGTGGTGGATAGGTTGGGTAGACCAGTAGGAATGGAGTTAATTTTTTTTGTCAGCCCCATGTTGAGGGTTAGGCCAAGGAAAATTTTAAATTCTTCCAAACAAAAGGACGGGCGTTTGAAGAACTTCGATTGTTGGCTATATGTTGGCTGGCGTATAGATTACATTGCTCCACAATGTAGGTTAGGAGATCATTGGTAAAAAATAAATGAAAATAATAAAGCGGGGTTACATTTTCCATCTGCATCTGAGGGCCTGGCTGGGCTGTAAAAAGGGGTATTACAGGTTCTACTGACGTATTGGGCAGCCATGTTAAATACAGTAGAACATCTGGGAGGCTAGTATAGGCACTGCCTTGTTGATGGGATCCGTTGCTAGCATCTGGCCTATCTTCTAGGAAGGTTGCAGAACTGCTGGTGGATGCCTGCCTATCCCGGAGTGCTGCGCTGCTGGTGGATGCCTGCTGGCGGATGCCCTGGAGTGCTGCGCTACTGGTGGATGCCTGCATATCATCCTGGAGTGCTGGGCTGCTGGTGGATGCCTGCATATCATCTTGTAGTGCTGCGCTGCTGGTGGATGCCCTGGAGTACTGCACTGCTGGTGAATGTCTCCTCCTGCTCATTTCTCCTGATTCTCCTTGTTAGGATTCTGTCTTCCTCTGTTTCCATCTCAGAGCCACTGCTTTCCACTGGCTCATAGTCTATCCGAGTCTGACGGAGAGAATTCCCCGCTACTCTCGTCCGACATACTCTGGAGTATTTGGAGAGCCTCCTCTGCGCTGTAAGATCTTTTCGTCATGTTGGCGGGCAGATGTGCCAGATGGCGGGCGGCAGATGTGCCAGATGGCGGGCGGCAGATGTGTCAGATGGCAGATGTGTCAGATGGCGGTGGGCGGCTGTGCCAGATGGTGGGCAGCTGTGCCAGATGGTGGGTGGCTAGATGTGCCTGATGTTGGCGGGCAGATGTGCCTGATGTTGGCGGGCAGATGTGCCTGATCGTGGGCAGATGGCGGGTGGCAGTTGTGCCAGATGTTGGCGGGCGGCAGATGTGTCAGATGGCGGACGGCAAATGTGTCAGATGGCGGGCGGCAAATGTGTCAGATGGCGGGCGGCAAATGTGTCAGATGGCAGGTGGCAGATGTGCCTGATGGTGGGCGGCAGATATGCCTGATGTTGGCGGGCAGATGTGCCTGATTATTGGCGGGCAGTTGTGCCCGATGATTGGCGGGCAGTTGTGCCTGATGATGGTGGGCGGCTGATGTGTCAGCTGTTGACGGGCTGATGTGTCAGCTGTTGACGGGCTGATGTGTCAGCTGTTGACAGGCTGATGGGCATGATCGTGGGCAGATGGTGGATGGCAGATGTGACAGATGGCCGGCGGCAGATGTGCCAGATGGCGGGCGGCAGATGTGCCAGATGGCGGGCGGTAGATGTGTCAGATGGCGGGCGGCAGATGTGCCTGATGGTGGGCGGCAGATGTGCCAGATGGCGGGCGGCAGATGTGCCAGATGGCGGGCGGCAGATGTGTCAGATGGCGGGCGGCAGATGTGCCTGATGGCGGGCGGCAGATATGTCTGATGACGGGCGGCAGATGTGCCTGATGGTGGGCGGCAGATATGCTTGATGTTGGCGGGCAGATGTGCCTGATGATTGGCGGGCAGTTGTGCCTGATGATGGTGGGCGGCTGATATGTCAGCTGTTGACGGGCTGATGTGCCAGCTGATGACGGGCTGATGTGTCAGCTGTTGACGGGCTGATGTGTCAGCTGTTGACGGGCTGATGTGTCAGCTGTTGACGGGCTGATGTGCCAGCTGTTGACGGGCTGATGTGCCAGCTGTTGACGGGCTGATGTGCCAGCTGTTGACGGGCTGATGTGTCAGCTGTTGACGGGCTGATGTGTCAGCTGTTGACAGGCTGATGTGCCTGATCGTGGGCAGATGGCAGATGTGACAGATGGCCGGCGGCAGATGTGCCAGATGGCGGGTGGCAGATGTGCCAGATGGCGGGCGGCAGATGTGCCAGATGGCAGGCGGCAGATGTGCCAGATGGCAGGCGGGCGGCAGATGTGTCAGATGGCGGGCGGCAGATGTGCCTGACGGCGGGCGGCAGATGTGCCTGAAGACTGGCGGGCAGATGTGCCTGAAGACTGGCGGGCAGATGTGCCTGATGACTGGCGGGCAGATGTGCCTGATGACTGGCGGGCAGATGTGCCTGATGATGACGGGCAGATGTGCCCGTTGTTGACGGGCAGATGTTCACTGACAGGTGTTTTCACTGTTTTAGGCACACTATGTTTTGGGGACACTAGCTGGGTGATCAGTGGGTAAACAGCAGACAAACAGCTATAAAACTCACTGATCTCCCGGCTGCAGCACAGATCTCTCTTCCTCTCCTCACTGACAGGCTCTGTGTGAGGAGAGGAAGAGATGAGAGCAGTTACAACCGCTCTCTATTTACATTACATAACGACTGTGATTGGACACAGTTGTCATGTGATCAGGAGGCCCAATCACAGGGCCCTCCTGTGTTATACTACGCCACTGTCTCTGGGGGACACAGGCAGATCGGGATCACGCCGCTGCGCGGGCACGTGGCGGCACGATCTCCTGTTAAATGCCACCCCTCCCCCATGTTTACTTTACGATGGCTGTGATTACACACAGCCATCGTGCAGATCAGGAGGGCAAATCACATTGCCCTCCTGCCGTTCCGAGATGCGGCGTGTCCGGGTGACATGCACGCATCGGGATCGCGCGGGAGCACGCCAGCACGATCCCGCTCCTTCTTAAGGATGTTCGGGAACGTCCAGTCAGAAGGAGGGAGCTCCCACCCGGCCATTTATGTGCAGTGGCCGGGTGGGAAGTGGTTAAAAAAAAAAAAAAAGATGAAGCCTTACAATCACTTTAAATCTCCTAGGTCCTTATTCCATCCCCATCTAGCATGACAAGTAGCCTTTCCCCAAAGTTGGCAAGTTAGATAGCCATATATTTTAGAGAGAATGCCCTTTTTAATTTGTATATTTTCAATTAGATCTAATAATGGCATATTTTGAACCTTTAACCACTTCAGCCCCGGAAGGATTTACCCCCTTCCCGACTGGGCCACTTTTTGTGATACGGCACTGCGTTGCTTTAACTGACAATTGTGCGAAGGTTTACCCAAACAAAATTTACGTTTTTTGGTGGTATTTGATCATCTCTGCGTTTTTTATTTTTTGCGCTATAAACAAAAAAAGAGCGACAATTTTGAAAAAAAACACAATATTTTTTACTTTTTGCTATAATAAATATCCCCAAATAAAAAAGAAAAAAAAAGAGATTCTTTCTCAGTTTAGGCCGATATATATTCTTCTACATATTTTTGTTAAAAAAAAACGCAATAAGCGTACAGGCGGTCCCCTACTTACAAACATCCGACTTACAAATGACTCCTACTTACAAACTGAGGGAGACAACAGGAAGTGAAAGGAAATCTACCCCTAGGAAGGGAAATTCTCTCCTGTAAGAGTTAATATGGGAAAAAGGTGTCTTCACTGATGCTTTATCACCAATCCTTGTTTCCCTAATAACCCAAAATTTTCAAAATCTAATTGTCATTGAGACAGAAAGTGAGGTGAAATCTTCTGAACAGGGACACAGACAGCAAAACAAATGTTACAGGGGTGATAACCGTTCCCTATGCTATCCAAAAAAGCTTAAAAATAGATTTTTTGGCTGGAGCTACAGTTAAAAAATGTACCTGTTCCAACTTACAAACAGATTCAACCTAAAGAGGAAGTAAACCCTGATGGGTGTTACTTCCTCTTTGTTTCCCTGCAAAGGTAAAGCATAATGGGCTACTATGCATTACATAGTAGCCCATTATGTGTCACTTACCTGCAGGAGAAGCCTGCGATGTCCCCGTCTTCCTCGCTAGTAGCGAGCGTCCATTCTTCACCCCACTTCCTTCCGGGGCCGCAAACTCCGGCTCTGTGGCTGGCCAAAGTTGCGTGACATCACTCCCGCGCATGTGCGCGGGAGCATGACCCGAGCTAGAAACGGCACAGCGTGCCCTTTTTAACTCTGGTGCATGCACATAAGAAATCGCCCTACGGCGATTTGCAAATATCTCCTAGACCGTGCAGGTCTGGGAGATATTTCAAGCACCTACAGGTAAGCCTTAATCTAGGCTTATCTGTAGGTTAAAGTGGTTATAAAGGGTTTACAACCACTTTAAGAACAAGCCTACAGCCCCTATCCTGTTTGTAACCCAGGGACTGCCTGTATATGGATTGGTTTGCGTGAAAGTTATAACGTCTACAACCTATTACCTTTAAATTGGTTCTATAAAGCATGTCTTAATTTTAGATATTGAAAAAAGGTGTTGGGGGAAGGGAATATTTTTCTTGTAGTTCTTAATATGTTTTTAAAACTCCATCAGAGTATAATTGATCAATATATTGAATCCCCAATCCTTTCAACACCCCAAATCCTTCCAGTTTATTTATCTCCTTATACTTTATATTATCCCATAAAGGGGTATGAACTATATATGTCTATATATTGCATTGTTCGTTTCATTTCCTGCCATAGTGTATTTATCAACACTAAGGTGGGTTTTTGAATAGCATTGCTGGTGGACCCGGATTCCAACCAGAGAAGGAGCCAAAGGTCTCTATCAGGTTTACAGCAGAATTAGTGATTCATCTGTATCTCCCAGAAACAGCAGAGTGTCGTCTGCATACAAAGTTTATCTTCCCTTTTTCCTCTCTTAAACTCTTTAATTAAAGATGTTTGTCTAATTGCTATCCCTAAGGACTCTATTGCTAAGGCAAACAGTGATGGGGATAAGGGGCAGCCCTGTCTAGTATCCCTAGATAAAGAAAAAAAATTTGATACAGTACCATTAATCTGTACACATGCTCGAGGGGCACGATATAATCATTTTATCCATCTCACAAAGGCTTCCCCCAGGCCAAATCTTTCCAAAACCTCCCACAGATATGTCCACCCAACACAGTCAAACTCTTTTGCTGCGTCGAGGGACAATACCACTCTTTTCCCCACATTTTCAGGAGTCAGCTGTTAAGTTAAACAGTTTCCTCAGATTTGTTGTTGTAGATCTTCCCGAGATGAAACCTGTCTGGTCCTGGTTCATCAATTTCCTTTTAACAGTATTTAGTCTATTGGCCAACACCCTCGCCAATACCTTGACATCTGAGTTCAACAGTGAGATTGGCCAATAAGACTCTGGTAACATCAGATCATTATCTGGTTTGGGTACTAAAATTATAGTAACTTAATTTATCCGGGAGCCTACAAGTATCAAATGCCTGACTGAACACTTTCAATAATTCCAGGAGTAGTATTTCTCCATAAATCTTATATGTCTCTGATGGCAAGCCATCAGTACCTGACGCCTTACCATTAGCCGATTCTGAAACTGCACTAATTAATTCCTCCAATGTCAGTGGGGAATTAAGTCTTTCTCTGTCATCTCCAGAAATTGAGGGTATCTCCAGGGGGCGGTGAAAGTCTCCAAGTTGGTCCAATTTATAAGAGACCTTACTCCTGTATAAACCATAAAAAGGATAAGAAGGATGATGTAATATCTATTTGATTATGTGAGATATCTCCTGTTGACAAGCGTACTGCGGGAATATAGTTAGACCGGGTCTGGGATTTAGCCATTACAGCTAACATTTTCCCATTCCTTTCCCCTTCCCTGTAATACCTGCTCCTTATAAACAGAAGATCTTGTTCTGCTTTTTCCAGTTGTCCTTTTGTATTGTTTAAAATGTGTATAAGCCTGAATTTCCTTCTAAATGATTCCCAAGGCATATAAATAGATTTAAAGCCACATCCATCCATAACATGTCTTGGTTACTCATGTCAGGTCCCACACTTACCAGACAGGTGAGTCCGCTTGGGCAGAGGGTAGGCTCCCTTACGTATCCGATTCGGGGCCCCTGGTAGAGTAAACAGGAAGCCCACGAATGCGGAGTGGTATGAGGGCCTGATGTGGAGTCCTGGAGCTGGATGGTTTGGACTGGCAACTGGTAGAGCTTCAGGTAGGCTGGAACTGATGCTGAGCAGGAGTTAGACAGCGTGGTCACACACAGGCAGAGGTCGGCAGCAGGCTGGCAGCAACGGTACAAGAGGAGCAGGCAGTAACAAGGTCAAACAAGCCGGGGTCGGGTTCAGGCAGCAATCAAGGAAGGTCCAAAGGCAAGCCGGGTCACAACAGGTCAAACTTCGGGAACACAGGAACACAGGGAGGATCACAGGAACAAGACACAGAGCTGTTGATCAGGCAGCACCGAACAGGGGCAGAGGCAGGCCTAAATAGGCTGATTGGCGCCAAAACGCCGCGCACGTGCGTACGCCGATTCGCCAAAGCGCCGCGCGCCCCCGCACACGCCCGAGCGCGCCCCCGACGCCAGCGCGCACACCAACGCCACCGGGCACGCCCGCGGTAACGCCCATAGGCAAACATGCACTAGCGCGAACGCACTTCAGCGCGGACGCGCGCTGGCGCGAACGCGCGTACGCACATCCGCCCGGACGCCACCCCGCATGCCACGGCTGGTCAGACTGGGCACGCCAGCGCCCCCTGGGACACGCGCCCCAGCACGCACGGAGACACGAGCACCAACGCGCCCCGGCGCGCACCGGCGCCCAACCAGGTAACCTCTCTGACAGTGCCCCCCTCTCAAGGGCAGACTCCGGATGCCTAGCTGGGCCATCTTTGCGGCATGAGAGGTTTTGAAAGACTGAAGAAGTTTTCTAGCATGCAGGTTACTTTCTGGCTCCCATCAGTTGTCTTCGGGTCCGTAGCCCCTCCATTTTACCAGATATTGAGTCTGATTGCGTCTCCTTCTGCAATCTAAAATTGCTTCCACCTCGAACTCCTCCTCACCGTTAACCAAGATAGGTTCAGGTGGCCCAATACTACGGCCAGAAAAAGAGTTGGGGGTAACCGGCTTCAAGAGGGACACGTGGAAGACTGGGTGTATCCTCAGGGAGTTAGGAAGTTCAAGTTCGTATGCCACATTGTTGACTTTTCTCTTAATTGGAAAAGGACCCAAATATTTAGGGCCCAGTTTCTTGGACGGACAGGCCAACTTAAGGTTAGTAGTGGATAACCAGACAGAATTGCCCGCTTCCAAAACAAGTTCTCCCCGTCTCTTCCTGTCAAAAATTTTCTTATAGTCTTCTTGAGCTTTAGTCATGGTATCCTGCAGCAACTTGTTGTTGTTTGAGAAAAAGTCCAAAGTTTTGGATACTGCAGGAACAGGACATTCGGGGATAGATCCAGGTAAGAAGGATGGGTGGAAACCATAATTGGCATAAAATGGTGACTGATTGGTCGCTGAGTGTAGTGAATTGTTGTACGAGAACTCCGCAATGGGAAGCAGGGAAGCCCAATCATCCTGCGAGAATGCAGAGAAACAGCGGAGATACTGCTCCAAGGTCTGGTTCGTCCTCTCAGTTTGACCATTTGACTGGGGATGATAAGCCGAAGAGAATGATAATTCGATTTCCAGGGCACCACAAAGAGCTCTCCAGAATCTGGAGGTAAACTGGACACCTCTGTCAGAAACTATATTGATTGGTACTCCATGCAATCTGATGATCTCCTTAATAAAGATGGTAGCAGTCTCTATAGCCGAAGGGGTACCCTTCATGGGGAGGAAGTGAGCCATTTTAGACAGCCTGTCTACTACAACGAAAATGGAAGAAAAGCCTTCTGATGGAGGGAGTTCGACAATAAAGTCCATTGAAATCATGGCCCATGGTCTCTCTGGGACTGGTAGTGGTCTCAACAGACCCCAAGCTCTTGCCCGGCTACTCTTGCTTCTGGCGCAGGTATTACAGGACTCGACATATTCCTTGCAATCCTTGGTCAGGTGGGGCCACCAAAAGGTGCGTTGGACAAGATCAATTGTCTTCCGTGTGCCGAAGTGACCGGCCAATTTGTGGTCATGGCATAGGCTTAATACTCGTACCTTTAGCTCCTCAGGGACCACGATTTTATCTTTATACCAGAACAGACCATCTTTGGTACAAGCTTCAGCCGGTGGTGACATTCCCATAGAGGATCGTCTGATCTGGGAAATTAGATCCTCCTGTAAGATCGGGAAATTCCCAGAGGGGAGAATGGTGTCCGGAGACAGGGTCTTCTCAGAATCGAGAAACATCCGGGAAAGGGCATCGGATTTGACATTCTTGGATCCCGGCCTGTAGGTGATGTGGAAGATGAATCGGGAAAAAAAAAGTGCCCATCTGGCCTGCCGGGGTTTCAGCCTCTTGGCTGTCCTTAAGTATTCTAGGTTCTTATGGTCCGTGTAGACCAAAATGGGGTGAGCTGCACCTTCCAGGAGATAGCGCCATTCCTCCAGGGCTGCTTTAATGGCAAGAAGTTCCCGATCTCCCACATCATAATTTCTCTCGGAAGGGGAGAGTTTTCGTGAGAAAAATCCCACAGGGTACAGGAGTGCTTTGGCACCTTGTCTTTGTGAGAGCACGGCTCCCACCGCGACTTCGGAAGCGTCTACTTCCAGGACGAAGGGTAAGGCAGGGTTGGGATGCTTGAGGATAGTAGCTGACGTAAACAGAGCTTTGAGTCTTTCGAAGGCCGCTTGCGCCTGAGGGGTCCAGCAGAACCGGGTTCCTTGTTTGATAAGTCCCGTAATGGGAGTGATAATTGAAGAGAATCCTTTAATGAACTTCCTATAGAAATTAGCAAAGCCAATAAAGCGTTGTACTCCCTTCTTGTCTATAGGTGCAGGCCAATCCAAGATAGCGGATACCTTTTGCGGATCCATCTTGATACCGTCAGGGGAAATGACCAAGCCTAGGAACTGGATGGATTGACGCTCGAACTCACACTTTTCGAGCTTGGCGTAAAGCCCATGTTGTCTGAGCCGGGTGAGTACATTTCGTACGTGTTTGCGGTGATCAGTCAGGGAAGCAGAGAAAACCAGGATATCATCTAGGTAAACAATGACAAATAGGTCAAGAAAGTCCCGAAAAACGTCATTAACAAAGTGCTGGAAAGTGGCCGGCGCGTTGCACAGACCAAAGGGCATAACGAGGTACTCGTAGTGCCCAAATCGAGTACGGAAGGCCGTCTTCCATTCGTCCCCCTCTCTTATACGGATTAGATTGTAGGCTCCACGGAGATCCAGCTTGGTGAAAACAGTAGCAGATCCTAGTCTCTGAAACAATTCAGGAACCAGCGGTAGCGGGTATCTGTTTTTTACAGTAATTTTATTGAGCTCCCTGTAGTCGATGCAGGGACGTAGGGAGTGATCCTTCTTCTCTACGAAAAAGATGCCTGCCCCTGCTGGAGAAGTAGAGGGACGAATGAATCCTTTCTTCAGGTTCTCGTCAATATAGACCTTCAAGGTGCCCAACTCCTGCTCAGTCAACGGAAAAATCCTCCCGAAAGGAACTTCAGTTCCTGGTAAGAGTTCTATCGGGCAGTCATAGGGTCTGTGTACTGGAAGAGTTTCTGCCCCCTTTTTGCTAAAGACATCCAAGAAATCTCGGTAAGGTTCAGGAAGAATTTGATGAGACTTGACTTCTGAGTCTAGGTATAGGCAATGAGAGGAGGCCATAGGGGTTCCTTGTAGGCAGTGTTGCTTGCAATATTCCGATGAAAACTGTATTTCGCCTGTGGACCAGTTGATACTGGGATTGTGAGCCTGTAGCCAGGGCATTCCTAAGATAATTGGGAAGAGGGGAGAGGAGATGACATCCAAGCGTAAAAGTTCCTGGTGTTCCGGGCCAATGGTGGCCAGTAGAGGAACAGTTTCCTGGGTAACAGGGCCGGAGCTGAGAGAGGAACCATCCGCTAAGAAAACTGCTAACCCCTGAGCCTTGGTTTGAATAGGAATATGATGGTTCTTAATGAAGGTCCGGTCAATAAATCCACTGCATGCCCCGGAATCAACGATGACCGGTACTGGGATGCTCCTTCCAGGTAACTGCAAGACAATGGAGAGTGTTAAATGGCTACCGGTACTAGGTAGGACAGGTGCACACAATGAGGAAGACGGTAGACACTTACGCTTCTTATTGGGGCATGCTCTTGCAAAATGACCGGGCTCTCCACAGTACAAGCACAGGTTGAGTGTGCGTCTTCGGGTCTTCTCTTCTGGGGTAAGAGAGGGACGGAGCAGTCCCAACTGCATAGGCTCCGAGCCTTCCTGGGCAGAAGCGGATGGGACCAATGGAGCTTGGTGCGGGGCACTAGGGACCCTAGGCAACATCCAGGCAAGACGTGGATGACCAACTGACCTTTCAGAGCGTCTTTCCCTGAGGCGACGGTCAATTTGGATAGATAAATTGATGAGTTCCTCTAGTGTCTGGGGAACCCCCACTCGTGCCAGCTCGTCCTTTAGAGGGTCAGATAATCCCAGCCGATATTGGTGACGCAAGGCAGCGTCATTCCACTCCGTGTCGGCACTCCAACGCCTAAACTCCACGGCGTAATCTTCAGCCGCTCTGCGACCTTGTTGGAGAGAATGCAAATTGGCTTCAGCCGTTGCCATTAACTGAGGGTCCTCATATAGTTGGGACATGGCTAGGAAGAAGTCACTCACGGAATCAAGGGATTGAGCCTTTTGTTTCAGCAGATTGTGGGCCCAGGTTTGAGGTTCGCCAGTCAGCAAGGATATGATGAACCCCACTTTAGTAGCTTCCAGGGAGAATGTACGGGGTTGCAGGGCAAAATACAGTTCGCAAGCGTTGCGGAACGCTTGGAACTTGCTGCGATCTCCTGAAAACTTCTCGGGTGGTGGTACTCTGGGCTCTGGTGGTAGCATCACTACAGAGGGTGCTGAAGTCGCATTGGACGCTGCTCCTGAAGGAGAGGCTGAGAGGGCCTGGACCTGCCCTTCCAATCTGGTGTAGCCTTCTTGCAGATTTTTAACGGCTTGAGTGAGGCCCGCTAGGTGCCTACACAGTTCATCCATGGGGGAGGCCCCCTGCCCGGACTCAGTCATGGCTGCCTGATACTGTCAGGTCCCACACTTACCAGACAGGTGAGTCCGCTTGGGCAGAGGGTAGGCTCCCTTACGTATCCGATTCGGGGCCCCTGGTAGAGTAAACAGGAAGCCCACGAATGCGGAGTGGTATGAGGGCCTGATGTGGAGTCCTGGAGCTGGATGGTTTGGACTGGCAACTGGTAGAGCTTCAGGTAGGCTGGAACTGATGCTGAGCAGGAGTTAGACAGCGTGGTCACACACAGGCAGAGGTCGGCAGCAGGCTGGCAGCAACGGTACAAGAGGAGCAGGCAGTAACAAGGTCAAACAAGCCGGGGTCGGGTTCAGGCAGCAATCAAGGAAGGTCCAAAGGCAAGCCGGGTCACAACAGGTCAAACTTCGGGAACACAGGAACACAGGGAGGATCACAGGAACAAGACACAGAGCTGTTGATCAGGCAGCACCGAACAGGGGCAGAGGCAGGCCTAAATAGGCTGATTGGCGCCAAAACGCCGCGCACGTGCGTACGCCGATTCGCCAAAGCGCCGCGCGCCCCCGCACACGCCCGAGCGCGCCCCCGACGCCAGCGCGCACACCAACGCCACCGGGCACGCCCGCGGTAACGCCCATAGGCAAACATGCACTAGCGCGAACGCACTTCAGCGCGGACGCGCGCTAGCGCGAACGCGCGTACGCACATCCGCCCGGACGCCACCCCGCATGCCACGGCTGGTCAGACTGGGCACGCCAGCGCCCCCTGGGACACGCGCCCCAGCACGCACGGAGACACGAGCACCAACGCGCCCCGGCGCGCACCGGCGCCCAACCAGGTAACCTCTCTGACAACTCAGTTGGTACTTGTATCCTTGTACTTGTATCCTCTGACATCACTCCAGTACTTAATGGCTGGTTAATAAGTACAAGACACGTTTAAGGAGAGGGCCTCAGCTGGCAGATTGTTCTTATAATCTATCCACTTCTGTTTCATGTAGTCTGATCAGAGGAATTAGCTCGGCGTTATTCAGCCTGCAGAGCAATTTGTAATACAGACCTTTTCTCATGAACTCTACCATTAACTGCCGTGTGAATTCTGCCTTCCAAACCTGCTATCAAGATCAACATATTAATCTACAGAGCTGTACGACAATGTTTACAAAGACAAAATATATACACTATGAGGACAAAGATTTCTGTGTGGTCCTAAAAGAAATACTGTAAATGTTACTTACTATCACTTACAACAACGCTTAAGCTTTAAAGTAGGCCTATAATCAATTTTACACATTTAAAAATGCTGCACAAGAACACACACCACACTACGCCAGATATTACCTTTGTTAACCAAAAAAAACACTTTTGTGCTCCTTTCTGAATTAGATGCACTTTGTTACTCGGGCCTAGCTTTCCTTGACCTCATAATTCCAAAACCTATTCTCATAACACTCTCACTGGCCACTGAAGCAATTTGCAGGACCTAGCCATGAAGCCAGTGAAAGCGAGGTCCCGGTAAAGTGAAACTAGATTGTAAAGGGGCTCCAGAAAAGCATTTCCAGCTATTCAAGGTAATAGCAGGAAGCTTTTAAAAGTATAACACACAGCACAGGTTCACACTTTTAAAGGGAAGCTGCCAGGATGTATCCATGGTGGCTGCCATTATAGATGTATCTTGAAGGTCCAGACTCCAAAGCCGTCATTCTAATCCTGACTTTACTTTTTAGTTGCTGACTTAGAACAACTATGTGCCCTATGCACATGCTAGTTACAGTTCTATGGCTTACTTAGGCAGTAAAGGAAGGACAGGGATAACAACTCAATAGCCTTCAAATCTGAATAGCCTTCAAAATAGCTCCCAATCTGTGAAGGTAAGAGAGTCACAGAAAAAACAGCACAGAGTTCATATCACTCATTAGGACTAGGTTTACACACATGCAGGTTGGGAACTAGAGCATAATCTCACAGATTCCTGACCTGCAGACAAAACGGGATACTTTTTAGCAGATGCGCGATTGGGTGCCATTAATTCTTTTTATAATTAATTCTTTTGCGTTCTATGCAGCTGCCCTGCAGGTGTGTTTTGGAAAAAGGGTTATGGACTTCCTGTGATTGGGTTATACTGCTTGTCTCAAGACTAACATTGATTTTTTGTTATGAAGAACTGCAGGGTTTCTTTAAAATGTGCACTAGTGAGTGAAATGCAAACTTCTAGCCATAAGTTTAAAGCTGGCCATACATGGATTGAAATTCATCTGGTTCAGCAGGGACCATCTGAATTTTAATCCATGTATGGGTACCCTAGTTGGTCAGGAGTTGATCTGACAATTGGCTTCTGTCAAACCAGCCTGTTGAGTTTTTCCCGATTGATCAATGCCGCTTGCTATAGCTGGCAGCACTGATCATTGTATTCTGATGGCAGAATACAATAGCATAGCAAGATGGAATTAGATCTTTTTTTTTACTTCAACCTGCTGGTTGAAGTAAAAACAAAAAGGTTGAATAAAAAACAAAAAAAAATGGTTAATGTGGGGGCTGTCTAACTTCTCTCAGTACGACAACAATTTTACATTCTTCTTGCACAGCACACCTATAATAGTAAATGACAACTCTAGCAGCAGCAGGTAGATAACAGCATGAGCTGTCAACACATTTCTCTTGTTGCAGAAACTTTCACCTGCTGCCCAGTGTTCCACTGTTTCAATATTTCAGAGTGGATTAAAGAGAACCTGGGCTTTGCAAGACAAAACCAGTTGAAGCCACAGAAATAAATATGCAGTAAACATTGTACTAACACCAAAGTTAGACTATGTGCTCTCAGTAATCAGCACTCAGTAAGAGAACTGGTGTGGGTTGATACCTAGATATGACAGCACAGAGGGCTGCAATGTAAAGATATTTTAAGGCAAGATAAAGGTATTTATGAAGTAAAAATCCTGCATCATGCCTTTTCTGTGGAATTTCAACTGCCTCCCACCCTTAAATCAGATCTTCTTCAACGGTTGTTAGCCTCATGAGTGATGGGGAAGCCTTTGTCCTCTATATACCTCCGACTTTCTTTTTTTAATTTTTACCATTAAGAGTCTTAAAGTTTGCAAACTATACAAACGAGTACAAAAGGTACAAAGAAAGAACATACTAACTGACAACAGCAGTCGGTATTATAACATTGCAAAAAAGAACAATGCAATATGTAGGGTGCGGCTACGGTATCATTTTAGGTACATGTTCGAACATACTAAAATCTCAATCACCAGCTGGGAGGAAGGGAAAAGATGAGAAGGGAAAGGAGGGGGTAGGAGGAAGGAGGAGGGGTACCAGGAGAGGTAAGGGAGGAAAAAAAAGAAGGGGGGGATAACAAGGGTAGTAAGCAAGAAAACCCACAGACTAGGTTTGCTAAAGTTTACAGCATATACAAGAATTATACCGTGATACCTTGTGCATCAACCCAACAATGCCACATTTTATCAAACTTACGGGGGCAGTTCCTATTAGCATAGGCAAGCTTATATAGAGGGAGAGTCCCATTGGCTGCTTTCCAGCCACTCACTGTAGGGGGGGGGCAGGGGACATCCACTTTAAAATAATTTCTCCTCTCTCTCATAGAAAGCAGAGTAAAACACAAAAAACATGTTTTTAGGCACCACGCCCTCCAGAAGGCCCAACAAACACAGAGTTGGATCAAGCAGCACTGTCCAACACTCCCTTCCAATAGTGTTGCAGCCTAGGGCAGAGCCGGAAAACATGAACGTAAGAGTCAGTATCGAGCCCACAAAACATGCCTGAGGTTCCCGGATATATAATGGACAAGCAAGTATAATGGTGGAGAAATTTCAACTGAAGAAACTGGTCCTTGGAGGAAAACGTGGTTTTCAAAAATTAAAGTAGGCAATCCTACCAATCATCTTCCGTCAAAGTGAGAATGTCAGCACGCCTGTCAGGGAACCAATGGTAGGAGAAGGGCTCTAGGACCCAACATCCGTCAAGACACCAAAAGCAGGAGAAGGGCTCTATTACCCAGCATCTCTACCAGCACGTCACATAAGGAAGTGTGTTAGTGTTCAAAGCTGATTGATCTTCAGCTTGTACCGTGTTCCTGTGATCCTTGTTCCTGAAAATCCTTTGCTACCAACCCAGCTTGTCCTTGACTATTCTCATGCCTGTCTCCTAACCTGACCTCAGCTTGTCCACAGATTTTCTCTACTGTCTCCTGTATCTGACTTTGGCTTCCCCTCTGACACTGCCTGCTCTGTTATCCCCCTGGCTCCGAACTCTGGCTTGAACTGACTTCCCATTATCTCAGTGCTACTACAGACCTGCCACATCTCACAGGCGCCACCTGTCTGCAGCCACTACTGAGCACATTAGAAACACTTCTGAGTTCCTCTGCAAACAACATCACTGGCGACATGTGCTACTTTGAGCCTGACTCCTCCTGTTTTCACTTTCAGGGGAGTCTTGAACTTAGCCGCAAGGGAAGCCCTCTCTCCATTGGCCTCCAGCACCAGGTACGTGATGACGCCATTTATGCTATAGGGTAGTCATTTTGGTAGACTCGGGCAACAATTGTGAAGTATTCACAAGATAGCATTGCCTCTGATGGGTCAGATGTCAGAGTAATAGGGCAAGGAAACTGCGCTGAGGTTGCATGGCAAGGTTGTAAAAACCTAAAAAACAGGTGGGCAGGCGGTAAGTATCCCAAACAGCATTAAAGGGTAATAAGGAGCAACGCGATTCTGTGTCTAGCCCACAGAGCAGGATCCGGGATAGTATGAAAATGGGAGAGTTTAGGATTGCCCCACAAGGGGGTATACAGGGGGAGTATGTATCAGCCATTGCATACTGGGCCCTGGCCTGCTTCCATATCAAAAGAGTAATTTTCATCGAGACAGGCTAGATTGGGGTCCCCAAAAAGGCAAGTTACTAAGTTCCGTGTACGAGCCCAGCAGAGCATACCTCCAACGTTCTAAAGCATACCCCGCTAAACTGACTTGCTCATATCAAAAATGGGTGACAGACGTGCCAGATCTTGCAGCAGATGAATTGGATGACTGCCTGACTACTTAACTCACCCATATGATCTCTGTCAAAGATCACTTAATTTAACTCAAATTCCCTAACAGGGTCTACTACACCTCACAAGCAATAGCCAATATAAATCTAATGCCGCGTACACACGATCGGACTTTACGGCATACTTGGTCCGGCGTACCGGATTTCGTCGGACAATTCGATCGTGTGTGGGCTCCAGCGGACTTTGTTTTATCAAAAGTTTGACGGACTTACATTTGAAACATGTTTCAAATCTATCCGGCGGACTCGAGTCCGGTCGAAAAGTCCGCTCGTCTGTATGCTAGTCCGACGGACAAAAACCGAGGCTAGGGCAGCTATTGGCTACTGGCTATGAACTTCCTTGCTTTAGTCCGGTCATACGTCATCACGTACAAATCCGTCGGACTTTGGTTGATCGTGTGTAGGCAAGTCTGTTCATTTGGAAAGTCCGTCGTAAAGTCCGTTGAAAAAGTCCGCCGGGCAAAGTATGCCGTAAAGTCCGGTCGTGTGTACGCGGCATAACTTCTAACCCTCTATGTCAGACAGAGATGCCAAACTTTGGTAGGCACCTTCCTTCCTATGGTCTGGACCTGCCCGCTTCAAGCCTGTATTGGAAAGCTGTAAATGAGACTAATAATAATGTGTGCGACTTGCACTTGGGGTTGGATCCCTTAATATTTTCATTAGGTGGTACTGACAATTTGGAGGTGGGTAGATATGTAAAGTTATTAACTTTTTTATTCTTCATTCAATGCTAGGAGAGAAATACTTTTAGCCCGGAAATCACCCTCCCCCCACCCACTGTATCACCCTGGGGATCCTCCATCAATAATGTGCTACCCCTGTAGAAACTAAACTAGGAGAGCAGGAGTCGCCCCCCCCCCCCCTAAAATCTGATAAGATTTGGAACGCATGGATCAATGCCTCTGGTTCCTAAATTGCTTCTAGATAGCCATGTACCACACTTCTTGGTCCTTTCCCTTCCTCACCCCTCCCCTTCCCTTCTCTCCTAATTTTACATCATGGTTTGGACTATATTGTATCAGGGACGCTGGTGTTGTCGTTAATGCCTGCTTGTTTGAGCTACTATGCATGTACTGCACTGTTATTAATTGGTGGATCAGTGTAATACCCAAAAGGTCTCTGTTTTTGTCAGGGTTTGGCTCAGCCCTTCCTTCTATGAGCTGGCCACTCAGCTGTCGGCTAATTGCCAGCTCCCATCTCTCTCCACAGTTACTCAGCTGTTGTTGATATCCTGCTAGTCAGTCCTGCCTACTTAAGCCGTCTAGTCCAGAGGAGCTCTGCCTTCGCCTTGGTCAACATCACAAGAAACATCTCCTGCGTTCCTGTTTAAAGACTGGCTTTGCTGACATCCCTTCTGGCTCTGGATCCTGCTTGCTGTTCCACTTCTTTGGTCCCTGACTTCTGGCTTGGCTGACTATCCGTTGCGGTTACTGAACATTGGCTATGTTTTAACTACATTTGTTCTTTTTACTTTTATTATTTAACAAGTGTGATTTAACTGTACTTCTGTCTCGGTCTGATTTCATGGTTTCTGACAGTTTTGTCTTTATATTATGGATATGCAGGATGCTCCTTATATCTTTTGATGTTGTAATGTCACTGCTGTTTACATACACCCTGTACGACACTGCCACCTAAATTGTAAGCTTCCTTTGTTTAATTAATAAAAAATGTTTTACCTGGTAAAGCAAAAATCATGTTACAAAAGATAACATACAAGGATTACAGGAATATGAAGCCATAAAAAGGTGTAAGACTTCCATTGCTGTTAAACTTATCAACTCCCCTACACACACAACCCTATAGACCAATCTACAATCAACTCCTCCTATGCTAATAAAGAAAGCCCTGTGTAAGCTCAATGTCGAGTTTGGAGTGTATATGAGACTGAGGACTCCTTCCTCCTTGTCCATGTGGCAACTCTAGGCCAAACAACAAGCATCTACACCATCAGATAGAAGGAAGGAGAGTGAGTCAAATGCTACCCCATTTGACTCACTCTAATGGGGTAGCATTTTGCTCCACAGTAACTGTGGAGCAAAACATGAGTATGTGCTGCCTGGTCAACACACTGGTCCACCTTAAGCACCCCCCACCTGAGTTGTATATCAGTTGGTCATTTGCAATCTGGGGCAAGCCTATGCTTATGCAAATCACTAAGAATAAGAAGCCACAACAAGCAGGCAACACAGAAGAGAGTTTCTGCAGAAACAGTTAATTTTCTGTATAGTCAGGAGAATTTGGTGGGACTTTATGGGTGCCAGGAAAGGAAGTTTCAACAGCCATCAATAAAATAAAATTCATATTTTATTTAACATGTACAACATTTTAAAATTATGCTGGCTAGACATAATGACATGGATATGATATACAGCAGTACATATCAAAATCTATTTGGGTATAGACAATCACTCAGTACTGTAGTCCCTAATCCCTCCATGTTTTGCCCAGTGGGGCTTCCCCAGGGGATATGTTGAGGGACCCAAGTGGATATGTGGCTGCATGAAATTAGATACAATTAGAAGCCATGAAAAAAATATTCACATATTACAGAACTGTTCCTCTCGGATGATTGCCATTCTCTGTTCCCAATATGAACATGAAATTTCTGTACTTGATGAGCAGATACAGAAGTGGGCTGCCGAACACACTTCGATAGCCACTTTTTCTGTCTTTTCCCAAAAAGAAAAAGATGTAAAGGAAACCATTGAAAAATATACAGCTGAGATCATTAAAGGTAAAGAATCTAAATTCCTGAGGGACCAATTGGCACATGAGGGTGGTTATGCCTATAAATGGAATTCTCACACAGAACCCAAACCTTTCCCTAGAAAGAGACCTTTTGCACCTCCAAATGAAGATAACATCATTTCGAATAATTCTTCCACATCCCCATTTTCCTCTAGCCAGTCCACATCTTACCGTGATTTATCTTAAGACAGAATGACTAAAAAGAGAAAAAGTAACCCTGATAGTCAATCCTTAGAGTCCTTCAAACGCATGTTCCGAACAACACAGAATCGCAGACCTTCTGGTCGTCAAAGGAACACACAATTACAATCGTCACAATCTCCTTTACCCAATACTGCACAAGGCATCTCCAAACATTAACTACATCCACATGCGCGGCACCAAACACTACAACCAAGATCAGCACTTTGAACACTATGTTCCCCTCCCTAAATTCCTCACATTCTGACCCCAAACTAGCTCCCATTTTTGGGGGGAAAGCACAGGAGATAGATCACTGCCTGTCTCCAGATGCTGTGCCCGAACAAACAGTGGAACAACACAATTCGAAATAATTAATTTGTCTTTGCATCAATTGTCCGAGGCGGAGAGCCAGGTCCTCCAACTGGGACTGACCTTCTGCCCGGACTCAGATGCGGACAAATTTACCATCATCAAAGACATTCACTTATTTGCACGCAGACTTATGTTTAAAACTATGTATGACAAACCCACTCAATCACTCCAGGGTCCTGGCACTAACGGTCCGGACTCAGGCACCTATACCCTACAGGAACTTTGTGCACTAGACGACCTTATGGAACTTTGGGAGGAGGGTTGTGGTGGGACCGACACTGATTCCGAGGACAGCCTCCCCCCTTCTTCGCTTAAACTAAAATCTCGTAATTTCCCACTATTGAACAATAATCCCAATATATGGGCCTTCGTACAACAAACTACACAGGAAATTGAAAAGACCCAATGGCCTGCAACCAAATCCCATAATCTGTCTCTTACACAAAAACGGGCACTAATAACGGGCAATTCTTCAATAATAATAAAACCAGCCGATAAGGGCGGATACCTAGTAATAATGTATGTTAAATTTTATGAAGCTATGTGCTTAAAGATTTTGCAAAATAGAGATTGGTACAGGCCAATTACTAAAACCATGATTGACCACTACAATATTGAATATCATTATCACGAAAGACCACCGTCAAGGCATCATTGATGTAAACACTTTGAATTTCCTCTATACCAAAAATCCAATAATTCCAACTTTCTACGCCCTCCCAAAAACTCATAAATCTTTAGTCTCACCACTGGCAGACCCATTGTGTCCGGGTGTGAGTGCCTAACTAAAATGCCAGCAGCCTCATTGATCAATATCTTAATCCACATGTTGTGTCACTCACTTCTTATATAAAGGACACAATGGACCTGCTTAGAAGTATTGAAGGGGTTATCCTTCCCCCAAACACATGGTTAGTGACTATCGACATAGAAAGCCTCTATAACACCATCCCGCATGAAAAAGGTTTAGCAGTTATCAAAAGCCAATTAAAGGATAGAGGCAAACTAGCCAACGACTATAACAAATTTGTCGTTAAACTTTTAAGATTCATTCTTACACGGAATGTATTTGTTTTTGGATCCTCCCACTACCTCCAGGTGCAGGGGGTTGCGATGGGAACACGTTGTGCCCCATCGTATGCCAACCTGTACCTGGGGGGGTGGGAGAAGGAACTATTTGCTAGGGACGACCTGCCCACCTTGCTTGGGCACGTCGCCACCTGGCATCGATATATTGATGATATATTGATGTTTTGGACTGGCACGAGGGACGAATTGGATCTCTTCATGACCACCAATGGAAATAACCACTACAATCTCAAGTTTACGATGAACTATGACCTTACCAAGGTCAACTTCCTAGACCTTGAAATCTTTATAAACAGCGATGGCTCCTTGGGTACTTCTCTTTTCTGTAAACTGTCAGCTGCCAACACCATTCTACACACCACCAGTTCACATCCGGTCCCGTTGAAGAGAAGTATACCATACAGCCAATACCTTCGTTTACGAAGGAACTACTCCAATGATGAAGACTTCCATAGGGAAGCCTATAATTCAAGACTACGCAATAGAGGATATGGCCACAGTTGTCTAAAGAAAGCCTTTAACAAAGCCCAAAAGCAAAATAGGAAGTCTTTGATCTATTCCAACCGAAATAGGAAAACAAATGAATGCACTAGAATCATCACCCCATATTGTAGACAGCACCAACAAATTCACACAATTCTCAAAAAGTCCTGGCCCTTGCTTTCAACTGACCCTGTAATTAACAAATACATTCAACCTCTTCCGGTTATCACTTTCAGGAGAGCTAAATCCATAAAGGACAGACTAGTTCATAGCCATCACAACATAACATCCACCCCAGTTCCCAGTTTAACAGGAATGTTTTCCTGTGGGAGCTGTGATATATGTAAGTTCATTAGTAACAGATCTGGTGTACACCTCCCCAATGGCACAACCCACTTTATTGGACATAGGGTGACATGCCAAACCCCTGGGGTAATCTACATTGTGCAGTGCCAATGTGGATGTTACTACATTGGGAAAACGGGGAAAACGAAACGCCCCTTTTTTAAGAGAATCCGTGACCATGTGGGTCCTATTGCCAAAAGAAAAATGGTAACGGCCGTTAGCACACATGTAGGCCTATATCACAATTTCAACCCCCAAATGATTTCATTTTCTGCTCTCCACCATTTGCCCCTCAATGTCAGAGGAGGCAGTGTGGATCGTGCTTTACTTCAGTTAGAGGCCAGATGGATACATGACCTCCAAGCCATGGTCTATCCTGGCCTCAATGAAACAGTCAGTTTCAAGCCTTTTCTATGACTTCACTGGTCTACCTTTTCCACCAGATAGAGTTAACATACATCCCCCCTTTTTTCTTTTTTTCCCCCCTCCCCCATCCATCACCTACCCCCCTTCTTTCCCTCTCAACATCCGTCTCCCTAAACCCCCCCCCCCCTTCCTCCCCAATTGCCCATGCAATTGTCATTTTTTCTTGCATCAACTGAATGGCATTTTGTTCATTTGTATATGTAACACTATTGTATACACATTTGTTATGTAAAGTTTATATACTGTAATGTTGTATGTATTTTTGTCTCTAGATTTTTGTTGGTATATGAATTGTCTTATAGATAAATAAAGAGCGCTGTATACCAATTGTTATTTATGCTTGCCGATTGTCCAATAGCTGTCTGCCCTCTCAATTATCAATTCCATCAGAGTTGCCCTATGCTAGTTTTAGACTCACTTATGTTCACCAGCTTCATACCAGTGAGGAGATCGCTCTAGCAATGTATCTGGTCACTCCCTTTCACTGCACCTTCCTTTCCCACTCATCCAAGTTTATTACTACACTTCCCTGCATCTATCTCACAAGTTCCCTATTTTCATTGCTGCGATCTTGTGTACAGAGATGGAGGACAGAGGCGCACCCACCTAATTGGGCTATGTCAGCTGCTCAAGCGTCCGCCCCTCCCTATCCCTACACAACTTGCTCTGCATTCTGGGGACTGAAGTTTCTTACTCTCCCCATTGCACGCTCTCTGTACTGCTCCTCCGCCCCTCCTCTTTCATTGGATACAGGCAGACACATGTTCCACACGTGTGTGCCTACTTAAACACCCCCATCACACATCAGGTTAGATCACGGACAGGCTGCCACTTTAGGGATCTCTCCTCATACAAGCTAAACTTAATTATCCCTTTATTATGGTTACTATTCTTATGAATGTGACACTGCTTTCTAAATACTCTGCTCTCTGTATTTCTTTAGCAGTGATGAGTATTATGCTACAGAATATTATTTAAACACCTGTTACCATCTCTTAAACTTCCCCCTTCTCAAGTGGGGGAGACGATCTGTAAACAGGACTTTGGTCTGACCTCAATATGGTCAACTAATTTATATTTTTGTCAACTAGCATTTACAATCTTTAGTGTTAAGCCCACTATGGCTATACATTATTATTTTTTTTCCTACATGTGTTTCTCCACACTTAGCAGTCAATCCTTGTAGCCCTTACCTTTACTATATTGTATTTCCCTATCAGACAAACATCATTATCTGGCAGCCCTTGCTCCCCTTTAGACATAGCCGGGCTCTCTGTATTTATTCTGCTTTCCTAGTCTATTTTGATTACTTTATTTCACCAACTCAGCATGTTCCTACCTTGTTCACCACCCCATCGGGACTTCACATCTCCAAACACACATTCGTCATTCTTACCAGTTTGCTTTCACATTTCCACACCCCCTTCCCTTTTCCTCTACTATCCTTCTAATACTTACTTTCCTTTCTCCCTTCCTTTTGTATTCCCCTTTTTCCCTCCCCCCCTTATTTCCTCTTCCCTCCACCCCCTTCCCTTACCTTCCCCCTCCCCCCCTCTCCTTCTTCCAACCCACATCCTTTCCCTCCCCCCCCCTTTCCTCCTCCTTTCCTCCCTACTTTTGCCCTTCCTTCTCTAACCCCCTCCCTATATGGTAATCACAGATCCCACAGCCGTCACCTGGGCTCTCCCAGACCTAAAACTTCTCCAGTACAGAGCAAAGTCCGCTTTCCTACACCTGGTTTGAGTCTACTAGCAGGTAACTATTTATTAGATGGCAGCTCAATGAACCAACTTTGGACAACCGTTAATGCTTTCATTTATATATACTTTTTTGTGAATATTTTTTTCATGGCTTCTAATTGTATCTAATTTCATGCAGCCACATATCCACTTGGGTCCCTCAACATATCCCCTGAGGAAGCCCCACTGGGCGAAACATGTAGGGATTAGGGACTACAGTACCAGGTGACTGTCTATACCCAAGTAGATTTTGATATGTACTGCTGTATGTCATATCCATGCCATTATGTCTAGCCAGCATAATTTTTAATTTTTGTACATGTTAAAATATGAATTTTATTTTATACTTTGGTGTCTGTTGAAACTTCCTTTCCTGGCACCCATAAAGTCCCACCAAATTATTCTCCTGACTATATCTACTACTCAGGGATGGTGGTGCCTTCTCCTTGACACTGTCACCTATCCATTTTTAGTAATAGTTAATTTTCTGTCATTTTTCTTTTTACACACAGGTTCACTTTAAAATCAAAAGGTGATGCTGAAAACAAAATTATAGGAAATGCAAATGACATATGACATCCTTGTACAGTTGCAATCATAAAAACCTTCTGAATTATACCTTATGCCCTTTGCCCACCCATGTGACTTCCAGGCTAGAATTTGCAGGTTGAAATTAATTCAGAACACCCACAGATTCTGCTTCATCCTTCCAGATTCATACAACTGTTTACTAGAAAAGCTTTTAAAAATATGTTCTGTAACTGTATCTGTCAGCTCATTAGTTAACCCCAAATATTATATAATGATATGTGCATAAGCAGAAAATAAGAGCCTGTCAGCTGCAGTCACATTAAATATATATTAATCCCTTTAATTGCTAAATTGCAGGCCAGTCAAGGTAATCTCAATTTTGATGAATGGTTTTGGTCTCTAGTGGTGGTGTTTTGAAACAAGCCAAAACCTCAGCTTTCTATATTTAGCATACATGCTATATATACAGTTGTTTATTTTGCTGGATACAGTGTAATTCAAGGCTACAGGAAAACACAGCTAAGAACATAAATCAAGGAATTCTACTGCTCAGATGGTTTTAGATGGTTCGTGGTTGATTAAAGATTACAGGGTAGTACAGTCTGCCACTGTACAGTACAACAATCTAAATTCACAACCACACTTGTGCTACAACTTATACATGCACACAGACTTCTAGTATGTAGCACCCTCCTAGGTAGGTACTACAAGAGAGTATAGTTTTTGGTCTTCTGCTTACCAGGAAGATGGTCAGGTAAAACGTAGAGTGCTCTCTGCCTACCAGGGAGCAGGATCTATTGGTTAAGTCTGCTCATTGTGCTCAGGTGCAGCTCAGCTTGTTTGACTGTCCCCCACTGATCCAATATTGGACAGTGGGAGGGGACCTAACAAATGAGTGCACAGGCTTTGTTACAGTCCTGGCAATTGGCAAAGGAAAAGCACTGCATTGCATGTTAAGATTCAGTATAAAAGCCAAGGGTACATGTGCTCAGTTAGTCAAGTCGGGGGGCAGAGTCCAGGGGGGAGGGGGCGGCTGCCCTCTCCTCCGTGAAGGCGGTTCTGTGGTCTTGAGTGGTCGACCCAAGGGCCCAGGAGAGTCAGAGTAAAGCTGACCCCAGTGGACTATAAGGGAGACACCAGGAAGGATCTGATTCTGCCTAATGTGAGTACAGATCTGTGTCTTTGGGGCCTGTCAAGTGAGGGCCACCCCCTTAAGCTAGAAGAGTCAGTGGATGGGTTTCAGTAAAGGGGATGTTAGAGTATCCTGAAGATAATGCAGTGCAAAAAAAGTTTTGTAACCCGTTGGTTTCCAATTTCAGACCCTAGGCATTACAGCAAAACAAAATCCATGTGTATCATGAAATTCATAGTTTCAGCATACCTTGGTTGATACAGCATGACCTTAGTTGATACAAGTAGAAAAGAGAAGATTTTGAGAAACATATAAAAAGACTTTAGTTTATGCATAATTAGGCAAGAAATTGACCTAGCAAATATAAATGTAAGTGTTACTTCCAAGCCCTTCCAAATCTGCAGCAAAAGGGCTAAATCAGAAGCTGCATTGCCAAGTTTTCTACTTACACCACAAAATTGTTAGATTATTCAGCGGCGAGAACTCGACAAACATGCAGCATGCGCCACTGGTGCCTAGCAGAGAGAAACAGAACACTGCTCTCACATTTACAAACAGTCCTCCTTGTGTAGATTTTGCATATAGTGGATATACCCAATGGTACTATTTTACCATTATGACTAGGATCAGAATTTTTTGCAAGATGCACTCAAGCAGCTGAATATATTTAGAACAACTCACCTGTAGAACTTTGCTTATCCGGATTTGTTCTTCAGTAAAAATGTTGTTTTAGCACAAATAAGTATGAATCATCATATTTTGCAGGAAACAGCAAAAAAGTTGAGAAAGGCTAAAGTAGGTATTAGTAGGCATTTTACAACTGCACACTGCATGGCTGTTAAAGAAAACGTGTACTGAAAAAACCTTTGCTCAAAATGCTAGCTGCCTGGCTGCTGATCCATGATGCTGATGGCTTTCATACTTTCTAAGGAACGGAAAGAAATAATGTTCAGGAGTTATTATTGCACTCCAACTTTCAAATTTGTGTGCTTGTTCTGGGACTCAAATACTGAAACCAAAGACAGCAACGCAACAAAAATTTTTAGGATAAGGTAAAAAATGACAGTCCCTGTATTTTTCCCCAGGGCAGGTACATGTGTATGTAAACTGCAACTGCGCCACACATTTGAGGTATCACTGTGAACATCTGAGTGAGAGCAATACGTTAGAGGGCCATCATTCACGATTACTATAAAGCGTTGCCTATGGAAACTTTTGGGTACCATAGTTTTTTGCCATTATATGGGTGTGCACAGCTAAGATGGCACAAAAGTTAGTATAAAAAGAAAATTAAACTGTGCTGTAATCTAAATAATCTCTAAAAAGCAACAGCTCTGCTGTGTGATATACACAGAAAAGATTGCACAACGATATATGGAGCTGCACTCTCGCATCAACAAACAAATGCATTTACCAATATATGAGCTATTGTGCTCATAACATTTAGAACAAATAATATGTTCAAAACAATAAGTGAATCAACAAATTTGTGATAAAAAAAGTCCCAAGGAACTAGTGATGAAGCCAGTAAGGCTATATCCTTAGCATAAAGCATAGAAAAACATTGCACCACCCGTGCAAACAAAAGGTGTATATAATCCTGATGGTACGTCCTCCTCGTGTTGATAGTAAATCACAGTGACGCACAAAGTGTATATCCACCACCACATAAAGTGTATGCTTACCAGCTTGCACAAGCTGAATCGCTTGTGGCCAATACCCAGCCAGGGCCTTATTCTCCAGGACTAGCGAGCAGATGGTAAATCGGACCAGATGGATGTTCTAACACACTGGCAAAGCAGATGGTCATATCCTTCAACAGGGCTTAAGTACCCAAAGAACCTCCCTTGGATGCCATATTCATAGCAACCCAAAAAACAGAAAAAGAAATGCTTGCCATAGTGTAAAACCAAACTAAGTATTTAATGGATAAAACAATATTGCACTTACATCTAGGTTAAGTACAAAAGCATGGATAAAAAAGCCAGCCGGCTATGATACAAACGCCCGTCCTTCTGGGATGTTGAACAGCGCGGTGACGTCAGCATGGTGCTCCTGCTGACGCGTTTCATCACAATATGACATCATACTGGGGCACGGGCGTCGTACTGATCACCGTTATAAATAACACAAAGACCACGCCTCGGTCTAAGCCGATCTGAACAGCATTTGCCATCTTTAAAACAGGGAATGTTGTCAATATTGCCAACAGGCAAAACTCTGCTGGTCACAACCTAACCCAAAAGGCTCACTACTAGATCAAATTAAATAATTACCGAATGAGTAAAAAAATATATATATACAAATCTCATAAAAACAAAATAACAAAAAATTATTAACGAATAAAACCCATCTATTATATTATTTATTACATATGGCGTGCATTTTATTTTCAGCTATATGCAAAAAATAAACCGAATGGTGAACATCAAATGATGTTAAGGAAACAATGTCACCAAACTCTAGTTCTTGTTCATACATCACGAGACACAGAGCCTTTGATAATTACTTAGTGGGTTAGATAGTCACCATCAGGTGATTGGACACTGGCAAACCTAATTACAAGGCGAGTTCCTCCCCTATATAACCCCTCCCATATGGAGAGCACCTCAGTTTTTTCGCCAGTGTCCAAGGTGGTTGTTCACGTTAAAGATGTGCTAAGAAGAAAGCTCTGTTTGACGGTCTCTGCGGGGGCCTAGGAGCTATAAAACCGGATCCATGCCTCGGGCCAATAAATACGCCTAAGATGGATGGTACCCGGTCCTTGTGAAAGAAGAAATTAGGTTTTGCCTGTAATATCTCTCTTTGAGGACTGGGCTCTGGGATCTATGCTTTGGTGCACAAATTTAAGTTGCACGAAAAGTTTCTGGCAGAGTCTTCTACAGGTCCAGGGAAGAAGATCCTGTGAGTAGGAACCCAGAACCCTGAAGGTTGGCACAACGCTACCCGCCATGATGGGTGAAGGTTGGATCTGTCTGTTCTCAGCAGTTCCTGCGGCGGGGATAAGGTAGGTGAATACAATCCTAAAGTATACACATTATGGGTTATCTTCTTTTGAATAGTTTGCATGTCTTACCTGGTTTCTGCCACTAGAGTGAGTAAGAGACATACCTGGTGTATACTTACATGCCATCCAGGATACACGCTCAGTGAAACTGGTCTGAGAAGCCGCTCACCTCCTCCGCTGCAGGCTCTGCCACATAAACTAAAAGGGGGATCCCACGCAGTCCGGGGGTTCCGCGCAGTCCTCAGGTGGTCTCCTTTCTCCCCCCTCGCCCCCAGCCGCCGCCATGATGATCCTATGCGCGCGCAGGGGGCACACTTTTACAGTGGTTTCGGCGGGGAAGGAGGGGGTGTGGTTGTGGCGCCGTGCAGCGTGCGCGGCGCACCAGTGCACAGGCGCAAGGCGGCTATGTTTAAAGCCCAGTACGCCGGAGCTCCTGCAAGCGGTGGGACAC
Organism: Lithobates clamitans; assembly: GCA_037952925.1. Lineage (NCBI taxonomy): Eukaryota > Metazoa > Chordata > Amphibia > Anura > Ranidae > Lithobates > Lithobates clamitans. The sequence continues at coordinate 4,577,101 of JBBGZY010000271.1, forward strand.
AGAGCTGTGGACAGTAAGCATCTCAGTGGATTTGGATCCAGGCATACCTAAGACACCTACTTGGCATCAGGTTGTGCAGACTGAGCTAATGTTAATATTGTAAGACTAAGGCACAACAGTGATTGCATTTGTACTAGTACCTCTGCTTTGCCGCTTAGGACTATGTCTCCCTGGAAGAGGGCTTCAGGGGGAGGTAAAAGAGGCACTAAGAAATCAGCGCCTAGATCTAGGGGTTCTGAACATGCCTGCAGGATACCATCCCCCTCGAAAGCCTGAAGGCAGCCTCACAGTATGAGTCTGTGCCCCTGTCAGGCTTTGCAGCCTCTCCCAATGTTACAGTCCCTGTATATGTCAATGAAGACACTATGAAGTCTGCATTGGATGGTTTAGAAGGATGGATTACTAATTTTATCACAGCTTCCTTAAAGAGTAGCAGAAAAAGGGGTAGATCCTCTCCCTCTGTTCTGGGTTCCCTATCGGATGAGCATTCTGATAATGATGAAATATCCCTATTTGGGGATGGGGATCAGGAGCAGTCGGACGATTCAGGGGAAGAGGAGAAGCTCTCTTTTGAATCAGTTCCTAGACATTCGTTCTTTCGGCATGGAGTCAATCCGCTCAGTAGTTTCCAGCCTTCAGGGGGGAGAATTCCTGGCATCAGTAGACATCAAAGATGCATATTTACATGTGCCAATATTTCCCGCTCAAAGATTTCTAAGGTTTGCAGTGGATCAGTGCGACTTCCAATTCGTGGCCCTACCTTTCGGTCTTGCTACCGCTCCTCGAGGGTTCACGAAAATTCTAGCCCCGCCCCTGGCAAAACCAAGGGCTTAGGGCATTACAGTGACAGCTTATCTGGATGATTTGCTACTCGTAAAACAGTCCATAGCACGCTTAGACCGCAATCTGCTCAGCACAGTAGGGTACTTAGAGTACCTAGGCTGAGTCTTCAATCTAAAGAAATCTTCCTTACAGCCCCTAAAAAGGCTGGAGTATTTGGGCATGGTCATAGACACAGTCCAAAGCAGAGTATTTTTACCCGGGTCAAAAGCCAAAGCCATAAAGGATTTGGTCCAGGTAGTCATAGCAAGGAAAAATCCCTCCTTTCGACTATGTATGAGACTATTAGGGAAAATGGTGGCCTCTTTCGAGGCTATTCCTTATGCCCAGTTTCACTCAAGGTCCTTACAGAGCAGCATCTCTGTCTGGAACAAAAGAGTTCAAGCCTTGGAGCTTCCAATGTGCCTCTCTCCATGGGTACCCCACAGCCTCAATTGGTGTTTACTGACCAAGAATCTACTGAAATGAAAATCCTTTGTTCCAGTTACTTGGAAAGTCGTAACCACAGATGCCAGACTAATAGGCTGGGGAGCAGTTCTGGAAGAAGCTTCCACCCAGGGAAGATGGTCCAGAACCAAAAGGCTCTTGCCCAACAACATTATGGAGATTCGGGCAATTCGCCTAGCCCTCAGGGTCTAGACTTACAGGTTGCAGGGTTGTCCTGTCCAGATACAGACCGACAATGCTACGGCAGTGGCCAATATCAATCACCAAGGGGGCACCAGGAGTCTGGATGCCCAAAAAGAGGTGAATCACATTTTTTCTTGGGCAGAGAGGCATGTTCCTTGCCTCTCTGCGGTCTTCATTCCGGGGGTAGAAAATTGGCAGGCGGATTTCCTAAGCCGCCAGCAGCTGTGTCCAGGAGAATGGTCTATACACCCCAACATATTTCAGGCCATATGTCGAAGATGGGGTACCCCGGATGTAGACCTGTTGGCTTCCAGGTTCAACAAAACACTGAACAGCTTTGTGTCAAGAACAAAGGATCCGCTAGCACAAGGGTCAGATGCCTTAACGATTCCATGGGATCAGTACTCTCTGATCTATGCGTTCCCTCCAGTCCCGCTTCTCCCATGATTCCTTCAGAGGGTCAAAAGGGAAGGAAAGTTGGTATTTCTGGTAGCCCCGGCTTGGCCCAGACGACCCTGGTATGCAAAGATCGTAACGATGGCAGAAGGAAGACACTGTGTTCGTCTGCTGCGCCCAGATCTACTCTCACAGGGTCCAATATTCCATCCTGTCTTACGAAGTCTGAATTTGATGGTGTTGAGACCCACATTCTGAAGGGTTATGGCCTCTCGGGGTCAGTCCTGTCCACTCTAGTTAATGCTAGGAAGCCGGCCTTCAGGCTCATCTACTACAGAATCTGGAAGGCATATGTTTCCTGGTGTGTCACTACGCTTGAATCCACTGGTTAAGCCTCCTGTGTGCCCATGGGATTTGAATTTTGTTTTGTCTGTTTTACAGGAACAACCTTTTGAATCGTTGCACCATGCTTCTTAGTTCTTTTGACAAAGAAATTGTTTTTTTCAGTTAGCCATATTCTTGGCTAGAAGGGTATCAGAGTTAGCAGCTCTTTCTTGTAAAGAGCCATATTTGATTATTCCTAAAGACAGGGTGGTGTTGCATCCTCACCCGACTTTTCTGCCTAAAGTAGTTTCAGGATTCCATCTGAATTGATATGTGGTCCTACCGTCCTTTTTTCCAGATCCGCGGTCCACGGAGAAGTTGTTACACTCTTTAGATGTTGTAAGAGCAGACAAAATCTATCTGCAAGCAACGGCTCAGATACGAAAGACTGATTGTCTATTCATTCTGCCAGAAGGCCCCAAAAAGGGCCAGGCAGCGTCAAAATCCACTATATCTAGATGGATTCGACAGGTTATTGTTCAGGCTTATGGTGTTAAGAAGAAGATTCCTCCTTTTCAGTTTAAAGCGCACTCAACTAGAGCAGTTAGTGCTTCATGGGCAGTACATCACCAGGCCTCCATGGCTCAGATCTGCAAGGCTGCAACTTGGTCTTCAGTCCATACATTCACTAGATTCTATCAGGTGGATGTAAGTGGGAATGAGGATGCTGCTTTCGGGTGCAATGTGCTGCAGGCAGCAGTATAGGTCCTCTTGTCCGTTGGTGGTCCATGTTTCTGATCTGTGTCTCCCTTCCCTCAAATTTGGGCATTGCTCTGGGACATCCCACTAAGTAATTATGAAAGGCTCTGTATCCCGTGATGTATGTACAAGAACTGCTCTGTGTCCTGTGATGTATGAACAAGAAAATAGGATTTTTTAAAAACAGCTTACCTGTAAAATCCTTTTCTTGGGAATACATCACAGGACACAGAGCTCCCGCCCCTCTTTGGGATTATACGTTGGGATACTTATTGCTTTGCTACAAAACTGAGGTGCTCTCCATATGGGAGGGGTTATATAGGGGAGGAACTCGTCTTGTAATTAGGGTTGCCAGTGTCCAATCACCTGATGGTGACTATCGAACCCACTAAGTAATTATCAAAGGCTCTGTGTCCCATGATGTATGAACAAGAAAAGCATTTTACAGGTAAGCCGTTTTTAAAAAATCCTATTTTTCAATATCAACTCAGGCATGCCATACAGGCTCAGGACCGTTCCTTTGACTTTAAACTTAATCACTCCACAATAATATTTGTTATTAGATGCTAAAGGACATAAGCAGGGTCTTATATCATGAATGTATGGGGTACTATATAATAAGTTTCAAGATTCTGTAGATATTAACGCAAGGGCTCAGTGGGAGTGAGACCTGGGACCGTTGACAGATGACCATTGGACAATGGCTCTGTCTGTGGTCCCTAGTGTATCGTTGTCCACTGCGCAAAAATGAACACAACTATTAATTTTACATAGGACGTATTATACTTCTGAGAAGTTATTTAACCACTTCAGCCCCGGAAGGATTTTCCCCCTTCTTGACCAGGCCATTTTTTGCGATATGGCACTGCGTCAATTTAACTGACAATTGCGCGGTCGTGCGATGTTGTACCCAAACAAAATTTATGTCCTTTTTTTCCCACAAATAGAGCTTTCTTTTGGTGGTAGTTTAACACCTCTGCAGTTTTAATTTTTTGCGCTATAAACAAAAAAAAGAGCGACAATTTTGAAAAAAAAAACAAATTTTTTTGTACTTTTTGCTATAATAAATATCCTAAATTTAAAAAAAAAAAAAAAAAGTTTTTCCTTAGTTTAGCCTGATATGTATTCTTCTACATATTTTTTTTGTAAAAAAATAATTGCAATAAGCGTATATTGATTGGTTAGCGCAAAAGTTATAACCTCTACAAAATAGGGAATAGATTTATGTCATTTTTATTATTTTTTTTTTTTTTTTACTAGTAATGGCGGCGATCTGTGATTTTTATCAGGACTGCGGCATTGTGGTGGACAGATTGGACACTTTTTACATTATTTTGGGACAATTAACATTTATACAGCGATCAGAGCTAAAAATAGCCATTGATTACTGTATAAATGTCACTGACAGGGAAGGGGTTAACACTAGGGGCGATCAAGGGGTTAACTGTGTTCCCTAGGTATGTTCTAACTGTAGGGGGGGATGGGACTGACAAGGGGAGGAGACCGATCAGTGTTCATACTTAGTATGAACACACGATCGGTCTCCTCTCTCATGAGAGGACCAGGCTTTGTGTGTTTACACACACACAGATTCCGGTTCTCGCTTTGTCACAAGCGATTGCGGGTACCCGGCAGTCATCCCGCCTGCCAGGCCTGCGCATTGGCTCCGGGGACACGCGGCAGGTGCTTGCGCGCACCTGCTGTGACGTCTTAAAACAGTGACGTACAGCTACGGCGATTTGCTGGTCGGCTAGTGGTTAAATGGAATCAAAGAGATTCCCCTTTGTGTCCTCGATGTAGGGGAGACCCTGCAAACTTAATAAATATGCTATGGAGATCTCCTAAACTCCATCGATATTGGCAGGGCATAATTGAGACTAGTAATAGTCTCTTTGGAATAAAATTACCAATAGATCCTGACATATGTATGTTAAGTAAAATAGAGGGATCTATTATTCCGGATTTTGCTTATATTACAATAGTAAGAAGATTGTTTCAAGCTCGTAAGTTAATAGCACAAAAATGGATCTCAGTTTATCCACCAACAGTGGAGGAATAGAGAATGAAAATAAAAGAAACCCTACTAAAAGAAAAATATATTTTTCTGCATCGAGGTTGTCAAGGGAAATTTGAGGCTATATGGAAAAGATGGATGGATGCTCTGGGCCCCGACTTGGAATGAGCCCTATAGTAAGAGAGGGAAATATAGGGAGATTGGAGTTTGTGGGTAGGGGGGGTAGGGTTTTTTTTATTTATTTATTTTTTGGGGTGTTTTTGGTGTATTTATTGATATGTGCATTGGGACTGTATTTGAGTAGTGTGTATGTACCATGTTTTGAATTTGTTATTTTTTTTGTTCACTGTATCAAATCTCAATAAAAAAATTAATGGATATAAAAACTATAGGGGTTGGTTGAAAGGTTCCGATATATAACACGGCCCCTAGTGGTGTTACCAGAATTACCTGGACTACAAATGTAAAGGTTCATGGCCTACCATAAGATCATATATAGGGAATAACAAAAAAAATTGGTTATAAAACAGTTCCTAATGATCTTAAATAGAATTACCTCAACTTCGAATAATGGATTTAATAACCTACCTTAAGGTCATATTTAAAACATTATTTGGAAAATAGCCAACTCCAAAAAACCCAGATACGGAAATATCAAATTAATATTACCAATAACCATGAAAAAGTCAAGTGATGCCCGAGAGTCAGATCAAGTTCACAAAGCACTGTTAACACACATAATAACATTTAGGAGTTGTGAATGAATGAATGAATGATTGATTTGTAAAGCGCTGCAAATGCGAACTGGATCGCCTCAAGGCAACATCCATCCATTGACATCCATGTGGGGAACATATGATTGAATTTTAAAAATCTAGGACATTTCAAGCTTTGAGATGCCTCCTAATAGGAAACTGCCCCTCCAATGAGGGCTATATTTATCTATCCTCAAAAATAAAGTGTTAGTAGGATCTCTATTTTGCACTGTTAAAAAGTGCTTAGAGACAGCGTGTTTGATAAAAAACCCTTTCTAATATTGTTTATGTGTTAGTTGAGTCGAACCTGAAGAGGACGCTTAGTCCTGCCCACATATTGCAGTCCACAAGTGCACTGCAATAAATAAACTACTGAAATAAATAAATGACTTGCCAATAAATAAATGACTTGTCAATGCTTCTATTGACAACTCCTAAATGTTATTATGTGTGTTAACATTGCTTTGTGAAGTAGATTTAAATCGTTATTTGGGATGTTGGTACCTGTATCTTTCTATTTATAGACTTACCTGAGCAGTTACTTTACAGTATTACTGACTTGAATGAAATCACAATTTAATAGATCCCAAACATGATCTTACTGTATGCCTGTTAGGAGATGTAATGTGCCCCATTTGCCTCCCAGACATAGCATAGACCTTAGCATAGGCATGTTTGATATTGAAACTGACTGTTATTCATTAGTACATTTATCTAAAGACTTCTTATTAATGTAGCTCCATCATAGCACTAATTATGGAAATTGTATAACACTTGAATCTGAGTGGTTCAAAAAAGAGACTCGCAGATGTGTGTTGTTAACCAGGCAGGCATTTTAAAATATGATGTCATTGAATGACTTTGGCTTAAAGTAGATGTAAACCCTCACATATAGCCAGGGAAGTGAACAGCCTCAGATGATACACAGAGATGAAACAAAATCGCCCTACTGTCAGGGCTGGGCTCAGCCCTTCCTTCTCTGAGCTGGCCACTCAGCTGTTGGCTAATTGCCAGCTCTCATCTCTGTCCACAGTTACCCAGCTGTTGTTGATTCTGCTTGTCAGTCCTGCCTACTTAAAGCCGTCCAGCTCACTTGATCTCTGCCTTCGCCTATGTCAACATCACAGAGACTTTCTCTTGCGTTCCGACATTTGCTTGGCTGACTACCCAATCCGATTACTGAACTCTGGCTTGTTTTGACTATGCTTACTCTGTTTACCTTATTATTATCATTATTAAACAAGTGTGATTTAACTATACTTCTGTCTCAGTCTGATTCATGGTTCCTGATACCTACATAAGTTTTACATATGTAGCTGCTGTCTTCACCTTTATATACAGTTTAGAAAGTGCATGTCCTGTTAGAATTTTCTCTTCCTGTTTCCCCTGTAGGAGTGGATTATTGTTAGACACTGGGAGACACTGTGAGACAGCTGATTGGAGGAAAGGCACCCCCCTCCCCACACATGCAGAGGTTGCCTGTGTATAGTTTAGCTGTCTGCCAATCTATTTATAGCTATCTCCCCCAACACACACTTCAGTCTCCTATCTCGGAGAACTTGTCAAAAGTTATCAGGCTGATAACAGAGGAACAGAGCAGGACAAAGCTGCAGAACATAGTGCTTTGAAGAGAGATAACAAAACGCTGCAGATATATGTGCCCAGCTCAAATTTCATGAATTGGATTTACATCCACTTTAATGGAGATGTATGATGGCTATTAACAGGCTCAGGCATAGCTGGAAATGGGTATTAATGAAACTGGTCCTGTGTCCTGTCAAAGGTGCTGTAAACTGGAGTGAATTCTTACGTCAAATCAAATGTGTTTAAAAGGGAGTCCAGCGAAAAAAAAAAAAAATTAAAAGTCAGCAGCTACAAATACTGCAGCTGCCGACTTTTAAAATAAGGACACTCCCCTGTCCCAGGGTGCAGCAATGTCGGCACCCGAGACCGAATCGTCCCTCGGTCCTCGGGTGCTGCTGCCGCCATTCTCTGTAAGGGAATCAGGAAGTGAAGCTCTGCGGCTTCAATTCCCAATTCCCTACTGCGCATGGGTGAGTCGCGCTGCGCTTCCTAACTGGTCCCCGCTGTCTCTGGGACCTGTGTGTGTCCCAGCAGACAGCGCGTGGGGACGGGAAGAGGCATAGACTCCCGTGGGAGTCTATGCCGGAAGTGGGTGCAAATACCTGTCTTAGACACACATAGGTGCCAAATGTGACACCGGAGGGGGGGTGGGTTCCGAAAAGCGGAGGTTCAGATTTTGTGTGAACCTCCGCTTTAAATCCCATGAATGCCTAGCATAGAGAAGAGATTTAAATATGACTATTTTAGTCACTGACTTGTGAATTTTGGAGAAATAGTGGGGATATAGCACTGTGCTTAGTATGACTCTCTATTCTCCTTACTCAGTTCACCAGACCTCATTTCCATCATATATGAGGACAATACTTTTTAAATGTTTTAAAGTTTCACTTTTTACCCAAAACCACAAAAGTCTGAAACAGCGTCTATTTCCCATAGCAGTGAACCTTTCCTGACAGAGGCATCAAACAGTGATGACGTGAACTGGAAGGGGTAAAGAATGCAACATATGTAACATCTTACAAGTAGAGCTGCACGATTAATCGCGAAGAATCGTTATCGTGATTCTCCGCCAGCCACGATCGCAACTCCGGATTTTGGCGATTCTGGCCCATCAAGCAATTTGTTATATGCTCACATTAAAAGCGTGTGCGCCGTGCACCGATCGATGGTGTCCCTGGGATGTTTCCTGTTTCCCTCTTGCGGAGGGGAAGCCGTTGGAGCCAGCGTGAAATGTCTGACGTCACTCTCTTTTCTTTCTAAGGCCACCAAAGCTCAGGGAGAACTCCCTGCATCAGCTTGCCATTGAAGTGGGTTGGCTAATCTCTTTGTTACACAAGGTAAGCCAACCCCGGATTGGCCCCCCAGACCGTCAGTCACAATGTGGGCGGAAGCACGTTCGCTCCTCCCCTGGCTGCAGCGTTGCTGAGGGGAGGAAGAGGAGGGGCCTCCATCTTTATTTCAAATCCTGAAAACTTGCTGTTTGGCCGTTCATTCCATGTGTGTGTCGGTGGCTTTCCGGGTGGACCTTCCCTGGTGATCCCTGGAGTGGGTGTGAGTGCTGTCTCGGTGGAAGGGAAAGGCCTCAGGTGGCGGCCGTGGGGGGAGGAGGAGGATGTCGGGAAAATTAAGTGGCAGAATGCAGACTGCAGTAAACTCCGGCGCCCGCTAAAACGGAACTGAATTACGGATAGCATCTACGGGAGGTGAGTGACAGAGCCAAGTGCCCGTGGAGCACAGGGGGAGGAGCAGGCCTAGAGTGAAGCCTTGGTCTTTCCTGTGTGCTGGTGGCAAGGCCTGTGTGTCAGTGTTGGGAGCTGGGCCTCCTCTGTGCACATGTTATACACAACCTTTGTCTGCTATGGTGTTTGCACTGACAGCTCCATACCCCCACATGGCTACTGACAGCTTTATAGAGCTCACTCCATTACTCCTTCTATCAGGTCCTAATAGTAGCTCCAAAATACCCTCTCTCTCTCCTAAAAAAAAGAATTACGTTGCGAGAATGGTGAGAGAATCGTGATCTTTTTATTCTAAGTAAAAAAATCGTGATTCTCATTTTGGCTAGAATTGTGCAGCTCTACTTACAAGTATGCTGGACAATGCTCAAACCTCAAGTTCAGTTTCATTCATTGTGCATCCCTAGTGTTGGTGTAAATCAATGCAATACTAGAAACAACAGTTACTTATAGGTCTAGTCTTAGGGTAAAAAGAATTGGAATTCAGATAATGTTTTTACAAAAAGCAACTCAAGAAAAACCAAGTGTTGGTAGAATCGAATGCAAGAAGTAAGAATGATATACCATATATACACGAGTATAGGTCGATCTGAATATAAGCCGAGGCACCTACGTTTACCACAAAAAAAATGGGAAAACTTATGGACTTGAGTATAAGCCTAGGGTGGGAAATACAGCAGATACTGGTAAATTTCAAAAGTGCCCATCATGTACAGCCTATCAGTGCCCATGAAATGCAGCCTGCCAGTGCCCATCATGTACAGCCTATCAGTACCCATGACATGCAGTCTGCCAGTTCCCATCAGGTACAGCCTATCAGTGCTCATGACATGCAGCCTGCCGGTTCCCATCAGGTACAGTCTATCAGTGCCCATGACATGCAGCCTGCCAGTGCCCATCAGGTACAGCCTATCAGTGCCCATGACATGCAGACTGCCAGTGCCCATCAGGTACAGCCTATCAGTGCCCAGGACATGCAGACTACCAGTGTCCATCAGGTACAGCCTACCAGTGCCTGGTAATGAGATGTCACGCTGGGTGTCCCACAGTGGGGAAGGCAGCTATGGAGTCAGACTGAGGGTTTTGTATCGGCAGGGAAGAGGTTAATGCAGTACTGAGACTGACCTCATGACTGACCGCAGAGGTATCCAGGCGCATTTTTGCCTTTGCAGGGTTGCTGAAGATCGGGGTTCCCAGTGGAGACAGTGGGGGCTCCATTCTGGCACTCAGGGATGTGTCCTGGCTCAGCTGGGAGAGAGCGGGCTGCGCTGATTGCAGGAAGAAGAGAGCTGGATCTGAATCGCCGTGCAGCTGTGGTAACGATTTCCCGCCTCCTATGACACACGGCACAATGATTCCTAACATTGGATCACTGTGCCGTCACAAGAGGAGGTGGGACATCGTTATGCGGCTGGTTGCGCGGCAATCTGAAACGGCATGGGAGGGAGGGGCACCGGGCCTATGATTCACGAGCGTCACCCAGCGGCACAGCCCCGTCCCTTTTTCTCCTCCATTTTGGACTTTTTTTTAACTCACTTGAGTATAAGCTGAGGTGGGTTTTTTCAGCCAAAAAAATGGGCTGAAAAACTCGGCTTATTCTCGAGTATATATGTTAGTTCTGTGTGATAATATCTACATGCATATTTCACTCAAGGAGACCCATGGCACCCATAGGTTTGGGGGTAGAAAAATATTTGTTATTTAATAAAATATCAGAGCACAGACCTGTGTAAGACAACCATTCTATCTGCAACTTTGACTTAAGAAACTTTTGCTGGAAAACAGACAGTACATTCCTTTGTTGAGAAATCACGCCTAGTCACATTGTTATTGAAAGCAGTAATTGAGTGCATATGTCCCAATTCAAAAGGGTAACATGAGACAATTTATTAAAGATTTGGAATTCTACAAAAATCATTGTTTACCTATTGTGCAAGACAAAACCAAAGGCTAATATTGCTCTGTAAATGCTAATCAGACATAAAATGCTTCTACATGACAAACACCATAAAGCAAACCATTACCAAGACACTCAGGAATGGCAGTGATGTGAAGAACACATACGGTTCATAGAATACATCCCTTGTTATATTTTAATCAGACAGGAAAACACAAACAATCGGGTCTAACAATTGTTTCTCCCTCCTGCCAGTAGAAATACACTTTGCATTGTGAAAATAAACGAACATTTATAACTTGCATTATAGCATGTATTTGTGGGCACAGGTTTTTGCCTCATGACAATGCTGCATTTTCTTGCATGCATTTTAGCTCTGGCTATGGCTGAAATAACTAATCTGTCTCTAGTGGTCATACCAAATACTATCTAAAACACACAATTGCATTTTACTGCTTTACATTCACTTCTAAAGCCGCGTACACACGAGTGGAATATCCGACAGAAAAAGTCAGACGGAAGCTTTTCATCGTCTATTCCGACTGTGTGTATGCCTCATCAGACTTTTTTTTTCGAAAATTCTGATGGACCTAGAAATGGAACATGTTCTAAATATTTTCGACGAAACCAATTCCTATCGGGAAAAACGCTAGTCTGTATGCTGTTCCGACGGACCAAAAACGACGCATGCTCTGAATCAAGTACGAGACTGAAGGCAATGGCTACTGGCTACTGAACCTCCTTTTTCTAGTCCCGTCGAGCGTGTTGTACGTCACCTCGCTCTGGAAGGTCGGACTTTGGTGTGACTGTGTTTATGCAAGACCGCTTGAGCGGAATTCCGTCGGAGTTCCGTTGGAGAAACCTTCGGAGTTTATTCTGACAGCAAAACTGGTCGTGTGTACGCGGCATAAGTCCCCTAAACCAAATGTTGAAGCAGTAAAACTCACATAGGCTGCGTTTGGTGTAACACACTGCACAGAGATATGAAGGGGTCTGATTGACTTGAAAGGCAATTCTATGTTTGCTCTCTGTAGAAGCTGTGTTATTGTGTTGTTAACCACTTAGATAATTTACATTCTATTCCAATGTTAGTAAAGTACAGGAAAAATGTATATATATATGAGTTATACTGGCTTTTTACTTTCTTCCTGAATTCTATGTAGCAAAAAATGCATCTAAAAATAATGGTTGCAGCATTTAGAAAGTTAGAAGTCAAAAAGTCTGCTTTTACCATTAAGCTCCAAAATGATATCAGACACTGATGATTATTCGTCCAGCCAGGATTTACCCAAAACTTACATGAGTTTTGGGGAATTAACCTTAAAGGGATTTATTCATTTGCCTTCTAATCTTCAGATCACCTGTCCTTTCTCATTCCCTGTAAATATCTGTCACAGCCAATATTTGAAGTGAAACTAAACGCTAAAAGATTTGTTATAGTATATAGAATATCTAGAGGTGTTAATTGTGACTAAAGCAGTACCCAGTAAAAAAAATTACATTTTGTCTAGAATTCTTCCTAAAAAATGTCACTTGTATTTCCTGGTATGGAAGGGTACCTAGGCACTCAATTGTATCAACAGTGGAAGATCTGAGGCACTGCTGCCTCGGACTGCTAGCCAAAGCTGATAATATTGGTGATTTTACTGCTGTTTTGCTGTAGGGTAGGGCAGGGCACAGATGTGGTCTGTTGTAGTTTCTCTGGATGGCCACTTGATGCATCCATAGCTTGAGAGTGCGTTTCAGCTTAGTAGCAGCTTGAGTTAAGTGGAATCCCTGCCCCTGCTAGTAACAGGGCACCCTAGGTAAAGTTAAATTAGGAATATGTAGAGCTGGCCGAGTTTAGTTCCTATGATGAGAGTCATTACCCGTTCACTGTGCTATGGACCTGACCAATTATGGACCTGACCAATTCAACATGTAGGCAGTTGGGCCTAAAGTGTTTAGCTTCTCCTAAAGGGGAGGCCAGTAGCGGCGTAGAACAAATGTATGTGGGATTATTAAGGTGGATGGTCTCTCAAATAAATGTTATTACTCACACACCTGGTAAAATCCAATATTTTATTAACACTTAGCATTAGACAAAAGTAGCTACTATTAAAAAGGCAGTACTAGCCTCACAGTCATTAAAAACAAAACACAAATATATACACAGTGTATCAAACAAATGGCTCCTCTGAACACAACCCTTAGAGACCCATCCACAACATAACGATATTACAAATTCCACCTGGGGGCAGACAATATTTCTGGTACCACCCCTGATTATTCAAAATATGGTTGTGACATCTGATCTTCACAAAAAGAGCTCTGGACAAGTTCTGTATCTCAATGGGTTTTGCTTAACGCTTCTTCAGGAGAGGGGTATAAGGTAAAAAGTTAGAAGGCATAACAAGGCTCTCATAAGGCATCTAGAGCACTGATGGAAGAAAAGCATGTTATGTCCTAGCTACATGGGGCATTCACAAATCATAATGATATTATTGAACAGTAAATTAACATCAATTTAATTTTTTAATTTAAGTATTAATATTATGGACTTATCAAAAGCACTTTGTCCAGCACATGGGAGCAGCATAAGCCCTAGAAAATGGATCCAGTCAAGGCGCTCAAATATGGTGTAGAGAGGAGACTGGGCCGGTATATATGTTGCAACCTTTTAATAGAATGTATACATAGGGCACCCATCGTCAGAGTACATATATAAGAGAGAGTATATAGAGACAAATAGTAATGTTTATCTCTATGACATACCTAACATAACACAATAACCAAAAGTCTCTGGACTTGTTCTATTTTATCAATATAATTTTTGTAAGTGAGGTCTCCAGAACTGGACACTAGACCAGTATTCTAAATGAGGTCTCACTAAAGATCTATATAAGGGATTTAGGATCTCCTTCTTCCTGCTGGTGGTAATTGGCCTTGTAAATGAAGATTACTTCCTGCTATAAAGTCTGTTTGCAGTCTGTTTGATCCCGGTTGACCTCCCATGCTGTCCTAGCTTTCCTGCATAACCTTGTTCTACCACTGATCACTGGCTACTGTGACCTTGCCCGTCTTCATTCTGAAACCTCACTTCTGTTGTCTGACTTCTGGGTAACCTGGCATCAACTAAGATCTTGGGTTCCCGCTGCACAAACCTAAACCATACCACCAGTGAAGCACTATAAGACTAAAGCTGACCATACACTGATTGAAATGTGTCTGCTGACTAGGAACAGTCTCTGCTATGCTTACTCAGTCTGCATGGATCCTATATATAGGTGACATAGTTATTTGCTGCCAGCAGAGGCGTTGCTAGGGGGTGGCTATTGGGGCTATAGCCCTGAATCTGGGGCCCATAGCCCTGAGTCTCTCACTGGGGGGAAGCGATGCCATCAGTGGCGGATGTGGGCGCCGTGCAGATAACTAACATCTCAGCCCTTTTACTTTGTTCTGCCACTGCACTGGTTGCTAGAGCCGCCCAGGGTCTAGCAACTAGCAACCAACTAAAGCGCAGCTCTCCGGTTCTGGGAGGGTGTAACGGAATTCCTCCCAGAACTGCGTCTTTGTGTGCACCCTTGGGCATGCTCTGTGACTGCTGTGTGCTTTGTTCTTTGGACACAGCTGATCGCAGATTGTGGTAAAGGGCCAATGTCCAATCACAGCTGGTCACGTGTAAACAGACGCTGTCTCTGTGTGAGGAAAGGAAAGCCGATAACCAGCAAGGCTGACAGGGCACAGTGAGTATATTGTTTAAACAGATAATCAGAGCACTTATCATCAGTGCCCTGACGATCAGTGCAGCCCCATCAGTGCCAACCAGTGCCACCTCATCAGTGCCCATCAGTGCAGCCTCATCAGCGCACATCAGTGAAGAAGAAAAATTGCTTATTTGTAACATTTTAAAACAGAAACAAATTGTCTGCCTTTTTTGTTTGTTTAGCAAGAAATAAAAAAAACAAGTGGTGATTAAATACCACCAAAAGAAAGCTCCATCTGTCTCAAAACATGATAAAAATATAATTTTGTTAGTGTTGCATGACCGCGTAATTATCATTGAAAGTGTGACAGCGCTGAAATCTGAAAATTGGCCTGGGCATGAAGGGGGTAAAAGTGCCCAGTATTGAGCAGTTAAAGTAGAACCTAAGGCAACATTTTGTTTTCTCATTTTGGATGGAGTAAGGGGGGGTTAGAACCCTTTTTTTTCCATCTGTGTCCCATTATAGAGATTTCCCTTCACTTACTGTCCCATTGCCAAACAACAGGAAATGAGAGGAAATCCCTCCAAAGAATCCCTGGTTGTCCCTGAGAGAATCCCTGGTTTTCACCAGGTCCCCAGAACTAGTAAACCAAAAGAACAACCTTCTGCGCTCAAACTGTTTCGGCATTGGTAGATTACAGATCTTCAGCTTGTCCAATATTGGCAAGACTTTGCAGCCCCCTCAAGGGCTGGGGAAGCCCAGAGGAAACACTAGAAAACAAAAACAGAAGCCGCACTAGCCTTGCGCATTACCTTTGTGATAGCTTTTTATTAAGATAATAAAATAGATGTGTACTCACAAACAGCATAAAACCTCAAGCACATCAGTATCCACAGTATCCTGAATGATCAGGTCCACTGAGCACATTTTTGAGGGTCTTCTTGTGGTTGGGACATGCTCAGTGCACCTGGTCCACCCTCTGTTCTTGTTTTCCCCAGAACTAGTGTCCGCATTGGAAGATTTCCCCTCCCTCTATTACTGTTCTGGGGACAACCCAAATTTTTTACTTTCCGTGAGAATTGTAAACAGGACGAATATAGAAGGTGAATCTCCCCTAAGAGGGACACAGACAACAATAAAAACCTGAAAGGTGTTGTAATTATTCTCCGCTCTAGCCAAAAAAAAAAAAATGGTTTTGCATTTAATTATCCTTTAATGTGTGTGCAAAAATGGAAAAAAATGATTTGGTAGCCAAGTGGTTAATCCTCTTTTACGCTGTTGAAACATTAAAAAAGTAAGTTTTGCATATGCATACACTTAATTCCAGTTATGCATTTTTTCAGTGCTGCTAGGCGGTTGTCAGCTCTAGCATTGGGTCCAACATTGGAATTTGATTACAAATTTGAATAATTTAATAAAAAGCATCTTAAAACTTTTCATATACATTAGCCACAGTGGGCCTTATATATCACAAAGTCTAAAAGCATAGATGTAACCCCTATCTTCCTTTCACATTTACAGAGCATGAGAATGAAACTGAAAACTTAATTGACTGCAGTAAGCAATAAGGGAAATTATTCCCTCAGACACTTTTATACTTGTTAAATGAAATGATGCATGTCGAATTATGCATATTCCTCACTAAAGACTGCTGGAAAAACAAAACAAATTCCAAATCAAAAGTGTGGAAGCAGAGTGGCTCTTCCAACCATGAGAAAATTCTAGGGTAATTGTTCTTATGCTGCAAGACACCTCAAAAATATAACAAAAGCGGTATAAACAAGTAGAGAAGGACATTTTGCCATGAGTGACACACAAATGTTCCTTATATTTAACACACATCTGTAAGGAGATATTAAGGGATTACTTCTCCAACCATTCCATAGAGACTGCAAGGGCCTATACTTTTATGCCATTTAATCTTCATTTCTCCAGAGGAGCATTATTATTATACAGGATTTATATAGCGCCAACAGTTTTAGCGCAGCAGTTTACAACATGAGGGCAGACAGTACACTTACAATACAAATTAATACAGGAGGGATCAGAGCCCTGCTTGTTAGAGCTTACAATCTAGAAGGGAGCGTCAAGTGGAAACAAAAGGTAATAACTGTGGGGGGGTGAGCTGATGGAGAAAATGAAAAAACAGTTGTTGTTAGGTGTGGGTAGAGTAGGCTTCTCTGAAGAGAAAGGTTTTCAGGGATCATCTAAAAGTTAATAGAGTAGGAGATAAGCGGACAGATTGGGGAAGGGCATTCCATAGGATTGGAGAGGCTTTGGAAAAGTCCTGGAGGCGAGCTAGGGAGGAGGGGATGAGGGAGCTAGAGAGCAGAAGGTCTTGAGCGGAACGAAGAGAACATGTAGGTTGGTATTTAGAGACTAGGCTAGTGATGTAGCTGGGGGCTAAATTGTGGATGGCTTTGTACATAGTTGTTAGTAATTTGAATTTAATTCTTTGGCCGAGTGGAAGCCAGTGGAGGGATTGGCAGAGAGGGGTAGCAGAGACAGAGCGATTGGTAAGACGGATGAGTCTGGCAGCAGCATTCATGATGGATTGAAGAGGTGATAGACTATGTAGAGGTAAGCCAATAAGAAGGGAGTTGCAGTAGTCAAGGCAAGAGATGACCAGCGAGTGAATTAAGAGCTTTGTTGTGTCATTGGTTAGAAAGGGGCATATTTTGGAGATGTTGCGGAGGTTGAGGCGGCAGGATTTGGACAGTGATTGGACGTGGTGCTTAAAGGAAAGTTCAGAGTCCAGGACTACACCTAGAACCTTGGCATGTGGGAATGGGCTTATAGTTGTGCCATCAATTTTGACAGAGAGATCAGGGGAAGGGGCATATGAGGGAGGAAAAATTATAAGTTCGGTTTTGTATAGATTGAATTCAAACTAAAACTCTGTGCTTAGGATAGGAGTGAAGGTATGCAGCCTCCCCTAGTAGACCCCCTAGAGGGCTAGTTTAAAGAAATACAAAAAGTGGGGTACGTGGCGCTTCCTAATATGGGGGGGTGATATTATATTAGACACCCCAAATAGACGTAACCGTACACCTCTAACACTATGTCAAATATGGCAAAAAAATAGTCTGGAGCCCATCTGTGACGGATTATGCAAGGGGACCATCCAGCACACATACATGCCTATTACCCCTGCATGGGTATGAGGAGTCGGTGAGTGGGGACCTATAGGGGGAGCACCAAAGTCACCAGACCAGCCTTGAGCACAAAAGTCACCAGACTGTCTTTTTTTCTTTTTTTTTTTTTTTTTCAACCCTCTTTGCCATTGGATCATCATTTTTTACCACCTGGATCATCCTTATATATATACCTCTAGGACTCACTTTCTTTGTTTTGTTTGTTTATATTTTGGACTTTGAAGCACTATTTTACTGTTTTTTATGATTTTGGAGGCACTTGATATATATTTTCATTTGTATTTTTAATCCCATTTCAATTTTGGATTTGGTGATTATTTCACACAGATGTAGAAATATTATTTGTCTATGGTTGACAGATGCACATATGACAGATGCACTTTTAATTTTCTTTGGGATTATAAATTATGGTGACACATATATGATTCACTATTCTTACTATAATTATATGTACACTTATATGTTTTCTTTTAGTCACACAATTGTGTTGTGACTAGGCATACATTTATATATTTTATCATTTGTTTATAGGGGGTAACCATTTCAACTGGATATTTTATTTAATTTTTTTTTGCCATATTTCACATAGTGTTAGAGGTGTATAGTTACGTCTATTTGGGGTGTCTAATATAATATCACCCCCCATATTAGGGAGCGCCCACGTAGCCCACTTTTTGTATTTCTTTGGATAGACTGAGTTTGAGGAAGTGGTGTGACATCCAGACTGATATATCTGATAGTAAATTAGTGATAGCATGGCAGTTCTTTCTAACCAATGTAGCAACATAAATAAAAGAAGAAACATAAATTAGCACTGAGTAACAAACCATAGAACAGAGCGAAAAATTAATGATTACAACAATAAATAATATGGCATAGCAATACCAGTAGCACAGGAAGCAGCTGCTCGTGGCCTTGTTGTCCTCAGGCCCAGCCTCCACCTTCTTTTTGCTATTACACAAATAGTATTTATCATGATGGACCATTACTATTAGCCCAAAGGCACTGTGGTAACTTAGTATTAAACAGAGCTTTAAAGTGGCTGTAAAGGCTCAAGGTTTTATACCTTCCTGCATTTCATGCAGGAAGGTAAAAAAACTCCTGTGCTCAGCACCCCCCAAACTTACCTGAGCCCCATCTTGATCCAGCGATGTGCATGAGAGTAGCGGCTCTCCTGGGTCTCTTCCTCCTCATTGGCTAAGACAGCAGTGGGAGCCACCCACTGGGTGGGATCCCACTAATATCAATCACAACCAGTAAGCAATTGAGGAGAGAGCGGGGGCAGAGCCAAGCTGCACTCCCTGTCTAAATGGACACACAGAGCAACTTGCTCTGAGGGTACTTGGCAGGATGGAGGGACCAAGAGCACCAGCAGGGGACCCTGAGAAGAGGAGGATCAGGACTGCTCTGTGCAAAACAGTTAAGTATGACATGTTTCTTATTTTAAAGAAAAAAAACTGAGCCTTTAATATTACTGCTTGCTAACCGCCCCACGTACATATACTGTGGGGTGGCGGCAGGGAGCTTGATGATAAGCGTAACCTGTATTCAGAGGTCTGGAAGCAGTCTTACTAAACCTGGCACCCCTTGACATATGCTACACTGATGCGCAACAATATCCACATTGCTACCCTGACATTCGTGTGCTGTAAAAATCTCACAGAGAGTACTTAGAATTTCTGTGTGTGCATTTGGCAGATGAGCTCTGAACTACCCAAACTGGATGCTCAGTAATGATTAAAGCTACCCAAAGAAAAAGCTGTAATCAGGAAGAGTCAACAGGCCGCTCTAGACATACAGTGCCCTGAAAACGTATTCATACCCCTGACATCTTCCACATTTTGTCATGTTACAACCAAAAACATAAATGCATTTTATTGGGATTTTTTGTGATAGACCAACACAAAGTGGCACATAGTTGTGAAGTTGAAGGAAAATGATAAATGGTTTTACATTTTTTTACAAATAAATATCTGAAAAGTGTGGCGTGCATTTGTATTCAGCCCCCTTTACTCTGGTACCCCTAACTAAGATCTAGTGGAACCAATTTGCCTTCAGAAGTCACGTAATTAGTAAATAGAGTCCACCTGTGTGTAATTTAATCTCAGTATAAAATATGACTGTTCTGTGAGGCCCTCAGAGGTTTGTTAGAGAGCCTTAGCGAACAAACAGCATCATAAAGGCCAAGGAACACATCAGACAGGTCAGGGATAAAGTTGTGGAGAAGTTTAAAGCAGGGTTAGGTTATAAAAAAATATCCCAAGCTTTGAACATCTCACGGAGCACTGTTCAATCTATCATTCAAAAAAGGAAAGAGTATGGCACAACTGCAAAAATACCAAGACATGACCATCCACCTAAACTGACAGGCTGGGCAAGGAGAGTATTCATCAGAGAAGCAGCCAAGAGGCTCATGGTACCTCTGGAGAAGCTGAAGAGATCCACAGCTCAGGTGGGAGAATCTGTCCACAGGACAACTATTAGTCGTGCACTCCACCAATCTGGCCTTTATGGAAGAGTGGCAAGAAGAAAGCCATTGTTGAAAGAAAGCTGTAAGAAGTCCCGTTTGCAATTTGCGAGAAGTTATGTGGGGGACACAGCAAACATGTGGAAGAAGGTGCTCTGGTCAGATGAGACCAAAATTTAACTTTTTGGCCTAAAAGTAAAACGCTATGTGTGATGGAAAACAAACACTGAACCATCATCATGTTGTTGGATGCTTTTCTTCAGCAGGGGCAGGAAAGCTGGTCAGAGTTGATAGGAAGATGGATGGAGCCAAATACAGGGCAATCTTGGAAGAAAACCTGTTAGAGTCTGCAAAAGACTTGAGACTGGGGCACCTTCCAGCAGGACAACAACCCTAAACCTACAGCCAGAGCTATAATGAAATGGTTTAGATCAAAGTACATTTATGCATTATAATGGCCCAGTTAAAGTCCAGACCTAAATCCAATTGAGAATCTGTGGCAAGCCTTGAAAATTGCTGTTCACAGACTCTCTCCATTCAATCTGACAGAGCTTGAGCTATTTAACAACGAAGAATGGGCAAAAATGTCACTCTCTAGATGATAGAGACATACCCAAAAAGACTTGCAGCTGTAATTGCAGTGAACAGAGCACTTCTACAAAGTATTGGCTCAGGGGGGCTGAATACAAATGCACGCCACACTTTTCACATATTTATTTGTAAAAAAAGTTGAAAACCATTTATCATTTTCCTTCCACTTCACAATTATGTGCCACTTTGTGTTGGTCTATCATATAAAATCCTAAAAAAGTGGAAAATGTAAAGAGGTATAAATACTTTTTCAAGACACTGTAGGTAAATTAAATATGTACATCTTCCATTCTATCATAATACACCTTTATGTGAGAATGTGTTTGGTTGCTAGAGAAATTACATTCCTGAGGTACGTTGTTAATTAGTATTGTTTGTGCTTGTAAAACTTAGCAAAACATATAGTATATATATCCTGTGGGATGTAAAAGTAAGTTGAACATTAATGTGTTCCACACAGAGTGAAAAATGTAACAAAGACTAAAAGCCACCAGGTCCAACAAAAATAAAACAAAAGGCTCTCTTTATGCTAAAAATAATTTGTTACAGAAAGTAATTAAAATGTATACTGCCAGATCTTGTTTATATTTCAAATCTGATAACATATTGGGTGTCAATGCAATTAAGGAAGTGTGCTTGCTTAATTATTTCCCTTTTTATGAAGGGAGAAGAACATGCCATGGCCAGTGGTAGATGCTGCCTAAAGTATTAATGAAGACAAATGGTATTGATGCCCCTTGTCAATGTGGTATACCATGTGCGAACACCTTATGGCACGGTGTCTCTTACAGAGAATAGAAGTAAGTGTCTACCTCTTGTCAGACTTGCACTATACCAGTAAGTTCCTCTTTAGCACTGCTCTTAACTTTATCTCTACTGGTTACCATGCCCTGTTCACTTATACTTGGTGCACATGATGTTAGTAACCCAAGCTGGTCCCCTGAAACGATCACAGATCATTTATCAGTGTAGTTTACACCCTATCTCTGGCTTCCTTCTACTGCTACCTGGTGGTCACTTTAAAACCTGCTGAGCTATGATAAACCCTTTTGTTCTTAGGGGCCCCAGATAAATAACACAGGATGTGTGTCTACCCTTGGGTGTGAGTAAAATAATATTTACCTATACAAATCTGATGTTATTCTGGCAATTTCATCTTGTTACTGCTGCCTGTCAATTTTTTTTCAGCCTAATGTCTTCAGTGTGGAACTGCAAGAGTAGCATGGAAATAGTAGTTATGTAATCTGGATCTATTGTACTTTTAGTGGCTCCATCAGATTCCTGAACAGATTATGTTTCCTCTTTGATCAACACTTCATTAAGCAACCATTATTATTAAATTTACAATATCACTGGATCATGTTGATATCATACTCAGTAGACTTGAACACGGTGCACAGTACCAACAGCAGTGCTATGTATGTACTGTTTAACAATTATTGTTCTATCAGACTTAGTAAACCTAGGGCACAGGGAAATATTGTCTGGTATACAGCTGGCACTGCCAACCGTAGCATAGTTACTGCCTCAGGCTGCTTCTATATGTCTCAATCTTAAAATAAATTGTTTTATGTGGAAATTGTCTTAAAGTTGAACTCCAGGCCAAACAGCTGCATTAACAGATGACATACATAGAGAGAGCAGTTTTACCTGCCAAAGGGTTTGCATTTCTGTCGATCCAACTCCGGAGATCTACACTGCACTGGTAAACAGCCAGGTGGATTATGCCACTTGAATAAAAAAAAAAAAAATAGGATTTTTTAAAGGAATTTCTTCCTTGTGAGATTTTTAAATGTCTATCACCTACAACAACAACATGGTTTTAGCAACTAAAAAACCCAAGTATGACACCTTTTGAGTGAAATTCTTGCTTGGTGTCTTGGTAAATGCCACTTAGTATTGTTAATTTTCTGTAACCTAGGCATTTTTTAGATTAGCTGCCTTCCGTGGCTTGAATAAACCCTTTTAAGTGCTTGGTTGAATCAACTGCCTAGAAAGTAACCAAAGTATTGTGAACCACATTTTGCCTTCACATTTAACTAACCCTTGAAGATGCAAAAATTGCATGTGTTTGTTGTGCCCTCTGTCAATAGTTGTGATACCATTATAAACTATACACTTTTGTGTCCCCTAGTTACTAAAATCAACTCCCATGGGTACCACTAAAACATATATATTAGAGGAAGCACAGGACACAAGGAGAATACAAGTAATTCCATCACTATCTAAATTCAAGAAAGGCCAAACTCCAGATTAGTCACCTTTAGCATCTGAGTTCAGCTTGCCAAAAAGTTCAGTCTCCACAACAGGCCCCTTAATATTATAAAAGTTTGTGGGTAGTTTAACCTTTCAGTTCTTGCCTAAAACTGTATCAAAAAAGGTTATAAACTTGGACTACTTGCTTTTGGCAGGTGAGGTCTTCTGGATCTAGCTTGGCCTCAGTCCACCCTAAGTTTTTATAGGCTGATCCTTTTGAGAGTGGGTATTCTCCTAATGTAATAACAGCAACCAAATAGCTTCAACCTTACCTCCACCTGGAGCCCTTCAGGTGCCTTTATCTGCCCTTTGAAACCCATCAACATTAAAAACCAATTGGTATGACATAGGCAGACCGTTACATCTGAAGAAAGATTACAGAGACCAAGAGCTTTGAGGCTGTTTGGTTGTTCTGTTAAACAGCTCATCAGCTGGGGTTCCAAATGATACCATCCAATTCGTTTTGGGTGAACTGATCCTTTTAAAGCCTCAGGAAGTGAATTCATTTTTGTAATAATTCTGTATGTATATCATTACTGGTAAAAAAAATATCTCCAAACAATGATTATTGTATACTTTAAGATAACTGTCCTGGCAGCCTCTGCTTTGCTGTCCAGAAATATTCTTGGAAGCTGGAAAGTGAATAAAGGTGCAAAGTAATATCCCTCCCAATTATTACATTCCTAGCAGCACTCCTAAAATCCAGACGGCAAGTAGTAATGTATCATTAAAAGATAATTCATCCTTAGAAAGGGAGGCCCAGACATGTGTATACCACATCACTCAGTGCTGTGTATTGTTAGTGAACCTGCACACAAACCTGTCTTTATAAACCTGCAGCTCGAGCACAAAGGGGCCAGTTCACTGCAGTCAGTTATCTTGTCAATCCATTAGCACACACCACCTGGTCTACCTTAGTCTGAAATGCCCCTCTTTTGTTAAAGAAAAAAAAGTTCTCTTTTCTACAAACTTTACCTCCTCAAAACAAAGTTGTAGAAGTAAAATATTTACTTTCATTCTAGGAATGGGAGAAGTAACATGTTGACAAGGGCATGATATTATCAGACTGGGAAAGGTGCTTCTTGGGGTATGCAGCCTACGAGGCATTTTTTACATTTTTTTCAGAGGACTCTGTCAGTTCCCCCATACCCTTCCAAATCATGACGTCTTCACTCCATGCAAATGGAACTCATTATTGTTAGTTTTCATTCAGTTTACACTATATTCTTTTTACTTTTGCCTGTTGCTGATACTCCATTTTACTTTTATAAAAGTAAGCATAATGTTGGCCATACATGTGGCAATTTGACAGACTGGTGAAACATTTGATTCCATTATTTGGTGAAATCATAGAACAAAATCAAAGGTTTTGATTGACCACAAGGAGATGGGATCAAAATTACCCCCTTAACGAATGCAGAAAAAAAAATCTATTCACTTTGAATTAATTTGCTGCAGTGTTTTTTTCACTTTGATTCTGTTTCATTTCAATCTTGCAATAAAATGTAAAAAAGCTGTCAATGTATTTCCCAGTTTGGACATTACAATCAACCAAAAACTGGTAGTTGATCAAACATATGGGTGATAGTTTGCTTAGTTTCTAACAATTACTTGTATATTTATTTCCAACTAAAAAAGTGGCAAAAAATGTTGAACAGATTAAAGCAGACACAAAAAAATGCTTGATATTACCTGTGCCCCTCTCTGATTTATTATTGTTTTTACTGAGCTCTACCTTCTTTGGATAAACCCCCATTGATGGCCATCCCTCTTCCCAATGAGACTACCTCCGTATTTAGTAAGGGCACTCATTAAACAAACAGACTTGACACACACATTTTAGATAGCTCTTCCCTTGAAGGCCCACATTCTGCTTTAAAGAAAACTTATACTGAGAGAAGTATGGGAGTTGCCATTACGGAAATCTCTTTCAAGGATACTAGTAGACTGGCTGTGTCTGCCTTTACTGTTTTTTGAGTCAATTACCAAATAAACTCTTGATCCGCATGTTTGTTTGAGGCAAATGCATCAAAATAATAAAGTCACAGGCTCAATATGACAGCCAGCCAACTAGCATTTTTAAAAGAGTTTAGTAATAGCAATCTACATATTCTCTTAGTAAAAGCTTCCTTTAAAAGGGAAGGCAAAGCTTTTCCTTAGTTTTGGACAGAGTGTAGAGCGATTAGAACATACATCATGTTTTTTATTAGTGTCTGTATCCACTTCTTGGGGATTCACCCTATCTATTGGCTGGTTTACCAGGATCACACAGAATGAAAGCGAGGGAAAACTCCAAATTTTTAGTGGTCATGAGAACAGGAATAAAGGGGAAATATTCCAGTGGGGACACCACTTCGGATGACAAGAAATTACATCACTTTGGAAGGATTTACTCTCGCTTCCTGTTTTTGCTATGGGACAGAAAGCAAAGGAAAATCTCCCCAATGGGACACAGATGACAGAAAAAAATGACAGGGCTAATAACTCTACCTTGCACCATCTAAAATGAAAAAATTTTTTGCCTAAAGTTCAAATTTAAAATATAGGTACTTCTCATCAAAGGCAAGCTAAAAGTGAAAAACATTACACGGATTTGTTTTATAGTCCATCAATGAAGTTGGTAGTATGTTGGTAGCAGTTATGCTGTAACATTCCATTCCAATGCCTTTGTTAAGAGAAGCAAACCATCAAAGCTCTTCAAGCTATAAAAGGGTAAGATAATAAACAGTATTAAATCGCTCCATCTGTAGGACAAAAGAGTTTCCGTAACGTACATAGCTTCTCCTGTTGTTAAAGGCAATGGTTCACTATTAAACTATGCAAAGAAAAACAGGGTGTCAAAAATATTCCCTAATGTCAGCAGAACTAAACGTCTGCTTTTTGGGTGGGTATCACTTTTTAGAAATGCACTTCAGTTGTAAATTAGAGTACAGTTATGCCTGATATAAGTCTTCCACCCACTTCAAGATGCAAAACCTAGAAAGTATAAGGAACATTCTGCTTGGTCCAAACTAGTATATGTTCTATACTGATGCTCCACATGATAAAAATGCAAAAATACATTAAGAATGACATGTTTACTGTTATTTGTTGGCAACACTATTGGAATGTGTTATTGCTAAGGCAATTCTATTTTGTACAAATCATTACACAAGTCCACAAGTTCAATAGGTAACAAAGAGGCCATTTAGGGATTGTTCCCATAAGTATTAGATTTTTCTTCATACAAGCCAATGAGAATGCAAATGCCAATCTCAGGATTAGGTTAACTTCAATGTCAAATGCACCTGTGAAGCAACTCCGAACCATCTAAAATGCAAGCTGAATGTGCCTAAAACAAATAATGTATTGTCCCATCTACACAAGCCATAAGTTGCTTATTAATATGATGCATGCTACAATGTAAGATCTGCAAGGGCAGCAAACCACACAAAATAGAACAGAGAAAATAACTGGATAGGCATAATAAAATAAACACAGCAATAAATAATGTACATAAAATGTAATATACTCAAAATGGTCTATAGTCATGAAAGGATGAAAATAAAATGAGAAAAAACAACAGTAAAATAAACTAGTAATTATACCACAGTCCCTGCAAAGAAAAAAAAACTATAATTGAACTCCTAAGCCAATAAAATGGCAAAAACAAAGATTTTAAATCACATAAAAGAACATTCTATGCCAGAGGTGTCCAAACCTTTTTCAAAGAGGGCCAGATGTGATGAAGTGAACATGTGTGAGGGCCGACCATTTTGCCTGACATTCTTTGAACCATTAAAATTGGGTCTAAGTGTGTTTGTCCGAGCACTAATACACTGCCCAACAAGAATTATCTTGCCTTTGTGGCTGTATGCGAGTAAAGAGATGAGCTTGTGTTATTTGGAGATACCGTATTTATCGGCTTATAACACGCACCTTCACTTTAAAAAGGAAGTTTTAAAAAGGAAAAAATCTTACATTTTAAATAAAGAACTGTGAAGCAAAAAAAGGGTACATGCCCACCAATGCAGCCTAATCAGTGCTCATGAATGCAGCCCCACCGTTGCCATGAATGCAGCACCCCCGTTGCTATACCCCCATTGCCATGAATGCAGCACCCCCGTAGCAATGAATGCAGCACTCCCGTTGCCATGAATGCAGCACCCACATTGCCATCAGTGCAGCCAGATTCATGCCCATCTGCAGCCTTAAAGGAGACAGGGAGGGGGCGGGAAGAGAGCCAAAAGAGATACAGGAGAAAATCCTGTTTTCTCAGCGGCCTCTTTAATAGAAAGTCCTGCCTCCTATGATGGACAGAACAGTCGTCCAATGGCAGCGCAGGAGACGGGACTTCTGATTACATAGACCTCCATGTAAACAGGAAATCACCACCTCAAATACTCAGCCCTTGAATATATTTATCAAGAAGATATATATAATGGCTCCTCCCTACCTCTCGAGTGCCCCCATAGCAAGCCACTTGCTATGGGGGCACTCGCACAGGCTTAATCACAAGCTGGGCTCTGTGGATCCATTGACATACAGCCGAGCTTGGCCCCACTCCCTGCTCCCATCCTCACAGGCTCTTGCTTATGCCTCCAAGTCCAGTGAGAAGGGAGAGCGAGAAGAGAGTTTCTGGTCTCAGGCACAGCACTGGATCGAGATTGGGCTCAGGTAAGTATAATTGGTGGGTTGGGGGGTTAATAATATTCAAGTAGGAAATAAATGCACTAAAGCAAAATCGCTATTGTTTTCTTTCCAAGTACTGTATACACACTCCTTTGACACACTGATATACAGCTAGGACTGGCATTCAAATAAAAAAAGTGCACAGTATCCTAAAATTAGGCATTTTCTACTTAGTTATTGGGTTTAACAAGTGTCTTTTCCGTACACGTGAAAGTCTCTAAATAGCCTGTACATGAGACCTCAGTTCTAGCATTTTATTGATTATACAAGAACAGAAAAGACTAACAGAGATAAATAAAATTCCTGCAGGACAAAACCACTTGGATTGCTTTGCAGAGTTTGTGGTTTTGTTTCCCAGTTTCAGGTTAAAGTTCCCAACATATGAATGGTACACATATGTCCATGAAGTCCACAGCCAGCAGGTCTGAGCATATATTTGAACAATATTTGCAGGTTTCCCCTGATACAGCTAATTTCCAGCAAGGCCATTATCTCACTTTTCTGCCATAAATTATGTTCTGGACAAAAGAAACTGTAAACACATCTTGCTCTGAGCAACAGACAAAATAGTTGTTCAAGCAATGGACTAACTTGGTTAAATATTCATTTTTGAACCACTTGAGTACCAGTCTGTATTACCAATTAATTCCCAGGCCATTTTTTCAGCTTCCAGTGCTGTGTGACAATTACTCTGAAATAGAACACTGTACCACAATTCTGTGTGACAATTACTCTGAAATAGAACACTGTACCACAATTCATATTATATCTTTTGTTAATAGATGGAGCTTAATTGGCGGTAATTAACAACCACTGGTTTGTTTTTTGCTTTTTTACAATATATGGTAAGCAAGAGCAAAAATTTAAAAAAAACGTTACTGGTCTCAGGTGATACACAGGGATTAAACAAATCCTTCTACATAAGTTGTACCTGTCTATCTGCAGCAGAGAGTTTAAAAAAAATGGGCAGAGAGCTGAAGTTACACTTTGTAGAGCTCAGGCAGGAGAGCTCTGACAGCTGATTGGAGGGAAGAGACACCCCTCCCCCCTTCCACACAGCACACAGAAACACAGCTAAGGCTGTGAATCAGCTGGAGTTTCCTTCCCTGTCACCATTCTTCTCTTGGAGTCAAGAAAACTTGTCAGAAGTGAGGCATACTGATAACAGAGGAACAAAGCAGCTCACAAAAGTGACACCTAGTGCTCTTAATTTGGAAATACACACTATAGAGAGATATGCTTTGTTCATATTTCAATATGTCATATCTGAGTTTTACAACCACTTTCAATTAAAAAATTCCAGGACAGTGCAAACAGCCATAAATTACCTTTTATTTCTTATGCTCTTATTTTTTGCAATTTTTTTTTGCAACTGAAGAAACATGCTGGAATTAAAACATGGAGCTTGGAAATGGCACACTAATGCCCCGTACACACGGTCGGATTTTCCGATGGAAAATGTCCGATCGGAGCGTGTTGTCGGAAATTCCGACCGTGTGTGTGCTCCATCGGACATCTTCCATCGGATTTTCTGACACACAAAGTTGGAGAGCAGGAGATAAAATTTTCCAACAACAAAATCCATTGTCGGAAATTCCGATCGTGTGTACACAAATCCGACGGACAAAGTGCCACGCATGCTCAGAATAAATAAAGAGATGAAAGCTATTGGCCACTGCCCCATTTATAGTCCCGACGTACGTGTTTTACGTCACCGCGTTTAGAACGATCGGATTTTCCGACAACTTTGTGCGACCGTGTATAGACAAAACAAGTTTGAGCCAACATCCGTCGAAAAAAATCCTAGGATTTTGTTGTCGGAATGTCCGAACAAAGTCCGACCGTGTGTATGCCCTATAAGAGAATTCAGGTCAAACACAGAAGGAGGAGGTGTGAAGAGATTAATGTACAAGTCACATAAAGTGGGAGTTAATGTGTTGGAGTTAAATCATGTGATCACTGTTTTCTATGACCAACCCCAACAGTCCTGCGGTAAAGAGCCGTTCAGACAGCTCCGCTCATGGACATTAGGAAGCACAATGGCTGCCTGTTGGTGCAAATAAAAATAAGTCACGGTTATATCATTAATTTTATATTTTAATTTGCTAATCAAGACAAACATACAGTATCAAGCTGGTAGCTTCTGCTCTTTTTGTGTGTGTAGACAACATTGTATGAGTTGGAATTACCATTTAAGCTATATAACACCCGATTATTATTAGCTTGCAATGCTCATATTGCAGCGTATAAAAAAAGGTGATTAAAGATTAATACTCTATTTAAACAATAGGAACAAAGCCCTAAAACCAACATAAATATAAAATATTATTTATGGTAACATGTTGATTAACAATTGTCCTAAGCCTCTATCAAGATAAAAGTATTCAATGTCAAGCACAGAATACATTTTTGAATGGAACATGAATTATGTCTTTTAAAATTGCACACATTATCTGTTCAGGATGCAGAATAATACATTGCAGATGTCTGAAATAATGAAAAACTCATGATAAAATTCCCTTGGCATTTTGTTTCTCACTGGGGTAACATAATGAATTTCTTTGCATACACATCTTACTATCATGTTTGTAGTCCCTTACAAACTTGGACTTGACACTATACAAGTATGCATAAATCTCTAGTTAAAGTGGCCCCCTGTGATGCAAGCTGGACAGAAGATTACATTGGAAACAGTTGATGATAAATCAGAGCCTGGAAGAATATGCCATGGCTCCCTAGTTTAGAAAGAAGACACATATGGTAAATAAGGTTATAACAGGAGATGGAAATCAAAACAGGTTTGGCATATTTAAAAAGATGCCAGAGCATAAAATCACAGTAATCATTTATATTTCACCATGTTCCACAAGTAACTATTGGAAACTGAAATCTGACTAATCGGTATGAGCAAAAGTGTCATCTCTGGTGTCTTCTTAGTACTACAGCTAAAAGTGTTCCTACTGCATTGTCTGGAGTGAAGAATAAAAAAAAAATTTAAAAAAATTAAAAAAGCACAGCGAGTAAGGTGTCTGGCAGGTGTATGGGCCTAGAAACTCAAGTGCAGCAATCTTGGCTCCTGAATTCCTGATGAAAAATAGAAAATGCTAGCAGGTTTAACTGTCCAGTGTCAAGGACCTAACTGCAAAAAGATTATTCAAAAGAGCAGTGTGTTGCATCTGATAAGAAGTGAGGTGGCAAGTGGTAAGATGATTCTTGGACATTTTTCTGCTGGGCCTTCTGTTGCTTCCAAATCTGTGATTATCCTCCACCTGTTTTTGCCAAATCTGTCACCTTCTCTGCTTACCTCCTCTGGGTCCTCCTGCATGGCTTTTCTTGACTTTACTGAACTTTCCTTACCTTAACCTCAGACTTTGACACTATTCCTTACTTTTCGTTTGATGGGTATGATTTCATCTCATCCCTTGTCACTGTCTACGACTGTCTGGCTTTGGTCACTGTTTGTTTGAATTACTACCCTGTGTTAGTCTCTGACTTATTTCAGCTCATCCTGGTTCACCTTTGCACTGCCTGAACACCCTCTACATTCTGTGACCACTGCTGAGCTACCAAACTGAGGTTGAGAGTCTGAACAACACCATAGTAGCAGACTGTGTGTGTAACCTATACCAAAAAGGTAGTGGGGAAGTGCAGGGTATCAGTCCTATGCTACAGCTGCCTATACCAGGCGTGTCCTAAGTCTGGCCTGTGAGTCAATCGCGGCCCCCGTTCCAGTTTCGGACAGCCCGCCTGGTAATTTGGACATGTATGTCTTTTATGGCCCCCAACGAATCCCCGAGCGCCAGGGCCACAAAAGATATATATGCTGGCTTCCTTGGAGGGGGCGGGACGGGTGCCATACATACAGGATTATTTCCTGTTTACACAGCAGCCACTGTAATAGGAAGTTCGTCTCCTGCGCTGCCATTGGACAACTGTTCTGTCCATCATAGGAGGCAGGACTTTCTATTAAAGAGGATGCCGAGAAAACAGGAGTTTCTCCCGTATGTCTGTTGGCGCTCATCCTGCCCCCTCCCTGTCTCCTCCAAGGCTGCAGATGGGCATGAATCAGGATGCACTGATGGCAATGGTGTGTCTGCATTCATGTCAATGAGGGTGCTGCATTCATGACAATGTGGGAATGATGGTGCTGCATTCATGCCAATGTGGACGCTGCATTCATGGCAATGGGGGTGCTGCATTCATGGCAACGGGGGTGCTGCATTCATGGCAATGGGGGTGCTGCATTCATGGCAACAGGGGTGCTGCATTCATGGCAACAGGGGTGCTGCATTCATGGCAACGGGGGTGCTGCATTCGTGTCAACGGGGTTTGCTGCATTCATGGCAACGGGGTTTGCTGCATTCATTGCAACGGGGGTGTTACATTCATGGCAATGTGGGTGCTGCATCCATGGCAACAATGAGTCTGCATTAATTGCAATGGTGGGGCTGCATTCATGGCACTTGTGAGGCTGCAGATGGGCAATGACCCTTTTTTTGCTTCACAGTTCTTTATTTAAAATTTATGATTTTTTTCCTGAAACTTACTTTTTAAAGTGAAGGTGTATGTTATAAGCCAATAAATACGGTATATCCAAATAACACACCCGAGCTCATCTCTTCACCACACACAGCCACAAAGGCAAGAGAATTCTTGTTGGGCAGTGTATTAGTGCTTGGACGAACACACTTAGACTGAATTTTAATGGTTTAAAGAATGTCGGGCAAAATGGTTGGCCCTCACTTCATGCCCGCATGTTCACTTCATCAAATCTGCCCTCATCAGACTAGGCTAGTCAAAACTCACTATGTTCACTATGTTCAAAATAAAGAGAGGGCCCACCAGCATAGTGCATTATCTTCACACAACGTTAATAGAAATAGGCAATAGGAAATGTGTGACACAGGCCACCAACAAGAGTACTGAGGACCCCTGCGGTTGGTACAGTCTCTGGGGGGGTCTACAGAGGAGTCAAGAGCGGGAGCGCTGCCAGGACAGGGGTCACGTGAGGAGTCACATGTGTGCAAAATGTGGAGAGGATAATATGGGATGAAACCAGAGCCACCAAGCTGGAGCCTAGAGAGTACCATCTGACTGAGCCGTGCAAGGTGCACCTAAGAGGAGGGAGCCACTGTGAACATTGAACCCAATAGTAGGAATTTACCTGGGTGCTCGGTAGGACGGTGGGGGAGAGAAAATTGTGATTGCAATACCCCATGCAACCTGTTCCATCTGAGACTGGAGGATCCGGGAAACCATTGGGAAAACCAACGGCACGGAAATCATCCTGAATAGCCCGCATAACTGCCGCGGAGAGGAGACCGTGATTGAGACATCTTATGCTGGTCGCCCCTTTTTGGGGCTGTTGGATCTGGTGAGTGGGGACCCACAAGGGGGTGCACAAAAGTCACAGGAATTATCCGAGAGCACTCAAGTCACGAAATTGTTTGGAACACTGGGTCTGAACAAGCTTTTTCACTTTAAGGACTATAATCACTGAAAAACTGTTAACTTTGGTTTTCTTTGCACATATCTTGATTACAATACGTTTATTTGCACTAACTTTGACTATAATATGTAATGTTTTGGTAACATATTTCTATATATGCTTATTTTGCACGGGTAGTAGAGTTTTATTTTGATGGTTTGGATTATTTTGGATCAGTAGAGTACACATAAGGTTTACACATATATGGTATAGGTATTTCACCTAGTGGTGGCATATGGTGCAGATTTATCATAGTTGTAGGGGCCTCAGCCCACACCCCTTAAAATAAGGTTCTGAATGAACCACCACTGAAGATACTATGTATCTCTGCTGATATATGCGGGTGTATGTGGATATATGTGTGTGTATGTGCAGGCACAGACATATATACCCTTATGGTAACTAAGTTTTCCCTGGCAGGCACCAGGTACCTCTATTAGGATTTACTGAGGGAAACCACCTGTGTACACGACAAACCACCCTTCCCATTTATTACCCCATAGGAAGCGCCACAACCCTTGTTAATATATTCTTAGTCAGTAGAGAATCCCTAGGGAAGCTCTTTTAAGGAAGGCAGCATACCTAATTCATTGTTCTAAGCGCAGCTCTTTGTTTTTAACTTTATGGAACCGCCAGAGCTGCTATGTGTACTTCTTATATCCTGGGAAGTTGCCACATGGGTCTGTAGATACTAACGCGTTTCGAGGGGGTTCCCCTCTTCATCATGGCTAAATGGTCTGCTGCACATAGCATGACTTTATCTATCATATGTGGTTGCAGGTTGAGATCCCTAGTCCCTCCCACCTAAATGAGGGGACTGGGTAAACTAAACCATCAATCAAGCAAATCAAGCAGTGCAACTGATATAACCAACCATCACAGCACCAGATGGATGTTATAGATAACTCAAAAGTATTCATAGTCCACGCTAATGTGCATCTGTCTCGCTCTATCTATCTATCTATAAATGTATACTGTTTTACAGGTTTTTTTTATAATGCCAGCAGTTTGCACAGCATTTTACAAGGTAGAGGGGGGCTGTACAATTACAATATAGTTCAATATAGAAGAAGCTTACAATCTAAAGGGAGGAGAGGTGGTAAAAAAGGTAATAACTGCTGGGGGTAAACTGATGAAGGTGACTCAGGTACAGTTCTTAGATGGAGGTGGTATAGGCTTCCCTGAATAAGTGAGGTTTCAGGGATCGCCTAAAGGCGGACTGGGAAGGGGCTGACTGGACATACTGGGGCAGGGAGTTCCAGAGTTCCAGAGGATCGGAGAGGCTCTGCAGAAGTCCTGGAGGTGAGCGTGGGAGGAGGTAACAAGGGAGCTAGAGAGCTGGAGGTCTTTGGAGTGGAGAGGACGATTTGGGCCATATTTGCAGATGAGGTTGGTGCTAATGCAGCTGGGGCAATGTTGTGGATGGCCTCGTATGCTGTAATATTTAGAATTTTTTATGGTGGGGTAGTGGAAGCCAGTGAACGGATTGGCAGGGAGGAGCAGCAGTCATGGATCAGTTAGTAAGGTGTATTAGTCTAGCAGCAGCATTCATAATAAATTGAAGGGGGGTAGCCTGTGTAAAGGTAGGCCAGTGAGGAGAGAGTTGCAGTAGTTGAGGCGGGAAATTCACCAAAGAGTGAATAAGTTGTTCTGTGGTGTCATTAGGAAGAGGCAAATTCTTGAAATGTTGCAGAGGTTAAGGCGGCAAGGTGTAGCCAGTGATTGGATGTGGGGGCTGACAGAGAGGTCAGTTCACCCTGTGAGGAAGCAAAATATCTAGTTTTTGGGACTGAGATGGACCCTCAGAAGGTCAAATCTGATCAGAAGTGGGTTCAACAGTTCATTGGATTTGCAAACATTTATTGAATATTGAATGTCACTCACTCTTATTGTTTTATTGGCTGACACCATTTGATTAGGTTTAGACTGTCACATTATCAGAGTCCAAGAGTTTTGTTGCACCAGATAGCTTTCTTTTCACATAACTTACCTTAGCAGAAAGAAACTAAAACCCGGGAGATGGGGAACTTTTGGCAATTAAAACCTCATTAGAAGAATGGAGATAAATTCTGGAAGGGGTAGCTCATCTAATATTAATATTTACAGATCACAAGAAAGTTGAGTAGCTGAGAACTGCTAAGCATTTGACACCTCACCAACCTAGATCTAGATGGGCATTATTCTTTTCATATCACTTATCGGCAAGGGTCTAAGAATAGCAAACCAAACTATCACATTTGTTTTGTGAAACTGAAGAACCACCATCATCTGATACCATCCTTTCTGCTTGCAATTTATTATCTGGGGAAAAAAACACCACCCGTTACATTATATATAAAGGACTATCTGTTCTGGTTTATTAAGATATTTGTACCTAGGGACCTTTGTTTGCTGTTCTTGAACTTTTGCCATTATCATTCTCTGGCAGGGCATTTTCAGTTACAGAAGATTTCTAATCTGGTCTGATGCTTATGTTGGTGGCCTTGGGGAAGACTATAAGAGTCATGCTGCAACAAGACTGTAGGAGCTGATGCTTGTGTCACTTGCATACAGAATAAGAGTAGCAGGACCAGATATTAGGGCTTACTGAAGCATCATGCAATTCCTGTCATGCCCTGGAAAATGATACTGATAGGCTTCATAGTGGAACATGTATTGTCCGAGGGGCACAGTACTACCTTTGACATTTGAGATCCACATTCATGACTTGAATATTTGTGAAATAAAATTTTGAGACTCCATGGGATCTCTAGTGATAATGTATTAGACCAATGGCTACAATTCATCTCTAGGGTCTGGATTTTTTCTGGATTGCATACAATTTGGCCCATCCAGTCAGCAATCAAGCTTCATTTTTGCAAATTATGAACTTCATTGATCATTCATGTCTGGTACAGTTCCTGAGTTTTTAGTTCCAGTAGTACAGGACAGAGTACATTCCTTCAGCACAAACAAGATGATTCATGATGCAGATGTTAAGGAAAAGAAAGATAAAAGGTGTATCTTTAATATGAAAATAAGGGGAATTTATTCCCTAAACCAGTTAACTAGTGTGGGTATGTACAACTTACCTAAATATAGCTTGACCTAAACTGGGACCCAAGTATGTTGCTCAATTTTCAATAAAAAAGGAAAATTACCGATTTATCATGTGAACCTGTTCTGATCTAGTTCTATAGGATAGTATACATCCCGTTTTCCATGCATCTTTTCAAAATGCATTTTCAAAATGCAGTGCTTTACCCTATTCCAGACTGAAATGCAGGATGACCCAAGTCAGTAATTCTTAATGGCAATGAGGACTATGAGACTGAAGCCACTCTTGACTGCAGAAAGCAAAGAGGTCAGGTTCAATATTTGATCAAGTGAAAAGGGTTTCTGACATGGAGAATTCTTGGGAGCCAGAGTGCAACATTCATATGGGAAAATTGGTGCATATGTTCTATCATGCCCATCCAGAAATTTGGTCCAGTGGGGCATCCAGGGGCTGTCCCTAGGGAGGGGCAATGTCAAGAAGGTCATGATAGAACACATTATAACGTGTCCACATAGGCACCTGTGCGCAGGTGTAGGTTTGCTTTGGGTCAATCGCTTAACCACTTGAGCCCCGGACCATTATGCTGCCTAAGGACCAGAGGTCTTTTTCCAATTTGGCACTGCGTCGCTTTAACTGCTAATTGCGCGGTCATGCAATGCTGTACCCAAACGAAATTTGCGTCCTTTTCTTCCCACAAATAGAGCTTTCTTTTGATGGTATTTGATCACCTCTGCGGTTTTTATTTTTTGCGCTATAAACGGAAAAAGACCGAAAATTTTGAAAAAAAATGATATTTTCTACTTTTTGTTATAAAAAAAATCCAATAAACTAAATTTTAGTCATACATTTAGGCCAAAATGTATTCGGCCACATGTCTTTGGTAAAAAAAATGTCAATAAGTGTATATTTATTGGTTTGCGCAAAAGTTATAGCGTCTACAAACTAGGGTACATTTTCTGGAATTTACACAGCTTTTAGTTTATGACTGCCTATGTCATTTCTTGAGGTGCTAAAATGGCAGGGCAGTACAAAACCCCTCCAAATGACCCCATTTTGGAAAGTAGACACCCCAAGGAAATTGCTGAGAGGCATGTTGAACCCATTGAATATTTATTTTTTTTGTCCCAAGTGATTGAAAAATGACAAAAAAAAAAATTTACAAAAAGTCGTCACTAAATGATATATTGCTCACACAGGCCATGGGCCTATGTGGAATTGCACCCCAAAATACATTTAGCTGCTTCTCCTGAGTATGGGGATACCACATGTGTGGGACTTTTTGGGAGCCTAGCCGCGTACGGGGCCCCGAAAACCAATCACCGCCTTCAGGATTTCTAAGGGTGTAAATTTTTGCTTTCACTCTTCACTGCCTATCACAGTTTCGGAGGCCATGGAATGCCCAGGTGGCACAAAACCCCCCAAAATGACCCCATTTTGGAAAGTAGACACCCCAAGCTATTTGCTGAGAGGCATATTGAGTCCATGGAATATTTTATATTTTGACACAAGTTGCGGGAAAGTGACACTTTTTTTTTTTTCATAAAGTTGTCACTAAATGATATATTGCTCACACAGGCCATGGGCATATGTGGAATTGCACCCCAAAATACATTTAGCTGCTTCTCCTGAGTATGGGGATACCACATGTGTGGGACTTTTTGGGAGCCTAGCCGCGTACTGGACCCCAAAAACCAATCACTGCCTTCAGGATTTCTAAGGGTGAAAATTTTTGATTTCACTCTTTACTGCCTATCACAGTTTCGGAGGCCATGGAATGCCCAGGTGGCACAAAACCCCCCCAAATGACCCCATTTTGGAAAGTAGACACCCCAAGCTATTTGCTGAAAGGCATGGTGAGTATTTTGCAGCTCTCATTTGTTTTTGAAAATGAAGAAAGACAAGAAAAAACATTTTTTTTTTTCTTTTTTCAATTTTCAAAACTTTGTGACAAAAAGTGAGGTCTGCAAAATACTCACTATACCTCTCAGCAAATAGCTTGGGGTGTCTACTTTCCAAAATGGGGTCATTTGGGGGGGTTTTGTGCCACCTGGGCATTCCATGGCCTCCGAAACTGTGATAGGCAGTGAAGAGTGAAATCAAAAATTCACGCCCTTAGAAAGCCTGAAGGCGGTGCTTGGTTTTCGGGGTCCCGTACGCGGCTAGGCTCCCAAAAAGTCTCACACATGTGGTATCCCCGTACTCAGGAGAAGCAGCAGAATGTATTTTGGGGTGTAATTTCATATATTTCCATGGCATGTTTGAGCAATATATCATTTAGTGACAACTTTGTGCAAAAAAAAAAAAAAAAAAAAAAATTTGTCTCTTTCCCGCAACTTGTGTCGCAATATAAAATATTCCATGGACTCGACATGCCTCTCAGCAAATAGCTTGGGGTGTCTACTTTCCAAAATGGGGTCATTTGGGGGGGGTTTGAACTGTCCTGGCATTTTATGCACAACATTTAGAAGCTTATGTCACACATCACCCACTCTTCTAACCACTTGAAGACAAAGCCCTTTCTGACACTTATTGTTTACATGAAAAAGTTTTTTTTTTTTGCAAAAAAATTACTTTGAACCCCCAAACATTATATATTTTTTTAAAGCAAATGCCCTACAGATTAAAATGGTGGGTGTTTCATTTTTTTTTTTCACACAGTAATTGCGCAGCGATTTTTCAAACGCATTTTTTGGGGAAAAAACACACTTTTTTTAATTTTAATGCACTAAAACACGCTATATTGCCCAAATGTTTGATGAAATAAAAAAGATGATCTCAGGCCGAGTACATGGATACCAAACATGACATGCTTTAAAATTGCGCACAAACGTGCAGTGGCAACAAAATAAATACATGTTTAAAAGCCTTAAAAAGCCTTTACAGGTTACCACTTTAGATTTACAGAGGAGGTCTACTGGAAAAATTACTGCACTCGATCTGGCCTTCGCGGTGATACCTCACATGCATGGTGCAATTGCTGTTTACGTTTGACGACAGACCGCCGCTTGCGTTCGCCTTAGCGCGAGAGCAGGGGGCGACAGGGGTGTTTTTTTTTTTTTTTTTTTTTTTCTTTATTATTTTTTTGCTTTTTTAATCTTACTTTTAAACTGTTCCTTTCATATTTTTTTTTTTAATCATTTTTATTGTTATCTCGGGGAATGTAAATATCCCCTATGATAGCAATAGGTAGTGACAGGTACTCTTTTTTGAAAAAATTGTGGTCTATTAGACCCTAGATCTCTCCTCTGCCCTCAAAGCAAATGACCACACCAAGATCGGTGTGATAAAATGCTTCCCCAATTTCCCAATGGCGCTATTTACATCCGGCGAAATCTAAGTCATGAAATACTCGTAGCTTCCGGTTTCTTAGGCCATAGAGATGTTTGGAGCCACTCTGGTCTCTGATCAGCTCTATGGTCAGCTGGCTGAATCACCGGCTGCATTCTCAGGTTCCCTGTTGAGACAGGAGAGCCAGAGAAAAACACGGAAGACGGTGGGGGGGGGGGGCATTCCCTCCCACGGCTTGTAAAAGCAGTCTAGAGGCTAATTAGCCGCTAGGATTGCTTTTACATGAAAGCCGACCGCTGGCTGAAAAGAATGATACCAAGATGATACCTAAACCTGCAGGCATCATTCTGGTATAACCACTCAAAGTCGTGAATGGCGTACCTGAAGACAAAAAAATGGTTAACAATGGTTAACAATAAAGCACAGTAAAGTGTAAATAATTACACACCTGAAAAACAAACATGATAAAACATAATAACAATAACAATAACAATAACAATCAATAACAATAACAATAACAATAAAACATTGCAGAATAGAATACAGTAAAAAAGAGCAGAACAATAGAGAGAGAGAATAGAGAGAGAGAGAACAATAAAACAACAACTATTTTTTTTTATTTCATATTTTTTTTTTTTTTACACTTTTTTTGTAACTAACTTTTATAACGGTAACCGGTTCCAGGTTCGGGTCTCTCAAAATGCGATGGCATCTTGGGAGACCCTGTGAAAGTGTGCCTAGTCTGTGGAATGCTGTACCCTACGCTAATACTCAACTAGTGAATGGTAGCGTTCAAAACATTCACCAATGCAAAGACCAGGATTGTCAGGACAGGAGGGACAATAATAGCGGGTGTCACGCCTATATCTGCACTTGCTGCAGACACAACATCTTTTTTGGGGGGTTCGTTGGGTAGGGGTACTCTGGAGGACATAAAAATGCCTCTCATGCAGCCGACTGCATTTGGTTGGGGATGTGAATGGGGGAAGTACGGGCGCTGCAGAAGCGGTGGGTTCCCAATTAGGATTGGCGAATGCAGCAGGAAGGGCACTATGGGCACGACGGGCCTGTGTTTGTCTTTTTGGTGGCAGCGGGACACTACTTGTGCTTGCCACCTCACCAGCTTCAACTGCACTTATGGGACTCGCCACGTCACCAAGTGTTACTGCAGTGCTGGTTTGACTACGACCGGGGTGTACTAGGCCGCTGGCGCTTGCCAGTTCACCAAAACACTACCAAAAAACTGTTAGCGATCGCAGGGATCAGGCCTGACTCTGCGAACGCTGCAGTTATGCGTTTAGTGTTTTGTAAGTGACAGTGATCGATCGATACCGCACTTGGGTGGGCTGGGCTGGGCCGGGCGGAGGGGCAAAACGCAGGTGCTAGCAGGTATCTGGGCTGATCCCGCTAACACTGCGTTTTTGGGAACCCTAAACTGCTGGGGACGCTAGTATAGATCTGATCGGATCAGATATTGATCCGTTCATATACTATACCACTAAGGGAGGTGTATGGTGCGTGCGTGGGTGTTAGCGGTACTGGCGCTAACCTGACGCTGCCTGGGGCTGGTGCTTGCCAGTTCACTAAAATGCTACCAAAAAAACTGTTAGCGATCGCAGGGATCAGGCCTGACTCTGCGAACGCTGCAGTTATGCGTTTAGTGCCTTGTAAGTGACAGTGATCGATCGATACTGCACTTGGGTGGGCCGGGCGGAGGGACAAAACGCAGGTGCTAGCGGGTATCTGGGCTGATCCCGCTAACACTGCGTTTTTGGGAACCCTAAACTGCTGGGGACGCTAGTATAGATCTGATCGGATCAGATATTGATCCGTTCAGATACTATACCACTAAGGGAGGCGCATGCTGCGTGCGTGGGTGTTAGCGGTACTGGCGCTAATCTGACGCTGCCTGGGGCGACGCATATCACCGCCGGGCGATCGGGGGGCTAAACCTTTATTCGGTAATAAACGGCGGGTGCCCTGACACTATAAAAAATAAACGAACTAACCAGCGTCAACCGTAACGGTTATACGGTGATCAGTGGTGAAAGGGTTAACTAGGGGGCAATCAAGGGGTTAAAACATTTATTAGGTAGTATATGGGGGTCCCTGACGCTATAAAACGCTGACGGCGAACCTAAATATTTACCTCACTAACTAGCGTCACCAGCGACACTAATACAGCGATCAGAAAAATGATCGCTTAGCGACACTGGTGACAGGGGGTGATCAAGGGGTTAAAACTTTATTAGGGGGGGTTAGGGGGGTACCCTAGACCTAAAGGGGGGTAATATACACTGTCCCAACACTGTCACTGTCACAAACTGACACTATGCAGTAATCAGAAAAAAAAAAAAAAAAAAAAACTGCTGGTGTCAGTTTGTGACAGGGGGGGGGGGGGGTGATTGGGGGGGGGATCGGGGGGCGGATCGGGGTGATTTGTGTGCCTGGCATGTTCTACTGTGTGTGTAGTGTTGGTGCACTCACATACTTGTCGTCTCTCCTCGGGCCGGAACGGAAAATACCGACCCGAGGGGAGATGACATCACTTCCTTTGCTGCTGTTTAGCATACAGCAGCAAAGGAGTGTTCTCATTGGCCGGCGGCGATCGCGAGGGGGGGGCCACGAACGGATGGTCTCCCCCTCATCACCGATCGCCGCTGGACAAACGACGACCGCCTGGCATGTGCCTGGCATGTTCTACTGTGTGTGTAGTGTTGGTGCACTCACATACTTGTCGTCTCTCCTCGGGCCGGAACGGAAAATACCGACCCGAGGGGAGATGACATCACTTCCTTTGCTGCTGTTTAGCATACAGCAGCAAAGGAGTGTTCTCATTGGCCGGCGGCGATCGCGAGGGGGGGGCCACGAACGGATGGTCTCCCCCTCATCACCGATCGCCGCTGGACAAACGACGACCGCCTCGGGCACCGGGGGGGGGTCCGATCGGACCCCCCACCCGCGGAAGGCAAATCACGTACCCTGTACGTGATTTTGCCTGTCCGTGCCACTTTGCCGACGTACATCGGCGTGAGGCGGTCGTCAAGTGGTTAAGGTTACTGCCAGTCTAACATGCATGCTTCACAGAGTGTGCCCCGGCATGCATGCATGCATGCTCATTGTAGGCACTGGCTTGCTAGCGTAAGCCAGAGCCGACAGGGACTGGATGACAAGGAATTAATAAGAGAGATAAAGTAGGCTTGTTTGGCAGCATGGAGGCAGGAATTGTATTTTAGAAGGGCAGATATGTATAGGGTGAAGTCTTGCAGGGATTTAGTTTTACGCCACAGTCGTTCAAGAGCACGGCAATGTCTCTTGAGATTTCTAGTGTTGTCAGTTTGCCAGGGTTGTAACGGTCGGGGCCTGATTCTGCGTGTGGTTAGAGGAGCAAGTGCATCTAGTGATGATGGGAGTGAACTGTTGTAGACAGAGGTAGCAAGGTCAAGGCAGGACAGGGGAGAGATTATGTCATATAGGTGGTCAGTAGCAGAATAGAGAAGAGAAGGGTTGAAGTGGCGAATGTTTCTACAAGTAATTGTTTGCTGCTTGGAGGGATGGGTGGTTGGAGGCAAGGATACAGTGAAAGTAATGAGGTTGTGATCATAGAGGGGAAAGGGGGTGTTGGGTGAGGTTGCCAGGGTTGCAGAGATGGGAGAATATAAGGTCAAGGTCAAGCGCCATTCTCTTGCATCACCTGACAGCTCTATCATGGATCCTGGGCTGGAAGTGTAAGAGGCCTTCCTCACCTCATCAACCTCATACACCAGGTACGTAACATACTTTCTTGATATGTATTCCTTGTTTGTATATACAATCACGGTTACTTTGATGGTGATTGCACTACTTGTGCACAGTGATATAACACTAAACAATTGGGTCCTTTATCTACACAGTGATTCACCATTATCATTCACAATTGTTCCATAAATCAAGGCAAAACACAACCTTTATTTTGCACCATAAGACATGACTGTTTCAGGAGTTCAAGATCACATGATTCACAATAGCAGAAGATTTATGACTGCAAACACAAGTACAAATAATCAATGGAT
Source organism: Lithobates clamitans (assembly GCA_037952925.1). Classification (NCBI taxonomy): domain Eukaryota; kingdom Metazoa; phylum Chordata; class Amphibia; order Anura; family Ranidae; genus Lithobates; species Lithobates clamitans. The sequence goes on from JBBGZY010000271.1 coordinate 4,620,727, forward strand.
CTTAGTCCAGGGTCTTATGTACACACATGCAATATATACTCCATTACCATCTGGTGTTCCCCAATTCATACTCTGGCAATTCGTTACCATACCTTGAAATTTGGAATATGAAATTAAAGGGCAGTAACTGAATGCGTAGCATAAGTGGAGGGCCTGCATGACAGCATTTGCAAGGTAAGCTGTAGTCGGGCAGTTTAGAATGTGGGTTTGTAAAATAAGAGTAAAAGACTTATCTTATTGGGTGGCCAAAGGGGGGCAAGGGTGTGGCTGGGTGTGGCAGCAGGATCCAGCAGAAGGGAGGGGTTGATTGAGGGCCAGTGGGAGCCTGGTCAGCGTGGAAGACACTTTCCTCCAGGTGGGTTACAAGTGCTACAGGGTGTTTGATCTTAGGATTTTTGCTGGTGGGTTTGGGGGTTTGTTTTGTCATAGCAGCACGCTAAACCTGTGAGTTAAATATGTGAATCACTAAAACAAACCAACTTAAAATAGAACCAAAATTGATGTGAAAAGAAAAGATCTATATGTGTTATATACCAGAGCTATCAGGCTCATATGTACAAACACACAGAGTGGCAGAGGCGTCGTTAGGGGGTGGCTATTGGGGCTATAGCCCCGAATCTGGGGCCCATAGCCCCGATTTTCTTACCGCAGGGGTCCGAGCCTAACCACCTGGCCGCGAGTGCGGTGGATGGGCCTGCCCCGCATCACTACACTTCCAAATGCAGCGCTAAAATAAAATAAATGTCCAAATAATGATAATAGTCCATAGAACTCAATCAGCAATAAAAGATGATGTGAGTGATTGAGTTCTATGGACTATTATCATTATTTGGACATTTATTTTATTTTAGCGCTGCATTTGGACTTTTATACTTATGTTTGATGCAATCTACAAACTATGCTAGCTGCTTTTTGTGTTCTTTTCAGTTAGCGCAGATATTTACTTGTTTTTATCACTACACTTCCGCCTTGCAAAGTGACTGGGTATACGGCGGGAGACAGGCAGCTGTATTATTCCCTGGCTAGCAGGGAGCAGGCAGGGCCAGGAGCTCCACTGATGCTTTGACCCCGCCCCATGTAGACCGCATGTTCAGGACCCGGGAGGCCGCAGAATATGAGCTGAGATCGGAGTGGCAGCCATCAGTGGTGGTGAGAGCCAGAGGCTTTGGAGTTGGATCGGAGTGGGAGAGAGCAGGCGCCCACTGTACTGAAAGCCAGCGGATTACAGAGGATCTGGGAAAGCCTGTGATAATGGTAAACATTCCAGGGTACGTCAGGTAGAGCTACTGCACTTCAAATCGCTTATAACACTGCTGCGATCTCCAATATAAGCCAAGCGGGGCTGTTATTCCTCAAACCGCCTCATAGAATTCCAACCAATAGATAGATGTACGTGGCATGTAAAATATAAATGCTGACACACGGAGCACTCTGCTAACCTCCAACTCCAGGTAGCTCTACCTGACATACCCTGGAAGGTTTACCATTATCACAGGCTTTCCCAGATCCTCTGTAATGGGGGATCATGGGTTTCTGGTAAGAAGTAATTTTTTACACAGCAGTGGTGGACTCAGCACATTCCTCTCCACATTAACAATGAAGATCCATTTACCTGTGGATGGACTTTCTCTTTCTTTATGAATTTGCACGGGTGGATGTCACATATATGTTTGGACATTATTCATTTTATTTATTTTCTTCTTTTTTTTTTTACAAGTTTTGTATATTCAGTTACTTGGTTCCGCTGATTTTTTTTGGCTATTCATCTAGCGTTCCATTATACCACTCTATGTGTGTTTGTACATATGAGCCTGATAGCTCTGGTATATAACACATATAGACCTTTTCTTTTCACATCAATTTTGGATCTATTTTAATTTGGTTTGTTTTAGTGATTCACATATATAACTCACGGGTTTAGCGCGATTCTAATTTTTCCCATTCCATTCACTGTATTAATGTTATGCAGGAGAATTGCTGCTTCCTACTTTTATAATTTTTTTAGACAGTTGATGCTGGATAAGGTATATCTGTTTATTTACGTTCATCTTAGCGCAGTTTCTTTTTCGTTTTCCATTGTCATAGCAGCAGGCAGGGGTATCGGCATGGTCAAAACAGTACGTGGGGTGTGAGGGGTTGGGCCCATCTCGGTATGGATGTACCTTCCCTACTAAGTGAAGTCAGTAAGAGGCTATCAGTCATCAGGTGTAAAAACTGGTAATAAATTGTCCCTGAGCCGGTGTAACTGCAGCTAGGGGCCGGTATAGTAAAGTGGTGTTGGATACAGCCAATGTGATAGAGAAAACGTCCTTCATCTACCTGAGGCATAGAAACAAGCACTTACATATCTTAGGTTTGGAAAGTACTTGTTTATGTGGAATGGTATTAAAAGTTATTGTGTTATTTATAGTTGTTAATAAAAAAGATGCTATGGCCATTTAAATCCAAGATATGTGTTGTCATTATTTAAGGCAAAGAATGGTATGTGAGTAATAGATGTAAGGTCATGGCAACCGCAACATCAGCAATACTTTAGTCATGAGGTCTGCATCTTCTGTTTGTCAACGCTATGGTTTATATCCAGTTTAGCAACACACAACTCACAGAAGGAATGAATGTTTCACCAACAGGCCACAGTACAGATTTCCCACAGGCAGTACAAATAAGCCCTCCAAGGGCATCAGTAAGGCTTATAATTAACCAGATGTTGGCTTTCATTTGTATTAGGGCAGTAATTCCATAACTCAACGAACCTAATGGTCATTCCTACCAAATATGTAACATGACATCCATAGGTGTGCACAGGGGGTGTGGCGTGCCAGGTGTGCCTGGGAACACCCTAATCAGCAGGAAAATTAAAATAAAATTTGTCAGAGAGCATTGGCAAACCAGGGCTTGGCAGGGGCGGATCCAGTGCCTAGTCTCGGGAGGGGCACTGCCAGAAAATACATTTTTTTTGGGTACATTTATCGGGAAAATGGCTGGTGTTAGCGCTTCAATCATTCCAGCACCATGGTTGTTATGGTGTCAGGATGATTGAAGTGCATTATTACTATTATTACATTGTTATAAGGGGCAGGGCAGGCGCCGGGTGGTGAGAGATGATGTCATCTCTCTGCTCCCCCGCCCGCCAGCTCCCTGATTGGTCAGCAGCCCGCTCTCACACTGTCACCGAGCTGCACAGCTGCTCACCAACCGAGCCACCCAGCCTGTCCGCAGAGCCGCCCGCTGTCTCTCACCAACAAAGCCGCCCGCTGTCTCTCACCAACAGAGCCTCCCGTGCTCTCAGCCACGGAGCTGCCTGCTACCCACTCACTCACCCACATTCTCGGAGGGGGCAATTCCCCCATTCCCCCCCCCCCCCCCGGATCCGCCCCTGGGGCTTGCAGCCTGGTAATTGTGCAATTTGCAAGACTCGCCAGTGTACTAGAATATGTATTGGAAGTAATTAGTTTTTGCTTAGCTTCATTAAAAACACTACAGCCTGCACATTTAACTCCTAAAGAGCCAAACACAAAGCTGCACCAGCCATAATGCCATGCACACATATGGACTTATATGAGCTAGCATGGTTATTTTTGGACAAGTGTACACTGAACTGTTTAACATCAGGCTTCCTGTCGGATGCCTGGTTCCCCTTTGCACATTGTGGTTCCGACCTCTGGTCTTCAAATCCGTACAGGGCACCGTAGTGAAATAGGAGGTGGAAGAAGAAACCCCAAAGTACAGTGGGGAGTCAAGCATTCTTACACATCTGGATTAATGCCAGATGATGTTTCAGCAAGTATAACTTGTGATAACAGCAAAGATCGATAGAGCAGGTGAAAGATGGAATAAGTATTAGCCCCTTTTCTTGCAGGTATTCTTTAGTTTTTATTTTTAAAATAGTGGTAGAGTCATTTTAACAGGAAAAGCTAAACCACACTACAGCATGATACAAACATGTTGCTTCAAGGTACACTTCATGCATTTAGAAAATAATACAGCTATTAGTGTCAACTAAAATCAGTCTTACCTGGTATTAACCTTAGCCGATTCCTTATTCTTAGAGCACTTTTTCCTGAGCCATCTTCACATGCATCCTCATCATCACAATCACCACTTTGTGATTCCTCATCTTCAGCAGTTCTTCCATTGTTTTTCCTACGCTGTGTTGACATTCCCTTTAAAAGCTGAGGACACATGAGAGGTTATTAAGAAGAAAAGCCTAGAGTGATTAAACTTTAAAAATAATGGCAAGATTATTAATACAAACATGATAACCAAAGCACATATTGTATTGCTCTGTGTTTAGCTGCAGCTGAACTACAAGTTTCAAATGGTCTTTCTGGCTCAGGGCCACTACATTCTCAATCCTACCTAAATGTCCCTCCCCTAGTAATATTTAAAATAGCCATGTTGAAGTACATATCAAATAAGCATCAATTGCATACATTTGTTTTTTTTTTGTTTTTTTTTTAGCCCTACCCAACTTACACATCATGTAGCTCAAGTGGCCAAAGGGCAGCAATATGAAAGGACTAGCTGAAGGTCAGTGAGCAGCTGTCTTCAGGATTAGATCTGGACTCTTTAGGACAAGTGCCATGACTTTGAAATGGAAGTGGCTTCAGTCATCGAACACCTTTCAAAGGCAAAGAAGCACCCTAATCTAACAGTGGCCAGCTCTGTGTGATATAAAGCTGGAACAGTATAAACAAAAGATAGAGTGGTTGGAAATAGCTACTGTACTTTGCAAGTCCTTGAACATCAAGGGCTCAACCTAATTTATTCCAAAATGAAAGATTGAATAGATGCGAGTGGTTTAGGGGCATAAATTCTACTTCTGATTGTTAGAAACTGACAAAAATCAAACAATACTTGTGTGAACCGGTCACTGCTAGGAGACACAGAAAACAATTGTTTTCTGTGTGTCCTATTTACACTACAATGGAGCCCTAGGATGTGCTGCAGTGAGCTGTAATAAGATGCAGACATGATGCATTTTATCGCATTGCATTGTACAGGAATCACATGTCACTGTACAGCAGCACAGCACATTGACATAAATTAAGTGTCACTTTTGTGCACTTCAAGTAAAGTTTCACCAAAAAAAAGAAGAAAAAAGGGAGCTGTGCGATTCTCTGAATAGCGCACCACCGCGCCCCCTACCGCAGTTGGAACAGAAAGCTGCCAGAGGGTAAAGCGTTGCAGTTTACCCTTCCAGCAGCTGTCCATTTAACTTATCCTTTTTTCATTATCCAGGTTTTCATTTAAAATGTGAGTTCTAGTGAATGGGTCTCTATAAATCTGCACCTTTTAATAAGGCTTGCAGACATGTACAGACAGTCTGCTCCCCATTGTCTCATGTCTCATGCACGCACAGGCCTGTGGTCACAATGCGAATAGGCACAGCTGTTTAAAAGTTAAAGGTACAGAGCCAACGAGAGTGGCTCTGTGCTACATGATTGCTGTAATCAATCACAGTATCACACAATACAAACAAGGAAGCACTCTTTACTCTCACTCACTAATCAGGGAGACTCCTAATTAACAGCCAGCACTAGAGCAATGCATTAACAGTGCCAAAAGTATTTAAATCCATTCTTCCAACGTCATTCCTACCATAATATCCCCATTCTATCCCTCATCTGACCTGTATATTAACCCCTTACCCTGCACATTAACACCTTCGTCCGCATCCCTCCATTGTATGTGATTTGTACATTAAACCTTCAGCTCCTGATCCCTCCTGGTATGACCTATACCTGCACCATTACTAAGCTCCAGGTTTTTACCCCCCTAATACCAGCATGTTTCTTCATTTCCAAAAAAATCAGAGCAAGAAGATTAGATCACCTTGGGGTGTCCACTTTTCATAAAGGGGGGGGGGGTCATACTGTCCTGGCATTATTTGCTATATAGGAAAGTTTTTTTCCAATATTTTATTTTTGGTCTTTTTTACTTTATCTAGTAAAAAATAAAAGCTAAAAACAAATGGTTATTAACCACCACCCAAAGAAAGCTATCTAAAATAAACATAACATTTATTTTGGCACAGCGCTGCACGATCAAGCAGTTTTCAGTCCAAGTATCACAGTGCTGAAACCTGAAATATGGTCTGGTAATGTAGAGGGCATGCTGGTACTGAGGTGGTTAAATCATCAGCCACTCTCTGGAAACTCCAATGACACCTGAAAATTTGCTTTGCTGAGTGAACATGTACAGGACCATAATGTCTCTCAATAGACCCCCCCGATCCCCCCCTCCAATTCCCAAATAGTTACCTTGAGAGCAATACCTTTTTCTTCCTCCATCGAAGATATCACTCGCTCAGAAAGTAGTTGATCCTAGGGACTGGCTGCTTGATCCAAGAACTGTCACGGGGGAGAAGGCAATGCTTCTTCATACTTAAAAGCAGGGCTCCCGATCAGAAGGTAGCACCAGTCCTCTTATAGGGGGCCCAGGACCCATCAGTTCAACAAGGGTGCTTGGGCAACTGACAAGCAGGGGGAGAGGATCCTGGACAGGAGGAGGTGATAGGAGCGACTGAGGAAGGGCAGTCCCTGAAATTGATACTCCATTGTTCCCCCTGGAATGCATCAGGCTTCTCCATTTTTTCCCACTGGCTGCAGCTGGGAGTGCCACGGGGGATCAGTTTCAGCAGCCAACCCCCCCATTCTGATCTCCCCCTCTGCTGTTCAGGATCCCTTTCCGCGGTAGCTCTAATACTCCTGTGCCTCCCCCCCCCACCACTGCAGAGCTGGCTTCTCCTCCTCTCCCTCCCACTGGCTGTCAGGCTGTCAGCTGCTGCGGGAGTACATAGGGGGATCAGTGTAAGAATGGAGAGCGGGGGGGGGGGGGTCAGGAAACATGTCATGTTTACTGGTCCTTTCTTTTCCTGAATGAACACAGTGGATGATCAGTACCGATCACTCCTTTGGTCATTCATAACTAAAGCATAATTATATGTGTTCACTATGCTTCCGTTTGTAAATTAACAGGAAGCCTCTGTACAGTAGCTTCCTGTTCATTCACTCTGCAGTGCAGAATATGTGTCCAAACAAGAGGGGTATAGTCTGCCCAAAGTTTCTTTGTCAAGACATTAAGAAATTGAATGTATAAACACATATACCCCTAAATCCCACACCCAAAACACCCACTAAGTGATGGTGTCACCAAGGGCGTAATTATTGTTGGGCACCTGAGGCGCATTCCCTACATCTCCTGCTGGGTGCTCTAGTTCCCGACACTGACTGCTCCATCTTCTTTTTTTTTTTTAATTCAGCTACTTCTCCAGCAGCCAGCTCTTTTCCTGCCTCACCAAGGCGGCAGTGTCTGCAGCATTCAATTCATCAGGCTGGCCCAGCTATAAGTAATGAGGTTAGTGTCAAGCATACCTATAGCAGTGGTGTGGTGGAATGTTCAGCAAGGTCTAAGCAGAGATGGGACAGCTAGTGTTGGAAGTGTTGAGGCAGCAGCAACTGGCAGAGATACAGAGGATACATGAGTTAAAAGGCATTTGCTTACTCTGCATGGGTAATCCCTGTGGGGGGGGGGGGGGCACACACTGAAATAGGGGGTTGTAAGGGGGTAGGAGGTGGAACACTGGAGTATCTAGGGGGCAGGGGGTAAACCTGGGGGGCTTGAGGGGCACTGGTGTATATTGGAGGCAGGCAGTTTAACATTGATGTATGTGAGGCAGGACCATTGATAAAGGGTACAGGAAGTACTTTGGTAACAGGCATTGGCCCCATCAGGTCAGCAGGGGGCCAGAGACTGGCAGGGGTGAGCTAGGTGGGAAGTTGGAGTTGTTAGACCTCATACACTGCTGCCAATAAGAGATAGGCATTCCTCATTTGGGGAAGCTCCAGAGACCTCCTTTCAAATGTGACATTACTTCTTACTCTACCTGGTCTGGCAATGGGAAATTGGAAAGTTTCTTTGCTGTTCACTGTATGTTGTGCTGTTTGTTATATATCCTGACTGCCATATTCTGTATGCTGTGTTGTATGTTGCATATGTATAACTACTGTATTCTGTACATTACATACCCTGATTCCTGCACTCTGTACACTGGGGTGTACCATTAGTTATGCTTAACATCTGCATACTGTACACTGGACTGCACATTGCATTTGTGCATTGCATATTCTCCTGCATGCACTGAATATCAAGACAGATAGAAAACCTCTTGTTTGGACACACACTCCACCTCAAGACTGATGAGTGCCTCTACTACGTTTTGTTTACTTATGTTACTTTGCTGCAGTGCACCCAGGCAGATACTACCTGGACTGTGTGCATGGACTTCCAATGGATCTTATATACTTCAAGCATGTATTTAGACGTTTGCCTGGAGCTAAACAATGTTAAGTATCAATGTCAGAACGCCATAGCTATCCATGTGACCTTTTAGGTTCCAAAACTAGGCAGGGTCTCATTCTCCTAATTTGCACAAGCTTTTGCCTATTGGAAACAGCCAAATGTGAAACTGGATGGCGACTGATTTTGCAGGGAAAATCTCTTTCTGCAACAGGGCTTATTGTAGTATATTGTCCCTGGTCCCCACCGGCCAGGACCTACAGCACTTGTGTAATACAAGTGTAATAACAGTGCTTCAAGCAAATATAATTCATCTAAACAATCTCAGAATCAACATCTTCAAATCATAAGTCAACTTCAGCCAATGATATAAATATTAATATTCGAATACAATCACCTTTGAATATACATACACTGAAATATAATTTTTGGCTTAATGTTCATGAGTTGTGTTGCATCATTGTGAAATCCTATTACACATCCTTACTAGGCATGAGCTGAACTTACATTATTTGAGGCAGATTCAGTGAACATTACAGGCATTCAGCTGCTGAATCTGAATCCTATTGAACTCAATGTGAGCCAAATAAAATAAAAATAAAAAAATCAGCTATGGTCATCATTTTCTTGGCTAATAGGCAAGGGGTTGTTAAACACATAGCATGGGGCACTGCCATGGGGAACATATAGCAAAGCACAAAAAAAAAATGAAAACAATTTAAATTATTTTTGGTGAGGAGCAGTAATTTTACTAATGCTTAAAGTGAAACATTAAAAAAGCAAAATTCATTTTAAAAATATGTCTTAGTGATTCACTCTAAATTGCCGCATTAAAGTGGCACATCTGTATTTACAAAGAAGAAGTGCAATTTAAATTGCCAGCAATTGACAGCTTCAGCAGCTTAAACCACAGAAAAAGCTATGGAAAAATGTACTTTTTAGGCACAGACACAACATTAAGATTCAAATTTACAGATCTTTATTCACAAAACCCACAAGAGTTCGCTACAATAATCAACTTATTATAAAACCTATCATAAAAACAACAGACTTTGAAAGTATGTATGTATGAAAAGGTGTATTCCCCCTGGAATAAACATGCTTAGGAGCTGTATGATGGACTAGGCATTAGACATTATTGCTCAAAATATTTTGTGACCTTAGAGTCGTTTCCTCAGGAGCTTGTAATGCGTCTACTATACAAAAGAAAAGTGCATATAAAAAAAAAAATATTATTAAAATCATGGAATGAATTCCCAATAACAAGGTGAGTGCATATACACTTACTAGGTATAAACATATAATTGTAGACACACTCAAAGTCAGGCAGAGACTATGCAGGCCAGCAGCAGACCATTCCTGGGATATACTTTCAGAATGCAGTGTTTTATGAGTTTTATAACAAGTTGGTTATTGTAGCAAACTTTTATGGGTTTCGTGAATAAATATTTGTAAATTTTAATCTGTCGTTGTCTGTGCCTAAAAAGTCCATATACACTCTAAGGCCACTCAAAACAAAAGTTGAAGCTCCACTTATCTGCCTCTTCACCCCCCCCCCCCTCTGGTGCCACATTTGGCACCTTCGGGGGAGGGTGGCGGGTACCCGTTTTTTACAGGTACCCATCCCCACTTCGGGAAGACCTTGTCACGGACCTCGCCACAGGAAGTTCAACCCCCTTCTTCCTTCCCCCTCCGCCGGGCCATTCAGAAAGCACAGAGTGCTTGGCACATGCGCAGTAGGGAACCAGCTGGAAAGCTGAAAGGCTTAACCGCTGGTTTCCCTTACAAGGCATGATGGCGGCAGTACCGAGAGCAGATAGACGGATCAGCTTGGGGTGCCAACATCACAGGCTCCCTGGACAGGTAAGTGTACTAATATTAAAAGTCACCAGCTACAGTATTTGTAGCTGCTGACTTAATTTTTGGAGTGGGGGGGGGGGTGGCTGGAGCTCCGCTTTAAGTGTAATAGCTTCAGCAGCTTTACTACTCTAAACAAATTGCCAGAGATACCCCTTCATCTATACCAGACCCTTATCCTGGCAAAATATTTTGTCTCCATATTGATGAAGACAAAGGCCTCTTCTCCTCAACCCTGACACAGTGGCTGTGGGGGTCTGACCACTTCACCCATGTGAATGAGTAAGGGGTAAAAGTACACCTACTTATTCACAAAAAAGTAAACAGTAAATAAAATGAAACGCTGTCTGTGACAAGTTTCTACGGGCCACCCTCTGGGGGCATGATGAGTGATATGCAGAATACTCCTTTTTCCTGCTCCCTGGTTCAAGATCCTAAAACTAACTCCTCTCTGCTTTAAATAGCTCAGAAGCCACACCTCCCTAAACAAGAAGGGACAAATATAGAGGGACAGTAAATCACTGTTAAAGAGTCCTGTTCAGAAACGTTGAACACTTTTAGACATGCAGCACATTTGAAGCACAATGATGCATTTTCAGTGTATCAAGTAAAGGAGATTGCCATATTTGATGCAACAGACTGCCAATAATTTGACTCAAAATCTAGAATCAGTGAGCCAGTAATAGAAGCAAGGGATGAAGAATTATGGAAATGCTTTCTACTATATGAATACTGTTGTCATGGTTGCCAGGAAAATATTTAAATTTCCTTGACATTCATAGAAAATTTGACTGCAGACTGAAATGGAAAGGTCATTTTAGCATCATTAAATTACAAAATGGATCATGTAGTATGTACAAGCAAGTTTTTTTTTTTCAGAAAGCTGAGTTTTTCAAATTCCTATCCCTTCGGCAAATATTATTTTACATTTGTCTCTGTTTTACTGCAAGGCAAATGTTCAAACTCATTTCAAGCATGTATGGATTCAATCAAAAGAAAATATTTATTACTTTAGTAACAAACTACACAATGTTTCCAACAGTGGAGAAAAACAAATCTTAAATTGTCATTAAATTACAGGCTTCTGGGAAGGGCATTTCTCGGGAGTTGGAAGTGCTCGCTATTACTAGAATTTACTCATTCAAACACTTTTCCTTCTCTCTCCCTGGGTAAATCGAGATGAATTCATGAAAAAAGACAAAAATTGAAACATGCTTTACTTTCATAAGAATCCTTCATCAAAGCTGAAGAGATTGCTATTTTTTTCTTACTATTCCCAACTGGTACTCTATGTTCAGTCTTCCTCTTTCAGCTAAAGATGTTAACCTGGAATTGTGCCATTTCCTGATATCTAGGTGAGCAGTTTACCCTCTTACTCCAAGTAAAACAGATCAATTTTCTCACTGCAGGAGGTTTCTTTCAAAACATACGTGGGTTTATTTTACTCTAATCATGGACCATAAATGACATTTGTCATAGACAGATGAACTCAAAATGTGATCATAAAAAACAGCATGTCAACTGAAGATGCTTGTACCTCCCACACATGATGAAGGGAAAACTCCAGTCAACACTAAAAGTATAACCTTGGCATGCATATCGCAAGCTCAGTCTACATACTGAAACATTAAAGTAGTCAGCAGGTAATCTAGTGATCCTGGAGCACACCCACTGGCATGGCTGCTGTTAGAAATTACAAGGCCCCGAACAGCCTACCAGACAGCCCCCCACCCCAATGTCAAATTATATTTTCGCTAAAATGCCACGACTGTGAGGTTATGCTTCGCAGCCATGGCAGAAATTATACCTCCATTGAACAAGACCCATTAAAGTGAATAGCTCTGCTCTGAAAGCACCCGCACATGGTTGCAGTGCGCTAGTGTGGGGTTAAAGCAGGCGTGAGGAGGCAATATACCTCCTCACTACCTCTAAAATTCTCTCTGAAGAGTGATCCAAATGCTGACCTCTTCAAAAAGCAATACACATTTGAACAAGTTCTTAAAAGGGTAGTTTGGGTTTCCCCTTTTTTTTTGGAATTATATTTACCTAGGGCAGGGATCTTCAAACTACGGCCCTCCAGCTGTTGTTGTGGAACTACACATCCCATGAGGCATTGTAAAACTCTGACATTCACAGGCATGACTAGGCATGATGGGAATTGTAGTTCCTGAACAACTGGAGGGCCATAGTTTGAAGACCCTTGACCTAGGATGATGCTGCAGCTGCCCCACGCTGGTTCTAAAAAATGAAAACCAATCAAACACTGCTGATTTCTCGGTTCTCAGAGCTCTAAGAGCAGAGAGCTGGTCACCGCTGTCTGCTTGGCTCCCACCCCCAGCACTCACTGGAGTGCTGGGCTGTGGAGGGGGTGGGAGCGGCTGGCTCAGGCTCTCAGAGGCTCGCTGAGAGGCTGACTCAGGTACTGGTCCAGGTTCCTGAGTGGATCCCGACCCTATGGTCGCAATGTTTCCCCAGCCTGGACCGGCTCTGTGATGTCAGCCGACAGGGGGCTTCAGCCCCCTGTCAGCTGAAAACAGGTCACAGGAGCGCAGAACGAACTGCACTCCTGTAATCCACAGGAGAAGTAAAGCCAAAACAGCTTTGGCTGTACTTTTTCTTTAAGTTTTAAAATTATTTTTTAGATTTTTGTAATTGTGCTTATTCTTTTTTTAGAATTTATTTTACATTTTATTAACTGCCTGTTTGGGGGACCTTTGGTGAAATAAGGGGTCTAAACAGACCCCTGATGTCTCACTTTTGAGACAGAGAAAGGCATTGAGTACATAGATTGATCATTTTCAGACAGCAGGGGGGATGGGGCTGCAGATGATAGGGATGATAGGATCAATCCCTCTGCACCTTCTTTGCTGCCTCTCACCAACAATAGTAAAATCTTATACGGTGTGGAATGTTTAACATTTTTGTGACACCCTTTATTGGTCAACTTAAAACTTAGTTAAAGTTAGCTTAAAGTTTAGGTTTGGCTTATTTCCATGGTTACATTGGTCCAGCTTGGAATAATCTAAGTATGCATAAGCCATACCTGTGAGATCCATGTGGAGGCTGGAAATCACTGAAGTAGGCACTGCTACTCCAGTGATCACTTCTGGGTCCTGTGCCAAGCAGCTGTTCTGCTACTTCGTGAACACAGGAGGTCGCTCAGTACAGGTGTAATTTAGAGAACACATTGCATTTTCCCAGTGCAAAATGCTCTCTGATTAGAAAAGGTGGGCAGGTGGGGTAGTGACATCATGAACAAAGGAGAATGTGCAGTCTAGCCTAGGTCAGGATAGCTGCGCACAGACCCTGCCAGACAGACTACAGCACCACAATCCACTGATCCTGCAGACTTAGAGAGTGGACCTGCCTTTACCCAGTCTGAGCATACTGCAGAAAGGTGCTCCTGAGACACAAGCTGAAACTGCTTTAAATTATGGAGGCTATTAAGGATTGCATATCTTCCCCAACTACACAAATATAAGCCCTTCATATAGACTTCTCTCTCTTTAAAAAAGGATGTCCAGAGTCAGAGAGTGTACAATGGGAGCAACAGAATGCATTAGTATTTTAGAGGACACTGGGTCCCTTTGACTGCTGTCGCTATGGATACACTAAAGGAGATAGCGAACATTAAAAATAAACTTTATGACCTCAAGAATCAGTCATGTTGCAATAATTCTGTATTATGAAAAGTCAGAGGGCATTCAAATGGATTTCCTCACATCATAGTTTCATGATACCATACCCGATTTGGAAGTGTCAATAATGTTCATGACAGAAAGGGCCCATAGTACTCCTCTGACAACCAACTCCTGGAGCTCCCCTAGAGCCCTGATTGCAAACATCCTTTATTTTCAGGCTAAAGTAGTGATCCTAAAAGTGGCACACCTTAAAAGGGAACTTCAGATCACTGGTAATTATGAGGCAATATGTCCAGATTCTTCTACTGTGGTTCAAAAGCGGAGAACAACCTGCACAGAAGTTAAAAAGTGGCTCCATGACAAAGGCTTCCAAGTAAACCATGATTTACCCAGTATGGTAGCTCCCCTGGCTCTTGACCTGCCATACCCCATAGTAACCTTCTGCCTTGATGGCTTAATCCACATTGGTTAAATGACTCTTAATACTCTCATGAGCTATATAGTATCTCTGGCTACTGAAGAAATAATGACGACATTTCTCCAACTTGTGAGAAGAGCTTAAGCCAACCCCTTTAGGTCTATAATCGGTATATATATAAAAAAAATGTTTTTGAAAGTTCTTGCCTCCTGAGTAAAAGATATGCTCCAGACTTCTCCTTGATGATATACTTTCTTCCATTCAAGAGACAATTCCAGAACTTGGGCAGCAAAAATATATTGCTTAACCAAACATGGGAAAAGATTTTGTATACCACTCAAAAAGTCTTTGAATTTGGCAATAAAGCTGGTAGGCTACTCACCTATTTAGCCAGCCCTGAATATCCTCAATCATCTATATCTGTAACCCTTGAACACATGGTTTCCCTCACATGAATTCAGTATACATTCTGCATACTGTCACTTCCCTTTATTGCCCCTTGTACAAGTCCACTGTACAATACTCCTCTGACAAGCTTCCTATTTTGACAATATACCCCTCCCTAAACTCGCCCCTGAAATGAAAGAGGAATAGGCTCCTTTTACTATTTTGAAAATTGAATTCACAATCTCAAAGTTCCTTGTACATAAAACACCTGGTCTCATTTACACATCAGTCCTCATTTACTAGATACAATTGAGGAGTCTCTTGAGACAGGCATACTTGACCCTTCCATGCAAAAAGCCCTTATCTCTCACTTGATGGGAGGGGACCAAATTGGACCAAACCAGAAACCAGTCAAATTTCGATCCATCTACAGTATGGGCAGGCTGATTGTACTGAAATTGATCTATTTTTTATTTGTTCAATCACTGCCAGGGCTATAGCTGCTAGCAGGGATCATTGCATTCTGATGGCTGGGAAAGCTCTCGCTGTCAGAATACAATAGTGCAGCTGTAAGGATTCCCCCATCAACACTGACTGTGTTGATGGGGGAATCAAGCAATTTTATCTCCTTCAACCCATGGTATATGTATAGCCTACCTTAGTTTTGCACCACACCCAATTACCTAGATCATATCACAATACACAGGCCTGGTTGCAAAACCTAGAGTTGACTACAACACCTCTATGCTGTAGTTACCTTCCTCTGGTTCTCAGGGATATGTTTTACCTTGGATACTTTCTAATTTAGTCCTCTCCTCACCTAGCATAAAAGGCCTTATGATACACTCACTGAAGAAGCGTATATCTAAGTATGTGGATGACACATTCGTAAACCTGGCAGACCTGAATGAGTCTCTTTTTAATTTACTCAACCTGGTGGAGGAGTTTTAAGTTTATTCAGACTTATTGGAAGGGTTTTATTCTGCCATTAAACCGTAACTTCATCTAATTTATTCAACCAGCATCTAAACTTCAGGTTGTCAATTCAGATACCTAGAAGTGAAGATTAAATTACCCTGAAGAATTATGTTATTAATAACCTTGCTCCTGTTAGACCTTCAGTCTAGTACAAGGCAATAGATGGACATGTATCTTGATTTAATTGGCAGGGCTAATCTGTTAAAAAAATAATAATTTCCTGCCAAGCTAAGGTTTCTTTTTTCTGGCAGGGCAAAATTCACAGAATCTAGACGCTCCGCTTACCACAACAGATGGCAGGACTGGCATTTCCCAATTTTCACTAATACTATTTAGCTGCACAGCTTGTCAATATCTAGGACCATGTCCTCTCCTCCCCTGATAACTAGAAGGCTAAATTTTCTCCCTCATTTATATATAGGGTAGTGGGAAGAGGTCTTTCTCTTCACACATATTAATCACTTCAGAGTGTATATTGACTGGTACTGTCGCTACATAGATGACCTGGCCTTGGTGTGGATTGGCCCGGTCTCTATGATAGATTATTTTATTCAGTATCTTAATAACAATCGTTTGAATTTGGAGTTTAGTCATCACTTTCACTCTGTCAGAATTGATTATTTGGATATAACACTTACTGGACACATCGACAGTGGCAGGGTAACTACAAAAACCTTCAGAAAGCGATGTATTGGCAATTCACTTTTGCTTGCTGCGAGTAGTCACCCCTTTCATACCATACATGCACTACCAGTGGGGGAGTTCGTGCAAGCAAAAAGGAACTGCTCTGATCATGAAGATTATGAGAAAGAATGTACTGTAGTGTCAGAAAGACTAATGAGGCGAGGATACAAAAAACATTTGATAATGGCAGGATCAAGGTGGAGAAAAAGGATAGAGGTAGCATGCTAAAAAATGCAGAGAACCCTAGTATGAAAAGACAGTCCCATTGTAAGAGAAATAAAATACATGTTGTTACTACTTACTCTAAACAATATAATCAAATTGTAGCAATTGTCAAAAACTGCCTTCCCATTCTATATGCGGATAGGACGTTGTATGACATTTTACAACAGGGATATCGTTTTTCCAGTAGAAGGGCTCCCACACTGGGATATATCTTATCTCCTAGCCTTTTTCATCCTCATCATCCCCCACGGACATGGCTAAGTACCACTGGATCTTTTCCATGTGGCACCAGCACATGTAGACAATGTAGAAGACACAGAAAAACCAAAACTGTCACCTCTTTCTCCACAGACAAAACCTACACTCTTAAACATTTTATTTATTGCAGCTCTAAATCAGTGGTTTATGTAGTGCTTGTCAGATACAGTACGTGGGTTTCACCATTCGCCTACGAATCAGGGTCTCTGAACACTATAATGACACTGTCAATCCAAATTCCAAATATTTTTCTAATGTATCTAAACATTTCAAGACCGTGCATAGAGGTACCCTTGATACTTTTTTCTTTCTTTGGTTTAGAACATGTTAAACAGTCTACAAGAGGGGGGATACCTATCACACCCTGCTCCAACAGGAGGTGTGGTGGATACACATGTTAAATACCAGAATGCCGTTGGGTATGAATAGGATGGATGTTAGCCTGTTTTTGAAATAATGCTCTGAAGTAGGGCTGAAACAATTAATCGACAATTAATCTGATTATGAAATTAATCGATTACTATTCTCATAATCGATTAATCGGCCAGTAACATAATGGGGTTAAAAAAACTAAAATGAGCCCTTTATAGTACAAAAAGAGCAAATAATTGCTACTATAAATATTACTTTCACAGTTCTACAGTAAAAAAAATGAACCCCTTATATTAGTGATTATCTGCTTTTTTTTGTACTATAAATGGCTAATTTTATTTTTTTTTTAGCCCCATTATGTTACTAAACGTTTTACACACGAGTGGAATGTCTGACAGAAAAAGTCAGACGGAAGCTTTTCATCGTCTATTCCGATTGTGTGTATGCCTCATCGGACTTTTTTTTTTGAAAATTCTGACGGACCTAGAAATGGAACACGTTCTAAATATTTCCGACGGAACCAATTCCTATCGGGAAACTGCTCGTCTGTATGCTGTTCTACAGGACCAAAAACGACGCATACTGAAGCACGTACTAGACGGAAGCTATTGGCTACTGGCTATTGCACTTCCTCTTTCTAGTCCCGTTGTACGTCACCGCGTTCTGGACGGTCGGACTTTGGTGTGACTGTGTGTAGGCAAGACAGCTTGGAATTCCGTCGGAGTTCCGTCAGAGAAACCTTCGGAGTTTATTCCGACGGCAAAACCAGTCGTGTATACAGGGCATTAGACCTGGTTCACAGCTATGTGTTTTTTGGTGCTCTTTGCAGAAACGCACTACAGTTCATTTACATGGTTTCCTATGGGACACGTTCACATCTATGCTTTTTTCAGCCGCTGTGTATTTGGAAAGGGTCAGGGACTTTTTTTTTTTTTAAACTCAAAACGGTGCTTTTTTGGTTCAATATACTTCAATGGAGAAGCTGCAGAAAAGCATGTAATGCGTTTTTGCAGCAATTTGTGTTTTTTAACGACTTGCTTACTGGGCACTTAAACCCCCCCTCCTGTCCAGACCAATTTTCAGCTTTCAGCGCTGATGCACTTTGAATGACAATTGCGCGGTCATACAACACTGTACCCAAATGAAATGGGACGACAGCCATGCAGACCAATTTGATGCAGTGTGTGGCGTATGGCCTGAGCACTGACAGGCTGACCCCCACCCCTTCAACCTCTGCAGCAATGCTTGCAGCACTAATGCGTCTATTTCCCAAAGACAACCTCTGGATATGGCGCTGAGCATGTGCACTCAACTGCTTTGGTCAACCATAGCGAGGCCTGTTCTGAGTGGAACCTGTCCTGTTAAACCACTGTATGGTCTTGGCCACCATGCTGCAGCTCAGTTTCAGGGTCTTGGCAATCTTCTTATAGCCTCGGCCATCTTTATGTAGGGCAACAATTCTTTTTTTCAGATCCTCAGATAGTTATTGGCCATGACGTGTCATGTTGAACTTACAGTGACCAGTATGAGAGAGGGAGAGCGATAACACCAAATTTAACACACCTGTTCCCCATTCACACCTGAGACCTTGTAACATTAATGAGTCACATGACACTGGGGAGGGAAAATGGCTAATTAGGCCCAATTTGGACATTTTCACTTAATGGGTGTACTCACTTTTGTTGCCAGTGGTTTAGATATTAATGGCTGTGTGTTGAGTTATTTTGAGGGTACAGCAAATTTACACTGTTATACAAGCTGTACACTCACTACTTTACATTGAAGCAAAGTGTAATTTCTTCAGTGTTGTCACATGAAAAGGTATAACCAATTATTCACGAAAAATGTGAAACCCCCTGTTTTCGTGTGTGTTTGTTTGGCCCAGGTCTGGTCATCTCCACCTGTAACCAATTAATGGGTTGATTTTTTAATCAAGTGATTTTTGCCCTTCATACCTCACAAGGGCTGCTTCCCTTATATATACTTGTTTTTAATGTCATATTTTTATGCTTTTGATGAAGGCCTAAGACCGAAAAGTTTTTGGATGATGTTATTGCTGTAATGCTTCATTAAATAATTTCTATGGAGAAGCTGTCGAGTTGCCAGCATGTACTTTCTATGGATCTTTTGTGAGCTTAATTAGCCAGAGCACAGAGAGAGAACTACTCTGCACACCAACTATACCATATATAGCGGTCGAGCTTGGGTGAGTGTGAGTTTTTCTTTTGCTACTTCCCCCGATAATGCTTGTATGGTCAGAGGAAACACCATTATTTCTGCCTTTGAAACTATATATAATATTGTTAACAAACTACTCCGTACATCCCTCACTATTTTTCTCTATATAGAGAGAGAAATTTTCAAAGAAGACTGGGCCAGATCCCCCAATAACCCTATCTGGTTTAACCACAATCTTCCAGAGTTTCTCCAGGCCCAGTTTAGTTTAATATCTCTTACTTTTACAGTATTTGAAAAATAGTTAGGACAACCAGAGAGGATCACACTGATCTCTACATATGAAGGGTTACCTTTTGGTGTTTCCTACTTTAAATAGCAGAAAGCCAAAAACAGGTGGCATAATCACTTTTTATAACTCTGAGATGAACACTGGGAGGAGTTTGAAGATACTCACAAGGGTTCTATTATATCAACTAGAGACAGGGTAATACACCTGAAATTCTTCCATCAGATTTACTAGCGTTGTATCGATAATGATACTGATACAAAGCATTTGCACAAGTACTTATACTCGTGTAAATGCTCAGATACTAAGACCAATACCGAGTCTTGTGCGATTTCAATAAGCAGTTCAGATGTAGTTCAGATGCAATTTCCAATGTAATACACTAACAATTCGCACCTGAACCGCTAAACGAAGTTGAACCTGATGGGTCTTGAAATCGTGCTGTAAACCAGCCCCACACATATGTGAACCCAGGCTAGGTATCAGCAATTGTTATCAGCGAGTACTTGAGAAAAAATATCTGTATTCTTACTCGGTCTTAAAAAAAAACTGGTATTAGTGCATCCCTAAGATTTACCATGCCACAGATAAACTACATAATATAGATCTGCACGCCTCTCAACTATGTTGAAGTGATTGCAGGGAAATTTCAGACTTTTTTTCATACTTTGTGGACATGTCCACTAATCCAGACACACTGGATCAAAGTTAACTATTTCATTTCAACCACCTTAACCACTTACGGACTGCCCGCCGCAGTTTTACGTCAGCTGTTTGAAGGAGGATATCGTTGTTATGGCAGCAGCTAGCTGCAATAACCCTGGTATCCTCTTCTTCAGTGGGCTTCCACTACAAGATAAAAGTGGTCTCTGCGGCGGATTCTCTGCGAGATCACTTTTATCGGCGGCGGGAGAGGCTCCGCTTACCGGAGCCGTCGACAGCGGCGGAGGCGATCGCGTTCTGTCTCCTATTAGGTATGGAGACGAGTCAGGGGAAGATAGCCTCCACCCATCTCCATAACCATGCAGGGCAGAAGCGACGTCAAAACGTCACTTCCGCCCACAGCTCTTAAAGGGCCATTTTTTTTTAAATTATTTTTTTAAATGAAACTTTTTTTTTTCTTTTTGACCCCAGATCTCATATTAAAGAGGTTCTGTCATGCTTTTTTTCTATTACAAGGGATGTTTATATTCCTTGTAAAAGGAATAAAAGTGACACTTTTAAAAAAAAAAACAGTGTAAAAATAAAAGGTAATATAAATAAGAAAAAAAAATTTGAAACGCGCCCCGTCCCGACGAGCTCGCGTGCAGAAGCGAACGCATACGTGAGTAGCACCCACATATGAAAATGCTGTTCAAATCACACATGTACAGTATTGCCACAATCGTTAGAGCGAGAGCAATAATTCTAGACCTTCTCTGTAACTCAAAACATGCAACCTGTAGAATTTTTTAAACATCGCCTATGGAGATTTTTAGGGGTAAAAATTTGTCGCCATTCCAAGAGCAGGAGCAATTTTGAAGCGTGACATGTTGGGTATCAATTTACTCGGCGTAACATTATCTTTCACAATATAAAAAAAAATTGGGCTAACTTTACTCGTCTTATTTTTTAAATCAAAAGAAGTGTATTTTTTCCAAAAAAAGTGCGCTTGCAAGACCACTGCACAAATACGGTGCGATAGAAAGTATTTAAAGGTTTTTATTGAGCACAGCAGACAGGGCAAAAAAGACCAAAAATATAAATTTGTACATTAAGAATAGACTAATGAACATAACAATAAGAAAGTAGCAACCCCTAATAGGGGACCTAGTGAATCATTGGTTGTTAGTATAGCGCCAGCTCCCCTATGTGGGACGGATTATAGAAACATCAAAATAAGACTTTGTTATTGCCACAAGTCAGGTGCACCCAAACAATTTTTCAAACATGACGAAGAGTAGAAGACAGACAGGTAAGGATAGGTGGAGAAAGCAGGATCAATAGAAATAAGAGGAGGGAATAGAGTTAGGGAAAGGAAGAGAAAAAAGAAAAAAAAAGGGGGGGGGGTTGGTTGTAAAAGCAGATGGTTATGGAATCATGCACAGTTACAATTGCTCTACCAAGGTGGTCACAAAGGTGTTATAGTCTTGAGAGAACCGGAACTCGTGCCAGTAGAGCCAGGTTTTATTGAATTTTTCCTCTTTTCGATGTAATGTGGCCGTCAATTGTTCCATCAGGTTAATTTCATTCACCACAGCTATCCATTGACCAATACTAGGGGGTTCCGAACATTTCCATTTTTGCAGAATACATATTTTAGCGGCATTAAGGAGATGGATCAATAGGGACTTCTTATAATGACACCTCGGCATCGGAATGAGGTGGAGTAAGCACTGCGCTGGGTCATCCGCCAGTGAAATGTCTGTCAGTCTAAAAATCACACGTCTGATAGCGTCCCAGTGGGGGCGGACCGGAGGGCATGTCCAGAATACATGCAGTAGTGTACCGTCAGATTGTTGACATTGCCAGCAGGTAGAGGGAACTGAAGGGTAGATCTTATGTAGGAGTGTGGGTACTCTATACCAGTGGGTCAGCATCTTAATTCCCACCTCCTGAAACCTGCTCACGATTGAGGAGAGGTGAGCAAAAAACAAAATGCGTTCTCTTTGGTCCTTTGAAAAGGCCCGATTCGGGTCGTTTTTCCAACTTCAGTAGAAAAGGGGGGTATATAGCTGTCTTGGGGCTCAATCAGCATCCTGTACATTAAGGACAGTAGATGGCGGAGAGGGGCAGGATCTAGATATAACCTCTCAAAGTCAGATGTGGAGTAGTGACAGAAAGTATTGCAACGACCGCCATTTTATTCTCCAGGGTGTTAGAAAAAAATGTATAATGTTTGGGGGTTCTAAGTAATTTTCTAGCAAAAAAAACTGTTTTTATCTTGTAAACAACAAATCTCAGAAAGAGGCTCGGTCCTTACGTGGTTAACATTGCGTTATATCTGTAAACCTAAAACATGCCTCCTTGATATTCTGGTAGACTTACCCATCTCTAGTTATTCTGCTACCGCGGATGTGCCCATGCCCTTCTTCTTTAGCCGAATGGAAGCAGTTGGTAATGCCCAGTCTCCCATCTTTTGTACAATTTTACTTAAAAGCTTAGAGATAAGCCACAAAAATGTAAGCTCATTTGGGATCCTTAACTTAAAACTACTACATTTCCAACTCAAAACATTGATGATCCATGATGTCAGTGTTTCTCTAATTTTTTTAGATTTGTGCTGTGCATTCTATATATGGTTTACTTTAATTTTTTTTAAATTGCACTACTATATCTTCATGTAACAACTGCTTATAGGGCGAGACAAAGATTTTTTGTGTGTTATTTTTTGAGCCGATTTGTTGTTTGTATTACATAAAAAGCGATAAAAAAATGAAACCGTGTAAAAGGTAAATATTAAATAGAGTGAACACATTACTTTAACATGAACTTGGTACACATTTTAGCCACCTGAATAATCTGACTGACTAGCTGCTTCTTTTACATTATACAAAGAATTACCGTGAATGTACAGAAATGGAAAAGACATGCAGTCCAGCTGATCAGAAAATGTTTCCTTTGGACTTTTTTCATGCCCAAGACCTCTTATCTGATCATTTTTACACAGAATGCTTTATGCTTCATTCCAAAAATAGCATTCGTCCCTTCAGAAAATATATTTTATTCAATATTGCCACCTTTTATTTCTATGAAAGGTGCTGAAATGCCCTTGATATCCATTGTGGAAACAGTACAAGAGGAAATGGTCAGAGGCTGCAAAACAAGAATTTATTAGAGTTTTGGAGGACTTGGCTTTACTTGTGTCAGCTTTATTTGCTTTGCTGAAACATTCTTTTTAATATCTGGAGTCTAGGCAGACCCAAATCCCATGAACTCTTGTTTAAAACATCCTTTAAAAGATAGAATTTACATGTCATGGGTTTTAAAAAATTGAAAAAAAATATTCGAACGCCTTAAAACAAACAAAAAGTAAAACAAACAGTGAGTACGGTTTGTGCCTGCTCTACAGAAATTTAACCTAAAATATACTGACTTACAATGAGAACAGAAATGTTTTCATGGACAAACCTAAAAAAACATAAGGCTCTTCTCTGCCACATCCTACAGAGAGAGTGTTCTGTTAACACTGACATTTGTAACAATGTCTGTCACTGATCTATGGTAAAATTAGGGATGTTAGGGACAAGTTAGGGATGCTTTAGTAAGCTTCATCTCACTTTTTGTGGATAAATTTACACTAGTGTTAAAAGCAGGCGTTTCGAATGCTCATGGATGCCTGTCAATGCTCTGTGTCAATTATGTGCATTGCAGCGGAGTATGTTGTTCTTGCAAAAATGTATCCAACATGTAGTGTTCAGCTGGCTTTACCACTCTGCAAATGTTTCTATTTATGTCAATGTAAATGTGCTGCAAATGCACCACAAATGTCTTACAAATGGCCCTATGGCATTTACAGTGCATTTGATATGCATTTACAAACCGTTCTTAACTAAGAGGATTGTACAAGAATCCATACAATAGAAATGATATTACAAGAATATATACAATAGAAATAATAGTAAAAGAATCTATACAATAGAAATGATAGTACAAGAATCTATACAATAGAAAACCAACAGCAAGCAACTGGAAAGCGTTATTTACTGCGACGCATATGCGTCAAAAATGTCTGCAAAAAAATCATCCCTGATATCTAAGATTTCAAAGCACGTCTAAACAGGCCCTTTTACAGTCTAAAACGCACTGCAGAGCAGAAGTGCACAGTGTCCAACATGTCATTGCAATGCTCAGCCCATCATACAGTATGTATTCTTTCTTAGTTATGACCTCCTGACTGGCTGCATGTTGGCGGGTACAGTTAGCTTGCCTGCCACTAGATGGCTCTGGTTTGAATTTAATATGGTAAGGGCAAGTTGTAATTGGGTGTTAGGTCCCCTTTCAAAGTCACGCCACTAATGATGTCCTGAGTAGACACTGACAGTGCCCATATAAATGCAAGTGTGGAAGGAGCCCAGCGCAGTCCGGGCAAGGAAGTCAAACACCCAGGAGTTCCTAAGATGTAGTCCCTTACAGAATTGACCTTAAAAGGCCCTTTGCAGGGCTGAAGTGTCAGTTGAAGTGGTAAAGAATACAGAAGGAACAGCTGTAGTGGCCCTGTCTCCCCTGAACTTTTTTTTTTTGTTGCAGGTCCTGCAGTAGGGGGCATCAGGCCTATTAGGACAGGCTTGTGTCCTCTGATATGAGTGATAGAAAAGCCTAGGAATAAATATGCCACCTAGGAGCGTGCCTAGCTGGGACATTGGGAAGAGACTGGTATACTAATGAGAGCACCTTGATCCTACTTGGTGATGGAAGCTAAATGCTGTAGTATATATGGGGAAGTGGCTCCAAATTCTTGGAGAGAATTGGAGGTGTAGAGGAAAGATGACTTATAAGATATGCTTGCATTCTGCGCAGAAATGACAACTACAGAATGACAACTTCTGTGTATGGTGTTCCACATAAAAGAATTCTGATAGTAGGTCAAAGGTGAGGTCAGATGTCACAAAAAACTTTGTGAAGTCACAGTAAAGTGCTGAAAATGCATTTTATACGTGGACACGCCTTTATTCATAATTATTAAGGCCTATGGCCAGGGATGTTGAGAGCAGGCCTATGGCCAGGAGTTGGCACAATAGAAGACCCTAGCCTTGAGGTAAGTAGTGGATTGGCCACCCTGCCTAGCAGCTATATGCTATTATCAATTTTTGTTTAATTGAATATTCCATTACTATTATTACTATGATGTATATATTTTCTTGTTTTTCTTTCACCTAATTCCTTCCAATAAACTTCTGAAGAAGCAGCTGACCACAAAACATGTTGGGCTCGACTGGACACCTCCTCACGGGACAAACACCTGATGGTGCCAATTAAATCATTTGTGAGGCTGGAAACTGAGTTGATCCAACTGTGTCAGTAGCCTTGAAGTCACTTTTTTTTATTGTTACAGTATCTCACAAAAGTGATATGTGTGTATATATATATATAAATATTTTATTACATCTTTTCACGTGACAACACTGAAGAAATGACACTTTGTTACAATGTAAAGTAGTGAGTGTACAGCTTGTATAACAGTGTAAATTTACTGTCCCCGCAAAATAACTTAACACGCAGCCATTAATGTCTAAACCGCTAGCAACAAAAGTGAGTACACCCCTAAGTGAAAATGTTCAAATTGGGCCCAATTAGCCATTTTCCCTCCCCGATGTCATGTGACTCATTAGTGATACAAGGTCTCAGGTGTGAATGGGGAGCAGGTGTGTTAAATTTGGAGAGCTCTCACTCTCTCATACTGGTCACTGGAAGATTAACATGGCACCTCTTGGCAAAGAACTCTCTGAGGATCTGAAAAAAAGAATTGTTGCTCTACATAAAGATGGCCTAAGCTATAAGATGATTGCCAAGACCCTGAAACTGAGCTGCAGCACGGTGGCCAAGACCAGCAGGACAGGTTCCACTCAGAACAGGCCTCGCCATGGTCGACCAAAGAAGCTGAGTGCACATGCTCAGCGTCATATCCAGAGGTTGTCTTTGGGTAATAGACATATGAGTGCTGCCAGCATTGCTGCAGAGGTTGAAGGGGTGGGGGTGGGTCAGTTTGTCAGTGCTCAGATCATGCTCCACATACTGCATCAAATTGGTCTGCATGGCTGTCATCCCAGAAGGAAGTCTCTTCTAAAGATGATGCACAAAAAAGCCCACAAACAGTTTGCTGAAGACAAGACTAAGGACATGGATTACTGGAACCATGTCCTGCGGTCTGATGAGACCAAGATAAATTTATTTGGCTCAGATGGTGTCAAGTGTGTGTGGTGGCAATCAGGTGAGGAGTACAAAGACAAGTGTGTCTTGCCTACAGTCAAGCATGGTGGTGGGAGTGTCATGGTCTGGGGCTGCATGAGTGCTGCTGGCACTGGGGAGCTAGAGTTCATTGAGGGAACCATGAATGCCAACATGTACTGTGACATACTGAAGCCGAGCATGATCCCTTCCCTTCAGAGACTGGGCCGCAGGGCAGTATTCCAACATGATAAAGAGCCCAAACACACCTCCAAGACAACCACTGCCTTGCTAAAGAAATTGAGGGTGAAGGTGATGGACTAGCCAAGCATGTCTCCAGACCTAAACCCTATTGAGTATCTGTGGGGCATCCTCAAATTGAAGGTTGAGGAGCGCAAGGTCTCTAACATCAATCAGCTCCGTGATGTTGTCATGGAGGAATGGAAGAGGACTCCAGTGGCAACCTGTGAAGCTCTGGTGAACTCCATGCCCAAGAGGGTTGACAGTGCTGAAAAATAATGGTGGCCACACAAAATATTGACACTTTGGGCCCAATTTGGACATTTTCACTTAGGGGTGTACTCACTTTTGTTGCCAGCGGTTTAGACATTTATGGCTGTGTGTTGAGTTATTTTAAGGGGACAGGATAATTTACTTGTTATACAAGCTGTACACTCACCACTTTACATTGTAGCAGTGTCATTTCTTCAGTGTTGTCACATGAAAAGATATAATAAAATATTTACAAAAATGTGAGGGGTGTACTCACTTTTTTTATTTTTATGTCAAACACCTAAATAGTGTGAGTATACAGAGGTAGAATTCTTCTGTCAGCAGTGGGGCAAACACACATATGTTGTAACAAGAAGAAAGAAGAAGAAATACTTTAAACTACTGCTATGTTTTGGATTATCGAAGGAATCTAGAGGAAGCTCTCACAAATCTTATCTGTATATGTTTTGGGGAATACTGTAAATATGTATTAATAGCTGGTTTGATCACTTAGTAACTTGTGATTAGGATTAATGTTTGTGCCAGGAAGTGTGAATGATTTCACAGATGCTAAATATTACCATCCTGATCCCTGATCAAAGGCAATACTACAATCTAAATATGTTCAACTTGTTCAGCCCAGTAGCTTCTGAACTGCAGCCAACATTGCTGAAATGAGAATAGCCCCGCATCACTTTGGTCATTCACCAACAGATATCAGTTCAGACTCAGGCAATGGCTGTGCAGCTTACCTAAAGTTCCACAGATTAAAGACTGTTTAGAGAGGTCTGTGCTACATCCACATATCATCAGTATGATAACATTAAAGCTGAAATTCAGGCATACATACAAGGCAAAGGTTATAGGAGCTCTGAAATCATTAACATAGAATCAAATATAATTTTTTAATGCAACCAGTGTAACTATATGACTTGTTATCTGCCTCTTTCAGTCTACTGTACAGTCTGTACAGCGAAGCCCAAAAGATGGGAAAGAAAAAGCAGCACAAGGCGCTAGTCAGGTGTGCTGTTGTGCAAGGTGTCATGCTAATAGGAAGAGAGAGTATTGTGAAAGGGAGATGAGAAAGGTGCGGTGCTTTTCCTTTTACTACCCAGTCATAGGGTGGTGTTAGGGTGGTGTATGTGAAAATAAAACTGCATCAAAGAAAAATGAGGTCCCCTCTCCTACTAGACAAGAGCTGTGCTGTGGGACAACAAAAGTTGTATAAACCACAGGACTGAATGGACAGGAATACAAATCATATTAAACAGCTTTGCGATATTGAATGAATTTGTACTATTTAGCATTATCTTCAGTAATCTAAGACCCCTATTGAAAAAGAAGCCTAGAACATACATATTGTGTGATACTGGAACTTCCAATTATGCAAGAAAATTAACATCATTCAAAGAATTGTGGTAATCAAGGTTAAGGGGGTGGCCCACTGACTGAGTTTGCAGTGATTCAGCAAAGCAGTAAAGTAAACCCTATTTATTAAAGAAAAGAAAATTGCCACCCTGAAGCTAGCATGAGACACAGGAATTCTGAACTGGTAAATGGTATTTAGACTGTTACAGAGCCTGAAAGGAATCTCCATGTGTAATGGCTGAACATGCTATGGATTCAATTAAAGCAAATCTGTTGTTTTGCCCTGCATGGGTTTTCTTTAAGTGCACTTAATTCCTTTCTCATATGGCATTACTTGCATTACTTGTGTATTCTAGTCAAATACAAAGTGTTGTAGTACAATTCATACATGTAATTTTCCCTGTTGGTCCTATCGATTGGGCTTGTGGTGCTTTTCTCTTTGTTGCATTTGAAATATGGCATACATGAACCCATATTTGCACTGTGCAAAGCCACACTGTGGAGAAAAGAGTGCAAATATTGGTAGGGAGGGTGGTTTTGCACAGTGCAAATATGGGTTCACGTATGCAATATTTCAAACGCAACAAAGAGAAAAGCACCACAAGCCCAATCGATAGGACCAACAGGGAGAATTACATGTATGAATTGTCCTACAACACTTTGTATTTGACTGCATTTCAGAAGAAACTGTAGTGCAATTGCGGGTCCTAAGACCTCATACTTCCATAACTGTCACTCTGAAGCGTTTTCATTTCTTTATGTACATTTCCCTGAGTGGCTGTCGATATATATAGTGGATTGAAGTGGCAACATGAAATATGCAGGATATGAGCTAACCACTTTCAAGCGCTACATGACTTTTCATTGTGAGGGTCATACCATTCCGGTAATGCCGCGTACACACGAGCAGACTTTTAGACCGGACTGGTCCGACGGACAATTCGACCGTGTGTGGGCTTCATCGGACCTGCAGCGGACTTTTTCGGTCGAAAATCTGACGGACTTTAGATTTGGAACATGTTTCAAATCTTTCAGACGGACTCGAGTCCGGTCTAAAAGTCCGCTCGTCTGTATGCTAGTCCGACGGACAAAAACCAACGCTAGGGCAGCTATTGGCTACTGGCTATCAACTTCCTTATTTTAGTCCGGTCGTACGTCATCATGTACGAATCCGTCGGACTTTGGTGTGATCGTGTGTAGGCAAGTCCATTAGTTGGGAAAGTCCGTTTTAGGTCCGCCGAAAGTCTGTCGGATAGACCGTCGGACCAGTCCGGTCGAAAAGTCCGCCCGCGTTTACTCTGCATAAGCCTTTCATTTTGGCACTGGTGTGGGAGCACGGAGTGCATTGTTTTTTTCACGCTATATGAAGATTATTTCATCTTTAATTTACAGTGGGCTTTTTGTTTGCATGGACGTTCTATTATAGACGCACACCTTGCACTCTTATCAGTTTTGTTTTTGTTTTATGAGTGCTACACTTTGTTTCGAGCTTATTTGATATTACCATTTTGCATCTAATGGTATACTACCCTTAGCGCAATTTTTTAGTTTTAAGTGGTCCTCTTTAAAATGAACCTGCAGGAAAGCAGTATGGACGCTGCCATTGACCACTTGTTTTTATATGTCCATGATTTGGGCTGTAACCCAAGCTTCAATACATATGAAGGCTCTAATGTCTTGTTCTATCTTAGCTGAACTAATTGCACCCTTACATTTCTTGTTGCATTCCTCATAAAGTCATGTCTTTTTTGAAGGCCTTCTCCTTTGCTTTTATATGCATTTTTACATTGGAGTTAAGCCATCCTCGACTTTGGTTAGTTTTTTTTATTATTTATTACCCAATGGGATGCATTGGCTAATGCCCTTATTTAATATGCTCTTAAAGCAAACCCATCTCTCCTCCGTGTTCTTTGTTTCTAAGATTTTATCCCAATTCATGCCTTCTAGCAAGGTTCGTAGTTTAGGGAAGTTGGCTCTTTTGAAATTCAGTGTCTTTGTATTTCCCTTATGCTTCCTATTTGTGTGATTTATACTGAAGCCAATTGACCTGTGTTCGCTGTTTCCTAAATATAGCATTATCTTCAGTAATCTAAGACCCCTAATGAAGAAGAAGCCTAGAACATACATATTGTGTGACACTGGAACTTCCAATTATGCAAGAAAATTACAATCATTAATTAGAGCTGTTAAATCAGGTCTCTGAAATTCCCACAAATTCCAAATCCTCCTTGTACAACAGTATCTCTAGTTCACTCATCTTGTCCGCCAGGCTCCTGGTATTGGTGAACATGCCACATAGTTTAGACTGGTCACATACTATCCTCTTATTGGGTGTTCCGAGATTGCAACTAGGACTTGTTACTATACTTAGCTTGGGTTTATGTGCTTTAGTCAACCTACCACTAATGCTCCCAATACTACCCTCTGGAATAAGTACCGCGCTGACTACCTCAACCCCTGGGCCCTCCCCCGTCGCCTAGTTTCAAAACCCCTCTATTTTTTTGGGCCATCTTCACTCCCAGCAGATCTGCACCCTCCTCATTTAGGTGCAGTCCGTCCCTTCTATAGTACTGGTCACCGACTGAGAAGTTGGCCCGGTCCTCCAGGAACCCAAACCCATCCTTACTACACCAGCTCCTCAGCCACTTGTTTACGTCCCTAATGTCCCACTGCCTTTCTGGTGTGGCTCGAGGTACCGGTAGTATTCCTGAGAATACTACCTTGGAGGTCCTTTTCCTCAATTTAGCTCCCAAGTCCCTAAAATCGTTCTTTAGGACACTCCATCTGGCTCTGACTTTGTCATTGGTGCCAGAGTGCACCATGACAGCCAGGTCTTCCCCAGCCCCTCCCAGTAATCTGTCCACCAGATACGTGATGTGCCAAACCCGAGCGCCCGGTAGACAACATACAGTTTGGCGCTTCAGGTCTCTGTTATGAAATAATCAAGGTGAGAGATAACACGGTAGTGAATGAGTTGCTTAGTGGTTTCATTGATTAAAAAGGGGCATATTTTGGAGATGTTATGGAGAAGTCTACAAGATTTGGATAGTAATTGGATTTGGATCTAAAAGGACAAGTCAGAGTCCAGCATTACACTAAGCATATTGGCATGAGGAGAGGAACTGATAGTTGCATTTTTGATCTTGAGGAAGAAGTCAGTGGAAGGAGGGGACATGGGCTGAGGGAAATATTCTGAGCTCAGTTTTAGAATGAATGAGAAAGTTGTGCGACATCCATGCTCACATGTCATTTAATAAGTTAATTATGCGAGAGAAGACTGAAGGGGTGAGGTGGGAAGTAGAGAGAGAAAGCTGGATATAATCAGCATAGACATGGTATTGGAAGCTGTGAGAGTTTATCAAGTGACTAAGGGAGGAGGTGTAAAAGGAGAGAAGTGGTCCGAGGACAGAACCTTGGGCGCCCCTATAGAAAGAAGTATTGGAGGAAAGTAGACAGAGTTGTAGGCAACACAGAGGGAACATTGTGATAGGTAGGAGTAAGGCTAGGAAAGAGCAGGTCCTGGAGGCCAAGGGAGTGGAGTTTGAGGATAAGCAGGTGGGTAAAGTATCAAAAGGCAGCAGAAAGGTCTAGCAGTGTGAGTTATTTTACTTTTAGCAGTCAGTAAACTGTTTTAGTAGGTAAGTCTCTGTGAAGTGTTGCGTGCAAAAGCCAGACTAAGGAGTCAAGTAGGTTGTTGCCAGCGAGGTAGGAGCTTGGATGGTTACAAACAAGGCGTTCTAAAGGTTTATAGGTAAATGGGAGCAAGGATGTGGGTTTTAAGCTGTTCTGGCTGATGGGGGTCCTGTGAGGGCTTTTTAAGTCTGGGGGTGATCAGTGCATGCTTAAGAAGATAAAGGATGGTTCCAGTAGAGAGAGAGAGGAATTGAAGATGTGAGCGAGGGAGCAAGAAGGTGACTGTAGTAGTTGCAAGAGGACAGGAGGAAAACTTTAGCGACCTCTTCTGTAGTGACAAGGTCAAAAGTGAAAAGTATTGAATGTAGTTTTGTACAGGGTGTGTTAAGTGGGATAGATTTCTGCGAAGTGGAGATGCCCCCACAAATTGTATCAATCTTGTTTTCAAAGTGATTGGCAATCAAATCACTTGAGCGAGTTACTGGGTGGAGGTGGACAAAGTAAAGTAATAAAGGTAGAGATGAGCCGACGAAGGCTGGATAACAGACTAATTATGAGAGTGACCAAGTAGGCTTGTTTGACAGCAAAGAGGGAGGAATTGTATTTTAGGAAGTCAGATTTATATAGGGTGAAGGCTTGCAGGGATATAGTTTCATGCCACAACTGCTCCAGTGCACAGCTATGTCTATTGGGATTTCTAGTGTCATCCGTTTACCAACATTGTAAGGGTTGGAGTCTGATTTTGCATGTAGTGAAAAGAGCCAGTGAGGATGAATGTGAACTGTTGCAGACATAAGTGGTCAGGACAGGGCAGGAAAGAGGTAAGATTGCATCATAAGGGAGGTCAGTAGCAGAACAGGGAAGAGATGGGTTAATGTGGCAAAGGTTTCTATGGGAAATAGTTTGCTGCTTGGAGCAATAGGTGGTTCATTAGGTTGAGATCAGAGAGAGGAAAGGGGGTGATGGTGAAATGTTACCAACTGAGTGAGTGGAGCACTGTGTCCATGAGGTCAAAGGATGAGGTCAAGTCGAGAAATTGAGATGTAGCCAGACTGTCACAAAGAATGATAGTAGGCATTCAGAGAAGGGAAAGTAGGGCAGCCAGGCAGCAAAGTCATTAGGGAAGCATGACACTGGTCCAGGAGGCTGACAGATGACTGCAATACTTACAGAAACTGGAAAAAACAGACAAATACAGTGAGTCTGAAAAGAAGAGAGCAATAGAGAGGTAGGTGTAGGAAGGATTGAAAGGTGCACAGTGGGGATAGAAGCAAACCAACTCCACCTCTCCATCCACTGGGTCTTGATGAGTGAGTCCAGTGGAGGCCTCCATGAGAGAGGGCAGTGGGAGAGGCAGCATCACACTCTTGAAGCCAGGTTTTAGTAGTGGCACGTAGGTTAAGGTAATGCTAATTGAAGGCTAAAGGATTATCTGCAGAAAGCAGATCCTAGATGCAAGAATCTGCTGATTCTTGCCTTTGGAATACACTGTATGCCAATAGTCTCCCTTGTGAAGGAGGCTTTACAGTTTTTTGTTTTTTTTTTTGTAGCAAACAAATAGAATATAACAGCCTGTGACCTGCCAGCCTGTTACATAGGGCCGTTGTTGTCTGTGTAGAAGCACTGGCTCCCGCTGAGTCAGTGTCACAGCTCTCTAATCAGGAAAGTGAACCTTGCTGACCAGAGGCTTCTAGCTCTGTCTCAGCAGATGGGGAGGTCAGCAGTCCTTCTCTGCAGCTGGTTGGCGGATTACAGGTTTAGGTTAAGGCTGCTTCCTTTTTCTTTAATGCATCTGAAATGTGTTTAGGAGATTTAAACAAAGTTTAATTGAGTTTGAATGCGCATCTGCTTGTTCCTGGTCAGTGACACATTAAATATAGGCAAACAAGGATCAGTATAACAGCTCCATAGCACCTTGAAATATTAGTCAGCGATGACAGTCCCTATATTTCTGACAGGGTTTCCCTGCAATAGACCACTTGATTTTAGACTACATTGTTTTCACGTGATTATAAATCAGACTAAGAGGTTACAGAAGATATCAAACAAACAAAAATTCTAAAATATAGCCCAAAACTACCTGGAGACACTATTTCAAGTTATTAATTGCTTTCTTGAAAGTAATTTAGAAGAATTATTACAGGTATAGTGTAGAGGATGCTTCAAAAGGTAGAGTACATTGTAATGCTTTATGTTTTCACAATCCTGTTTTGATTTATAAACCATTTTTATTTTCTCTGGTAAAAGTAATTACATATAGAACCCGAAGAGAGATAATGCTGAATTATAAATCATCAGAGGTTCAGGCAGTTCACTTCCTGACATCTAGTGCCTACTGTAGGGAAACTGGCAAAGAAAAGTGCCCATGAATTCCTGCCATACACAGAACGATTCTTACAACACAACTAAAATAAACTAGGTCATATAAACAAATGCCTATTAATAGCTTCAATGCAGTTGTCAAGTAATCCATCTTGTTAATTTTCCAGAAACTCTAGTGCATTTGGCTTTTAACTAGGAGCAATAAAGTAATTTTTTTTTTGTACTTAGAAGTACCCCTGCAGCATTTGTAATTTGCTGTTAAAAGTGAAGTAGGGCCAAAGCTTTTTCGGTCATACTTCTATTGTGGGTCACAGGAGTGCACTCCTGTGACCCAAAATCAGTCAACAGTGGGCTAAAGCCCACTGTCAGCTGACGTCACCGAGCAGCTAAAGTCTCTGGATGCATCCCAACAATAATGTCAGGACGCACCTCGATGCCTGATCAGCAGCTGGCTCAGCCTTTCAGCCTGAGCCTGCCACGACTGCCCTCTCTTTTACCTGACCAGTGAGCGCTGGAGGGGCAGAGCTCAGAGCTGACCAGAGTGATCATCTGTCATGCGATTGCTTAGTTCTCTGGCTTAGAGCTAGCAGGGGACAGCTGCTGCATCACACCGATGCTGCAGTCATATAGGTATATATATTTATTGTTTGTTTTTTTCCCGCACTTCTTCTTTAACCACTTAAGGACCACCCCACGCAGATATACTGCGGCCCTCCTGCGCATAATCACGTACAAGTACATGATTTAATGCAGTGGGTCTGGGGCACGAGTGCGTGGGCCGGCGGCGACCCACTCCCTCTGTGATTGGACATAGCGGGAACCAATTAGCGGGTCCGGCGGCCATGATGGCCACTGGGACCCACCGTTCGTTCACAGGAGAGGCAGAACGGCAGTCTGCCTATGTAAACAAGGCAGACTGCCGTGCTGTGAGGGAGGAAGATGGAGATCTTCTGTTTCTGCTAGGCAGAAACCTGGATCTCTGCTTTCCTCCAGTCACAGCATTTGTCCCACAGTTAGAAAGCACCCTCTATGAGCACACTTAACTCTGTGATCACCCCTGTTAACCCCTTCCCTGCCAGTGTCATTAGTACAGTTACAGTTACAATATTATTTAGCGCTGATCACTGTAATAATGTCACTGGTCCCTAAAATGGTATGGAAAGTACTAGAGTGCTGCCTTTATGAAAATGAAAAAATGTGAAACTAGAACAGCTGCACCATTTAACCACTTGCCGACCGCTGCATGCCGATATATGTCGGTACAATGGCAGCAGTGGGCAAATGGGAGTTCCTGTAGGTCCCCTTTAATTGGCGGGGTTAGTGGACGTCCACTGCGTACAGCATGACCATGCCCGCGGACTTGGTGTCCGCCGGTCTCCCGGCAATCGTGTCACGGAGCCACAGAACAGGGAGATGCCTATGTAAACAAGGCATTTCCCTGTTCTGCCTTGTGACATGACAGATCACTGCTCCCTGTCATCTGGAGAAGTGATCGCTGTCATGTAAGTTGTAGCACACCCCCCCAGGACACACTTAACCCTTGATCGCCCCCTAGTGTTTAACCCCTTCTCTGCCAGTGTCATTTACACAGTAATCGGTGCATTTTTATAGCACTGATTGCTGTATAAATGACAATGGTCCCAAAATAGTGTCAAAAGTGTTCGATGTGTCCGCCATAGTGTCGCAGTCACGATAAAAAAAAAATCGCAGATCGCCGCCTCTACTAATAAAAAAAACACATAATAAAAATGCCATAAAACTATCCCCTATTTTGTAGACGCTATAACGTTTGCGCAAACCAATCAATATACGCTTATTGCGAATTTTTTTACCAAAAATATGTAGAAGAATACATATCGGCCTATACTGAGGGAAAAAAAAATTTTCTTATATATTTTTGGGGGATATTTGTTATAGCAAAAAGTACAAAATATTCCTTTTTTTTCAAAATTGTCGCTCTTTTTGTTTATAGCGCAAAAAATAAAAATCGCAGAGGTGATCAAATACCACCAAAAGAAAGCTCTAGTTGTGGGGAAAAAAGGACGTCAATTTTGTTTGGGTGCAACGTTGCACAACCGCGCAATTGTCAATTAAAGCGGCGCAGTGCCGAATTGCAAAAAGTGCTCTGGTCAGGAAGGGGGTAAAATCTTCCGGGGCTGAAGCGGTTAAATAGTTCTCACATTTAACTTAAATTATACAAAAGGGAATGGTGCATTAATTCAATCAGTGTATGTATCCAAAACACTATATACTTCAACAAAAATGGTAAACTTCAGCAGCATTTTCAAATTTAAGTAAAACCTTAAAGCATAACTCCCCTCTGGGTGATCTATGTACATTGCAAGGATTATAACAACCTTTGTTGCAGATTCCTACCTTTTGTTATTCTGAAGAAATCCATGTGTGTTTGTCTGTGTCTCTGGGCTGAGTGGGTCTTTTGCCACGTACACACGATCAGGTTTTCCAACAACAAATGTTCGATGGGAGCTTGTTGTCGGAAACTCCGACCGTGTGTAGGCTCCATCGGACATTTTCCGTCGGAATTTCCAACAAACAAAATTTGAGAAAACACATAATAGCCATTTATTATGGATCATAACAAAATAAAGAGGAATGCAACGCTGGAGAAACTGGTGAAATTTGCAAAGCCTTTGTACCCCAGGCCAAACATCAATTATTTTACAGTCAAAATTGGTGGCCTGAGGAGTCCTTATAATAGTGAGCACAATCCGGATCAGGACTACAAGAGATCAGGATCAGCAGCAGATGACATATCTGTCCCCAGGCTGTGGTCTTACAACAGCCTGTGTCTTTTGTCAGACCAGACTGAACCCAGACCATCACTTTCTTGTCTTCTTCCACGCTTGCTTCCAGGCTGTGGCTCTGGTGTTGTAGTTGTGGCAGGAGGTGGAGGAGGAGGACCATGGTTCTTCCTCACATAAGAGGCCTTGGTCCTTCTCCATTTCCTGCATTTTGCAGGCTGCCATGTAGGCATAGTCGTCTTGATTATTGGAGGGGGGTTCTGAGGGCCGCAGTAGCCTTCCGAAATAGGCCAAGTGCTGCCTCCTCCAGGTTACTCTCTTCCTGGGACTTTTTTTTTGGAAGGCGGAGGGGAGGGACCTAGGATTCGGGCAGACTACTGGGCCCAGCCACCTCCTGGCTGCCACTTACCTCGCCACCTCCTGGCTGCCACTTCCACAGCCTCCTTCTGGCTGAGACTTTCCTGTGTATGAAAAAGGGACATAGTTTTAGCTTTTAGTTCATCAATCACACACAACTTTCAGCTCATGACTGTTGCAAATTGAATGTTAATAAATAGAAAAGACTATCATTCTGACAGCAGCATTTTTCATTCTTGTCCCAATCATTTGTGGCCACTACTGTCTATTGATATGTAAAACACTTTGTAAAATCAGAAATTACTGATCAATAATAACATCTAGTTAACTTTATTAATTATTTGACTAGAAATATGTTGAACAATGCTATACCTGTCTCAAGCTGGGCTCCTCCACTTCTTCCTGGCTGGAAGGCCCAGGATGGACGTCGGAAGCCTCAGCTGAGGTGGAAGGAAGCCTTGAAGGAAGACTGGAGAGTGCTGGCCTGGGTTCAGTATGGCCTGCCAGAAAATGTAATCTGTCATAGTACAACAGCCTGGGTACATAAATGTCATCTGCTGCAGCTCCTGATCTCTGGGAATACTGGACCTTCTTGCGCTCCCTATTATAAGTGCTCCTTATGCCACCAATTAGGGCCTTCAAATAGGGGATGTCTGCCGTGGGGATCATCGGCTTCACAAATTCCAGCAATTGATCCAGCGCTGCCTTCCTCTTTGTTTCATTGTTATAAAAGGGGTGGTTTACCTGCCACAGACAGGGCATCTCCCTGTACAAATCAATGAATATGGGGATAAAGTCCTGATCATTCAATAGATCCATTTTCTCTGCAAGACACAACACAAGACAAGACAAACCCTAATGTCAGGCTAAACTCTCCTAATCTTGTCCCAATATAGGCCTCAATCTATAAGCAGTATAGGCCACTGATGCACAAAGTTAAAATTGTACCTTCATTCTAATGATCGGCACGTACAATACTCCTTCCTCCTCTCACAGATCGCACGTACGACGCACGCTTTATATACACTGCACATGCGTGAAACTCCGCCCGCCCCTGACGTTCTTTCTAGTCTATTCCCCGCCCCTTGTCTTTCGGCGCAGTGGGAGAGCACATGGCGGAGAAAGCACAAGTGCATGCAGAGGAGAGCAGCAACAACGAAAGCCCAGAGCCACGAACGTCCCGATCCCAGAGGAGATTTAAGGCCTCAAATATGTCCTTTATAGAGATGGTGGACATCTTGAAGAGGGCCGAATATGATGGGAAGCATGGACCTTACCCAAACCCAAATGTCAGAAACGCCAAGATCATGGCTAAAGTTGTGAAAAGTCTGCACAGGAATTTTGGGGTATGACGATCCGAGGACCTGAAATTGAGGGAGCAGGATCAGTACAGAAAGATCGAGAGAGTTCTTCAAAAATGTAAGTAGTTGTCGTGTGTTCCTATTATTATTATTATTATTACTTGCATGCTGCTCCATGTGCTTTTCTTTACTGTTGTACAGTTTAAAATGGCAACTTTCAGGTTCGTGGGCACAGTAATCGTTCGTAGTGAATATCGTTTGTTCGACCACTAATACAATGTTTTTGGCAGATACAGGTTAACTACATTTGTAATATTTGTATTAAAAGAAGTTTATGACATTGTTGTATGGATGGGTTTGTACTAGAATGAAATGCAAACTTGATTCAGTGTAAGGAGTGGACACTCAGCAGCTGTTCACACACTGGACGCTGGAGCACTAGCGTGGGACACCAGAACAAACTTTTTAGGGTGTCCCACACAGGTGCTCCAGTGGATACTAGGGGTGTCTCCATGTGTGAAAATTGTACTAAAAAGGTATTCCAGCTTTAGAAAGAGAAAAAAAGAATGTCTTCAGCTTGGAACTCCAAAAAAGATAATTGTACGACACTTCCAAGCAATGTTTCATATTACTATTTCTGGCCTTAAATCTCTGTGTGCTAAGTATACCTTTTTTTTATTCACATAGGGGAGAAAAGACTCGGGACATCTGAGGACACCAGGGACCCCCACCTCCAAAAGAAAAGCAAATTCCCACACCACAACCAGAAGATGTGGAAGAAGGAGAGGTTTAAGAAGTGAGCGAAATAGTGACCACAACAGGTGAGTGTCTGTGACCACAGCTTCAGGTAATAGATGTATGCCTGCATATTTATAATACATGGTGTGTTTTTTAATTTTAGGTGATGTGAATGTTGTGGAAGAAGATTCGCATTTCACAAGTGCAAGTGCACACGTCCTCATCGTGGAGATCATGGTGTGCAATCGTGATTTACAAAAGATCAAGGAAGACATCAATGATGTGGAAAAAAGGCTCAAAAACATCACTGAAGTTTTAGAAAGAATCTAAAAAAACTCAAAATTCTTCTAGTTTATTTTTATTTTTAGTATGTTCACACATTTTAAATATTTTTTAGAAAG
The DNA here is from genome assembly GCA_037952925.1 of Lithobates clamitans. NCBI lineage: Eukaryota > Metazoa > Chordata > Amphibia > Anura > Ranidae > Lithobates > Lithobates clamitans. Next base: position 4,660,553 of record JBBGZY010000271.1, read on the forward strand.
CCAAATTTTGCAGATGCACACAGTGTGTCAACATGTGCTATCTGCCATCACGGGATATCAAGGTACGCGTTTTGGGGGTGCAACTCCTTTCTCGCAAATAAAGTTGATGAGAGGAAGGGGTTGCACCCCCGAAAAACATCCATTGATCCCCCATGATGGGAGCTAGCACATGTTGACATTAGGCATGGGATCAGGAGGGAAAGTCCCATTTTGACTCTCAATTTGTGTGCATCTTCAAAATTTGGCTTTCACGGGGGTGACATCCCCCCATCTGATGAAGGCAGGATCAACACAGTTTGGACATACTAATGTCTGATATTGCCTTCACTTTGTTAAATTTGAACTTTGTATGTTCCTGAGTTGTGTATTGTTTTATGGTTTTAAACATGCCTGTTTTAACACAAAAAAGGCTATTTGTACTGTCAAGAACAAAAATGTTATTACTAAAATATGTTGCTTTGTTAAAAAAACATTTTCTAACGCATATGTGAATGTGCACAGAGTAAAAAGTTTTCTACTCAACAATGTGTGGCTTCTTCTTTCAATGCTCAATATCATTTTTTGGACTAAGTTGGTGTTGGTGTTTACACTGAAAAGGGGGTTATTTACTAAAGGCAAATCCACTTTTGCAGTGCACTTGTAGTGCAAAGTGGATTTGCGTTTAGTAAATAACTACCACATTGCTTTATATTTTGCCACAATCATGCCATTTTTGTGACTCTGCAAAATTCATTCATGGTGCTGAAAATGATGTATATTTTTAACAGTAATGCATTACATACATTAACAACAAAAATAAGGTGTGTGTGTAGCAGACAAACCAACATAATAATAATTTGCTGAAGAAGAGATTGTCACCTCATGTATCAAATAAATTATGTTTGCACTATTGAAGAAAATGTAAAAAAAAAAAAGAAGCCCATTGGAGAACCTAGGAGACAGCTAAAAGAAACACAAGCAGTAAATCAAAGGAAATATTATTTCAGTTTAAATTAAAAACAAATATTTTAAAAATGTTTATTAAACATATTCTGGCATATCAATGGCCCCCTTACCCGCAAAGTACTCCATATATTTTATACGGACCTTACGTGCGCTTTGGGGGGGCAAGCACTGAAAACCAGATATTAACCCACAAGCACAAACTGAAGAGCAGTAACGATTGGAAAAGCAGGAGGCTGAAAAGCGCGAATCGTCTCTCACCAAACTTCTACTAACACAAGATTAGCAGAAGGAGCCCAAAGGGTGGCGCACTTGGTATTGAACTACCTTTTTTTAGTGCCGTCATACATGTTGTACGTCACCGTGTTCTTGACGTTCGGAATTTTTGACCAGATTTGTGTGACCGTGTGTATGCAAGACAAGTTTGAACCAACATCCGTCGGAAAAAAAACATGGATTTTGTTGTCGGAATGTGCAATTGTGTGTACGTGGCATAAAAGTGCGGTTCCTTGCCCTAGACCATATTCCCAATGACCCAAGGGGTGGTGACTCAAACAAGTTACTGTTGCAGAGTGAATTGAGGTGGATTTTCAACCTCAATGCCACCGCACCACCGGGCCTCAACGAGGCCTTTAATTTTAAACCATATCTGGAGGGTTTTCAGTCAGGTGTGTGTGAATTGGACCTTTAGGTGATACAATGTATATTCCTTGTAGAGACCAATGCACCCACCAGTATCTATGCCATTTATAATGGCATATATCCTACTTATGGTTGCACTGCTACAGTCACAATTGCAACCATACACGATAGTTTTTGTTACTTTTCTCTTTTTTTCTCTTTTTCTTTTTTCCTTTTTTCTTTGTGTCATATGCCTGACTTCACAATACAACAGTGTTAAGTAACTATTTGTTAATTGATACTTATTATCTTTATCAATAGATCTATTATCCTGTCAATCTTTTCCAGTGCCCGTGATCTGCTCTTTTGCTGATGGATGAGCTTCTCCCTGTTGACCACCAGGTTTCACTATTCCCATTGGACTTCATCCATCTGTGGCCGACGGTGTCCCAGGGGACGGATCGATGACTGGATGGCCTTCTTTCTTCTAAGACTCAGTTTCGGGATTCTGGTGCCCCGCCCCACTGCTCGGCGTGCGGGGGTCTTTAGACTTCGGTCACCTTGTGGCCGTATCTGAGACCTCCCTGCCTCGGGGAGCCCGTCTCCAATAGGCTCCTTCCTGTTGTGAAGCGCAGATGGGTAGGCCGCATGCGCGCCGGTGACGAGGTGGCGCGGGACGCGACTCCGCCCCTACCAGGCGGGCTCGCGCTGCACGTCATCACGTCAGAGGACGCCTCGACAGATCGGTGCTGCCACTGCTCTGGCGCCACAATCTGTCATGCCAACTACAGCTGATTTTTATTGCCATTGTGCAATCAATCTCGGATTGTTTGGCTATAAAGTCACCCACACCCCATACATCCATAGCGATGTCGTGGTGGTGGTGGGACGATTTTATATAGGACAACAGGGAGAGCTTCTTTAGCAGTATATACTATTGTTACTCATCACTTATTTTTTCTTCGTTTTTACTTACTCTACTACACATTTATGCTATTGGTCAACATAATAGTCATTCAATTTTGGTTAGTTACCTATTGACTGGGAAGGTAATGTTCCAATAAGTACCCTCATTGTCCTTTGTTGTCTCTCTTTATTTTTACTTCTATACAGAGACACATCAACTGCACTTCTTTGCAGCAACACTCATATTCCACTATTCAGTGGCAGGCATTTGGGCAGGGGTTCACACTCCAATTAGCCTGGAGTTCATGCAGTTGGGATAGCTTCCTCCTCTCGTTCCTTTGCCCCTGGTTGTGGGTCCGTCCCCCATTCGTGCTGCATTTGCCAGTCCATGGGAAGTTAGTTACGAGCAACACCCTCCCCTGGTCATTTTTATCAGTGATTAACTCATCCATGCAAGTACTGTATAATCTTATTTGCTGTGCTGTCATCATATATGTGCAGACATGCATTTTTTGTTTAAAGTAAAACTTATGTTAATTCATTACTGAAACACATTGCAACCTACCATTTTGTACTAATGTTCATTATATTTATATTATAGAACATTTACGATCTCTTCAAATGACAAAAAAGCCTCTGAAGAAGGACTACACAGTCCGAAATGTGTCAGGCGTCATTGCCTAGTATGTATTCTCGCTAGCCCAACAATGTGTATAGGGCAGCTAAGATCCATGCGAAGGTTGTATTAAGTTTACTTGCCATTATTATATATATATATTCTTTTATCATGTACCTCCTACCCCTTTGCTACTGCAATTTTATTGTATGTTCATAATAGAGGTTTATAGGAAGGCTGGAGAAGTATTTAAACTAGGATTGTGGATTAGATTATAATGGGCCAGACAGGGGTCAACCCCTATTGGTGGGTGGAATGGGGAAAGATGGGGGGAGGGCTATGGCAGATGATATGAAGGTTCCTATGTTACAAACATCATTGGAAATGGTACTATTTGTACTAAAATAAAAAATATGCAACATACTGTACGTTTGCAAAATGTGACAATAAATGAAAGTGTTTGTTCACCAATGCCAGAAGTCTGCCAAGCAAAATAGGTGAGTGGTGGAAGCTCTGGTGCATGAGGAGAACTATGATCTAATTGGTATTGCTGAATCTTGGCTTCATTCTTCTCATGACTGGGCTATTAATATTCCTGGCTATGCTCTCTTTCAGAAAGAAAGGGTAAAATGGAGGGGTGGTAGGGTCTGTCTATATGTCAGAAGTTTTTAGGAACGGGGGGACCAGAAATGTGTGGACTGCCAGAATGCTATACATAAGTAGTGTAAAATAATATAATTTATTTAAAAGATAAGTGAACAATAAAGATATAAATGCACCTCCAACATGCCAAACTGTGCAAAACAAATCAAATAACCAAATAGTGACCCACAAAGAACAACTGTCTAAACTAAGTATATACAGCAGATAGGGAATACCAAAATCGTAATTGTAGCTGAGCCAGGATCATACACAGGAGATCAAGCACTGGGAGTTTGGAGCAAGACAGGGCAGGAAAATGGTAACAGGAGACGGAAAGAGCAGGTGGGAAGGAATCAGGCTGCAGGAAGGCAGGGGTCCAGGAATGGATGCAGGATTCAGGAACACAGGATATAGGAATTCAGGGTTTAGGAATTCAGGGTTCAAGCACACAGGATTCAGCAAACACAGGTCAGGGAACATGGATAGAATACCAGTACGATGAGTGCAAGCATCTGCCGGGTATATATATACACACCTCCTGCAATCAGTCTCAGGTGATGCCTGATTGCAGGAGATGTCAGCTCCAGACTGCCGGGAGACAACTGCGTCCCATAGGAGAGACAGCGCCACCAGCAGGTGAAACCTTTCCTGACAGAAGTGACCAAGATTTCTCCAGAGCCTCTCCCATCCTCTGGAACGTGCTACCTCCATCTATCCGGCCATCCTCTACTCTTGCTACCTTCAGGCGATCCCTGAAAACTCATCTCTTCAGTAAAGCCTATCACATCTCCAACTAATCTCCTACCACTTCCACCAGCTCATTCCCCACAGTTACAACCTTTTGTACCTCCTGCCCCACTCTATTAGATTGGAGGCTCTTCTGAGCAGAGACCTCTTAATCCTCTTGTATTTTATTGTATTATACCTGTATTGTCTCCCTTTTATATTGTAAAACTGTTGGCGCTATATAAATCCTGTAAAATAATAATAATCTCAAAGTGAGTGTGAAAGAGGACGTAGTTGATGGGGAGTGTGAGGAGTCTGACGCATTATGGGTGGAACTGTACATGGGTGTGCGTACTACAAAGGTTATCATTGGAGTTTGTTATAGAACTCCCAGTGTTCCCAATGAGGAGGTGGAGACTCAACTCCTTGCACAGATGGAAAGGGCCGCAAGGGCTGGGGCAGTGATAATAATGGAGGATTTTAACTACCCGGAAATTGACTGGAGTAATGGCACTGCTGGGACAGTTAAAGGGCAAAAACTTATAAACCTATTATAGAACAATTTTATGGCCCAGTTTACTGAGGCCTTGACTAGGAATGACGCTCTGCTGGACCTGGTAATCTCAAACCATGAAGAGCTTATTACCAATATTCATATAATAGAGCATCTGGGTAGCAGATCTTTTAAATAAATTATATTATTTAATTTAATGTTAGCTGTAAGCAACAAACACATACATAAAAAGATAAAAACACTTAACTTTAAGAGAGAACATTTTCTAGGATGAGGGCTGCTCTCTAAGACTTAGACTGGGAGGGAATTTTGGCATCAATGGACACAGAACAGAAATGGGAATTCTTCAAAAAGACTGTATGCAAACTCACTGCAAAGTATATTTCCATGGGCAATAAGTTTAAAAGGCTAAAAATAAAACCTATGTGGCTCACGACCAAAGTCAAAATGGCTATAAATAATAACAAAATACATTTACATACTGATACTGATACATACTGATCTTTACATACTGATACTGATACATACTGATCTTCCCTGCAACACAAAAGTCGCTCCACCTGTCTGCGATTTCCCACCTGACTCTTCATACCCTCTGGTAATTGCACTGATCTTCCCTGCAACACAAAAGTCGCTCCACCTGTCTGCGATTTCCCACCTGACTCTTCATACCCTCTGGTAATTGCACTGATCTTCCCTGCAACACAAAAGTCGCTCCACCTGTCTGCGATTTCCCACCTGACTCTTCATACCCTCTGGTAACTGCAAAGACTCCCCTCTTCTCTTAAACACTGGACTACATTGCCTAACTGAACTTTAATTCTGCCTTACTAAGAATTTGAAACTAGTGCCTATACTTGTTTGTTTTTGAAAGTGTCATTTATTTTGTATTCTGCTGCCCTGAACAAGACCAAACATTTAACCTTATTCGGTTGCCCCCACTTGCACTGCAATCTGTCCAGGCCAGTTGTAAAACCCCACCCCCCACAAGCTTAGTTTTATCAGCTTCTAATTGAATAATTTTGAATTCCCCCCCACACCTTGCCACTATAAATTTAGTTCATTTCTTGGGACGGCTGGCGAGGGTTTAGGCTGGTCACTCCTTGCACAAAGTGTCACGCCGGCAACAAGTGTTTGGCACTTGGACACGGGCACTTTGACTAAGGCACTGCTACAAAAAAAGTAAGTACAGACATTATTGTTTCACAGCTATTTTGCAGGAAGTTCCACTTCATTCACTAACTTTCCTCAGCCTTCCTTCTATTAGCCTGTCCCCACCCTCCAGAATGCTCACACTAATCTTTGTTATAACGTCCTCTCTCCTCAAACTCTCATTACTTTACCCCCCCTCTCCAGCCCCCAACCTTTACATATCTCCCTCTCTTCTGCCCACTCAATATTACTCCACTTACCACCTCCTGCTCATTCTAAGCCCACACAGTATCACCACGTCCATTCCACCACAGCATCTGCGCTCCTATAAATCCCACTCCCGCCTTACCACCCTCACCCTCCTACTACTCCTAATGTCTGGGGACATCGCACCAAACCCCGGCCCTCCCACTCCCAATTTCCAACGCCAAGATCGGCCATCTACCTCCTCTAACAGTAGTCGCAACTGCAACCTTCTCATCCCAATTCCCCTGATTCCACAAGTCGGCCCCCCTCTTTCATGTGCCCTCTGGAATGCCCGCTCAGTCTTTAACAAACTAGTTTCTGTCAATGACCTTTTCCTCTCCAAATCCCTTGATCTATTTGCTATAACTGAAACCTGGCTCCAGGAATTTGATACTACCTCTCCAGCTGCACTGTCCCACAGTGGCCTTCTCTGGACTCACTCCACCAGACCCAGTGGACGAAAAGGAGGTGGTGTCGGACTTCTCCTCTCCCCACAATGCACCTTCCAGGTACTGCCCACACCTCCCTCTCTTTCCACCTGCTCTTTCGAAATGCACTGCATTCGTCTTTTCTCTCCAGCTTGTCTGAGGGTCGCAGTCATTTATCGGCCTCCTGGACCAGTGTCACGCTTTCTGGATGACTTCTCTGCATGGCTACCCTATTTTCTCTCATCTGAAGTGCCTGCCATCATCCTAGGTGACTTTAACATTCCAATCAATGTTAATAATGCTACCACTTCTAAACTACTCAACTTAACCTCCTCTTTTAACCTAACACAATGGACACAAACCACCACTCACTCCAACGGCAACACTCTTGACCTTGTATTCTCCCATCGCTGCACTCCCTGCAATCTCTCCAACGCACCCTTTCCTCTCTCTGATCACAACCTTATCCGTTTCACACTCTCCTTGTCTCCTATATCCCATGCTGCCAACCCACAAACCACTACCCGCAGGAACCTTCGCAACCTCAAACCTTCCCTTCTTCACTCTGCTACTGATGGCCTTTATGACAAAATCGCACCCCTGTCCTGCCCAGACCTAACCACTTCCATCTACAACACCACATTGTCATCCTCCCTAGACGTACTTGCTCCTCTTTCTACACGCAGAACCAGGCCCCATCTGCCACAACCCTGGCAAACAGACGACACCAGAAGTCTCAAGAGACACAGCCGTGCTCTTGAGCGAGCATGGCGTAAATCTAAATCCCTGCAAGACTTTACCCTCTACAAATCTGTCCTTCTCAAATACAACTCCTGCCTCCACACTGCTAAACAAACCTATTACAACACTCTCATCAAAACCCTCTCATCCAAACCTCGTCAACTCTTTTCTACCCTTAATTCCTTACTTCACCCCCCACTGCCCCCTCCCACCAACTTGCTTACCGCTCAACAGATTGCCAACCACTTCAATAGCAAAATCAACACAATTCGCAAGGAGATATCCAGCATTAAAATTCCTCCCCTACCCAACATATCAAGTCCAACACCACACTCAATACTCTCCTCCTTTTGCCCTGTTACCACAGAAGAAGTTGATAAACTCCTCTCCATGGCCCACCTCACTACATGTCCCCTGGACCCTGTCCCCTCTCAATTGCTGCGACCACCTTCCCACTCTATCCTCAACTCCCTAACCCACATCTTCAACCTCTCCCTCTCCTCCGGCACCTTTCCTTCCCCGTTCAAACATGCACTGGTTACCCCCATACTCAAAAAACCCTCACTAGACCCCACCTGTTTGAATAACTTAGGACCTATCTCCCTTCTCCCGTTTGCCTCCAAGCTCATCGAACGCCTTGTTCATGACCAAATGAGTCGCTACCTCACGGACAACAACCTTCTCGACCCCCTACAGTCTGGCTTCCGCCTACAACATTCGACTGAAACTGCCCTACTAAAAATCACCAATGACCTAATAACTGCCAAAACCAATGGCCACTACTCCATACTCATACTTTTAGACCTCTCTGCTGCCTTTGACACAGTTGACCACCTGCTGCTCCTCAGCAAATTACACTCCCTTGGCCTCCGTGATTCTGCATTATCCTGGTTCTCCTCCTACCTATCTCAGCGCACTTTCAGCGTCACTTACAGCTCCATCTCCTCCGCTCCCCTTCCTCTTTCTGTTGGGGTACCCCAAGGCTCTGTCCTTGGGCCTCTCCTTTTCTCACTCTATACCTCTTCCCTGGGCCAGTTGATCACCTCCCATGGCTTCCAATACCATCTCTATGCCGATGACACACAGATCTATCTCTCCACTCCCCAACTCACCCCCACTATCTCCTCACGGATCTCAAACTTGCTGAATGACATATCGGTATGGATGTCACACCACTTCCTCAAACGTAATCTTTCTAAAACTGAGCTTGTTATATTTCCTCCTTCACAGTCCCCCTCCTGTGACTTCACCATTAATATCAACAACACAACCATTGGTCCCTCCACACATGCCAGAGTCCTGGGTGTAATCCTTGACTCTGACCTCTCCTTCAGCCCCCATATCCAATCACTGGCTAAATCCTGCCGCCTTAACCTCCGCAACATCTCCAAAATTCGACCCTTCCTGACTAATGACACTACAAAACAACTTATTCACTCCTTGATTATTTCCCGCCTCGACTATTGCAACTCTCTCCTTAATGGCCTACCCTTAAGCAGGCTATCCCCCCTTCAGTCTATTATGAATGCTGCTGCTAGACTAATACACCTCACTAATCGATCCGTGACTGCTGCTCCTCTCTGCCAATCCCTTCACTGGCTTCCCCTACCCCACCGTGTAAAATTCAAAATGCTAACCATAACATACAAGGCCATTCACAACATCGCCCCCACCTACATCACCAACCTCATCTGCAGATATCGCCCAAATTGCCCCCTCCGCTCCTCCCAGGACCTCCTGCTCTCTAGCTCCCTTGTTACCTCCTCCCATGCTCGCCTTCAGGACTTCTCCAGAGCCTCTCCCATCCTCTGGAATTCCCTGCCCCAGTATGTCCGATCAGCCCCTACCCTGTCCACCTTTAGGAGATCCTTGAAAACTCATTTATTCAGGGAAGCCTATCCCACACCCACATAACTGTCCCTGAGCCACCCCCATCAAATCATTCTTTGCAGCTATTACCTTTTGTACCACCACCCCCTCCCTTTAGAATGTAAGCTCTACAAGCAGGGCCCTCCTGTACCTTTTGTATTGAACTGTACTGTAATTGTGTTGTCCCCCTTATACATTGTAAAGCGCTGAGTAAACTGTTGGCGCTATATAAATCTCGTATAATAATTTAAAAAAATATAAAAACGAAGGAACACTATCTTTATTTAAATCAAGAAATGTAGTTATAGGGCGCACAGGGCTAGCGTAGTCTAGATAATGTCTCTATGTAAAGCAGTCCAAAATAAACATGAGGGTGCTGGTGGAAGTGATGGAAGTTGTGGGATGATAATCTTCAGCACAAAGGGCTGCAGCTTTAAAAGACTGAAGCAGGGTCTATAGGAACACAAAAAGACAAACAAAGGCGCCTCTAAGTGCAGAAGAAAAACAAGTTTAATGCCCCAACTGGGTTCAAAAAGCACTTACAAGATGGAAGGTGTAATCAGGCACTTCATAAGTAAGGCTGCATTGGAAAGGGTCACGGTGGGAGGAAGCATTCAGAGCGGATGGATGTTGTAACTGGCAGCAGCAGCGTGGAACACAGGGAGCCGCTGTGAAGCTGGCGTCGTCAGCAAGGAGAGACGGCGTAGCCGGAAGTGATGTCATCCACTAGAGCGGTTCCTTAGCCAGCCTGGACCGCAAACAAACAGCCGAAGGAAGGATGTGATGTCATCAATAAGGGAACCGTCATTCGTTCCTTTTTCAACCTATGGCTATAATGATGACTATGCATGATATATATACAGATATATACAGATATATATAGAGGCGCCTTTGTTTGTCTTTTTTTTTTTTCATCTTTGTTTAAAAGCTACAAAGAATATAACAGAATATGTAAAAAGGAAATCAAGGATGCAAAAATTCAAAAACGAACATTTTGCAGATTGCAAAAGATAGTAGGACAAACCCCAAAAAATTCTTATATTATATTAATAGTAAAAAGGTCAGGTTTGAGCATGTAGGCCCTTTACAAAATAATCTAGAGTGGGTGACTGGGGACAAAGAGAAGGAAAATTGATTAAATACGTTCTTCAGCTCTGTGTATACAAAGGAGCATGGGGGAGCTCATGTCCATAATGGGGATGGTATTGACACAACCCCAAATGATCCACAATGGCTCAAAAGTGATATGGTCAGAATAAACAGACAGAATAAAGGTGGATAAAGCACCTGGAACAGATGGCATCCACCCACGGATTCTAAAAGAATTGAGCTCTGTCTTTTCAAAGCCATTGTTTCTAATTTTAAGGGCTTGTTAATGACTGGAATGATACCACTGGATAGGCGAAGGGCCAATGTGATGCCCATATTTTAAAAGGGATCAAAGTATTTACCAAGTAACCATGGACCTGTTAGTTTAACTTCTATATTCAGGAAGATACTGGAGAGTTTAATAAAAGACCACATAGACGAGTTCTTGCTGGAAACAAAATATTCGAAAGCAACTGACAGCATGGATTTGTGAAAGACAGAAGTTGTCAAACAAACCTGATTTCCTTTTATGAGGAGGTAAGTAAAACTTTGGACAGAGAGGTGGCTGTGGATATGGTATACTTGGATTTTGCAAAAGTGTTTGGCACAGTTCCCCACACACGGCTAATGTGTAAGGTAAAGTCTACAGGTTTGGAAAGATCAATTTGTAAATGGATAGAAAACTGGATAAAAAACGATTTCAGAGAGTAGTGGTTAATTATTCATACTCTGAATGGTCTAAGGTTATCAAAGGTGTACCACAAGGTTCAGTGTTGGGACCCTTACTTTTTAATATCTTTATAAATGATATAGGGTCTGGAATTAAAGGTACGATTTCTGTCTTTGCAGATGACACCAAGCTATGCAGTGGAATAATGTCCTTACAGGATGTCTCCAATTTACAAGCCAACCTCAATGCACTGTCTAATTGGGCAACTAAGTGACAAATGAGGTTTAATGTTGATAAATGTAAAGTTATGCACTTTGGGGCTAAGAATATGCATATATCATACATACTAGGGGGGAGTACAACTAGGGGAATCCATAGTGGAGAAAGATCTGGGAAGGTTGGTAGATCATAAGCTCAATAATAGCATGCAATGCCAAGCTGTGGTTTCCAACGCGAGCAAAGTCCTTTCTTGTATTAAGAGATGTATGGACTCCAGAGAGCAAGATATAATTTTGCCCCTGTTCAAATTATTAGTAAAACCTCATCTGGAATATGCAGTTCACTTTGGGGCACCAGTTCTCAAAAAGGATATCAGGAAACTGGAGAAAGTGCAGAGAAGGCAACCAAACTGATAAGCGGCATGGAGGAGCTCAGCTATAAGGAAAGATTAGAAGAACTGAATTTATTCTCTCTTGAGAAGAGGCAATTAAGGGGGGATATGTACAAATACATAAGTGGTCCATATAGTGAACTTAGTGTTGAGTTATTCACCTTAAAGTCATCACAGAGGAAAAGGAGGCACTGTTTAAGTCTAGAGCAGTGGTCATCAACCCTGTCCTCAGGGCCCACTAACAGGCCGAGTTTTATGTATTACCTTGGGGAGATGCAGACTAGAATACTGAAATCACTGAGCAGCAAATGATATCACCTGTGCTGTATTTCAGTTATCTTGCAAACCTGGCCTATTAGTGGGCCCTGAGGACAGGGTTGATGACCACTGGTCTAGAGGAAAATAGATTTCATCTCCAAATACAGAAAGGTTTCTTCACAGTAAGAGCTGTGAAAATGTGGAATAGGCTCCCTCCAGGGGTGGTTCTAGCCAGCTCAGTATATTTCTTTAAAAAAGGTCAAGATTCTTTCCTATATGTACATAATAAAACTGGGTACTGACATTTATAGGTAAAGTTGATCTAAGGAAAATCCGATTGCCTCTCGGGGGGATCAGGAAGGAATTTTTTCCCCTGCTGTAGCAAATTGGAGCATGCTCTGCTGGGGTTTTTCACCTTCCTCTGGATCAACTGTGGGTGAAGGATTGTGTATATGGGATTTTCTTTTTTTTTGGGTTGAACTAGATGGACTTTTTTTTCAACCTAACTATGTAAAAAATTAAAACCACAGAGGTGATCAAATACCACCAAAAGAAAGCTCTATTTGTGGGAAAAGGACATCAATTTTATTTGTGTACAGTGTTGCACGTCCACTCACCCTTTGTCAGTTAAAAGTAACGCAGTGCCGTATCGCAAAAAATGGCCTGGTCATGAAGGGGGTAAACCTTCCGGGGCTGAAGTGGTTAAAGTGGTAGTAAAGTCCCCAAAAAAATGCTAAAAATGGCCCCCTGCAGATTTAAGTCATAATGAACTAGTATGTACCACATACCAGTACATTATGACAAATTGACTGCAAACAGAGCCCTCCAGTGCTATGCGGTCATGGCTCTCACAGTGCTTCCATCTTTGCCCGGTCTTCCTTCCGAGTTTCGGGTTCCATAAGCTCGGTCACCTGAATGGATGTGCCATGGTGACGTCACTCCTGCGCGTGTGTGTGAGCACAGATCACATTACCACCGACAGGAAAGGGGAAACCTCTAGGGTCTCTTCTGTTATATAAACCCTGCCTGTCAGCGGATTTTTACATTTTGACTTCAGTTCCACTTGAATTAAATTAAGTATAACTGATTAACTTTTTGGGGGGGTTTTAGATAGAGGGGAGAGGGATTAAAATAACTGTCAGTCTTTATTGCGGTCTATGCCCTTGTTAGGGCGATTCAGCTGTGCTGTTTACTATTATCACCAAAAGTGAATGAAAAGCCCAAATTTTAGGCTGTCATAGGAACAGTAATAGAGGGGAAATCCACCTATCTGTCCCATCTTCACTAGCAACCTTTATCCACAACAATGGTCCTCAACAGTGTACTGACTATGTGTCATGAGAGACAAGTCGCCTCCGTTCGCCGGGCTGCGGGGCGCATGCGCAGTGGGCTGTTGTTGAGACGTGCACCCGTTCGCGGCCTGATGGTGCGGCGCGCGCGGGTGCACGGCGGTCCACGTGTGCGCACCGTCGCCCGTGTGGGTGCCCGGTAGCGCGTCACGCTGACGCGTTCACCGGGAGGCTACTTCAGAGGACACTAGCACCCAGTCGGGTTGCTGGTTTGTCGTCAGCTGTACCCTGCGCTGTGTTTGTTCCTGGTTCCTGATTCTCTGATACTTGATCCCTGCCTGTTAAACGACCACTCTCCTTGTCTGCCGGATACCCTGACCTCTGCTTGTTAAACGACCACTCTCCTTGTCTGCCGGATACCCTGATCTCTGCCTGTTTAAACGACCACTCTCCTTGTCTGCCGGATACCCTGATCTTTGCCTGTTTAAACGACCACTCTCCTTGTCTGCCGGATACCTTGACCTCTGCCTGTTAAACGACCACTCTCCTTGTCTGCCGGATACCCTGACCTCTGCTTGTTTATAAGACCACTCTCTCCGCTGGGCTGACACCCCCTGATCTCTGCTGTCAAAAGGACTTTCCTATTTGCCTGTTTAATACCCCTTGATCTCTGTTTCCTGTACTATTAGGTACACCGGTCCTGCACGGTTCCGCCAGGAGGCTTCCCACAACCCAAGTGAACCTGAGCCTTCTTGCAGCAACTACCGGAGACCCGTGCCTCCGCGTGCTTCCGATCCCCTGTATCACCCTCGGGGGGTTCGGGTGCGCGTGGTCGTAAGGGCGAGCCACTCTCGGCATCTCGGCCTCGGTGAGTATTGACGTGACACTATGCTTTCTTCTACCTCTATTATTTAGGTATTCTAGGGGGTTGATTTATACTGGGGAGTGCAAAATTTGGTTCAGCTTTTGACTTCAACTTGTTCAATTAGGCTTTATGTACTCTACCGCTGGTAAACGGACGATTTGGAGCAGTTGGGCGTTGTTTTCAGCTTCCCCTGAACTCTCCTCTATGTTATCTTATCAGTACATGTACACAGGGTCGTTTATAGTTGTTTCTAGGCAGTTGAGTTTAGAAGCATTTTTTGCAAAGCAAAAAAATGCATTCAGGACGAACGCCAAATGCCTGTAACAGCTTGTAAACGTGGTAACTCACGTTTAGCTGCATTTCGTTTATAGGCGTTTTTCGATTTTGACAAATGTGCAAAAAATTTAAATTAAAAAAGCTTTTAAACGCAAAATGTGGCTAAATGTGGCATGTAAACGTGGCAAAACAGGCGTTTTATAAACGTTGTTTACTGTCAAGTTAAATTGTTCAGGAGAGGTTTTAAAACGTCCCATGTACATTTAAGCCTAAAGCTTTGACAAAAAAGAAAACTGGAAGCTGATTGGTTTCTATGCAGAGCTGTACCAGATTTTGCACTCTTCGGGTTTTAGTAAATCTCCCACTTTATGTTCATATCAGTAACATGAACTGTCGCAGTCATTAGCAAATAGGAAACCAAACCATTGCTGAACCAACCAAAGATTATCAACATACCAAACGTTATTGTTGCTCTAAAATCCACAAATCCCCTATTAAAATCTTTTAAAAGTGTTTCCCTAAACACAAAATTATGTGGCACAATACAACTATCAACTAAAACATTATGTAAAAAATACAATATATGTATCATTGAACAATATTTCCTTGTTAGGTTAAAGTAAACTTTGTGACGCCAACAAGATTTATCGTCAATATAACAACAGAATTCTATTTTCTATCTTCAAATCCTACTAAAAAAAAATTTAAAAAAGGAACATAATCTGTTTAATATGAATAGCTTTTTGGCAAAAAAATGACCATTCTTTAAAGTTTTAAGACTAATACCTCACTTTATCCAGGTAAGTCAGTGAAGCCTGCGAGTCATTATTCGAACACCGTCTAGCTGTTAGACATAAATAAAATAGAAAGTGAAGTTGTCTGAAATGAATATATAAGAGTGTGTCTCGATAATTTCTAGAAAATCCCATTCGCTGTGCATTAGTGAATTATCCCTTGTACTTTGATATCACCTACTGAAGAATGAACTCATCTGGCTGCATATTAATGCTCGAAAAGAACAGGTTTCAGATTAAAGAATGTGAAATGCAAGGGCACAAGTCCTTCAATATGGATGAAATCTGAGTCATAACCTACTGAAATGGTTTCAGCACTCATTTCCAATTCTCTGCTTAAATCTTTCTTCTTTGCCTTGGCCATTAATTTTTAACAGGCCTTGGTCTTTTAAAGGGGGCAAATAAAACTGGCAGTGGAGATTAACTACAAAGTGCTACATCGGTAGAGAATGACTCTGGTATCCTTCCATATGCTGTAGGGGGCTAATGAAACCCAAATATAAATGCAATTGCTGTACTGCAAAGACTGACGGAGACTGTACAAGAAGTTTATGGCTTTGGCTGGCAAAATTAATTTAACGAGACAGAAATAGGATGTCTAAATATTTAGCACTTTTCTTTTTACTTTACGCTTCTAGGTTACTGTATGTGTAACATTTTAGTGCCATTTACCACGCCGGAAATATATACATATTTTCTTAATTTTTATAGTGACCTATTATTTTTATTACTGCACTGTATTTTTTCTTAACACATAACATAGCTGCTATTAAGAATTAAATAATGTTACCACCATTTGATGGAAACCAAAAAAACCTTTTAAAATCGGTACTGCTGCACATGTGGCTCGTGGCACACCACCAAAATATTTTTTTCTTTTTTAGAAATGACAGTTGGAAACTGGTTGCTAGGGATAACAAGAAATGTATATTAGCACTTGTTTCCTACATAAGCCCTGTAGAAAATATTTGAGCAGATGGGTGTGGCTATGTCGAACTGTTAACTGATTCAAATTATCCTAGATTTCATAATGTAATATTAGCAAGCATGTTATGGTAAATCTAGCTATAGCAGCAAAGGCAGAAAGAATCTATCTACGTCAGAGCCAAAACAAGGTACGGAGTTACAGTTTCTTCTAGATCAAGGGTTCTTTAATTTTAAATGAAGATGTAAATAAGAAAATTGTTACCATACTGGGACCCAGGAGGAAAGTTTGTACCAAAATGTCAGCAAAGCCATACAAAGACAAATAATGGAAGTCTAGTTAAAAAACACAAACTCAAAAAACTACCGTAACAGAATACATCATGGGGGGGCAAGGATTACAAACAAGATCCATTGCAGAGCAACGCTGTATAAACTAGTGGTTCTAGTAATGATTCTAGCTACCAACAGCTACTGTTTTACAAACTGATTCTGCCTGATACAACTTTACAATCTTGCCTGAGCAATCACCTCTGCCCCTGCCTTGCAAGCACTCCAGTTTTCTTGTCGTGCTTGGCTGATTTGTAAATCACAGTTGGTGTGCTATCATCTGTCAGTGATCCACCGATTTTTCACTTGAACACTACACAGGGATCCCAAACATATTCACAACATAATATGGATCCTGACCCATAGTTTGAGAAGCACTCTTCCAGATCAACAGATTAGACAAGTATAGTGCCATATTCTTTTATATATTTATATATATATATATATATATATATATTTTTTTTTTTTTTTTTTTTTTAACTAGATGACATATAGCTTAATGATATAATGATTTTTATAATTTGCTCTGGATTCTTCTTTTCCGGAGCCAAATTATTGAGTTATTTAGAGAATTCTGTCAATGCTTTTGGAGCCATTTAGGCTGCCTGTCCTTGTTGCGTGACGAAAACAGATGACAAAGTGGAAAAGTCATGAGACTTCTAAGAACATTTAGTTCTATAAGTGAGCAAGCTGCAAAAAATTTCCTAGAGCTTACAACAACAGTGCACAAAGTATCACCGCAAAAGACTTCACCGAGTTCAAAAATACAAAATGCATTATGATTATTACTTCCAGAAGATACATTTTTAATAAGAGAAAACACAATGTGAAAAAAAAAAGAAAAACTTGTTTTTCTTTCAAAGCAAGGAGCCTGGATTAAAACCTTTGAGAAAATTTACTAAAAAACTTAGTAAAGTGAATATTCAGTATACAGTAAAAAGAAAAAGGTATGGTGCACAGAGAGTAAAATGTCCTGCAAGCATTGATATCTATAACCCGGGTACTCAAGGTTACAAAGGGTCCATAAAGTTCATTTGTCAATAGGGGTTAAATTATAAAAGGGCAATGACCACCTGCAGCTGCTGTCCTCAGGGTTGTGACCGGCTCTGTGTTTAAACCAATATGAGGGGAGGGAAGCGCCAGCTAAGTGTAATATTGCCTAGTAAAAGTTTAATAGCCCAGGATTAAGAACACTCACGAGAATTCAATAAAAGCCACGCTCATCTGATACAGTGGGGACGGAAAGTATTCAGACCCCCTTAAATATTTCACTCTTTGTTATATTGCAGCCATTTGCTAAAATCATTTAAGTTCATTTATTTCCTTAATAATGTACCCCGTATTGACAGAAAAACACAGAATTGTTGACATTTTTGCAGATTTATTAAAAAAGAAAAACTGATATATCACATGGTCCTAATGCCCCGTACACATGGTCGGACTTTGTTCGGACATTCCGACAACAAAATCCTAGGATTTTTTCCGACGGATGTTGGCTCAAACTTGTTTTGCTTACACACGGTCGCACAAAGTTGTCGGAATTTCCGATCGCCAACCACGCGGTCACGTACACCACGTACGACGAGACTAGAAAAGGCCGGTTCAGAACCAAGCGCGGCACCCTTTGGGCTCCTTTTGCTAATCTCGTGTTAGTAAAAGTTTGGTGAGAGACGATTCGCGCTTTTTCAGACTCGTGGCTTTTAGATCGTTTTCTGCTGTTCAGTTTGTGCTTGTGGGTTTGTATCTGCTCTTCAGTGCGTGCAGTCAGTTCGTATTAGAGTTTTCTGTGTGATCTTGCCTGCTCGTTGCTGTTTTTCAGGTCGCTCTTCACAGGCCTTGCTGTTCTTCAGTGCGTTCTGTTACTTCGTTCTGAGCAGCCGGCCGTTTTCTAGCCATGTTTAGTATGCGTACTCCTCGTAGAGTTCGTGCTGTGCGGGGGCTTGGTGTTGGGGTCCTGACCTTGACACAAGTCCAGTCCATGAACAGGGTGGGGAGGAGTTCATGGACCAAGAATTGGTTGCTTCAGCATGACCAGTTCTCTCATATGCTTTTGCTCCGTGAGATCCATGAGAATAATCCTGATGATTTCAGGAACTTTCTCAGGATGACGGACCCCGTGTTTCACCATTTGTTGGCTTTGCTGACCCCTTATATTAGCAGGCAGGATACCTGCATGAGGCAAGCCATCACTCCGGAGCAGAGGCTGGTCGCTACCTTGCGGTATTTGGCCACAGGAAGAAGCCTGCAGGACCTCAAGTTCTCGACAGGCATCTCCCCCCAGGCTCTTCTTTGTGGACATTTACTGCTTGTGTTTGTTTTAGCTGACCCTGACAGAAATGTGTGGAGTGCAGAAAATGTCGTGATTGTGTAACCTTATACAAAGCACTGTTGGCTGTTATTTACTAAATGCAAAGACACTTTTCACTACAAGTGCACTTGCAACTGCACTGAAACTGCACTTGTAGTGCAAAGTGGATTTGCCCTTAGGAAATAACCCCCATTTTCTCATAAAACAACAATTACATCACCCCAAAAGTGTTGTAGCGTGAGACAATAATCCACACATTCTTGATGAACAATCTTTTTAATACCTGCACAATCACATGTGCATTTACCAAAGGTTTTTCTGACAAATCAACATGTTTGTTGTATAACAATTTTTGTGGTGTCATTATCCAAAATCAAAATGTGCATTTTATAGAAAACAGGCCTGTGTAAAACCAACAAGA
The DNA here is from genome assembly GCA_037952925.1 of Lithobates clamitans. Taxonomy (NCBI): domain Eukaryota; kingdom Metazoa; phylum Chordata; class Amphibia; order Anura; family Ranidae; genus Lithobates; species Lithobates clamitans. The sequence goes on from JBBGZY010000271.1 coordinate 4,679,790, forward strand.
AAGACACAAATCTTGATCTTACAATGTTCACATTTGGTAGAACTGGAAGGCAATATCAGACATGAGTATTTAGGATCTGTGTTTGATATAGCGTTCAGATGGGGGGAAATCAACCCTGTAAAAGCCAAATTTGGAAGATGCACACAAATTTCACAATGTCAACATGTGCTAGCTGCCATCACGGGGGATCAAGGGATGTGTTTTGGGGGAGAAAGCCCTTCCTCACCGCTACTTTATTATTGAGGAAGGGGTTGCACCCCCAAAACGCGTCCATTGATCTCCCGTGATGGCAGATAGCACATGTTGACACACTGTGTGCATCCTCCAAATTTGGCTTTGGGAAAAATCACAAAAACATTTCACACATTGTAGCACACAAAAGAATAAAGTGATTTGGAGGGGCTTTAAACTCGCCCCAAAACATCAATGATGTTTTTATATTTTGGAATAACATCATTGATGTTTTGCTTGATGTTTTCCAATTGTAAATTACACCCCATGATCTCCCCGATCAGGATCTGGGCACTTTCGGATGTGAAAGGATCTTCATCCACAACCTCATGATCACCTAAAAAGAGAGGAACCCCAAAATAAATTAGGTTTCAAAAAAAGCTGCAATCCATCTCTTATCTGAGCCTGTGGTCGCAGACACTCACCTGTTGTGGTAACTACTTCCACCACGTCTTCATCCTCCTGCTCATCTTGTGTTGGGGGGATTTCCCCTTCTTTCAGAGGGGGGGGGCTCTGGTCTCCTCAGATGAGGGGTGTCTTCCGAGTCTTTTCTCCCCTATGTAAAACAAAAATGGTATAATTAGCACACAGATATTTGATGGCAGAACTATAAAGATGAAACATTGCTTGGAAGTGGGGTACAATTATCTATTTTAGCAGAGTTCCAACATGTAGCTTTTTTAGTGCCCTTTGTCAAGCTGCAATACTTTACCTGTTTGGTAAAAGCTTCAACGATGTAGCCCCTCCTATAGTATACACTGGAGCACCTGTGTGGCCCCCTAATAAAAATGGTGTTCTTGTGTCCCACACTATAGTGCTCCAGTGTCCAGATGTGAAAGCAGCTGCTCAGTGTACTCTCCTTACACACAATCTAGTTTGCATTTCATTCTAGTAACAAAGCCATCTACACAACCCAATTCTTTGAAGACAAGTATAGGGCGTCAAAATGGTGGCCAAATGCATATGGCCTAAACAATGGTATTTTATCGTCCGAAATAACAATGTGTGATCCGAACGAATAATGTGCCCATGAACATGAAAGTTGCCATTTTAAACTGTACAACAGTTCCTAAAAGCACATGGAGCAGCACGAACGTAATAAACATAAAGAATAGGAACACAGCACAACTACTTACTTTTTTGCAGCACTCTCCAGATCTTTCTGTACTGCTCATGTTCTCGTAATTTCAGGTCCGACCACCGCTTCCTGAGCTGATCTTTCTATCGTTGTACCCCGAATTTCCGGTGCAGACTCCTGACCACTTTCGCCATGACCTTGGCCTTTCAGACATTGGGGTTGGGGTAAGGCCCATAATTTCCATCATAGTCGGCCTTCTTCAGGATGTCCACCATCTCCAACATCTCCCCAAAGGACATATTTGAGTCCTTTAATCTCCTTCTGGATCGGGACGTTTCAGGCTCCAGCCTTTCCTCCTCCTCCTCCTCGTTGCTACAATTAGCATGATCCTGCTGTCTATCCGCCATGTGCTCTTCCCCCACTGCGCCGAACGAAAAGGGGCGGGGAATAGACTAGAAAGAACGTCAGGGGCGGGCGGAGTTATACGCATGCGCAGTGTGTATAAATCGTAACGCGCGCGTCTTACGTACGATCTGTGAGCGGAGGAAGGAGCATCGGAGACGCCGATCGTGCTAACGAAGGTAGGATCTAAACTTGGGCCTATACTGCTTCGAAATGGAAGCCTATATTGTAACAAGATTAGGGGAGTTTGGCCTGACATTAGGCTTTGTCTTGTGTTGTGTCTTACAGAGAAAATGGATGGGTTCAACGACCACAATTTCCTGCCCCTGTTCATAGACAAGTACAGGGAGCTGCCCTGTCTGTGGCAAGTGAGACACCCCCACTATAATCACAAACAGAAGAGGCAGGCAGCGCTGGAGAAACTGCTGGAGTTGGTGAAGCCGGTGGTCCCCACAGCAACCATCCCTTATTTGAAAGCTAAAATTGGTGGCCTGAGGAGCACTTATCTTAGGGAGCGCAAGAAGGTCACAGATTCCCAGAGGTCCGGAGCTGCAGCAGATGACGTTTATGTCCCCAGGCTGTGGTACTACGAGAGACTGCGATTTCTGTCAGACCACACTGAAGTCAGGGAATCCCTCTCCACTCTTCCTTCCACGCTTCCTTCCATACCAGCTGAGGCTTCCGATGTCCAACCTGGGCCTTCCAGCCAGGAAGAAGTGGAGGAGCCCAGCTGGAGTCAGGTATAGCATTCTTCTACAGATTTCTGGTCAATAAATAAATGATGTTTATTAGATGTTATTATTGATCACTAATTGCTGATTAAAAAAAGTGATTTACATATCAATAGACAGTAGTGGGCACCCAAAATTGGGAAAAGAATGAAAACTGCTGGGCTCAGAAGGATAGTCTGTTATATTTGTTAACATTCAATTTGCAGCAGTCAGGAGGTGAAAATTGTGTGTGATTGATGAATAAAAAACTAAAACTATGTCCCTTTTTCATACACAGGAAGACCTCAGCCAGGAGGAGGTTGTGGAATGTGGCAGTCAGGAGGAGGCGGGGATTAGTGGCAGCCAGGAGGAGGCGGGGCTAAGTGTCAGCCAAGAGAAGCCAGGGACAAGTCGCAGCCTGACTGAGTCTCAGGTCCCTCCCCTCCGCCTGCCATATAAACGAGCCAGGAAGGCCACTCCGAGTCCCGTGCAGGATTCAGCGTACAGGCTGATCCAGGAGGCTTCGGCGTCCCTCCGAGCCTTCCCCAGTCCTGAAGAGGCCTTTGCCTGCATGGCTGCCACAAAATTGCAGGGCATGCAGGAGGGTCAACGCAAGATCTCTGAGGACCTGATTTATAAAGTCCTTCGTAAGGGGGAGAGTGGGGAACTGACACACAAGACGGATGTGATTGAGATCGACGATCCTCCTCCTCCTCCTCCTCCTGCTGCCACAACTCCACCACAACTCCACCACCACAGCCAAAGCCTGGAAGGAAGCGTGGAAGGAAGACCTGAGAGTGATTGCCCTGGGTTCAGTCTGGTCTGACAGAAGCTGCAGTCTCTCGTATGACCACAGCCTGGGGACACAGATGTCATCTGCTGCTTTCCGGATCTCTGGGACTTCTGGACCAGACTTCCCTCCCTTATGATATGGACTCCTCAGGCCACCAATTTTGCTTTTAAATAGTTGATGTGTGCCCTGGGGGTCCAAGGCTTCGCCCACTTCTGCAGTTTCTCCAGTGTTGCCTCCCTCTTTGTTTAGTTGTGAGCCCTTAATAAAATTGTTTTGGGTAAATTCTACTCTCCTGTGTGTGTTTTCATCCAAAAAGGACAGTTTGTTGGTGACGATTCAGGTACATTTCTAAAGTACAATGTGAAATTAACAAGGGACAACAACACCAAACAATCTCCTACAGATTAAATAGAACAACATATTAGTGGTGTTGTGGGAACTTGTCACAAAAAACACACAAACATTTTCGGGAATACAAATCAAAATCACCAAAAAAAATAAAAAAGAGAAACACAAAAAAAGAATCTACATTAAAGTCCAAAAAAAATAAAAATTTTGTTGTCAGATGTGAGAAATCAAAATATATTGAGGGAATCCCGATAAATAGTAACGAAATAAGTTTGTGAGAAGTGTGTGTGAATATGAGCAGCAAACTACTTAATTCTTGTCACATTATAAAGAAGAAGAGAGTGCGCTGTATTAAACCATTTTGAACATTACAGCGTGACGAAAGTGCTGTATCCATTCCGAACGATACGTTTACCAGAACGAGCTGTCCCGTGTCGGAATTTCTTCTGAGCATGCGTGGCACTTTGTGCGTCGGAACAGGCCACACACGGTCGGAATTGACGCGATCGGATTTTGTTGTCGGAAAATTTTATCTCCTGCTGTCCAACTTTGTGTGTCGGAAAATCCGATGGAAAATGTCCGATGGCGCCCACACACGGTCGGAATTTCCGACAACACGCTCCGATCGGACATTGTCCATCGGAAAATCCGACCATGTGTACGGGGCATAAGTATTCAGACCCTTTGCTGTGACACTCATATATTTAACTCAGGTGCTGTCCATTTCCTCTGATCATCCTTGAGATGATTCTACAACTTCATTTGAGTCCAGCTGTGTTTGATTATACTGATTGGACTTGATTAGGAAAGCCACACACCTGTCTATATAAGACCTTACAGCTCACAGTGCATGTCAGAGCAAATGAGAATCATGAGGTCAAAGGAACTACCTGAAGAGCTCAGAGACAGAATTGTGGCAAGGCACAGATCTGGCCAAGGTTACAAAAAATTTCTCCTGCACTTAAGGTTCCTAAGAGCACAGTGGCCTCCATAATCCTTAAATGGAAGACGTTTGGGATGACCAGAACCCTTCCTAGAGCTGGCCGCCCAGCCAAACTGAGTTATCGGGGGAGAAGTGCCTTGGTGAGAGAGGTAAAGAAGAACCCAAAGATCACTGTGGCTGAGCTCCAGAGATGCAGTCGGGAGATGGGAGAAAGTTGTAGAAAGTCAACCATCACTGCAGCCCTCCACCAGTCGGGGCTTTATGACAGAGTGGCCGCACGGAAGCCTCTCTTCAGTGCAAGACACATGAAATCCCGCATGGAGTTTGCTAAAAAACACCTGAAGGACTCCAAGATGCTGAGAAATAAGATTCTCTGGTCTGATGAGACCAAGATAGAACTTTTTGGCCTTAATTCTAAGCGGTATGTATGGAGAAAACCAGGCACTGCTCATCACCTGTCCAATACAGTCCCAACAGTGAAGCATGGTGGTGGCAGCATCATGCTGTGGGGGTGTTTTTCAGCTGCAGGGACAGGAAGACTGGTTGCAATCAAGGGAAAGATTAATGCGGCCAAGTACAGGGATATCCTGGATGAAAACCACCTCCAGAATGCTCAGGACCTCAGACTGGGCCGAAGGTTTACCTTCCAAGGAGACAACAACCCTAAGCACACAGCTAAAATAACGAAGGAGTGGCTTCACAACAACTCTGTGACTGTTCTTGAATGGCCCAGCCAGAGCCCTGACTTAAACCGAATTGAGCATCTCTGGAGAGACCTAAAAATGGCTGTCCACCAACGTTTACCATCCAACCTGACAAAACTGGAGAGGATCTGCAAGGAGGAATGGCAGAGGATCCCCAAATCCAGGTGTGAAAAACTTGTTGCATCTTTCCCAAAAAGACTCATGGCCGTATTAGATCAAAAGGGTGCTTCTACTAAATACTGAGCAAAGGGTCTGAATACTTAGGACCACGTGATATTTTAGTTTTTCTTTTTTAATAAATCTGCAAAAATGTCAACAATTCTGTGTTTTTCTGTCAATATGGGGTGCTGTGTGTACATTAATGAGGAAAAAAATGAACTTAAATGATTTTAGCAAATGGCTGCAATATAACAAAGAGTGAAAGATTTAAGGGGGTCGGAATACTTTCCGTCCCCACTGTAGAAATGATCCCAGTCTCTCCTTTTTCCATCTTGCAAGACCTCTATCGTCAGTTCCGGCTTCTGGTGATGGTAATGGCTGAGTTCAGGAGCCTGGAAAAACCCCGGAAGTCCCTGCCAACCAGCGTGGAACACACAGGCGGAAGTGATGTCACCTGAAGGACAGGAGGACCAAGTGGACGACAGGCTACACGCTCGGAGCATCTAGCTCCTTCTACAGTCCTGTAGTAGGAGCTAGATGCCCTGAGCGCATAGCCTGTCTTCCACTTGGTCCTCCCGTCCCTCTGTGGACTTCCAAGGTTTCTCTAGGCTCCTTGATTTGTTGAAGTAAACACAGCTCCATCCTATTCACTAAGCTCTGACTCTAATGCCGCGTACACACGATCGCACATTCCGACAACAAAATGTCATGGTTATGCAATAGATTTTTGTCTGTCAGCTTACCTATCTCCATATGTTCATCTCTAAAGACCAGCTGACTCTCACCTGACTGCTTTTATAAACTCTCCTCTAGCATGGCTCCACCCCAGCCCCAGGGAACCCTATATTAACCTGTGCACTGCAAGCCAGCAGTGCTGATCAACCACTGTGTGTTAGCTTTCGTGTGTACTTGCGGTGTTTCCTGCGTCTGATGCCAGTTACCGACTTTGGCCTGTTCTCGATTATTCCTGTCTGCTTGTGACCCTGAACCTTGACGTGTCCCCGACTATCCCTGTTTGCCTGTGACCCTGAACCTTGGCGTGAACTCTGTTGTCCTTGTCTGCTTGTGGCCCCGACCTTAGCTTATTCCCTTACCATCCCTATCCTCCTGTTGCCTACTGTGGGTGTGAGCTGGGGGACCCTGGGGGTCGCGACCTGGAGCCAGTTGCAGCCCAGTCCATCCTCACCACTAGAGGCTCTGGTGAACACCTACTGGCTCTTAGACTCCGCGCCCCAGGGAATCTTACGCTCTAACCCTGGTGGGATCTGTGCTGCTGTTCCAGCGGCCCTGCCTTCCTTTCCACCCTGACTCCCATCCGCAGCAGTCAGCCGTAGGGTCCACTACCTTGCGGTGCACTCCTGATCCCAACGGTGTGCATCTGTCACCTAGCCTCAAGGCGACCTGACACAAAATCCATGTTTTTTTTCTGACGGATGTTGGCTCAAACTTGTCTTGCATACACACGGTCTCACAAATGTTGTTGGAAATTCCAAAAGTCAAGAACGCGGTGATCTCCCCCCAGTCTCTGGGGATCATTATTCCAGAGACTTGTTCTGCCATCATTCAAGTCCTGCAGAAGAACTATAGTAGGGTAAGTTTTATCCTTTAACATCACATTCTATGTATTTAATGTTTGCCATTGTATTGTATTTATTTCATCATTCCCTAATTACCATGATTGTAATATGCTGTGGATGTCCCCTTTGTTCTCATGCATGCTGGAAGTTTTTAAAGTTCCTTTTTTGTCCTTCATGCATATTTGCCTTCACTAACCTACCCAGCATGCTATCCTGGGCCCATACACACCTAGCCTAGTCACTTAATGTATTTTGTCAGCTCCATAGTAGTGCTTTACCCTAAACACCCCCTAAAATGTGTACAAATGTTATTTGTGTCCTTAAATTCAGGCAGAGTGCCAGAGGCTTATTTTTGGAGTCCAAAAATCATTTTGAACTCTCCCTCTCCCCATCTGCTAAGTCAACCGATAGCAATCCTATCTGCTGACTTTGCCAAACCCATACACACTATACCCATCTCTTTTGTGGTAATATTTATGGGTGAGTTCACCAAAGCATGTAGTGAAAGGGCCTGCCTGAATACTTTCAAATGGTACTGTTTAAAGTTTTGTTCTCCTATTATCTTGATAGGTAATTGCAGAATGTAAAGAAGTGCTTCAATTTGGACAGTGTGGTGTATTGATATTTTTGTATTATGACACTTCTTACCTGTCCAGTGGGCTGCCAATAGTGTAAGTAAGGAGGGGCTGGCCAAAGTTAAACACATTATTTATGCATTCAGCTCTCAATGAAGTGGAGAGGGTTACCTGTCCAAAACACCCCCCCCCCTAAAATGTTTACAATGGGCCATCAGAGAGGGTGAGGAATCTGATAAGTGTACTTTATATAGTTGTCTTTAAATACTCCTTCAAATCAATGTTTTACTGATGTTGGCCAAGAATGTTTGTGTCTAATCTGCTTGCAATTTTTATGTGCAAAATTACAAATTTTTTTTTCTTGTTTGACTCCACAGTTTCCTTCAACGCCGCAGGAATCACAGACTGTGGCTTCCCAATTTGCCCAGCAGTGGGACTTTCCCAACTGCGGAGGAGTAATTGATGGGAAACACGTCCACATAGTCCCACCCCCTCAACTCGGGGTCATGCTATTACAACTATAAGGGGTTTAATAGTATTGTGATGTGGGCGGTGGTGTCAGCGACATATGAGTTTCTCTATGAGGACGTGGGGAAGAATGGCCGGATGTTGGATGGTGGAGTCATTGCCCAGACCGAGTTCTACAGACGGCTCCAGAATGGTGGCTTGTGATTGCCCCCTGCTGAAGATAATGTGGAAAGACTCCCCCTTTTCTTTGTCGTTGATGGAGCGTTTGGGCTTGGTGAACACCTGATGCGGCCGTTCCCGATGAGGACCCTCACCCCGGACTAGAGGGTTTTTAACTACTGGCTGGCCAGAGCCAGAAGAGTGGTGGAGAACGCTTTTGGGATAATGGTCAGCCGGTTCCGCCTATTTCTTGCGGCAATCAACATGGCGGAATATAAACTTAATCATATAATCCTTGCATGCTGCATTCTTCACAACTATTTAAGGAGAAAATCAATGAACTATGTTGCCTCAGTTGGGCCTGAGGCCGGACTTCAAGAATAAACCCCGACGGCGCTTGAAGCTGGCCGTCCTGGCTTGCCCCCCCAAAGTGCCCGTGAGGTCCGTATCAAATATATGGAATACTTTGCGGGTAGGGGGGCCATTGATATGCCAGAAAATGTTTAATAAACATTTGAAAAATACATTTTTTAGTTGAACTGAAATAAGATTTCCTTTGATTTACTGCTTGTGTTTCTTTTAGCTGTCTCCTAGGTTATCCAATGGGCTTTTCTTTTTGGCCATTTTCTTCAATAGTGCAAACGTAATATATTTGATACATGAGGTGACAATCTCTTCTTCAGCTATTATGTTGTGGGTCTGCTACACACACACCTTGTTTTTGTTGTTAATGTATGTAATGCATTACTGATAAAAATATTCATCATTTTAAGCACCATGAATTTATTTTTGGGAGTCACAAAAATGGCCTGATTTTTGCAAATTATAAAGCACCGTGGGAGTTATTTACTGAAGGAAAATCCACTTTGCACTCCAAGTGCGCTGCAAAAGTACACTTGAAACTGCACCAAAAGTGCACTTGTAGTAAAAAGTGGATTTGCCTTAACCCCCATTGTCACTGTAAACACCAACTTAGTCCAAAAACTGCTATTGAGCATTGAAAGAAGCCACACATTGTTGAGTAGAAAACGTTTTACTCTGTGCACATGTGCGTTAGAAAAGGGTTTTTGAACAAACCAACATATTTTTGTAATAACATTTTTGGTTTTGACAATACAAATAGCCTTTTCTGTGTTAAACAGGCATGTTTAAAACCATAAAACAATACACAACTCAGGAACTTACAAAGTTCAACTTTGATAATTTGAAGGCAATATCAGACATTAGTATGTCCAAACTGTGTTGATCTTGCCTTCATCAGATGGGGTGATGTCACCCCCGTGAAAGCCAAATTTTGAAGATGCACACAAATTGAGAGTCAAAATGGGGATTTCCCTTCTGATCCCATGCCTAATGTCAACATGTGCTAGCTCCCATCATGGGGGATCAATGGACGTGTTTCGGGGATACAACCCCTTCCTCTCAGCTACATGAGTTGCGAGGAAGAGGTTGCACCCACAAAACGCGTACATTGATATCCCATGATGGCAGCTAGCACATGTTGGCACACTGTGTGCATCTTCAAAATTTGGCTTTCAATATACTTCAAAAAAGATTCAAACATTTTAAAAATATAAACAAATTGAAGAATTTAGGTGTGTTTTAGATTTCTGCCTAAAACATCAATGATGTCTTTGAGTATTTTTTCAACATCATTGATGTTTTCCTTGACCTTCTGTAAATCCAGATTGCACACCATGATCTCCCCGATGAGGACGTGTGCACTTGTGATATTAGTTTCTTCTTCCACAACATCCACATCCTAAAATAAAAAAACACACCATGTATTATAATTATGCAGGCATACATCTATTACCTGAAGCTGTGGTCTCAGACACTCACCTGTTGTGGTCACTATTTCGCCCACTTCATAAACTTCTCCTTCCTCCACATCCTCTAGTTACGGTGTTAGTATTTCTCCTTCCTTATGAGGTTGGGGGTCCCTGGTGTCCTCTGATGTCCTGAGTATTTTCTCCCCTATGTGAATAAAAAAAGGTATACTTAGCACATATGAGGGCATAAATAGGAATCTGAAACATTGCTTTAAGTGTCATACAATTGTCTTTTTGGGCAGAGTTCCAAGCTGAAGACTTTTTTTTCCCTTTCTAAAGCTGGAAAACTTACCTTTTTGTACAATTTTCAAACATGGAGACACCCTTAGTATCCACTGGAGCACCTGTGTGGGACACCCTAAAAAGTTTGTTCTGGTGTTCCACACTAGTGCTCCTGCGTCCAGATGTGTAAACAGCTGCTGAGTGTCCTCTCCTTACACTTAATCAAGTTTACATTACATTCTAGTTACAAACCCATCTAGACAACAATGTACTAAAATCCTTTTAATACATATAGGCCTGAACAAATGTAGTTAACCTGAATCTGCCAAAAACATCTTATTAGTGGTCAAACGAACGATGTTTACTACGAATGATTACTGTACCCACAAACCTGAAAGTTGCCATTTTAAAAACTGTACAACAGTAAAGTAAAACACATAGAGCAGCAGGAATGTAATAATAATAGAAACAAAAAGACAAATACTTACTTTTTAGAAGCAGTTTCCTGATCTTTCTGTACTGATCCTGCTCCCTCAATTTCAGGTCTGACCATTGTTTCCTCGGTTGATCCTTGGATCGTCGTACCCCAAAATTCCTGTGCAGACTTTTCACAACTTTAGCCATGATCTTGGTGTTTCTCACATTTGATTTTGGGTAAGGTCCATACTTCTCATCATAGTCGGCCCTCTTCAAGATGTCCACCATCTCTACCATCTCTACAAAGGACATATTTGAGGCCTTAAATCTCCTCTGGGATTGTGACATTCGTGGCTCCGGGCTTTTGTCGTTGCTGCTGCTGTCTGCATGCACTTGCTCTTTCTCTGCTATGTGCTCTCCCACTGCGCCAAAAGAGAAGGGGTGGGGAATATACTAGATAGAAGGTCAGTGGTGGGTGGAGTTTCACGCATGTGCAATGTATATAAAGCGCAACACGCGTGCATCGTACGTACGTTCTGTGAGCGGAGGAAGGAGTAGCAGAAGTGCCGATCGTGATAACGAAGCTACAATTTTAACTTGGTGCATCAGTGGCCTATACTGCTTATAGATTGAGGCCTATATTGGGACAAGATTAGGAGAGTTTAGCCTGACATTAGGGTTTGTCTGGTGTTGTGTCTTGCAGAGAAAATGGATCCATTCAATGATAGGGAATTTCTACCAATATTCATTGACATGTTCAGGGAGCTGCCCTGTCTGTGGCAGGTGAACCACCCATTTTTTAGTAAGCTAAGAAAGAGGAAGGCAGTGCTGGAAAAACTGCTTGAATTTGAAACCGGTAATCCCCACGGCAAACATCTACTATTTGAAGGCCAAAATTGGTGGCATGAGAAGTACTTATCTTAGGGAGCGAAAGAAGGTCCAGGATTCCATGAGATCAGGAGCAGCAGATGATGTTTATGTACCCAGGCTGTGGTACTATGACAGACTGAATTTTCTGTCAGACCAGAGTGAACCCAGGCCAGCACTCTCCACTCTTCCTTCAAGGCTTACTTCCACCCCAGCTGAGGCTTCCGATGTCCAACCAGGGCCTTCTAGGCAGGAAGATGTGGAGGAGCCCAGCTTGAGTCAGGTAGAGCATTGTTCAACATATTTCTTGTCGTAAAATTAATGACGTTAACTAGATGTTATTATTGATCACTAATTTCTGATTTAACAAAGTGGTTCACATATCAATAGACAGTAGTGGCCACAAATGATTGGGACAAGAATGAAAAATGCTGGGCTCAGAATGATAGTCTTTTCGATTTGTTAACATTCAATTTGCAACAGTCATGAGCTCAAAATTGTGTGTGATTGATGAAAAAAAAACTAAAACTAAGTCCCTTTTTCATGCACAGTAAAGCCTAAGCCAGGAGGTGGCGGGGGTAATTGGCAGCCAGGAGGTCAACCATCGTCCTCCTCCACCTCTTGCCACAACTCCAACACCAGAGCCACAGCCTGGAAGGAAGTGTCTAAGGAAGACAAGAGTGTGATGGCCTGGGTTCAATCTGGTCTGGCAAAAGATGCAGGCTGTTGTATGACCACAGCCTGGGGACATGTATGTCATCTGTTGCTGTTTCTGAACTCTTGGACTCCTGGACCGGATTGTGCTCACTATTATATGGACTCCTCAGGCCACCAATTTTGGCTGTAAAACAGTTTATCCAGCGTTGCCTTCCTCTTTATTTTTTTAGGACCCATAATAAAGGTCTTTTTTTTTTTTTACAAATACTTGCCTATGTATTCAACTTCAACTTACTTGTTTGTGATTAGGGAGGTACATTTCAAAAATACAATGTCAAATTAACAAGGGACACCAACCAACAGCTCCTTGAGGTTAAAAAATACAAGGTAATAATGATGTTGTGGTAACTTGGCCCCCCAAACGAAAAAAAAAATAGCATGGAGATCACTAGAAAAAAAAAAAAAACCAGGAGATCTTGATAAAAAAAAAATCACTATAAAAATAAATACAAACTATAACTAATATTATTCAGGAGATCACAAGAAATAATAAAGAAATCAGTTTGTCAGAACTCTGTGTGAATATCAGCAGCAAAACAACTTCATTATTCTAACATTATAAAGAAGAAGAGAGCGCTGCATTAAAAGATTTTAAAATTTGCAGCGTGACGAATGTGCTATCTCCATTACAAATGCTAGTTTTACCAGAACGAGCGCTTCCGTCTCATACTTGATTCAGAGCATGCGTGGAATTTTGTGCGTCGGAATTGTGTACACACGCTCGGAATTTACAACAACGGATTTTTTTGTTGGAAAATTTGAGATCCAGATCTCGGAAATTCCGACGGAAAATGTCCGATGGAGCCTACACACGGTCGGAATTTCCGACAACAAGCTCCCATCGAACATTTGTTGTCGGTAATTCCGACTGTGTGTACACGGCATAAAAGTAAAGAGGATCCAGCACTGCAATGAAAGCACTGAGCATTGTTCGCACATAACTTTAGATGTTCTCATATCGAGATCTCCAATTCCAGGCCATAAACTATAAAGTTCAACACTCATCCTGTTTGGTTACACTCACAGATTAATTGGGTTAAGTATATTAGAAATCGGCTTACTGCAAGCTGAAAATAACTATAAAGGTTTGATTTGTTTTCCAAATTCCATTTTCTGCTGTGATTGAGAGTACTTTATACCATTCACAAGTCTCAATATACACAGATGGCGGCATGTGTACAGAAGCAACCTCGCCATTTCTATAGCTGCGTAGTTTGTGCATTTTAGTCAGTGAAGGAATGTACTATTCTGTATACTTAGCATTCATCCACTAGCAATGTACTCTTCTAGTCGTTATTTCTTAAGTGTAGCTGTGATGTCTGATCTAGATGGTGTGATACCAGGACTAGCCAACTGACTTGAGTACAAGGGTGGCAGAAATGATATATACAGCCTTTAGAAGTAGAGAATAAAATGAAGAATAATAAAAAGGGGTATTAAATACAAGTGACAATATACATTGCAAGCAAAAATGTTATCAAAAGGTAATGTGCAAACGGAGAGGTCCTTCTATTCCTTAAAAAAAAAATAAAAAAAATAAACTATCTTAGTTATAAAGCAGACACCTCAGTTACACAACTCTGATAACAGGCAAATACTGATTAATTGTGATGGTTTACTACACAGCTAAAAGTAAAGGACTCATATTGTGGCTATGGGCTTTCAGCGCAATAATGATTTGTGAATACTAAAAGCTATCCATTTCATATATACATTTCCTCTAAATACAATTGAACAAATTGTTGGTCCTCAGCCAACTCCTTTCTCTTGACCCATGTGCATCAAAGTACAGAACTGGGAATGCCAAGGCTAAAAAAGACCTTTTCACTGTACTGTGTATCATCAGAATTAAACATGATGAAATCCTATATCCTTCATGCAACATGCCACAGCTGCATACAACAATGGCAATGGAACTCAATTATTTCTGCAGTGTGAGACCACTGTATTATGAAAGGCTACATGAAAACAGACCTAGCTAGTTCCAAGTATACTCTCATACCAAAGAAATACAGTGTTTAAATACTAAAACAAGTTACTGTGTTCACTTCTTTGTGAAATTATAATAAAAATTATTGAACAAGAAAAGCTAAAACAAATACATGGCTGCTCAATGCAGGGGATTGACAAAATCTCAATGATTTACATAGGAACCTCTAAGTCAGCCAGAAGAAACCAAAATTCCATTACATGGTTTTACCCGTTTAAATAGAAGTAGAAATAGAAAATCAAAAGAAAAATGGAGGTAAATGTATCTGCTGTAATTAGGCCACATCCCTTAACATACATAGACAAAGTTTCCCCTATATTTGAAAAACTGGGACGTTAAAGGCACAAGAGAGTAACAATGTTTACCATAAAATTCAAAAGTTTAATTGTATAATATTGGTTTACAAAAAGTAGAAAAACACAAATTCTCAGAAAATGCAGTACATGGTTAAAAAAGGATGGGGTACATAATTCTGCACCATATATATATACACGTGACATGTATGTGATATATATATATATATCAGGAAAGTTGCATCAATATATCCAAATACCCTTTACCCTTTTAAATAGAGCCACTTGATTAGTAGGGCAATGGAAATATTGTTTTTAGGAAGGTCCATATAAAGATTTCTCAGAAAAGAAAACCAATTATAATCGAAATTTATGAAGCCATGCTCATGATTGGGAAACACTACTGGGAGATACTAGAAGGCTTTATTTTTAATGTACTTGATTGTAATGATTAAAAAAACAGGAGAATCTTCTCATTGAAACCAGTGGTCTTCAGGCTTCTAGGGCACAATTTCTCAATCAACAGTACAATCACCCCAGGAAGTACTGTTGTCAGTTTAAGGGAGTACTTCTGTTACTTTAAATGAACCTGCTAGTCATTTTGAGGGTAGATATCAGAAGGTATATATGCTAGGTTTATTTACCATAAATGCACCCTCTATGTGCCTTTCTAATTTAGCATCTATCAAATTAGAGTGTCCTTCATGACTACCTAAACATGGCTGTTGGCAACGGCTTAACCCAGAAGTCAGACTTCTTATTAGCAAAGTTAAAACTAACAAAGTTAAAATTAGCAAAGTTAAAAACAAAACACACACACAAAAATGTTTTTTTTTTCTGGCTAGGGATTAGTGAGCAAATGGTGGTGCCTGCTCTTGGCAGGAATTTTATATTTAAAGGTTTAAAATGGCTGTCAGTATCACCTAATAAACACTCCCTGGCCACTTTATTATTAGGTACCCCTTGCTAGTGCTGGGTTTTACCCCCTTTTGCCTTCAGCCCTTTATTCTTCGTGGCATAGATTCAACAAGGTGTTGGAAACATTCCTCAGAAATTTTGGTCCAAATTGACATGATAGCATCACGTAGTTGCTGCAGATTTGTCGGTTGCACATCCATGATGCAAATCTCCTGTTCCACCACACCCCAAAGGTGCTCTATTGGATTGAGATCTGGTGACTGTGGAGGCCATTGGAGTACAGTGATCTCATTGTCATGTTCAAGAAACCAGTGGTGAGATGATTTGAGCTTTGTAACATGGTGCATTATCCTGCTGTAAGTAGCCATCAGAAGATGGGCACACTGTAGTCAAAAAGGGATGGACATGGTCAGCAACAATAGTAGGTAAGCTGTGGCATTTAAACAATGCTCAATTGGTACTAAGGGGCCCAAAGTGTGCCAAGAAAATATCCCCCACACCATTACACCCCCACTACCAGCCTAAACAGTTGATACAGGGCAGGATGGATCCATGTTTTCATGTTTACGTCAAATTCTGACCCTACAATCTGAATGTCACAGCTGAAATCGAGACTCATCAGACCAGGTAACATTTTTCCATTCTTCTATTGTCCGATTTTGGTGAGCCTGTGCGAATTCTAGCCTCAGTTTCCTGTTCTTAGCTGACAGGAGTGGCACCCGGTTTGGTCTTCTGCTGTTGTAGCCCATCTGCTCCAAGGTTCAATGTGTTGTGTATTCAGAGATGGTATTCTGCATACCTTGGTTGTAACGAGTGGTATTTGAGTTACTGTTGCCTTTCTATCATCTCAAACCAGTCTGCCCATTATCTTCTGATATCAACAAGGCATTGTCGTCCACACAACTGCCGCTCGCTGGATATCTTCTTTTTTTTGGATCATTCTCTCTAAACCCTAGAGATGGTTGCATGTGAAAATCCTAGTAGATCAGCAGTTTTTGAAATAGTCAGACCAGCTCGTCTGGCACCAACAACCATGCCACATTCAAAGTCACTTAAATTCCCTTTTTTCTCCATTACTATGCTTGGTTTAAACTTCAGCAAGTCATCTTCACTACATCTAGATGCCTAAATGCATTGAGTTGCTGCCATGTGATTGGCTGATTAGTAATTTGTTTTACCAAGCAATTGAATAGGTGTACCTAATAAAGTGGCCGGTGAGTGTATAACTGCTTTACTTTTTTTCTGTTATGCGTTCTTTATTCACATTGTCACAGATTTCAAACATGACATTGTTGGCATCATAGTGCAATGAACACTCAATGGCATTTCCTTTCATATATCAGTCAAACTGATGTATAGAAAGAGTATTTACCACAAGCATAGGGTTAAGACTGCCAAAGAACATTTGAAGGATGGGTGCCAATGTGCAAATGTTTTTTTCACGAAGGGGGTAAGAGGTAGGACAGGTATGTCCAGATAGGGGTGGTGGGTGTAGGAGGATATATCTGGAGTGCAGGTGGTGGGGGGTGGAGAGGGGGGGGGGGTTGGCGGCTCTGCGGCTCGCAAACTTACCTCCAGAAAGGGGCCCATATCCCTGCTGAGACTTGGGAAATCATGGTGAGGAAGTAGGGCACAGAAGAGCCTCATATTCAGATTTATTAGTGAACTTGGTCCAATAAAGTCAAGTTTGCCTGAAGAGGATTTGTGACCTTGCCAAAGGCAAGGAGCTCTTCTATTTTCTTGATTTAAATTTACCTTAGCCATCTATACACAATAAATGGCACAAAGTTGTAGCTTCCACAGCAGGTGGGGTAGGATAAATCTCTTCTATACCTGCCTGGAAAAAGGTTTATGATGTAGTAAATAAAATACCAGCTCATCCAGAAGGACAAGATCTGTTAATCTTTGGGAAATGCAGCACACTTCTACCCAGAGGGGTTATAGGGAGGGGAAGGACCAGAAAATATGCAATATATCCCCTGGTGAGATATTGCATATCTCCAACATTGGTTTTTGGTAGACATGATCAACTGGTGCAGGACCTGCAGGGTTCTATATTAGTGTGTTAGGAGTTTAAAACAGGATTCCAGATATTTTGAGCTAATCAAGGATTTGTGTGCATAGGATTATTCTGTTTCACTTCTCCAATACCAGTTGCAAAAGCAGGTCTCATTTACTATTTTACATATTTGCTATAAAAAAAATCTTCTAAGAAAAACAAACATTTTAATCTGTACAATTTATGACTTGAAAATGTGCAGGGCCTGTTGAGAAATATATAACAATAAACACATCTTCAGACTGAAATGCATCAGAATGCAATTGTGTGGAAGGCTGGTGCTGGGAGCACAGACAAAACTGTATCTCAGAAGATCCGGGAGAAGGAATTGGTAAGTGGCAGATGGGTACCATGGTTGTCTGAGACTGAGCAGGCCTGTCACCAGACCAAAAATGACATGAGTCTGTACAATTTATGTTCTTTAGTGAAGAGTATCAGCACAGCTGAGTTGATAGCTGTTGTGTGTTTCTGTGGTATGCGGACTCCTGTGATTCCCAAGTACGGCCTGCATGCTCCCATTATACCCAAATGCGGTCTGCACACTACCATGTTTTTCAAGTGCAGTTTGCATGCTCCTTTGTTTCACAAGTGCAAAATGTGGTTGCCTAGTTCTTGTGTTTGCAGGCTCACATATTTTCAAAGTGTGGTCTCTATTAAAGGTTAAGTTCACCTCTTCACGAAAAATGAAAAGGTGAACTCCAACTATTTTGGCCACCTCCCCTGACCCCACTGAACATAGCAGCCATAAAGACATGTTCTTGGGGTGTAGCAGGCTGTACACCACAGTGTACAGTCCTAGAGTGAATAATTATAAATGTTGCAATGGAAAAAAAATTAAGAAGGGCACCAACCTAGAACTGTATAAACCTCAAATCATGTAATCATCAAGACAGCTTCCACTTTAAGTATATGTCACTTCTAAATACAAAAATAAACCTATAAGGTTTTAAAGTGATCCAATTCACCCAAAATCTAATAACCATAATCTAAGTATTTCCACAAATTAAATATTAGCATGTGCACATAAATGATAAAGTCCGAAAATGGCAATAGATATTGCCAATCCTGAAGACGCGCGGTGTGCAAAATGCATTGACGTCAAGCCACTTACGTAATTTCCGGGTCCCACCCCCACATCACATCCGGGTCTGTGCCGGTCCTGTGGCCTGGGTGAATTGGATCACTTTAAAACCTTATAAGGCTAGCGCCTACTTTTCTTGTTTATATTAATAATTTTTGCAATGACAAGTGCTCATTGGTCTGCATAGCAACGTGACTGTGCTGACCAAAGAGAAACACTTCTTACTTCTGGAACACTTTACCATAAAAAGCCTCAGATGCGCTTCTTACTGGTCAGCATGGTCACGCTGACCAATGAGCATTTGCCATTGCGAGCATGATGATGAATAATAACTCCAGGGCTCTGTATTGCAGTGTACAAACTGTTATGCAGCGTACACACGGTCGGACTTTTCGACTGGACTGGTCCGACGGACCGAGTCCGGCGGACAATCCAATCACGTGTGGGCTTCATCGGACTTTCAGTGGACTTTTTCAGTCGAAAGTCTGACGGACTTTAGATTTGGAACATGCTTCAAATCTTTACGTCGTAACTCCACCTGACCCAGAAATCTGCTCGTCTGTATGCTAGACCGACGGACAAAAACCGACGCTAGGGTAGCTACTGGCTATCAACTTCCTTATTTTAGTCCGGTGTACGTCATCATGTACGAATCCATCAGACTTTGGTGTGATTGCGCGTAGGCAAGTCCGTTCGTTAAAAAGTCCATCGGAAATCCGTCAAAAGTCTGTTGAAAGTTCGTCAGACCAGTCCGGTCGAAAAGTCCGCCCATGTGTACGCGGCTTTACACCGGCAGCACAGAGCATTAAGGCCACTATGCGCAGCAGGTCTAAAGCGGTGGCCAGGATTTTTGGAGTAAGTTCACCTCTTCATTTTTAATAAAAAAGGGAACCCACCTTTTAAGTCAAATATAATAAGAGCCTGGCCTGCATGTCCCAGAGTGTTACATACAATTGCATTGATACCCTTAAGTGACCACACCTTCTATACTGGCTGCTCAATTTGAAAGTAGACATCTGTTGGCCCTCACCTCTATTCATGGCATAACTTTTGTATGAGGATGTCCAGAATTATATTTTTTTTTCCCTCAAAGTCAATCACAACTTAAATTTTTGATATTGTTAGCGCAGAACAGTACTTGTATAGACTTGCAGCATCAAAACAGATGTGAATTACACTGTCAGCACCCATCACCCTGACCTCTAACACTAAATGAACAACCTCTTCTTTTTCCGTAAAACAACCCCACTGTGGATAATTTATGAGAAATGTATCAAATGTGTGGTTGCCTACAGAAACCATATTTAATCTTTTATTCTCTGGGGGGAAAGAGAAAGAAATTTAGTTTGGTTACTACAGGTAAAAACAGTTTTAGCACCAGGTTTTATAAACCCAGAACTGTGATATTAGAGATAACAATGACTCTATAGAGATCTAAAATACTGTATACTGTACAGTTAAATTCTAGTAAGAGCAAATATGTAACTTGTGTCTGCTCATCAGGTAGAATTAAAATTACTTGGCATGAAGGATTGACCATGACAATCAGATATCTCCAATGAGACCCAAGGAATGTTACATTTGCTCTTAAATAATCTTTGCAGTGCCTTCAACTGTTATTTGAGGTGCCTGTGGATATGAATTCTCCTGAATAAACACATTATATGTGTAGACCTAAATAGATTCTCTCTCAACTTGTCCGAACGCTGATAGAAAGAAACTCGACCAACATGTCGGCTAGAAGATCCACTCTGCTAATGTGCATTACTCCTGTACCTTCCTCTCCATATGTTACCAGTTACTCACTATTCACCACTTAATAAAACAAAATATTTTATTACAGTTTATTGTATAAAGTGTTTGCAATGATTTCCTTTGATAGCAGGCCAGCTCAGAGCAGAGTGGTTACCTAATGGAACCGTAAACATAAAATGTGCTCTGAATTGCCATGAGGCTGACTGTAGAGGAAAGCCGTTTTCCAGGCATAATGACTTTACCTTGCTGGAC
The DNA here is from genome assembly GCA_037952925.1 of Lithobates clamitans. Lineage (NCBI taxonomy): Eukaryota > Metazoa > Chordata > Amphibia > Anura > Ranidae > Lithobates > Lithobates clamitans. The sequence continues at coordinate 4,700,340 of JBBGZY010000271.1, forward strand.
TTACTCAGATTACTCGAGATTACAAAAAAATGCCAGGAATTGCTGGTCATATTCTGGAATGTTTTTTATTAAATATTTTCCAGAACGCATGCAACACTGAACACAAGATATTTTCAGGCAAATAAACAACTCTTCAATCATAGTGACGTACAATGTGCCCCATTATCTTTGCCTTTTAGGTCCTTGTTGCTTAGCTACAGGACCATATAACAAAACAAGGTCTACAAATAGGCTAATTTATTAATGCAGGACATAATGGTGAACAGCAAAGTCCAGAAACCCATAGCGACAAATCAAATTTCCGACTGTTGAGGTCAGATCAGTGAAAGATGATTCTGAAGCACCATAACGAGTTGAATCTTTTAACTTTAATTTATTTAATAGTATAAAAGTGACACTGTCATTTTCATAAAAATGACAGGGACACCAGGAGTAGCTTTCAGTAACTAAGCATTGCCCAAATATTGGCCTTTTCTGATCGGGTAACACTCCAATACTGGTAGTGTTAAAGCTCGTCTGCTTCATCCTGCCTCCCAGATATTCAGTATGACATCACTCCCAGCTGTCTTTCATTTATAGGATCTGCCCTTTTTTGCAAACCAGATTCCACGGTTCCTTATTTATTCTTCCTCAACTCTCCCTTTTTTTGATCTGATGTACAAACCTCTATTAAAAATGCACAATTTAATTACCATAAATGCTGTGGGTTAACCAATATTAACTTTTTATTGTCCATGGGTCTTTTGCCCATATACTGTACGGTAAAAGATTTCCTTCAAACTGTGAGTTATAGTGAAATGGGCTGCCTTACTGTCCAATAGGAATGTGTGGCAAGCAGTAAAGACAAGCAAGCTTTAACGTGGTCAGAAGAATCTGTATTTAGAAAGGGCAAAAAGACTAATGGCCCATTTATACCAGATGCTTTTTTTTTCAAATTTCCCTGAACAGTTTACTGTGGAAAAAACAGCTTGAAGCCATTCTTTGGTACAGATATTTCTCTCACTTTTCAGCATGCTTTCTACACCTATTCACAATTAATCATTTCTTATAATCATGTAATTAGATTTTTTTTTGCATCTGCCAGTGCAGGTCCCCCCCCCCCCCGTCAGTCTAATACACAGCAAAATCTTATATTTAATACACACTGATCAGCCATAACATTTAGATCACTGACAGGTAAAGTGAATAAAGTTGACTATTTTGTTACAATGGCATCTGAAAGTCTGTGAGATATATTAGTCAGCAAGTAAACATGTTTTCCATTAAGCGGATGTGTTGAAAGCAGAAACAATGGGCATCACAGTTTGAGGTGTATGGGGTTGTATACCCGCAGACTGGTCAGAGTGCCCATGCTGACCACTGTCCAACAATGGGCATATAAACATCAAAACTGGACCACAAAGCAATGGAAGAAGGTGGCCTGGTCTGATAAATCATCATTTTCTTTTTACGTAATGTGGATTGCTGGCTGTGTTGCTTACCTGGCGAAAAGGTGGCACCAGGATGCAGTATGGGAAGAAAGCAAGCAAGACAGAGACAATGTGATGCTTTGGGCAATGTTCTGCTGGGAAAACTGCAGTGTGAATGCTACTTTGACACGTATCATCTACCTAAATGTTGTCGCTGACCAAGTACACCCCTGTGTGAAAACAGTATTCCCTGATGGTATTTGGCCTCTTAACAGGATACTGGAAAAATGGTTCAAAAATGGTTTGAGGGACACAATAATGAACTTGAGGTGTTGACTTGGCCTCCAAATTCTCCAGATTTCAATCCATCAAGCATCTGTGGGATGTGCTTTAAAAGCAAGTTCAATCCATAAGGGCCCCACCTCGCTGCTTACAGGACTTAAAAGAGAAGTACTGGATTTTTTTTTTTTTTTTGCTGATTTTTCTCCCCCCATTTATGAACTAGTAGAAAAAACAGTAGCAATAAACTCTTATTTTGCCAAATGTCATTGGCTGCTTTATGAACACAGCCCTTTTTCATTAACTTGCTCTAGTTTAAAAAATAAGTTTTATACCCTCCAGCTTATCAGCGGCATATTGTAACTCAATTACCAACTGGAAGTTCTGCAAATAATGGATGGTAATAAAGCATCTTGACCATATTAACACAACTTTAAAGTATAATTTATTATTTGAAAGATATCAGTGCTGCTTATGAAAAGATATGTCGGTACCTACACTTCTCCAGCAGCTGCTAGGGTGCTCAACACATGTGAATTGTTATAGACAATGACTTAGCCCAAACTAATTAAATCAATTGTGGCTGGCATAGTTAGAACATCTTAAAAAAAAAATACTGCTCGTAAAAATAATCAAGTTTCAAAGCCGTCATCATGTGTGCCTGGGATAGAGGGCGTTTTAATTCCAGAAGATTTGTCAGAGTACAATGTGGTGACATAATGCTAGCCGTTAATATTCAGGATAGCAGTTTTATCTGCATTACCTTTCAAAACAGAGCTCCAACAATGAATATGCACTGATTAATAGCCAATAAAATACCCAGAGCTCTGAGACTAGAAAATCATTTCCAGTAGCTTATGAAAAAATGCTGGAATGTAGGCTGTTTTTTCACCTGCTTTCAAAGGAAATTCTTAGCTATTAACCACAAAACCCTCCCTTAAGTCAGTCTACATAACAGGTTAAAAGACAGTGCCAGTTTTAAATTAAACCAGCACAGACTTCAGACCAACAGCGCCACCTAGCAACCAGCTTCCTGCATGCCATGAAAGTGGACACAAAACCTTTACTAGTCTGGCATTGTGAGGGATTTAGAATATTCAATTAATGTTAATCATATTCACAAACATTTTTTGGACAAGGATTAAAGTGCTTCTGATAATAAATTAGGGTATGTGATACTAAACAATAACAATGGTTTAGGGATTACAAAATCAAATTAATTGCTCAAAAAGTTGCAAGAATGCACAGAAAACAAACATTAGCATTATATTGTACTTCTTTATTTGTAAGCTTAAAACGGTGGCTAGTGGGGCACATGTGAATTGTGAGTTCCATAGAAGTTGGTCGCTATGCCTTAAAATGGTGCTTCGTAAGCAAGGAAATGTGGCAGTAACTGCTTGTCTTATATAATGTTGTTATGTCTTGTCGAAATGTTATTTTATGTAGTACATCATGTTATAATCTCCACCAAAACCACATGAAAACGATTCTTGCCTAGTATCAATTTTATACAGTACTGCAAGGAGTTACTCGAAGTAAAAATCACATCTCATCCTGCCTGACATACAGTGCATCCGGAAAGCATTCACAGCAATTCACTTTTTCCACATTTTGTTATCTTACAGCCTTATTCCAAAATGGATTAAAGTCATTATTTTCCTCAAAATGTTACAAACAATACCCCGCAATGACCACGTGTTTAAAATCTTTGCAAATTTAGTAAAAATAAAAAAAACAAAAAAAAATCACATGTACATAAGTATTCACAGCCTTTGCCATGACACACAAAATTGAGCTCAGGTCCATCCTGTTTCCACTAATCATCCTTGAGATGGTTCTACAACTTGATTGGGGTCCACCTGTGGTTAATTCAGTCGACTGGACATGATTTGGAAAGGCATACCACCTGTCTACAGTGGCTTGAAAAAGTATTCATACCAGTTGGAATTTTCCACATTTTGTCATGTTACAACAAATGGATTTTATATGTTAGACCAACACAAAGTGGCACATAATTGTGAAGTGGAAGGAAAATGATAAATGGTTTTCCAAATGTTTTACAAATAAATATCTGAAAAGTGTGTTTGTATTCAGCCCCCTTTACTCTGATACCCCTAACTAAAATCTAGTGAAACCAATTGCCTTCAGAAGTCACCTAATTAGTAAATAGAGTCCACTTGTGTGTAATTTAATTTCAGTATAAATACATCTGTTCTGTAAAGGCCTCGGAGGTTTTTTAGAGAACCTTAGTGAACAAACAGCATCATGAAAGCCAAGGAACACACCAGACGAGTCAGGGATACAGTTGTGGAGAAGTTTAAAGCAAGGTTAGGTTATAAAAAAATGTCCCAAGCTTTGAAATATCATGGAGCACTGTTCAATCCATCATCCAAAAATGGAAAGAGCATGGCACAACTGCAAACCTACCAAGACATGGCTGTCCACCTAAACTGACAGGGCGGGCAAGGAGAGCATTAATCAGAAAAGCAGCTAAGAGGTCAATGATGACTCTGGAGGTGCTGCAGAGATCCACAGCTCAAGTGGCAGAATCTGTCCACAGGACAACTATTAGTCATGCACTCCACAAATCTGACCTTTATGGAAAAGTGGCAAGAAGAAAGCCATTGTTGAAAGAAAGCCGTAAAAAGTCCTGTTTGCAGTTTGCGATGAGCCATGTGGGAAGAAGGTGCTCTGGTCAGATGAGACCAAAATTCAACTTTTTGGCCTAAAAGCAAAAAGCTATGTGTGGCCGAAAACTAACTCTGCCCATCACCCTGAAAACACCATCCCAACAGTGAAACATGGTAGTGGCAGCATCATGTTGTTGGGATGCTTTTCTTCAGCAGGGGCAGGGAATCTGGTTAGAATTGATGGGAAGATGGATGGAGCCAAATACAGGGCAATCTTAGAAGAAAACCTGTTAGAGTCTGCAAAAGACTTGAGACTGGGATGGAGGTTCACCTTCCAGCAGAACAACCACCCTAAACATACAGCCAGAGCTACAATAGAATGGTTTTAGATCAAAGCATATTAATGTGTTAGAATGGCCCAGTCAAAGTCCAGACCTAAATCCAATTGAGAATCTGTGGGAAGATTTGAAAATTGCTGTTCACAGACATTCTCCATCCAATCTGACAGAGCTTGAGCTATTTTGCAAAGAACAATGGGCACATGCCCCCAAAAAGACTTTCAGCTGTAATTGCAGCAAAAGGTGGTTCTATAAAGTATTGATTTAGGGGGCTGAATACAAATGCACGCCACACTTTTCACATATTTATTTGTAAACAAATTAGAAAACCATTTATCATTTTCCTTCTAATTCACAAATATGTGCCACTTTGTGTTGGTCTATCACATAAAATCCCAATAAAATACATTTAAGTTTTTCGTTGTAACATGACAAAATGTGGAAAATTTCAAGGGGTATGAATACTTTTTCAAAGTACTGTATACAGTACAGTCCCAGTGTTATCAGCGCATGTCAGAGCACAAACCAAGCCATGAAGTCCAAGCAATTGTCTGTAGACCTCTGAGAAAGGATTGTATCGAAGCACAGATCTGGGGAAGGGTACAGAAACATTTCTGCAGCATTGAAGGTCCCAAGGAGCACAGTGGCCTCCATTATCTGTAAATGGAAGAAGTTTGGAACCACCAGGACTCTTCCTAGAGCGGGCCACCTGGCAAAACTGAGCAGTCGGGGGAGAATGTTCTTAGTCAGGGAGTTGACCAAGAACATGATGGTCACTCTGACAGAGCTCCAGTGTTTCTCTGTGGAGAGAGGAACTGTAAAAACAAACACAAGGAGCAAATATATTCACTGTATACTAGAGATAGTATATGTTTTGGGGCTTGCAGCTTTAAGAATTTGCCTACTGCAGCTATTATGTACATGTACTATTGTGTCCAGCATGTGCACCACTATACCTTCTCTGCTTTTGAACATGTTCTGGTTCAAAATCATATCCTTGTCACCTTTACTTTCTCGGATATCTTCTGTTGACATAGACGTTATAAAAGATTACGAAAATATTTATATGTAAAATATGTTACAACCATGTGAAGCTTTCTTTTATAGAATGAGACGTTGTCAGCCTGCTGTGCAAACTCCTTCGATTTGCATGCTTGGCTATCCATCAGGTCTGTCAGGTGGCCCAATCGCCAACTGAAGGAGCTCACATGGAAGGCTGGCAATACTGCTGCTAATTGTATAGCAGTGGTTTAGTGTTGTCTTCCTACATCAGGAAGCGCAGCTACTAGCAGGATGCATAGGTAAGAAACCATGCAACAGATTAACTGATTTGCTTAAAAAAAAAAAAATAACCCGGTGAGAAATGATGTTAAATATACTAAAAAATAGAATTTTTTCATCATCCGTACCTGGAAAATTATTTTCTTTGAGTACATCACGGGACACAGAGTGAGGCTATAATTCCTTACTTACTGGGTTATACTTCATCTCCAGGTGAATGGACACTAGTATACCAAAGGTCTTTAGACAGGAAGTGATCCCCTATAGAACCCTTACCATACAGGAAGCACTTCAGTTTTGTAGCAAGCACTTAATCCTCAAAAAGAAGGGAGGGACCTCTGTGTCCTGTGATGTACTCAAAGAAAAGGATTTTACAGGTAAGTATGACGAAAAAATACTATTTTCTTTATCCTACATCACGGGACACAGAGTGAGGCTATTATTCCTTACTTACTGGGACATCCCAGAGCAATAGCCTTGAGGGGAGAGAGACACCCTGCCAAAACAATAGTCATCAGACCTTTACAGCAGCCCGCAGTACACTGCGGCTGAAAGCCGAATCCTCGGCTGCTCAAACAATCACTCGATACAATTTTGTGAACGTATACACTGAACACCAGGTAGCAGCCTTACAAATCTGAGCCACAGATACCTGATGGTGAAAAGCCCAGGAGGTTCCTACACCCCTGGTAGAATGAGCTCTCACCCTAAAGGGAGGAGCCATACGTTTCAGACCATAGGCCTGAATGACCAACTGGCGGACCCAATTGCAATGGAAGCTTTGGAAGCAGCCTGCCCCTTACTGGGTCCTTCTGGTAAAACAAAAAAGGAGTCTGATCCTCAGATCTCCGCAGATCTAGACAAACTCTGACGGCTAGCACTATATCCAAGGAGTGCAGTCGTTTCTCTTAAGCCGAACGAAGCCAAGAGAAAAAAGAAGGCAAAACAATGTCCTGATTCAAATGAAAGCTCGACACCACTTTTGCAAAAAGGATGGAACAGGTCGTAACATGACTCAGTCGTGGTGAAGGATCAAGTATGGTTCCCTGCATGAAAGGGCTGCCAACCCGCACACCTTTTTAGCCAAGGTGATGGCCATCAGGAAGACTAGCTTGCGTGACAGCAAGACTAATGGAATTTCCTTGATAGGCTCAAACAGTTGTTTCTGTAACACAGACAGTACCAGGTTTAAGTCCCAAGGACACATAGGTGACCTAATGGTGGGAAGTAAACGAGTTGCCCCTGGATAAAGGTTCGGATCAGTGAATGGGAGGCTAAGGGCAACCACCAGCTTAGACTTAAGCGTGCCCGGGGAGATAAGGCTGTTCCAAGCCGACAATATGTCTTGTTGTATAGGCCTGGAATGGAATTGAGTGTAGAGAACTGCCTTGAAGGAGGACACCATCCTTCCCAGAAGACTCATACAGAGCCGAATGGAGGGTTGCCTTGTGCCCCTTACCTGACGCATCTGATCCTTCAGGGCACAGATCTTTACGGGTCTAAGGTTTGGGTGTAAGGTTTTCAGAGCCTGCTTTGTGTCCCACAGATGTCCCTTGGAAGCACCACATGTTAGCCACTAGTCCTCTGGAAGCGCTGCATGTTAGTCCGCTTAAAGATGGCTATGCGCCGGGATGCCCTGCGCCTGCACAAGTGCGGTCACAGTCCCGTGTCCGCGCAAGCAACAATTTTTCGTGTGCCAACAAATGTTCGTGCGCGGACCATCCACAAAAAACAAGACAGCAAAAGACAACAAGAAATCTTACTATTTACTTACTATTTCTCAACAGCCTGGCCAATAATGCCAGCAACGGTTAAGCAAGATTGAACACGGGTCCCTGAGACAGAAGATGTGGTTGAAGGGGCATTCACCAATAGGGCACCTGGGACTAGTTGAATTACGTCTGTGTACCAAGGCCTGCAATGCCAGTCTGGATCTACCATAATGACCAGAATCTCTTCTACCTTGATCATGCAAGGCAGATGGGGGAGAATCTGTGGAAGTGGAAAAGTGTAAACCAAACTGTACTAATCTCATGGCACTACCAGAGCACCCCTTGCATCCACCCACAAATCCTGTCCTGGCCACAAACTGATCCACCTCACAACTGTACCAAGACACTAGGAGACCCACATCCGGCATCCCTCAATGCAGACAAAGGTGAAAGACTTCTGGATGGGACCATTCTCCCCAATCAAATGACCTGCCAATTGTCCACACCTGGAATGTAGATTGCAGAGAGACCCAGTACATGCTCTTCATTCAAACAAAGAATGTAAAAGACCTCCAATGAGGCAACCGTGTGACCAAACAAGCGGGCTAGTACAGAAGATATAGATAAATCGCAATGTAAAGTTCCATCGCATGGATCTGTAGTCGTGACTCTTCAGGATGGATGCCAGAGGAGTCACAACTACATCTGGCATTCATCATCACCGCTCTCCAGTGAAGTAGGAAGAAAACTTTCCCAGCATCGGGATTGCAACCACCACACCAATAAAGCCCTCGCCATCTGATTCACTTGAATCTTTGTCCAATGATAAGAGAAAGTTTATTACCGAAAGGTCCATCTGGAGAAAGCTTACTACTGGATGGTCCAAATATGGTGTTGTGCAAAAGAGTCTGCTTTGATGGAGGCCACCATCAGACCCAAAACCTGCATGGAGGTGTGAAGTGACACCCATCTACAAGAGCACAGATGGGGGACAGAAGTTCAAAGCGAAGTTCAAAGCGGAGATCCTGACAGCTATTACAGCCTGCAAAGAATCCCTGACCGCCAAAATCGATTTCCTGACCGTGGATGTCAGCCTTATCTGCCAGGACATGGATAAGTTTCGGTCCCACATCTCAAAGGTGGAGGACAGGGTCTCCACGGTGGAGGACATGGTGCGATCAGACTCCAGGGAGGTAAAGGCTCTGCAGCTTCAGGTAAAAGCGCTCCAAAAGCGTGAACCGCACTGTGAACCGCCTTAGGAGGAATAACATACTTGGTTTGCCTGAGAGAGCTGAGGGCCCCAGACCAGCTGAATTCACTGAGCAGTTACTGTCCACCCTGTTTAAGCTGGATAACATGCCTCCCACGTTTGTAGTGTAAAGAGCCCACAGAGTCCCGCCACTCCCTCCAAGACCTGGGGCCCCTGCACACCCCTTCCTGCTGCAACTACCGTGATCGGGACCGAATCCTGGCGGCGGCCCACGCCATGCCTGAAATTTAAAAAAATGAAAATACCAGACTGTTCTTTTACCCAGACTTCTCTCAAGAAGTACAACAACTCCGCAAATCCTTCACAGATGTAAGACGTCGACTCTGGGGAAAAAGGAATCCACTTCGGCATCCTATACCCCAGCAGGTTGAGCATTGCAGATGGCTACAGCACCTTCTGCTTTTACACTCCGGAAGCTGCCGCTGCATGGCTGGATACCTGCTAACAATGCGCTGCTAAAGAACCACATTTTGTCACAACATGCTGGAATCAGCTAAGTATCACATCCTTCTGTACTGAGCTACCTTATGCTTAATGGCGACTCCCAGTCTTAACCCTTCTGTTGCCCCCATGTTTTTTTTACCGATACATCCTGTCAATATCCCAACTTCTTTCTCTGTGTCCCTTGCTGTTTAGACTGTGGATTACTCCTCCTGTCTGAGGAGCTCCAGCAACAGCCCCAAATTTTCTCTTCAACTCCCTGGACTGAAGGCCGTCCTTTTATTCCCCCCACTCGACCCCAATACTCCGGTCCCAGTGAGAACTTCTGCTAGTTATAGCAGACCCCCTTCCCCACCCTAGTCCTAGGACTGGATCCCTACCCTGCAAGTTGCCTTGAATTTGCAGAAGACCTTTTCAAGCTATTGGACAAAATACTGCATTTTGCCTGTTACAAGTTTTGGTTAAAGGGAATAGGCCCGCTCTGTGCTCTATCTAGTTTAAAAGATGGCCACAGACCTGGGCAGGGTAGGCATCTCGGTGCCCTATGGGTTCTTGTTCTTGGTTTTAAACTTTAGTTATGTGATGTTTTCTATAATCTGTTTTTCTCTTTATGCTATGTCCTGGTGTGGATCCCTTTGTCTTTTCTGCTCCCAAGATGCTCTAGGAGACCCCTGACTATCCCACCCATTGCCATTTATGCTTTCCCCTACAATGGCATCACCGAATAGCTCCACGTTCACTATCCTTTCCTGGAATGTTTGTGGAATAAATTCCAAATCCAAACGGGCTCTGCTGTTCCTCTACCTTAAATTCTAGCCTAATACTGTTACAGGAGACACATCTTGTGGGCAGCAAACTAATGACACTTAAAAAACTGTGGCTGCATAGAACAATTCACGCCTCATATTCCTCCTTTGCCCAAGGGGTATCTGTGCTGATTTCAAAGTCCTTCCCATGCAAAGTCGAACATGTTCACACAGATCCCCAGGGCAAATATGTGGTGGCAGTATTGAAATTCTAGGGACAATGTTAAATTGTGACAAATGTATATTTACCCCCCCCTTCTATTCTGCATTACTGTATGTTATCATGGTGAAGATAGCCCTGTATTGTCTTGCCAAATTAATCCTTATGGGTGACTTTAATGCAATCCTAGCCCAGGACCTAGATAGGCCCAATCACCCCAAACATTTCCCCACATAGTTGAAGGCATGGGCTCAAGCGATGGGGGTGGATGAAGTATGGAGATGGAAACACCCCACCGACAGATCATACTCTAGCTTCTCTACAACCCACAAAACGGCTTCGCGCATAGATTTTGCTTTTGCCAACCCATCTCTAATGTCAGATGTGCTGGACGCCACCTGCCTAGAGGCCTTTCCAACCACAACCCCCTAAAACTCCCTATGAGCTCACAATGATCCCGCACCTCTGCTCTGTGGAGACTTGGGCTCCAATGGATTGCTCACCCAGAGATGCATTCACACGAGGCCACCACATTTCCTCTATCTCGGCGGTTTGCAGACACCAGGAGGCGACGGTGAACTCCCTACAGGAGACTGTCGATTCCTGCTCTGCTGAATATGCTGCAGACCCTACTGAGACCAGGTTTAGTGAGCTTCAGGGTAAAAACAGGGACTCACATCTCCACTTACAACAACAAAGATTCTTCGAGCAGGGGGACCGAAATGGACGCCTATTGGCAATGTTAGCACAGCACGACCAACAGCTGACTTTAATCCCAGAAATAATGTCTGCTTCTGGAGGATCGGACTCCTCATTGCCCTCTCTTTCCAGCTTTATTTGCCATTGCCATTGAGCCGGTGGCAGAAGCGCTCCGTACTTCCCAGCATATCAAGGGGCTGCAGATTGGCTGGTTGGAGGAGAGGGTGGCTCTCTATGCAAATTACCTCTTCCTCTTTCTTAATGACACAGGACCATCACTAGGGGGGGTGCACTTCAGGTTTTAAATACATTTGCCCCCATTACGGAATTACGCGTGAATTGGTCCAAGTCCCTCCTATTTCCCATTGACCCAGCTGCTCATGAGGAGGCTTGCCCGGATCTACCGCTTCTATGGGTGGAACACTTTCATTACCTTGGAGTGGAAATTTCTAGAAAAGCCACTGACTACATAACTCTAAACCTGTTCCCAGTAATCCAGGAGGTTAGGCTGAGGCTGAAGCTGAAGGCATGAGAGTCCCTATCCCTATCGCTATTAGGATGAATCAACCTGATTAAAATGAAGGTTCTGCCGAAATTCACCTACCTCTTTAGACACTCGCCACAATGGATTCCAAAATCTTTCTTCGCCCAACTTAACAAATTGTTCTCCTCCTTCTGGGGCACTCAATCCCCAAAATAGAGGTGGACCACTTTGATGCGCCCGACCTCCCAGGGGAGACTGGCATTCCCAGACCTATACAAGTACTTTTTGGCCACTCAGCTGGTCACGGCGGCGTGGTGGCTGAACCCAGATGCTACCAACTCCGTTCTCGGTTCTACTGAAAGCGGCAGTGGTGCAGTCTCTAGAGGCCCTAAAATTCTTACTTTTACATGGCCCCCATGCTCCCTATAAACTAAAAAAACAATAAAGTCGCGCTGACATATATGTGATGAAAACTACAAAATTGAGTGTTTAAAAATTAAAAATAAATGACATTATTGACTCAATAGTAAGTGCAAAAATTATACACCTTGAATATAAAACGTGCAAACATAAGTTAAATGTCCATACAGTGCACAATGGAGAAATAAGGAAAAAGACTTAAATAAAAAAGTCCATAAAGTGAAAAAACGAATTCCAAAGTGATGAGTGATGTAAATTTTCATAAAGTGCCAAGTGCATGGATGAGACCTCCACCTCAGACAAACACTGCCGCTTACCGGAGAGCAATGGTCCCTTATTACAGGGGACCACGCTGAGCAGATGGCTGCAACCCCAGCCCGGGATCTCACAAGCAAACACCAGGATAGTTCTCGTCCCTGGGGATCCTCACCGTCATTTACAGCAGGGTGATGAGATTACCAAGGAATAAAACACATAGAAATGCTCCACATAGCGTAAATCCTTACGATTTATTGAAAGGTTAAAAGTCAAATGCACACTTACATTTATATGGTATAAAAACAGCAGAACAAGTAAGAAAGCCGGCCGGCTTCAGATCAGCCCGTATCCTCCGGGAATGGACGCACAGCGGTGACGTCAGGACGTGGCTCCTCCTCCCTACGTCATTTTGTCACTAGGGGACGTGGTCACGGGAGCGGCAGTGTTTGTCTGAGGTGGAGGTCTCATCCATGCACTTGGCACTTTATGTAGGGGTGCTGTAGCAGTCAGGACTGATTGCTCTGTGTGTATGACAGAGCTGTCACAGCTAAACCCGCTGGGGTGATAAACTGCATACACTCTAAAGAGGTCTGGATGAACTACAAGAATATTCTGAAATTACCAAAATGACTATTCAACCTCCACCAAAATGACCAGAGTCCCCAGTACTCAAACTTACAAATCACAAAACAAACTGCTTTTTGGACTTCCACGGAATGCATATTTTCATACTACAAAAAGTCATGAGATTGGATTAGCAGGTTTTTCCTTGCTGCTTCAAAGGTGTCAGTCCTTGCTTACTGCCACAGTTACAGCTTTATTCTACCACATGCGTATTGATGAGAAACGACATGTGCTAGTACTATTTCAATTGTTTATGAACACTATTAAAGGGGTTGTAAAGGTAAAAGTTTTTTCACCTTAATGCATTCTATGCATTAAGGTGAAAAAACATCCAACAATACCGCCCCCCCCAGCCCCCCTGTTTTACTTACCTGACCCCTCGAAAGCCCCGTGCTCGCTCCCGACATCCTCTTCGCCGCTCAGCCTGGCCGTTGATTGGCTAGAGTGGATGGATTGAAAACAGTGCAGCCATTGGCTCACGCTGCTATCAATCACATCCAATGACGCGGCACGCCGGGGGGCGGGCCGAGTGATACAGTGAGCGGCTATGGCCACCGGCTGTATCACGGGAGCGCGCCCGCAAGCACTCAACACCATACGAGGGAGCTCGCATGAAAGTGTTGAGTCCTTGCAGGGGGGAGCCGAGACAGCCACCGAGGGACCCCAGAAGACCAGGTTCGGGGCCACTCTGTGCAAAACAAGCTGCACAGTGGAGGCAAGTATAACATGTTTGTTATTTAAAAAAAAAAATAGCTTTAGTGATCCTTTAAAAATATTGTTATTGGTGTCCCTTTTATTGCCTTATGAGTTTGTTGTTTATGAAATTTGCATTAACAGCTGTAAAATATTGTAATTATCCATAAATTTCAATTAGAGCTGTATCAATGTGGGTGTGTAATATAGCTTTCCATAAGTCCATGTTATACAGACGATTTGGTGCCCAGGCTTGTTTATCTAAACAATGGAACCACAAATATTCACTTTAAAGGATCCCTCGTTTAGATATGCAATGAAGATGGCCAGCCTGTCATCAATACTTAACTTCCCTGAAAAGGTCATGTACCTACAAGTTAAATCTCCCGCTCAAAATAGTCTGTGCCAAGGATCTGCATTAAAGGGGGCTGACTTATGCAAAGTATAGGGATTGGAGATTTAGCCAATCCTTAACCAGGAACAGGGAGGCCCACCAATCAGAGCCACGCAATGCCAACCAATGAGGCACCGGCCTGTAATGATATACACAGACTAGATGGGAGGTGAGACAACACTCTCAGGTAGGGCAGTCACCAGAATGGAACCTTTGTGGGCAGTAGCGTGGTAACTATGGAATATCTGCCTTGTACTTGTATCTAAATGTTTGTCTTATGTCTTTTCTGTCCTGCTGTTTGTAGATTAATGTTTTGAGTATTATACTCTGTATTCCTTTATGTAATCCATGATTTTTACCCTTTTCCTGTACAATAGATAGATTGCTGTGTATTAGTTTAGGCCTCCTTACTATTTACCAATACATTTTTGTTATTGTGTTAAAGCTTTCACTCATGGTCAAAGAAATCTCATTAACCCAAATCATATCTGAGAGATATTAAATCTCAAATATAACCTTTTGGTAACACTTTGAAGTAGGTATTCTGGTACTGGGCATACAATGGTAACTGATTTGAATAAAGCAGGTTTTCCAAGGGATATCTATTTATATTTGTTCGTCTAATTGTATATTTTTTTTGTAAGAATGCATTCAGTCCATGAAATTCAAAAAATCAGGTTGTTTTGCGATTTATAACTGCAACAATCTATATACATCTGGCTTGTTATCCAGCCTGCTGTTAATTGGAAAAAAATCTGTTTCTGTGTGTAACTTAGCATACTACTCCTGCAGGTGGCACTATGACCCAGTGCTCAAGACATACCAATCTTCGCTATGTCCTTCAATGAACAGAAGAGAAAATAGATTTAGGGTTACATGCGTTTTAAAGAAAACCTGATAGAGAAGTACAAATATATGATCTTCTTTTAAACATGATAGTTGCCTTTCTGTGTATATCAGACACCAATTACTGTGTAGATTAGGCCACTTTAGACCTACTGTGTCAAAACCTGGTATGTCCCTTATTGGTCAATCCAGACAGATATCTGCTCTCATATTAAGTGATTTGCATTGGAGATGTGTATACCTGATATTATCACCAGGCATATGGCACAGCTGGTATATATATATATATATGGATCAGTCAGATTTTAAAATAATCATGGTTGTCCAAATTTGTTAGACCCTAGAGAGCAGATAGACTGGCTAGTGGCGGCTGGTGTTTTTTTTGGTGGGGGCATCAAACACTGCACCCACAGCCAGTGGGTCGGTCGGGTCAAACGCACTCCCCCCACACACTGTCGGTCGGTTCCGTGCTTATCCCATCAAATGGGCAGTGCTTCCCTCTGGGCAACGGGCAGTGGCTTCTCATGTGTCTCCTCATGGTAGCCGTGCTCCCGAGTCCACCCTTTTTTTGAACCCTCTTAGAACCTCTGGCTCTAATCACGTGCTTCAAAAAAAACCAAAAAACCCATTGGAATCTATGTGTCCGGCGCCCCACATGTAGATTAGGGGGCCGGACATATAGAGGGGGCAGAGCCCACATGCCCCTAATGGATGGGTCGCCACTGGGACTGGCCATCACAACTTGCCTGTGTTTGAAATGCTTTACCATAAAATATATTTTTTCTCCTTCTTTGCAACTTTGATAATGCTTACTTTGCCTACTGGATATCACTGCTAACCCAACCTAAACGGCAAAAGCAAGCGGAAAGTATCTGGCTATTGACAATAACTTCTCTACAGACATGTATATATAATACATGACCTTGTTTCATAAATGCCATTTGGTTTTCACTGTGCAGATTTTTGTTAAAACAGCCCCTAAGCTTCAAAGCAGTTCAAAAAGAAACTTCTGACAATGGAAATGTTTAATGAGCCAAACAAGCCCTGCAGACAGTGGGCAGATTTCTGAATGAGCTGGTGTTTAACTAGCTCTTTAGGGAGAAGTGAGTCTGATCATTCACTGTTGCTGCATCTACATCTGGTTTTCTGATGGCTGACACGCCAGGCCTTTGTTATGTGCCACGCAATGAAGAGCAGAGGATTCCAGGTATAGTAAAATAACATGGGAAAAGAGTGCAGTGTGCAAAGAAGCATTGTTTCTATACAAAACCTTGTCTGACCTTTTATTGTAGTAAGCGTGCAGAAGTGTGACAGCAAATGGACAGTACACAAACTTCTAGGGCCAATTCACACTGCAACGCAGAGCGGCAGGAGTGATTCACAGCTCCGGTCACTCTGCGTTTCGCAGCTGCGCTATGGGGCAGTGTGGTGTGCGTTTCATCACACTGCTCCTGGTTACTTTTTGTACGTATACGTCATTCACTGCAATGTTTGGCAACAACATTGCAGTGCAATTGTGACTGGTGCACTGCATTAAAATGCAGCATGTTTGCATTTTATCTCAGCACGCTGCAGCGCAATGCTAGGCTGCATTGCAGTGTGAATGGGACACAATTGTTTCCTGTGTGTCCTTTTGGTGACAGACATTTTATCATGTGGTAAAACGTCTGTCACTGTATATAGTGTAAATTGGCCCCTAAAAAGGAAACAATTATTAAAAAAAACAAAACAATAATTTATAAACATTTATTGCAGGACAAATTAGTCCTAGATTACTGTGGATTTCCAGCCACATTGTTAGCTTTCAGGCATGCTGTCTCTTTTTACAACCGTGAAAAAGTTGTCTGTTGAGGGGTTATGTTACTTCACAGAATAATTTACTTTTGTGTGAATTTCATCTTGAGCTACTGAGGTCTGTATAAAGACAAGCTTTTTACAACAGATGGCAAGAAGAAGTAGGAAAAAAATGAAAAGTAGCTGAGACCTCCACCTGCTCCGTGCCTGTGATAAATATTTCATATGACTGTTTTAGAACAGTTTTTTTGCCAGTGCTGATCAAAATAAAGAAAGAAAACATACACAAAACCACTGTGCAACCCCTTTTAAATACAATTTTTTATTACTTTATTTTAAAGGAAAAGTTCACCTTTGGGAACATATTACACACCCCACCCCTTTTTAGGGTGGAACATGTTTCCAATGCAACATTGGTGACATTCCTGCCATGTTACCATCCCTTTAAAAGGCAGTAAAAACCTTCCTAAGCGCACCTTTTTTGGGAAGCAGAACAGGGGCCTAAGTCACTGGAAGACATACATTCTCGGTTGAGACAAAAGATATGTCCCCCAAAGAGATTGACTTATGACACTCTTGGAGAAAATTTCGATGAACTCATACCCACTAGTCAACGCCCCATCAAGCACTTGCCTCCTTTACCGAATCTTTAGTAAAGGATGACCTTGATTCACCCCCCTGACACTACTGGGTGGGCCACTAACTTATTATTGGCCTGTCATAAACTTAATAGGACTTCTTCTCCTGTTGATGTACATAATTTGTTATGAGATTACCCTTCACTAGGTCAGTTATTAGCTGTTAACTTCTAGTTTATTAGATACCGTATTTATCAGCGTATAACACGCACCCCAAGTTTAGGAGGGACTTTTAAGGAAAAAAACTTTTAGGGGGGAAGTTTAAGGAAAAAAAACTTACATTTAAATGCCCATCAATGCAGCCTTATCTGTCCATCTGCAGCCTTGTCAGTGCAGCCTTGCCCCAGTGTCCAGTGCAGCCTTGTCAATGCAGCTTTGCCCCAGTGCAGAATTGTCAGTGCAGCTTTGCCCCAGTGCAGAATTGTCAGTGCAGCCTTGCCCCAGTGCAGCCTTGCCCCAGTGGTCAGTGCAGCCTTGTCCCCAGTGTACATTACAAGATCGTCGCCGACATACACAAGTTTAGTGTGTAGTTTCAAATATGGCGCCGCAGAGTTCGGAGGGACTCGGCGGAGCTGAACGAGCGCCGCCGAGAACACAGTGACTGGGCGGAGCCGAGATACACATAGCAGAGGGTTCATGGCGCCGTTCACAGTCACGCCCAGTCCCTATCATGGACATAACACAGGTCCAATGGCGGGACTGGGCGTTACTGTGAACGGCACCGAGATGAGCCGAGAACCCTCGGCTATGTGTATCTCGGCTCCGCCCAGTCACTGTCACTGTCACTCCGATCTCCGCGGCGCCATATTTAAAACTACACGCTATGTGAATGTCGGCGGCGATCGCTTCGATAGATCACAAAATAGCGGGGATCGGCATATAACACGCACCCACGTTTTTCCCCTGATTTTAAGGGGAAAAAAGTACGTGTTATACGCCGATAAATACGGTAGTTAATTGTTTAACTTTCACAATGCAGTAAAGTGATTCCAGGTTGTGCTCTGTCTTTGGGGACCAAAGACTTTCAAGTGGGGGAGGGATGTAGCAATATGGACTACTAGCATAAAGAACATTACCTTCTAGCATTTCAAAGTATCATCTGTCCCTCTAGGGACTCAATGTATCCAGTGACATTATATCTGTATGCCAAATAAAAGGATTGTGGGACTAATAGTTCCCTCGTTAGATATTTGCTTTGCACGATTGTGTGCCAGGACTACATGTCCCAGGGATCTTTGCTGACAACTGAAGATTGCTGGGAGTAGCTATAAAAGCAGTAGAAGCCCGCGCGGAGGGTCTCTTCCTCCTGGGCCTGACGCAAGAGGGACCTCTCTGTGCAACAGGGAGAGAGAGGTTGCGGCCTACCACGCGGAGTCTTACTTCCAACCCGTGGCCTGAGGGGCCTAGCTCGGTTGTTCGCTGTTGGACATCCTTTCCAGCACCACTCCAGTTGCCTGTCTGTCGGTGAGTGTGGCAAGCTTCAAGTTGGGAGATCGAGACAGCGGATTCGCTGCACGAGTGTCGCTACACGAGTTCCTGATCTAAAGACATCAGGGAGATCTGGTTGTTGGTGAGAGGGGAAATTGCTTGACCTCTATCCATTCTTTACCACCGCTACATTAAGACACTTTGCACAGACATCTCTACTCCATGAAACACTTTACTGCATTATTTGAACACTGTGCTCAGACACCTTTAGCTTTCATCTCTACAAGGAATCTACTGTGCTCACTATACCCAAATAGATTACAGTTAATGAGCTCCGATTAGCCGGTGAAGAGCATCAGATCTGCAACGTGGACTTTATTGCAATTACTTATAGCAAGACCCCTATATTACTCTTCATTAGACCTGCTCTCCCTTCCTAGGAAAGCGTGTAGGCTGGCCAGATTCCATCTTTATAGTGTGGCAATATAAGCAGTTAACTGAAACATCCATTTAGGGGGTAACATTATCTCTAAAGGAAGTGTACATATATGTATATAGTATTGACGTTGTAAAAATATTGTCTTGTGTCTTTCGGAGGAATTCTTTTGCTGAGTTGGAGCTGTTGCCTTGAACTCAGCAGATTTATTACCTCGTCTTCTGACAACTTCCCCTTTTATTGGTTAGAGTAAAATATTCATAGAACCTAAATACATTGAGTTGTTTGATTATTGCCATACAGTGATACAAGGATGTCAGAACTCAGAGTGTCAGGTGGGTTGGAAGGTTCACCAGGTCATGGCCGTGCAGATGAGCAGGTAATTCTGAGCAGCCGTGCTGCATACATATAACAAAAAATGCATACTAAATATCAGTTTAAATGAATAAAAAAATAAAACTAACCCAAAAGCACTATAGCTTCCCTTGAATGGAAGTATTTCAAACTCAAAATAAATAGAGGGCGAGGCGAAGTTAAATAACTCCATAAGGGCCTACTAAAGGCTGTACCTGTCTAGATGCAGAACATAGCTGATGGACAATAAAATTTAGACAAAAAGTTGAAGAAATGTATGTTCCACTATATTTTTTTACACTCATCAAACAATCCAAGAACGGAATCCCCTTGTAATTGGTCATTCTATTCAGATTCTGTTTGTGTGAAAGGGTCATGTTAACCACCAATGAATGACCTCTAACTCGCAGGAGAACAATGCAGGTTAAGCTTTAAATTCCAAATCTAGACTCAGCAGAGCCACACAGCTCATACAGCAGATGAGAATTGCCAGATACCTGCTAATACACATCATTCACAGAAATACCATTTAGATTCCCATGCCACAAAAGGAAAGAATCGTAACTGCAGGGATCACTTCAGCGGCATGTGGTTTTACTAGTTTAATTGCTCCAGCTATTACTGATTCACAGGAAGGAAATGTTTGTAGTTCTACTTTCAAAGGTTTTTTTTTGCAATTGCACTTATAAGCTAATAAAATAAAATGTATATAAAAGTCTATATGTCTGCATTTATATTAGGTACATAAAGGACAAGTTTAGAGATATTTAGGCTTGGCAAACTATAATCAACTTTCGAGGGGATTATGTGGATAAAGGGTGGACATGTGATTTTTTTGCTTGAAAGTATACTATAATGGTTTTAGGTCAATTGTATTTGTTTATTTATTTTTTTTGTTTTAATCCACACTCTGAGCACAAAAAAAACTATTTCCTAAAATCCCCCCCCCCCCCCCCCCCCCACATCGTGCTGACTTTCTTCTACATTAAGCAGCTCTTCTTGTTTACATGCAGGGGAAAAAGTATACTCAGGTGTAGACACCTAAAGGCTCAAAGACTACAGCATTATGGTTGGGTCTCTGCCTCCCTCCCCTTGTTGGCCATTCACTGAGCTGTCTGTTTTGTGAATGGCTAGGAGGAGAGAGAGACGGAGACACAATCACAATGCTGGGGTCTATGATACCTGCAGGGCTTACTTCTGAGTGGGCCAAAAGTGCAGCAGGAGTTGTACTCCAGTATGTACACAAGAATGTTTAAACACTGATGCAAACATAAGCATTTACATGAATCCGGCAGCATACAGCCATTCAATTGTATAGCAGGCTGGGTGAAGCAACTGCGTTTCTATGGCTGTGTAAAAGCCTTTATGCTAGTCTTATAAAACAAGGTTTCTCAATGCCAGTCATCAAGTACCCTCAACAGGTCATGTTTTCAGGCTCACCATCATTTTGCACAGGGGATTTGATCTGTTTCACTGCCTTAGTAATTACCACAGCCGTTTCATTGGAGAGAAATCCTGAAAACATGACCTGTTGTGGGTACTTGAGGACTGGAGTTGAGAAACATTGTTATAAGATACCTACAGTATTAATCTCCAAGTGCATGAATCTATAAGTGCTATACATTTTTTAACAGCTGCTGATATCTTATATACTGTTTTTGTTTACCACATACATATACATGCACATTCACACAGTACTGTGCAATAGTTTTAGACACCCATGAAAACATGCACCCGAGGATTCTTTCAAAATAATGCAATGAGCATTTTTTTAATTCATCAACCTACAAAATACACTGAAAAAACCCTGAATCAAATCAATTCTGCCATTTCCGCTCTTTAAAACAGTGATAGTTCTCCTAGGTAAACTTACAATTAAATACCAGAGCATCATTGGTTATCAAAAGAGACAGAATAAAGGTAGCTTTCCTTCATCTTGCTTTGTCTATTTGAAACTTCACCCAATAACCAATTAATCATTCCTCTCGTTTCTTTACTGCACAGGCTTACAATTTCAGCTTGAACTAAAGAGTTTAGTAAAAAAAAAAAAAGGCTTTTTACAAATGAAAACACATAAAAAGGATCCTAAAGCTCTACTTATAGCCTGGATAGAATTCTAATAAATATTTATAGACAGTATTTCATATTTACTAAAAATGACAACTACATAACTTTTTTATCCTCATTATAATTAAGAAAATCAATAGACAAACACTGCACAATCAGCAAACCCCGTAGCGGTCATCGTTATCCCTGCTTTACTACTGCATCCTGGCCCCTGATAGATGCACTTATTCCAAGCTCAATGCCTCACCATATAAAGAAGGGTAAAAACAGCAGTCCTGGGGGGTGTACTTTTCAGAGCAAGTTAGCAATGACCTATGC
Organism: Lithobates clamitans; assembly: GCA_037952925.1. Classification (NCBI taxonomy): domain Eukaryota; kingdom Metazoa; phylum Chordata; class Amphibia; order Anura; family Ranidae; genus Lithobates; species Lithobates clamitans. The sequence continues at coordinate 4,722,119 of JBBGZY010000271.1, forward strand.
CATACTTCTATACCAAAGGGTCCCTTTTAATTTTACCAAGAACAATTATTTTAATCAGGCTGAAATACTCACCTGCTTTTCATATCTTGAGAAATATGATGGCAATATCTTTGCAAATGAGTGTCTAGCATCTCCATTCTGCAGTGGACATAACAAGTCAGCTGCAGTCGATATTTATGGAGAACACAGAAGAAGGTGTTGGCCTTACCATAGACATGCACAGCTGTCTCTCCAAAAAACAACAACCAGGAGAGACATCTGTCAGTCTCCTGTAGCATTGGAATCTCCACTGTTTCATGTGTAATTCTGCCAAGGGACAGAAGTAGTACACAAGCAATTAGCACCCTCTCGTTGAAGAGCAGGAAAGATCTCAGTTACATAAATATTTTAGACGTGTGGTAAGAAACATTCTAGTAGACAATGAATTTTACTGGGAAAAGGTGCCACAAAAAATAATAAATAGGGCCCAGAAAAAAGCTGGTCAAAGAAATCTGTTGTAGCTTGGATGTTAGGTAATCTGATAACCAAAAGGACTTTCTTCCCTCCTTACTACAACGACGTTGACATGCTCACTTATAAGAAACAGTCTCCAGGCTTTTCCCAATGCATATCAACTGTGCCTTCTTCTATGAAACAATGTGGTCAAATGCCAGCACACATTCCTGACCCTAACTGATTAAAGTGGCCCTGTCATAATAAATTATCATTTTTCACTGATCTAGAAATTCAAAAAACAGCACCATGTTTGCTGTGTGCCCAAGAATGCTAATGTGTTACATGATTTTCATCCATGGCCACTATCTTCTTCTTTAGTAACTGATGTTGACTAAGATGAGAAATAAGTAGGCCCCTACATGAGCAGATTTCAGAGACAGCAATGCTTCCAACAAATGAGGATGGTTAAAAAAAACCCAAAAAACAAACAAACAACCAAACCAGAAGTACGTTGACGTGTTTTGCCCCTCCTCCAGGGCATCATCTACAATTTGTCTGCCCATTTTTTTTAAATTAGATTACTACATAAACACTGTCCTATCCCTCAAATATGCATGGGCCCAGAAAGATCATCCAGGGAAAGAAAAAACAACCTGGCTTAATTTAAACTCTCCACCCCACATACAATACAACTTCCATACTTCAAAGACTGGTGTAAGGCTAGCTGAATGTTACACACGTATAAAATGGTGCTGGCAGCCTCTATTATACAATACACATCCTACTGATTATTGCCATATACATCATGTGTTTGTGACATACAAATCAAAATTATATATAATAACTGTAAAGTGCTTGGTGCTTCTAAAAAAGTACAATGGTGCTCCAAAACTTTGCAAAATGTGAGGCGACTGCCCCTTCGGTGACCCCACTCACCAAAAACAATAGATTCTCAGCTTCGCAGTCTGGGATCAAAAAAGGCAGTGATCTATTTATATGGGGGTATGTAGGATGGTTCCTCAACAAACTCTTCCAAGAGGGTGCTTTACGACAGAAAGGCTATGTCACACTTCATAGATGGAAAAATAGAGAAAAAGCTCATAGTGAAATACCACTCAACATAAATTATCAAGCGCATTACAAGCGCCACTTACAGGATATTTGGCAAAGAGAGGCATCAGTAAAAAACATCTGAGTTCGCCGCTGTATGGCGTGTGTTCCACGGAGGCGGAAATTGCGTCAATGGTTAGCCTGAACTGGAAGTACGTTGACGCATTTCGCCCCTCCTCCAGGGCGTCATCTGGCTTTTTGGAATAGCCCCCTAAGGTGGTGACAACTGCCTAATGGAATATAGACATTTCTATCTACATCCATAAAGAAAGTCCTAGTAAATAGTTTTCCATTTTCTTTATATATGGTGAGATCCAAAAAATTCCAATTGATCCCAGACTGCGAAGCTGAGGGTCTATTGTTTTTGGTGAGTGGAGTCACCTCACATTTTGCAAAGTTTTGGAGCACCATTGCACTTTTATAGAAGCACCAAGCACTTTACAGATTTGTGCATATTGTATTATAAATAATTTTGTTGTATTTTGGTTTGTATGGTCACAAACACATTGATGATAACTAATATGTGTGACTGCGCTACTCCTGTATTTACACCACTCGCAGTCTTACATTCCCTTCCTATTACCGTGTCAAAGAAAATTATGTTATATCCTGAAACAATATCCCATATAATGTATCATTTGCAATACCATATATACAAATCACCAAAATAAATCAAATCAGCTGACATATAAAGTGTACATCATAAAGTCCCAAAAAAAAGTCGCAAAAAATTGCAAAATCTTCTATCAATTGCTGTGATAATATTCTTAACCTGCTCCTGTGTATCTTCTATTTTCATATGTGACTTAGTGACACACCACCACCTTTTAGATTGGCCACTCATCAGATACTTCTTAAATGATGCGCCTTTGGTTCATTCATGGGATAACCATTCTACCTTAGTAACAATCCTCACCGGCTATGCTTGAACTTCCCGATGACGCATACTATGATGCGAAACGCGTAGAGGCTACTGGGAGATTTTCTGTACCAGGTGATCGGAAACGTCCGTGGCTGGTGGGGACGCGAACGGAAATGAGGGGTGGAGTGCAAGCTGAACGCGGAGGTCACACCATTACACACAGGCGGACCATGCAATCATTCAACCCCCGTCCTTAACTGCTGGAATAGCTTAGTGCCGGCTCGGGGGCACTTTTAAATGTGAGTGTACAATTTTTCTCGGATTTTATATAATTAAAAGTTTTAAACGCACTGCGCAATGATCGTTTGTCCATATACTTTTGCATGAGGAAAATTAAAGTTCAAGCATAGCCGGTGAGGATTGTTACTAAGGTGGAGTTTTTATCCCATGAATGAACCAAAGGCGCATCATTTAAGAAGTATCTGGTGAGTGGTCAATCTAAAAGGTGGTGGTGTGTCACTAAGTCACATATGAAAATAGAAGATACACAGGAGCACGTTAAGAATATTATCACAGCAATTGATAGAAGATTTTGCAATTTTTTGCGACTTTTTTTTGGACTTTATGATGTACACTTTATATGTCAGCTGATTTGATTTATTTTGGTGATTTGTATATATGGTATTGCAAATGATACATTATATGGGATATTGTTTCAGGATATAACATAATTTTCTTTGACACGGTAATAGGAAGGGAATGTAAGACTGAGAGTGGTGTAAATACAGGAGTAGCGCATTCACACATATTAGTTATCATTCTCAGCCCATTCTAATGAATGGTTTTCTTGAATGCAGCAACTCTGACAAGGTGTATAGGGGTAATTGAGTGAATAGTTTTGCGCCGGTGACACATACACATTTACAAACACATTGATGTATATGGCACTAATCACTAGGATGTGTATTGAAAAATATAGGCTGCCAGCGCTGTTTTATACTTTCTATCACTTTTAAGGTTGTAGCACTTTTGCACAGTGGCTGCAGTCTTATTTTCATTTTCATTTTGATTTAGTACTTCAGCGTGAGTTTTGAATAGATTTATTGAATGTTACATAAATTTGTGACAAAAGGCAAACAGTCCAATGAAAACAGAAAACAATCCTCCATCTCCGGGAATTCTCTTAAACACGCATACAAGTAAAAATAATGAATGATCTTGACTTCCCAATCTGACACTGTATTGACTGTTTAATATTCAGTTAAGCAGCGTTTTGTTTTCTTTTCACCTACCTGATTGACGTGATTCAATTTATCAATGATCTGGTTAATTACGGGTTCAGTACTCCTGGCTTTCCCTTCTTGGTTGCTTGTTTGAACCTTTAAGCCATTTTTCACTGTGTAAGGATTGAACCTGAAAGAATATTGACAGATCACAAAGATGTTAGGATTGATCCGCTTAATGCTGCCAGCTCAGGAAATTCCACAGGCAAGGTTAAAGGAAAAAAAACAACACTCCTGTAACATTAGAATCTCCACTGTTTCTCCACTTTTATGCCACTTTTGTGTCAAATTTTAAAATCTGTACCATAGAAATTCCAAGGCATTAACACATGCATGCACAGTCTGACCAAGCCCAGGTATCTGTGTCTACCGCCACATCTCTAAGCATTAACTGTCACTGCTGCTGCTTGTTTGCAGTTAAGCTCCTAGGGGGCCGGGATGAGGCTTCTGCAATCACTTCAAGCCTTTGCTTGTAAGGAGGAAAACAACAGTTGTCAGGCAAGGTTTTCTAGCCTGTCTGATTACTATTTCTTCTGTAACGTCTCAGCTGAGCATGTTGTAGCAAAGACAAAGTGTCTCAAAATGGCCAGATAACAATAATGCACCATTCCTGTGCTACCAAAGGTTAATGGTTATATGTTGTTAGTGCCCAAGGAGTGTACCATGCTCACTCACCTCCCGATGGGTGAACACAAATGTGGAATGTAATGAGAAAAGCATGGAGACTATAGGAAACATAATGTTTTGTACCTAACTTTAAAAAAAAACTATATGCAGCATCTTTAAAAACTATAGACTTTATTTTCTCACTATTACATCGGAGCAGCCCATGTGACTATCGAGTCACACATGTGAGCATATACACAGCGGTAAATGACAGACCACTCCCTTCCTCCTTCATGCCTAATAACCAGCTAAACACAACTGGGGGGATATTACATCTTGATTGATGGAGGCTTCACCCCCTGTTATTCTATGACACCATGTTATTGCCAAAAAATAATAAAGATTTGATTTCAAATACCGTTTATATTTGTATGGCAATTTAACCACTTCCGGACCGCCGCACGCCGATGCACGTCCAAAGTTTGTCAGCGGATATCGTTGTTATGGCAGCAGCTAGCTGCCATAACCCTGGTATCCCCGTTTTTGTGCAGCGGCCGGCTTTCTGATAAAAGTGGCCCCCTCCCGCCACGATCCGGTGCCCTCCGCCTCTTACCGGAGCCGTCGGAAGCAGGGGAGGCGATCGCGTCAGTCTCCCTTCTGTGACGAGTGAGGCTAAGATGGCGCCCACTCGTCTCCATGACACTGCTGGGCGGAAGCGACGTCAAAGCGTCACTTCTGCCCACGCCTCCTAAAGGAATATTTTCTTCAATGTCATTTTTTTAAATTACTTTTTTTTTTTTATTGCATTTTAGTGTAAATATGAGATCTGAGGTCTTTTTGACCCCAGATCTCATATTTAAGAGGTCCTGTCATGCTTTTTTCTATTACAAGGAATGTTTACATTCCTTATAATAGGAATAAAAGTGACACAATTTTTTTCTTTTGTAAAACAGTGTAAAAATAAATAAAATAATGTAAAATAAATAATAATAAAAAAAATAAAAATTAAAAACCCCGTCCCGACGAGCTCACATGCAGAAGCGAACGCATATGCGAGTAGCGCCCGCATATGAAAACGGTAGTCAAACCACACATGTGAGGTATCGACGCGACCGGTAGAGCGAGAGCAATAATTCTAGCCCTAGACCTTCTCTGTAACACAAAACATGCAACCTGTAGAATTTTTTAAACGTTGCCGATGGAGATTTTCGAGGGTAAAAGTTTGACGCCATTCAACGAGCGGGCGCAATTTTGAAACGTGACATATTGGGTATCAATTTACTTGGCGTAACATTATATTTCACAATATAAAAAAAATTGGGCTAACTTTACTGTTGTCTTATTTTTTTATTAAAAAAAGTGAACTTTTTCCAAAAAAAGTGCGCTTATAAGACTGCTGCGCAAATACAGTGCAAAAAAAAGTATTGCAACGACCGCCATTTCATTCTCTAGGGTCTTAGAAAAAACTAGCAAAAAAAACTGTTTTAAACACCTAAAATCCAAAACGAGGCTGGTCCTTAAGTGGTTAAAACAGTTTATAGATATTTATTATTTTTACTCTGTATACCAAAGGCTGTTTTTATTTTACTTTGAACATGTGACGATAAACAGCGGACTAGAAGCTCCTCCTGCTTATGTTCCCTGCAGACAGGCTGGGAAAGAGCTGGGTCATATGACAGCACTATATTGATTAGGAAAAAGGTACTTAGATTTTTTCTTTAAACACTTCAATACCAGGCACTTAGACACCTTCCCGCCCAGGCCAATTTTCAGCTTTCAGCGCTGTTGCAATTTGAATGTCATGCTACACTGTACCCAAACAATTTGCTCAATTTGTTCCCACAAATAGAGCTTTCTTTTGGTGGTATTTGATCACCTCTGCGTTTCTTATTTTTTGCGCAACAAATAAAAAAAGACCGAAAATGTCAAAAAAAAACAAAAAACAAGTTTTTCTTTGTTTCTGTTAAAATTTTTTGTAAATAAGTACGTTTTCTTCTTCAATGGCGGGCACTGATATGGCTGCACTGATGGGCACTGATACGGCGGCACTGATGGGCACCGATGAGGTGGCACCAATGAGGTGGCACCAATGAGGTGGCACTGATGGGCACTGATAGGTGGCACTGATGGGCACTGATAGGTGGCACTGGTATGCGGCACTGATGGGCACTCATAGGTGGCACTGATGGGCACTCATAGGCGGCATTGATTGGTACATATGGGTGGCACTGATGGGTACTTATGGGTGGCACTGATGGGTGGCACTGATGGGCACTGATAGGTGGCACCAATGGGCAATGACAGGTGGCACTGAACACACTGATTGGTGGCAATGATAAAACATATTGGGGGCATTGCTGGGCAGATCTGGAACATAGTGGTGCCAATCAGTGCCCATTTGTGGGCACTGATTGGCACAGATTGGGCACATTGGGCACATGTGGATGACCATGGGGTACATACCTGGCCATCCACATGTTGCCCCTTCCCTGGTGGTCTTAGTGGCAATCTCTGGTGGTCCAGTGTAGTGATCTGAGGGGGGGCTGCGCTGATAAACAATCAGCGCAGACCCCCCCTGTCAGGACAGCAGGCGATCGGCTCTCCTCTACTCGCGTCTGTTAGACGCGAGTGAGGAAAAGCCGATCAACGGCTCTTCCTATTGACAGCGTGATCAGCCATGATTGGACACGGCTGATCACGTGGTAAAGAGCCTCCGCCGGAGGCTCTTTACCAAGATCGGTGGAGCGTTGTGTCAGGCTGACACACCGCTCCACCGATCGCCGCCGTGTGCGCCCCCGCGGGCGCGCGGCGGCATGTTATCCTGCTGGACGTCATATGACGCCCAGTCAGGATAACGGAACCACTTCCCGGATGTCAATCTGCTATAGGGCGGGCGGGAAATGGTTAATATATACAGTGCCATCATTCACATACAGATAGAGAAGAGATAATGTTCTGTGAGGTCTCAGCAGTGGCAAAGCAGGGACCTGGAAGTTTTCTGGAACTGACTGCAGGACTTCACCAAAAGGATCTGGTTGAGAGAAGAACTGACTCACTCACTGGGTTGTGTCTAGAGAAGGCTAGAAGGTGGTAGCTATCCTGGGGACTTGTGAGTGCGTAATGGACCTGAATCACTGTTCATTTTTATGTCAAATTTCGACTTCAGTTAGCCTTTTGACTAAAAGCCCATTTTAGTTTTATTCCTATTTTAGTCATCGAAATTGTTTTAGTCGTTCTTTAGTTGACTAAAATTTCCAGTACATTTTAGTCGATTAAAATCTCCAGTACACCCACCTAAACTTCTTTTCCTTTGAGCTCCGTCTGACTCTATAGGCAAGCTGTATTGGCTGAGAAATGGAGACTGCGTGCTTCCACAGAGTTCTGCAAACCACAGAAGAGGAACTCCTCCTTCGTATTTGTGTCTATCTGGATGTGACATGGTGAGTGTTTCCCCTCCCAGCAAGGCAGCAATGCTTAGCATTGTTTAAAATAACAGCCTCCCCAGACCAGTCCATTTCTCTGCCCTGCACACACCCTCACTCACATTTACTTCCCTCCCCATCACCACTTGCAGGTCACCTCGCCATCCCTAAAGTATAATGCACCCTGCCCTGTGCACTTCCTGACTTTTTTTTTTTTAAGTTGCACTTCTGTTTGTCAAAAAGCAAAATTTTGGTTTCATTTATAAAGACACTAAATATTAACAGTAATTCTGTGTCTGTAGTGCATGTTCCCTAATACCAAAAATGATAATATTAGATTTTTACTCCAGGATTATAGAACGAGTTTGGAAATTCTAGAGAAATGCTTAAATAATGCATTACAATTTAACTAAATCCAATAGATTTTATTTTTTTAACTAGTACTAGATTTTAAAAAATGAAATTAAAATTGGAATTGATTTGTCATAATTTTCATCAATTGACTTAATTCTAATTTTTATTTTTGGTTTTATAATTATAAGTCAGCTACTGCACCTACAGGACTCTAATGAGGAGATTGTAGGGTCTGCATTCTTTTATGCCTGGTTCACACCTATGCCTTTTTTAGTGCCTTTTCAGTTTTGCATTAACACACTACAGTCCATTTAACATGGTTTCCTATGGATGTAGTCACATCTCTGCATTTTATGGAAAAGACCAGGGATTTTTTTCTGGTTTTTGGTTCTATAGACTTCAATGGATCAAAAATGTGTATTGAAAAATGCAACATGCAACTTGAATATGCAAACTGCAACCTGCATAGGTGTGAGTCAGGCCTAAGACGTGATTTCCCTTTGGGAGTATCACACCAAAAATTACATTTTTGTTGCAGGGAATGCTCAAAATTCCGATTTGTATCTTAGTGCAGATTTCTGGGAAAATCAGTAAGCCAATCACTCAAGCAAGAAATTACATTTCTAGGGGGTGTTCTGTACACTCTCTGTGTACAGAAAGCATCCAGGTCGCCATATTGCATTACATTTTACATAAAATGATAGAGCTGGAGATTGAAAAGGAAAGGTCATTTTTAATAACATTCAATTACAATATTACTTGTATCTCAATTGTATAAACGATAGTTTTTTTTTATTTGCTATTTTTTTTCCCATGAAAGCGGAGTTACCCTTTAATGTACCCGTTCATGAACATGCATGCATTAGTTACAAATATAAACAACAGATTCCTTTCAAACATACATTAAGGCAAAACCAATATAATTTACTATTCAATATAAATCGAGAGAAAATGTTACCTTTTGAGATAATTCACTGATGGATATAATTTGAGCAGAAATGGTAACTTTAGAGGCGTATCATTTACTTACAAACTATACAGTGAACATCCACTACACACAGGGAACAGGGGCAATTTTTTTTTTAATCTGAATCTTTTGCAAATTAAGCAAGCACCTTGCCCTAGGTTATCTCTACCCTAAGCCAACTGAGACCTCTCCATTCCATAACTTATTGTCCCTCCTCCTTCAATTCACTCACACAAGCATACTGAGTTACTCTTTTATGTTTTACACTCAGCATCTTTGAGATGTTTCAAGTTCCTTCTGAGAAGGTTATTCCTCACCCTAACTTCTGTTGCATGAAAAGTGCATCAGTCTTTGCAAACCTTCCAGGACAATGAATTGTTCTAAGAGTGCCACCCAGTGGCACTGGTCAGTAGTAGCAGAGATTAAAGATTCTATTTAGAACATCATACAGTATATGTGAATTTTTTTTTTTTTTTTACCGCTTATGCACCATTCCCATTTAATCTAAGTCATATAGATTTTTCAGTACTATTATTTGAAGCTTCAGCTCCCATTTCTTTGTAACACAATCTTGTTTAAAAATCGAAACAGTCATTTATCAGGATTCATTACTGCATTTAAACAAATGAGGTAATTGATTATCATGGAAATTGTGAAGGGGCATTCCATTATTACAAGGTCCTAATTTCTCCTGTTGCTGTCATGACACTACTGTTGTAAAAATCCTTTATTCATGTAGATGGCAAATTATCTGTAAATGCATTATTGTGCATGCATATATGCTTACCGTATGTGAGTATGCGAGGGTGCTAGAGTTTGCGCAGGTGCATTCATATAAGTACCAGGGAGTGTAAATGTGTAGATGCATGCATGCTTTTGTGCATGTGTGAGGGTGCTAGTGTCTGCATCAGCGCGTGTGTGTGCGTGCGCAAGTGTACTTGTGCGCATGTGTAAGAATGCTAGTGTTCGTGAAGGTGTGAGCATGTATGCAAGAAAAGGAGTCTTTTATATGTGTGGATCTGTGCACATACATGCATACATGCAGGTATGCTTGCATGAATATCTAACAAAAAGCACTTCTATTTCAATATGTTTATTGCTCTAAACAAGTTACACAAATCAAACAATCCACATTGTGTGTAAAAGAGAAAAACAGGAGAAATAATGTAATCAACATTTTGTCAATTACAATACTGTAATTGACAAGTGTCCTATAAACACAATGCAAGAAGGAGTAAAGATATGGCGTCATTATTATAGCACACCCTGGGCCAATAAGGAAGAAATCAAAGCCAGCACAAAAGATTTTAATGCTATATACACCACATGCGTATGGACAAGATAGACCAAAGAGTCTACAGGCAAATGGCTGCTCATAGAGAGAATGAAAAGAAAAGGAGGAAAAGTAGCAGAAAAAAAAGGTAGCACCCATACTAGAGGAAAGAGAGAGACATGGGGTAGAGGGTAGGAAGAGAGGCCTGGCACATAATAAAGGGGCAGTAATAAAAGCAAGGGGGTCATAGGTCACAAAACGAGGTTAGAATGATGGGGCAATCCAAGAGTCCCAGATCTCACTACTATTTTTGTGGTTGTTGGTAAGGGTACTAGTCAATTGTTAATTGGTGTAAAGACCATCCAGCCTTGCAAATGTTAATGTGAAAGCAAAGAGTATATAATGTGCCAATTTACATTGAGTTTTAGTGGGGGCGTGGCTTGGCAGCGGATGTAGTCAGTCGCACGTCTTGTGAGCTCCGCCGAAAATCCGCTTTAACATCCTGCAAATCACTGCTGACCACCCGAATTTTGTACCAGATTGTTCCCCTGTGAACCTGTCACGCTCGCCTAGCTACAGCGGTACTTCCATATGGCTTCAAAGCTACCTAAACGCGGCTCCACGGCCCGTTCTACTCCGGACCACGAGGCCCAAGATGGCGGCGTGGCTTTAAAGATGGCTGCAGTGAAACACAGGGAAGCCGTGCAGAGGCTGTTCTCCCAGAATGATGTGTGGGACTTACCGGAGGTGCCTGGAAACGGAGCTGAGAGTCACAGTGGCTCACAATCGGAGGCAGATGATACTGTACCCCTTGAGGACCCGCATGCTGCGCTGCTGCCCTGGGACACAGTGAGTAATTTACCCATGCCCCAAGGCTCACACAAGGCCCAATCCTCTGGCTCGGCTGAGCAGGAACCCACACTGAGAGATATCTTCTCCGCGGTCACCTCCTGTAATCTCTCTATCACTGCGCTGGCCACGGAAGTTAAAGGGATGAAAGCTGAGATGTCTTTCATGCGTCAGGATATGCAGAAATTAAGGTATCGGACTTCTGCCATTGAAGGGCGTATTAGCACCATAGAGGATGAATGGGCCCCCAATGCAGAGAGAATCACATGCACAGCAGCTAATGGTGGCTAAACACGCCGCAAAACTTGATGATTTAGAAAATAGGCTTCGCAGAAATAACGTTAGAGCTATTGGCATCCCTGAAAAAATGGAGGGGAGAAATCTGGTCGATTTCATTGAAAAATGGCTACTGGAAAAGTTTGGGAAGGACTCATTTTCTCTTATGTTCGCAGTGGAACAGGCACACAGAGTCCCTTCCAGGCCCTTGCCTCCGGGTAATCCCCCTAGAGCTTTCCTCTTCAAAATGCTCCACTACAGAGACAGAGACATTATTTTGTCAAAGGCACGTACCCTGGGGGATGCCCTGGTGATCGATAACTCAAAAATATCCTTGTTCCCAGACTTTTCAGCTGAAGTGCAAAAGCAGCGGGCCCAGTTTAACGATGTCAAAAAGAGACTCCGCTCCCTGGAATTACAATACTCCATGCTCTACCCAGCCCGTCTACGTGTTGTGGCCAGAGATGAAGTACATTTCTTTGAGAAACCTGCAATGGTAATGCAATGGCTGGATAGAGAGGAAAGATCCCTGCGGGAAGATTTGGGCAGACGGCACAGAAACACTTGAATGTCATAGTTTTTCTATTCATGTAATAATGGTACAACTATTATCTATACACAATCGGTTTGGTCACAAGCTTGTAAAACTCCTTTCAAGGCGGAGGACTATGTTCACAAAACGTGTCAGTTCTGTTCACGTTAATGCACGCAATACGAGGCCTGTTGCCTATTGGCTCTTCAATAGGCAACAGTAAGCAATAAACAAATCAACATACAGAGTACAGCAGTCAGGGTGAGCACCACATTCACATCAGAGTCCTTCCTTACCTCAAAGTCCCTGACATTCCCCTATACATCAGAGTCCCCCATTACATCTGTGTCTCCAAAGTCCCACTTTACATCAGTGACCACAGAGGGCCACCTTACAGCAGAGTATCGCAGCTTACATCAGAGCCTGGCAGAGTGCCCCCTTAGATATACCTTCACCACTGGCGCATGGATGGTGTGAAAAGGCTTTAAAAATAATCCCCTTGTCTCTGGCTCTGAACTGTGCAGTTGCAGAGCCACACAATTAGTGAATTGCCAGGTTCAGCCCAAACTGGTGGGGCGTGTGAATATAAGCCATGCCCGATAAGCACCATGATGTCATTGTGCAGGCGCACACCTGGATCTGCCCTGGTGCCTGATCTGAGGACAAGCCCAGCAGTTCTAATAGGCTGGCTCAGGTGTGCAGTTCAGAGCTGAAAAAGGTATTTTTTACAGGCACTTTTCTCCAGTCCACAGACATGCCTATTTTTCTACATACCATTTGTAAATATACAGATGAATGGCAACACAGGGCTGGGGTGTACACACGCTGCCACTGTGACATTTTGTTTCCTGTCTGTAGCAGAAATGATACCCTCAGTAGATTTCTGTGGGCACAGCGCCTGCTAACTGCGTCCCATTTAAGTTAATGGCGCTGCTCTGCAGGCACCCCACAACTGCATGCAATGCACGCTTTTGCGGTATACTAGTGTGGGGTTCTAGAGGTTAAAACCGGTGGTGAGGAGTAATACAACACCTCCTCACTGCCTGCGAAATGCTCTCTGAAGAGCGATCTGAACGCAGATTGCTCTTCAGAGACCAAAATTTATGTAAACAAGCCCCCAAAGGGATGCTAAGGCTGGGCGGGAAGGGGTTAAAACAGAGGAATCACAAACTTGTGAGTAAAAAACCCATCAGTTACTCTAACTAGTAGATTGTCAGCCATCTCCCGAGTACTAAGTTGTCCCCGAGTGCTAACTGGACATGAACAGACTGTGAGTGTGTGTGTGTGAGCGTGTGTGTGTGTGGGGGGGAGATGGGAGGGAGAGTTCAGTCATAGTGCAGAGCTCCCCCACCCACCCCTGGTTGGTCTTGTGGCTCAGGCAGAGGAATCAGTCTTGCAGCCACCATGTAGTTTCCGGCTGCAGTGCTTCAATTTTCCCACCCGCACATCTTCTCTGGCACAGCACTGGTCGGGAGTAGGAATGTGGGCAGGACTGACATAAGGAGAGGGGCAGGAGGAAGCAGTGCACATCGATCTCTCTCTCCTCTCCTGTCCGGGTGGGTGAGTGTGCTGGCTGGGGTCTGTCAGAGACTCTCAGCCTTGAGAGATGTAACTAGCCAGTGCAGACAGCTTCTCCCAATGGACAATGTCCATGGGTTGCCTAGGGGAAACACAACTGAAATCTGGGGGGGTGCAGCTCACCCTAGAACCTCCCTAAATCTGGCCATGCCCAGGAATGGGGGCAAGTACCTGCACTTCTCTAAATTGTGTCTCCAAACCCTGACAGAGTTGAAAGAATCTATTGAGAAAGTTGCAGGGTAGTTCAAACTTCTCTTGCAGTTGTGTAAAACTGTACACAGTGCCCTCATGGTTTACATCTGATAAAGTTACAATAACATACGAATGTCATAGCACAGACTCAGGGACAGTACAAAGTTGATCAACAATTTAGTTATCCCATAAAAACAAACTATCTGGAGGATCCCAAAAGGACACCAGTGATCTATTTCAAAATACTGTTGCTTATGAGCAGTGATGAGCTCAGGTGTGTTCGGACACGTGTCTAGGCCCACCCAAGGTGAACTAACACCATACACCCTCCTCACATCCCTTCCCGGTCCCCACTGTACCTACCACCTTCTTGGGATGAGAGGACAGTGCCCCTGTAGCTGACGAAGAGGTCCGGGGATTTGAAAACCCTGCTCTTCTTCTTTTTGCCGCAGAAACATTTTGATTGGTCAAAGCCTGCAAAGTGCAATGTTGATCCATTCCAAAAGCACTGCAGAAAAAAGACAGACAAGCAGGGATTTCAAATCCCCGGACCACTACACTGGCTAAATGGGCACTGACAACCCATCACCCACAGAGGTAAGCACATTGGGGACCTAAGGGAAGGTGTACAATGTTAGGTTACCTTTTCATTTGGGAATAGGGGGGTAAAAGTACTCACGCCAATGTTGGGAGTTAATATTGCTTCCACTGACCAATGTTGAGTGTTATTATTGCAGCCACTGACACCAATGCTGGAGGTTATTAGTGCAGCCACTGACACCAATGCTGAGGTTATCATTGCATTCACGGATACCAATGCTGGGGGTTATTACGCCAGTTCAGGGGATTATTATTTCATCAACTGACACCAATGCTGGGGGTTATTATGATGTCCACTGACACCATTGCTGAGGGTTAAAGTTGCATCCACTGACAGCAATGTTCGGGATTAATATATTGTCTACTGACACCAACATTGGGGGTTATTATTGCGTCCACTAACACCAATGTTGAGGGTTATTTTTGCACTCACTGACACCAATGTTGGGGGTCATTATTGTGTCCACTCACACTAATGCTGGGGGTTATTATTCTGTTCACTAACACCAATGTTGGGGGATATTAATGCATCTGATACCAATGTTTGGGGTTATTATTGCACTAATTGACATCAATGTTGGGGGTTAATGTGTCCCCTGACACCAATGATGATGGTTTATAATGTTCACCGACACTAATGCTGGCGGTTATTGTACTCTGACTTCTTCAGTGTGCATTACAACATGCTGCAAAATGCAGTAGAACTGACATTTTTGTGCATTGAGGTTTTTATTTGTACATCACATATCTTTACCACTACATACATACTATTATCACTACTATGTACTATTATAAACATATAAAAAAAGGTGTATATCCTAGAACCCTATCATATCAACCAAGTAAATAATATTTATTCCCCAAAGAGGAGGAAAGTGACATCATGAGAGGCGGAGGCGGAGCCCCCCCCCCACCCCATCTAAAAAAAAAAGGGATAAAGATATAATTTTCATGTTAAAGTGATTGTAAAGTCTATTTTTTTTCTATAAGCTTGCTATGGGGGAACCCGAGCCGAGTCACAGCTCCTTGTGTCCATTCAGACACAGAGCCGTGACCAGGCCCCACCCCATCTCTCTCCTGATTGGCTAGCTTACTGATTGATAGCAGCGGTAGCCAATGGTGCTGCTGCTGTGTCTCAGCCAATCAGGAGGGAGAGTCTCAGACTGCCGAGACACTTGTGGACATCACTGGAAAAAGATGGGGCTCAGGTGAGTATTAGGGGGGGCTGCTGCAGACAGAAGGCTTTTTATCTAAATGCATAGAATGCATTAGGAAAAAAAAAAAATCCAACTTTAAAACCCCTTCAATCACTACTGCTCTAGGACTTATTCTCAGGCTACTGCTACTGGCCCCTTCCAAACATCCCCCCCCCCCCCCACTACTATGATGGGTTACATCACTGTCAAATAGCATTGTTACTAACACCAGTGCTGGGACAAGGGCCTCCAGCACCCAGGAGAAGGATGCCAAACTGCACCCTCCTCCCTTCCCTTAGGGTCAGGGGTTAGAGTCCGGCCCCCCCCATCCCCGCAATAAACTATTGCGTCCAGGGCAGCTGACCCTCCTGCCCGCCCCTTGTCCCGGCCCTGACTAACACTGTGCAATGTTTAAAATCCCTGCTAAATCCCCAAGTATCAATGAGAAATAAACAAATAAACAAATATTTAGGGATTGAGCAGCAGGATTTTTTTTTATTTCTTTGTGTGGGAACACTTTTGAGTGTCTTTGGCCACATTAGCTTTTCATCTTTTCCTTTTCTGGCAGCACATAAGAATCCTCCTTATACACACTGTGCAATGTTACTGTTATGCAGAACTGTGTTTTTGGCACAAGATGGCAGTGTCCTGCAGCTTAGTTAACACACAACTCATACAGTTGCTGGGAACTCTGGGACTTGTATGCTGTAAGCAGGATTCTTTCGTCCAGATCAGCTGGAGCAGAACTACACCGCCCATGAGGACTTGCAAAGGGGCCAGAGCATTTTAACCACTTCTGCCCTGGAAGGTTTTACCCCCTTAATGACCAGGCCGTTTTTAGTTATATGGCACTGCGTCGCTTTAACTGACATTTGCGCGGGCGTGCGACACTGTACCCAAACAAAATTGATGTCTGTTTTTTCCCACAAATAGAGCTTTCTTTTGCTGGTATTTGATCACATCTGCGGTTTTTATTTTTTGCTCT
Source organism: Lithobates clamitans (assembly GCA_037952925.1). NCBI lineage: Eukaryota > Metazoa > Chordata > Amphibia > Anura > Ranidae > Lithobates > Lithobates clamitans. The sequence goes on from JBBGZY010000271.1 coordinate 4,738,639, forward strand.
ATAAACAAAAAAAGATCGACAATTTTGAAAAAAAAAAAAACAAAACACAATATTTTTTACTTTCTGCTATGATACATATCCAAAAAAAATATAAAAAAACAAAAATGTATTCATCAGTTTAGGTCAATATGTATTCTCCTACATGTTTTTGGTAAAAAAATGTTTGCAATAAGCATATATTGATTGATTTGCGCAAAAGTTATAGTGTCTACAAAATAGGTGATAGAAATATAGACTTTTTTTTTTATTATTGTTTTTACTGGCACTGTCGGCGATCTTTGATTTTTGGGGACCAGTGACATTATTACATAGATCAGTGCTATAAAACTGCACTGATCAATGTATAAATGACAATGGCAGGGAAGTGGTTAACACTAAGGGGGCAATTAAGGGGTTAACTGTGTTCCCTTGGTGTGTCCTAACTGTGTGGGGGCTGGGCTGCCTGGGACAACAAAGAGATCGCTGTTTCTGATCACTAGGAACAGCAGATCATAGAGTTGTCCCCTGACAGAACGGGGATCCGCCTTGTCTACATTGGCAGAGCCTCGTTCTGCCTCCCCTCACAGTGATCGTGGGTGGCCGACAAACATCAAATTAATGGGACCCATTAGCATGCTCCCGCAGGATAGCCGACCTGCCGCCGTATATATACAGTGGCTGGTCGGCAAGTGGTTAAAAGGGAAAAACCTGGGAACACCAAAGTAGATGGGAGAGACTGCATTAAAGACTGAACATGAGAGAGAGAACAGAGTGGATTCACATAGGCCCAGGGCGGATTGGGCTGAGTCGGGAAGTCGCAAAAGCCCCCAGAGTAGCTGATCATCCTGAGAAGACAGGTAGCAGAACCTGGGGGCAGATGGACCGGGACATCACCACCTTTACAGCGCAAGGAGGACAAAGGGGGCTTCCTGCCACACAGAAGGCCATCGCTTTGACCAAATGCTCTGTGGAACTGGGTGAGAAGGTTCCCACACAATGTTGCCATTGCACTCAAGCCTGTTGTTTGCAACCAATTGCTAGAGTCTAGAACAGTTTACAGTACAGGCCTATCTTTAGGAACAGACAATATAACCCAGTGATGGTGAACCTTGGCACCCCAGATGTTTTGGAACTACATTTCCCATGATGCTCATGCAGTGGCATCTCCAGTGGCTTTCATATTTAGGGGGGGCACATGGGGGACAGGGTCAAAAGTAGGGGGGCAACTATAAAATGCAATTATATATATATCCTGGGGCCCTTTAGTACGATACCACAACGGGCCCTTTCACATGTTCTGTAGTGAGCTCCCTTCCTACTGTATTGGGGCCCCCCAGGCTGGCAGAAAACAAGAGATATATGTCACCAGCATACCAAGAAAATATAAGGGTCCAAAGCAGTGGGAGAACTATCAGGGTTGCAAAGTTTGTCTTGCCACCGGGCCCTGGTGTTCTGCCACTGTGGGGTTCCCCAGCCTCCTCCTGCTGTCCTGCCCCTGCTATTGATAGCGCTGGTCTGGCATCTCTTGGAATTTACAGGCTGGTTCTCCTGTCCTAAGGAGGGGAGAAATGAGTCTGTTTTTTCAGTAACTGAGAGTCCTGGTGGAGTCCTTCCTGCAACTCGCCCTTCTCCCTGCCAATGAGGATGCAGGGGAAGGAGCAGATCGGGCAGCGGTGGTTGTGTGAGCGCTCGCATTATGCAGTGTCAGCGAGCAGAGGGAGGGGGGAGGAATCACACGCAGGAGCTGACTGGGGACGCTCTCCCCCTCAACACAGACTGTGTTACTCCAGCGGCGGCCCAAGTAAGATGCGGCGCATCCGCTACGAATGCAAACAAAAAGACATTGCCTTTCTGTAAAAAATAAAAAATTTTTTTTTTTTTTGGGGGGGGGGGGCACATGGTGGGGCACAGGATAATGTTGGGGGGGTCAGGGCCCCCTCTGCCCCCCCCTAGGGACGCCATTGTGCTCATGCACTCAGCAGTGTAGTTGAGTATCATGGGAAATGTAGCTCCAAAACATCTGGGGTGCCAAGGTTCGCCATCACTGCTATAAACCATCTAGTGCTGCAGGCCAACCTTACTGCCTTTATCAACACTGCTTGCAGGATATCAAGATTCAAATATTTGCTTCCCTGGTAGGCAGAAAATATGTGCGCACCCCACTTCAGACTTGAGCAATCCAAGGAAGAAATTAGTTGGTTTCCATTTAAAGGGACACACTCCAGCCGGAATCTGTTTCCCCTTCTTTTCCTTTAAAGCAATTTCTGTGACCATCTGACATCTCTAAAGTATTATTTAAACTGACATCCTTAAAGTGATAATCTGACATCCCTAAAGAGACTCTTTGCCTTACCAGTTGACATTAAAAGGGAACTCCATTTGCCATTTTACCATCCTTTGGGCAGTTCAGTTTTCTTCAGAGACTATATCTCTATTGTGCACCAACTTAAGGGCTGCAACTAGCCAGCAGAAGAGTTCTTCATGTGCTTGGGGTATCTGCTAAAAAGTTTACTTACCTAAATTCCTTGGGTTAAGCTCTGAGTTTGATCTTCTTCCTCCTCATGTCTTTTGCTCATTTGGGGAAATGGGAGCTCACGTTTAAATCTTCAATCCTGCAGCATGGCTGGGAGTGGCTTAAAGTGATACTGTATGGTGTTATATTGTGTTTTTTTTTCTGTTGGTTTTTTGCCAATTGAAACACTCAGCCAATTGTTCTTCTTTGCCTGTTTTGCTATTTCCTTGACACTAATACAAGTTAAACATTTGTCTCATCAGTGTGTTCATGTTTTTCCTTTGTGTGACAGCCAGGGAGTTACCTGGCCAAGGTATTTTGGTGGTGTCAGCAGAGGCAATACTCTACTCAGGGCTCAGTAGTGAACAGGGTACACAAAATACTCAGCCGCTTCCAAGGGGGTAGCGCTTTATGTAGAATGCAAGGGGTTATGACTGTAGGAGAAGGGCTGTAGAGGCCACAGTAGGTATGTGTGCAGGGATTTAAAGTGCAGGCACATAGGTAGATCATAAAAACAAAGGTCATAAAAACTCTCTCCAGCCACAGGAACAAAATGCACCCCCATAGAAATTACTGAAGAGAACTAAGGTCATCCCATACAAGAAAATAAAGTAATGAGTTTCATTGTAATAATCAAGATCAGCAAGTGATAGTGAAAATTTCTCTTTTCAGCAGTATGAAATATACATTTTACAGAACATATTTCACAACAAACGGTTTTCTGACTTCTGTTTAAATCACTGGGTATCCGAGAATTTGTCATTGTTCATCAAGAACATACAGCAAGATATGACCCAAGCATCTCTGACCTTACTGTGAACATATGCGTTTCTCTTTCATGTGGAGAGGACCAGCAAATATTTACCATGTGTTGGGCTTTTTTTTCTCTTCTTTCACCCACATATGCCATGATGCTAGCTGGCTCTGGTGTGTACAAGAACATATGGAGAGTGCCCAGCCCTGACTTAAGATCATAATACAAGTCTCTGGGGTTTCAAAAGAACACAGATCTCTGCAACAGTGTAAGAGCATATCGTCAGCTCGTGTAATCAGAGATCACAAACTCTGTAGATATTTAGTATTCTCCTTAAAGGAAACCCTTATAAAGAGTAAAAGAATCCAAGAAGACTCCAAGTGTCAAATGATAAAGAATTTGCATGGCTCTGTAATATGCCATTTGATTTCTTTATTAAGGCAGCTGCTGTGCACGAAAAGAATGCATGAGCAAAAAAATATGTATATCAGACTGCTAAAAAAAGTTATCCTGATCAGCAAAATAATATATTTGTTATAGAGAATGGTAACTTCATATCATGCTGTTACAATATAAACATGACCAAAATAGGCATACTTTAGGGTATAGGTTTTTGAAAGAGGAAATCTGGCCTAAAGAAAATAAGAATATTGCTTTTAAGTTGATCATGGGGCTCCAGAAGAGGCTACTCAACTGTGTCATCAGTCTGAGGAGACTGTAAGGGACCTGCTAGAGTCACAGACGTGCCCGAGGCTGCAGATCCTTCACGGTCACCTCATGATGACCTCACAATTGAAACTTCCCTTCTGGATAGAAGATATGGCTCTCATAAGGTCAGATATTATTTATTTAGGAGAAATGTATCATTGGATAAAAAAAGTAGTAGTAGCATTAACACTACATGTCTCGATTCGAAATAACCAGCATTTACATGCATTATCTGAAATGTAGTTTGAGCAGGTGGAGATGAAATGTTTAACATGTCTGACTGGCCCAGTACTATAGCACTATTTTAGAAGATGCATTTTCCTCTGTCCTATTATTTTCTTTTTGGAGTTCCAGCTTTCTCAGAATAAAAAGATCAGTATCTTAAAGTGAACCCGTAAAAAAAAAAAAAAAACTTTCCAAGAGCAGGAACAATTATTTGTGGTCTTCTGTATGCCTGAGGTGTATGTATGAACCTGGGCAATTTCTTTTAGAGCTTTAAAACGGAACTCTGGCATGTTCTCAACTGTCCTATAAGGCAATGCCATCTTTTTTATTAAAATGTCCCTCTATGGAGCAAACACAAAACAAACAAGTGAACCACCACTAGCTAGAAAATACTGGAATTGCTAAAGTTAAACGCAACAAAAAACAAAATATGGCATTTTAAAGGTGCTGATAACAAAAATAATCTTCTCAATTCCCTGCACTATAAGCCTGAGCAGGTGGAGGGGCCAATATGTTAGCACATTCATGTTTGGTATGTCTGAGTCCTATGTGGAAACTGCTTAATGCACAGATATATCTGGTGCCCCTCAGTGTGTGTGTGTATCATAGCAGATACAGGGTCTGTATATCTCTCCTGTGGCAACCTAAATGATGCCCTGAAGATGTGGGCACAGATAAACCCCTTATCGTTCAGGAAACTGAGAAAGTTATTTTGAGGATTGAAGTTGAAGTTAATGGACATACTAATTATCAGAAACGCTCCTGCTGATGAGGACATTGTGGTTGTAACATGTTAACAAAAAGACACCAGTTTAGCTGTTCTGGTGAGATACCAGACTCATTGCTATGATTGTGATGTTGAAAAAAAATTTAATGTGAATTTTAACTTGTGGCTATTAAAAATTGTTCCAACTTTTTAAATAATTTGTGCTATTAGCACCTTTAAAATCCCATGTTTTGTTGTAAAATATGATTAGGGGTGTGGTGCTATTATTTGTAAAGTTTCCTCAGGTCCAGTTACAAACACATAAAGCTAAACTCTGTTTACCTTTATACAATCTATTGAAGTTAGATTTATTAGCCATTTCAAAAATATAGGTTCTTGCCACACGATTCTTTCCAGCTACTTCATCCCCAAGTAAGTGAAGTCCACAAGACAGAAAAAAGTGTTAACTGTCTGAAGAAAGCAGACCTTGAATATCTATAGGGTGCCCTTTTAGTGAAGAGTGTATGTGTGTTTACCCAGATATGTGTTTTTTCATCCTCGGCTCCTGGTCTTTAAAACATTTAAAAGCTTCCAATTGCATGAAGGTGGTGGATGTATTTGACTCAATGCATTCACAACATTGAATTTTAAAGAGAACTTCTGATCTGCTGGCTCTGGGGTTCAGACCATGACCTCTGGTCTCTGGAAAGTCTGCTTCTCTGAATATACTCACCCTGTTAGTATAATGCCCCGTACACACGGTCGGACTTTGTTCGGACATTCCGACAACAAAATCCTAGGATTTTTTCCGACGGATGTTGGCTCAAACTTGTTTTGTCTACACACGGTTGCACAAAGTTGTCGGAAAATCCGATCGTTCTAAACGCGGTGACGTAAAACACGTACATCGGGACTATAAACGGGGCGGTGGCCAATAGCTTTCATCTCTTTATTTATTCTGAGCATGCGTGGCACTTTGTCCGTCGGATTTGTGTACACACGATCGGAATTTCCAGATTTTGTTGTCGGAAAATTTTATCTCCTGCTCTCCAACTTTGTGTGTCAGAAAATCCGATGGAAAATGTCCGATGGAATTTCCGACAACGCGCTCCGATCGGACATTTTCCATCGGAAAATCCGACCGTGTGTACGGGGCACTAGTATAAGAGTGTCAGTTTAAATATAGGGAATATTTACAGTTTGAGTTTAAGGAATAAACTTTAATTTCAACAACTGCAAAACATTTTCTTTAGAGCCCTGTAGACCTAAAGAGGTTACTCACCATCCAAAAATTCTCACATGACAGAATTCAACTACAGAAGCGACATAATGTGTTGAATAGTTTTGTATGTATGCTTTCATTTTTCTGAGCATGCGTAGTCTTGCGTTTACGATTTTTTTCGGACGAAAACCGTACTAATGAAATGAAAATCGGACGTTGTGTTTGCATCCAACAAAAATGTAATAGTCTGTACATCCAGCTTTTGCCGTACGAAAAATCGGAATCGGCTGTCGAAAGCACCATACTAACGATCCAAAAATTGGCAGATCGTTCATCGGACATAATTTTACTTACGATTTTCGTATCGTGTGTATGGGCCTTTAAACGGTTGGATAGGAAGATGTCACTAATGCAAATGATCTTATTAATGGCTGCACAATCCTGTTTCTTCTTCTAATTAAAATGTGCCTGCACTTTGTGATGGTTCTTTTTAGGTAAAATACTTTAGGCATTCTTGATTTTCTCCTGTCACCCCAGATCCATGTGTAAGTCAAAATGGCCATAGCAGGGGAACACAAATAAAGAATGCCTAAAACCTTTTTGCCAAAACAGAACTTGTTATTTTGTTTATTGTCTATTCACTATGGCCAAATTCATCTTTAAATCTCATTAAAATTTAAAGGCTGTAAACCGCGGCAGTTGTAAAAAAAAAAAAAACACCTGCAAGGCGATGGCATAATATGCTAGTATGCATTGCATACTAGCACATTATAAAATACTCAACTTGGAACGAAGCCCTCCAGTGCTGTACTGTCCCCACTGAGAGGGCTGACATCTCCCCCCAGTCTTTCTTCCGGGTTCTCTCGCTCCGGCTATGCGATTAGCCGGAGCCATGATGACATCACTCCTGCGCATGCCCACGGAAGCCCTCGGTCCGGCATTAAGCTCTGAAGGGCCGGCAATGTATGCTGGACCTTCAATGTGCATGTGCCAGTGATGTAACTGGCTGCATCCAGGGTGAATATCTCCTAAACGGTGCACTTTTAGGAGATATTCATGTTACCTACAGGTAAGCTTTATTATAGGCTTACCTGTAGGTAAAAATCACCAAGCAGGGTTTACTACCGCTTTAAATGAATTCTACTTATCTGTATCTGCCTCCACTGTGTATTTTCCAGTTCTAGGGTTTACTGGTATAGGGAGTTGCAGTTTAAGATTTCATATTGTCACCTGCTGGTCAAATATGGCTTGAAGATACAATGCATTCATTCATTTGAGTTATCCAATTGCGTGGGAAGGGTGGGTAGGTTAAAGGATCAGTCTATATCAGACATGGGCAAATCTCAGCCCCAGGGCCATATCCAGCCCTTTGACTGTCCCTATCCGGCCCTCAATGCCTCCATTGTCAGCATGCCTCCCTGAAGGAAGCTAACAGGCTCAGACAGGCTTGCTGACGATGTCTGTGTGGAGAACTGCAATAACTGGAAGGAGAGGGCCTGAGAAGCTGATCGGTACAGCAGGGAGGCTCGGTTCTGGTGGGAGAGCGTTGCCTAGGATATGTCCCAGCACTCTCCCACCAATCTCCTATCCATTGTCGGCTGTCCCCCTCCAAACTGAAGCCTCCACTGACAGCTGATCATGAGACCAGACCAGAGCGACTTCAGAATAGGTAAGTAAAGCGATCTTTTCTTTACAGGGTTCGATAAAATAGGCTTAGAATAGGGGTGGGAGTAGGTTTAGCCTTAGTTGGCTTTTGACTGAACTTCCACTTTCAGTAAAGACAAAAAAAAATGTAATAAAATCAGTTTACTTTTGGGACTCTGACTGCTAAAAAGTATTTTCATTCTACATTCTTACATCATCAAAGAAAGTATTCTGGCACACGCACAAATTAGAAAGCAATGCATTTGTTTACCACAGGCATGCAAGACCGTATGGACGTGGATCGCAGACTGAATGCCTAAGCAGCTTGCAGAGTTTTTCACATACTTCTAAATGGCATGTTTCACATTGGGGAGAGTGCACGCTCTGTCAATGACACTTTCATCTGTAAGACCTTTAGCGGCTCTCTGCACTGCCAGAGTTCAGTTATAGATCACAATCGCCCAATGGCTTCATATTTCACTGGCTGCCTTCATCTAAAGCAGCATGCTGCCTGCCATGTGTAGTGTGTTCATCACAGATTACAGCAGTCAGCTCACATAATAAATGTCTCTGACAGGCATCACCCAAACTCTGTGTATACTGGATGGTTAACTGTTTGCAGCTCATACAGTTAGAACCAGAAATGCAGGCATATTGGTCGGGTTTAAATCTGATATATAATAAACGCTTAGGCTATAATCACAAGATCATTTTTAAAAACACTATTATTGAACAATGTACAGTGAATAACACATTACACCATAATGAATACTAATTATAAGGAATTATTAGGTAAATCATTAAATAAAAAGGTGATGATTGGCTAGTCCGTATGTTTACATGGAGTGTCAAGCTCTTTTGTGCATTTCCTGGAGGTGAGGGGTAGGAATTTATGGAAAAATAATTGGGAGGTCATTAGCCTCCATATTAGTCAAGTACTAAGGGGTAGCACTAAAGCAAGTAATTTTTTTCTAAATGATAGTTACTAGGTACGTTATGTATATAAAATTCCCAAGTTTCAGTCTCTCCACTGCCAGCCTATGATATTTAATTTTGTTAATGTAATGCTGATGCTAGACAATCTGTGGTAGAGAGAAGGTTAGTACAAGACAGCTGGAACTACAAGAAGCAGGAATCCAGCCATGTAGATATCTCCCATATGATGACCAGGGCCGTCCTAATAGCATCATGGCCCCCTGAGCAAAGTAATGCACTGGGGCCCCTACCAGCCTGGCCCAATTTACAGACCTATTCTCAAAAAATAAAGTATAAATAGTTAAAAGAATTAAACTTATTTTTATTAGTACTTTAAATAAAATGAATTTTAAACAATAACAAAACATGCCATAACTCAAGGACTAATCATAGTACGGTGGGGGTGGCAGGAGGTCACAGTACAGTTTTCCCAACAAAGCCCCGGAAACAGCAGGAGGAATATAGTGGGGGAAGATATCATTCCGAATGCAGATATAGCCCAGTGACAGGCTACTGCTGTCCTTGCAGCCCGAATTTCAGGACAGTGCCTGGGACACGGCCAGCCAGGAACAGCTTGGTAAAAAGCATAACTTTTGTGGCAGTTCTGGGACAGTTGTCAAGTATGACATAATGCAAGATTATCATGGGGCCCCATGCACTGGGGGCCCCTGGGCAGTGTCCATGCATTAAAGTGATTGTAAAATCTCTTTTTTTCCCCCATAAAAATAAAAAACATTTTATACTTACCTGCTCTGTTACAGTAGATTTGCCCGGATCCTCCTCTTCTCGGGTACCTCTTCTGTGATCTTGGCCCCTCCATCCTGTTCAGTGCCCTCACAGGAAGCAGCCCTGACCTGGCCCCGCCCCCTCTCTCCCCTGATTGGCTAGCTGAGGATAGCTGCTGTACACAATAGAATGCATTAAATAAAAAACCTTCTGCCTTTACTACCCCTTTAACACAGCCCTGATTAGGACAACCAGTTCACTGGGATAATCTAGGCATTATTACATTGTATGCATTATGTAACCTTTATTTTTTTAAAAAGGCATGAAACTGATGTATGTTCAGTTGAAGTGACCAGATTTGATTTGTTTCGCCTACAAAACAAAAACATGTAAACAAGTTTGTATACTCTATCAATTTTTGTATGAGAATCCTTTTACAACCCACAAATATAAGGTAGGTTTGGGCTGAAAGACTGTAGTAGGCACATTAGACTTCAAGCTCTCAGGGGGCAAACAGCTTTGGAAATGGCTATGTACTGCTAAATAAACAGTATGGCATTAAACAAACAAAATCAAATGTTTGGCAGTATCCTGTACTAAGGCCAAGAGTACATGATTTGTTAATTTCTATTGCCATTTAATATAAAATCATCTCTTTTTTTTAAACACACACAGCACCAGAAGGACCTTTTGGGTGTCACTTGAAACTGGTGACCCTACTGCACTCCTTTGTATAGAATATCAGAAATTCTTCCAGAGTCACCTTCCTTTCTCATGTGAAGTACTGGGTCTTGTAAACAATCTGAAACCCAACCATGCTTCCTTCTGCCATCACCACCTGCCACATGACATCACACTCATTTCTCAAATGCATATTGTGTAAAATTAATCAGTGCTACTACTTTTCAGCAAATTATACTGTAGAGTAAGCATCGCCATTGTTTGTAGTATATGTAACAGTCACAAAGTAAAGACTTTCTCATCACCTGCCCAGAGAAGACCTCTACTTCTAAGAAATCAAATGTCACCAACACACTAAGGATCTCCAGAGTGGGTCCCGAACTTTAATCAGTGATCACATTGTTACAGAAGATTGCAATGTTTTGGAGCCACGCAGGACCCCTTCATCAGGCATGTGACCTCTACTACTAGACTTCACTTCTCTTGCCATGAGCATAAAGAATTATTCATGTATGTAAATCCTTGTTTTTACCTATATTTTAAAAATTATGAATGCACATTGCAGCAGTCATATGTCCTTTTTAAAAATACGGGCTCTTTTTCCTACTTCATAAAGCTGTACAACAGCCTGTTCCTCCACAGTTAAAGTGAGGTATGACTAATTGAAAACAATACACTCTCTAGAGTCTCACAGATCAAGATTTGTCCCTTAATATTATTATTATTATGCACTCCCTAATGATGTCTCTTAGGTCCTTCTCATCACAAAGCAGTGTTGTGTATAATTCTGTTTCTAGTAAGGGAACTCCACTTTTGTAAAAGAAAATTGCTAAAATTAGGATACATTTTTTTTGCAATTTAGTGTTACTAAAAATGGCCTAATTTACTTTATTAAAAACACTGTTAATGATCATGAGACAGTAGCTGGTAAAGCTCCCCACTTAGCACTTATGGCTCATGTGAGTTTGAGCAGGTAGGATTTTGAATTTTAGGTTTATTATTGCAGTGATAATTCAGCTCTTTCCTTACATACCCTGTCTTATAAATAATGAGAGAATATATAAAATATAGGTTAGACCTGCAGCCACTAAGAAATAGCTTCTAAATTGAGTCAGATTGTGGCAGATGAGATCTAGTGACATTTAACACAAGCTCAATTAACTTCCATTAAACATTAACTGCAAAAATCAAACATTAAACGCACATTAAATTAAAGCGAAAAAATAAAAGTCCCCAAACCACTGTTTCTACTGGACAAATAGAGGTCATACAGAACCCCAGGCCTGGTTATTCATATTAATAGATACAAATCCTTGATGCATGGGTAATTTTTAAAAATGATCGTCTGACATCTTTTTGTCCCTGTAGTGCTTTGGGTCAGCTTTTTAAGTAGGGGTTAATTAATACCTAAGGTTACTTACTGTGGAGACATTGATATATACTTTCGTTTATTCTTTTCCTAAAAGTGCTGGGAATCTGTATTACTTGAATATGAGGAATTAAAATGGCACTTAATGAAATTCTTATCCCCGGATAATGTAACGGTCATTAGTAGAAGGGTTCCTTCCTGTACAGAAGGTCAGCAATCTACATATGCAATCTCTCAGAAGAGATTAAACCAAACCTAGATGGCTCATCAGAGTACAGAGCCATAATTATGGATGGAAATAACACACTTGTAGGCTTATAAAAGGATAAGTGAGAACTTTTAGTACACTTATCCTTCACTGCTCCCCTTCTTTCTCCCTCTAACAATTTGGTCATAGGTTATATTTACGTTTGTTGTGCAGGTTGCCAAACTCTTCAAAAACCTGCACAGAGGAACAAGCATATGCACTACAGCCCCAACTTGCTTCCAATGGGGCTGTGTTGAACATGCATATGTAGCACAGGCTACAGACAGAATTTTGCACTGAAGTCAACAACTATGGTGTACATACATGGCTGTGTACAATTTTTATGAATTCTGGATAAAGCACAATAAAGCCTTTCTAAAACAGAGGTATATACATGTCCCAGTTTCATCATAAATCCCCAAAACAAGGGATTTGTTACTAATTTTAGAATAGGGGGCGAGCCATGCAAATAATTCCTTTCTTCCCCTTGATCAACTGTACATTCAGACCTGCTCGTTTATACCATAGAGACAGTATAATATTAGACAGCTGTCTCAAACTTGCTGGTCATTATTTTTGCAGAGGAAGAAAATAAAGTTTATGGAAAAGGACTTGGGGAACAACAAGCAGGTATGACCTGTCATAAAATTCAGAAGAAAAAGCGAACTGCTAACCAAGCAGACCACGCAGAGAAGACCTAGTAGGAGGGGCAATTACAAAAAAGCATAACTTATGACTAAATCCCTTGGGGGGGGGGGAGCAGGAAGTGTTACATGCACAGTATGATTATATACATCTTAATAATGCTTTCTAATTTTTGAGACATAAAATATGGATGTCTTTCATGTCATATTACTTTTAGGCAGCCCACCTAAGAGTTTTTTGGACAAGCTTGGGAGAGGCTACAAATGGCCTACAGGTATGACACTGAAAAGAAGCTTCGGTTTTCTAATGTTCTGGGGAGACTGGAATGCATGGGGAATTTTATTATAAAGATTAAATTGACCCTCTAACTACTTCTACATTGCAGTGCTTTATGAGGGTTGTGCTTTACTTTCTTTGAGTGGCCTACTCAGTAAAACCAAGGCACTCTTTAGGTGTCTGATACTGTATCTTATCTGAACAATAGCTAAACAATGACTGCATTGACACACACTACTTCCTCTAGTTGCTAATCTAAAAATATCTGTTTAAAAAAGACAAAAGTAAAGCTGGCTTTACACTGTGCGCAGTTTGGCTGATTCCTGATGAACTGGCCAAAACTAGCTTGGTGTGTGGCCCTGCCAGCCCCACTCCATTTGACAAAAGCTGATCAATCAACCTTTGTAGAAGAAGACTGTTGGAAATTTGTGGTAGCACTCAATCAGATGCAGCTGCTCTTCAGGCATTTTGACAGGCAGACAGACAACTTGCTATGTGTATAAAAGTTACCTGTCCACAGAATCTCTTTCTTCCATTCAAACCTCACCATCATGGACAAGACCAAAGAGCTGTCAAAGAATGTCAGGGACAAGATTGTAGACCTGCACAAGGCTGGAATGGGTTACAAAACCATCAGCAAGAAGCTTGGGGAGAAGGAGACAACTGTTGGAGTGATTATTCGCAAATTGAAGAAATACAAAATAACCATCAATCGCCCTCAGTCTGGAGCTCCATGCAATATTTTGCCTCATGGGGTAAGAATGATCATGAGAAAAGTGAGGGATCAGCCCAGAACTATACGGGAGGAGCTTGTGAATGATCTCAAGGCAGTTGAGACCACAGTCACCAAACAAACCACTGGTAACAATACGGCACCATGGATTGAAATCCTGTAGCACCTGCAAGGCCCCCCTCCTCAAGAAGGCACACATGCAGGCCCATCTGAAATTTGCCAATGAATATCAAAATGATTCAGAGAAGGATTGGGAGAAAGTGCTCTGGTCAGATGAGGCCAAAATTGAGCTCTTTGGCATTAACTTGACTCACCGTGTTTGGAGGAAGAAAAATGCTGACTATGACCCTAAGAACACCATCCCTACAGTCAAGCATGGAGGTGGAAAGATTATGCTTTGGGGCTGTTTCTCTGCTAAAAGGTACAGGCCGATTTTGCCGCATTGAGGGTCCAATGGACGGGGGCCATGTATGGTAAAATCTTGGATGAGAACCTTCTTCCCTCAGCCAGAACACTAAAGATGGTTTTTGGATGGGTCTTCCAGCATGACAATGACCCAAAACATACCACCAAGGCAACAAAGGAGTGTCTCAAGAAGAAGGACATTAAGGTCATGGAGTGGCCTAGCCAGTCTCCAGACTTTAATCCTATAGAAAGTTTATGGAGGGAGCTAAAAATTTGAGTTGCCAAGCGACAGCCAAGAAACCTTAAGGATTTAGAGAAGATCTGTAAAGAAGAGTGGACCAAACTCCCTCCTGAGATGTGTGCAAACCTGGTAACCAACTACTTACCTCTGTTCTTGCCAACAAGGGTTTCTCTACCAAGTACTAAGTCATGTTTTACTTGCTCAATGAACTGCGGCACAAATTTATAACATTCGGATCATGTGTTTTTTCTGAATTTTTGGTTGATATTTTGTCTCCATCATTCTATCATTTAAAATACACCTATGATAAAAATTATCGACCCTTCATTTCTTTGCAATTGGGCAAACCTACAAAATTTGCAGGGGATCAAATACTTATTTACCCCACTGTATGTGTGCAGCCACCATATCTGCCCTACTACAGACAACCTAAAGTTTGCTATAGATAACAGATACCATGGGAGAGAGTGGCATGAAAGTAGACGATCACAAGCTCCTGAATGGTCTCCAACTCATTCGCTAGTAAAACTAATGGGACCTAGGAACTGCAAAACACCAGATGGAAATATACTGCACATTTATTTAGGCAACCTAGCGGATACTGAAGAGCATGCAATTATCCTAGAGGGCTAATACAAATCCTTAACATAGTAGAGACTTACTTCTCAACAATCTCCTGTCCGTTCCAGCACGAGGTGTCATTTTCAGAAACTGTGCTGTGACGACAGACAAGGGTAGGGAGGCTACCATAGAAGTGACTGTAGGCTTTCAACTTCATTATAAACTCCCTAGAAATAGAAAATATGTTAGCAATGGGGAAATGGAAAGACAAGCGTGTTTTTTTTTTCTTTCCAACTTGTTGTTTTTATTGTACAGATAATACAGACCATGCAATCTTTTACAGCAAAAATCCAGCCAAAAAATATATAAAATGAATAGGCCATTACAACAATAAATAAGCTTTGGCTGCAATATTTACCTTTAATCTAAAGATTTCTTCCACAAAACTTTTATTCCACAGCTAAATGTCCCCAGTCTGAGACTGGACACTGAAAGAAGCAGCACAGGGATGAGTTCATCTGTCACGCTGCTTTCTCCTCCTAGCAGCATGCTCCTTGTCAGTACTGTATTGCTCAAGCCCCGATGAATAGCAAGAGACTGATGTTCAAATTTAGGGGTATTTACTGCTTGCATTTAAATAAAACATTTCATTATGTATTAATGAGTACAGAGCTGCGTTAATTTGCATATTTTGGACCTGCCTATAGTTCAGCTTTAACATGGGCAGATACACACAGTGACGATATGCAATTCGTGTTTCAACTAAAAAGCTTCTTGGCTACCTGTTGTGTTACATCTTTCCCTCTATATCCAAATGCCCATCTTCCTTCCCTTTTATATGTGGAAACAGGAAATATCTGTGCAGAGCAGGATTATCACTAAACAGGGACCTAGGCAGAATAACAGTCCCCCCCCCCCCCAAACTAAGCTACCCCCATGAGCCCTGTTTATATTTACCAGAGAGATATTAAAACAGGAAAACAAAAATTTGAAGAAATTAATTCAATTTTAACACACATTGCCCTATTACTTTGGGCTACATTTATACCTTTGTATGCCCTTAAATGTGTTTAAATCCCTACCAGCAGCCCTTTAAGTGGGCTTTAATGCCCAGGAGGTGACATGGTTTCTTTAGAATATGATGGCTGTGATGGCTTATCTCACTGGCTCCCAATCAGAAGCCTTGCCCAAGAGCAGTTGGTGACAGCTCAGTCAGCATGCTGGGAGCATGCAGGGGGCTGGGCAAGGATTTTTGACACCCTAGGCGAAACCTCATTTTGCCGCCCCCTGGCTTCGCCTCTGACTCCACCCCCTTTTCTCTGCCCGTGTATACGGTGGAGTTGGTGGGAGTGAAGATTTTTGCAGTACCCCTTCAGCCGTGGTCCGCAGGCCTGCACCTGTGCTGGACCTGGCCTGAAGACAAATAGTGGTGGCACCATCTCCCTTCCTCATGCCAGACATTGTCCGCAGGTATATGGACAGGCTAGGGTAGTACATGGACAGGCTAGGGTAGTACATGGATAGGCTAGGGTAGTACATGGACAGGCTAGGCTAGTACATGGACAGGCTAGGATAGTACATGGACAGGCTAGGATAGTACATGGACAGGCTAGGATAGTACATAGACAGGCTAAGGTAGTAAATAGACAGGCTAGGGTAGTAAATAGACAGGCTAGGGTAGTATATAGACAGGCTAGGGTAGTATGTGGACTGGCAAGGGGAGTAAATAGACAGGCTAGGGTAGTAAATAGGGGGCCGCCAGTTTTAGACCCCTGCATTACATGTTAGCAACATTTGGGCTTATGTATAAATTAAATGTAAACCCTTAGCAACCAGCCAGCAGATCAACATCCACTACTAAAATATGATGTATTTCCTCTGTGCTCTCTCTTATATCCTGCCGCTACAGAACTAACTTACCAGGTAACCTCCCTGGTGCTTTCACTCTGTCTGCAAAGCTTCGCCTCACGCATGCACCAGAGAACAAGGCGAGCTGGGAACAATGCGGGCCACGCCCCTTCCTCGAATTCCGATCAATGGAAATGCACACCTCGCAGGCTCCGCCCCTGTTTTCTGTGTTTTGTGGGTATGCCGACCACTGCAGTGCCTCATCTCTTCATGAGTGTCAGTCTGACTCTGTGTGCGAGCAGCCCATGGCAAGTATGAGTACCACATGTGCTATATTGAGGGCAGTGGTATGGCCTTTTTACAGAGCCTCAGAGCAGCCCAGGGGGAAATTGCCACTCTGCCCCGGCCCAGTCCATTACTGCCAGTGCCGCACCCTCGACTGATGTGCACTCTAGGCTGGCGCCTACTTTGCCTATAGATAGCGCCGGTCCTGGGAGTGTGTAGCAGCTGAGTGTTAAAGGACACCCCTACGAGGTACAGATAGCAAGAATATCTGACAAGGTCTATAACCCTCTCTTACTCTATCTAAAATGAGCAAAAAAAGTTTTGCCTTTAGTTACATTTTAAAGCTGCATTCCAGCTTTTGATATACTTTATATAGCTTGTTTGGGCCAAGTTGGCCTAAAAGAACGATATCCCTCACTAACTAACTAATGTGAGGCCGCTGGATGTGCGGTATAAACTGTATGTAGCTGAGACTACATACAGCACACCGCACTGTGTTCCAGGTTCAGGCCGAGACTGGAAGTCTCATACCCAGAAAACAATAGCCACTGAGCCTTTTAGAGAAAGTGATGTATTCTAGCAATGAAAACAAAGCTTCCTCTGATAGGCTGATTTAAAGAGGCGGGGTGAGGATGTCACAACCTCTGTCTCAGCCAATCAGAGGAAGCTTTGTATTCATTGCTAGAATACATTGCTTTCTGTGAATGGCTGAGCACCGATCAGATAGACTCTACTGTGTTTTGGGTATGGGACAGGAAGTCTTGGCTTGAACCCGGAACACAGTGCGGTATGCTGTATGTAGCCCAGGCTACATACAGTTTATACAGCACATCCAGCGGCCTCACATGTTAGTGAGGGACATGGTTTGTTTGGGCCAGCTTGGCCCAAACAAGCTATATAAACTGTATCAAAAGCTGGAGCTCAGTTTTACAGCAGTATCAAACTCCAAAGCAAACATTTATTATATTGAAGCTTACCAATTCTTAGATGTGGTTGCTGTATTTGTTTCCTTTTTTAAGCTTTCTTTCTTCTATTTTCTTCTAGTGGTCCAAGCCAGAAAGTCTGTTTTTTAAAAGCTTAAGCTCTCCAACAGAATGTATCAGTTTACATGGCTGGGACAAACCACTTAACATTGGCAGGGGTGATTAAAATGTTCAGCTTTTACTTATTCATGCAAAACCTTTATCCCAAAAGGAAAAAAAAAAAGTTTTCTGTAACTTATGAAATTTGTTGAAGCTTATAAAGTGTGAGCTAGAGTTTGGAATCAATTCAATAGTCTATCTAAATCTGTTAATTCATTTAACACTACCCCCCCCACCCCACCCCCCCTCCCCAGACTGACAATGCTGCTGTCTGCTGTGCCTCCTATGCTCATTCATCCAGAGTTGTGTCTCACTTAATACAGGAGGTGTGTTACTGCCAGATCACCAGGTGAATACAGAGGGAAAAAAGCCAAAGAAAAAAAAAAAAAAACGAATGCAGCCATTACATCTAATGATTGGTAAGCTGCAATATAATAAGTTTTTGGTTTGGGGTTTATTACCACTTTAAGGTGTAATGCCAACTCTCTGGCATCATAACTTTACACTAACCAAGTACAAGAATGTACATGGTACCATCACTGACAATATAATGGAGGCCCGTACCCTCTATAAGGTCCTTATGTGTGTGCCTTGGAGTTTGTAGTCAAGTGTTCCCACAGTTTCCGTAAGGTTGTCCTCACTCTACCACATCATGTGTTTAACCAAAGAGCTGATTGTGAGTATAGCAGGGAAGGTCATCTTCCTTGTTGAGTGGGTTTTTTCTCTACCAGCATTGTATTGTTTTTTAACACACAATGTACAGTATCTCACAAAAGTAAGTACACCCCTCACATTTATGTAAATATTTTATTCTATCTTTTCATGTGACAACACTGAAGAAATTGAACTTTGCTACAATGTAAAGTAGTGAATGTACAGCTTGTATGACAGTGTAAATTTACTGTCCCCTCAAGATAACAACACCCAGCCATTATTGTCTAAACCGCTTGCAACAAAAGTGAGTACACCCCTAAATGTAAAAGTCCAAATTGGGCCCAAAGTGTCAATATTTTGTGTGGCCACCATTATTTTCCAGCACTGCCTTAACCCTCTTGGGCATGGAGTTCACCAGAGCTTCACAGGTTGCCACTGGAGTCCTCTTCTACTCCTCCATGATGACATCATGGAGCTGGTGGATGTTAGAGACCTTGCGCTCCTCCACCTTCCGTTTGCGGATGCCCCACAGATGCTCAATGGGCTTCAGGTATAGGAGACATGCTTGGCCCTCCCACCACCATGCTTGACTGTAGGCAAGACACACTTGTCTTTGTACTCCTCACCTGGTTGCCGCCACTCACATTTGACATTATTTGAACCAAATAAGTTTATCTTGGTCTCATCAGACCACAGGACATGGTTCCAGTAATCCATGTCCTTAGTCTGCTTGTCTTCAGCAAACTGTTTGCGGGCTTTTATTGTGCATCATCTTTAGAAGAGGCTTTCTTCTGGGATGACAGCCATGCAGATCAATTTGATGCAGTGTGCAGCGTATGGTCTGAGCACTGACAGGCTGACCCACTCATACAACTATTTTCCAAAGACAACCTCTGGATATGATGCTGAGCACGTGCACGCCACTTCTTTGGTCGACCATGGCGAGGCCTGTTCTGAGTGGAACCTGTTCTGTTAAACTGCTGTATGGTCTTGGCCACCGTGCTGCAGCTCAGTTTCAGGGTCTTAGAAATCTTCTTATAGCCTAGGCCATCTTAATGTAGAGCAACAATTCTTTTTTTTTTAGATCCTCAGATAGTTCTTTGCCATGAGGTGCCATGTTGAACTTACACTGACTAGTATGAGAGAGTGAGAGCAATAACACCAAATTTAACACACCTGCTCCCCATTCACACCTGTGACCTTGTAACACAAACGAGTCACATGGCACCGGGGAGGGAAAATGGCTACTTGGGCCCAATTTAGACATTTTCACTTAGGGGTGTATTTACTTTTGTTGCCAGTGGTTTAGACAATAATGGCTGTGTGTTGAGTTATTTTGAGGGGACAGCAAATTTACACTGTTATACAAGCTGTACACTCACTACTTTACATTGTAGCAAAGTGTCATTTCTTCAGTGTTGTCACATGAAAAGATATAATAACATTTTTCCAAAAATGTGAGGGGTGTACTCACTTTTGCGAGATACTTTATATCCTCTACAGTTACGCATTATGCATCTTGCTCCTGAAGAAGTGGAGCAAATTCCACGAAACGCGTCAAGCTATAGTATGCTTTTCATTAACAACTATGGCGTCATGCTTGTACTTACAATATATGAATTTGTTACTACCTATGTATTATTGATTTACTGTTTTTTAACGATCAGCTCCCCACCCTGTTTTCAGAATCTCTAAGCTCATTTGCTACTTTTATTATTATTATTATACAGGATTTATATAGTGCCAACAGTTTACGCACCACTTTACAATATAAAAAGGAGACAATACAGTTATAATACAATAAAATACTAGAGGATTAAGAGGGCCCTGCTCAGAAGAGCTTACAATCTAATATGCATCATGATTTTTCTGTAACTTTGATCCATCATGTTTTATCTAATGTATGAATTGTTACATTTGATAATTGTTGATGAGGTGTTTACAATAAACAAATACTCTCAACAATATTAATATGGTTTACATTGTGCTATGTTATGATTCCACTCATATTATATAGATTTACTCGATTTTACTCTATATTGCCTACTGCTTGTCATGCACCTCACTCAAAGTCCCAACCCTTCTTTCTTTCCTTATTTATTTATCACCAGTGATGTTAAAATGGACTTTCAAAGCGTGGCAGTTTACTACACCAGAATGTGAACAGAAACACAGGATGAACATAAGACTCCTATATAGTGCTTACTCTTTTCTCATATAGTATTTCGATACCAGCTTACAGTATTTTACTGGTTTGCTGGCCTGAAAACATTCTGTCCATTTTTTTCATAAAAGAAAATCAAATTGAAAGCATCTACAATGCCTTGAAAATGTATTCATACCTCTTGAAATTGTCCACATTTTGTCATGTTACAACCAAAAACGTAAATATATATTTTTTGGATTTTATGTGATAGATCAACACAAAGTGGCTCATAATTGTGAAGTGGAAGCAAAATGATAAATGGTTTTCAATTGTTTTTACAAATAAATATCTGAAAAGTGTGGCAGAAGGAAGGAAATGTGGAAGAAGGTGCTCTGGTCAGATGAGACCAAAATTCAACTTTTTAACCTAAAAGCAAAATGCTATGTGTGGTGGAAAACTAACACTGCGCATCACCCTGAACACACCATCCCCACCGTGAAACATGGTGGTGGCAGCATTATGTTGTGGGAATGTTTTTCTTCAGCAGGGACAGGGAAGCTGGTCAGAGTTGATGGGAATATGGATGGAGCCAAATACAGAACAATCTTAGAAGAAAACCTGCAAAAGACTTGAGACTGGGGCAGAGGTTCACCTTCCAGCAGGACAAAGACCCTAAACATACAGCCAGAGCTGCAATGGAATTAAGAATCTGTGGCAAGACTTGAAAATTGCTGTGCACAGACGCTCTCCATCCAATCTGACAGAGCTTGAGCTATTTTGCAAAAATGTCACTCTCTAAAATGTGCAAAGCTGGTAGAGACATACCCAAAAAGACTTGCGGCTGTAATTGCAGCGAAAGGTGGTTCTACAAAGTATTAACTCAGGGGGTCTGAATACTAATGCATGCCACACTTTTCAGATATTTATTTGGAACAAATTTTGAAAACCATTTTCATTTTCCTTCCACTTTACAATTATGTGCCACTTTGTGTTGGTCTATCACATAAGATCCCAATAAAATATATTTACATTTTTTGGTTGTAACATGACAAAATGTGGAAATTTTCAAAGAGGTATGAACATTTTTCAAGGCACTGTAGAAGCAATGGGTCTGGCATATTGCCTGATATTTACAGATATCCATTATCCACAAATTAGCCTGACCCCGGTGATCTGTATTATCTTATACATTGAAATATACTAGAATTGCAAATAACATGCGATTTGGGCAAGCTGACAAGTAATAATGGAAGAAAGAATAGACAGCTTTCCAAATACCTCCTTTTTCCAGATAGCGTCTCCTCATTGTCTGTGCTGGCCTTGAATACCTTTTTACCAACATGAACCTCCACTCCATCTCGAGCTGACCGCGTCACCCTTGGTTTTGAAGCACCGCACAGTTTAATAACCTAAAAAATGTAAAATATGTGGTAATATCTTGTTTACAACACAAATGATACACATGTCACATATGAAGGCCAACGTCAAGGAAATTAACAATACTTGGAATATTTTATCTATTTAGGTACCTTTTATTAAGTCTGCAAACATTAAATACAAACTAAAACCATAGACAACAAAATAAAGATGCCAAAAGTACAATAGTTACTGTGTTTAGTAATAGCAAGAAGAAAAAAAACTAATTCACAGACAAATAAAAATAAAACCATTTATAAACAAAAATTGGGGAGCTTTAAAATAACTTTTGGCCTTGCCCTACAATAAGCCACCCCCTACAACTTCTTTTGAGATTGACAAGTTGAATTGCATGGACCCTTGTTGCATGGCGAACCCCTTAGTGTCGGAAACAGGGCATAATGTTACAACTTACTTTAAGGCCTATGGTCCATAATTATTCAAGAAAGTGGGTTCATTAGTGTCTGAAGGTTGTAAAATGATTGATGGTGCATGAAAAGCTCATTGTCCAGCCAACCTAAAACATACAGCCCAAGTTTGTTGTCACAGCTTTATTGAAAGACTTTACCTTGGCAGTGGTAAAATGGTCTCTGATTGATGCCCTTACAGGGTTTTGTTTAGTTGGAAGTCTTTACTAAACTTAGTAAAAAAGAGGTAATCCAGCTCTAAGCAGTCCTCTTATCTTTTTTCAGTGAGATGAAAACTGACACAGAGAAATAGGAGTCGGTTCTTCGCCCTTGTGGTGAGTGACAGGTGATTTACATATCTCATACACGAGCCTGAGAGAGGCATTCTGTGTACTTCAGATCCCCTCCTTTCTTTTCCAGCACTCCCAGGATTGGCTGCTCGCATAAACATTGGCTTGTCCTTCGCGCGCGTGCACACTATCTATTGCATGAAACGACGTACAGGTACGATGTTTTGCGCAATAGAGCCGACCTGCCGCAGTATGTACTGTGGCTGGTCGGCAAGTGGTTAAACCACTTCTCTTCCAATCTCATTGTGTGGCCCCATCCTCTTACACTCCCTGAGACTGAATAGTTTCCTACCTACACAAGGATTACCATTTGGATATTTGTATATCACCATCACATCTCCTCTCAAGCATCTCTTCCCCAGGAAGAATAAGTTTAGTGCTTGTAGTCGTTCCTCGTATTTGAGGTCCTTCAGCCCCCTTATTCATTTTATTGCCCTTCTCAAAATTCTTTCCAGCTCCAGCACATCCTGAGGATTGGTGACCATAACTAAACTGGGATACACCAGATGTGGCCGAACCAGAGTTTTATACTACCATGGTTACAAAGAACGCACACTTATATGGTATTGCCACGATTGTCAGGGGTAGAAGAATATTTTTTTTTTTCTTAGGGTTTGTTTTGGTGGTGGGTTATGGTAATGGCTTAGGAATAAAGTTTAAAAAATAAAACTTTTTTTACTATTTTGAGCAAGTTTTCCTTTCAAAAAAGACAAAATCAGGATTACCCATTGACATTAGCCACCATATGAAAGCTCAATCTTCCGAATAAAACACGTTATAAGCCCCCTCTCGATCCAGCAATGTGCAAGGGAGCCTCGGCTGTCCCGGGTCTCTCTCTCTCTCTTCATTGGCTGAGACACAGCAGCAGGAGCCATAGGCCAGTGAGCCAATGAGGGGAGAGTGGGGGGCGGGGTCCAGCTGTAGCACTATATGTTTTATGGACACATAGAGTGGGGCTCAGGAGCGAGCACGCACCAGTGCCCCTATAGCTTGCTTTGACCCTGTAGTTAAGAGGGATTTTCAAGCAATTTCAACTGTCATTAGACAACAGTGTCCTCAGTGACCAGTTCATCTTTTGCAGGCATTGTATCAGCATAAATTTTCAGATTACCCCTAAATCATTACACTGGTTATGTGACATTTTTCTCTAGGTTGTTTTACACACACACACACACACACACACACACACACACACACACACACACACACACACACTGTTGCAGAGACCAATACAAATGTTATGAAATGATATGAAACATACAGATTTTGGGCGACTTGAAATTCAGATATTCCAGTTGAATTTGTGGTTATTGATTGTAACTTGTATGATTTCATAACTAATCCCATCCAGCATCGGTATAGACAGGTGGCCTTTGCATAGGCTCCCACTAGTCTCGTTCCACCCGTAGCTGTGATTAGACATGGGGGAGGAGGGGGTTGTAGGGGACAAGCACACAATCCAATATTGAGTTGGCCCACCCTTTGCAGCTATAACAGCTTCAACTCTTTTGGGAAAGCTGTCCACAAGGTTCAGGGGTGGGTCTATGTGAATGTTTGACCATTCTTCCAGAAGTGCATTTGTGAGGTCATTCACTGATGTTCGACGAGAAGGCCTGGCTCGAAGTCTCTGCTTCAAGGGGGACGTGACAGGGGGTATGTCTTTTTTCCTAAATACTTTTGCTAATAGGTGTTCCCCATTCCCATCTCAGAAAGTTGGGAGGTATCCATAATCCAGTAACTACATGCAGGGGTAGAACTATGTGCATCCCTGTTATCAGCTGTTTGTGAAGAGCTGCCAAGCACACCAAGGCTACAACAGCTCAATATATATATTCTTGATCAGCTCTTTATAAAGGACCAACAAGAAGCTCTAAGGCTACTACTCTTTATTTCTGGCACAGTACAGTCCTGTCTTAGAAACCCAATTAAAAAACATTTACTTTTTTGAAGGGAAGGGTGATATGATAAAACTACCCATCAAGTGGGAGTATACTCCAAATAATTCTGGTCAAGTAATTGATTGCGGAGATAGGTTATCATTGCACACTCAATGGAAGAGTATTCCAACTAATAGACAAACTTGGTACACCCACCCTAAATACACTGGCGATTCTTATAAACATAATCAAAGTTTCCCCCACGAACAGCAACCATAAACTTATATTTGCAGAATATCTTTTTTCTGCATAAAAATGTACATTTCATATAGCTGTCAGCAGTGCCATAAACACCTGACTTAGCTATGCCCTGTTTGAGGCTATACATATACAGTATTAAACAGTAGAATTTCCATGCAACATTAAAGACACCTTGTATAATACAGCTGTAAGCTATAAATATCTTACTATAGCCAGTAAACTAAGAAATAAAACTTGTTTCAGCAAGTGCCCACTAGGGGCTGCTGCAACCCCACATTTGGATGCTGAAAGATTTTTTCTTGAATTAATTCCTCAAGCAATGGTCTAAATATTTGTATCCTGTATCCTAAAAAACAATCCGACTAATTTACTAACACAGTAAAAAAAGTGAAGTCAAGATGAAAAGTGCAATAACAAAACTATCTTTCACCTATGATCAGAACAGTCAGAGTTAAAAAAAAAAAACTCTGGCCATTACAGGGCTTTTACATGGTACAAAAATTTACAGCGTACACACAATGTCTCTAACCCAAAAAGGAACTTCCAACCTAATATATCTTTCATAGTCGCACACACAGGCATTTGAGGGGAAGTCAATTAACCAACCACTAAGTTTCAGATGAAAGCAGTACATCAGGAAAACCAAAGTTGGGGAAGATATACAAACTCCATGCAGACAGTGCTCCTACTGGCATTTACACAATGCTCTTTGCCACAGTGTACATATTTTATAAAAGCTGAAACTAATGGTGGCTATACAAGCTTCAATAAATAATCGTTCTTTCCCAATAGGAATAATCCATCTATACTCGACAACCAATTGATCAAAATACCACACACAGGGAAGTAGATTTCCATAGATAGTTGGAAGATATGATCATAAATTATCAATAGCATCTCTGTTTTCACTATCCAATCTCATAGTCTGATCTCTAAAAATAATTCCGATTCATGACCGAAGCATCCCAGTGCTGTCAGTTGATTCAAAATGATCAATAATTTTCCACCCTGGCCGTTTGACTCAGTTTGATCAAATCCAATCTAAATCAATTGGAAGTTTTTGGCTATTAGATCATTTGCCAATTTAATCATTTTAAATTTGCAAGACATCTATTAGCTCCAGGAAACTGAAAGTGCCTCCATTACGAATCAGGGTAATCTGGGATATTAAAAAAAAAGTCATCTTTTTAAGGAAGCACAAACTCTTATTTACATGAATATGTGCAAAATATCAGTCCAGTCTGTGATCACAAAATCCATCAACCATGGATTCATAAATTGCACAGTTCCCTCCGTAGCTCAGCTTAATCTACTGTATATGCAAATATTCCAAAGAATCAGAAATTGACAGAGAAATAAAAGCTTAACCCACAAAAATTCAGCTAATCTATGCACTATTTGAAACACAGCTCCTTTAAAAGGAAATATTTACTGGAAGAAATATGTAGGCCACCATTGTTAGTCTCCTTTATGAAAATGCTAGTTTGCTAGCTTTCTCTTTTCCAATAATTTCTATTATTCTTAACAAGGAAAAAGACACCCACATATTTTCTCTGGGTCAAAACACATTTCACAGTCTGTATATAAAACCTTGAGAGCATTGTATATAGAAATGTGTAACACAACCTTGTTTAAGCTATATATTTCATAGATATTCTTATTAATTATGTGCCATAGTAAGGCATTGTGCTAGTCCCAATAGAGGCGCTGACCCGGCGTATAAGTTTAATGTGAAACTCTCATTATCAGAACAAAAGATTTATATGAACAATGTGTTAACTTAAGAAAATGAAAACAAGTAGAGATGGGGTGAAATCACCTAGAAAAGAAAAGAAAGCAAGCCCTAGTAGTTCAAGTCATGTCGTTTGTTGTTTTCTCCATTTCGTTGCCCCAAGGGGTTTATATCGGTTTTCCCTTATGTTCCATCTGAGAAATATTGTATCCATGGGTCCCATACCTTTTCAAAGGCCCTCAGTCCCTCACCTTATCATTTAAGATAGCAGATAAGTTTTTATTAATTATAAACCATGTTAGTACTACTTGGAAAGTAATTCAACTGGGATAGACGTCCTGTTCTATGATCTAGAAATCACTATTTTTGCAGCTATAAAGATAAGAGCAATTAATTTTTTAGAATGTATGGATACCTCTTGCAAAGGTTTATTTAGGAAAGCCTGTAATAGAGATTCTCTGAGATTGATTTCCGTGAGGGAAAATATGAGATTGTATATGCAAATCCAAAATCTTTCAATTTTTGGGCAAGTTCACCAGACATGATAGAACGTTCCCTCCTGGCTGCAACATGCTAGTGAGGCCCCTGGAACATACAAGGTCAATCTCACTGGACCCATATACTATCGCAGTACTACTTTCTAATTTGGTTTAAAAATCTAGGTATTTATATAGGATTTAGAGGCCCGCTGTGTCAATTTGAACCAATCAATAAGATCTAATGCCGCGTACACACGACCGGTTTTGCCGTTGGAATAAACTCCGAAGGTTTCTGCGACGGATCTCCGACGGAATTCCGCTCAAGCGGTCTTGCATACCTACGGTCACACCAAAGTCCAGAACAAGGTGACGTACGATGGGGCTAGAAAAAGGAAGTTCAATAGCCAGTAGCCAATAGCTTCCGTCTCGTACTTGCTTCAGAGCATGCCTCGTTTTTGGTCCGTCGGAACAGCATACAGACGAGCGGTTTTCCCGATAGGAATTGGTTCCATTGGAAATATTTAGAACATGTTCCATTTCTAGGTCCGTCAGAATTTTCGAAAAAAAAAGTCAGATGAGGCATACACACGATCGGAATAGACGATGAAAAGCTTCCGTCTGACTTTTTCTGTCGGACATTACGCTCGTGAGTACGCGGCATTAGTCTACATCCAGATCACTTTCCCATTTGAACATATATGGTCATTTTTCAGACTTTTAGTTATGTATTGTATATATGGCCAGGAATCCTATCAAAATCTTTGCACAAGTATTTCATGGGTGTTATCGTTGTAGGATCTAAAGGACATGCAAGAGATATCAAAAAATTTGTTGAGTATAGCAAATAATTCTGTGTCTGGAAGTTGGAATTTGTCTTGTAGTATTAGTTTTGTTAGAATTCCGTGGTCATTACACAAGTCAGCTCTAGGGATCAAGCCCTTGTTAGTCACCTATTTAAATTCTGTAGGAGTTAGACATGCAAAGACGGCAGAATTATTGAGAAAGAGGGTTAACGGACTATGTGGAAACTTAGATCCATAAGTTATAGTTAATCTATCCTATAGAGTGAGTGAATATGAGAAGGCTGGACACATTAAGGTAGGTCTATCTCTTGCCAAGAGCCACATCAGATGCTGTAAGAGTTATTGATTGCAGGCATATGTTTCTATAGCCAGCCGAGATGAGATTTGGTTTTGAGAATGAAATGTAATGAGGTGTGCAATTTGTGCAACTTGAAAATATTTAAAGAGATCTGGCATCCCCAATCCCCTCTTCTGTTTAGGATTATAGCAAGTTTGTTTGTTTACTCTAGGTCTCTTATCATTCCAAATAACTTCAATATCTTATTCTAAACCAGTGTAAGAACTTTTTTGCAAATCCCTTTTGGTAGTGTTCTAAAAAGATATAAATTTCTAGGAAGTATATTCATTTTTATAGAGTTAAGTCTGTCAAGCCATTGGAGGGAAGGAGGGGGGGGGTTCTCCTTCCATTTAACCAAATTGTATGATCATTTTTTAAAGAGGAAATAGTTTTTTTCCAGTATAGTGTTTGGATGGAGAGGTTGAAATGCATACCCAGGTATGAGGGGGCATCCTTTTGCCGTTTGAAGTGGAAGTTTGCCTTCAGATGTGTTAGGGTTCGAAGAACCAGAGAGATTCAAAGCTTGCAATTTAAATTTGGCATGGTTTACCTTTAGACCGGATATTAGGGAGAAGTGATGTAAAACTACAGTATGAAGATTTGGGATAGAGATGATTGGAGAGAATAATAGCTTAATTATATCACTTGCAAATAATTTTTTCCTTTTATATCTGAATTTGCCCTGATCTTATTTGCCAATGGCTCTAATGCTATTATAAACAAAATTGGGGATAAAGGGCAACCCTTGTTTCCTGGCTTTAACTGACTGCTTACCCAGAACAAATATACATCAAATGAAATAGAAACTCCTGATCTGAAGTTATTCTGGGCAGATGATTCAAAGCTCATTGCGGTTATTGATCCGTAAGCCAGACAACCAGCATTTTTGGAGAGAGAGATTAGCACTGGTAGCCTACACATTTTCCTCAATATAAGATTCCTTTCAAGATCTTAATTTCTTGCAATACAAAGACTTTTATTTGGGAACAGGCGCAGATCTGTAAGCTACACAAAAACTGCCAAGACTGTAACCTAATGGAATGAGGCTATTCATCTTGTGTTGGTTCTTTTGGGAGTTACGGATTAATCTTTCTTCTGGGTATTATGTCCATGAATATAAATGTACTTCTTGAATACAGAGCAACAGCATGAAATGCTATTAGCCAGGTACTACTGGTGGCACAAACAGTGTCATTACTCGATTACATTATTCACTGCAGGCTGCACTTCAGTCTGCCTCCCATATTTAATGACACTGTTCCCGATTATAAGAAATAAAAGGTCGCTGGCAGGGACTTTCAAATAGTAAAACCATTTAAAAACTTCATGAAAATTAAAAGCCACAGAATAAAGGAGATTGTGTGAAAGCCATATACAAGTGGATAGGTACATTGCGCATGCATAATGGTATACAATAGGCCTCTAAAAAACATCAAATTGATGTACTGGAGATAAACGTCCCCATCACTGTCCCCAATCCTTTAGACAATCGGATTAAAATGAGATATACTGTATATTAAAAAGCACAGGGAGCATTTGTCATAAAGAACATAAATAGTAACGGCGCAGAATCCCTGTAATCCATGATTTGCTCTCGGAAGGTGACAAAGATTGAAGTCATATGAGCAACACCTCGGATATCATTATAGACCTCCTCAAGCTGGTAGCTGTCTGGCTGACTTTGACTCTGAATGTTAAAATTAAAGTGTGTTAAAGTCAAAGCATGTTTTAATTTTGGATCGGGTAGGGGAAGTTAAAACCCCTGCCAGTTTATTTTTGCTGTATGTATAACATTGGGGACATTTCCCTTCACTTCCTGTCCCAGAGATGCAACAGAATTCCCGTCAGAGTTGTCCCTATTTGAAAATGTCCCCTTACCTCTAGTCTTGGGGACAACTCTAAAATTTTGGATTTCTCCACACTTAGGCTTTTTTTTTTTTTGCTGGATTTATTTTTAACTGAATTTTTATTTTTTTGCACAGACTTCTCCTTAGTGAGGAGGAATATATACAATGTATGTTTTCCTCTACGATAGAGGACAAGTCTGTTTCTTCTCTTCACAGAGGAGGAACAACATTGGTGGGCTATAAATTGTATGATCACTGTGATAGCCTCTGATTGGCTATCACAGCGATCATGTGATCGGGATCTGGTTCCCCCATGTCGTTAGTAGGAGACTCGGGGCTGTCACTGAATCTTCTGTGTGCTTT
Organism: Lithobates clamitans; assembly: GCA_037952925.1. Classification (NCBI taxonomy): domain Eukaryota; kingdom Metazoa; phylum Chordata; class Amphibia; order Anura; family Ranidae; genus Lithobates; species Lithobates clamitans. The sequence goes on from JBBGZY010000271.1 coordinate 4,769,135, forward strand.
GTGAATTTCTTCCAGATATGTGCAGTAATCCAGTGTAAACGTTGTGCAGGACCAATCTGTAATAAAGGCTGGTCACTGCTGTCCTCTCTCCTTCTGCAGGGTGGCTGGTCTCATCTCCACCTCCTCCTGTAGTTTTCAGCAGGCAGCCTGCAATGGGTGGGGCCTGCTAGGTCCCCCCCCCCCACACACACAGTACTGCTCTTTGCACAGATTATGTACAGGACAGCCATGATGTTACTGCTACTTTTGCAAGCTATTATCTAGGTTTGTAAAGGCATTTACTGAACACAAAGTAGATTTATAGTAGATTTTGCCTATTATATCAATAGGCAAATAAAAAACAATGGGCACACACCTTGGTCACATGGATCATGACAAACAGGAGGCCAAGAATAATCATTAAAACTCAATGGATCTTTTTACATTTCTACTTTTATCTTATACATTTGAAAATAATCAATACAATAATTTGAAGGATGGATGAAAGTTTAGGGCAAAAAAAAAAACTCTTGGCAGTTAAATAGTACACCAGAATTAAGGTGGGACATTTGAGAAAGAATGAGGGGACATACATATTTGGTTCTGAAAAGAGTAATTGTTCCTCAAAATGACAGACAGTTGAGAGCTTTGGGTCATATCTGGGGATCTACAGAACCTTGTCATTAGGAACAGCTTTTGTTTAGTTGTTTACAGTTTAGTTGGGTCATTCGATCAATTAACGAAGTAAGGAGACAGTGTGAAAAATGTGCATTTATTATTTTGTTACACTGCAGCCTATAAAAGGATTGCAGCCGTGATCAGCAGATTGCAGGTGCAATGCCAGGATCCTCCAGACTCTCAGGCTGGAGGATCTCAGACTCTATAGGCTTTGCCTATAGCTCCCATACAGGTAGATAGTTACTGAACTGCAGGGAGAATCAATGAACTACAAGCGTGCTCACCAGAGCCCTCGCAGTTCATTCATAACTATGCTGCAATGGCAGATGGTACTTATAGTTTATTCATTTGCAGTAAACTGTGAATGAATGATGTGGCCTTGTGGGCGGAGCTGTGACAATGGGCGTGGGGAGAAGATCCCCTGCCCGCTGTCGCAATGGAAAATTGTGCAGGGGGGGGGGTGGCAGTCAGGTGCCTTTAATAACATTTTACATCCTGAGTAGGAGTGTAACATGTTACTTAAAGTGAACTTATCCTTTTATCCTTTAATTTACCTAAAAGATAAGAAGAATCAATGAACTAAGAGAGTACTCACCAGTGCCATTGCAGTTCATTGTGAGCTAAGCTACAATGGTAGATGGTACTTGTAGTTTATTCATTTGCAGGAACATGTTACTAAAAGGGAACTCATCCTTTAATTTTCCTAAAAGGTTTTGTCCACATGTAGAAAACTATTTTTTTATCTGCAAAAAGATGTGCATTTATTATTTTTCTACAAAAGGTGAACTTATCCTTTAACTTTAAGCCACCTTCTGATTATGCTACAGTGCTTTGATTGGTTAAAGGAAACTTATGGTTGCAGCTGCAGCATACACTTTCACTTTACAATGTGAGCATTGTAATAGCAATACAAACAATAGTTACATTTAACAATCCGATATAAGCTAAGATTGAAAAATTTCCTTTCTCGTTCTGAGTGCTACTTGTCTCCTGGCCATCTCTTTCCCTAACCTCCTGGATTCCCTTCAGGCTTTGCAACTTGTCCTCTGCTGTTTACTTTTATTTTCTAAAGACTACATATCCCATGGTACATTGCTGCCTGCAAGCTGTGATTCCTTTACTGATTCCACCTCCCAAGACTCTTCCTCTCAGCAATCCTGTAGTTTAGAAGACATAGCAGTGCCTGCTCACAGGGCATAGTGAATCCATGTCACAGAATTCAATGAAGTGAATGTGTGAGGATCTTCACAAAGTAAGTTGTATAGATTAATAGGAGTAGGTTAGAAATAATTGAAATACAATATGGAAGTGAATATATTATTTTACATTTTGACCATAGATGCACTTTAAATGTGGCTTTTAAACCTTTTTTCTGGCTACTCTGCTGTAACAGCAGACTCAAAACACTTGTGTAGGAGGAAGTCATGCGCCTGGTCTCATTCAGTTGCAGTAAGTTCTTCTGGATGTGTGATGTACAGTGCCTTGAAAAAGTATTCATACCCCTTGACATTTTCCACATTTTGTCTTGTCACAACCAAAAACAAAAATTTATTTTATTGGGATTTTATGTGAGAGACCAACACAAAGTGGCACATCACTGTGAAGTGGAAGGAAAATGATAAATAGTTTTCAAAATTTTTTACAAATAAATGTAGCGCTGACAACTTTTGTTTTTAGCCATATGTGTGTTATACAGGACAATAGTTGTTATACTGCCATCTTGTGGACAATTGAAAAGGTACAATACTGTTATGTTTCATGATTAAGAGAAGTGACATGGAAGTAATTGATTGTTTACTTCTGAACTTTAACTGTGACCTACCCACAATGCTCCTGGACAAGAGGAGAACTGAACTGCATTGTGGGAGGTTATAAAAGGGCTGGGAGCGCCCATCTTAAGTCTCTTGTTCCTGGGACGCGTGGGCTGCCTGCAGAACTCTGTGGGTGTGTGTGTCCCACAGGGTTGCGGGCTACCTTGCGGAGGAGCAGCAGCAAGGATCCTGTCATCGTATCACAGTGTGCTGGAGCAGCAGAAGTGATCGTTCCGGAGACCCGTGGAGGAGGTAACTGAGGACTCCTGGTCGTTAGTGAACGGAGCAGTATGACGGCGTGGCGGTGGTTCCATACGGACTGAGAACTGTTGAAACAGAGGCATCCATCCGCCTGGATCCCATGTGGTGAGAAGGTTAACACCCAGAAGTTTGTTTAAATACACACACACTTAGAACTGTTACAGAGTGTTGCTGGGACTGATAATCCCACGGAGCAAGTTAAGTTGGAGAGCCTTACATCTGAATAGACTTCAGTATTCAAGAACGGATGCTAGAGGTTTGTCTTCTTCATATAAGAACACTTAGTCAATCTGCTGGATTATAATTGCCTTAGTGTATTACATTACATGGTGCAACACCCAGGAGGAACCCTTTGTGGATTACAGTTACAAAAGCTAGCGAAGACTGAAGACGTCTGGACTATTTCTTTTATTGCAGGGCCCTGCATTTAGTTACCAAGGATAGTGACTTTACAGTTTAGAGCAGGGGGAGCTCCCTGGTATAGATATATATAATTAGGTATATTTGTGTATCTTACCAATTGTCATAACTATTTACTATACTATTGCACTACGTTGGTGTGATAGTGTAGTTCTTGTAATAACCTTTTACATAAATTTATCATTTACACAAAGAAAGAAATTATTTTTGGTTATTACTGAAGTTTGTGTGCAGTGTTGTTATTTCTCCTGTAGGTGGATCTACAGACACCCAGGTAGAGGTAAATATAAACATAAGTGTACATTGTGGGTTAAAATCAATACTCATACCATTACAACACTGCACTACAGCTGTGCCAATGGAATTGAACAATTTAAGAGGGATAAAGAGATAGGAGGACAGGCCCGCTTTAAACCAGCAGCTCCACCGAGAGTTATTGCTACATAAATATCTGAAAAGTGTGGCATGCATTTGTATGAAGCCCCCCTGAGTCAATACTTTGTAGAACCACCTTTCGCTGCACCTTTTGCCCATTCGTCTTTGCAAAATAGCTCAAGCTCTGTCAGATTGGATGGAGAGCTTTTGTGAACAGCAATTTTCAAGTCTTGCCACAGATTCTCAATTGGATTTAGGTCTGGACTTTAACTGAGCCATTCTAACACATGAATATGCTTTGCTCTAAACCATTCCATTGTAGCTCTGGCTGTATGTTTTAGGCTCGTTATCCTGCTTGAAGGCGAACCTCCACCCCAGTCTCAGGTCTTTTGCAGACTAACAGGTTTCCATCTGGTGGCGCGTACACACCAGCAAAATTTCTGACAGAAAGAGTACGATCTGAGCTTTTCATTGTATATTCTGACCGTGTGTATGCCCCATCAGACTATTGGGTGCGGGGACGTGGGTGGGGCTGTTCCGCCCTGGCATTTGCGCCACGCTACCGCTTGTGCAGTCGATGCTTTTGTGCCGTCTGCTTACACAGGCAGGTGTCACTATCTTGGCTGACGTTGGGATGGATGTCTGGGGTTCAGTGAGCGACTTCCGTCCTGACTCTGGAGCCGGTCCTAAATGTCATGCCTTGCGTGACGCTGGGTGGGGTCCGCTCGCTACACAGGGAGCATTTAAACAGCCTTTTTTTTCTCACAGCCAGTTCTCACATTGATACATAATTTGTGCATTCTGTACCTGTTACTACTAGTTTTCACTCCCACTGGGCGGGGTCCGCTCATAACATAGGGAGCATAGGTGTGCGCAGCCTATTTCATTAGGGTGTGCACCCTAAAGCTCAAACACACATGAACGCCACCTTCTGTCACAGGGAGGAGGCTCTGATGGTGGGAGACAGTTGATTGGGAACCTATTACCTTACATCCTAAGTATAGGTGTAATGTGTTCCTACAGTTGAACCTAGCCTTTAATATAATGGGGGCATTTACACTGGCCACCGGCAACCCAACCACCCACCTGGTGTCACCCCTGGATAATGCTAATGCACATGGGGTGATTAGGGTGTGCCCAGGCACACCTGGCACACCCTGTGCGCACGCCAATGATAGGGAGCATTTAAACACACTTCTTTCATTCACAGTCAGTCCTCTGACTGATTGACTGATACACATCTTGTGCAGTCTGCACCAGATATTGCTGGCCTTTACTCCTATATCAGCAACACTAGGTAACTACCACTATTATTATGACATTTCATATGTGGTTTCAATCACAGGACTTTACCAATTTCTGGGGACCTACATTGTCTTGATATCAGTTCATACTCATGCTATTTGGACTCCTTTCTTTGATTAGCTTACTTCTTTATATTTTCAGCACCATTTGGTATTCATATTTTTATTGATCCACAGAATGGAGCCCATTTTTCCTACTGTTCCAGATACTCTGGGTCACACCTACATTTATGCTCCCTGCGTTCCTATTGGACCCTACTACCACCACAGCTTCCAGACCAGGCATTCCTTCTGACCCTAGCACCCCGGCGGTGTGTTTGTTTAAGATTAAGCAGATATGTGAGTCCTACAGGGATGACTATCTTATCCTCCCTGTATGCATATTTATTCTTTGCCAATTTTTGTCTATGAATGGTTGATTTTGATATACTTACCTCTCTATAGACGTACCATGCATCCGCCCCTGATGATTGGATAGATCCCCTGAAACGTGTCGAGCTTAACCTAGATGTAATGCATACATACCTACATGGTTTTTGGATCCAGGCAATATCGTGGAGTAAAACTGTTACATTATAGTGATTTTTTATTATGGAGGATAATACTATTGTATATTCTTTTTATATATGTAAATGATGTAAATGATTTGGATACATGATTTGTTATATTATGTGCCATTATTGCATGTATTGTCTGCCAGGTACCTACTCAATCATGGCAAACAAATAAATATTTGTTCACGTTTTACTTTGACTCCTTCGATTAGCCACAAATATACACACCTCATTTAAAGTCCCGACCCTCTTTCTTTATGTACTTGAATAGGGATGGAGATTCAAGTTACCATGCGTCTCATTTAAAGTCCCAAAAGCCCCCTCTATTGCTATAATCAATACAAGGCCTCAGTTCACCACTCTTCTTCACAAAGAAGAAACCAGCAGGAGACGAGGATTTGTGGATGAATCCTCGAAAAAGTGCATCTGCAACATACTCCTTCATGGCTTTGTCCTCCGAGACAGACAAAGGGTAAACCCAGCCACGAGGGGGTATGGCACCAGGTTGAAGTTCGATTGCGCAATCATACAACCGGTGTGGAGGCAAACTACCAGCTTGACCCTTGTCAAGCACATCGCTAAAATCGTGGTACTCTTCCAGCAGGGAGGAGAGTGAAGAGGTGCACAAGACTTTAGCCACTTTCTGAAAACATGTCTTACTGCAATAAGGCAACCAGGAAAGAACTTCAGCACGAAGGAAATCAAAATAGGGGTTGTGCCTCTGTAACCAAGGATAACCAATAACTACCGGAAAATGAGGAGAAGAAATGACTTGGAATGCGATTGTCTCATGGTGAAGAGCCCCTACGGCCATGATCACTGGAGCAGTCTCATGAGTCACATGGGCAAGCTGTAGAGATCTCCCATCAACAGCCTCAATAGCAAGTGGAGTGGCACGAATCTGCAGTGAAATCAAGTGTTTAGACACAAAGGTACCATCTATGAACAGGCCTGCAGCCCCACAGTTGATTAGTCGATCCATGGTGAACCTGACTAGCCTAGCTCTGAGGAAGTGGGTGCGCACCCGAAATGCATCAGTTTTATCCCGTGTTGTGGTCCTGTGCATGTCCATACACTGTTTTTATGGCTCATTAAAAGTTGCACTGTGAGTACCCACCTTTATCAATTTTTTAACTATTAAATTATCATTGGTAATGCACTAGGTGTGCGCGCCTTCCATTTTGTTTTTCTTGTAGTTTCCATTGGATTACCCCATCTGCGGAAGGCAGCATCCACCCAGTCTTGGGATACCCTTTACCATTTTCCTTGTTACCCTCTACTTCAGAAGACCCCTTAGTGCTGGAAGTGATGTTTTTTTGTATCCCCAGAGTCGATTAGAGCCTGTATCTCGATGGACGATTCAGACCAAGAAAGGGTAACCGGAACCAGGGGCTTATCCTTCTGGATAACTGGGGATGTAACAATGCCACCTAAGGTCTGTCCCCTACAGGACCCCAGCTGCAAAAGTGTTTCCTCGGATTGCTAGGACAAGACTTCAGAAAAGTGACCTGCCTGGCCACAATAAAGGCCCAATCTCTCCCTCCTCCTAAAAGCCCTCTCATCTGCAGAGAGACATGTGAAGCCCAACTGCATGGGTTCTACCTCACTGGCAGACATGGTATCAGAAGGTATGGGAGGTGAGGGAGGCAAGGGTGGGACTACAAAGCTCAGAGCCAAAACATACTTGAGGCTTCTGCAAGCGCTCCTTAAAGGAAGGTCTCTCTTGGAGTCTGGAGTCAATGAGAATGGCAAACGTGAGATCAACTTCTCCAGCTCAGTGGGTATGTCTTGGGCTGCTATCTCATCTTTGATGTTATCCGAGAGACCATGAGAAAAAGCAGCCACGAGGGTCTCATTGTTCCCAGCAACCCCTGCTGCTACAGTACGTAATTCGAACACCGGTTCTCGTAATCGATTTGATGGACATGAGACTCTTGGCAGCAGAAGTGGAGCGTGCGAGAATGTCAAATACCCTTTTAAAGGAAGCCACAAACTCTGGGTAAACTGGGTAACTCAGGACAACAGGTTTTTGTGTCTCCTATAGAAGGTTTGCCCAGGCCAAGGCTCTCTCAGAAAGCAAAGATATCCCAAAGCCTACTTTGCTTCTGTCCGTGGGAAACGCCTGGGGCAGCATCTCAAAGTATATCTCAATCTGGTTGAGAAACCCTCTGCATTTAAGTGGATCGTCCCCGAATCACTGGGGAGGCGGAGCAGAACCAGACATACCTCTTAGAGAGATAATACATGAGGTGGGTGCCTGCACAGAGACCGGAGCAGCAGCAGGAACGGCCTGCGACACAGGCTGTACCGGTGCAGCCACAGTGGGAGGGTCCAATGAGCTGAAATATAATAGAAATATTCCTGCGCTACCCAATTGGAAAAAGAAAGGAAGAAAGAAGAAAAGATGAAAGTTGGAGAGAACGTCTGCGATTGGACAGCTGCACGCACCGGAAAGGGGCCAAGCACAAACCCAAAATAAACAGAAATGGAAGAGCCAGAAAAACAGACTGCTGTAAATCTAGGTATGTGGTCAATTACTTTGTGCTAATATCCCATAATACATAAAATCGCATAATGAATAAAATTGCATAGGTTTGTGTTAATGCTAAAAACCTTGTGAAATAGGGGTTATAAAGATCTTGTGTCAATAAAAAGAAATGTGTAAAGACATCTTCATGTAAATAATCAAAAGTGAATATATCTAAAATACATTCAATTCATATAAAAAATAAAAATCAGAGATGCATCCTTATAAATTGTGCAAAACATATGATATAAAGTGCCAGTGCTAAGGTGACCTAAATATCTCTATTCAGACAAATCAATACAAAAAATATATAAATGATAAAGTGATAAGTGGCATAATAATAATGCAATGTCCCAACAGTGGTGATTCTAAAATACTGTGCTTAATCTGCAATTAGAATAGTAAATGACATGCCAATAAGTGCAGCAACTTAAAGTGCAATGTGCAAATGTCTTTTAAGGTGCACAAAAAAAGTCTTCATGCATAATACACTAGTGTAGGTAGTGGCCCCTTACCTAGCGGTGCTAGGTCAACCGTAAAATAGTAGCTAAACCGCAAGGTCCTGAGCCTCAATCCCGTCCCTATATCCACGCTTGGCGGCGTTGAGTGATCCTTATGGCAGCTGGGTTCAAATAGCTATAGTCCTAGCTGGGGTCCTGGACCAGCGCGGGTCCTAGCTCAGCCTCCACATCTCAGGTGTATGTAAAAAAACGGTATAAAGGACAAAGGTACTGGATAGTGAAGTATGTTTTAAACAAGGTGGCGCTTTATTCAAAACCATAAGTGAATGTACTCTCATTAAGCAGTGTATAGACAAAACCTTTCTCCTACGAGCAGCGAGCTCGTTATGCTTCCAGCAGTGTGAAAATCATCTTAGCAGTGTGAAAAAGCCTATTCCGTCCCTACGCGTGACGTCACTGATCACGTGACTTCTTCAGGGGATGAACAAAATAGGCTTATTTTCGTCTTAAATAGTCTCTCCCATTGTGGATAATGGGCGGCCATTTTCTCGTAGCCGCGCTCGCCATTACTTGGTATCTTTTTTTTGCGTACCCATTTTTTGGGTTAGTAAAAACTAGGTTATCATACTAAAAGGATAGATACCAGATTAGCTGTATGTTTCCATGGTGGTATATTGCGTTAACCATGGATACAGCCTAGTTATATGGAGGGGGACCGATTATACCTGGCATACCATGTGTAAACAATATAAATTCTTAAAAAAAGTTTAATCTCGCTGTATCGGAAGCTGGAAATTATGAATCTATTAAAGGCTGCCAATATGGTGCATTAAAAATTGATAAATAAAAATCTTTAATAAATTAAAAATAATAATATTAATAAAAAATATTTGAAAAGAAAATCTTCTAATAAAAATTCCTTTTAATAAAGTTTCCATTATTTGTAAATATAGGTAAATTTAGAATAAATGAAATATTCAAAAAATAAAAATAAAAATCCGCGGAAGGGTGATGGAATGGGCTTTTTCACTTCATATATAAATCTGCCCTTACATAATATAGATATCTCATGTAGATACATACAATCTGGACTAAAGTGCAACTATCGGGGAAAGAGTCCAATGCGCATTGCGAATAGGAAGCGTTCATAACGATATGGCAAACTGATCCATCCAACCTGCCTGCATCTTCTAAATTCATGGCCTTCGCCTACTGTCAGGAACCATGAATCAGACGGAGACAGAAAATGCAGTAAAAAAAATCACACCATTTAATATAGTGGTAAAAATAGTACAAATCGTAAACATAATCAAAACATAGCCAGGGCTAGGTTACCAAATCGGGTAGTCAGAACAAGCCAGGAAATGCCAGGGAGCCAGAGATCAGCATAGTCAGAGCAGCAGACAGGATCAGGAACCTGAAGGCATGTAAGCCAGGCAAGTCTTCAACAGGAACACAGCAGAGAGTCTCTAGATATGTTGACCAAGGCGAAGGCACAGGAGATCTAATCCAGGCAGCTTAAATAGCCAGCAGGGCTAGTTAACGAGCAGTGAGTTACTGTTTGTGAGTACTGGCAATTAGCCGACAGCTGAGCAGTCTGAGCTCTGAGAAGGGAGGGCCGAGCCCAGCTCTGACAGTTTCCACTGCGGGAATGGTGTGTTCAGGGTTATGTGCAGCGTTAGTTTTCCGCCACACATAGCATTTTGCTTTTAGGCCAAAAAGTTAAATTTTGGTCTCATCTGACCAGAGCACCTTCTTTCAAGTTTGCCGAATCCCCCTCATGGCTTCTCACAAACTGCAAACGGTGCTTCTTATGGCTTTCTTTAAAAAATGGCTTTCTTCTTGCCACTCTTCCATAAAGGCCATATTTGTGGAGTGCATGACTAATAGTTGTCCTGTGGACATATTCTCCCACCTGTGCTGTGGATCTCTGCAGCTCCTTCAGAGTTACCATGGGCGGGGGGGGCGTGGCTTGCAGCTGATGGAGTAGGCAGCATGGTGTGCTAGCTCCGCCAAGAATCCAGGCTTTTCTCCTGCAACTGGCATCCTGATCCACTCGATTTGCTCCGAACCTGTTCTGGAGGCTTCCCCACATCATTCCCGAACCAGCAGTGCCTCAGAATCTGCGATCCAGCAGCGGACATGTCCCGTGAGGGGGGAAAAGACTCTCTGCCTACAGCAGAGCATGGAGGGCAAGATGGCGCCCGGGCCCAGTGCTCAGATAGAGAAGCAGTTTGGCAAATCTCTGGGGAAGGACACCCTGCCCAAAACGCCATCCCTCCTCCTGGAATCTACTGACCAGGAACCCCAGATAGAAGATCCGGAGGCTGCATGGCCAGAGGACTCAGAGCCTGCTTCATCATGGGAAACAGTGAGTACACCAGCCCCTGATAACACAGCCAGGGCTCTGGAAGGCCAGGAGCTGCATACCCCTGAACCGACCCTTAGAGACATTTTTGCAGCGGTCACCTCATGTAACATGTCTATTACTACTCTGACTACCGAAATCAAAGGAGTGAAAGGAACTGAATCTAGTTAGACAGGACATGTAGAAACTGCGTGACCGTACTGCAGCCCTGGAGGACAGAGTGAGCAATGTGGAGGATGACATTGTGCCACTGCAGAGAGAAGTTTGCCATATGCAATCGATTATCACAGGCCACTCAGCCTGTTTAGAAGACATGGAGAACAGACAGAGACACAATAATGTCCGTGCGGTGGGCATACCGGAGAAGGCTGAGGGGAAAAATCCAATGGCGTTTATGGAAAACTGGCTCCTTAACACATTTGGCAAGGACTCCTTCTCTCCATGTTTGCTGTAGAAAGGGCTCAGAGTCCCACCCAGGTCGCCTAAACCTGGAAAGCCCCCTAGGCCATTCCTATTTAAATTGCTAAATTTCAAGCATCGGGATGCCACACTATATCAGGCCAGAACCAAAGGCGCCCTTATGAAGATGGATAATGTACGCATATAATTCTACCCTGATTTCTCTGCTGACCTACAGCGCCACATGGCTAAGTTTACTAAAGTAAAGAAGCGTCTCCACAGATATGATGTCACCTATGCTATATTGTATCCTGCCAAGCTTAGAATTGCAGCGAATGGTGAGATGCAATTTTTTGATAATCCCATTAATGCGTCCAACTGGCTGGATCGTATGGAGCACACCCTTAAAAAAGCACCAGCACCCATGGCCTGATTGTATAATTTTTTACTACTACTGAGTGAGGATACCTCAGGAGAAGATTTGAGCATGTTGATCGCTTTTCTCAATCTTTCCTTTAAGGCGGAGAGAAATACATCCTATAAGTTGTTTGCACTACATTTCACCAATGACTTGGATTCGCAAGTCCCTTTGAATCAGAGTTGAACTGAGACTAACACTGTCCTGCGTGGACATGCACTATGTTACCTGCCTTCTTATTGTTTAGAGGATGCAAAGCCCTTTTTTTTCTTGGTTACCTACTGTTTTTCTTTTCGTTACCACCACTGACCCCTGCTGGGTGCAGGGAGACAGTTCTGCTTTTTTATGTTTGTCCAACTGGAATTGCCTTTTTTTGGCAGACACTGTCACCTATTCACCTGGACTTTGTCTGAGGAATCCTTTTGTTTACAGCTACTAAGTGGAGATGCGGGGAGTCCCCTGACGACTCCCTGCACCTGGAACTATCCCTAAAAGTTACTTACCATTTCGTTGTCCTATGTCTAATGTATGTACTCTGATTTCGTTGAATGTGAGGGGGCTGGGTGATGGAGTGAAGTGGGTGGCATTTTTCTCTACGGTGAAGGCCCACTGTGGTATGCTTACAGGAAACACACCTGCAAGCTAATACTACTTCTACACTTAAACACCGTAATTATCCAGCCCAGTTTCACTCCACTCACACAGCTTACTCCAGGGGTGTCAGCATACTCATTTCGCATGCTGTCTCCTTTCAGTTACTGCACTCCCTGGTTGATGATCAGGGACGGCACATTTTTTTTACTATGTAGACCAGCAGGGTTGACATCTATTATTGCAAACATATATGTCCCTCCACCCTTCTCTTTTGACAGCCTGAAACGTCTAGCACATTTTATAGCCTCATACTCAAACATCCCTATTTGGGTGATGGGAGCTTATAACAATGTTATGTATAAACAGATGGATACATTTTCGCCTAGAGCTAGTGGCAATCCTCAGCCGGAGGGTCTTACCTCCTTTGCTTGATCCCTTGCAGAAATAGGCCTGCGAGATGTGTGGAGGGACATTCTTGTATTTTAATCAGGGTACATCTAGGTCTCTGGTGGTCTGGGATGCCCTGAAGGCTCATTTATAGGGCTTAAATTATCACACAGATTACCGTTATTAAAACTAAAACCAAAGAGTGGGAGAATCTGGCAATGAATGAGGCCAAGAGTCATACATTGCTGACCCCACCTCAGAGTTTGAATGTAGATGGCTGGAGGCTCAGCCCCTGTATCTACAGGTTTCTACTACTGCAGCAGAGAATAAGAGATTCTTCCAGCAGCAAACGTACTTTAATGAGGGGGAAAACACAGGACACTTTCTAGCAATGACAGCTAAAGCCCAGCAGGGGATAACCCATATAGAAGCCATTCAAAATGTAGAGGGAGAAACGGTTGTTGACCAGACCCAAATACCTGAAGTATTCTCGCATTTTTTCCAGGTACACGTCTAAAGTGCATCCTACACAGGAGGAGCTGGGTCTTTTTCTGGACCAATGCTTCCTTCCATGTATATCGAGGCAGGGCCTTGCTGCAATAAATAGCCCACTAACACTAGAGGAACTTTCCTTAGCAGTGGCACAGATGGCCAATAATAAATCACCAGGAGCTGACCGCCTGCCCACAGAAACATACGGGAAATACGGGGATACTCTTCTGCCCACCCTGCTAAAAACCCTAAATGATGGATGGTGGTTTGCCCGCCTCTATGAACGAGGCTATCATAGTAGTTATCCCAAAGGCTGGCAAGGATCTTTTACAGCCTGACTCCTATAGGCCTATCTCACTGTTCAACACGGATGTCAAATTGCTAGCACGGATGTTGGCCACTAGACTGTTGAGAATTGTGGCGGACTTGGTATATTACGACCAGTCTGGCTTCATTCCTGCCCGATCTACTGCGTTAAATATCCGCAGACTGTTCCTAAACATTCAGCTCCCTATAGATAACCTGGGCAACAGAGCTATATTTACCATCGACGCTGCCAAAGCTTTTGAAAGAGTGGAGTGGAACTATTTGTGGGAGGTTCTGCGTTGGTTCGGTCCAGGTGACAGATTCATATCTTGGGTACAACTATGCTGCACCTATGGCGAGAATAAGGATTAACAATACCTTATCAGAGCCTTTTCCTCTGTTTAGTGGCACGCGGCAGGCATGTCCACTTTCGCCCCTGCTGTTTGCCCTTGAATTGTTATCCCTGGCAGCTATGGTGTGGGCCTCCCCCAGCATCATGGGCTTCCGAAGGGGACAAAGAGAGGACAAAATCTCCCTGTACGCAGATGATACTCTGCTGTATCTGGGAGACGTAAACTCGGCAACAACCGTCCACTGCATCTTTTTTCATAGTTGATGGTTTTTACCGGGTTTAGACCCTCAACCTGCATTTTGACTTCTTGGCGCCCCTGTACTTATACCTTCTTATAAGCAGAGTTTATGTAAGTACTATTGAGGCTATGTTACCCCCCTATATTGGACTGTTGTGTCCAATAATACTTATTATTTAATTTTCTTGATTAATCTTTGATATAGCTTGGCCCCTGTATGCCCCCTTTGGGCCACACAGAACCCCCCTTTTGTTGCGGTTGCTGAATTGGTCCAGGTGTGCGCCTCCTATTGGGCTCCCCTTGGTAAGTTGGATTGGATTTGTAGGGTGGGAGGGCCTTGAACCATGATGCATGATTTGTGATCTGTGACTGCCATGTTTACTTATTGATTATTGACATTTTGTTTATGTATTCTTTACCATTAGAGCCACTGTTGACACTGGTGACCATACAATCCCCTGAGGAAGCCATTGTTTGGCGAAACATGTAGGGACATGATATGCATCAGTGACCACTTCATAGATATGGATACTTTGGCCAGTATTCGTTTTTATATATATAACCTCTGTTCCTCTCTTTTTTTGTACCCTATCTTCTGTAATGTATCGTAATAAAATTTATATTTTTTTAAGTAAAAATTGTACTTCTTTGCATGTGGCACCACTATAATCCCTAACAAAATCCTCTTTCTTTGACTCAAAATACATTTATGTTTTTGGTTGTAACATGACAAAATGTGTAAAATTTCAAGGGGTATTGTAATGGAAATGTGTCAGTTCTGTATATAATTGTATTCTATTTTTTATGTATTGCACACTGCCCTCATTGTGCACATGGCACTAATAATGTTTTCAGTACATGTTTACATTCTTTCGAGTCCTGATTAGAATTAGCCTGCCTATGTAACGCCCCTTGTTACCATAAACCTACAATTGTAATATTAATGTGATACCTACGTAATCATGTGTATACAAACCTTCAATTGCGTCATAATAAAGCAGAACAGTAATTTGGAAATATGTTGAGCGCATGTTTTGTGTCTGTTCCCTACTGCAGTAGTTATTCATTTGGAACCACTAATCAATATGAGGATAGGAGTTGCCTATCTATAAAATGTCCTGGTCAAGTGGCGAGCTTTGCCTAGGAGGGGTTTTGCAGGTGACCCTGAGAATCTGAAATAAGGAGCTTGAGACGATCTTGGAATTTCTGATAATCAGCCGGCTGAGGTAAGCCTTTTGCTTATATTTGAGTTATCAGACTTCCTTAATCGGTAAGGCATTTTCGGGACAAAGGGTACCTATTTTACTCCCCTTAATCTAACTGTATTTATTGGTGGTTATATGTTATGTTGTCACTGTCTACTGTCCATCGGAGTGTTATAGATAAGAAAGGGAAGAATAGTGCTGTTCACAGGTATATGTAGTACATAAAGTAGTTTAGAGGCAAGAGGGTATAGGCATAAGTAGAGAAGACTGGCCAGTCATTATGGGCATTAAATTAAGTAAGGGAATGAAGGGTAAGAGACCCTCAAAAATGCCCTGCGCAAGAGGAGCGCTATATATGAACCAAAGGTGCGCTTCCGCCTATACTGAGCCCCTAGATTAATGGTTAAAGTGGACAGTGATCCACAATGGGTGACTGGGTTACCAAGGTCCACAGGGACTAAGAATCATGCAGAGTAAACAGCTAGAGAAACAGCCATCTATGTGAGCAGGATGGATCAAGGGTGACATAACACCAGACAGAAAGGGACATTTTGATGTTAAGTTGTGGGATGAATTTGGGGTCAGGCACTACAACTAGTAAAGTCATGAAAGCAGAAGTTAAGCAGGGAAATAAAAAGAGTTAAAAGAAAGTGAGAGAATGATATGCATGTGTTGTGTACAAATGGGAGAAATGTAAGCAATTTTAGAGAGATATTTGTGTATGTGTGTGAATGCTGGAACCTTTAGTTCTATCTTTTGTGTGTGTCATGAATGCAGATGTGACCCCCTCCTTTGCGCTCTCATGAAAGAATGTGGCTGGGATGAGAGGTCAGTGATAAGCTGGAAGGACACCATGCCAAATTCAGTTTTTTTAGACAAAACATTTATAACAAAATGTGCCTGGTTAACAAATCTAATGATAAACAAAGTGATCACAATTATTTTTTAATCTGTTTTCCAAACATGGTAAACTGAAGGTTACATTTAACCGTGTATTACACAAATTGAATATCCTTTGATAGTGGAAACAGTGCATTTAAAAAAGGGAAATTAAGTAAAATTAAGTAATATGTCCCCCTTTAAGGAAATTTATCTGTGGATATATATTAGTGTGTGATACTGAAATTATCATTTGAGTATTAATTTATAATATGAGTTTAACAATTTTATTAACAATATAGATATATTGAAACTGGTTTAGACAACCTTTGGTTGGAAATTAAATCCAGGTTATTGGGGAAATTTGTAAAAATGGGATTAGTTTAGATTAAGATAACAATTTTGTAATTTTACATTTATACAATAAGCCCTTATTGAGAGAAAAAAAAGATTAAGATGAGGTTGTTAATTGGAATACAGCTGCCATAATATTTAAGCCAAGATGGATGGGATACATACGTTTTTCTACAAAAATTAAATCTTAAGGGCTGATAATAACTTGATGTGCAGTCCGTGATGTGAGAGTAATAATAAATAAAATTTAAATACAACAGACCCATCACATCGAGTCCACACACCCTGTTAGGATAGATGTCACCTGCAGCCAGTTGTTTTATAGTTTTTGATGTGGCTGAGTGCTTTCTGGTCCTTCATACAGATTGGTCCTTTTATTTTTGTTTATTTTTATTTTTGAAATCCAAAGCAGAATGTGTGGGTTGTGAAATAATGTGCCCCCTTTCCTTGTAAGTGCAGTGATATAAGCAGAAGAATATTTTGGATTTATTGGACATCTCTGCATGACCGCAGGGTATTGTTATCATTTATTATAATATTGCCAGGAAAAGGTTGTCTTTTTGAAACATGAAACTGGAGTTCTTACACAAACAGCATGATAGAAAACAAGCCATTGTAATATATTTATGCAAGCTGGACCCAGTAATGAAGGGTTCATCACGATATATATCAGAGCTGTAGCTTTATGCAAAGGTGCTGTTAGACAAAGTTACAGACATTATTTTGGTCAAATATTTAATTTTTAAGGTTCCCACATTCTGCGCAGCAAATATACAGCTAACTAAATGTTTGTCTAATAAAAGGTTCAAAATATGAATTTGTTTTGTTTGTTTATGTACAGATCTAACAATGAAAAATGTGTACATTTGAATCCAGCCATCTTATTGCCTCTATTGGAGGAGGCTGGAGACAAAGGAAGCCACATGTGTTAAATTAATGGTGTAGGAATCAGCTGCTGTGAGCCCAGTGCAGGACACACTCCTGAAGACCCAGATATTTCATTTATGTAGAGTTATTCCCGGTTATATACTGAGGATGCAGTTCATCACCCAGAAGGAGTCATTGGCTCCTTTTTCCCCAGCTCAAGAAGCAGAGCTCCATGTTTTAGCAAAGCCTGTGAGCTATAAAAAGAGTGTATATTCTTATAGATAGTCGAGACATTGAGAGCTTTTGGTTCCATTTGAAGGGCCAGAAGTTTGTTTTTACTTCGGCAGGTAAACCAATCAAGCATGCTAAGTTAATTTGATTGGCTGTTTTCAGCCTTCCAGGTTCTTGCTGAGGTAGCCATACTAACTTTAAAACTCACACATGGAAGCAGACCAGGTGACTAAGGACACTTGATGGGTCTGTGCAACTCACAGATTCCACCCTAATTCTGGCCCAGTATAGCTGGGATTAACAATTCAACTTTAAGGACCCCAGAACGAGAAGAACAAGTGGTCCACGGGGCAACTTCTTATGAAATAAGACTTTGTAAAAGGTCATCATTTATGTCTGCCAGCCAATCTTTTCCCTCCAGCTTGACACATGGACCGTGTCATCAGTCACAAGCAGTTATGGCTGCCTTAGTAAATGAGCGTGGGATAGAGCCAGGGTTCTCCACAGTTGTTTTTATAACATACCACTTCTTCTTTTACCTGTTACCAAAGGTGTTACCAAAAGCTGAACATCCCTTCCAGAGATTACAAAAAGATATATCCAGATGCCCAAGTCAGGATCTTACGAGTATGCATGTTTTCTGGATGTCTACTGGATGTCTAGTGGCAAATGCTACTGCAAAGGCCACAGTAAAAAGTGTTATCAGAAGTAGTTTGTAAGTACAGAGTGCCAGAATCTATAGAGAGTAACAGAGGAAATCATTTTTATAGGGGAGTCCTTACTAGAAGCTTTGAGGTTTTATTTTTACACTCTCTACTGTCTACAATGTAGCGGAAAAACTAGAGTAAGAAACTAGAAAACTGTTGCCTGAATGTTTTCTTATATTTTATCAAGCCCCTAAGGGGATTTTGGACTCTCTCCCTATGAGATTTTGTTTGGGAGTGTGTTACTCACTTGCTTATATTTTGTCTCAGCAGCTGAAGTCCTCCATTCGGATCTCACAGAGAACGTTGCTGATCTTTTAAGGTTTCTGACAAACCAATTTATGTGTTTTCTCCCCAATTCCAGATCCTAAGTTTGGAAGGATCTAAAACTAGAGTCAGGTGGATTGTTAAGAGACATTTATATATAAGGAAATGTTTGGAGACTCAATACAGCATCTATTTCATGTACAAGTTGTGCAAAACTTGAAGGAAAAAGTTACCTGGATCCACACCAGACACTGCAAAAATGACTAGATTAAAGAAATCTCTGTGTTTGATTTGTTTCCCTCTTGCGATCAGTCTAGGGTACTTTTTGATTCAATTACTTTAATTGTAAGGGATATATATACATATGTATAATATATTTGAAAAGTAGTTTAGCCATGTTGAAGTCATATTTGTCTTTTGTATGTCTTCCATTTTATGTAGACTTGTCTGTGTTTACATATGCTGATAAGTCAGCATGCCAACAATTAAGCTAGAAGGCCATTCTGGCCACAGGAGTGTACAGCCAGTACTCTGTAAATATGTCTTATAAATAATTTGTTTTTCACAATGAAGTCATTTTTGTAATGAAAAAGCTGCTTAGCTATTATTACCACAATGGTGTTTTTGCCTGAAAAGGCACCATCAGAGCCCATTCACACTAGAATGTAGGGCGGGAGAGCTGCGCTCCCGTGCGCCTTCACACACTGCACTCCAATAGTATTGCCCTTGCGAACTGCTGCGGGAGTGAGTTCAAAGATAATGATACCCCAAACGCAGGTCCCAAACACAGTGCAAAAGTACAAAAATACCATGTGCTGCAGTTGCTGTGTGTTTTAAAAAGTAGTGCATGTATTACTTTTAGTGCAGTGCTGTGTGATTTCATTACAATGAACTGAACCGCACGTGAAACCATGTTCCTGTGCGATTCACATGCAATTCCTAGTGTGAATGGGCCCTAAAAGTCGACAGTAATGATCCATAATTGAAATCTTACATTTCTACTGCTACACTTCTACAGTGTCTGGTTTTTAAGCAGAGGTGATATTAAAAAATGTAATTTATTTAGCTTAATATGGTAACAATAAAGACATGCCCTTTAAATTTATACAAAAAAAAGAAACTTACTTTACCAGAAATCATAGTTGATACAGTTTGTAGATAAATAGTTATGCCTTCTTTGGAGTTTCGTTTCCCTTCACTAGAGAATATACTGTGACTAGCAAACACTTACAAAGTTTATATTTACCCACAAGAGGGAGCTCCAGCACACCATATGCTGCACATCCTGTGAAATTCATAGTAAATGATGTGCGTATTGAATACCTATGCTGATAAAATACATTGGATGCCATGACTAATTTCCCGGTTTAAAAAAAACATTTGCTTGGCTGTTATGTTTATCCAAAGTCTTCATTATTTCCTAAGTCACTGGCCCAGACAAAGTATGCAGATCACGTGTCCTGACTTTCCTTGGCCTTCACTAGCTGCATTCTGGTTCCAAGTTGGCAGTGACTCAAAAAGCACTGAACCATTGATAGCCAGGCAGATAGCATTTACAAGAAAAAAAGATCTGTAATTTTCCTAGTCACTATACATCACTACAAATCCCTAAAAGGATTTAAGTGCATGATGAAATATTTATAAATGTGAGATTAAAGAGAATTTCAGGAAAATTACAAATTTTGTTTCAGGCATGTTAGTGCTCTTTTTCTGCAGTTTAAATATTTTATCAGAATCAAAACAACTATAAAATGTAATTTGCTAAAGCCCACTTCTGGTGAAATCTGGTATTGCAGGGATACTGCTAATAAAACAGTTTGCATCTCTGGCTGCCCAAGTGGCTAATGTGACTAAGTGACTAATATCAGCAGTTGCTTACAAGGTGACTATTGATCTATGACTACTTGAACTAAGCATTGTGCAGCATGATCAAACCACTTTTAACTGTGATTAATTTAGACATTTACTGGTGCATTTTACTATGTCAAAAGAGTCACAGTATCAAATTAATTCTCAGCTTTACTGGCCAATAAGAACGCATGCCCCAATGCTAGAAATTGCACAGCATGAAGCTTATTTAAAAATGGCATATTATCATTGACAGCTAACACTGTGTCTTAATTTATTCACAAAACCAGTCAATGCATTTTATGTTGCTGCTGCCAAATCAAATACTGCAAATCATATTCTCCACTGGAAAAACAGGCAAGGAAATGATAACAAGAGTGAATGATAACAAGAATATATACAATTCTACTTGTCTTGTGGATGACACAAGGAAAAAAACATAATATTGGACTTGTATTTGGTGGTTTTGTAACAGTGATTTGAAGTGAAATGTTTCAGTAAAATTGCATTTTTGGGGGTGACATTAAGTTACAGTGAACATGCCACTATACAGTGAGGAAAAAAAGTATTTGATCCCCTGCTGCTTTTGTACGTTTGCCTACTGACAAAGATATGATCAGTCTATAATTTTAATGGTAGGTTTATTTTACCAGTGAGAGACAGAACAAAAAATATATCCAGAAAAACGCATTTCAAAAAAGTTATAAATTGATCTGCATTTTAATAAGTGAAATAAGTATTTGATCCCCAATCAATCTGCAAGTTTTCTGGCTCCCAGGTGTCTTCTATACAGGTAATGAGCTGATATTAGGAGCACTTTCTTAAAGGGAGTGCTCCTAATCTCAGCTTGTTACCTGTATAAAAGACACCCGTCCACAGAAGCAATCAGATTCCAATCTCTCCACCATGGCCAAGACCAAAGAGCTGTCAAAGGATTTCAGGGACAAGAATGTAGACCTACACAAAGCTGGACTGGGCTACAAGACCATCGCCAAGCAGCTTGGTGAGAGAGTGACAACAGTTGGTGCGATTAATCGCAAATGGAAGAAATACAAAATAACTTTCAATCTCCGGTCTGGGGCTAAATGCAAGATCTCACCTCATGGAATTTTAATGATCATGAGAACAGTGAGGAATCAGCCCAGATTTACACAGGAGAATCTTGTCAATGATCTCAAGGCAGCTAAAATCATAGTCACCAAGTAAACAATTGGTAACACACTACTGAAATCCTGCAGCGCCTGCAAGGTCCCCCTGCTCAAGAAAGCACATGTACAGGCCCATCTGAAGTTTGCTAATGAACATCTGAAGGATTCAGATGAGAACTGGGTGAAAGTGTTGTGGTCAGATGAGACCAAATTTAAGCTCTTTGGCATCAACTCAATTTGCCGTGTTTAGAGGAGGAGGAATGCAGCCTATGACCCCAAAAACACCATCCCCACCGTCAAACATGGAGGTGAAAACATTATGCTTTGGGGGTGTTTTTCTGCTAAGGGGACAGGACAACTTCACTGCTAGGGATGAGCCGAACACCCCCCCGGTTTGGTTCGCACCAGAACCTGCGAACGGACCGAAAGTTCGCACGAACGTTAGAACCCCATTGACGTCTATGGGACTCGAACGTTCGAAATCAAAAGTGCTCATTTTAAAGGCTAATTTGCACGGTATTGTCCTAAAAAGGGTTTGGGGACCCGGGTCCTACCCCAGGGGACATGTATCAATGCAAAAAAAACTTTTAAAAACGGACGTTTTTTCGGGAGCAGTGATTTTAATGATGCTTAAAGTAAAAAAAAAAAAGTGAAATATTCCTTTAAATATCGTACCTGGGGGGTGTCTATAGTATGCCTGTAAAGTGACGCGTGTTTCCCGTGTTTAGAACAGTCCCTGCACCAAATGTCATTTTTAAAGGAAAAAATCTCTGCTTGCGGGTTGAATGTAATGTCGGGTCATGGCAATATGGATGAAAATCAGTGAGACAAACGGCATGGGTACCCCCCAGTCCATTACCAGGCCCTTTGGGTCTTGTATGGATATTAAGGGGAACCCCGCACCCAAATTAAAATAAGGAAAGGTGTGGGGCCACCAGACCCTATATACTCTGAACAGCAGTATACAGGCGGTGCAAACAAGACAGGGACTGTAGGTTTGTTGTTAAGTAGAATCTCTTTGTAATTTTGAACGGGTACATTTTTAACGTGTTTAGCTCCAGCCAAAAAATCTTTTTTAAGCTTTTTGGAAAACATAGGGAAGGGTTATCACCCCTGTGACATTTGTTTTGCTGTCTTTCCTCCTCTTCAGAAGATTTCACCTCACTTTTTGTCCCAATGAAAAATGTTTTTTGAAAATTTGGGTTTTTTTGTGGAACAAGGATTGGAAAGCATCAGTGGAAAGGAGAATTTTTTTTCCCATAATAACTCTTACAGGAGAGAATTTCCCTTCCTAGGGGTAGATTTCATCTCACTTCCTGTTGTCTCCTTCCGTTTGCAAGTAGGAGTCATTTGTAAGTTAGATGTTTGAAAGTAGGGTCCTGCCCTATATACTCAGCAGAAATTTGGGCCTTAGGTGTTGCTGTGGCCACAACACTGTAAGCCCTCGCAGGGCCCTGCTGTGAAATATTAGATCAAGAATTGTAATTACATGCCCCTGTTGAACAGGAGCTGAAAAATTAGGCCTTAGGCACTGGTGCTGGTGCCACAACACTGCAACCCCTTACAGACACTCTAGTTGGAACGCAGGAACGAGCCCTGCTGCAAAGTATTGCATCAAAAATTGTAATTACACGCCCCTGTTAGACAGGAGCAGAAAAATTGGGCCTTGGGCACTGGTGCTGGTGCCACAACACTGCAACCCCTCACAGACACTCTAGTTGGAATGCAGGAACGAGCCCTGCTGCAAAGTATTGCATCAAAAATTGTAATTACACGCCCCTGTTAGACAGGGGCAGAAAAATTGGGCCTTAGGCACTGGTGCTGGTGCCACAACACTGCAACCCCTCACAGATACTCTAGTTGTAACGCAGAAACGAGCCCTGCTGCAAAGTATTGCATCAAAAATTGTAATTACATGCCCCTGTTAAACAGGGGCTGAAAAATTGTGCCTTAGGCACTGGTGGTGGCGCCCAGAACCAAAAATGTTCTTACAAGCTATCAGCGTGATGATTGAGGAGGAAGAGGATAATTTCTCAGGGATAGTCACTCAGCATCAGCATAGGCAGTCTTTGAAGGGATCTGTGATTTCAAAAAAAATTATTCGGTTACATCAGCATCAGGTGCTTGGTAGCTGGTGGTGATCCAAGACTGATTCATTTTTATGAAGGTCAGTCGATCGACCGAGTCGGTGGACAGACGCACCCTGTGATCGGTTACCACGCCTCCAGCAGCACTGAATGTGCGTTCCGAAAGAACGCTGGATGCAGGACAGGCCAGTAGCTCAATTGCATACTGTGCAAGCTCTGGCGAGTGATCCATCCTCAAGACCCAGTAACCCAGAGGATTTTCGGTGGGAAAGGTGTCCAAGTCTGATCTTGCCCCTAGGTATTCCTGCACCATGTAAAACAGACGCTGGCGATGGTTGCTGGAACCGATCATACCTTGGGGCTGCGGACCAAAAAATTGTCTGAACGCATCGGTCAGACGGCCACCTTCTCCACTGCTCCTTCTTTGACTGACCGAAGCCTCAGCAACACGTTGTCCAGATACAGGAGTTTGTAACCTCCCAGTCTCTGGGAACGCGTTGCACAGACCTTTCTGCAAGGCCTCCCGAAGATGTTTCATCCTCTGCTCCCTCTGCGATGGCAAGATAAGGTCCGCAACCTTACCCTTGTAACGTGGATCAAGGAGGGTTGCCAGCCAGTATTGGTCCTTCTCCTTGATACCACGAATACGAGGATCCTTACGCAGGCTTTGCAGGATCAGGGAGGCCATGCAGCGTAGGTTTGCTGAGGCATTCGGTCCGGAGTCCTCTGGGTCACTAAGGACGACATGGTCCGCAGCCACCTCCTCCCAGCCACGTACAAGTCCATGTGTTTCTTGGGACTGATCCCTTAAAGACTGCTGCTGATGCTGAGTGCCAGGCTCCACCTCCATACTGACACAATCTTCCTCCTCCTCCTCCTCGTCCTCTTCCTGTGTGATCGGCGGGCACGCAGGAACACTGTCTGGATAAAGGGAGCCTTGAGAGCTAAGGAAGTCCTCCTCTTCCTGCCTCTGTTCTGCCTCAAGTGCCCTGTCCATTATTCCACGCAGCGTGTGCTCCAACAGGTGGACAAGGGGGACAGTGTCACTGATGCATGCACTGTCACTGCTCACCATCCTCGTGGCCTCCTCAAATGGTGACAGGACAGTGCATGCATCCCTGATCATGGCCCACTGGCGTGGGGAAAAAAAACCAAGCTCCCCTGATCCTGTCCTGGTGCCATAGTCGCACAGGTACTCATTGATGGCCTTCTGCTGCGTGTGCAGCCGCTGCAGCATGGCCAACGTTGAGTTCCACCTGGTGGGCATGTCACAGATTAGGCGGTTCTTGGGCAGGTTAAACTCCTTTTGGAGGTCCGTCAGCCGAGCACTGGCATTATATGACCGGCGGAAATGCACACAGACTTTCCTGGCCTGCCTCAGGACATCCTGTAAGCCCGGGTACCTGCCCAAGAACCGCTGCACCACCAAGTTAAGGACGTGAGCCAAACAGGGCACATGGGTCATTTGTCCCTGTCGGAGGGCAGAGAGGAGGTTGGTGCCATTGTCGCAAACCACCATTCCTGCCTTAAGTTGGCGTGGTGTCAACCACCTCTGAACCTGCCCCTGCAGAGCTGACAGAACCTCTGCCCCAGTGTGGCTCCTGTCCCCCAAGCACACCAGCTCAAGCACCGCATGGCATCTTTTGGCCTGCGTACTTGCGTAGCCCCTTGAACGACTACGGAGCACCGCTGGTTCTGAGGAAGAGGCCATGGAGGAAGAAGAAGAGGAGGAGGTGGAGGAGAGAGGTGTGTCACAATCATTAGCATTTTGGAGGCGTGGTGGCGGAACAACCTCCAACACTACTGCACCTTGTCCTGCATCCTTCCCAGCTGCCAGCAGAGTCACCCAATGCGCCGTGAAACTTAGGTAACGTCCCTGTCCATGCCTGCTGAACCATGAGTCAGCGATAATATGCACCTTACCGCTGACCGCCCTGTCCAGCGAGGCATGGACATTGCCTTCCACATGCCGGTAGAGAGCCGGAATCGCCTTCCGTGAGAAAAAGTGGCGTTTGGGTACCTGCCACTGAGGAACCGCACATTCCACAAACTCACGGAAGGGGGCAGAGTCTACCAACTGAAAAGGCAGCAGTTGAAGTGCCAGCAATTTTGCCAAGCTAGCATTCAACCGCTGGGCATGTGGATGGCTGGGAGCAAACTTCTTTCGGCGGTGCAGCAGCTGGGGCAGGGAAATTTTCCTGGTACAATCTGACGTCGGTGTACCAAAAGCAGATTGCCCACAAGTACTTGGCTGTGACACACCTAATTCTACACCTTCATTCCTCTCAGTGCAGGTCTCAGAGAGGACTGAAGGTCTAGTGGGGTTGGAAATCTCAGCTGATGAGGAGCAAGGAGAGGTCCTCTTTGTTCTTTGGTGTGGGTCTTTTAGATGCGCTTGCCAACGAACTGCATGGCAGGTCAACATATGTCTGGTCAAGCATGTGGTACCCAAGCGGGAGATGTTTTGGCCACGTGAGATACGCTTGAGACATATGTTGCAAATAGCAGCGGTGCGATCTGATGCACTCGTCTCAAAAAAGGCCCACACCAAAGAACTTTTTGAATAACGCGCAGAGACTGCAGCGCCCTGCACATGTGATGCAGTCAATGTGCTGCCCTTAGGCTGGCCCCTGGAGGGCATCCTGCCTCGTTGGTGATGTGCCGCCTCCTCCTCCTCTCTCCTATCAGGCACCCACGTTGAGTCAGTGACCTCATCATCCCCTCCCTCCTCATCACTGGAGCAAACCCGGCAGTATGCTGCAGCAGGGGGAGCATGACTGCCAGATTGCTGTCCTTCTTGGGCACCCCCTCTGTCCGTGCTCATGTTACTGCCTTCATCGAGCTCAGTATCATCATCAGAGCCTTCCAAACGCTGGGCATCCTCCTGGAGCATGTATCCAACACTGTGGTCAAACAGTTTGAGGGACTCCTCAGGAGGACATGGTGGAGCTAGGGAAGGAGTCACTGATGACATTGAGCCGAGGGAAGAGGCCGCTGCTTTGCCAGACAAAGCACCCTGGGCATGGGTGAGAGAGGATGAGGAGGATGAGGACGGCTTAGTCATCCACTCGACCAAGTCTTCCGCATGTTGCGGCTCAACACGGCCAGCTGCCGAAAAAAAGGCCAAGCGTGTCCCATGGCCACGTGCTGATGAGGATGCACCGTCTCCACGACCAGCACTAGACACAGAGCCTGCTTGCCCTCTCTTATTGGCTTGTGACTGTCTGCCTCTCCTTCTTGGCCTTCCAGACATACTAATGGCCTGTAGCTGCACTAAGCTGGGATATATATATATATATATATATATATATATATATATATATATATATATACTGCAGCTAGCAAAATCAACTACCTGCCTGTAGTATGAGAACACCACCAACCTTCTACAGGTAGCTTTAGCTGAACACTGTGAGGTGGACGCACCCCACTAACTTGTAGGTTTAGCTGAACACTGTGAGCAGGACGCACTGCACTAACTGTAAATAGTCTAGCTGCCTGACCGTGGTACTAATAGGATCAAAAGAACACCAGTAATTTTATTCAGGTAGCTGTAAATACTGTAACAAGACAAGCCTGCCTGTCAGTAGGAAGATAACAGGAACGGATCTAGCTGAACACTGTGAGCAGGACGCACTGCACTAAATGTAAATAGTCTAGCTGCCTGACCGTGGTACTAATAGGATCAAAAGAACACCAGTAATTTTCTTCAGGTAGCTGTAAATACTGTAACAAGACAAGCCTGCCTGTCAGTAGGAAGATTACAGGAACGGATCTAGCTGAACACTGTGAGCAGGACGCACTGCACTAAATGTAAATAGTCTAGCTGCCTGACCGTGGTACTAATAGGATCAAAAGAACACCAGTAATTTTCTTCAGGTAGCTTTATATACTGTAACAAGACAAGCCTGCCTGTCAGTAGGAAGATAACAGGAACGGATCTAGCTGAACACTGTGAGCAGGACGCACTGTACTAAATGTAAATAGCCTAGCTGCCTGACCGTGGTACTAATAGGATCAAAAGAACACCAGTAATTTTCTTTAGGTAGCTGTAAATACTGTAACAAGACAAGCCTGCCTGTCAGTAGGAAGATAACAGGAACGGATCTAGCTGAACACTGTGAGCAGGACGCACTGCACTAAATGTAAATAGTCTAGAAGATAACAGGAACGGATCTAGCTGAACACTGTGAGCAGGACGCACTGCACTAAATGTAAATAGTCTAGAATTTAACAGGAACGGATCTAGCTGAACACTGTGAGCAGGACGCACTGCACTAAATGTAAATAGTCTAGAAGATAACAGGAACGGATCTAGCTGAACACTGTGAGCAGGACGCACTGCACCAAATGTAAATAGTCTAGAAGATAACAGGAACGGATCTAGCTGAACACTGTGAGCAGGACGCACTGCACTAAATGTTAATAGTCTAGCTGCCTGACCGTGGTACTAATAGGATCAAAAGAACACCAGTAATTTTCTTTAGGTAGCTGTTAATACTGTAACAAGACAAGCCTGCCTGTCAGTAGGAAGATAACAGGAACGGATCTAGCTGAACACTGTGAGCAGGACGCACTGCACTAAATGTAAATAGTCTAGAAGATAACAGGAACGGATCTAGCTGAACACTGTGAGCAGGACGCACTTTACTAAATGTAAATAGTCTAGCTGCCTGACCGTGGTACTAATAGGATCAAAAGAACACCAGTAATTTTCTTTAGGTAGCTGTTAATACTGTAACAAGACAAGCCTGCCTGTCAGTAGGAAGATAACAGGAACGGATCTAGCTGAACACTGTGAGCAGGACACACTGCACTAAATGTAAATAGTCTAGAAGATAACAGGAACGGATCTAGCTGAACACTGTGAGCAGGACGCACTGCACTAAATGTAAATAGTCTAGAAGATAACAGGAACGGATCTAGCTGAACACTGTGAGCAGGACGCACTGCACTAAATGTAAATAGTCTAGAATTTAACAGGAACGGATCTAGCTGAACACTGTGAGCAGGACGCACTTCACTAAATGTAAATAGTCTAGAAGATAACAGGAATGGATCTAGCTGAACACTGTGAGCAGGACGCACTGCACTAAATGTAAATAGTCTAGAAGATAACAGGAACGGATCTAGCTGAACACTGTGAGCAGGACGCACTGCACTAAATGTAAATAGTCTAGAAGATAACAGGAACGGATCTAGCTGAACACTGTGAGCAGGACGCACTGCACTAAATGTAAATAGTCTAGAAGATAACAGGAACGGATCTAGCTAAACTGAGTACAGTGTATATATATATATATGCAACACCTGGGATGCATATATATACACAATACACTGTAAGTGCAGCTAACTGACTGACTGTTCTGCCTAATCTATCTAACTCAAATCAAACACTGTCTCTCTGTCTATTTCTTTCAACGCCGGAACACACACTACACAGGGCCGCCGTGCAGGCGGCCTTATATAGTGTGGGGCGTGTACTAAATCCCCTGAGCCATAATTGGCCAAAGCCTCCTTGGCTTTGGCCAATTACAGCTCTCTGTTCAGGCGGCGCTGTGATTGGCCAAGCATGCGGGTCATAGTGCATGCTTGGCCAATCATCAGCAAGCAATGCACTGCGATGTCGCAGTGAATTATGGGCCGTGACGCGCCACACGAATTTGGCGCGAACGGCCCATATCGTTCGCAATTCGGCGAACGACCGAACAGCCGATGTTCGAGTCGAACATGGGTTCGACTCGAACACGAAGCTCATCCCTATTCACTGCATTAAAGGGGCGATGGATGGGGTCATGTACCATGAAATCTTGGATGAAAACCTCCTTCCCTCAGCCGGGGCATTGACAATAGGTCGTGGATGGGTATTCCAGCATGACAATGACACACGGCCAAGGCAACAAAGGAGTGGCTCAAGAAGAAGCACATTAAGGTCCTGGAGTGGCCTAGCCAATCTCCAGACCTTAATCCCATAGAAAATGTGTGGCAGAAGCTGAAAATTCTAGTTACCAAATGTCAGCCTCGAAACCTTAATGACCTGGAGAGGATCTGCAAAGAGAAGTGGGACAAAATCCCTCCTGAGATGTGTGCAAACCTGGTGCCCAACTACAAGAAACATCTGACCTCTGATTGCCAACAAGGGTTTTACCTAAGTCGTGTTTTAAGAAAAGGTCAAATATTTATTTCACTCATCAAAATGCAAATCAATTTATAACTTTTTTGAAATGCAGTTTTCTGGATTTTTTTGTTGTTTGTCTGTCTCTCACTGTTAAAATAAACCTACAATTAAAATTATAGACTGATCATTGTCATTGCCGATCTTTGTCAGTGGGCAAACATACAAAATCAGCAGAGGATCAAATACGTCTTTCGCTCACTGTAAGTAGCATGCAAGGAAAAGGGGGGAAAACAGTTTTGAGCCCCCCTTGCCTCATAGGATTGCGGCAGCGGAGGTTTCTAGTCTCCCCTCAGAGCTAAATTGTGAGAAGTGTTCCCATTGGCTCTCTGACCTCTGTAAATAGGTCTAGTTGTATCCAGGTAGTGACAGGGTTTCCTAGGCTATTATTGGGTAACCCCCTCAGGTCTGGAAAAGTGTGGGAAGCATTCCCATTGGACTTGGCTGTCCAGGCTGGTCAGGTGACCTCTGTATCTGGGCAGCTGAGGAGTTTTGTTATGAGTATTATCAAATAAAAGGGGGATTCAGAGCCCTGGAGGCTCAATTGCCTCAGTAGCATCAGCTGGTGTTCATAGGATTATATCCTCAGAGCAAACAGCGCTACTGAGGTGGAAGAAGATGTCGCTCCTGAGGCACCTCATTGAACGAGCCGGAGAGGAAAATGGAGAAGATTGGATCCATAGATGCCTCGACCTACCTCTGTCTACAGGTCAAGATACACCTACAGCTCCAGGATCCAGCAGCAGGACTGCCTCCACCGCGACAGTCACCTCAGACGAAATCACCTCAGTTGGCCCTGTCGCCACTATGGCTGGGGCTCCTGGTGGCCACGAGGGAGCTTCCGAGGCTCTGGAAGTAGGAGAGATCTGGAGTGAGGGGACAGCTTTGAAGGTGGAGTACGTTCGTCAGGAGTTAGGGGCCCCAGGTCAGAGGTCAGCCCAGCAAATGGTTACCCTTTCAACAAGGGGGCCGGCGCTACAGAAACCAACGACACTCCCCGTCACCATCCTGCACTGTTTCGTCCCATACCACCGGAGGTTCTCCTCAGCGTAAAGCCACCATGGCTGAAAGCGGGGTCAGGGAGCGCTGTTTTAAGTGAGACTGCTCCTTTGGCTGCAGTTTCATCTGGCTGTGAAGAAAATGTAGCCTCCGTTTGGGCGCCATCTAGTGGCCTTACTGCTAACTCCCAAGATTTTTCTCAAACAAATTCTCAGCCTTTCCCTACAGTGGAGTCTAATCCTTTACAAAAAGAAATAGCAAGTTTTCTTGAAATTTGTAGGAAAGAAACATTGCCTTGTACCTTGTCTCCACTGGGTTTTCATTTATCCACTGGTATAAAAGGAAAAAAAATTGGAGGGGGAAATTTCTGGATTTATTATCTTTACTCCCTTCTTCTAAAGAGTTTATTCAGAAGGCCGGTGGAAAAGATGATAAAGCTGAAGAGGATAGAAGACGCCCAATCAATAAAAATTTTATTTATCGGTTACAAGCCTTTTTGATATTTGCCAGTGTGTTATGCGAAAGGCATCCAGAGAAAATTACGGGGCTTTTCCAGCATTTGGACATAATCCTAGAGGCTTACAAGAACTTTGGGGGTACGGCTTGGTTCATTTATGACAAATCATTTTGTCAAAAATTGGCAGTTCATCCAATCTTGAAGTGGGGTACTAAGGTAAATTGGCTTATGGCTAAACCTTTTTCTTCCACAAAGGAATACGTTTAGCAGATAAGCCGTCCCCTCAAACCAAGCATCACACACAAACTATAGAAAAGGGGTCTCTTAATTTTAACGAAACCCACTGTAGATGGCCTGCCTCCTGTAAGTATAGACACAAATGTGCATTCTGTGCAGGTACTCATCCCATCTCCAAGTGCTTTAGGAAATTGTCATTGGCTAACAAGTTGGCAGGTAAGGACCCCTTTTCTAAAGGCGGAGTCCCCAGTGAAACTGCACATAATGGTCCCTTGGATCAAGGAATATCCAGACACACGTCACTGCTCCTGTTTAAAGGTTTTTTTTTATGGTTTTCAATTACCAAGTTGTGAAGGTTCAGGTCGTCAAATACATAACAATTTAAAATCACTCTGCGGTTTAGAAACTATAGTTGTAGAAAAAATAGCTAACAAATTTTTTTTGAGTACGGTTTCTTGCCCATTTAAAGTCCCCCCATTTTTAAATTTTAGCATTTCCCCTCTTGGAATTGTGCCCAAGAAGGAACCAAACTCTTGTCGGCTCATTCACCATTTGTCCTTTCCTTCAGGGGACTCCCTTAATGACCAAATCAAGGGCCAGATTTTGACAGTATTCTTTGCCTCATTTGAGGATGCTATGGTACTTTTGCAGGAATTGGGGCCGGGGCATTGCTGGCTAAAGCAGATGTGAAGGCTGTGTTCAGGTTACTGCCCATAATCCCTGCAGCATTCAATTAGGTTTCTTTTTTTTCAACATAATTTTTATTTTGACAAATGCCTACCTATGTGTTGTTTCTTATCATGTTTTTTATTTTGAAACCTTTGCTAGGGTAGCGGGTGTGTCCTCACTAATCCATTATTTGGAGGTTTTCCTTTTCCTAGGCCCTCCCAATTCAAATAAATGCAACAATCTGCTGCTAACATTTTTTTCAGTCTGTGAGGCGTTTGGGGTCCCACTTGCAAAGGAAAAGATGTTTTTTCCGTCTGTTTCTTTGGATTACCTGGGTATCACAATAGATACAGTAAATATGGAATTAAGGTTACCCACACAGAAAATAAGCAGTCTTCAGGTATGTATTATTTTGTTGATTATAAAAAGAAAACTTACGAAGTTAGAGGTTCAGTCACTGCTGGGCCAATTGGCATTTGCCACACGTATAATGCCTGTGGGGAAGTTTTTTCCCAATGGCTTTATATGGCAATAGCCAGCCTCAAGTCCCCTTCAGCTCATATATGATTGTCACACGACATTAGGGAGGATTTAATAGAAGATGTCTTCCAGCAAGAAGAAGAGCAGAGGGAAGGCTGCCTCCTCTCCGGACCCTTCCGCTCACAGCTCCTTAAAGTCACCGACTACTTGGAGAAAGTTACTAAGTGCAGACTGTCATAAAGAGGTGCCCGGCTTTCCATCCAAGATCCTAACACTAACCACCATTTGTGGTGAATGCCTGTGTGACCCATCTGTTAGCTCAGGGGTCCATTTCTTTAGGTGAGTGGTTTGGCTAGCAGGTAGTGTGAGCAGGGAATAAGGAGCACTTCAGAGTTTGCATGAAGCACCCTTTACCACCGCAGATGTTTTTGCCTTCTTATTACATCTACGTTTACTTTCTTCTAAACAGAACTTTATATGGACATTTATATTTGTAGTTTTTAGATCACTTTACCAGCGCTGCACTGTATGTTATTGTCTATTTAAGGAACAGTGTGTTAATTGAGTTATTTCCTATCCTGGTGGCAATAGAGATCTGGGGATCCCATTTTAAAAACAGGCGACTATTAGTAAGCACAGAGAATAAAGGTGTTATGTTTGCTTTAAATTGCTTATCAAAGTCTCCGCCAGTCATTGTTCTGCTGAGGCATTTAATTTTTAAGTGTTTGAGTCTGAACATTTGGATTTGGCACAATTTGTCCCTGGCAGAACAAATAATTTAACGGATGCTTTATCTCATTTTCAGATGGAACGATTATTTTCCCTGTTGCCCAGCGCAGACCGAGTGGGTTTGAATTGCCCAAAGTTTTTTTGGACCCTAATTTGAGGAAAGTGTTATTCAATGTACAACATTCTATTGCCCCATCCACCATGGCAGGATCAGCTTGGTGGTTGTGGTCTTCTTTTTTAAAAGAACATGGTATCGCAGATACCTCACTATCTGAAGGTTTAGCACGGTTATTCTTGAATAAACTTTTTAGTAAAAATTTCTCATGGTCGCATGTGAATAAAATTTGTTCAGGAGTCTCCTTTTTTCTCAAGTTGAATAATCTTCCCTCGTTTTTTTAGTTTCTTCATGGTACGGCAAGCTTTGAAGGGTTACAAAAATCAAATAAAGCCGTAGATTCTCAAAAGCCCATATCCACAGAGGTGCTGGTCAGGCTTTGTGAGGTTACAAAAAAGGTTTGCTGGTCTGATTTTGAAATATCTTTATTTAAATCTGTGTTTGCTATAGCCTTTTTCGCTGCCCTGAGAATATCAGAATTAATCCCTTCAACTAAGCATAGGCTAGGGGGATTGCAATGGGGAGATGTTCTGATAAGTGGGGCTTCAGTCAGGACCCATATTAGGCAATCCAAAATGGATCAAATGGGAAAAGGAGCTTGGTTAATGTTGCACGTTTGTAGCAGTTTACTTATATGCCCAGTAGCTTTGCTAAAGAATTGCGTTAGGCATAGGCCTGCGGTTGATGGGCAGTTTTTTATTCACAGGGATGGCTCTCCCTGGAGTAAGTTTCAATTTCTACAAGCGTTCAAGAAGTGTAAACCAAGTTTGGGTCTGGACAATGCACGCCTCACTTCTCGATCATTTAGAATAGGCGCAGCCACGGAAGCAGCTAGACTGCATCTCAGTGAGAGGGTAATCAAGAGTCTAGGGAGATGGAAATCGTATAGTTTTCTGTTATATGTGCGTCCTAACACTTTCATTTAAATACTTTCAGGTCCCCAGAAAATAGTCTGGATTATCGGTCATTCATTCGTACACTGGGCCAGCAAAAGAGCGGAGGAGAGAGTATATTCTAAAAATTTGGGTTTAGCGCAGGAAGATTTCAAAGTAATGTGGCATGGAAAACGTGGTATGGTTTGGGCAGATCTGTATAGAGAGAGTTAGGCATTTTATATTTACAGTGGCCCGCCCCTGATGTACTGATTTTGCATTTATGAGGTAATGACATAGAGAAGGTAAAGACCCTTGAATTGATTTTTCAAATCAGGGATGACTTATTGAGATTTCATTTGTTATCCCCCAGGACGGTTGTGGTTTTTTCTGAAATTATCCCTAGATTGAGGTGGTTACATTCAGAAACCTTACGCCCTTTGGAGAAAGTAAGAAAGAGGGTTAACAGGTCCATACAAAAATTTTTAATTTCTATGGGGGGGGGGGGGGGGAGTTTCTTTCAGGCACACAGAATTAGAAGGTGGGATTCCAGCAGGCTTCTATAGAAAGGATGGGGTACATTTAACGGACATTGGATTGGACATTCTCAATGTTGATCTCAGCACTTGCATTGACAAGGCCGCGGTTTTGGGGTGTGGGTGACAGGTGGCTGCCACCTGTCTTTTGGGAGATTCCACTTTATCTTGATTATACAGCTTGAGCTGTAGTGGCTGAGCTGTTTTACGTGTTTATTAAAGTTTAACTTTTGAATATTTATTTATTTAAAGACAATAATAAAGGCCAAAATATTTTCCAATTAAAAAAGGTATTTGGTGTTTTTCTGTTTATTGTGTTTAAAATCTGCTGACTGCTATCCCATGCAAGGAAAAGGGGGGGAAAACAGTTTTAAGCCCCCCTTGCCTCATGCGATTGCGGCAGCGGAGGTTTCTAGTCTCCCCTCAGAACTAAATTGCGGGAAGTGTTCCCATTGACTCCCTGACCTCTGTAAATAGGTCTAGTTGTATCCAGGTAGTGACAGGGTTTCCTAGGCTATTATTGGGTAACCCCCTCAGGTCTGGAAAAGTGTGGGAGGCATTCCCATTGGACTTGGCTGCCCAGGTTGGTCAGGTGACCTCTGTATCTGGGCAGCTGAGGAATTTTTGTTATGAGTATTATCAAATAAAAGGGGAATCAGAGCCCTGGAGGGTTACCAGCAATTTTCAAGTCTTGCCACAGATTCTCAATTGGATTTAGGTCTGGACTTTGACTGGGTCATTCTATCACATGAATATGCTTTGATCCAAACCATTCCATTGTAGCTTTGGCTGTATGTTTAGGGTCATTGTCCTGCTGGAAGGTGAACCTCTGCCCCAATCTCACTTTTTTTCCTCCCTTTTGCAGACTCTAACAGGTTTTCTTCAAAGACTGCCATGCATTTGGCTCCATCCATCTTCCCATCAATTCTGACAAGCTTCCCTGTACCTGCTGAAGAAAAGCATCTCAACATGATGTTTCATGGTGGGGATGGTGTGTTCATGGTTATGTGCAGTGTTAGTTTTCTGCCACACATAGCATTTTGATTTTAGGCCAAAAAGTTCAATTTTGGTCTCATCTGACCAGAGCGCCTTCTTCCATGTTTGCCGTGTCCCCCAAATGGCTTCTCCCAAACTGCAAATGGGGCTTCTTATGGCTTTCTTTCAACAATGGCTTTCTTCTTGCCACTCTTCCATAAAGGCCAGATTTGTGGAATGCTCCACCAATAGTTGTCCTGTGGACAGATTCTCCCACCTGAGCTGAGGATCTCTGCAGCTCCTCCAGTGTTACCATTGGCCTCTTGGCTGCTTCTCTGATTTAGGCTACTTTCACACTGAAAGGCGTTTTTCAGGCATTTTAGTGCAAAAAATAGCACCTGTAAAGCGCCTGAAAACCGCCTCCCATGCCACCCCAGTGTGAAAGCCAGAGTACTTTCACACTGGGGCGGTGCGCTTGTGGGACATTACAAAAAGTCCTGCAAGCAGCATCTGTGGGGCAGTTTAGGAGCGATGTATACAGCACTCCTAAACCGCCCCTGCCCATTGGAATGCATGGGCAGCGCTTCGGAAGCGCTGCAACACGGGTGGTTTAAATCCTTTTTTCGGCCGCTAGCGGGGGTTAAAAGCATCCTGCTAGCAGCCAAAAAGCACCACTAAAACAACGGCAAAGTGCTGCTAAAACGATCATTTTCCTTCCACTTCACAATTATGTGCCACTTTGTGTCGGTCTATTACATAAAATCCCAATAAAATACATTTACGTTTTTGGTTGTAACATGACAAAATGTGGAAAATGTCAAGGGGTATGAATACTTTTTCAAGGCACTGTAGCTGTAAACCTCTGAAATTAAAAATTAAAGCATATCCATCTATAGCATGTAATTGCCTCAATTCAAAGCACCAAGTGTGATTTCTCTCTGCTCTGCCTTCCCTCTGTTATCTATATGACTCACTTAAGACAGTTTATTCTATGCTGATACCCAAGAATCCCCTCCATCTCCCCCCTTCCAGCACAGAAGGTGATTGACAGTCTCAGCTGTGCATGATTCTCTATGAGACCATGTAGAGGGGAGGATGTTCATTCCCTCCACTCGGGTCTCAGATTACACTCAGCTCCCTTCTCTATGCTTTGCAGCTGTGACATTAGATCCCCTCCCCCTGTCGGAGCTGAGAAATAGACTTTGAGCTGTACCGTATATACTCGAGTATAAGCCGAGTTTTTCAGCACATTTTTTTGTGCTGAATGTGCCCCCCTCGGCTTATACTCGAGTCAAGCACTTTTCTGGTGCAAAGAATGACATTTTCCGAACTGAATTTGGGGCCCCGTATCTCGAGACCACTTGGTGCTACGAACCCAAAAATTAGGTGTGCAAACCCAGGGGAACTAGCACTACAACATATCCAAAGCTGGGGTTCCTAGCACCAAGTGGGCCCGAGATATGGGGCCCCAAAGTCGGTTCAGAAAATGTCATTCTCTGCTGCAGAAAAGTGCTTGACATTTTCCGAACCAACTTTGAGGCCCTGTATCTTGGGGCCACTTGGTGCTAGGAACCCCAATTTCCTGAAGACCTATCATATCTTTGAAGGCCCCGAAGCACCAGGACAGTGGAATTGCTCACAAAATGACCCCATTTTGGAAAGCAAACACCCCAACATTTATTCTATGAGGCATAACAAGTCTTTTAAACGTAATTTTTTTCACAAGTTTTTGGAAAATGTGGAAAGGAAATGAAAAAGTTGTCGATTTATAAGATATTTCTTTTTTTTTTTTTTTGCCACTTCAGTCGACCTTTTCGAGGGGCTTAAATCAACTTTACAGTTCATTTTACTTAAATCACCCTCTAATGTCTCATCATCGTGGCACTTTGCCATATCAAAAATAGTAAAAACAAGAAATAATAGATCTAATAGATCTATTTCGTACCACGTCCCCTAGGAGACTTAATCAAACCCAAATTCCAATACTATACTCCCCTTTTTTATTTATGTTCCCACCCCACCCACATCCTCCCTCACCTTCCCCAGGCTCTCCCCCACC
This sequence comes from Lithobates clamitans, assembly GCA_037952925.1. Taxonomy (NCBI): domain Eukaryota; kingdom Metazoa; phylum Chordata; class Amphibia; order Anura; family Ranidae; genus Lithobates; species Lithobates clamitans. The sequence goes on from JBBGZY010000271.1 coordinate 4,806,952, forward strand.
CCACCTCTCCAAGGTCTATTCTTCTTCTACTCTCCTTCTTTAGTCTAAGGCTTTCAGTTCTTTGGCATAACTCCATGTTTTTTTGAATTTTTTCCAGCAATCCCACTTGTCTACATTAACGCTTCTTGCATCGTCTAGCATGTTCGCCAAAGTCTCCATTTTGCATTTATAAGATATTTCTAACACATAGCATGTACATCGCGAAAATTAAACATCAAAATGCATTCTGCTACTTCTCCTGAGTATGGCGATACCACACATGTCAATATAAAATATGTTGGTGCGCTTATCAAACTATCCCCATCTGTTGGAGTGGTGCCCTGATATCACAATCAGTAAAGTAAATAGGTGCAAATAAATATATCAATCAATAAAGTGAATAAATGCAAATAGATGCATCAAAAAACATATAAGGGAACACACATCCCTAGATATATGTAGATGAAGGAAAAAAAAAAGCAATAAATAGTGTCTGTTTGTGTTAATCCAGCTGAGGTCTAAATGTCCAATCAATTGCCTTTCATGAACTTGCTTGTATTTCAATTCTCACAGATCACAGTTGCATGAGGAATTACATTTTCAAGGTGATGATTCACATAAAGATAAAAGAAAAACCATCATTGCGCAGTGCTTTTAAATGCTATAAGACTGGGCAAACAATGTAATCCACTCACACATTTGCAGTAGCTGAATCTCTTTTGTTATATTGGTCAGACAGCTTCACCGCTCATACAGCTATTGCTGTGTTTGCCGAACACCATGCGAAGACGTCACTGACTCCTTCTCCCCATGCGTATCATCACATGTCACGTGACTTTCTCAAGGGTAGTTATGTGACTAGCCAAGCTTCCTATTTAAGCTATGGATGGCATATTAGTTGCCATAGTGATATTGGTAAATAAGCAAGTCATCATTCCATTAAGTCTGCATTACAGCAATACTTATTTTTAGTAATAGATTACACAATATAACTTTTAATAATACAACTTTTAAAAGACACAAGTTAAATTCAAATTTGGAATTAAGAAACATTATTCACTAAAAAAAGCATTATTCACTAAAAAGATTTATTGAACACAGACTTCAGGCTCCCCCCCATGTTCAAACTTGGTATTCATATCCAAAGTAAATGATAGATGACAATAATCCATAGTGCTATGCCAGTGGTGAGTATAAAGTATAACATCACGAGCGAGAAGCATGCGTAGATAAGTATAATTCAACCACAAATTAATTTAAAATTATTAAAATACACACTTCACAGCCTCCATATTATGGTTATATAATTAAAATATAGGACCCTTAATACCATTCCCTCCTGTCATGAGCCATGGGAAAAAACACCTAAAATAAATAGATTTAAAAACCAAAAGAGATAAAATTTAAAAACTAAAAATCTGAAATAAAACAATTCAAGTCAAAATCAATATTCAAGCCCCTCAGCGATAAAGTGCACATTTCAAAGATCCATCTGGATTCACTTTTACTTAACTCTCTGATCTTATTACTACCCCTCCAGTGGGGTTTGTACTTATCAATAGCCCAGAATTTAATGTGAGCAGGATCTTTATTATGATGTAGTGCAAAATGGCAGGATACACTGTGTTTGGGGTAGCCACTTCTAATATATGGTATATGTTCCCGTATGCATTTCCATAAGGGACGTTTAGTTCGTCCTATATACTGCAGTAAACATGTACACTGCAACACATACACCACCCTTCCGTCCTGCAAGAAATAAAATCCTTGATTACATACTCTTTGTTGGTACTTGTGGAAATAAAATTTGTGCATTTTTGGCCATTAAGGTTTGTATTTCTACATGCATAACACCTTCTGCAGGGATAAAAACCTTTTCCCTGAAAAAAAGTTTTTTAATGAGAAGGGTTTGGAGGTGTTGCATTTTGTATTAAAAAGGAAACAAAGGAAATTAGCATTAATCAAAAAATCTCAGATTGTAAAGTAGCATTAGAAGCGCAAAAGGAGTCAGCATCTTTTGGAGTACTAACGAAACAGTTAAAGTATTGGAAAAGAAGGATAGTGAATTAAAGCGAAGGAAAAAAAGAAAGTATTTAAGAGACACAAACGACTATAAATTGGAACAAACTTTCAAATGGCAGCTTAATTTAAAAGAAGGCAAGGGAGGCTCTATTTCTTCATCACCTGAAAGGGAGGTCAGAATTGTAAGCCCAAGAAGGAACCAAGCATATAAATCACCTGAAAGAAGATTTAGGTCACCTGAAGAACCAAGATATTATAGAGAGACCCTTAATGAACAGGGTAGAGTCTATAGGGATGAAAATAATGGCCCAAGAACACCTAAACCTTGGTGGAGGAATAAAAAAATAAATAAATAAAAATAAGTCACCAAGAAAGCCATTTTGGAAGAATGGAAATAGAAACAATCAGAAACATCCAAATCAACCGTATAGTAACTATAGAAATTCAGGCAATTATAGTCATGTGAATCAAAGGAACTATATTTACCAAAATCAGGATTGGACAGAAGGAAGAGATGATAGAGACTACCCTCAACATCAAAGTTATGGCCATCAAAATCCCAACCATTATAATCAATATCAGTATGACTCCAGAAGAAGTCCGATCCCCACTCAAAATAGGTATGAGGCCCTAAGAGACTATTGAGGTGATAAACAGCCACTGTCTTTTTTAGACCAACATTGGAACGAACGAACCCCACCAAGGCACGACAAAATGCTAAATGCAAGAAGTCCAAACTCAAAAGAGGATGTCTTGGAGGACAGAAGGTCCAAAAGAAAAAGAGAATAGTAGGGGAAGGCATCCTTAATTTGAATGGAATAGAACTAGCAAGATCAGAAATGCTGACATTAGTTTAAGGATTGAAGTATGCCCCTAAACGGAATCTTAATAAATTTGAAGTGTATGTTGATATTCAGAAATATACAAGGAGATTAAATATAAAAAAATACATGCTAAACAAGACCCCAAATATTCAAAATGGAAGATCGGATATATCAGAAAAGATTGTGCATAGCCAACTGAGAAATAAATCGCTATTCAACCTGCCGGTTCATAATAATGAGCATATAGCCTCCAGGTTGCCATATTGCATTGCATTGCATTTACCGAAAATTGCAGCATCTGCAGATTGGAAAGGAAAGCTCAGTATAAAACATCCAATCCGGTACCCTAGATGAAGACATGTGATCGTGTCGTAACGCGTAGGGAGTGGCCGGAGCGATACGCACATCAGGAAAACAAGTGAGAGGGCGCTGAGAACGCCAGACTGTCATTTTATTCACTCGGCCTTTTTATCTGTCACATATGTAAGAGTCCAATTTTAGACACTTAATAAACATCCCCCTATTGTTTAAACATTATCACACTAGTGGAGGCCTCTCTTTCTCCTTTCCCCTCTTTCTCCCCCGCCACTGGGGTGGCAATATTGGAGCATTTTTAGGAGATAACGATGGAGGAATTCAAGAGAGACTCATGGGCTTCACTAACAGAACTCATCAGCAATCACATCTTTAATGTCAATATTTACCAGCCTGAAGGTGAGAGTTCTGAGAGACCACACTAAGAAGTCATCATATCGAATCTTTATGGGTTATTTAATTTAATTACATCACTAGCCAGTCACTCAATAGAAGATCTTCAACCATCTATTATTCCACACACAAGAGACTTTTTATGCAGTATTGGATGTGTTATATGGACTATGATTTTTCCATTATTCACACTATGTATATTTGTATATAGATAATCCTTTTTCCCCTGTAGATCTTTTTGTGATATAACCTTTCACAGTCTTTCATTATCACAATCCAGTGATTTTTTGCACATATTTTACTTCTATTTTATTTTGTGATGATTTTTAGCATTTGCTGTATGTGAGACTATTATGTCCCTATAGTGAGTGTTCATATATCACACAGTGCACCTGATTGTTGTTTACAGATTATTTTACCCCTAGTGCACTGCACGTACACTATCAGGACCTATTTCACTTTCTACACATTAGATTATTGCGAAAAATCACCTTTTTTGATATTACATATAGAGGTTTTTAATAGGATGGTCATACAAGACCTTGAGAAACTGAAAATTAAAAAAATACATGAGCCTCAAGCTATCAAAAGAGGAATTAGGGAATTGGAGCAAAACAAACTCGTGATTAGACCCGCTGATAAAGGGGGAACAATTGTTGTTTTGTCAAAAGATTACAATAAGGAGTTAATAGACCAATTAAGTGATACTAGGGTTCGGCCGTCCCCGGGAAGCGTCGGCACTGGCTCCTCCTACCCTGACGTGTTGCGTCACACCACGTGACTTTCTAAAAGGGATGACATGCATTGAATGTTTATTTTCAGTATATACACTTTTGGCTATTTTTAGTCGCATGGTGAAATGTAAGATATTTTTTGGACACTGTGTCACTTTATATGATTTATAGTATTATTCACAACAGGAATTGCAAATAGCACTAAGCACTTTAATATGATATAAAGTTTGAACATGAGGATTATTAGTCAGCATTGAAATGCATGGGTTTGTATGTGGTACTTTTAGCACTCATGCACTTTGTACTTGGAAATAGGAAGGTATATTATATTTTGTGGTAGCTATTTATGATTGTTGACAGGATGTTACACTGACCCTAAGGTATTAATATTTTAGATGCTTAATTGCACCGTGAATAGGAAGAGTGCATCTATACAGATTAGTGTAGTTTTGGTGGGTCATATCCGTCATTGTAATTGGTACATTAAGATAGATTAGCGCCACATATCCATCTTATTTTAATTACTTATCCACCAGGGTGTGTGAGTACACCTTTTATGTTGGCAGCTTTTCATCTGGTACTATTGTTTGCTTATGGTATTTTTATTGATGTGATTGTGGTTTTGCACACTAGTTCTTGCATTTTCAATATAAAGAAGAGTTACCTGAACTTATATTAAAAGGAAGTATGAAGAATATTCTAACAAAGAAGGAAGAGAAATATTTGGTACCTGAGGTCTGCAGGGTGCCCATTATATATACAGTACCAAAGATCCACAAAAATCCACTAAATCCTCCAGGAAGGCCTATAGTTAATGGAATACGATATATAAACTCTAGACTGGTAGAATATATAGATAAATTTATACAGCCTTTAGTGCCACAAACATGTGCGTACTTGAGAGATACAAAGCACCTTATTCAGATACTAAATGAAACGGATTTGGTACCCCAACATAAGTATTTAATAGCCACAGCAGATGTATCATCGCTGTATACGATAATAGATAATGATGAAGCCATTCAATCTACTAAATGGGCTCTAGATAAGTTTACTAATTTGATCTCGAAACAAAAGAGATTTATTCTGAGGTGTTTGGCTTTTGGCTTGCAACACAATTATTTTTGGAATAATAATGAATATTATAGGTAATTGAATGGCATTGAGATGGGTGCTAAGTATGCACCAAGTGTTGCAAATATATTTATGGCGAAGTGGGAGGAACAGGCCATATACGTTGACCTTCCTGAAGATTTGATCCTTTACAGAAGGTTTATAGATGACTGTATAGTCATATGGAAGGGGGATGATAATTGTTTGGTACAATTTTTTGAAAAATTAAATAATCAGAAAAATATTTAACTTACTTATGAACTTAGTAAAGAAAAGGTTCACTTCCTTGATCTGCAAATATGTCAAGAAGAGGGAAAACTAACTACAAAAACTTTCTTCAAACCTGTGGAAAGGAACAGCTATATACCAGTAGACAGTTGCCACCATGAACCCTGGCTTATTAACATACCTAAAGGCCAGCTGATACATCTGAGAAGGAACTGTTCCAGCCAAAATGATTATTTGGAACAAGCAAAAATTATAGGAAATAAATTTACAAGTAAAGGATATAATAAAAACTTTATAGAAGATAAAATACAGGAAGTATATGATATTCCACGGGAGGAACTTATACAGGATAAAGTGAAGGAGTCTAAACAATATCAAGAAATTCCCTTAATTATGAATTTTAATACACAACATAAACAAATTGAACAGATTATATAAAGGCATTGGTGACTTATTTTAGCTGACAGACAATTGCAATCGATTTTACCGGAGAAACCACGTTTTTTTTTTCCTGGAGGGCTCCAACTTTGAGGTACTTAGTTGCAAAAAATGTCCCAGATCCACCTAAGAGGTCGAATGACCTAACTTTTTCAGGGAAAAGGTTTTTATCCCTGCAGAAGGTGTTACGCATGCAGGAATACAAACCTTAATGGTCAAAAATGCACAAATGTTATTTCCACAAGTTCCAACAAAGAGTATGTAATCAAAGATTTTATTTCTTGGAGGACGGAAGGGGTGGTGTATGTGTTGCAGCGTTCCGTCCTGTCGTTGTGTGGCCCGCGGTACAGGTGGCTGGTCGGTGTGTACGTGCAGTGACTGGACAGCCTGGAAGGGCGGCGGTCTGTACAGAGCTCTGTGGTGCTTGTGCATCTAAGATAATGGAAGATCAGTGTCAGGCCATGCAGGGACCTCCAGTGCCTCACTTCCAGCCACAGGTCACACATTGAGGAAACGGATCTCCTGGCTGTAGTGATTGAATAGCCTTACTTCCTACCAGCACCCTTAAAGATTCCAGGTTGAGTTCTAAGCCCTCTGCGTTTTAAAGCTTGCAAGCTGGTAAGCACATTCTACAGCCACGGTGGTCGGGTTATCACTTTTGTTTTAAGTGCACACCAGGGTGTTTGCTGCAACTAAGTGTCCACATGTGATACTCAGACATACTACACTATGGCCAGTTCTCTTGTTTTTTCTCTCTTTTTGGTATATATCTACTGAGGGAACGGTGATCTGAGCCTGGAGAGAGCGGAAGTATTTACTACACCCAAATAGCCCGGGCTGGGTTTTAAGCCATCTGCTCATACTGCTTGCTGTTTGGTAAGCGCAATTTACAGGCACGGTGGTCGGGCATCTCACTATTTATTTTCCATACTTTTATGGTGTTTGGGTGATCCTTAGCGCCTCTGTTTGATGCCCACAGATAAATCTTTTGGACATTTATTCTCTTTTAGCGCAGTTTTTTAATTTATAACGGCAGGTCCTCTGCCCAGCGTTCCGTCCTGTCCCCTTCCCCAACACAATTGCCCCCTGAGGAAGATACGCAATACCTCTTGTATCGACACACGTTGGGGAAGGGGACAGGACGGAACGCTGGCCAGAGGACCTGCCGTGCATGATCAGCATACAATCTCTGAATTGGCCTGCTTATCGCACCTATTTGTGGCTACTTAGGAGTGGCGCCTTGAAGCGCCAAGATAGTGTGAGTACCCTGTGTGGGATTTTACTGTGTTTTATAAATAAAAGTGTTTACATACTGTACCATGAAGCCCTCTCTCTATTGATATACTGAGGTAAAAGTGGCACTCCTTTGATGTACAGTGACATAAAATCAACCCAGGATCCCATAGGTACTACTGAACCCTTTAGTGGTTCAAAGGCGTGTTTTGACCAAGCCTAGCAGCAAGGTCACACGTCCTAAGGTGAGCAGCTATCACCTAGGGGGGAGCACCTGTGTGTGGACACAGCACCTTGCCTTTGCCATTTCACTGAATCGCATGGATTTTTGAAGCAATTATGGACCATTTTGAATATTGCACAATACACTTTATTTTAAATTTTATATTTTAAGTTTTAGCATATTTTACTGTTATATACATTTTTCATTTCGTATATATATATATATATATATACACATATACACACACATATATATATATATATATATATATATATATACACATAAATATATATATATATATATATATATATATATATATATATATATATATATATATATATATATATATATATATATTATTCTGCGATTTTTTTCAAGGACTTTGACTATATACTTATATATATTATTGTTACCTCAGAGTTGTTCACGTGTATGCACATTATCACTTTAATTGCAATATTGCATGGATTGCACATTTAGCACTTTATGCTACTGTATATATTTTTTTGACAGTGCAGCGTATTTATATAGTTTACTTTGACCTTTTGCATGATTTATGAGACATGTGTAACACTAGCGGCTAATTCAATATAGAAATATTGATTTTGGAGACCTTTATGGTCTGGTAGTTAGTGGTGGCTAACAGGACGCTGTATCATAAATGTGATTGGACACAGCCGGCCATGTGGTAAAGAGCCATTTTCACTGGCCCTTTACCCTGATCAGGTATGGGCTGTGTCCCGAGAGACACGTCTCATCCCCGATGGCCGTGCTGCACACATCCGGGGCGCACGAGAGCGGCGAGAATGCGAGACATCATGTGACACCCATCTGGAGGGAGGAAAGGTTCCTGCTGGCCTCATTTTGCAAGGAAAGTGGTTAAGACAAACCATTTACAATGGAGAGGGGTGCGTATAATTATCAAGGAAAAAAAAACTGTCTGCTCTAACTGCTTATAAAGTGTTAGCTGGAGTTCAGATTTCTTAGTGTAATCTAAATCTGCTAGTCCATCTAACACTCCCCTCCCCCAGATTAACAATACTGTTGTCCAAAAGAAGCCCCTTTATCCAGAATGGGGTGAATAATACAGGAGGCGCCTTCTTTCCATTATAAGAAATAAAAGTTCCGCGCTTAGGAAGTAAAAGAACTGCAGCCCCCCCAGCACAGAATAGCACCTAAGTGAAATTCTAAACAGACAGAGTACTAGATTGGGGTGATTGGCGCTGTTCAACTATATGTGCACTAAGTAATGTTCACAGATATATAAGTGTGAAAAAATAAACAAAAAATAAGTGTTCTGAGAGTGTGGAAAAAATTATATGTACATACACCGCGCTGCACTTCCCACCATTGACTTTGTACCGGTCAGCGGAGCACTGTCAGCTCCTTTTTAATCAATGTGTTTTGTAATAAAATATACATTATTTCGGATTCACGCTATGGGGCTCACTTTTGTTTTACCACATATGGATGTTTAATGCCGGGGAGCGATCAGAGGTGATCGGGGCACCAGATAAGGAGAGGAGAGCGGAGGACTGTCTCCACAGATCATCGCTGCTGGATTCAGTTTACATGCTTGATACCCTTGCAGGGGTGAAGCTTTCCGGTGAGTGAGGGCACGAGTGGGGGTGCTTTGGAAGGCGGGGAGCACTTGCCACACCAAGAATACTGTTATTTGAATGAAGAGACACATCATTGTACTTTAAGAAGAATTTTCCATGAAGTTTTTCTTTTGGGGACACTTTTTCTTATGAACTAATTATTCACATTTTATGTTTTCATGCACCACTGTGTATATATGAACTAAGGCGTTTTTACCAACACTTGATTTTTTCAATATATATATAATTTCCCAATATATACATTTTTTAATATATATATAATTTTTGGAATGGTTTAGATTGGATCTTTTTTACCACTTACTTTATTCAGTGTTTGTATTGCTCACAGAGTTTTATTGATGTATTAGTTTATGTGTTACTGCACACTGCACTTTATGGTTATATATTGCCGTCAGAGCATTTTATATATGTACCTATAATTTTTTCCACACTCTCGGAACACTTATTTTTTGCTTATTCTTTCACACTTATAAACCTTCTTTCCATTGATAACTTTCTGGCGGAAGACAGCAGATTGTCCTCAAAAAATTGACGTTAGTTTGCCCCATCCATTTTCCATTATATCCTGAGAAGTGCTCCAATCCCTGCTGCAGAGAAACACCCCCATAACAGGATATTACCACCTCCATGCTTTAATGTAGGAAGGGTGTTATTTGGATGGTTAGCTGTATTGGATTTCTGCCAGACATATTGTTTGGTGTTGATGCCAAATCATTACATTTTAGTCTCATCTAACCATAACACTTTTTCCACAGAATTTTCAAGGTGCGTTTTGGCAAAGCTCAGTCATAATTGCATGTGCCCCTTCTTGAGGAGTGGCTTTTTTTCTTGCAAACCTCCCATACAAGCCACATTTGTAGAGAATTTGTGATATTGCATTCACACGCACACAATGACCACACTTTGTCATAAATTCCTGAAACTGCTTCAGAGTTGCTGTAGGTCTCTTAGTACCCTCTCTGACCAGTTTCCCCGGGGCTCTTTCATCTAGTTTGTAGTGAGGTCCTGATCCAGGGAGGGTCTGTGTTGTACCAAATATCCTCTACTTCTTAATAATAGACTTCACTGTGCTTCTAGGCATTAATAAAGTCTTTGAATTTTTTTTGTCTTTTGACAGCGCCTTGCCACCCATAGTTGCTTCAGTTGCACTACCAGGGACTGAAATGCTCCAGGACCCTTTTTCTGCACTCCTATGTTTTCCAAGGGCTTCTTTCCTAGGGATTTGATGGTTCAACTTATAGTACAATCCACAGGGGCAGGTGAGACAGTTTACAACAAAGGTGGTATAGCCAGGGGAGTATCTGCCGCGAGGCAAACAAGGCATTTGCCTAGGGCAGCATTTTTCATGAGTGGCGCCACCCTCAGCCTGGTCACACCTTTATCCAGCAGAGCACAGTGACAGGCAGCAGGGCCTGGGACTAGGAAGGGGCAGAAGCTCTGGGCGTAATAATTTACTGGAGGAGAGGGGGCGCAGGTGAAGTGTGGTGTGCAGGCTCTGTTCTGGGGGGAGCTCTGCCCTGGTGTTGGAAGGAAAGGGAGAGCTCTGTGTACTGGGAGGCTAGAAGTGGTTGGAGCTCAGTAGTAGGGGGGTGGGAGAACGGAGGAGCTAGGGGGTGGGAGAAGCTCTATGTAGTAGAGGGAAAATGGGGAGTGAGGCTTGTAGTGAGGAAAGGGGGAGGGTCAGAGTTGAGGGAGGAGCACTGTATTTGGGGGGTAGGAGAGTAGGAGCTCTGCACTGGGGGGAGAATGAGGGGCAGTGGCGTATCTAGGGAGTGTGGGGGTTGTGGCTCACACCAGGTACCGCAGCTCCAAGGTTGCCAATGCAGATCAAGTCTAATGTCACACATAGTTGTCAGTTTTTCTGGTTACTCACAGTGGTGCCAGCACTTCACAGGGCACCAGCGCTAAATCACTCTGCTCCTCCTGCCCACCCCATGGAAAAGCATTCTGCAACTACAGTAACCTGGATTACAAGCATAATTCGTTCCAGAAGAATGCTTGTAATCCAAAGCACTCGCATATCAAAGCGAGTTTTCCCATAGAAGTCAATGGAAACTCAGACAATTCTTTCCACAGTAACTTATATTGTATGCAGTATCGCATGTGGCCAGAGGTGAAGAGGCGCCCGGAGACACTTGGAAGCCGCTTGGAGACGCTCAGATGCACTCGGAAACACTCAGAATCTCAGAGTGTTTACGAGTGGCTCCGAGTGCATTCGAGCGGCTCCGAGTGTCACCGGCGCGCCCACACACCTCTGGCCAAGTGCGGTACTGCACACCGTAGAGGCTTGAATCCTGCTCGTTTTGTAAGACAACACTCGCAAACTGAGTCACGATGTTTTAAAAATAATAGTGTTGCAAAATGCTTGTTAACTGCGTTACTTGCAATCCAAGGTATTAGTGTACTGTTATTTAGCTATTTAGCAACAGTAGTTGCAGTGTCACCAATAATGCTTTTCTATGGGGTGGGCAGGAGGAGTGGAGTGATTCAGCGCCTGTGTGCTATGAGGTCACACTCCTCCTGCATGGGTCCTGCCCACATAGCATCATGCTGCCATACACATTCTCTGGCAAAAAGTGGGGCACCCCAGCCGCAGCACAAATTTAAAGGGGAGAACCTGCCTGAAACTGTAAGATCTATATTAAAGTGAAACTTTTGTCCTGAGTTTTAAAATGACCGGGCAGGCAGGACCTGCTTGGTCTCTTCTGCATTATAGTTACTTACCTGCCTGTCCGTTGCTGTACAGTGCGTCATGCACGCCCCCTGTGCAGCCCACTCTGCTCTATGGGCGGTTGGATGCAAACAAACTCTGCTGTCCATTTACACCCGACTGTGATCTGATCCAATTCGCCCAGATGGAGGGGAACAGATCCCCTTCCATTTATTTTTAACAGACCAGATTGGATCGGAGATTACACCCGCTTCTCCATAGAGGAGAATGGAGGGTCCAATTGGGTCCGCCTGAAAAACGGACAGGCGGATCCAATTGGACTGCTCATGTGAAGGGTGGGACAAATTTAGATGGGGGGGGGGGGCGCCCGTTTGGTTTGCTCAATTTTAGCCTTGCCTAGGGCAGCACAAAACCAAAATAAACCACTAGGTATGTTCAATAACTCCTTGATGCTAAATGTCCGGCCATTAACCACCTAAATACAGGGCACTTACACCCCCTTCCTCCCCAGACCAATTTTCAGTGCTCTCACACTTTGAATGACAATTACTCAGTCATGCAACACTGTACCCATATGAAATTTGCGTCCTTTTTTTCACACAAATAGAGCTTTCTTTTGGTGGTATTTAATCACTAGTGAGTTTTTTATTTTTTGTGCTATAAATAAAAGACCGCAAATTTTGTGAAAAAAAAGCCTTTTTCTGTGTTTGTCATAAAACTTTGCAAATTAGTAATTTTTCTTCTTAAATTTTGGCCAAAATTTATACTGCTACGTAGCTTTGGCAAAAATAACCCAAATTAGTGTATATTATTTGGTCTTTGTGAAAATTATAGTCTACAAACTATGGTGCCAATCACTGAAAATTGATCACATCTGATCAGGCCTTCAGTACATCAGGTGTATCTAATTTCTTGAGACACTAACAAGTCAGGAAAGTACAAATACTCCCCAAATGACCCCTTTTTAGCAAGTAGACATTCCAAGGTATTAAGTAAGTAGCATGGTGAGTTTTTTTAAGTTGTAATTTTTTCCCACAATTCTTTGCAAAATGAAGATTTTTTTTTTTTTTTACAAAATTGTCATATTATCAGGTTATTTCTCACACACCGCATATGCATACAACAAATTACACCCCAAAATACATTCTGCTACTCTTCCTGAGTATGGCTATACCACATGTGTGAGACTTTTACACAGCCTGGCCACATACAGAGGACCAACATTAAAGTAGCACCGTCAGGCGTTCTACGAGCATAAAGGACACATCTCATGTCTCAACCACCCATTACACTTTTGAAGGCCCTGGAGCACCAGTACAATGGAATTGCCCACAAAATGACCCCATTGTGGAAAGCAAACACCCCAACGTATAATCTATGAGGCATAATGAATCTTTTGAACGGTTCATTTATTTTCAGAAGTTTTTGGAAAACGTGGAAAAAAGTGAAAACGCATTTTTTTTACACAAAGTTGTCAATTTATAAGATATTTCTAATACATAGCATGTATATAGCAAAAATGACACCCAAAAATACATTCTGCTACTCATCCTGAGTATGGAGATACCACATGTGTGAGACTTTTACACAGCCTGGCCACATACAGAGGCCCAACATTGAAGTAGTAAGTTCAGGCGTTCTAGGAGCATAAATTACACCTCTCATTTCATTCCTCCCTATCACACTTTTGAAAGTCCTTAAGCACCAGGACAGTGGAATTACCCACAAAATGACCCCTTTTTTTAAAGCAAACACCCCAACGTATATTCTATGAGGCATGGGCTGCAGATAGGTACTCGGGTATTCTGATGGGCTGGAAACAGGTACTCGGGTAACTTGATGAGCTGCAGACAGGTACTCGGATACTCCAATGGGCTGGTGACAGGTACTCGGTTACTCTGATGGGCTGGTGACAGGTACTCGGGTACTCTGATGGGCTGGTGACTGGTATTCGGATGCTCTAAAGGGCGGTGACAGGTACTCAGTACTCAGATGAACTGTGACAGGTACTCGGGTACTCGGGTACTCAGATGAACTATGACAGGTACTCAGATGGACTGTGACAGGTACTCAGATACTTGGATACTCAGATGAACTGTGACAGGTACTCGGGGACTCAGATGGACAGTGACAGGTACTCGGGTACTCTAATGGACAGTGACAGGTACTCGGGTACTCAGATGGACTGTGACAGGTACTCGGGTACTCAGATGGACTGTGACAGGTACTCGGGTACTCAGATAAACTGTGACAGGTACTCAGGTACTTGGGTACTCAGATACTTTGATGGGTGGTGACAGGTACTTTGATGGCTGGTGACAGGTACTTTTATGGGTGGTGGGGCAATCAGTGTGTGTTGGTGTACACTGTAAGCGGTAACGAGATGTTACCGCAATCTCCTTCTCACACAAGATCGGTTTGCGAGTAGGAGAACCCGGTAATATCTCATTACTGGGTCCTTCTCACACACGACCGGTATGTGAGGAGGAGAACCCGGTAACATCTTGTTACTGCTCTGTTTACATTTAGTGATCGGCTGTGAAAGGATCACAGCCGATTATGTAGTAAACAGCCACCGGCCAATGGCTGTTTACCAGCGTCTGTGACAGGCAGTGTTCCCGGGAACACGCTGCCACCAACTTGCACACTCAGTGCGCTCCTGATTGCATGCATGCGCCTTCCAAATTGGGGCGGTATCATCTGTAATCGTCCGTGACTTCATCACAGCCGATTATGTGGTAAACAGCCATGCCCAATAGCTGTTCACCCCTCTCGGTGGCGAGCGGTGTCTCTGTGACACGCTGCCACCGAAGGTACATGGGTTGGGCGCACACGATCACGCGCATGCCCTGTTTAAATGGACGGACGTCATATGACGCCCATCCAGAACAAGAGCCACGCCACCTAGCCGTCATATGAGGGCTGGCGGGCGGCAAGCGGTTAAAGCGGTAGTAAACTGCTGTGTGTGCTTTTTTGGCACCTGCATAGTAAAACCATAATGTTCTAGTAAGCACTGGTCTTCATTTCAGGCTCATGGACTCCGGCTGCGTGAGTGGACGGAGCTGCAATGACGTCACTCCTGTGCATGCACGTGGGAGCCGCAGTTTTTTGAAGGAACGGCCCAGGTGGTCCCAGCACTTTACGTCAGGCGACGACACTGGCTGCATGTACAGTAAATATCTGCTAAATGGTGCACGTTTAGGAGATATTTACAGTACCTATAGGTAAGCATTATTATAGGCTTACCTTGGGGTACAAATTATGCATGGGAGTTTATTCCCACTTTAATCACTGCTGAGCATCTCCCATTTAGTCTATTTTTATCTGGATCAAACAATTGAATATCTATAGTATCAATTCCTGCCAACCTTTCTCAAATTGGTGGGGTGGATCAGTGACCATATCTATTCGTTTTGTTCTTCCTAAAAATGGCTGAAAGTATAGCTGTGCCCTCCTTTTTGCCTTAATCTACAATTGCTCTGCTATGTAAAGGAGTATCTTTAGCCTGCAGGTCTTTATATACTTTGGCTCACAATGTTGGCATGCCTACTCAGCCTGATTTCTAGTGTTTGAAAGATAGACATTTAATATCATTTAATATAACAAAAGATTTCAGGCATAACTACAGCGTTTTAAGAATGCATTTAAAAAAAATGTTGAATGACTATATAAAGTGATCTAAATTGATCTAGTGATCTAGTTTTCTTTATTATTGAAAATCAGTTCAATGCCAGTTCTGTACATGGGCACACCACAAGATGAAGTGGGATATAAGAAAAAAACACAAAAAAACAAAAAAAACCTTTTTATTCTGTTTACCTAGCACAAAAGTTAACTTTAAAGCATGGCTGTTCCCCTTGCCACATTCATTAGTCAAAAGGGATCATCTGAACCCACCATGTGGTTTTATGCAATGTAAGCAGTTTACATTATGATATGCATCTCAGCTTCAGATCAGGTTGTGTAGCTTGGCTGTGAAAGATGCAAAGAGTGTTACAGAACCAATATGTATAATGTAGCAATGCAAGCTTAAAATTGCTGTTGTGTTTGCATGAAATTATTTATGTTGACAATTGGAGACTATTGTAGCAATACACAGTGATTTCAAGAACATAGCATATCTAAAAATCCATAAGATGTTGGAGAAGGCTGCATTTAACATTTTTACATTTAAAAAGGAATATTACAGTGTTACCAGCAGATGATTTAAACATGGAACTGCAGAAATATATCAGATCATCGCATAATTTGTGGACATCTGAACCATCTCTTATCACATTCACCTAAATAATTTTCAAAGATTGGACAGTTACATTATTTTGACCTTTTATATTTTTAATGGATTTTATGTTTAATATACCTTCCACAATGTAGGTGGTTTTATGTATAAATGAAATATACCTACATGAAATATGATGGGGAAAATATTACACAGAGAACTGTAGATGGGTATCATGTCTTAAGATGTGCATAGACGTAAGTTTACCAGATCCAAAATGTTATGTTTTGATCAGATATTAATGCCAACCCAACCTGCATGCAATTGTTAAACTTGCCAGACAACTCCGGGCCATGCCATAGCAGACAGGAGAAATGAGACAGATTGCAGCTGCGTCAGGAACTGTGAACATGTAGACCAAGTGAGAAAAATTAGCTGCACACCAACAGGTTTATTGAAAGACTACAACCAGGACTAAAACAACGGACCAAGAGGTGACGACGTTTCACACATACATTGTGCTTCTTCAAAACCCTGCCATAGCAGGGTAGGAGTTGCCTAGCCAATTGCTACTGTTGTCTGAGTCAGCATTAGGAGTATCTTATAGTAGCCCTTCCTTCCTCTAAGAGTATAAAGATGCATGTTTATGAAAACATCTATTGCTGTTTAAATTGTTCCTTCATGTCCTTTAAGAAAATTATCTTACAAAATATAGGCCATTCACTATTTGCAGACACCCAAATCGTAGGGTGATAGATGGAAAGGTATAACAGGGAAAAATTTGATTTGCCTGTCTTCAAAGATGAAGGCTGAGCATGCTTAGTGCATTTACACCTAAACCATCATTCCTTTAAAAGGGGCATAACCATAGTGCGCAATCTCTTGAAAACAAAATCTCAAAAATATTTGTGGGGGTGCTGCAAGCAAAAGTCATATAAGCTATGTCACTTATTTTTATACAATCGCCCATACACGGGTTATTATCCCAAAAAATGTTTTTTCCCCCATTACTAATTGATCTTGAAGAAAAGCAGCGAAGGAACTTTGATGGCCAACATCAGATATTATTCACTAAGGTAGAGATTACAGAGAGGATTCTAAGAAGGTAAATGGTATCTGTACACATTTCTATATCTAGGGGGGAGATGACCCGGCATAATCTGAAAATGTGACAACCCAGCATAGAGGATTGCAATAAATTAGGAAAATCCCTATCGTATGATTAGTTTTGTAGTTTCAAATATGCAATCTTTTCTTCCAATGCAGCCATTCTAAACTAGGGTTTATGGAACCCCAGGATGTCTCAAAGGTTGCTAGGGATTCCTTGAGCAGTGGCTTCCATTTGATAGTGTCTGCACAGTTCTAGGGCCAACGCCACTTGAAAGAGCCAGGAGCATGACACCACTGATCTTTTTAGCTGTCTGTAAGGGTGGCATTCTCACCACTAGTGTAAGGGGTATTTTTCCAACTCCCCACCAATGTAAGTGCCATTTACTCACTGTCCACCAACCTACGGGACATTTTCCTATTGACCCCCAATGAATTGGTTTTAGTAAGGGTTCCCTGAGACCTAAATGTTATTTTAGGGGTTCCTCTGGGGTAAAAAGGCTGATAAAGGCTGCTCCAATGTATGGCCACCATGTAATGTTAATTGTAAAATCAATCCAGCTGCTTAACAGAATCCTGATGGCTGATGTCAAGTATATGGCCCCTAACTGGATTAGCCATGAACATTCAACATTTCTATAGGTATCATAAAATGCTAATGTATGTGAATGCCTGGTGTATTCCTAATGCTTTGTCTTCTTAATTTCCCAGAGGCTTTTATTACATATCTAAATCTGCCATGCTGCTCAGCTGATTACATAGCTTTAAACATACCGCTTGGTGTACTCTCGAGTGCATACTAATTAAGAGAACTAAATAAACATTTGGCTCCACTGGTCTTATTGATTGTCTATTTAAACTCATTATCCACATCCCTAACTCATACATATGCTTTAGTGCATAATTTATAGCAACTTTGGGTCTTATTACACACAACCATTGCACTGCCATTAAAAAGGAGACTATAGGCTTTTTACAGTTTGTTTTTAAAAACATATGTGAATGTGATCAGCCTAATATTATCTTTTATCAAAAATTGTTAATTTAACCTTTTAATTAAGGTTTAAGGTTAATTTAACCTGTGCACAGTTTTGGGGGCAGCCATATTTCCCAATTACATATGTAGGCTAACCAAAAAACAAATTCTTTAGATTCGGTTCACGAAGACAAAACCACATATGATATTTTATTTTACAAAAGGTGACAGAAACATTACATAAAAAATGAATCAAAACATGTATTCACTAAAAAAAACACACCACGTTTTTCCTTTAAAGCCCAACTCAGACTTCTTGCAGAAATAAATAATGATAGCCCAGCCCTAACCCCTACATATGGAACACATATAATGCACAGGAGGGCAAATATGCCTAGTGCATTACCACCACCAAAATTTTGTTAAATACAAGTGCCAAAAACATTCTCACAAACATGAGAAGGTACAAGCATTTCAAAACTCAACTCCAGCTTTGGGCATTGCCATAGTTGCTACGGTTGGAAAGCTGATGAGTTTCATGGGACATTCCCCCTTCCTTATGGACTTTGAGGAAGGGGGCATGTTATGTTTATTAAAATTTGGTGGTGGTAATGCACAAAGCATTTGTGCTCTCCTGTGCCTTTTCACAGTTCTGGCTGGAGTTTCCCCGCTTGAGGAGGGTAGTATCAGTTTGAGCAGTATATGTGTACTATCGGATGTAGGCCGTAGTGAGTGTTGAAGTGTTATTACGTTCTTGTGGATATATAATACGTGTTTTAGTCTAGGGGGTTGTAAAAGAGATTAATAATTATGTTACACTCCTGTCCCACAACAGCCACACTGGTCTTCTCATCTTTCATCCTGGAAGGTGGGTGGGCCCTCATTATCCTCACATGCAATGAAGGACTACTACTACATGAGGACATCAACAAGGGGACAACCACATACCCAGTGAATAAGAGAGGCTTGGGGAAAGGTGGGTAAGGGCCTCATCCAGCAGTGAGGAGGAGTAAGTAATGCACTATTATATCACCCCTGGACTAAATTTATAGACTAGACCATATTTAGATTTTGCAAGTGATTGCTCAACAACAGCAGATGATGCTTAAAAAGCATATCTAAAGCCAAAAACAGGAATTTAGAATATTGTAGCTTATGTAGGAGATCAGAGGGGTGAACAGCCGGCTTAGAGACAGTCCAGTAAAAATAAAAGTGGCTTTATTCAGAAAACTGGCAAAAACAAACAGAAAACACGACAGGCTGTCTTGTCACACAGTTGTGAACACAGGTACAGCTTACAGTTCAGCAGCATCCAGGCTTACAAACAATAGTTCATGGTTTTAATCAGAGCTACAGTCTTTTATGTGGTTAAGCTCACCCAGCAAGTAAGCAATCCAGCAATGTAGGTTTTCCACACAGCATGCTGCTGTGTCTCTCTCTCCTACTCAAACAGCTCTCTTCTGACACTTTCAGCCCAGCTGACAATAAGCAGGTCTGAAGGAGAAGTACCTGCCCTCTTCAATTAACCCCTTCTTAACCCTGCCCCAGGCTGACCCTCTACATATCCCCCCCCCCGTTCCAGGCCAGGGGTCTAAACACCACGAACCAAGAGGCAATAGACTCGGGAAAGGGCATCCGCATTCTGATGTACCTTTCCTGGTCTATGTACCACTACAAACTTGAAGTCCTGTAGAGCAAGGAACCACCAGGTGATTCTGAAGTTTTTGTCTTTATTTTGGGCCATCCACGTAAGGGGCACATGATCTGAAACTAACTGGAGTGTCTCCAAAGCCCATTTTATTGCAAGACACTCTCTTTCTACAATGGAATAATTCCTTTCAGCTGGCGTGAGCTTCCAGCTAAAGTACACAACGAGGTGCTCATCCCCCTCAACCATCTGGGACAGTACTGCACCCAGTCCCAACTTTGAGGCATCTGTTTGTACCAGGAACTCTTTTTGGAAGTCAGGAGCTACCAACATCAGGTCCTGGCACAAAGCTTGCTTCAACCGGCAGGACGCTGATTCTGCACTCCACTGAACAACAGTTGCGTTCTTTCCCTTTGTGAGATCAGTCAGAGGTGCTGCTAGACTGGCAAAGTTGGAGACAAACCTCCGATAATAGCCCACAATGCCAAGGAAAGAATGCACCTGTTTCTTTGTGAGTGGACTGGGCCATTTTTGGATAGCCTCTACCTTGTTTAGTTGGGGTTTAATCATGCCCCTGCCTACAACATACCCCAGGTAACGGGCCTCCTCCAACTCAACCTTGCTCTTTTCTGGGTACACTGTGAACCCCGCCCTTTGGAGCTCATCCAAGACCAACTGGACC
Organism: Lithobates clamitans; assembly: GCA_037952925.1. Classification (NCBI taxonomy): domain Eukaryota; kingdom Metazoa; phylum Chordata; class Amphibia; order Anura; family Ranidae; genus Lithobates; species Lithobates clamitans. The sequence continues at coordinate 4,827,379 of JBBGZY010000271.1, forward strand.
TTTGGTAAGTGACTCTCCCAGTCCTGACTAAAGATGACAATGTCATCAAGATAGGCTCCTGAGACTTCCTTATGAGGTCTCAGGACGAAGTCCATGGCCCTCTGGAAAGTGGCTGGGGCCCCATGTAACGGCTTTCGAGCATATTTCCATAACCCCTCTGGTGTGGCAAATGCAGTTTTTTATTTAGTCTCTGGGGAAACAGGATCTAACAGTATCCCTTGGTCAGGTCAAGAGTAGGGATGTATCGGGCAGGTCCTAATCTCTCAATTAACTCATCCACCCAGGGCATGGGATACGCATCTGTCTTGGAGACTTCATTTAACTTGCGAAAGTCATTGCAGAATTGCCAGGTTTTATTCGGCTTGGGTACAAGGACTATAAGGCTGGACCAGCTACTTGAAGACTCCTCAATGATCCCAAGGTCCAACATACTCTTAAGCTTGGCCGAGACAATATTCCGGCGAACTTCGGGTATGCGGTAGGGTTTGAGGTTTACTCAAACGCCAGGCTCTATGATGACATTATGTTCAATTACCGAGGTTAGGCCCGGCTGGTTTGAAAAAAATGTCTCGATTCCTCTGCAAAAACTCCCAGGACTCCTGTTTTTGAGAAGGGGAGAGAGCCTCTGCAATCCCTACCTTCTTAATCTGAGCATCAGGATCTTCCGGGACCTTCAGACTGACTGTCAAAACCTGTCTATCTTTCCATGGTTTGATCAAGTTGACGTGGTAAATCTAGTAGGGTTTACATTTGGTGGGCTGATGGACTTTTTAGTTGACGTTGCCCACCCTCTCAACTATCTCAAAGGGTCCTTGCCACTTGTCGAGAAACTTACTCTCCACGGTAGGCACTAACACCAGCACCCGATCCCCAGGTTTAAACTCTCTAACCTTGGCAGAACAGTTGTATACACGACTCTGGGCATTTTGCGCAGCCTGCAAATGTTCCCGTACTATGGGCATAACACTTGTTATTCGGTCCTGTATTTGAGAGACGTGTTCTACCACACTCCGATACCGGGAAGCTTCTTGTTCCTATATCTCTTTCATTATGTCCAGTAGTCCACAGGAGTGTCTCCTATAAACCAACTCAAAGGGGGAGAATCCTGTGGAGGCCTGGGGTACCCCTCTTATGGCAAACAACAAGGGAGGCAACAAGCAATCCCAATTCCGACCATCCTCCTCAACTGCTTTCTTTAGCATTCTCTTTAAGGTTTTGTTGAACCGCTCCACTAACCCATCAGTTTGTGGGTGGTACACTGAAGTCCGCAAGTGTTTAATCCTAAACAGTTTACAGAGTTCCTTCATCACTTTTGACATGAACGGGGTACCTTGGTCTGTCAAGATCTCGGATGGGAGCCCTGTTCTCATGAGCATCTGAAACAACTCCCCTGCGATGACCTTGAATGAGCAATTTCTTAAAGGGATCGCTTCCGGATACTTGGTGGCATAGTCGAGGACAACTAAAATGTATTGGTGTCCCCTAGCTGACTTAGGTAAGGGGCCTACCAAGTCCATGGCTATGCGATCAAAGTGAACCTCGATAAAGGTTGGAAGCGGTACCAGCGGACTGTGAAAATGGGGTGTTGGAGCGGTTCTTTGACAGGTAGGGCAGGACTCACAGTAGTCCTTAATTTCCCGATATACACCGGGTCAAAAGAAATGCTGTAAAACCTGTTCCTGAGTTTTAGCCGCTCCAAGGTGACCCCCAAGTACATGACTATGAGCCAAATGTAACACCCTAGACCTAAAAGGTTTGGGTACCACCAGTTGTTCCAACACTCTTTATTGACTTTAGTTACTCGGTACAACAAGTCCCCCTCCAGGGGACCGGGCTCACTTCCTGCAGGTTCAGCAACCTGGTACTGATCCTTAGTAACAACCTCCTGCAACACAGTATTATTTACCACCTCTGTGGGTTCTTGCTTTTTGGGGGAAACCCCCGAACCTTTTAGCTTTAGCTCATACAAGTCCCAAAACATGAGGCAGTCTCGCCCGATTAGTAAGTCATCCTGGTGGTCCCAGGATGCGGTAATCCTGGGACCACCCTAACTTAGGGTAGCCGTTCCTGCTTTTGTACACAGGGTCACACAAGCCACCGGATAGTTTCTAACATCACCATGCACACAGATGACCCAGACCTGTTCCCTTTATACCAACTTTCTTGGCAACCCGTCCGATCGGAGCAGGGTGACGACACTCCCAGAGTCAAGGAGCAATACCACCTCCTGTCCATTGAACTGCACCATACACTCATGCCGATTCAGGCTGGTTGCAGCACATAATGCATGGGCATACATGGAACAACAACGACCCATGTCGCACTCCATTGGTTCTTCCAGACTTGGGCACTGGGCTGCCAGATGACCCAGTTGATGGCAGGGTCAACAACAAACCTCACAGGGTTCCCCCTGTCAGTTCCCTGGAAGCTGGTGCTGGAACGCACTTCTTTGAAATGGGCCAGCTCTCTTGTGATAGAGGGACTCTCCTGGAACTTTTCCGCATAACTGTATCACTCAACAGCAGCAGCCATCTAATCCAGGGACTGAGGCTCCCATTGGTGGAGCTCCCTGGGTAATCCATGCAGGAAACGGTCCAGTGTGACTCTTTCCACAATCTAAGTGGGTGTCTTTTCCTCAGGTTTCAGCCAATCTTGGAACAAGTGGATCAGGTGGTAGAGCTGCTAACGGGCAGGCTTAGCCTTGTCAAAGCACCAGCCATGGACTCGGTTCGCCCTTAAAGCGACAGTCACTCCCAGCCTGGCTAGGATTTCTGCTTTCAGGAGATTATAATCCCATGTTGATTCAGGGGCCAAGTCACAGCACGCTTGTTGAGGGTCTGCGGTCAGGAAAGGAGCCAGTACATCTGCCCAGTATTTATCAGGCAGACCTTCACTTGCTGCAACCCGCTCAAACATCACTAGGTATGCTTTCAAGTTGTCTGAGGCCGTCATCTTTTGCAGGGTCCGCTGCACTGCCTTCCGGGGGTCACTCTTTACAATGGGGGCACCTCTCACCACTTCAGACTGCTGGGTTACTTCCTTTTGTAAGCTGGCTATCTGCTCCACCAGTAAGTGGTTGGTCTCTTGCTGTGCAGCAACTGACTGTGCCAGGACCTGCTCCTGGTGGGCCTGAGCCTGCACATTAGCCAGCATCAACTGCTTAACCAGGTCCTCCATGGTTTGTCCAGAAGATTTCACAGCCTGTGCAGCTTTAACCCAGGACATGGGATCGGACTGCACCCCTCAAACTGCCCAACGCACCCTCCACCAACTATAGGGGATCAGAGAGGTGAACAGCCGGCTCAGAGACAGTCCAGTAAAAATAAAAGTGGCTTTATTCAGCAAACTGGCAAAAACAAAACAGAAAACACAACAGGCTGTCTTGTCACACAGTTGTGCACACAGGTAAAGCTTACAATTCCGCAGCATACAGGTTTACAGGCAATAGTTCATGGCTCTAATCAGAGCTACAGTCTTTTATATGGTTAAGCTCACCCAGCAAGTACACAATCCAGCAATGTAGCTTTTCTACACAGCATGCTGCTGTGTCTCTCACTCCTACTCAAACAGCTCTTCTAACACTTTCAGCCCAGCTGACAATAAGCAGGTCTGAAGGGGAAGTGCCTGCCCTCTTTGATTAACCCTTTCTTAAACCTGCCCCAGGCTGACCCTCTACACTTACAAATCCCCAGATGTGGTGACTGCTTTAGTTTTCTGTTACAGGCTTTTTTCTTTGTTTTTACCCGCTGATCCTGCCAGTAACAGAATTCCTGTCTTAAGCTGGCCATACACTATATAGTTTTCATTCAGCCAGTGGGCTCAGAATATACTGATCACAGATGCCAATCAGCTGCAGCCGCTGAAGTGGGGAGCCCACACATTGATCAATATTCAGGGGCCAACTGAATTCTGATCAGTGTATGGCTATCTTTAGGGTGGCTCATCTCTATGGATGAACAACAGAGACACCATTGGGCAGCAGCATAGAGAGTGTCAGATGGACTAGTAGATTTAGGTGTACTTTAAGTTAACAAATTAAAGCCTAACTCCATCTAACATTTTGTAAACAGTTACAGAAAGTTTTTTTCCTTCTATGATATATGTTTTAACAGGGCCAAAATACATCCCTGGGAATTACAGACCAGTTAGCCCAACATCAATAGTATGCAAACTCTTGGAGGGGATAAGGGACTATATACAAGATTTTAGTAATGAAAACGGTATCATTAGCAGTAATTAGCATGGATTCATGAAGAATCGTTCTTGCCAAACCAATCTATTAACCTTCTATGAGGAGGTGAGGTACCATCTAGATAAAGGAAGGCCCGTAGACTTGGTGTATCTGGACTTTGCAAAAGCATTTGACACAGTTCCCCATAAACGTTTACTGTACAAAGTAAGGTCCGTTGGCAGGGACCATAGGGCGAGTACATGGATTGAAAACTGGCTACAAGGGCGAGTTCAGAGGGTGGTGATGAATGGGGAATACTCAGAATGGTCAGGGGTGGGAAGTGGGCTCCCCCCAGGGTTCTGTGCTGGGACCAATCCTGTTTAATTTTTCATAAACAACCTGGAGGATGGGGTAAACAGCTAAATCTCCGTATTTGCAGACGACACTAAGCTAAGCAGGGCAATAACTTCTCCGCAGGATGTGGAAACCTTGCAAGAAGATCTGAACAAATTAATGGGGTGGGCAACTACATGGCAAATGAGGTTTAATGAAGAAAATTTTAAAATAATTAATTTGGGTGGCAAAAATATAAATGCAATCTACTCACTAGGGAATGAACCTCTGGGGAAATCTAGGATGGAAAAAGACCTGGGGGTCCAAGTAGATGATAGGCTCAGCAATAGCATGCAATGCCAAGCTGCTGCTAACAAAGCAAACAGAATATTGACATGCACTAAAAAGGGGATTAACTCCAGGGATAAAGTGATACTTTTCCCACGCTACAAGACTCTGGTCAGGCAGCACCTGGAGTATGCTGTCCAGTTCTGGGCACCAGTTCTCAGGAAGGATATACTGGAAATGGAGCGAGTACAGAGAAGAGCAACAAAGCTAATAAAGGGTCTGGAGGATATTAGTTATGAAGAAAGGTTGCGAGCACTAAGCGTATTCTCTCTGGACAAGAGATGCTTGAGAGGGGATATGATTTTAACTTACAAATACCGTACTGGTGACCCCACAATAGGGATAAAACTTTTTCGTGGAAGGGAGTTTAATTAGACTTGTGGCCACTCGCTAAAATTGGAAGAAAAGAGGTTTAACCTTAAACTGCGTAGAGGGTTCTTTACTGTGTAGCGCTGACAACTGTTGTTTCTAGCTCTATGTATATTATTCAGTACAATAGCTGTGTTAGTGCCATCTTGTGGACAATTAATAAAGTACAAAGAGTTTACATCTCAGGATTAAGGGACACGGAAGTAATTTGTTGTTTACTTCGGAACTGTAGCTCTGACCCACCCACAATGCTCCTGGACAAAGTCAGAACTGAACTGCATTGTGGGAGGATATAAAAGGGCAAGCAGCGGCCATTTTAAGTCTCTTGCTCCTGGGACGCGTGGCCTGCCAGCAGGACTCTGTGGGTGTGTGTGTGTGTGTGTCCCACAGGGTTGCGGCCTACATTGCAAAGGAGCGGAGCAGCTGCAGTATCCTGCCATTGCATCGCAGTGAGCTGGACAAAAGACGTTTTTGTTCCGGAGGACCCGTGGGGAGTTAACCGAGGACTCCTGGCCGTTTGTGGACGGAACAGTGTGACGGCATGGTGGTGTCTCTATACGGAACTGAGAACTGCTGAACCGGAGACATCCACCGGCTTGGATTCTGTGTGGTGAGAGGGTTGACACCCAGAAGTCTATTTGAATATTACACACACGTCTTTAGAACTGTACAGAGTGGTGCTGGGACTGATAGTCCCACAGAACAAGTTAAGTCTGAGAGCACTACATCCGAATAGACTTCACTGTTCAAGAGCGGATGTTAGATGTTTGTTTCCTCACATAAAGACACCTAGTCACACGATTGGATTACAATTGTTTTAGTGTGTTATACTACACTGTACAACACCCAGGAGGAACCCTTTGCGGATTATAATTATAAGAGCTAGCGAAGACTGAAGACGTCTGGACTACCTTCTTCATTGCAGGGCCCTGCATTTTAGTATAGTGACTTTAAAGTCTAGAGCAGGGGGAGCTCCTGGGTATAGGTATTGATATCACTTCTTATACTATCGGGTAACCATAATTGTAAGTGTATATTGTGGGTTAAAGTTAATGCTCATATTGTTACAACACTGCACTACAGTTGTGCCAAGGGGACTGAACAATTTAAGAAGGGTGTAGAGCAAAGAGGACAGGCCCGCTTAAACCAGCAGCTCCACAGTGAGTTATTACTACAACTGTAAGAGCGGCAAGGATGTGGAATTCCCTTCCACAGGTGGTGGTTTCAGCGGGGGGCATCAATAGCTTCAAAAAACTATTAGATAATCACCTGAATGACGGCAACATACAGGGATATACAATGTAATACTGACATATAATCACACACATAGGTTGGACTTGATGGACGTGTGTCTTTTTTCAACCTCACCTACTATGTAACTATGTAAATGAATACAAACTGACCATTGTATAAGCACCCCTGTCATTAAATTAATAGTCTCTCTAATTGCCATTTTTGCTAAACAGCTTGGTCTGTTAAAGAAAGTTAAAAAATAACAGACCTACTGGGCAAATCACTAAACAAGGGGGAAAATATAAAAAAAGAAAACTAATGCAGCCACCACATTTACGATAGGTAAGCTGCAATGTATAAACAGTTTGCTTTTGGGCTTGGACAAACTTTAAAATGTAATCCCAACTAAGAAAAAATATACATTGTACATATCAATTAATTATACATAATTTCACAAGAAGCCATTTTGTAATTTAAGGCCTATTCACCCATATGAATACATGTTGTATGGTAAGTGACACACCTATAAGTGACACACATGTGTAAATGTGAATGGACCCTTATCATTTCCTTTTAAAAACAAACTAAAGTGCACAGCCTAGATATGAACCAGCAACATACGATTTTTTTTTTTATAAATCCTGTATAATAATAACATGACAAGATCACTTTAAAGCGGTAGTAAACTGTGGCTGTTAAAAAAAAAAAAAAAAAAAAAAAAAGGACAAAAAACCTGTAAGGCAATTGCATTATGTGTTAGTATGCATCACATGCTAGCACATTATGAAATACTTACCTTGGAACGAAGCCTTCCAGTGGCGCGCTGTCACCACTGAGAGGGCTGACAACTTCCCCTTGGTCTTTTTCCGGGTTTGCTTTGTGATTGGCCGGAGCTGCGATGATGTCACACCCTGGGTTCGGCAAGAAGCTCTGAAGGTCCGACAAGGTATGCCGGACCTTCAGAGCACGTGCTGTGAAATAACTGACTGCATACACTATCTCCTAAACGGTGCACATTTAGGAGATATTCATTTTACCTACAGGTAAACCTTATTATAGGCTTACCTGTAGGTAAAAATCACCAGGCAGGCTTCACTACCGCTTTAAGGGTGTGAAAAAAGTTCTCGTACCTGTGAGACGTTGAATATACTGTCTGAAGCAGCATGTATATCTTCTGTGCCCTATCTCCAGATGCCAGGCACATAAAGCACAAAAAGTGAACCAGTATAAACATTTTGTAACTGATTATAATCAGATCTGGGTAGGTGTGGATCCTCCTAATGCTTTTTAATACATTTTAATTAATCCCAGCTTTCTTTACATTCATTGAGTACATGTCACACAAACTATAGTGCTGCGTGTACTACTGATTAACTTTAGCGCGCAAATGCGAAAATCACTACACATATCATTACAAATCATAAATAGAAATTGAGAACTTTACCACGGGTTTCACATTATTAATTACTTAATGCAGATTGCATTCAAAAACACGTCCAACTAATAAAGGATGATAATAGTGTACCTTCAAACACTTCCGTTTCTAGAACAAGCAATTAAAATCTGATCATTTCTTCCAAGTCTCTAGAGATTTTATTTACAGACTACTGGTTGCTGAACTGCCGCCCACTCCAATAAACCAAATTAACTAAATACACTGCGGAGGTCCGGGCTTGTCACTGCTAATGAGGGCATTCTTCCAATTCTGATCATACATGTACATCAATTAGGAATTAGATTATTCAATGTTGCCGAGTCTCTCAACATCATGTCCTCAAGATCTCAGCATGGAAGTAGCAAGCTGCAGCGCTATTAAACTCCACATACGGAGCAGGATAAATGCCACAAAACCTTTTTTTAATGATAACACTTTAGGGAATTTTTTTTTTTTTAATTTCCTTTAAAAGGGAACCTATAGTGGTTCTAATCTATTTCAATATATGTGTATATATATATATATATATACCGTATATATATACACACACACACACACACACACACACACACACACACACACACACGTATATACAGGTGATAATCTCCTGAGATAGCATTTTCCTCCTATTCTTTTTAAAAGGGGAATATTCACTTTGCTACACATTTGTTTCATTTCAACATCAGACACGCCAGAAAAAATTGCAGATAAACCTTTATGGTTTAACAATTTGGCAAAGAATATTAAGTATATTAAAGATAATGTGGTGTAGAGCTGCTTGTAAAATAAATGAAGAAAATAACTAAAGTATCACAACAATAAATTAATCTGTAAAAAATAGGTCCACCAAACATATGAATAGTTCTTCGTAAAGGAGTCCATCTGTACCAAAATATACACCAAAATCTTCTAAAAAAATCTTCAAAGCGCTTTAGTGCTTCCATTAGTGAATCTCAAACCATGTGAATTAGATAATGAAAAAAAAAAAAAAAAAAAACACACACACACACCATGTGCTCCCTCCAGGCTCCCAGAACGCTCACCTCCACTTAGGGGATATATAGCCTATATAAGCAGACTCCTGGACGTCTAAGCCCTCTGTTAGGGACCACTTCCACCTCAGTCCACTGGGGTCTCCCTTAGGACACAGATAGGTACTTCCCAGGATAACAGGGGCACTGCTCCTTTAAGAATCCTCAATACACCATGTGGCCAGGTAGATGGTATTCTCAATATGACAGGCATAGATAAATGGTTCTCATACTGTAGTATACTATGCATTTTATTAAAGGTAATATACTCACATTTAAAATGTAAACAAATGCCTTAAAAGCCATTCCAAAACCAAATACTGGACTTCCTTGCATGTCACTTCTGGTCCACTATGTCTCCGCTTGCGTTCCACACATTACGTCACCAGTTTGTTCTGGCGGGGGGACCATCCCCCTGTCAGAACACAATAACTCAGAGGGGGGGGGGGGAGATCGCTGTACTATCATCAGATCATTAATACAATGGCTCTAAGGATCTACTTATCCCAGTTTGGGCTGTGGTATATACAGAAATATTTGTCAGTAAAGACCAATTGTACCCCCTGGAAAGTAGTATTACTTTTTAAGGAGTATTGCACACATTCCTGAAAGGACTTTGGTCATTTCATAGTAAAGGCAATCTTGTAATATTTGGTCAGTTAAGTGAAAACCATCTCTCATCTACATTCTTACCTATTAGTGAGCCATGATTAGGGAAAAATAACAATTTCTCCACCCCCCTGGCTCACAAATATCATAAAGTAATGACTGCAATTTTACATAAAAGGTAAAATCGCAATAATGGAGTGTTGAAAAGCAGCAGCAGTTCAAGCTCAGACTTTCAGCATAATATAGGCTGAACCATCAGTATACCAAGAAAATTGTTGTTCATCAACCCACAAATTCTCCCAAGCTGGAGCCTCCTTGAATGGACTTCCATCAATCATGATTACAGGTGCATCTAGCTCAACAGATTCAAAAGTTACCAGTCCTACCAACTGTTCATTCAAAGCAATTGGTTCTTGAGCAGAGATGCCACGTCTCTCACTTAGATACTATTTTCATTTCTAAAAAGTAGGTTTCTGGACCACTGCTGTTTGTGCACTAGGTCCTTCCTGTTTAACCTACCCAGAAATATGCAAGTCTGTCCACACTACCACTGGTTGCTGCTTGGTAGTGGGTTCCACATGCTGCAAGGCAGTATATGCAGCTAACAGTTGTTTTTCAAGGGTACTTCCTTTGTGCTGCCTCTTTAGCCAAATCCAGGGCATGTTATTCACAGCCCCAGCTGAAAACAGACTTCTTCCTGGTAACATTGTGAATCAGTCTTAAAATGGTTTCCAAATGAGGTACAAATGCTCTCTAGTACCCCAGTACTCCCAACAGACTTTGAGCTTCTTTGATGGTTGTGGGAGTTTTGAAATTAGCAATAGTATCAAACACAGGCTGTGCAATTGTCTATTTAGGAGTGGTCTATATACCAGTAATTTCTAGAGATTTCACAGACTGAGCTGGGCCTCACACTTTAGAGGGATTAATGACTGGTCCAGCCACTTTTCTTCATATAGTCCTTACATTGGGACATCATGGCATTGGAGCAACTCAAGATGAAGTCCAAACAAACTATCATGTAACCATGCTAAAACAATATTACAAATGGCAACTTATCTCAAGCATTTTTACATTCTGGAAACTAGCTATGCTTCTGAAGAAGAAAAAAAAAAAGGATGTTTCATGATGATTAAACCATTGTCTTCAAAACCTTTTTTTACATTAATCATCACTTCCCTAAGGAAACTGGCTTGCATGTTATCCTAAAATGTAGCTACTGATCAACAGAGCTGCTTCACAGTCAATACACCTTTCATTGTTTAAACAAAGTCTTTCTTTATCATTCTGATCAATAACAAAAAATCAAATCTCTACCCGCGAAGTGTTATTATTCTGAATCAAAGTTATAAAAAATTTCCATGGCAACGAAAACATACAAAACATAGTCTGTCACTAAATACCAGACTCTTTATTTCATTATCAAAGTTGAACCCAATATAAAATACCTGCTTTTCAATAAGTGGGATGTATAATCAGATTGTTCGAAGTATAATTATCATCATATGCAATGCTGGCATTCTGTGATGTACCATACACACAAAGCAACTTAATGAAGCTACTGAATAGCTCATTTACTGTCTATCTGAACGGTTACTGGCTGTTCTATAAAATCTGTCCTATTGGATTTAAGGGAAAATCAATGGTACATGGTATTTGCAGTCATGAATTCCAAAGGCACAAACTATAGCTTTAATGTAATGTCTAAAAGTATCCTAAAGAGAACCTGTCAAGAAGCAAATTACTGTTCTTAGGTGCCTGTGATTGGAAGCTCAGGAGTCACATGCTAGGTCAGGGCCCAGAGAACAGTTTGCAGTCTAAGGCCTGCTTCACATCAATGCGGGTGATTGCGGTTGTAGGAATCGCAGCAATTTCCACAACAACCCGCAGTCAAATGCACAGTTAGCCTTCGTCGCAGGCGGAATTTTGTTTTTTCTTTTTTGGGTCCCGCTGTGCAGCGGGCGTTGTGATTGATGATGGATCTACATCGGAGGACATTTTATTTGTTGCTTTTTGGAATTGTCAAAAACTGCCTCCTGTCTTTATTCATTTTTTACACTTTTTTTTGTGAAAGAGTAGGATTACAATGTGCCCCATACTCAAGGGTATATTGTACCCCTAGCCATTCATCTGAAAAAGCAGTGAAAAGTAAAAAACAAAAAAACAAAAAAAGCACTTTTTTGACAAATCCTTTTTTAGTCTTCTCCCTGTGTGGTCTTCTTCATCGCCGTTTACCCACTAAATGGGTAAATTTTACAATTTTTTAAAAAGCCGCTCTTTTCCTGTGGCTGTCTTCCTCCGTTGTGTTGTCGCCCGCTGTCTGGCATCTCTTATATAGACATGGGGCGTGGCCATTACACTGGGTGGGCTCTCCGGGGTGGCATCTTTGGATGGCCATGCCCCATGGCTATATAGGAGGTGCCAGACATCATAGGAAAACACAACAGAGGAAGACAGCCTCAGAAGAAGAGTGGCTTTTTTTTTTTTAGCGGGTAACTGGTGGCGAGGAAGAAGACAGTGGCAAGGAAAGAAGACAGCACAAAAAGAAGACAGCTCTGCTAGAAGACGGCACCGGGAGAAGACGGCTCCAGGAGAAGACGCCTCCGGGCTTCTTTTTTAATAAAGGACTTGTCAAAAAACAGCTCTTGTTTTTTTTTTATTGTTTCACTGCTTTTTGGGGTGAATGTTGGGGTGAATGGGGTACAATGTACCCGATACCCATTCACATAAGGAAGGGTTGGAATCTGGGGGCCCCCTTGTTAAAAGGGGGCTTCCAGATTCCAATAAACCCCCCACCCACAGACCCTGACAACCACCAGCCAGGGTTGTTGGGAAGAGGCCCTTGTCCCCATCAACATGCCCCAAAGCACCTATCCCCCCATGTTAAGGGCATGCGGCCTGGTATGGTTCAGGAGGGGGGTGCTTGCTCGTCCCCTTCCTTTCCTGACCTGCTGGGCTGTATGCTCAGATAAGGGTATTTTTGGGATTTTGGAGGGACCCCACTCCATTATTTTTTTTAAATAATGTCCCTCCGAATCCATACTAGACTCGAAGGGCCTGGTATGGACCTGGGGGACCCCACGCCGTTTTTTTCACAATAATTTTTTTGCCGGCAATTTTTTTTTTTACCTTCAGCTGTCAGTGGGGAACCCTGCTGACAGCTGAAGACTCATTGGTGGTTAAAGATGTGGCGGCCGGCTTCCTGGCACCCTCCTTAGCAACCAGCTTTATACAGTGTTTGTTTTGAAGTTCAGTTAGGTCACTTTTTTTGTAAAAAAACAGATGAAAACTGATTAGCACAGATGAAAAATTGATGAATACTTCATCCATTTTGACGTGACTGAACTGATGAAATGAACGGTCCGTATGTGTGAAAGGGGCCTTAATGTCATTTTATTTTCTTTACAAATGTCAGTTTTGCTGCAGCAGGTTCTATACACGGTACAGATGCGCCACTTTACAGGCAGACTAAGAGGACCCCCCCAGGCACTATAATTAAAGGAATTTTTCATTTTTATTGTTTCACTTTAAGCATCATTAAAATTACTGCCCCTTTAAAAACGATCTTTTTTAAAAGTTTTTTTTGCATTGATACATGTCCCCCAGGGCAGTACCCATACGCTTTTATGGTCAAAAACTTATATATAAACCTTCAAAATGAGGACTTTTGATTCTTCAAGTTTAGGTCCCATAGCCTAATAGAGTTTGTGGCTCGGGCTCAAATTTTCTTCCCTGTTCGGGAGTTCTGGGGTAACTTAAAGAGTGAAAGTATCTCGGAAGTAAAGATGGGCAGAGGTTCACTAATCTGTGAAAAGCTGTGTCTTGAACAATTTCAGAATAATATTCTTCTGCATAAAATTGCAAGGACTTTAAATATATCATCATCATCTACACTACATAATATCATTAAAATATGCAGAGAATCTGAAGAAATCTCTATGCACAAGGGACAAGGTTGAACTGCAATAATGGATGCCTGTGATCTTTGGGCCTTTAGACGGCTCTGCATTAAAAACAGGCATGATTCTGTGATGAATCACTGTCTGTGAACTCAATTCACCATGCCATCCAAACAAGGTAAAGCTCTATCATGAAAAGAAGCAGCCATTTCTAAACTTGGCCTAGAAATGGTGCTGTCCTCTCTGTGTCAAAGCTCATTTAAAATAGTCTGTTGTAAAGTGAAAACCTGTTCTGTGGTCAGACGAAATTTGACATTCTTTTTGGCAACCATGGGCGCCACGTCCTCCGGACTAAAGAGCCGAGGGACCTTCTGGATTGTTAATAGCTTGTATCTCTGACAGTATGCAGAGTGCAAAAGCACCATCAATGCTACAAGATATATAACATATGCTCTCATCCAGATAGTCTCTTTTTCATGGAAGGCCTTGCATAACTTAGAAGGACAATGCCAAGAAGATGCTTAACTCGCTTGCCTGCAGTCCAGACCTTTCAAAACTATAGCAACTGGTTCCTCAGTTCTCAGACATTTAAGAGTGCTCTTCATAAAAGAGGGGAAGCTACACCATGGTACAAACTTTTTTGAGACATGCTGCTGCCATCAATTTCAAAATTACCTTATTGTTTTCTTAAAATGGTACATCTTCTCAGTTTAAACATTTGATATGTTTTTTATTTTCTATTGTGGATGGTTCTATGAGATTTCTGGTGAATTCCAAGCATACATAATTCCCAATTTGGATGGTAATTTAGTCTTATTGTACAACGGTCAATGTATAAACAGTTAAAGTGAAACTGCATTACAAAGTCACCTAAAGTCACCTAACGTCCATAGCAGTAAAAGGCTCATACTGATTGTGGAATGGCATACAGTTTAGATCCAGTGCTCTTCTGATGAATGCATAAATATCTCCATAAAAACAGGAAATCAATTGTGGCTTGGCTGTATTGAAACATTCACCAAAACAGCAAATAAAGATGTACATTACCCACAGCTGGAGGCATTTTAAGAGGGCAGGGCATCGCTCAGTGATAGGCTGTTTTGGTCCTGCCTCATCCACAGGGGTGAGGACAGAGATACAAGCATACACTCCTAGATGCACAGATAGCTGTGTGTAGGCCCCGAAAACTCAAGCTGCATTTCATTGCCTTAGATGATGACTTTGTCAAGTGAGTGGTGTATAGACAGTGACCTCTCCTGATGGTCTTTTCAAGCATCCACCGGGGGGTAAGCCCCAGAACTAAACACACATAGTCACATCTATGTGCATGACTTACAGTCCACTAAAAGGCATGTCACGAAGAACGCACACAAAAGGGGGATATGTTATGAAGAGCACCACAGTGGATATAGGTCTTAAACATATGCAAAATGCGAAAAAAGGTCAACAAATTGTCATTTAACACAGAAAAAACAAACAGTTTGTAAAGACCATACAGTCAAAGTAGTAAAACAAAAAATATTAGAAATAAAAAAAAGCACGTTTAAAAATAAATCTAATTATTGATTGACCCCTGTGGCACCACCACAATAATTAAACCAAACAGAAAAAATTTGTAGAGCTATTACAGCTACTTTTGTATATTTATATTTCTTATTTTGTTATTAAAAAAAGGACAGAAGCATTCAGATTAAAAAAAAAAATATTATGTTTATATAAACAATGTTGGGCTATTGGTGATTCAGATTGCCCAAGGCAATATCCAAACCATAATCTGAAATTACAAACTTAGAATGCTCTCCCTATCGCAGTTAGCAAGGTATTTAGAAAAAAGAATGTAACTTTAGGAAGCTGGATAGTAGTACCTTTATAATATATATTGTGTGTGCATAGTGAAAGAACTGCAGTTAAAGGTGCCTTTAAGGTGGCAACATTGTGATTCACTTTTCTGGAAGTGGCTGTGCACCAAATAATCACCAGTGGATTTTTCTGTAAGCCAGTGTCAATGTTGAGTTAAAAATATATTTTACCGTGTATTTTATAATAAATCGTATAGATCCCTCATTTCTTCACCTGCTGTTTTTCTTCACATTGGTCATTTTTGCTATACAGTATTCCTTTTCTTTTGTATTTGTGTATATTAATATTCAAAAGTTGCATTAGAGATTTTTTTTTATATTTACTGATACTGACCAATTGGAATACCACAAATAAGAATGAAGGATGTGAAAACGTGTTTTCTGATGTATATTTGGGGAATAAACTGGTAAAAAAAAAAAGAACCATCAAACTTTTTAAATGTAAAATACAAATTTTCTTGATTGTTCTTGAATGTGGCTATAAATTTGTGCAAACACTCTGAACTAGTCCAGTCCCATAAAATACAATATCATCTATGTAGCTGTGCCATGGTAAAATGTGGCACACGAACATAGACTATTCTTCTCTGGCAAAAATTCTGGCATCCACTCCCCCAGGTACTAGTTCAGGTAGTATGGCACACATGCTATGCCCATGTTAGAGAGAACTCAGAGGGAAACTACTCATATACACCATTTTAGTGACAGAAGGCCCATAACAATGAGAGCCCCAGTATGACTTTTGAGAAGTTCATTACACGTTCTCAATGATCAGGTTGTCAAACATGTCAGCTGCTGCAAATCACGCTCAAGGTGTGTGGAGGGAAAAAGGCTTTTGGGACTAGCCAAGCTTAATTTGTACTATAGAAACCCAATTTCTAGCAAAAAGTAACAAGCAAAATGTCAACCAAAACATGAAGCACTTGATCAGGCACCAGCCTTTGAGTTCTGCCCAGTAGGATGAAGTCTTAGAGCATATCAACTAAGCAAATTGCATGTGGGCATTAGCAGTCCACACACTGCGGTACTTGGTAAAAGAGCATTTGTAATTAAACAGTATCAATGTCAAACAAATGTGAGTCCTTATATTAAGTAATCCATGAAGACCAAATTTAGATGCTGAGTAGAAACAGCTTTAATAGTGCAGTTAGGTAATGTGAAATGGAAACGAGAATGATAAGTGGATGCATGGGGCAATATGCTATAGGACAGGATATTAGCTTTCTCACCAGTGCTGTTAAGGCTGTTTAAAATGAGTACTCATTAAACTATAGCTACAATCATTTGTAATGTGTTCTCATAATTAGTTCTCTCATCTTCCATTAGAAATGTAATAGCAAATGTAAATAATTACACAGAGTAGATTAAGTATGGATTACAGCTATACTTTGTATTCAAATAATTTAGATGGTCAGCATCACTGACCAGATCTATCAACCTGCAGGAGAAGGCATAATGTCCTACATCTCTTGTTAATTCTTTACTTTCCGTAATGGTATCATTAATTTCTCAAATTCCTTCCTTACTATACAGCCACTTATTGGGTTACAGATTGTGCAGGCTGGATAGTTAATGAATAACTTGCTTATGTATGGTATAGTTATGGGCCAAATAATGTAGTTTTGGACCTTATTGTCAATAACTCATTTTATATAGGGGGTAACTATATTATCCTGTCCAGCTAATATCCACAAGGGTGATGGGGACCAGATCACATTAGAATTAGAGGAGTGTATGTACAGTATATAGTAATATTTCTGATCTATTTCATTATCTATATGTTCAACAGAGATGCAAAATTTGCAGTCATTTGGACATCTGAAACTGATTTGTAGTAATGATCTTGTATACATTTTATCAACAGTGATTTTTACAAAACAATGACTACTTGTCATTCTAACAAGGAAACTAATCTTATACCTCTGATCTAACCATAATGCTATCTTTAGCCCTAAAACTAAACCTCTACCTCCAAGAATGGTCAGTCGCACAAAATGTATCAAAAAATAAGTTATTAGTAACTAATTTCCATTGTGATGACTCTTAGGCCCCTTTCAGACGGAGTGGAATCTCTACGGAGAGACAGCCCGCTGTTCTCTATGGGGCAGTCAGATGGAAAACAGACTGCCTGTCCATTTCCATCTGACTGCCATCCGATCTGATCTGCTGGACGGATGGCGAACGTATCCCCATCCATCTGTTTTTAGCAGACTGGATCGGATGCTGCTCTGCCATCCACCGCTCCATAGATAATAATGGTTGTCTGATCAGGTCCACTTGAAAAGCGGACAGGCGAACCCATTCAGTCTGCTGATGTGAAAGGGGTCTATTTTATGGTTCCGGTAAAAACTGATTGAAGTGACCATTCAGAATGCTACTGTGTGTTGCCAGCTTTACCCCAGCCATCAACCTTCACAATAACTGACCTGCAATTGGTAGATGTCAGAACGATGGCTTATGAGCCATTAATGCCACTGAGACAATTATCTGCAACTTTAGCCACACACATATACATGCTCAGCCAAATCATTTGAGGATCACACTGTCCAATCTCAAGTGCACATGAAGTTACATTACCTTATGGATATGCATATTAACCACTTCATGTCCTTTTTTGCTAGGAAATTACTTAGACCCCCCACGCAAACAATTATATATTTTTTTTAAAGCCGAGGCCCTGTAGAATAATGGGGCAGTTTAACATTTTTTTATGTCACACAAAACTGCAAAGTTTATCCGCATGACATCTAACAGGAAGCACCCTCATCGCTAACAGAGGACAGAATTAGAATTAGACTTGAAAAACCTAGCATTAATAAGTCACCGGGATCAGATGGCTTGCACCTGAGGGCCCTTAACCACTTCCCTCCCTGCCTATAGCAGATTGACATCCGGGCGTCACAACGTCCAGCAGGATAACATGCCGTCGCGCACCTGTGGGAGAGCGCAGCGCGGCAATCGGAGATGCTGTGTGTCAGTCTGACACACTGCATCTCTGATCGTAGTAAGGAGCCTCTGACAGAGGCTTCTTACCATGTAATCAGCTGTGATTGGTCACAGCTGATCATCAAATGAACCAGGAAGTGCCAGAAAATGGCATTCCTCAGTTCACGCTGACAGGAAGAGCCGATTGGTGGCTCTCCCTCCCAGAGGGGGGTCTGTGCTGATAATCAGCACATTAATTATCAGCACAGCCCCCATCAGATGTGCCCATCATCTGCCAATCAGTGCCCATAAGCTGCCAGTCTGTGCCCCATCAAAAACGCCTATCAGTGCCAAAGTGCCAGTCAGTGCCCACAACAGTGCCAAAGCCCACAACAGTGCCAAAGCCCACAACAATGCCAATCAGTGCCTATCACAGTGCCAATCAGTGCCCAGCAGTAGCACCTGTCAGTACCTCATCATCAGTGCCGCCCATCAGTGCCATCTATTAGTGTCCATCAGTGCCGCCTGTTAGTGCCCATCAGCGCCGCTATTCTGTCGAGAAGTGAACGCTATCGAGAATGCCCAGGACAAACGGCACATGCGCCGTACGGAACAGCACAATAGCCGATTTTATGATTAGCTGTTGTGATGGCGAGACGGTGCCTGCGCACAATATCTGACAGAAGAAATTTTTCTGTCAGATTGTGCCCTGCGCTCCTGTGGCGAGTTCATGATGGTTAGGGCGAATTTCTATATGTTGTGGCGGGATTTCTAAATGATGGGCAGTTGGGGGCGGAATTTTTAAAGATGGCCAGTGCTGCAAAACAAAACTTTTTATGCTATTCTTCCTGGACTCTTGTGGGACCTGTTTAGCCAACTGAAGGGCGGGTTTTTCTATGTTGATGGGCGGGTTTGCTGGGTGTATTTAGCTAGCTAACGCAAGCCATTTGCCACAGTATCAGTGACAATTTTGATGTTGCAGATTTTTTGCAGGACCCTCTAATTTGCATCTAGTTTCACAAGTACAGTTCCATTATGTTTGTATCTTAACCCCTTCAGGGCTGGGTGTGTATAGGGGATGTATACAGTGGACATGTATTGGCAGGAGAGATGGATGTATACAGCGGACATGTATTGGCAGGATGGCTGTATACAGCGGATATGTATTAGCGGGAGGGATGGATGTATACAGCGGACATGCATTGGCGGGTGCGATGGATGTATACAGTGGACATGTACTGGCGGGAGGGATGGATGCATACAGCGGACATGTATTGGCAGGAGGGATGGATGTATACAGCAGATATGTATTGGTGGGAAGGATGGATGTATACAGCGGACATGTATTGGCGGGAGGGATGAATGTATACAGCGGACATGTATTGGC
Source organism: Lithobates clamitans (assembly GCA_037952925.1). Taxonomy (NCBI): domain Eukaryota; kingdom Metazoa; phylum Chordata; class Amphibia; order Anura; family Ranidae; genus Lithobates; species Lithobates clamitans. The sequence continues at coordinate 4,846,978 of JBBGZY010000271.1, forward strand.
GGGAGGGATGTATATATACAGCGGACATGTACTGGCGGGAGGGATGGATATATACAGTGGACATGTATTGGCAGGAGGGATGGGTGTATACAGCTTTCAATGGCGGACATGTATTGGAGGTCGGATTTTGAGGGAATGAGGGGAGGACACAATGGCTGAGATGTGTGGAGGACATGTGTATTGCACAAAATGGCTGCCATGTGGGGGGAGGGGAGGACACAATGGCTGAAATGTGTGGGGTGCATCTGGGCGAGTTGCGTGGCGGATCTGGACGTGTGTTGTCCAGGATGTTGGAAGTTGCGGGCGCGTTGTCATGTGCGCAGTACATATAAAAACACACAGCTCTGTAGGGACTCCAGAGGAAGGTAAATAGAACTACACCTATAGGGGCCCTATATATACACTGATATGTGCTCTCATTACTATGCTCTGTGTATACAAATGAAGAGAATACAGTATATGTTCTGTTGATGATACCCATTGAAATGTTTAAAAAAAATGTTCTGTACATCTTTTTACTTCTACATTAACGGTTCTGTTTTAATCAGTGTGGTGTGGCATTTATTTGAGTTCAAATAATATAATTTTATTTTAATTTTATTTTTTTATTTTTTTTACAGGCTTTGCATTTGGTTTTGGTCAGTTGCATTGCAGTCCCGATATATCAGACTCCCCGACTAGTGAGTAATATTTGAATACTACTGTTTGAAACGTTGATGGTCCATATAGCATATAATATACTTTTTATGTATCTATCTTCCATTTTTCCTTCACAGGCTTTGCATTTGCTTTCAGTCAGTTGCATTGCAGTCCTGATATAGCAGTCTCCGCTTATAGTGAGTAATATCAGTATAATTTTAATTGCTGGGGCGTATATCAATTTTTTATGTAAAAAGACCATTTTTATAAATGCTAATATTTTGTTATAGGACTAATTTATTTACCAGCTGTTAAATGTTCAGTACATGTCCAAATTAATGGCTGCAAAACATGCTGTAAAAAATTTTCCTTAACGCTATATATATTTTTTTTCAGGTTTTATTGAAAAGTTTGCATTTGTTTTTTATTAAGATCTTACCAACATGTGCCTACCTATCTACCTACCATACCTTAACGCTATCTGATAGTGCTCTGCTAAATTTTTAGGTATGAAGAACAAGTGGCAAGATGTATATAATTACCTCTCTCTGGGGGCATACCCATCGGCAAAGAAAATATTTCAGGAATTTTTCAATTCCCCTATTGGCAGTCACACTGGCATCCTAAAAACGCGCTCTGCAGTGTGCTCCAGATTTTACTGGAATGCAATGACTGTACATATTGACAACTGGGTATACAATCTACTTATTTTTGTGTATTTACATATGTGTAAAAGCTGTACACATTTTAACAATTGTTTTCTTCAAGGTACATGAATGTGAGCAGTGTCAGAAGGTGGGAAAACCACTGAAAGGTAGCCAGGCATTGCAGTTTATTAAGGTAAATGTTGTTAAAGCTGTGTTTTTTTTTTTTGTTTTTTTTATAGAATAGATATGATAAGCTTCAAAATATATGATTCATACATTTACAACTTATTTATTCAATCCTATTAGGTGTCGAATGTGTGGGAACTCGTTGGCATCGACCTAACGGGACCTCTGCCAAAAGCTGTTGATTGGTATATATATATCCTCACGGCAACAGATTATTTTTCAAAGTGGGAGGAGGCATTCCCACTAAAAACTAAAACTGCTGCTGAAGTGGGACAACACCTTTGCTCTATCATATATACACATGGTTGTCCCAAAAGAATCCTGTCTGACCAAGGCAAAGAGTTTGTGAATAGAGTAGGTGTACTTTAAAAATAGCATTGTTGTAAAAATGCTATGAGTTATGTTGCTACTTTCATTTTGTTTTAAACATCCTTCTTTTTACAGCTCAACAATAGGCTTTGTAAACTTCTTGGAATAGAAAAGAGTGAGACAGCTGCGTACCATCCGCAAACGAATGGCCTTGATGAGAAAACTAACCACAACATAAAGCAGCAAGTTTAATTTATATTTGTATTTACATTTTATTACTTTTTTCTTTGTTTTTTTTTAAATTTGTGTTTGCATTCCACTGATTTTGATTAGTGCACTTTTTCTATCCGGAACTCTTACGTGAATGTCACCCTGTGTCTATTAGGGCCATAGGGGGACACAGAAACCTAGTCTGCTCTGTCCTAACCAGACTTCCAAGTACAACCACACCGTACTCAGCATTTCATTTTACCACTGTTATCCAGGGTTCTGGATTTGTGGTTTAAAAGAATGAAGGTGCTATTTCACTTGTGCCAGTAATATTGATGAGCAATATCAGTAAAGGAATACAGGAAGATAAATAAATCCATGCTTTCAGACTTCTATAATGTATTAGTGCTTCATAGACCAGTGCTAGATTGGGGTGGTGGTTGATATGTGTTTTATTTTAAGTTGCTTTATCCCATTGCTCTTATGGGATGTATATGCTTATCTGTATTAGCGTAATGGTTAAAGAAACCAGAGTCAGCTAGTGACAGTGCAGGGGGGGGGGTGAATTTCTCCTGCAGCCCTTCATAAACTAAACACTGTCTACTGTTGAAAGTTTACATATGCCTGTCTCTCTTGTTACTGAATGTAGTTTACCCCTCCCAGTGTAATTATTCAAAGAGGGGTGATTGTTCCCCGGGTGTATATCTTTGTACCTTTATTTGAATAAACCGTGTTTTCTGTTTCTTACTACTCTACACCGATGTCTTGACAAGTGACTGACTGGGTGGGCTAATTTTATCTTTAACATGCAAGTGATGGTTATGCGTAGGACATACTTGTCTTTAGTATGGGTCTAGTCAAATTACTGTTTTCTAGAGAGCTGTAAATGTGGTGTTAAGTAACCCTTTTTTTGTCACTCTAGAGCTCTAATGAAATTGGTCAATGACAAGCAGGATTGGGATATGTATTTGGAAGCTACATTATTTTCTTTCCGGTCAAAAATGCAAACCACCACAAAATTTTCACCGTTTGTATTGATGTATGGAAGGGAGGCAGTTTTCCCCTCCGAAGTTCCTGTTGAAATGCTGGTTAGTTTCTGTTCGACAGCTGTGCTGCAATTCTGTGCTCACATATGCAAACTTATCACTTGCAGTGGAAGTGATTTAAAGAATGCAGGGCTTATCTAGAAATTTATAGGCTGTTCACTTCCTACAATAAGGAAGTCAATACAGCTTTATGTCAAGCTGTGCACCTGCATTTGTTAATTATCATTAAGATTTTTTCAATAGTTTTAGGGTATTGTATTAATTTCCTTTTTTTTTAAATCTGTTAATTTATATTTTAGTTTTTATTTTTTTATTTTGTAGCTTTCCAAGATCATTCTTCCACATGACACTAGTTATGTTTCCTCCATGGAGGAGAAGACAGCTGCAATGGAGATTGTGAAAGCAGCCACAAAGGAAAATATCTATCTTTAAGTCTCAGAACAGACAAAAGGAAGCCTATGATAAAAAAAGTACAGAAAAAATATAAAAACATAATTTATAAGGTTGGGCAAGAGGTACTGCTGTTCAACATGAGGAAACAAGGCAGGAAAGGTGGAAGGATAGAACCAGACCTCAATGGCCCTTACGCAATACAGGCAATATCTGGGAAACTGGTCACGTTGTTAAATTCTGAAGGAGTTCATCTAAAGTACAAATACAATGTTGACCACATAAAGCCTTTCCCGAGGCCAAAAAATTAGGGCAAGAAGGAAGGTGGTAAGCAATCTATGGAAACGCCTAAATGGCACAGCAGCAGTACTAATAGCGCTCAAAAGAGGCCTTCTGTCATACCTTATGCTGCAGAAGTACAGGAAGATAACATGGTGGACACTATTGAGGTACAAGCAAACTCAGTATCTGCATAGGATATATAATTTATGAGTATAATTTTATGTTTTTGTTTCTCCAACATGTTGTCACTCTGTTTAACCTCCATGCAGTATATAAAGTTTATAGTTTATTATACATGTAATTGAACATCAATCTTGAATTAAGCCCTCAATAGATATTTCACAGATTGTCAGGCAAACCATAGAAGAGAGCGGTAGCTTTAGATAGTTTGACCCTGTTGGTAATATGTTTGGCCATGCCCTGTTGGTATGGCCTTTAAAGTTGTTGGGTAAAGTTGCCACTGTTTGGCATTGTTTTATTGCACTCTTTTGCTACTTTAACCACGTTGGTCATTTTTGCCTTTGCCCTGTTGGTATTGCCTTTGCTATCATTTGGCCATTCCGGCTGGTTTTCTTAAACTTGCCAATCTTTGGCATTACGTTTTATCCAGTCCTTAAAGGTTTGATATTCATGTTCAAATGTTATGGCTGAAAGAAGACGACAAGTCAGTGGAAGTTGTTGTAGGGCCTTACAAGTTGTATGTCTCTTCATTTCAAACACTGCGTGCAACAAAGTGGCTGGTAGATGAGGTAAGAGACTACTTGACTACTGGTGAAAATGTATCCAAATCAAATGTGTTATTATAGGGAATTTGTTTTGTTTCAAATATAGGTAATTGACACATACCTACATCACATAATTAAAAACCAACAAGTGTGAATTATGCAAACTATGTGTGCTCGTGGTTTATTTTTTTTGTTTTTGTTCAGCATGATCATTTTTAATTTCATATTACACAGGAATCTGTTTGTCAAATTTGTGCAGTTGTTGTCAGTGCACTGTTTGATGGGCAAATACACAAACTTGGAAAGGTGGGTTACTTATCACGATTACAGCTATAAGTATGAAATTTATCAAATTGATTACTAACTCAATTTAAACCCTTTTGCGCAGAATATATTTCCCGAGGAGATTTGAATGTGTCCAGTAAACGTTGGACATCACTAGATTTTAGTGGTATTTATTAATTCACAAAGTTTACCTTTCTTTACGCATGTTATTGGACTCTATTATTTAATTCTGTCATGTATATAGGGTTGCCACCTTATCTTTAAAGGGAAATCAGAACACTAAGCAAAAGTCATAAAATGTATAAATCTGAATTAAATAATACCTAACTTGGGTTACATCTTCATCATAACAATGGACACAATTCTAAACCACAAATGTCTTGGTCAATCCTGGACAGATGTCAACCTTATGTGTATATAGATATTAAACTTTAACCGTATGACATTGCAGAGTGCATCTGCTTTATAGAGACCAAATTATGAATGTGAAACGTGTTTACCAAAATTAAACATTTATTTTAGATTATCGTCATGACTGAGCAGCTCATGTTTGTCATGGACCCAATGGGAGCTGAAATTGCTTATATATCTAAATTGCACAATAACTGGAGGTAAGGGTGCCTCGTGAAAAAGTAGTTGTTTAAAAAATAAAATCTTACGTGCACAAGTTTAAAAGGAAGTTTTTGAATTTTTATATTGTTTTTTTAAACTAGTTTGTTCCTGCGGATGACCACTCGTAAAGATCAGGGAGTCCAATGGAAAACTGCAATTTAAAACCACAGCAAACAGGACACGGGTAGCTGGGGAGTTCTAATTTTGATGATAATTGTTTGTTTTCCCACATTATTTCAGTCAATAAATGTTAAAGTGTTTGTTAACCACAGAAAATAATACACATCTTGGTCCCTCATAGCAGATTACACTACACAGTGCTTGTGCTGTGTAATCTGCCCCCTCGAAACTGTAAAAACCACCCTGAATCTGCCACTTTGTGTATGCCATCTCTGCTTTGAACACGAAAATCAGGGCTGCTCTATTAGAGGCTGGCATAGCACACTATGTAAGTGGATTTAAACGAGAGTTATAAATACCGAATTTGAGCTGTGTTCAGGCCAGCCATGTGACTTGCGGCCGCTTTACACCTACTAGACGGATTCTGTGGAGGAGACAAGGGGACACATGATCTCCCCGGCTGACATCAGAGGGAGATCATGGCTCCTCCAGCATAAGACTTCAATCGGAGATGTAAAGCATCCACAAATAATGTGACCGGCCTGAAGACAGCTGAAATTTGTTATTTAGAATGCTCGCAAAATGCTCACTATACCTCTCAGCAAATAGCTTGGGGTGTCTACTTTCCAAAATGGGGTCATTAGGGGGGGTTTTGTGCCACCTGGGCATTCCATGGCCTCCGAAACTGTGATAGGCAGTGAAGCGTGAAATCAAAAATTTACGCCCTTAGAAAGCCTGAAGGCGGTGCTTGGTTTTCGGGGTCCCGTACTAGGCTCCCAAAAAGTCTCACATGTGGTATCCCCGTACTCAGGAGAAGCAACAGAATGTATTTTGGGGTGTAATTTCACATATTCCCATGGCATGTTTGAGCAATATATCATTTAGTGACAACTTTGTGCAAAAAAAAAAAAATTGTCTCTTTCCCACAACTTGTGTCACAATATAAAATATTCCATGGACTCGACATGCCTCTCAGCAAATAGCTTGGGGTGTCTACTTTCCAAAATGTCCTGGCATTTTATGCACAACATTTAGAAGCTTATGTCACACATCACCCACTCTTCTAACCACTTGAAGACAAAGCCCTTTCTGACACTTTTTGTTTACATGAAAAAATTATTTTTTTTGCAAGAAAATTACTTTGAACCCCCAAACATTATATATTTTTTTAAAGCAAATGCCCTACAGATTAAAATGGTGGGCGTTTCATTTTTTTTTCACACAGTATTTGCGCAGCGATTTTTCAAATGCATTTTTTGGGGAAAAAACACACTTTTTTAAATTTTAATGCACTAAAACACACTATATTGCCCAAATGTTTGATGAAATAAAAAAGATGATCTTAGGCCGAGTACATGGATACCAAACATGACATGCTTTAAAATTGCGCACAAACGTGCAGTGGCGACAAACTAAATACATTTTTAAAAGCCTTTAAAAGCCTTTACAGGTTACCACTTTAGATTTACAGAGGAGGTCTACTGCTAAAATTACTGCCCTTGATCTGATGTTCGCGGTGACACCTCACATGCATGGTGCAATTGCTGTTTACATTTGACGCCAGACCAACGCTTGCGTTCGCCTTTCCGCGAGAGCAGGGGGGACAGGGGTGCTTTTTTTTTATTTTCTTTATTATTTTTTTGCTTTTTTATCTTATTTTTAATCTGTTCCTTTCATTTTTTTTTATCATTTTTATTGTTATCTCAGGAAATATAAATATCCCCTATGATAGCAATAGGTAGTGACAGGTACTCTTTTTTGAAAAAATTGGGGTCTATTAGACCCTAGATCTCTCCTCTGCCCTCAAAGCATCTGACCACACCAAGATCGCTTTCCCAATTTCCCAATGGCGCTGTTTACATCCGGCGAAATCTAAGTCATGAAATGCTCGTAGCTTCCGGTTTCTTAGGCCATAGAGATGTTTGGAGCCACTCTGGTCTCTGATCAGCTCTATGGTCAGCTGGCTGAATCACGGGCTGCATTCTCAGGTTCCCTGTTGAGACAGGAGAGCCAGAGAAAAACAGGGTAGACGGTGGGGGGGGCATTCCCTCCCACTGTTTGTAAAAGCAGTCTAGAGGCTAATTAGCTGCTAGGAGTGCTTTTACATGAAAGCCGACCGGTGGCTGAAAAGAATGATACCAAGATGATACCTAAACCTGCAGGCATCATTCTGGTATAACCACTCAAAGTTGTGAATGGCGTACCTGAAGACAAAAAAATGGTTCACAATAAAACACAGTAAACGGTAAAATATAAAAAATTGCATACCTGAAAAGCAAACATGATAAAACATAATAACAATAAAACATTGCAGAATAGAATACAGTAAAAAAGAGCAGAACAATAGAGAGAGAATAGAGAGAGAGAGAACAATAAAACGACAACTATTTTTTTTTACTTTATATATATTTTTTTTTACACTTTTTTTTGTAACTAACTTTTATAACTGTAACCGGTTCCAGGTTCGGGTCTCTCAAAATGCGATGGCATCTTGGCTAATACTCAACTAGTGAATGGTAGCATTCTAAACATTCACCAATGCAAAGACCAGGATTGTCAGGACAGGAGGGACAATAATAGCGGGTGTCACGCCTATATCCGCGCTTGCTGCAGACACAACATGCTTTTTTGGGGGGGTGCCTCTCATGCAGCCGACTGCATTTGGTTGGGGATGTGAATGGGGGAAGTACGGGTGCTGCAGAAGTGGTGGGTTCCCAATTAGGATTGGCGAATGCAGCAGGAAGGGCACTATGGGCACGACGGGCCTGTGTTTGTCTTCTTCTTGGTGGCAGTGGGACACTACTTGTGCTTGCCACCTCACCAGCTTGAACTGCACTTATGGGACTCGCCACGTCACCAAGTGTTACTGCAGTGCTGGTTTGACTATGACCGGGGTGTACTAGGCCGCTGGTGCTTGCCAGTTCACCAAAACGCTACCAAAAAAACTGTTAGCGATCGCAGGGATCAGGCCTGACTCTGCGAACGCTGCAGTTATGCGTTTAGTGTTTTGTAAGTGACAGTGATCGATACTGCACTTGGGTGGGCTGGGCTGGGCCGGGCGGAGGGGCAAAACGCAGGTGCTAACAGGTATCTGGGCTGATCCTGCTAACAGTGCGTTTTTGGGAACCCTAAACTGCTGGGGACGCTAGTATAGATCTGATCGGATCAGATATTGATCCGTTCAGATACTATACCACTAAGGGAGGCGTATGCTGCGTACGTGGGTGTTAGCGGTACTGCCGCTAATCTGACGCTGCCTGGGGTGATGCATATCACCGCCGGGCGATCAGGGGGCTAAACCTTTATTCGGTAATAAACAGCGGGTGCCCTGACACTATAAAAAATAAACGAACTAACCACCGCCACCCGTAACGGTTATACGGTGATCACTGGTGAAAGGGTTAACTAGGGGGCAATCAAGGGGTTAAAACCTTTATTCGGTAGTTTTTTAGGGTCCCTGTCGCTATAAAACGCTGACGGTGAACCTAAATATTTACCTCCCTAACTAGCGTCACTAACACAGCGATCAGAAAAATGATCGCTTAGCGACACTGGCGACGGGGGATGATCAAGGGGTTAAAACTTTATTAGGGGGGGTTAGGGGGGTACCCTAGACCTAAAGGGGGCTAACCCTAACTGCCCTAACACACTAACTGTCACAAACTGACACTATGCAGTAATCAGAAAAAAAACAAAAAAAACTGCTTGGTGTCAGTGTGACAGTGGGGGGGAGGGGTGATTAGGGGGTGATCGGGGGGGATTGGGGGGTGTTTTGTGTGCCTGGCATGTTCTACTGTATGTGTGTGTGTTGTGCACTCACATTTCAGTCTTCTCTCCTCGGCGCCGGAATGGAAAATGCCGAGCCGAGGAGAGATGACATTTCCTTTGCTGCTGTTTACCATACAGTAGCATAGGAATGATTCTATTGGCCGGCGGCGATCGTGAGGGGGGGCCACCAATGGATGGTCTCCCCCTCACCTCCGATCACAGCTGGACAATAGCGGACCGCCTCGGGCACCAGGGGGGGTCCGATCGGACCCCCCCCGCCCGTGGGAGGCAGATCACGTGTATGTACGTGATTCTGCCTGCCCGTGCCACCTTGCCGACGTACATCGGCGTGAGGCGGTCCTTAAGTGGTTAATCGACACATAGCATAACATTAGGGGCTCGTGCCACAACTTCTGCTAAAATCTCAACTGAGGCAGGCCTGTTTTCTGTGGTGTGTTTTGTTGCTTGGTCTGGGGAAAGATGCTGTGTACACTGTTTAGGAAGAGTAATGTCGCGTACACACGATCAGACTTTACGCCATACGTGGTCCGGCGTACCGGATTTCGTCAGACAGTTCGATCGTGTGTGGGCTCCAGCGGACTTTGTTTTCTCAAAAGTTTGACGGACTTAGATTTGAAACATGTTTCAAATCTTTCCGACGGACTCTGCTTTCTAGCGTACAAACCGTTTGTGTGCTAGTCCGACGGACCCAAACTGACGCATGCTCTGAAGCAAGTACAAGACGGAAGCGCTCGGTCTGGTAAAACTAGCCTTCGTATTGAAGCTAGCACATTCCTCTTCTGTGATCTTTTAATACAGCGCATTCTTTTTTTCTTTATAATGCAAGAAGAAGGAAGTTGTTTTGCTGCTTATATTCACACAGAGTTCTCACAAACTAATTTCTTCATGATTTATCCTCATGCCATGACTAATATGATATTTTTTCAAAGCCAGATCTCCAGAACTATAAAGTAGCAAATTTTTTTTGGACTCATCTTTATTTTTTACAGATTTCAACAATATAGATTTTACAATGTGTGCTAAATTATACAAAATGTTTATTTTTTTATTTTTTTTTGTTTTTGGATTTTGAGTTTCAAGTTACCACAATCACCTTAATAATTTTTATTGTTTTAATGAACCTTAATGAGGTTGGTGTCCCTTGTTAATTAGACATAGGGGGGTTATTTTAAAAAGGCAAAATAATTTTTCACTACAAGTGCAAATTGTACTTGGAATTGCCCTGAAAGAGCATTTGGAAGTGCATTCGCTGTGGATCCGAGGGGCACATGCAAGGAACCCCAAAAAAAAAATTCTCTTGCACATGATTGTATGATAAAATCAGCAGAGCTTCCCCTCATTTCAGAGCTTGCCCTCAGATTTACAGCGACTGCACTTCCAACAAGTACACTTGCAGTGCAATTTATCAAGTGCACTTTGCAATAGCACTTTGCACTTGAATTGCAAAATGATTTAGCCTTTTGTAAATAACCCACATATAGTCTTTTTGACCTGTACCTGCCTACTCACAAACCAAATGTCCTTTTTTGAATCAAAACACATAGTCAATAATGTAAGATAACGAAAATATCCATATATTTTGGTCTTTACAGAAATGAGGAAGGCTGGAGACACTTTTGGAATGTGTGAAGCCTTTTGTCCCCCAGGACACACATCAAGTTAGAGGACAATAAAATTGGTATCTTGCGACTAGGGAGCACAGTCAGAAGTCAGACCAGACAGAAGCCAGACAAACACTTTCGACTCTTCCGTGGAGCCTTCCCTGCACGCTGCCCTACAGCCTTCCCTCCACGCTTCACTGCAGCCTTCCTTGGAGGCTGTGCCTCTGGTGGTGTACTTGGGGCAGGAGGAGGAGGAGTAACAGGACGAGTGGCTTCATCTGCTATATATGTTTTTGCAGTAAGCTCCCCTCTCAAGCCCTTCTGATACGCTTGAAAAATCAGACCTTCACAGAGGAGGCGTTGCCCCTTTTCTAGTTCCAGCAATCTGGTGGCCATATAGGTTCCATACGCCTCTTCCGCATTGGGTGGTGTGCTAAGGATTTGGCTGGCTTCGCGAATGAGGGCTAGTGATTCCTCCTCTGTTCGGGTTATCTTTCTGGGCCTTTTGGTGGTAACGCGGAGGGGAGGCACCTGACACTCCGTGAGGCTTCTACTGGGCCCAGCCATGGCCTCCTCCTCTCTCCCACTGGGCAAGGCCTCCTCCTCTATACCTCTGGGCACGGCCTCCTCCTGGCTGAGCTCATCCTGGGTAAAAAAAAGGGACATACCGGTAGTTTTAATTTTTGCTTACGCAATCACAATTTTCACCTCATGAATTGCAAATATAATTCTAAACCAATAGTAAAGGCTATCTTTCTGACCCCACCATTATTCTAGCTGCTCACCAATATTTGAAGTCTATTTTTGGCCACTACTGTCTAGTGATATGTCTACATATTAATAATTGTGATGAAGTCATTTTTGGTGAAGCACTTCAAAAATATTTAGGTTTACATCATTAATATTTACACAATCCCAAATTCACCAAAAAAGTATACCTGGCTGAAGCTGGGCGCATCCACTTCATCAAGGATGAAAGGGCCCGGTTCTTCTTGGGACTCCTCAGCTGGGATGGAGGGAAGGGTGAAGGTGAAGGGAAGGCTGGAGGGAAGGCTCAAAAGTGATTGCCTTGCTTCTGTCTGGTCATCCAGAATTCACATTTTTTGGTAGTACCACAGCTTGGGGACATAAACCTGGTCTGCTGCTGCTCCGGATCTGCGCGACTCCTGGATCTTCTTGTGTTCCCGCCTGTACATGTTGCGCAAAATACCAATTTTATTGTCCACAAACTTAAGGTCTGCCTGGGGGACTCGAGTCTTCACAAATTCCAAAAGTGTGCTCAGTGTTGCCTTCCTTACATCTCTATTAAAATACAATGGTTGCTTGACCTCCCACAGGTTTCTGTTTTCTTGATACAAATCAAGAAAACGTGTCAAAAATTCTTCCTCCTTAAAAGGATTCATTTTTGCTGAAAGACAAGACACAAGATAAAAACTGTAATGTCAGTCCAAACTCCCAGTATTATATTTGGCTCAATCTAGGGTACACACACACACACACACACACCAAACACATTCACCAAATACACAACTAAGTTTAATCTTACCTTAGTTTCTGATGCTCAATACCTCCGCTCGGACATACGTAGGCCAGTGTAATAGCTTTATATACACTGCGCATGTGTCATGCTACGCCTGCGTCGCCCGCCCCTGACGTTCTTTAGTACGATTTGTCCCCGCCCCTTAACTCCTCGTTGCGCATTGGCGGTATATAGAGAAAGATGGCGGAGAGATTATCTGCAAGTAGCGCAAAGGAAAGCCCAGAGCCACAACCATCCAGATCAGGGATCCTCAAACTACGGCCCTCCAGCTGTTGCAGAACTACACATCCCATGAGGCATTGTAAAACTCTGACATTCACAGACAGGACTAGGCATGATGGGAATTGTAGTTCCTTAACACCTGGAGGGCCACAGTTTGAAGACCCCTGATCCAGATCCAAGAGGAGATATAAGGCCACCAACATGGCCTTTGAAGAGATGGTGGAAATGGTGTCCATATTGAGAAGGGAGGACTACGATGGCAAAAAAGGACCGTACACCTGACCCAATATGCGGAAGGACAAAAAAATGTCCTCAGTTGTCACCGCTCTTGAGCAAAAATTTGGCACTAAACGGGCTAAAGAACAATTGAGGAAGCGGTGGTCTGACCTCAAAAGTAGGGAGCCTGAACAATATTGGCAAATAAAGAAGCTGCTTAAAAAAAGTAAGTACTTGTTGTGTGTTCCGAATGAGATACTTAACTTGCATGCTGATCCATATGCTTTTCGTTTATACAGCATAGTTTGTAAAGACCGTTCTTTTGAAAAAACATATGATACTAAGAAAATGAAGTTTTTTTTTGCAAAATACGATGGTACAGGGTTTGGACATACATTTAGGTCTTGATAATTTGTCGTATTCCAAAAATGTGGTGATGTTGTGTAGATGTGTTTGAAAATATTAAGCATTCTTCAATAATAATTCAGTGTAATGTAAGGACCGGACACAGCAGCTGTTTCCACATCTGGATTCACGAGCACTAGTGTACTATGAGACACGTGAGAAAATTTTGGGGGGTAATACACATAGGGCTCCAGGGGATACTTGAGGTCTCTGCATCTGTGAAACTTGCATGAAAATGTGTATTTTTTGGCATTTTTGGGCATAGTGAATTTTAATCCCGTCTTCAAAATTTTTGGTGCCAAAAAATGACAATTGTCCACAACTTCTAACGAACGTTTCATATTCCTTTTTCAAGACTGAAATATCACTGGGTTTTAACTATACCTTTTGTTTAATTATCATAGGGGGTAAAAGACAACAGTCCAAGGATCCCAGGACCCCCCCCAAGTCACCAGCCTGAAGCGGACATTACCCCAAGCCCCAGCCCAAGACCACGCCCACCCGACGAGCTGGAGGAAGGAGAGGTGGAGGAAGTGTGCGATATTTCCACCCCACCAAGTGAGTGACTGACACCCCAGCTTAAGTTCATCTATTTAGGCGTGCATATTTTACAATAATTTTTTATCCACAAATTTTAGGTGATGTTCTGGTTGTGGAAGGCCAAGCGGCGGAGCCATTTAGCACAGACAGTGCACAAAGACTCATTGGCCAGATAATGGTGTGGAATAGCCAAATTGATAGAATGCGTGACCAAATTGACAGCATGAGAAATCGGCTAGACAGCATGCAACAGGAAATGAAGAACATGATTGATGTTTTGGGCAGAATCTAATAACTTTTTGCCTAAAAACATCAATCATGTTCTTCATTTCATTGTCAAGTTTTATTCTTCTAAAATGTTTTAACTTGCTATGATGGGAGATAGCACATGTTGACTTGAACCTTTTTTCACGAGAAATTGTGAGCATCTGCAATTTTTTTTATTTTACATGGGTGACATCACCAGCACCTTTATTAATGTGTTGAACTTTGTAATTTCCTGTTATTTTTTGTTCTTATGGTTTTTAAAACCCTGTTGTGAAGCCAAATTTTGTAAACAATGTATATTTTCTACAAATATGCCTAAACTAAAAAAAAAAAAAAAAAAAAAAAAAAAAAAAAAAAAACACGTTCAAACAAAATGCACCTTTCAATGTGCACACAGTAAAATGTTTTTACTACTACAATGTGTATGGCTTATTATTTATCAATAACAGTTTGTTATTTTTGTGTGGTTACAGTGACAAAGGGCCTTATTAACTAAAGGGAAATGCACTTGCCACTACAAATGCACTAGGAGACAGACAAAACTAAATGCAAACAAGAATCAAAACAAGAGATTGTTGCCAAAATGTTTTTATTTTTTTTTCATAAAATCTTAAAGATCTTGTTGCATTGCAATGGCCCCCCCACCGTTAAAATAATTGATATATCTGTCACGCACTTTACGGGCGGTTTGGGGGGCCAAGCCAATACGGCCACTTTCCAGGCCTGTGAGTGGTTCATCAACACCAAGTCCAGCCTCAGGCCCAACAGAAGTTATATATGTCAAAGAATGGCGTCTCAAGAAATTATGCAGAATGCAGCAAGCAAAGATCACATAATTGATTTTGTATTCTGCTAGATTTATTGCGGAGAGGAACAAACGGAACCGGCTGGCCAGAATCCCAAAGGCATTCTCCACAACTCTTCTTGCTCTGGCCAGCCGGTAATAAAGTACCCTCCTCTCAGGGGTGAGTGTCCTTTGGGGGAACGGCCTCATCAAGTGCTCGCTGAGAGCAAACGCTTCATCAGCGATGAAAACTGAGGGGAGTCCATCCACATTCTGGTCATCAGGTGGCAATCCCAGGCCACCAGTCTGTAGACGCTGGCACAGCTCGGTCTGTGCAAAGACTCCTCCGTCAGACATCCAGCCGTTCTTCCCCACGTCCATGAACATAAATTCCAATTGTGCCGAGACCACCACCATCAAAACTACACTATGGAACCCCTTATAGTTGTAGAAATAAGACCCCGAATGGGGTGGTGGCACAATGCAAACATGCTTCCCATCGATCGCCCCGACACAGTTTGGAAAGTCCCAACGGTCAGCGAACTGGGAGGCCACAGTCTGCCATTCTTGTGTGTTTGAAGGAAACTGTGGAGTCAAGAAAAAAAAATATAAGTACTTTTAAACATAACTTGGATATCAGATTACACAAAAACATTCTTGAACAACAGCAGTTGAACATTATTAATATGTGTTATTTTTAGAAAGAAAAAAAGGCCCACTTATAAGATTACTCACCCCCTCTGATGGACCATTGTTACAATTTGTATGTGGGGGGAGGGGTACTAATTGGGGTCAAGAACACACCTGACAGTTGCAAACATTTGAGGGGGTGGGAGAGGGGTACTAATTGGGGCCAAGAACACACCTGACAGATGCAAATATTTGAGGGGGTGGGGGAGGGGTACTAATTGGAGCCAAGAACACACCTGACAGTTACAAACATTTGAGGGGGTGGGGGAGGGGTACTAATTGGGGCCAAGAACACACCTGACAGTTGCAAACATTTGAGGGGGTGGGGGAGGGGTACTAATTGGGGACAATAACACACCTGACAGATGCAAACATTTGAGGGGGCAGGGGAGGGTAAAACAGTACAATGGAGCTGACAATATACATTGTTCAAAGGACTATAGGCTAGAGGTATAAATGGACAGGATTGCATGGTGGGGAGGTTATTAAAGGGAAATATGCATGTAGGCCCAAAAATTATTAAGGTAAAAAAACAGGCATGCATGAAGATAAAGGGGACATTCCCAGCATATTCAAAGCATGGTAATTAGGTAATGAGGACATTTAGACAATACATTAGCAAACATTAAATACATATCATGTAATGTTAAAGGAAAAAACTTACCTTCGTATAGTCCTTCTGCAGGACCTGAATAATAGCAGAACAGGTCTCTGGGATAATTATCCCCAGAGCCTGGGGGGAGATGCCTGTCGAGAACTTCAAGTCCTGAAGACTTCTCCCAGTCGCCAAGTAACGGAAAGTGGCAACTAGCCTCTGCTCCGCAGTGATGGCTTGCCTCATGCAGGTATCCTGCCTGCTGATATAGGGGGTCAGCATAGCCAGCAGACGTTCAAAAACGGGGTCCGTCATCCTGAGAAAATTCCTGAAATCCTCAGGATTATTCTCACGGATCTCACGGAGCAAAGGCATGTGCGAGAATTGGTCACGCTGGCGCAACCAATACTTCATCCATGAACTCCTCCTCGCCCTGTTCATGGACTGGAATCAGGTCAAAGTATTAACCCCAACACCAAGTCCCCACGCAGCACGAACTCGAGAACGAGTATGTCCACGCAACATGGCTTCAAAACGGTCGGCTGCTCAAACAAACAAACGCACTGAAGAACAGCAAGGCCTATGAAGAGCGACCTGAAAATCAGGAACGAGCGGACCAGAACGGCCTGCTAGGCAGGTTACGAACTGCCCAACACGCACTGAAAAGCAGATACAAACCTCACAAGCCCAAACTGAACCGCAGAAAACGATCGAAATAAGCTGAAGTGTGAAAAGCGTGAATCGTCTCTAACCAAACTTCTACTAACACGAGATAAACACGAGATTAGCAGAAGGAGCCCAAAGGGTGGCGTAGTGGGGCTTGAACTTCCTTTTTCTAGTCCCGTCGTATGTGCTGTACGTCACCGCATTCAAAACCATCGGACTTTTGAAGTGATCGTGTGTGTCCAAGTCCGTCCGTTTTTAAGTCCGGCGCACCTAGCGTACAAAGTCCGTCGAAAAGATCTCCGGACCAAGTATGCCGTAAAGTCCGATCGTGTGTACGCGACATAAGGCTGCAAAGGTTTCTGGTGCCCAGGAGGACTTGAAGGTGGGCACCCTTCCTATCTGGGCCAGAAATAGTCAGTGGATGTCTGTTGTAAAGGAACTGGCTGGATATGCTTCTCCTTTGAACAGAGCGTGGTATGGAGTCTCTGATCTTTCCTTGGATTTTAGTCTCAAAAGTTTTGGGTTCAGTAAGGGAGAGATGCGGGCAGTTGCTGTGTTTGGTTTGCACTTCCTGCATGCTCTAAATATCTGAAAATAGGGAAAAGGCAGAATTAGTAAGATTTACTGAAGGAGCAGTTTGCAGTAGCATCCAAGTGTTTGGAAGAAACTGCAAGCAAGGCAAAAGATTTAGAAAGTAGGGTAATCAAAGTTAAACCTGCAGTGGCTTCAAAGTGTGTTCAAACCCCTGTAGGCCGAGCTGAAAATTTGAATGAGCGGTGTGCAGCCCTCATGAACATGTCTAATGATACCCTAACAAAGGACAAAGGCCCGAAGCCTGTAAGCAGAAGTAGGACATGTGCCACTGTTACTTCCCATTAGCGGGAAGCTGAGGATTTGATCAGCTCAAATGGCCCAGTTGAGTCAGATACAAGGAAGGCAAGGTCTAGGACAGGGATCCTCAAACTACAGCCCTCCAGCTGTTGCAGAACTACACATCCCCTGAGGCATTGTAAAACTCTGATATTCACAGACATGACTAGGCGTGATGGGAATTGTAGTTCCTGAACACCTGGAGGGCCGCAGTTTGAAGACCCCTGGTCTAGGATCTCCAGGAGACACATGTGTATTGATTTACTTAAGGTGGGGCTCCCTAGAGAGGAAATAGATGGGATTCCTACACCAGCATTGCTTAAGAAGTGGAAGCAAGTGGTTTGGAATGGTAGATTCAGTCACATTAAATGTTTCTGTTGCCCAAAAATGGGGCACTTTGCAAAAATGTGCCATGCTTTGAAGATTGGACAACAGAAGGCCTGTGTTCTTCCAAGGACAGTACAGAGAGACATGCAAGTTTATTCATTACGTTGGCAGTCAATGCCTTTCCGTGAAAGTGTTTCAAGGCAACAGTGGACACCCTACAATAGTTTTGCAGTTAGAAATGGGCAGATAGAGAAATGTGCTCACAGTGAGCTATGTTTTTGGCACAGTTGGAAGGAACATATAATCTGCCTTGTCTCTTACTCTTTTCAGGTACTGAGCATCAAGAGGTAGAGCAGGCATAGCAGATGACCATGCTAGATGGGAGGAGGCAAACCAGAAGAGAGCCTGGGGAACATGCAGATGATTTCCTGATGGTGGCTGAATTGGAGTGCCAAAGACATTGTTAACTCTGCTCACAAATGTTGCACCCTTCCAGGGACAATAAAACTAAATTATGATCGCCTGGAAGATACAGGGTCAAAAGGGAATGTTTTTCTCCCATTCACAATATGGGGGATTTATTTTTCCCTTTCCTGGACAGGTTGGCAATTGTTTGTGCTTTTATAATAAATTCCATTTTCCATTTGTTTAAATGGTTTGTAAAATAAAATAAATGTATTTCACCTTACTTATTCTGTATGGTTATTAGGGGGGGGTTTTGGCTGTAATCACTTTCAACATTTATTATCGCATAAGGTAGCAGTTTGTGGAGGAGATACCCAGCTTGGGGTATCAGGGATTCCTTGACCAGTAAAAATAACTTATTCCTAAAAATTTCGGTAAAATAACAAATTCACAGCATTATAAATGCACCATGGGGTGTTTGATTCTGGTCTAGCTCTGCATAGAAGGCACTCATTTTCCATGTTTTATTGTCAAAGCTTTATTGTCTTTCATAGTATGACAGGTAAAATGCCAGAGTGAGTGAGTGGCAGACAGTGTCTGTGTCTAAAGCCTCATACACACGGTTCGATTGTTGGCAGGGGATTGTCTGACAGACTGTTGTCCTTAAATCTTACCATTAGTACACTCCTTTTGACAATTGTCCAATTTTCAGCCAACAAATGTTGGATGACAGGCTAGTAAATTTTCGGCGGACAAATGGCTCCACGTCAGATTTTCTGATGGTCAGTACACAAATCCTTCACACAAGTCGAAAGTACAAACACGCATGCTCAGAATCAAAGTTTACCAAACACAAAATTAGTAGAAGGGGCCTAAAGAGTAGTGCTCAAGAGCTGAAATTCCTCATAGTACGTCACTACATTCGTGTTTGTGGCACAACAATTGTGTAACGTTAGTATGCAAGACAAGATCCTGGCACACGCCCTTTTGATAAAGATCATACGCGCGGTTGTCCAACAATCGTACCGTGTGTACCAGGCTTTACTGTGTGTGTGATTACTCAAAAGGAGTCTGTTTCTCTCAGTCACTGTTTCACAGACAGTGAGAGGCTTACACATTATGATGGAGTATGAGGTACACTGAGTAGGAGTTAGGGAAACCAATGCACTCTGCATCACGCACAGTTGTAAACACTGTAAATTGTGTTTAAAGACATCTCCATGTTTACCTGAACTAAAACTCAGTGGGTTTCTGAGTCCCCAGCTCCAATCCCCATCATACTTGTAGACTTAAATCAAAGACATTTCATTAAAATTAAATGTAATTATTTTGGTGGTGCAGATTTATGGTCTAATTTTGAAAAATAAGATGGGTTAAACACTCAATGTAAGTTTTTGGGCTATCCATACAACGCATACCCTATAGTGTTACACAGAGCTCTGAACTATCCATACTACTGCTCCTTTCAGGAGTCCTCTATAGATGTCCAGTATATGTCCCATTCATGCGCACAGACCAGTATATCCTCTATATACGTACAGAGTACTGAGACCACATATCAGTGTGTGTGTGTTATCCCCAATACATATCAGCTGTATACATCCATCCCTCCCGCCAATACATGTCCGCTGTATACATCCATCCCGCCAATACATGTCCGCTGTATACATCCATCCCTCCTGCCAATACATGTCTGCTGTATACATCCATCCATAATACATGTCCGCTGTATACATCCATCCATAATACATGTCCGCTATATACATGCATCCCCTGTACCCATCCAGTCCTGAAGGGGTTAAGATACAAGCATGATAGAATATATTTGCTGTATACATCCATCCATAATACATGTCCCCTGTATACATGCATCCCCTGTACCCATCCAGTCCTGAAGGGGTTAAGAAACAAGCATAATAGAATTGTATTAAGGAAATGCAAATGGCTTGTGTTAGCTAGCTAAATACGCCCTCAAACCCACCCATCAGTTGACTAAACACGTCCGCAAGCGTCCAGGAAGAATAGCATAAAAAGTTTTATTTGCAGCACTGGCCATCTTTAAAAATTGCGCTGCCAACTGCCCATCATTTATAAATCTGCCCACAACATGTACAAATCCGCCCCTCACCGACATGAACTGGCCACGGGAGTGCGGGGCACAATCTGACAGAAAACTTTCTTCTGTCGGCTATTGTGCGCAGGCGCTGTCTCGCTGTCACAACAGCTGATCGTAAAATCAGCTGTTGTGCTGTTCCGTACGGCGCATACACTTCTCAAAAGTGGGCACTTATCGACAGAACACCACCTGTCAGTGCATATCAGTGCCGCCTATCAGTGCCCATCAATTCTACATATCAGTGCCCGTCAGTGAAGGAGAAAACAAAATTTTATGACAGAAACTAAGAAAAACTTTTTTTTTTCAAACATTTCGGTCTTTTTAATGCGTTTAGCAAAAAATAAAAACCCCAGAGGTGATCAAATACCACCAAAAGAAAGCTCTATTTGTGAGAAGAAAATTGTACCCAAATTTAGTTTGGGTACAGTGTTGCCTGACCGTGCAATTGTCATTTAAAATGCAACAGCGCTGAAAGCTGAAAATTGTCCTGGGCAGGAAGGGGCAAAAGTGCCTAGTATTGAAGTGGTTAAGGAACTCAGTCAAGTAATTGCCAGACCATTGTTCCTAATTTTTAAAGACAGTCTACTGACTGGAATGGTACCAGCTGATTGGAGAAAAGCCAATGTAGCACCAATATTTAAAAAAGGGCCAAGATACATCCCTGGGAATTACAGATCAGTTATCCCAATATCAATTGTATGCAAGCTCTTAGAGGGGATGATAAGGGACTATATACAAGATTTTAGTAATGAGAACGGTATCATTAGCAGTAATCAGCATGGATTCATGAAGAATCTTTCTTGCCAAACCCATCTATTAACCTTCTATGAGGAGGTGAGCTGCCATCTAGATAAAGGAAGGCCCGTAGACGTGGTGTATGTGGATTTTGCAAAAGCATGTGATACAGTTCCCCATAAACATTTACTGTACAAAGTAGGGTCCGTTGGCATGGACCATAGAGTGAATACATGGATTGAAAACTGGCTACAGGGGCGAGCTCAGAGGATAGTGATAAACGGGAAGTACTTGGAATGATCTGGGTGGAAAGTGGGGTCCCCAGGGTTCTGTACTGGGACCAATCCTATTTAATTTATTCATAAAGGACCTGGAAGATGGGATAAACCGCTCAATCTCTGTATTTGCGGAAGATACTAAGCTAAGCAGGGCATTAACTTCTCCACAAGATGTGGAAACCTTGCAAGAAGGTCTGAACAAATTAATGGTGGTTCACAATTACATGGCAGATGAGGTTT
Organism: Lithobates clamitans; assembly: GCA_037952925.1. Taxonomy (NCBI): domain Eukaryota; kingdom Metazoa; phylum Chordata; class Amphibia; order Anura; family Ranidae; genus Lithobates; species Lithobates clamitans. Next base: position 4,868,715 of record JBBGZY010000271.1, read on the forward strand.
AATGTAGAAAAATGTAAAATAATGCATTTGGGTGGCAAAAATATGAATGCAATCTATTCACTAGGGGGAGAACCTCTGGGGGAATCTAGGATGGAAAAAGACCTGGGGGTCCTAGTAGATGACAGGCTCAGTAATGGCATGCAATGTCATGCTGCTGCAAGAAAAGCAAACAGAATATTGGCATGCATTAAAAAAGGGATTAACTCCAGAGATAAAACAATAATTCTCCCACTCTACAAGACTCTGGTCCGGCATCACCTGGAGTATGCTGTCCAGTTCTGGGCACCAGTCCTCAGGAAGGATGTGCTGGAACTGGAGAGAGTCCAGAGTAGGGCAAAAATACTAATAAAGGGACTGGAAGACCATAGTTATGACGAAAGGTTACGGGCACTGAATTTGTTCTCTCTGGAGAGGAGACACTTGAGAGGGGATATGATTTCAATGAACAAATACCGTACTGGTGACCCCACAATAGGGATAAAACTTTTCCACAAAAGGGAATTTGATAAGATGCGGCCATTCACTAAAATTAGAAGAAAAGTGGTTTAACCTTAAACTGCATAGAGGGTTCTTTACTGTAAGAGTGGTTAGGATGTGGAATTTTCTTCCACAGGCAGTGGTTTCAGCGGGGAGCATCAATAATTAAAAAAAAAACTATTAGATAAGCACCTGAACGACCACAACATACAGGGATATACAATGTAATACTGACATAAAATCACACACATGGGTTGGACTTGATGGACTTGTGTCTTTTTTCAACCTCGCCTACTATGTAACTATGTAACAATATTTATGCAGCTGTTTATCAAGCATGCATTTTTAGGAAAAAAACACTCAAATGTTTTAGTAAAATATAAACAATGGGGTTTTAGACCTCCTGGACCACTTTTTTTAAACAGCTGATCGCCAACTGAAAAAAAAAAGATAATAGGGCATATAGCTGCAGCTAAGAAAAATAAAGATTTTGTAAAATCATTTTTCTTAGAGTACAGTACAGGACACAGGCTTCTTTAAAGAGCATCTATGGTGAAAATTTAAAATCATATTCATTTCCACATTGTATTTAATTTATTTCTACCCTACTCTGAATCTTAATCTTGAAAGTCTGTAAATCTTCTTTGTGAAAAATCCCAGAAATGTACTTGCTTTAATTCTGTGACATGTATTGATTATCTGCTGTGAGTAGGCACTGTTGTGTCATAGAATTCACAGAGCCTGCTTTCTGCAGGGAGGAGTGCTGTGAGGAGTTTCAGGGGGCACAGTCAGTACATGAATCGCAGCTTGACATCAGCAAAGTAGCATGGGATATGTAATTCTTACACTGAATGTTAACAGCAGTGGAGAAGCTGCAAAACCTTACAATAGTAGTTTCCCCCTACCCCACTCCCTAACACTTACCTGACTCCTCCATTGATCAAGCGCTGTGCCCTGTTGCAGGTCTTCTCTCTCCTTCTCCATACTCTCAAAGGCTTTGCTGAGAGCAACGAGAGCCATTGGCTCCTTCTGCTATCAGTCAGATCCTGTGAGTAAAGAGTTGGGTGTAGGGCCAGACTGTGTTTGTCTATGGGCATACACAGCCCAGCTCGGGAGTGTGCCCCCATAGCAAGCGGCTTGCTATGGGGGCACACATTGAAGAGAAGGAGCAGACAGCATCATCGGGGGACCCGAGAGGTAAGGGATTTTTCTATGCAATACCATTGCACAGAAAAGGTAAGTATAAACCTCTTTTTATTTTATCTTATTTTAATTCTAAAAAAAGGTTTACAATCACTTTAAGTGTTGACCATGGTTTACATGCTTCCAGGCAAGGACATTAGCAAACAAAGTTATAATGATGGCCCATATAACCCCACCTGTTCCCAACAATCCAGTTTAAACTTTCTGCAAGCAATCTGAGGACAGCAGGGAAGGTGATCTGCGTCCTGTACTATACTCCGAAAAAGGATTTTGCAGGCAAGTCAAAAATCCCTATTTAATAAACATACTGTACAGGGCACAGACTCCTTTAAGTCTTTACTATTGGGGAATTCCCAAGCAATTCAAGGGGAGGGTGGCACACACAGTAAACAATGGCAACAGGTCCAAATGAAGAAATCAGGTTTTTCAAGCACAACATATGCAAAAACATGCCACACATTTACAGACTCTTCCAATAAAATCTATGAGACCAAAAATGTCTAAATTTGTTGAAAAAGTAGCCCATGCACTTCTTTTAGCATAGGGGGTGTAGTGTTAAATTAAAAATAATGGGATTCTGCATTTAGAGTGCACTCAGGCACAGGGAGACGGTCATGCACTACGAGACACTCCGATGTGAATTTGAGGTTTACTGTACAAAAAATCTACGCAGTCCAAGCGGTATTTTTTTTTCTATGTGATATTTTTTGAATTAGAAATCAAGATAAAGAATGAAAAACAAAAAGTAGGCAGCATTTAACAATACATAAGTCTAATGCCGCGTACACACGGTCGGACTTTTCAGCTACAAAAGTCCAACGGACGCTGACGGACTAAAGCTGGCTGGTAATCCGATCGTGTGTGGGCTTCTCCGGACTTTCAATGTACTTTTTTAGCCTCAAATCCGACGTACTTTAGATTTGAAACATGCTTCAAATCTTTACGTCGTAACTACGACGGACCCCGAAGTCCGCTCGTCTGTATGCTAGTCCTACGGACAAAAACCCACGCTAGGGCAGCTATTGGCTACTGGCTATCAACTTCCTTATTTTAGTCCGGTGTACGTCATCACGTACGAATCCGTCGGACTTTTGTGTGGTCGTGTGTAGGCAAGTCTGTTCGTTAGAAAGTCTGCCGCAAGTCCGCCGCAAGTCCGCCGAAAGTCCGCCGAAAGTCTGTCGGACAGGCTGTCGGACTTTTGTAGATGAAAAGTCCGACCGTGTGTACGCGCATTAGAGGCAGTGCGTAAATCAGAGTAACATAAAGGCAGTATTAAGCATCTAGTGAAATGGTTGCATAAGTAACTTCTGAGCATTTACAGTTGCCAGAAGCAACCTCATCAAAAGCAACCTTGTCTGAAACTGTAACTACTGAACCTTTACAGATGACTGGGCAGGGGCCAAAACAAGTCAAGGTTCATATTGACATTTGTAGACTGCGTCTGTGCTGACTGTGCCCTCCAACGTAGGTCATTTGTATAAACCAAAATTGGAATCACCTGAGCCTAAAGTAGGACCAGGACAAGGGCCAGTACTTTTGGTGAAAACTCTGGGTGCTTTGGACAAGCCAAAGGGTAGGGTCACAAACTGAAAATGCCACACAAATTGCAGATAGCCCTGGTAAGGCTGAAATATGGGAATGTACAAAGAGGAACCCTTGACGTTTACGGAGGCCAGAAATTCCTCTGTATCAAGATAATCACTGACTGTGCAGACTTTAGCAAAACATTTGTATATGCAAAACTTATTGAGAACCCTCAGATCCAAAAAGAGATGCATGCCCCCAATTTGGCTTGGAAATGATGAATAGGTTAGAGTAAAAACCCTGGAAAGGTTTCAGTTCTAGCACAGGGATAATGATTCCCAGAGGAAGGTTGCTCCAAGACAGCCAGAATATATGATTTCCTCTGAGCAACAGAAGACACATTGGAGGGCATGAAATGAGGGAGAGGAAAGATGCAAAGCTCTAGGTGGTAGCTTTTAGACCAGTGTTTCTCAACTCCAGTCATCCAGGCACCCCAACAAGTCATGTTTTCAGGCTATCCATTATTTTGCACAGGTGATTTGATCAGTTTTGTTGCCTTAGTAATTACCACAGCCGTTTCATTTGAGGGAAATCCTCAAAACATGACCTGTTGGGGTGCCTTGAGGACTGAAGTTGAGAAACACTGTTCAAGACAGAATGTGCTGGATTCAATGTCCCAGGTCCAGATGACCACAAAGGCCAACAACATCTCCACACGTGAAGAAGGAGGTTACTGCTTCACTATGCAGAGGACTTGTCTCCCATTTTAGAGGAATTAGAAGTTCTTCCAATGGAACTGGGAGCCAGGCTTCATCTTGAAGCCAAAGGCCTAGGTGTAAGTAAGGAAACTCTTCATCTAAATGAAGAGACCCTATACTTGAGCCATAGAATAGGTCTCATGTGTACCAATATGAGGCCCAGCTTGAAATGCTGCTGCAGAAGATCCACTACCTCTTCAATGCAATAGCAAAGGGCCTCTAGAATGAGTTCTAGGTGCTCAGGGGAGGAAAAAACAGTCTTTCGGTCGCAGGTTCCTTAGCCATATGCTTCGCCCAGACAGAACAGGGCACACAGTTACCCACTGCAGCAGTAGAAAGTTGCATGGCTAAATGCATATGTCTTGAGGAGGGCTTGAAACCTTTTGACCAAAGGGTCCTTAAATATCGGAACCATCCGGACCTTGTTCAGGTACAAGACAGCAGGATCTACAGCTGGATCCATCAATTTCTTTTAGAAGTTTTCCTCCATGGAGGGGGTTGAAATTATTTTTTGAGATTCATGTACTTTTGATGATAAGTTTTGATCTTCTGTTTATTTTTTGGACCAAACTTATTGATGATGAAATTATTTAAATGAGTCCTGAGGAAGTGGCCCTGTCCACAAAACGCATAGACAAAAAAGGGCTACAATCATCTCCTATTAGGATGCACAATGCTGTAACACCTTCAAGCATGTTCTTTAAACCAATGGATTGTGAATGTTCTTCCTCACATTTTTTAATGAATGGAATAATCCTTTGTGTAACAAAATAAAAGGAAAATGTTTTTAGCAAATTTTGTTAATTTGTATATCTATATGATCTCCCAGGAGACAGAATTACAGTCCAACATAATTTTGCCCTTTTTTACATGCTGGGAGCAGCAGTGGTTATGTCGGGCTGGGTTTTCAGGTGCAACATAACCCATTGGTCTAAGAATTAGCCAATCCTGTGTCCTGAAATGAATAATAAAGAAATAATTTGGGCAACGGTTACTTTAGTCTTTTAGTCTTATTGCTGAACTCAAACCAAAAAAAAAGAGGGTTTATGGGGGGCAGGATACCCAAAAACATACAAGGGGCAGGTATTCTAAAGAAGCAGTAGGCGTTTTAATAACAGCCTCTCGGCAATTGCTGGCCTGTGAGAGCAGCCAGATAGAACTATAATCCTGTAAGGGCAGCCGCAGTCTTTAAGTTGTAGTGTAAATCTGACTATTATCTCTTTAATAGCAGTCAATGATACCTTAATTGATGGGTGATGAGACCTTGCAATGTCCAGAACTAACTTCTACTCAGTTTTTCACTGTGACACCCTTCAGCAAGAAGATTCCTTCCAGCCCAACTACCTCCAGATATCCACTCCATCAGGTAGGTTAAGTCTTTAGTCCTCTGCCACAAGGCCCAGGCAAGCCCCAAGTGAAGAGACACTCTAAAAACACAACCTCTCTGGGCAAAAGCACAGGAGGTAGAAAACACTTTACAAAAGTGACCCAAATATTTTTAATTTCCCAAACTATAACTCTGAAGAAGGTCTTCTAGAATTGGTTTGGTTAGATGCATAGTGATATATACATAACATAGTGATGGTCCATCCAACACTAATTACTGGAATACCCTTCACAGTGACAGGCACAAGTCATCAAACCACTGAGCTTGGGGGAAGACCTGCGAAGCACATTAAAAGGTAAACAAATGCTCAAACTGGTTACAGCTTAGGGTAACACTATCAATGGGCATTGTAACTATAATTACATGTAGAAAGTTCAATAAACAAAAAGTATCAATCGTCATGTTATTGTGCACTTGGTTGTTATTACTCACACATATCACCACCACATAGGTTGGTCATTGTTTATGAACTCTTATTACAAATGAACAGACTGAACAGGAATAGCCATAGGTGAGGAGGTAGATTGTAGGGAGCCATTGATCTTTTCAATCGGGTGAGACCATAATTTATTAAACTTTTGCAGGCAGGTTTAAGTATATATGGTTATGTACAAAAATGAATAGGCTGTAGTTAATTATTTTACAGTTCTCAGTCAATTGTGCAGTACAATTTCAAACTGTTATTTGGTAAGCTGAATGATAAAATAAATCTCAGGTTTCAATACAGATAAGCATTTAAAAAAAAAAAATTTTGTACCTTAATGCAGACTAAAAAAAAACCCAGAACAATGATAAGAGGTTAAGAGAAGCCAAGATTAAACATTACATATTTGCGAAACAAGGACAATCAAATCTAAACCTGTTGTATCTAGCAACACGACACTAACAAAATTCTATGAGGAATTTTCATCAGCCAAGGACAGATAGAGGTAATATTTCCTCATTTGTGGCATCCCCCCATTTATCACATGCAGACAGGATGAGGAGGTCAAGCACAGGGATGGGGAGAGAGTGCAAAGGGGACTTTATTATGAAGGAGAACAACAAAACACTACATTTATGTTCTGTAGAAGCCTCTGAACAGCTGGGGATCATTTATATGGCAATAAATCTAACAAAGAGCTTTTCCCTACATTCTGTGGCGGAAGGGAACACAGTATCTACGATATCGTATATGGAAACGGTGCTTGCTTGCTCTTTAAGTGCACCTGTTACCTGAGCATAAAAGTGTTCTGATACAAAAAAAAACAAATCACCTTTTTAGAAGCACATAAAAGACTGCTAAGACAGATATACAACATTAACCCTAAATATGTAGATGTGTAGATGTACACCAATACAGAAATAATACTAACTTTATATCAGTATGGAAATAACACTTGGTTTATATATAATAATAGTACATACTGACAAATGGCCCATGAAGAGTCCTGGTAAAATTGTGTACATATATATGAGTATATATAGTTATTAATAGAGATAAACCTGTACCTCCAGATGTATGTTGCAGCAAAGGTCAGTTGCAGGAACCCGTAAGGGAGGATCGGGATGCAGTGTTGTCTATGTGTCTACATGTTTCACTGAACCAGCGTCTTCCCAGGGGAGCTTCCTGAAGACCCTGGTTCAGTGAAACATGAAGAGGCAGTAACGGGATTGCCATATCCTGCCCCTATGGTGAGGCCACTTCTGGTTCCCTTCTTTGGAACACTTTACATGCTAAGTTTATTGGAGCTGAAAAACTGGCCACCAAAAACGAGTGTGCATAATTTTAAATATTGTGGATATGTTTATCTAGTCAATAAATACTGCTCTATGAGAATCTTTACCTTTTCTGATGTGCATTACCTATTCGCTTGAGAGTTCCAAACAGCATCATTGGGGAAGAAGCAGGTCTGTTGATGGATGACTATTTGGAGAGCATATCGGAGCCTTTGGATTAAGCATTTGATGACCTACCTTTTGTTAAGGGGTCATAATAATGTGGTGAGTGCATTGATGTGGCACATGAGTTGTAAAACACTGTCAAAATAAGAAGTGGAGAAATACACATCATAAGCTCTAACGGGGTCCTCTGATCCCTCCTGTATTGAAATGTATTGTTGGCTGTACTGTCTGCCATCTGCAAACTGTTGGCGATATATAAATCTTGTATTATAATAAAAATAATAAAACATTGTGTTAAGAACACTTATTCAAACTGGTATATTAAAGTAGAGCTTCAGTAATTTTTTCAACTTTCCATCTATTAAATCTTCTGCCCTTGTTGTTTTAACTTTGGATAGTAAAATATTCTTTTTCTGACAGTAAATATCCTATACACGGGTAGGGAGGGGGGATGAGTCATAAGAGGGCCAATGAGAGTTGCAGAGCTGGAGATGTGACTCTGTGTAAATCCAGGAAGTGAACAGGCAGCAGCTTCAGCTCCCCACAGTTAAAATGGTTGCAGCAAGACTCAGTGGAGGGAGATTTCTGCAGCATATTTGGCAAGTACAGATATGAATATACTATGAAGTATATATAAAATATGCAAAGTGGTTAGAGGGAAGCTTTAGAATGACACAGATGTTTTTATTACAGATTATGTGAGCAGACTGCAGTTCCTCTGAAGTTGCATTTGTATAATATTTTTTTTTTTTGTGTACTTTTATAGGGTGATAGCGCTGAACCTTATTTATACTGTTGATAATTGTTTAAGTGTCAATACACTTAAAGGGGCAGCTACACATTTTTTAAAATACAAATATAAAAGTCAACTCTTGCGAGCAGCTGATGTGCTAAAACAAATGAGTAAATATTTAGTGATTCTGTGAATCACTTAATAAGGACTACAACACGGATTCAGCACAGGGGGATTAATAAGGAACACAGCACAGATTCAGTTACCAACCATTATTTATGTTGATAGGACATTATTATTTTTGGCACTTTTATGCACCAATTACCGTAGTTTGTTGCATGGACTGAAGCATTGTCTTAATTGTTTAGATTATTATGTTAGATATGTAGAAATGATATGATTATTGTGCACAGATTTCTTATGGTGGATTATATCCAGTATTTATTTGTTTTGCAATAGAAGGTTATACACAGTGAAGCGTGGCACTTATTAAGTTGTTTATTACACACTTTTTTTGCTGCGAATAGTTTTTCCACTAGAAAAAACCTTAGTACCAGTACTGTTGTCCCTGCACTCTAATACGAAGCCCCTCGGTAACTTACTGTGACCCTTGGCACCAGGTCGATGCCAACCTGACTTCTTAGACTCTCTGGGTACTACGATTTGCCTGCTGGCCCACTGTATAGTGCCTTAGTTAGCTGACCCTACAGCTATACCTCCTGGATGTTGGGTAAGGGTATGGGTATCCAGGGATCTGCATTAGACAAGTCAGACCATTTGGCTTCTGCCAACCAGTGTCACCATATATTGTCTGGCCTGCATTCTCTTTTCGCTCTCCCCAACCCGTCATCCTCTATATTGGGGTGGGGCGGGAAGACTGTTTGGCAGGTGGTAGGGGTCCCTGGACAGGCCTTGTACTTCACAACCTCCACATTACCCGAGACAGCATCGACTGGCTACTTGCTGACCCCACTGGGCAAAGCCCGGTGGGGACAAGCATCCTATCCACCCACCACCCCTCTCCTATCCCCTTTTCAAAAAGGACCTCACAGGTTCACATCATCACCTGGCCAGAGGGGGAGGCAAGGCCTGTCTGGTGACTATGTCTTTATTGAAGGGAGGTTGGCTCTGCTGATCGTTGGGCCCACAATGGTTCCCGCTTACATGGTCTGTACGTGTCCACGATTGGGCCTTCCGTTTTGGTGTATATGCAGTGGTGCATATTTATGCTCTCATTAACTGTAGTCTGCCTGAGTACTGTACCATCCTCACTGCCACCCCTGGGCACCATTGCAGAATGGTCTTGGTCGATGGCCCTCTATTATTATTTTTGTTACTGCTGTCTCCATGTTTTATTTTCATTTTAATTTTACTGTTGTTGACTTGCTTATTTACTCAGTTATAATTTGTTCCTTCTTGCTCTCATCCTGTGCACCTCCAAATGTACTGTTTCTTTCTTGTTTAATCATAGAAACTTGCTGCCCACTTCGTACACCCTCTACCGCCTTTACCACCCCCAATTAGGGCAGACTCCCATGTGCACACCTGTGTGCTGAGTTGGAGTCCTCAGTTTACTAACACTTAAGGCAGATCCCCCCTCACCACCTCTCCCCCTACCCCTACCCCTCCCCCCTTTCCCTTCTTTCATCCCCTTTGCTTCACATATATCTACCTTTTTTTCCCCCCTGTTTTTTCCCCCTCTTTCTCCCTCTACCTATCAATTCCTTTCTCAACCTCTCGCCCAGGTGAGCTACCCCGGCTGGGGTAGGGTCCCGCACTCTATCGTGGTCCCATACTGGCCGGACGGCATCATGGGTCTCCTCAAGGTCACCTCCCTCAATGTGCGGGGGCCTAAACACGCCCGAAAAACGATCCCAGCTTTTGGCTGGGTTGCAGAAGGGTAAGACACAATTTGCTTTCCTACAGGAAATGCACTTCCGCGGTGATCGAATCCTTAAGCTGACGAACGGGGCCTTCCCCACGGTGTACCACAGTGTCTCTCCCATCCCTAAATCCAAGGGGGTGAGCATTCTGTTGGCCAAGTCAGTTCCCTAGATCTTTGAGGCACAGCAGACGGATGAATTGGGTCGCTTCCTCCTATTGAGGGGAAGGGTGTTTGACAGACAGGTCACTTTTGCCAAAGTATACTTTCCAAACGTGGACCAACCACAATTTCTGCGAAGCTTCTCCCTGAAATCTTTGAGTTTGCAGAGGGGCTCTTAATTTCGCCATGGACGCCCTTCTTGATGTCTCACAGGGCTCCTCCCAGCTCCTTTTTTCTCGCCTCAAATGCCTTAAGGCGGACCTGCATACTCTGCACCTGGTTGATCCTTGGAGGTTGTTGCACCCCCAGGACCATGACTATTCCTTCTTCTCCCCGGTGCATCAAACCCACTCGTGGATAGACTACCTTCTAGTTCCACATAAGGACCTCTCTAGAGTGGTGTCTACTAGCATTGATGTTATCTCTCTCTCAGACCATGCCCCGATTCATCTGACCCTCCAACTGGGCCCTGTCACCCAGATTCTACCATCATGGAGATTGAACGAATCTCTACTCCAATCAGCAGAGATCTGTGCTGAGCTCCTGAACACCTTGCATGAGTACTTTGTCATCAATGAGTCCTCGGCCACTAATCCTTTAGTGGTATGGGATGCCCACAAAACAGTGATCCAGGGTGCCCTGATCAAAATAGGAGCCCGCCTTAAGAGGGAGAGGTCTCGTCGCACAGAAGAACTTTTCGCCCAGCTACGTAGTCTAGAGTGTTCCCATAAGGCCAGCCTTGTGCGCTCCACCTATCAGGATCTCCTTAGAGTACGTGAGGAGCTCTGTGAGCGCCTATTCCACAAAACGAGCAAAAATTGGCCTGGGCTCATCGTACAATGTACGAATTCTCGAACAAACCGGCACGTTACCAGCTAGGGCACAGAGAGGTCCACGCACGAGAACCTGCATCTCCCAAATCATGGGCTCTCCAGGGCAGAAGCTCCATACTTCCTCAGACAGCGCAATGGAGTTCAGATCTTTCTACGAGGGCTTATACAATTTAGACTGCTTCTCTACTCAGGATCCCCCTCTTGGTGACAGGACCACTCCCCAGTCATACCTCGCCTCCTCGGGCATGCCATCTCTCTCTTGCAGTTCAGGAGGAACTGGAGGAGCCAATTATGGTTGCTGAACTTGGGGTGGCCCTGGCTTCTGTTTAAGAAGGCCCCGGGCTCAGACGGCCTCACCCCAAGCTACTACAAAGTCTTTTTTGAGACTCTCTCAACCACTGGTCTCGGCATTAAACTCGATCACGGAGGGGGAATCCTTTCTGATTAACACATTGCGTGCCTACATTTCTCTTATCCCGAAAGAAGGGAAGGACCCATTGCAATGTGGGAATTACCGTCCGATAGTGCTCCTGATAACGGATCTGAAATTATATGCCAAAATTTTGGCAAATAGGCTGCTTCCACATATCCAGAGTCTTGTCCACAGAGACCAAGCAGGCTTTTTGCCCCTTCGCAAACCACGTGACAATACCATCCGGGTGGTGAACTTGATCCATGCAGCCAGGTCCTCGAATCGGCCCCTTCTTCTGCTGTCCACGGACGCAGAGAAAGCTTTTGACCGAGTGAACTAGTCCTTCATTCGAGCCACTCTAGCACACATTGATTTACAGTCCTCCATACTGAGCTGGATACTATCCCTCTATTCAAACCCGACGGCTTCATTTAAGGTCAATGAAACGAGATCTGACTACTTCAACTTTCATAACATAGTTTCATAGTTACATAGTTAGTAAGGTTGAATAAAGACACCAGTCCATCCAGTTCAACCTGAGTGAGTGAGTGTGGGTGTGTGTCTACAATTGTCCCTATGCCTATACATTGTGTCTCATTAAGATGCTCATCTATTATTATTTATTTAAGGTACCCATCTAGCGCCGCCAATTTTACGCAGTGCTCCACACATACATCACACACTCACATCGGTCCCTACCCTCAAGGAGCCCACAATCCAAGGTCCCAAACTCACATTCATATACTAGGGACAATTTTTTTGGACAGAAGCCAATTAACCTACCAGCAGGTCTTTCGATAACGGCACACAACAGGGCTGCCCCCTGTCCCCCTTGATTTTTATCCTTACCCTAGAGCCCTTCTTGTATACGGTTAGGGCGGATTCGGCCATCGCCGGCTTTCAGAAAGCCTCTGGGATGCAAAAGGTGGCCGCATTTGCAGATGACCTGATCTTTTTGCTAACTGACCCACTAACCTTCATTCTGAAACTCCTTCAGATACCTTCTTCCAAATTAATGTATCCAAATAATCCGCTCTGGATATCACGGGGGAAAAGGCCTGATCACATCACTTCGCCCGGCATTCCCCTTCCACAGGGCAACTGACTCGATCCGCTACCTGGGTGTCAATATCACCCCTGATCCCTCCACTCTCTACTCTGCGAACTTCACACCCTTACTTACCCGCCTCAAAGCAGATCTCCTCCATTGTAAAATATAAGTGAAACAATGTGTGGCGCTAATGAAATGTGCTGGGAATCTACATTGGTGTATGTAGAATCATAGTAAGTGATAGTAACGTACAATGTGGCAAGAATATGTAATCAAACCTACATATAATGTGTGACTATAAAGATAATGTGGTTTATATATCTGCAAGTCAAGGACTATGTTAGTGACCAAAAAAGGTGAGAAGATCACACTAAATGTGACATCAAGGTTAAAAGGCAAATGTGTGAAACAAATCAGAAATGAGAAGAATAGAATCAACCAGAACTAAGTGAATGGTCCTAAAAATCACATTAATATACTAATGCAAACATAAGTGAATGAATGAGATAAACAATACCGCATGTCTATCATTTCAAACTATAAAAGAAGAAAAAAACAAAGTCGCAACAGAAATAGCACGACTTTAGAGTCAAACAAGTGTGAATGGAGCCTTAGTGTCTTTGTACTCCTAGTCTGTTTGCTGTTTATTGTCCCCATGCAGTTCTGACTGATGAAAACTGATGTAGAAGGCTTTCTTGTGCCTTTTGGTATGCTAGCATTTCTTCTGTCTTATGGCCATGCCTTGTGTGTATGAAACGGATTCACTACCGAATGCTCAGTCTCCTCTCATTGGATAACTGATATGCAAACAGGTAATGTTTAAAAAAAAAATGTTTAAAAAAATGTTTCAAGAAAATATGAAAGCTACAGCTTCCCAATTCATTAAAGACAATGATCTGATCCAATAGCAATACACCCTGGACATGTAATCACTATAATATTATGATTATACAGGATTTATATAGTGACAATAGTATGCACAGCGCTTTACAACATGAGGGCAGACAGTACAGTTAAAATACAATTCAATACAGCCTTGCCCTGTGAGTGTTTGTTGCGCAGTTTGTATTTGGTCTTTGGATGTAGCAGGCAATTCCATTTGCAGAAACTTTTTTTTTTTTTTTTATTGCTACAAAAGCCATTAAAAGCAGCATTGCACCTTAAATGTGTTTACATTTTTTTTTACATCTTTGAGAATTACAATGTTGACTTTTTAACATTTCCAAACTTCTTAATTAAAACTTTAATTAACATGAAGTGAGCAAACAAACATATTCTTGCTGAAGTTAGCAGCAATATGTCTTGAGGTATTATACAGATCTCTTCAGCCTTTCTTTAATATACTGTATCTACCACATAAGGAAAGGTTTGATGCCATATACTGTGTATACTAAGCGCATCACATCAAGCTTGGTAAAGTCAGCTTTATAAGTTAGGCCTCATTCACACCTGTGGCGGCCCATCCATTAGGGGCGCACGGGCGCCGCCCCCTCCCCCCTATCCATGCGTCCAGCCCCCTGATCTATATGCAGGGTGCCGGACCATAGGTTCCAATGGGGGGGTTTAAGCACATGATTAGAGCCAGAGGCTCCAATAGGCTTCAATAAAGGGTGGGCTCGGGGTGCAGAGCACTGCGCTCTAAGCCCACCCAGTTGTGTGACAATAGCAAATTAACATTACTATTGCCACACTGATCCTCCTCCTGGCCAATCAGTTTTGAGACCCGTCACCCAAATGGCTGAAAGGAAAGGCGATCCTATTATCGCCTGAGAGGAAACACACGGTAGAAGCCTTTCCACTGATGCAGAAGAGGAGGAGAGGACACGGGAGCCACTGCCCGCCGCCCGTAAGAGTGCTGCCTTCCCGCAACCTAGATGGGATAAGTGCCAGGCTGGATGACCGACCGACCCGGGTGGGGAGTTGTTTGCCCCCCCCCAAAATAAAAAAACTCCAGCCGCCACTGATTCACACTACATTTACCCGCATTAAGGTTCATTCAGGTTATTTGTTTTCATAAAATAGAAATCTGTCCATGCCAGGGCAGACTGGATACTCTGAACGCATATAAATGCAAATACATTTAAATGTATGAAAAAGTGATCTGAGAAGTATAATGTTTGTATTCACTTGCCAAATCTATGTCTATGAATTTAAATAACAGAAAATCAGGAGGCTCATGTGAATGTAGCCTTAAATTGATTCCAGCATCAGGTATGTTTTTCATTCATATGCATGGTAGTTAATGTGTAAATGTAATACATACAGGTACATATTGCCTCCCAAAGCTCACAGTACTCCCCCTGGATAATGCCCTTATCTGATTTTCTCTACATATAGACTGCATATAATTAGAGTGATTGTAAACATTCGGATTTAAAAAAAATAAATACATTAAAATTACCTTTTCCATGCAATGGTTTTGCTAAGGGAACACTTGAGTGTGCTCGCTCCCGAGTTGGCTCTGTGTATCCATAAGACACACAGAGCTGGCTCGGCCCTGTCCCCCACTCCCTCCACACTGGCTTTGACTGACAGCAGCGGGAGCCAATTGCTGCTGCGGCTGAGCCAATAGGGATGGAGAGAGCCGCTGCTCTCTTGCACATCCTGGATCAAGATTGGGCTTAGGCAAGTACAAGGGGAAGCTGGGAGGAAGCTGAATACTGAAGGTTTTTTAGCTTAATGCATAGCATGCTCATAGATGGATCGAAATTCAGTAGGCTTCAGCAGGAACCAGACAAATTTCGATCCATCTTCTATGTCCGACTGTAGTTACATTTTTGCTATCGAATTATGGCAGGAAAGGAGACTAAGGAAATTATATCATGACAGACTAGGCAAAATTGCTTGCCTGGGAGGTCAGGGGCTTGGAGATCATGTGTGGAGAGATAAGAGGCAAATCAACATTCTGTACATTTAATAGGAGCATAAAGCAGTGCAAGGCATGACAGGCAGCCTAACATGCTCTAAAGCACTTTTTAAGTGGGTGCCCTCCCCCTTATATAATAATTAAAAAAACACCTGTGGGGGGGGGGAGTGGGTAGTGGAAGCATTATATTCACTTTTCCTCTAGCTTTAGTTGGTACAGAGGATGATGTTATCCTCTCCCTAATGAGATCTCAGTGAAGAGGCTGTAGAACCATCTTTTCAGCAAGATACAACAAGAGTCTACATTCCTCAGATCTCGATGGAAGGAAGATGACGTCACCCTCGCCTAAGCGGAAGCCAGGGGTAAGGTACCGTATATACTCGAGTATAAGTCGAGTTTTTCAGCACATTTTTTTGTGCTGAAAGTGCCCCCTCAACTTATACTCGAGTCAAGCACTTTTCTGCAGCAAAAAAATTCATTTTCCGAACCAACTTTGGGGCCACTTGGTGCTAGGAACCCCAAATTTGGTGTGCAAACCCAGTGGACCTGGTACCATAACATATCCAAAGCTGGGGTTCCTAGCATCAAGTGGCCCCGAGATACGGGGCCCCAAAATAGGTTCGGAAAATGTCATTCTCTGCTGCAGAAAAGTGCTTGACATTTTCTGAACCCATTTTTGGGGCCCTGTATCTCGGGGTCACTTGGTGCTAGAAATCCCAGCTTTGGATATTTTTGGTGCACACCAAATTTGGGGTTCCTAGCACTAAGTGGCCCCGAGATATGGGGCCACAAAGTCGGTCAACTGTGTCTATCTGCAGCAATGTCATTTTGGGACCCTTTGAGTTCAGAGACCTCAAATTTTGGCTGCAGCTGGGGGGGCATCTAGGAAAACTTAACTACCGAGTTTGAAGTTCAGGGAACTTATGGCTGCAAATGGGCACAGTGAGGCATGCAAATGGGCACAGTGAGGCTGCAAATGGGCATTGTTGACCCTCTTTTCCACTTACAGTAGCTGTGCATTTCTCACCCTCGTCTTATACTCGGGTCAATAAGTTTTTCCCATTTTTTGTGGTAAATTAGGGCCTCGACTTATACTCGGAACGACTTATACCCGAGTATATACGGTAACTATTTTTTACCTTTTTTCTTCTTACTATTTTTATATTATATATTACTATTTGTTAAGGAGAAAAGCAGATCTTGCATTAGAAAAAAAAACAAAATAGAGCTTGCATCCTAAGCAGAGCGTGTGCTTCACAGTGACATGTAACAGGTTCAGCAAGTACACCTCTGTAAAACTAGTATATTAAGGTAAACGTGTAGTTATCTTGTAAGGACTGTATTCCACTACATAGCTTTTTGCCATTTGTGAACAAAGAAATTGTACTTTTAATCCAAATCTCTTTATACTATATTTATAAAAATGTAGCACCCTTGTCTTAAAAACAGGGCTACAATTCAAATTTAGCTGTGCTAGGTGGTAGGTGGCCTGGCTAATTTGTAGTCATTATTGATCAAATGGGTTTCCTCCTAATCCTGTTTCAGCTGTGGTTCTCCTTTTTTGTCAATAGGTGGCACTATTGCCTTCGGCATTAGTATGATGGGCTGCAGTGAATTTAGGTTATGAATAAACATACTTCTCTCAGCCAGTCAGACTGGCCACTATGAATGCTGGGGGAAGGTATTTGGAGAAAGTCAGGTGATCCGAGTCTTCTCCTCCCAGATCGGTGCGTGAGAAACAGCTCCTGTTGGATAGGCCTGAAGCCTGGCCATTTGCTCAAGGTTCTGCAAGGAAGAGCCTGCTCACTACCTGGAGGAAATGCTGAGAGGGATTGAGTTCTAAGGAAGCACCAGAGGTGACTCTTCATCAGCTGGGGACTATGAAGTGGCTAGAAGGACTTCAATAGAGAACTCATCCAAAGGAATCTGCGTATGGTGCCGTGAGTTAAGTTCAGTTGCTATAGGAGACAGCTTATGCTAAAAAGTACAGATTGCTTGTTCCAGCTTAAAGACCCTTTTTTTCCTGTACTGCTGTCTACCTTTCTACCTAATTTGTCTAAGGAGTCTGTCGGTCTGCTAGTTGCTGCTGTTTTTGACTAAAGGTGTCCTGTGCCCTACCTCTCTCTCCCACATTTTTCCTGTTGTGAGAAATAAACTTCTCTTTGCTCAAGCATGAACGTGACTGGTGCCCATCTTTCTACCTTGTACACCACCCACCATGCCTAGTAACCCGAGGAGGAACGTCAGCCCTCCCTGTCTCTGGGAGTCACCACCAAGCCTCCGGAAATTGGGCAGGGGGGGCGCTATAAAAAGATAAACAAGTAATGGTCCAATAACCTAATTTTGGTATTCACTACTCACAACCTTAGATCATTCATAAAGTTGAAGTTTATTCTGCTTATATTTTGCATTCCTTAGTTCCTTCACCCACATCAGCATGCTAATGAAACTTTAATATGAAACTGTCACGGCCCCTACCGTACCAAGCAGACGGCCAGGCGTGGTGGCACCCCAAGTGGGTCAAGGTGGTATTGAACCTATAACCTTCTGTTTACTGCTCCTGTCGCTTTGCCTCTGAGCCACACCTCAGTTCTTATTTCAGTCTGCTTTCCAGCCTAGTTCTGCATGAAGTACTAGGGCTATACTCTGGGTCCTGTTGCATTTAGTACCTGGCACTCCTGGTTCAGCTGAGGCAGTTTACCTAATCAGCTGGGTATAAAACACTGAGGACTTGGTCAGTTTATTGTCTCTTGTCTCTATCATTGCCAAAGGTTCCTGTGTCTCTTGTTTTGCCGAAGTATTCCTGTGTTTCAGTATTCCTGTGTTCCTGAGTTCCAGTGTTCCTGTGTTCAAGTTCCAGTGTTCCAAGATTCTGACCATGGCTTTGTTTATCATTTATTCTGACTTCTGGAATCCCTGACTACGGCTTTACCTGGACAATCCTTTGGCAAATTCCTGTCAAGCCCTCATGCACAGATTCACAGCCCAGGTAGCTTCTTACCTTGTTACCGTGGGCTGTGTATATTTGCAAGGGTAAGCATACATCTCTGCACTATGGACTCCAACCAAGGTAAGCCCTTACATAATGAACTGACCAACATGGAGTCCGCAGATATGTACAAGATGCTTACCTCCCTTGCTCTACAAGTCTCCAGCCTGGGCCTGACTGTTTCGAAACTGCAGCAAGAAGTTCTGTTATTTAAAAGGTACAGTACGCCCAGCCCTGGAACTGATGGAGATCGGGGCCATCCGGTCCAAGCTGTTTAAAGGTGAAAGAGAGCGGAGGAGAGACTGTGGTCTTTGTTTCTATTGTGGAGTAAGAGGGCACTTCATCTCTCCCTGCCCAACTCGTCCACCTCGGCCAAAGGTTCTTCAAGTGGGTTTCATTAGGATCCATCCTGCTACCCCGGAATCTCTGCCTGCTACCCCGCTTGAAGTTCCTGTGTCTGTGTCACCAATTAAAATTCCGGTACCTGTGTCCCTGCTTGAAGTTCCTGTGCCTGTGTCCCCAATTGAAGTTCTGGTGCCTGTGTCCCCAATTGAAGTTCCTGTGCCTGTGTCTCCGCTTGAAGTTCCTGTGCCTGTGTCCCCGCTTGAAGCTCCTGTGCCTGTGTCCCCGCTTGAAGCTCCTGTGCCTGTGTCCCCGCTTGAAGTAGCGGTGTCTGTTCCCCCACTTGAAGTTCCGGTGCCTGTGTCCCCGCTTGAAGTTCTACCACCTGACTGTACGTATGCCTCGAACGGCACCGTTGTTCGTAAGCAGGATTTGGTAATGTTTGAAAAAGCTTTGCAAGCGGTGAATGCACTCCCTACAAGTACTTCAAAAACAACAAAGACCAAAAAGAAAAAGTCTTCTGGCACTGCTGTTGGTGCTTTGTTTCCCCCGTGGGCTTGAAGAGGACTGTATGTAAGGCATGGATGCCTATGGCAGAAGATTCCTCCTGTCAGGCAACGAAGTGCTTGGCTGCTCTGCTGAGGAGGGTAGTTCGGACCTCGAGGACTATGTGGAACCACCTGTTAATGCCCAGAGGGTGTTTCTAAGGGGGGGAACTGTCACGGCTCCTACCGTGCCAAGCAGGCGGCCAGGCGTGGTCGTGCCCCAAGTGGCTCAAGGTGGTACTGAAATTATTGCGAGGTCTCAGATGCCAGCAATTGATAGTGCACGGGTGAGGGAACTCCTAGACTCCTCGAGGTATCATATGACAAAGCCGAAGGGAGACTGGGGATACAGAAGTTTTCCTACTCCTGAATCTGAGGTCTGGTAAGTGGGGAGGCATGGATTTTCTGTTTTGGGAAGGAGGAAGTGAGAATTCCAGCCTGTGGGAGTTTCTTTTGGTGGGGCGTTAAGGAAAGGGGTGGGTTTGATTTTGGAGAAGGGGGGAGTTTCTTGTACAGAAGTTTACAGGGGGTGGTTAATGGCAGTTATTTGCTTCTGGGAGGGAGTTTGATTGGACGAAGGGAGATTTTCTTCATAATTAGGAATCTTTGCTGGGGGAGAGGATGTTAACTGAGGGAGATATTTTTGCTTTGGGGGTCGGTTTAGAGATAGGGGGGTTTAATGTTTGGGGGTATATTTGACGGAGGGAGATATTTTACAGTGGGAATGTTTGCTTGGGGAGGGAGGGTTCTTAGGAGGGAGAGGGGGATTTTTTTCCTTTAAAAGAGATATTTTTTTTTTAAATTATACTTACTTAGGTGGATGGAGCATCGATCCAATGTTGCATCTGTCCCCAGCTGCTTCTAAGACCAACAACAGAGTGATTAAAGACCACTGATCACTCAGTTCTCAGCCTTCAGTGAGCAAAGGGTGGTGACTGTCAGTCCCTGGCTCTGCCCCCCCTCCCCAAGCTCACTGGAATGCCAGGCAGTGGAGGGGGCAGGAGCGGCTGGCGTGGGGTCTCTGTGGCTCACTGAGAGGCTGAGTGAGCTACTGGTCCAGGTATCTGGGTGAATCCTGACTTTAAAGTTAGGATCATTCCACAGCCTGGACTTGCTGAGCGATGTCAGCTGACAGCGGGCTATAGCTGGCTGTCAGCTAAAAATGGGTCACAAAAGAACGAACTGCGCTCCTCCCCAGGATAAGTACAACCAAGCGGTATGCCGTCCTTCAGCGCGCATGCACCGGTGACATCACTGGCTGCTTTCTATGTGAATATCTCCTAAACACCATATGTTTAGGAGATATTCACTGTACCTACAAATAAGCGTTATTATAGGCTTACTTGTAGGTACAAGTTCAAAAGCTGGGTTTACTACATTAAGACTGAAGAAAAGCCAACCATATTGACCAGGTGCAAAGGGCACCATCCTGTGGTAGGCAGTGCACAATATATATATTTTTTTCATCTCTTAAAACATTTCATAAAAAACACAGTTTTTTAAGGTTTAAATAAATGACTGAATTTACAGCCTACCACAATATGTTGCCCCTTGCCCCTTGCACCTGCTCAACTTGCACAGTAAGGTTAGCTAAAATTCAGTCTTCGGTCTCATTCATATATCCTACATGACCATGGTGCAGCAAGTATACTGCAAATACCTGCACGCAGGATCTCAGATGTTCCAAAATCTTTTCAGCCTATCACTCAGGTGAACAGGCTGAGCAGCTGACAAAAAAAAAATCTGGGACCCCGGCTGTAGGTAGTCATGGTATATTTGCCATTCCATGGCCATTTAGAACATGAATGAGATCTAAAGTCTGCTTCACATGGTAAGTTTTTTTTAGTTCAACCCAGCGGGCTGAACGAAAAAAAGCTAGGGTGCTTAGGGGGAGCTCGCTGTACTAATGAGTACACTACCGCACCACAAATGTGTGCATTGCGTTCTATTCGGTTGAATGGGTATACATTTTGCTGCGCTGCATTGCAAAGCCTCATGGCCCCATTCTATCACATGTTTTTACCGTACCTCCCCCAACATAAAAGTGTAAATGATGCCTTTAAGTTTGAAAGGCCTGAACCCCCCCCCCCCCCCCCAGGAAAAAAAATGTATCTACGGCCCTGCTAATGTATGAAATGAATATGGAATTGCATCAATTGCAAGGTTAAATAATGCCATGCCTGGGGAAAATGGTAACTAACTTCTACAAGAGTATGAAAAATGTGCATCCAAAAGCTAGTTACTACTTTGCAGGTCCAAAAAAATGTAGTCTATATTGCCTATTTGCATACAAAATATAAGTATTACGGCGCTGCGTAAAAAGTTGGAATTGTAATAGCAGCCAACACACCTATAGACCCAAGTGTTAGAAAATATACAAAAAAGTGTAGCGCTATAAACTCCAAAAAAGAAATTAAATATATGGTGTATAAACACAGTATAAAGTGTATATCAAACAGTTAGAAGTTAATATCGAGAATAGGGATGAGCTTCGAGTTCGAGTCGAACTCACGATCGACTCGAACATCGGCTGTTCGCCAGTTTGCAGAACAGCAAACAATTTGGGGTGTTCGCGGCAAATTGGAAAGCCGCGGAACACCCTTTAAAAGTCTATGGGAGAAATCAAAAGTGCTAATTTTAAAGGCTTATATGCATGGTATTGTCATAAAAAGTGTTTGGGGACCTGGGTCCTGCCCCAGGGGACATGGATCAATGCAAAAAAAGTTTTAAAAACAGACGTTTTTTCGGGAGAAGTGATTTTAATAATGCTTAAAGTCAAACAATAAAAGTGTAATATCCCTTTAAATTTCGTACCTGGGGGGTGTCTATAGTATGCCTGTAAAGGGCCGCATGTTTCCCGTGTTTAGAACAGTCTGACAGCAAAATGACATTTCAAAGGAAAAAAAGTCATTTAAAACTATTCGCGGCTATTAATGAATTGCCGTTCCGACAATACACATAAAAGTTCACTGATTAAAAACTGCATGGAATTTCCCCACAGGGGAACCCCGAACCAAAATTTAAAAAAAAAATGGCGTGGGGGTCCCCCTAAATTCCATACCAGGCCCTTCAGGTCTGGTATGGATATTAAGGGGAACCCTGCGCCAAAATTTTTAAAAAAATGACATAGGGGTCCCCCTCAAAATTCATACCAGATCCTTCAGGTCTGGTATGGATTTTAAGGGGAACCATGGGCCAAAATTTAAAAAAAAATTGGCCTGGGGTCCCCCCAAAAATCCATACCAGACCCTTATCCGAGCACGCAACCTGTCAGGCAGCAGGAAAAGAGGGGGGGACGAGATAGTGCCCCCCTGAACCGTACCAGGCCACATGTCCTCAACATTGGGAGGGTGCTTTGGGGTAGCCCACCAAAGCACCTTGTCCCCATGTTGATGAAGACAAGGGCCTCATCCCCACAACCCTTGGCCGGTGGTTGTGGGGGTTTGCAGGCAGGGGACTTATCGGAATCTGGAAGCCCCCTTTAACAAGGGGACCCCCAGATCCCGGCCCCCCCTGTGTGAAATGGTAAGGGGGTACAAATATACCCCTACCATTTCACAAAAAAAACTGTCAAAAATGTTAAAAATGACAAGAGACAGTTTTTGACAATTCCTTTATTTAAAGTCTTCTTTTTTCCCATCTTCTATCTTCTTTCTTCTATCTTCCTTCGGTTTCTTCCTCCATCTTCTTCTTCTTCTGATCCTCTGCTTCTTTCTCCGGTGTTCTCGTCCATCATCTCCCTCCGCGGCATCATCTTCTCGTCATCTTCTTCTCTTCATCTTCTACTCTTCATCTTCTTTTCGGGCCGCTCCACATCCATGATTGGATGGGAGGCTCCCGCTGTGTGACGCTTCTTCTCTTCTCTTCATCTCCATCTTCTTCTCTTTATCTCCATTTTCTTCTCCTCTTCATCTTCTTCTCCTCTTCATCTTCTTGTCGGGCCGCTCCGCATCCATGATGGCATGGAGGGAGGCTCCCGCTGTGTGACGCTTCTCCTCTTCTGACTGTTCTTCAATAGCGGAGGGTGGGGCCACCCGGTGACCCCGCCCCTTCTGACATCACGGGGAATGCCACAGGGAAGTCCCCGTCAAGTCCCCGTGCGTCAGAGGGTGGCTCCACCCCCGTTATTTAAGACCTGTCAGAAGAGGAGAAGCGTCACACAGCGGGAGCCTCCCTCCATGCCATCATGGATGCGGAGCGGCCGAAAAGAAGATGAATACAAGAAGATGAAGAGAAGATGATGAAGAGAAGATGATGAAGAGAAGATGATGAAGAGAAGATGATGAAGAGAAAAAGATGAAGAGAAAAAGATGAAGAGAAAAAGATGAAGAGAGAAGCGTCACACAGCCGGAGCCTCCCATCCAATCATGGATGCGAAGCGGCCCGAAAAGAAGATGAAGAGAAGAAGATGAAGAAAAAAGATGAAGAGAAGAAGATGCCACGGAGGGAGATGCTGGATGAGAACACCAGAGAAAGAAGCAGAGGATCGGAGGAAATACAAGATGGAGGAAGAAACCGAAGGAAGATAGAAGAAAGAAGATAGAAGATGGAAAAAAGAAGACTTTAAATAAAGGAATTGTCAAAAACTGTCTCTTGTCATTTTCTAACATTTTTGACAGTTTTTTTGTGAAATGGTAGGGGTACTTTTGTACCCCCTTACCATTTCACACAGGGGGGGCGGGATCTGGGGGTCCCCTTGTTAAAGGGGGCTTCCAGATCCCAATAAGCCCCCCGCCTGCAGACCCCCACAATCACTGACCAAGGGTTGTGGGGATGAGGCCCTTGTCCTCATCAATATGGGGACAAAGTGCTTTGGTGGGCTACCCCAAAGCACGCTCCCAATGTTGAGGGCATGTGGCCTGGTACGGTTCGGGAGGGGGGGCGCTCTCTCGTCCCCCCCTCTTTTCCTGCGGCCTGCCAGGTTGCGTGCTCAGATAAGGGTCTGGTATGGATTTTTGGGGGGACCACACGCCAATTTTTTTTTTTAATTTTGGCGCTGGGTTCCCCTTAAAATCCATACCAGACCTGAAGGGTCTGGTATGAATTTTGAGGGGGACCCCTACGTCAGTTATTTTTTTTTAATTTTGGCGTGGGGTTCCCCTTAATATTCATACCAGGCCTGAAGGGCCTGGTATGGAATTTAGGGGGACCCCACGCCAGTTTTTTTTTTTAATTTTAGTTCGGGGTTCCCCTGTGGGGAAATCCCATGCAGTTTTTATCAATGAACTTTTATGTGTTTTGTCGGACCGGCAATTCATCAATAGCCGCGAGTAGTTCTAAATGATTTTTTTTCCTTTGAAATGTCATTTTGCTGTCAGACTGTTCTAAACACGGGAAACATGCGCCCCTTTACAGGCATACTATGGACACCCCCAGGTATGAAATTTAAAGGAATATTACACTTTTATTGTTTAACTTTAAGCATTATTAAAATCACTGCTCCCTAAAAAAGGCCGTTTTTAAAACTTTTTTTTGCATTGATCCATGTCCCCTGGGGAAGGCCCCGGGTTCCCAAACCCTTTTTAGGACAATACCATGCAAATTAACCTTTAAAATGAGCACTTTTGATTTTGAATGTTTGAGTCCCATGGACTTCAATGGGGTTCTAACGTTCGTGCAAAGTTTTGGTCTGTTTGCAAGTTCTGGTGCGAACCGAACCGAGGGTGTTCGGCTCATCCTTAATTGAGAACTATGATGCACTATATAAAACAGGAAAAAATGATACAATATTTAAAATAAAGAACAATTTTATTCAACATAAACGTATTAGTATTTCCCAGAATCCCCTCATCACAGAACCCTCCCCATCACAAATCCCCCCATCACAGATTCCTCCCAATCACAGATCCTCCAATCACAGATCCCCCAACACAAAGCCCCCCATAACAGATCCCCCCATCACAGACCCCCCTATAACAGATTCCCCCATCATAGGTCCCCCCAATAACCGAACCCCCATCAGACTCCCCCCAAACACAAAGCCCCTCATAACAGATCCCCCACAATCACAGAGCCCCACCTCACAGACTCCCCCATCAAAGCCCCTATCACAGATTCCTCCCTACACAAAGCCCCCTATCACAGAGCCCTCCAGCGGTATTACACTGCCCCTTCTATAACATCGCAGCACTCCCCCTCCCCCCTGCTACCTTAATAACACAAGACGCAAACTATGGCATGTCCGGACAAAGGGCTGGACTTTTTTTAAGTGAAAGGCAGGTGATTGAATGTCATGCCTGGGGAAAATGGCAACTAACTTCTCCAAAGTGTGAAAAATTTGCGTCCAAAAGCTAGTTACTGCCTTGCAGGTCCAAAAAATGTCTATATTGTCTATTTGACCATATCTTCTCCAACAGCCTGGAGAGAAACATAAAATTTGGAAATACAATAATGGTATCAGCTACCATCTAGTAGTAGGATTTTTTTGAAAGAGCTCCCATAGATTAATGCTACCAGTGGCTTCATAGTTGGCTCTAAGGGCAGCAGACCAGTATTGAACTTTCTCTCATTGTTCCATAGTTGGAGTTTTAACCAAGTCTAATTTTGCTTGAAAAAAAAAAAAATAAATAAATACCTTTTTATGCTTAGGTGGTCAAAATTATAATAATGCCAGGACCTTCTATGGCAGGGGTCCTCAAACTTTTTAAACAGAGGGCCAAATTCACGGTGCCTCAGACTGTTGGGGGGGGCGGACTATAGTTTAAAAAAATATGAACAAATTCTTATGCACACATCTTATTTGTAGTGTAAACAGAACAGGAAAAGAACAATACAATATTTAAAATATAGAACAATTTTATTCAACATAAACTTATTAGTATTTCACAGAATCTCCTCTCCATCACAGAGCCCTCCATCACAGATCCCCCCCCTTCATCACAGACCCCCCCTCTTCATCACAGATCCCCCCCCATAACAGATCCCCCATAATGGATCCCCCCATCACAGATCCCCCCATTAACAAAGCACCCCATAACAGATCCCCCATATTACAGAGAGCCCCCCTCACAGACTCCCTACATCAGAAAGCCCCCTATCACAGTTCCCCCAACACAAAGCCCCAATCACAGATTCCCCTATCACAGATCCCCCCAACACAAAGGCCCCCATCACAGATCCCCCAAACACAAAACCCCCCAATACAGAGCCCTCCAGCGGTATTACACTGCCCCTTCTATAACATCACAGCACTCCCCCTCCCTTCTGCTACCTAATCAGACAAGACGCGAAGTAGGGCAGGACTTTTTAAGTGACCAACCACCCGCTTCTTAACTCAAAATGTCCCGCCCTTTGTTCAGGCCTGTCATTGTTCAATGCGATTAAGGAATCAGAGGGCAAGGGGAGTGCTGTGATGTTACAGTCGCACAGTTGTCTCCATTTCTGTTTATTTAGACATCGAATTGAGTGATGGCAGAAAAGAAAACCAAGTGATTCATCAAGTCTGCCCCATTTTTTTTTTTTTTACCGGTAAATAATTTTTTTTTAAAATTGTTAACTTATTTGTCTGGAGTATGGATCAAGGTTTGTCCCAAGCATGTTTGAATCTATTTACTGCTGACTGATTCACTACCCCTGCTGGACAATGCCAAGCATCAACTACTCTTTCAGTAAAATAATACTTTCTAAGATTAGTTTTGAAAGCTTCTCCTGAGCTGGTTTGCTGTCATGTCTCTGTATTCTTTAGCTTGGCTTCAAATTGAAAATATTGTCCTCCTGAACATGATTTACCACTTTCATGTATTTAAAGGTTTCAATCATGCCTCCCCTTTACTTCCCATATAAAGAAGGTAGATTTGTATGACAACATCTATCTTTCAATAATCCATACTGGCTATTATATATAGTATTATTTTGTAAAAGGATTATCTTGTATGTGAACTTTTACTAACCCCTAAATTATTTTTTATACAGATGATGATAAAGTGGACCTCCACTTAAAAGCGAAAGGACCACTCATCTCCCCTCCCCCAACATTTTTTTTTTTTCCTGCGAGCGGGTATTTTTTTGGGACAAGTGCCCACTCCTATTTCTGCAATTCTAGCCTAAGAGAATTTTGGTAGCCTGGCCCAACGGCCCCCATTCTCCTGGGACATGTCACACATCCCAAAAGGCTGCTGGACAAGTCCCAGTGGGGAGCTAGCTGTGAGACTTAAGGAAATTACATCCATCTCCCTTATGCAAGATGGCAGTGTCTGAGAGCCAAAACCCAGCAAAAAAATCGACTCGAAGAAAGACAGCGCTGGACTCTATGGGCTGGCAATTGTCTATTTCTTAAAAGTCAGCAGCATTTGTAGATAATGGCTTTTAATTTTTTTTAGAAAACAATTAAAGTTCTTCTTTAATCAAAGTGAAGGCCTCAACTCCTTTTAAAATAAAGGTGCTGTATTTGCTTTGGACTAATCTGTTGGTATCAAAACAGCCATTATTTTTACATTATATTTTGAAACAATAGCTTATAAATTTAACTGAGCTCAGCTCTTTGTGGACTTATTATTTATTGCAGGTACTTACAGTATCTCACAAAAGTGAGTACACCCCTTACATTTTTGTAAATATTTTATTATATCTTTTCATGTGACAACACTGAAGAAATTACACTTTTTTGGGAAAATTTAAAGTAGCGAGCGTACAGCTTGTATAACAGCGTAAATTTGCTGTCAAAATAACTCAACACACAGCCATTAATGTCTAAACCGTTGGCAACAAATGTGAGTACACCCCCAAGTGAAAATGTCCAAATTGGGCCTAAAGTGTCAATATTTTGTGTGGCCACCATTATTTTCCAGCACTACCTTAGCCCTCTTGGGCATGGAGTTGCCATGAAGTCCTCTTCCACTCCTCCATGATGACATCACGGAGCTGGTGGATATTAGAGACCTTGCGTTCCTCCACCTTCCAGTTTGGAGATGCCCCACAGGGTTTAGGTCTGGAGACATGCTTCAGTCCATCACCTTTACTCTCAGCTTATTTAGCAAGGCAGTGGTTGTCTTGGAGGTGTGTTTAGGGTCGTAATGTTAGAATATTGCCCTACGGCCCAGTCTCAGAACAGAAAGTAACCATGCTCTGCTTCAGTATGTCACAGTACATGTGGGCATTCATGGTTCCCTCGATGAACTGTAGCTCCCC
Organism: Lithobates clamitans; assembly: GCA_037952925.1. Taxonomy (NCBI): domain Eukaryota; kingdom Metazoa; phylum Chordata; class Amphibia; order Anura; family Ranidae; genus Lithobates; species Lithobates clamitans. The sequence continues at coordinate 4,896,889 of JBBGZY010000271.1, forward strand.
AGTGTCGGCAGCACTCATGCAGCCCCAGATCATGACACTCCCACCACCATGCTTGATTTTAGGCAAGACACACTTGTCTTTGTACTCCTCACCTGGTTGCCGCCACACACACACACTGGACACCATCTGAACCAAATACATTTATCTTGGTTTTATCAGACCGCAGGACATGGTTCCAGTAATGCCCTTAGTCTGCTTCTTTTCAGCAAACTGTTTGCAGGCTTTCTTGTGCATCATCTTTAGAAGAGGCTTCTGGAATGACAGCCATGCAGACCAATTTGATGCAGTGTGCGGCGTATGGTCTGAGCAGTGACAGGCCGACCCCCCCACCCCTTCAACCTCTGCAGCAACGCTGGCAGCACTCATTCATCTATTTCCAAAAGATAACCTCTGGATATGACGCTGAGCACGTGCATTTAACTCTTCTGGTTGACCATGGCAAGGCCTGTTCTGAGTGGAACCTCTCATGTTAAACCGCTGTATGGTCTTGGCCACTGTGCTGCAGCTCAGTTTCAGGGTCTTGGCAATCTTCTTATAACCTAAGCTATCTTTATGTAGAGCAACAATACTCAGAGTGCTTTGACATGAAGTGCCCTGTTGAACTTCCAGTGACCAGTATGAGAGCGTAAGAATGATAACACCAAACTTAACACACCTGCTCCCCATTCACACCTGAGACCTTGTAACACATGACACCGGGGAGGAAAAATGGCTAATTGGGCCCAATTTGGACATTTTCACTTAGGGGTGTACTTACTTTTGTAAGTACTTACTTTTTTTGTCAGAGTTTAGACATTAATGGCTGTGTGTTGAGTAATTTTGTACACTCACTACTTTACATTGTAGCAAAGTGTCATTTCTTTAGTGTTGTCACATGAAAAGATATAAAATATTTACAAAAATGTGAGGGGTGTACTCACTTTTGTGAGATAATGTGTATATACTGGTGTCAATTTATGCAGCACTTTTCATATATATACTAGTGTATAAACTATCAATTGAGTCTCATTTAATCACAAGGTAATATGGAGAGTTCTAATATGCAGACCAATGTTTCTCAAACTTCTTTCAGTCAAGGTACCCTTTAAACTTATTATAATTAATCTAAAATGTGCGAACAACCAATATCTGTAGGGATCATTACAAAAATATGTGTGTGAAAAAACAAGGTTGACTCATATCAGGGTAGATACATATCAATGTTTTTTTTTAATCTGATTTTTTTGATTTGAATCAAATTTTGTTTGGTTTAAATCGATTTTATTGATTTTTATCAAATTTATTTTAATAAAATGCTTTTGGAGTAAAAAACTAATCCTAAAATAAGTTTCTATTTAAGATAGATTAATAATTTAGTTTATTCAGCATGAAATGGAGCTTATTTATGTAGCATGAGGCTGTATATTCTCCAATATTTACATTTTTAGTAAACTCATTCAATGAATCCTGTGTCAGAAACCATGATTCAGACAGACAGAAAAAAAAATCACACTAGTTTAACCACTAGGCGTCCGCGCTATAGCCGAAAGACGGCTACAGCGCGGACTCAAATTGCCGGGAGGGCGTCCGTGGACGTCCTCCTGTTTACTTCCGCATTGCGCGCTCCCGCGAGCGCGCATCGCGGAAGTTTTGTGCTGGCCGTGTCCCTCGGACACAGCCAGTCACAGATCACCGTAAACGGCCAATGACAGCGGCCGTTTACGGTGCGATCGGCGGTGCCAATGAGAGAGGATCTCATATGTAAACATATGAGATCATCTCTCATCGCCGGCTCTCCCTCCTCACACAGAGACAGCGTGTGAGGAGGGAGAGCGGAACCGCTGCGGCGGTGAGTGTAAAAAAAAAAAAAAAAAGTGTCCCGCTGTTAACAGTCCCTGCCATCTGCCCTGTCATCTGCCCCTGCCATCTGATCTGCCCTGTCATCTGCCCTGTCATCTGCCCCTGCCATCTGCCCTGTCATCTGCCCTGTCATCTGCCCCTGCCATCTGCCCCTGCCATCTGCCCTGTCATCTGCCCCTGCCATCTGCCCTGTCATCTGCCCCTGCCATCTGCCCCTGCCATCTGCCCCTGCCATCTGCCCCGTCATCTGCCCCTGTCATCTGCCCCTGTCATCTGCCCCTGTCATCTGCCCTGTCATCTGCCCCTGCCATCTGCCCCTGCCATCTGCCCCTGTCATCTGCCCCGTCATCTGCCCCGTCATCTGCCCCTGTCATCTGCCCTGTCATCTGCCCCTGCCATCTGCCCCTGCCATCTGTCCCCACTGCCACGTATAAGTGCCATCTGTCATCAGTGCCACATAGTGCCATCTGTCATCAGTGCCACATAGTGCCATCTGTCATCAGTGCCACATAGTGCCATCTGTCATCAGTGCCACATAGTGCCATCTTTCATCAGTGCCACCTGTCAGTGTCACGTGCCATCTGTCATCAGTGTCACGTGCCATCTGTCATCAGTGTCACGTGTCATCAGTGCCACGTATTAGTGCCACCTGTCATCAGTGTCATCAGTGTCACGTGTCATCAGTGCCACGTATTAGTGCCACCTGTCATCAGTGTCATCAGTGCCACGTATCAGTGCCACCTGTCATCAGTGTCATCAGTGCCACGTATTAGTGCCATCTGTCATCAGTGCCACGTATTAGTGCCATCTGTCATCAGTGCCACGTATTAGTGCCATCTGTCATCAGTGCCACGTATTAGTGCCATCTGTCATCAGTGCCATGTATTAGTGCCATCTTTCATCAGTGCCACATGTCATCAGTGCCACATATCAGTGCCATTTGTCATCAGCGCCACATGCCGTCAGTGCCACATATTAGTGCCATGTGTCATCAGTGCCACATATTAGTGCCATCTGTCAGTGCCACGTATTAGTGCCATCTGTCAGTGCCACGTATTAGTGCCATCTGTCATCAGTGCCATGTATTAGTGCCATCTGTCATCAGTGCCACGTCAGTGCCACGTATCAGTGCCATCTGTCATCAGTGCCACATCAGTGCCACGTATCAGTGCCATTTGTCATCAGTGCCACCTCAGTGTCACGTGTCATTGTCCTGGTGCTCCAGGGCCTTCAAAAGTGTAATAGGTAGTCAACAAATTAGATGTGTAATTTTTGCTCCTAGAACACGTGATGGTGCTCCATGCATGTTGGGCCTCTCTATGTGGCCAGGCTGTGAAAAAAGTCCCACACATGTGGTATCGTAATACTCAGGAGGAGTAGCAGAATGTATTTTGGGGTGTCATTTGTGGTATATACATGCCATGTGAGAGAAATAACCTATTACAATGACAATTTTGTGGGGAAAAAAAAAAAAAAAAAAAAATCTTCATTTTGCAAAGAATTGTGGGAAAAAATGACAACATCAAAAACCTCACCATGCATCTTACTAAATACCTTGGAATGTCTACTTTCAAAAAAGGGGTCATTTGGGGGGTATTTGTACTTTCCTGACTTGTTCGGGTCACAAGAAATGAGATAGGCCGTCAGTGCATCACGTGTGATCAATTTTTATGATTTGCACCATAACTTGTAGACTCTCTAACTTTCAGAAAGACCAAATAATATCCACTAATTTGGGTTATTTTTACCAAAGATATGTAGCAGTATAAATTGTGGCCAAAATTTATGAAGAAAAATTACTAATTTGAAAAATTTTATCACAGAAACTAAGAAAAATGCGTTTTTTTTCAAAATTTGCGGTCTTTTTTCATTTATAGCGCAAAAAATAAAAAACCCAGAGGTGATCAAATACCACCAAAAGAAAGCTCTATTTGTATGAAAAAAAGGACAAAAAATTCATTTGGGTACAGTATTGCATGACTGAGTAATTGTCATTCAAAGTGTGAGAGCGCTGAAAGCTGAAAATTGGTCTGGTCACGAAGGGGGTTTAAGTGCCCAGTTGTCAGGTGGTTAATATAATAATAATAATAATAATAATAATAATAATAATAATAATAATAATAATAAAACGTAAACAGAGCAAAACATAGCCAGAGTTTAGTAACCGCAACAGATAGACAAGCCAGGACGTCAGAGAGCCAAGGATCAGCGTACTTCAGGACAAGCCAGGAAATTAGGAAACCGGAGAATCAGCGTAGTAGAACAGCAAGCAGGGTCAGGAACCAGAAGGGACATCAGCCAAGCAAGTCTTTCGCAAGTACACAGGAGAGAGTCTCTGATATGTTGACCAGGCGAATACAGAGAGGATCTGGACCAGCAGGACTGACGAGCAGGATATCATCACCAGGTGAGTGACTTTGGAAAGATTAGAGCTGGCAATTAACCGACACCTGAGAGGCCTGCTCGGAGAAGGAAGGGCTGAGCCCAGCCCTAACAGCACCCCCTCCTTGACGACCCCTCCCCCTCGGAGGACCGCTAGGTTTGAGAGGAAACCGTCTATGGAAAGCACAGAGGAGAACAGGGGCATGTACGTCCGAGGATGAGACCCAAGAGCGTTCCTCAGGACCGTACCCTTTCTAATGAACCAGGTTCCTTATACACCTATGAAACCTACAGGAGTCAACAATGGACTGTACTTCATACTTCTCATGGTTCTCAACCTGCACTGGGCGAGCACATGGCACCAAGGTGGTGAAGCGGTTGCAGACCAAAGGTTTTAATGAGGTATGAAATACTTTTGGGATACGCATATTCGAAGGAAGGTCTAAAGCGTAAGCCACTGGGTTATCCTGTGGAGAATACGAAAAGGTCCAATAAACCAAAGTGCCAACTTCAGTGAGGGAACACGGAGTCGGATGTTGCGAGATGACAGCCAGACCCTGTCCCCAATCTGGTAGGAAGGCGCAGGCAGGCATCTGCGGTCAGCATGGAGTCTGTACCTATCATTGGAATGTCGCAAGGACTCCTGGACTTGTACCCAAGTAGAACGAATACCACGGAGATGCTCCTCTAACAGAGGAATGCTCTGAGGAGCAAGCAAGTCAGGCAACATGGAAGGTTGGAAACCATAGTTCACCAAAAAAGGGGGACAATTGGGAAGCAGAATTCATGACACTATTGTGAGCAAACTCCGCCCAAGGCAAGAGGTCTGACCAGTTGTTATGATGGTCAGAAATGAAGCAACGTAGAAACAGGTCCAAGGACTAGTTGGCTCATTCTGTGACCCCATTAGACTGTGGGTGTACTCAGAGGAGAAAGCAAGCTGAATTTCCAACTGTGCACAAAAGGCTCGCCAGATCTGGGACACAAACTGACTACCCCTGTCCGAGGCGATCACCTTGGGTAACCCATGTAAGCGATAGATCTCCCGAGCAAAAATGGAAGACAGTTCCTTAGATGTGAGCAACTTCTTAAGTGGAATGCAGTGAGACATTTTCAAGAACCAATCAACCACCATAAGGATAACTGTGTTGCCCTGAGAGTTGGGTAACTGCACAATGAAATCCATGGACAGGTAGGCCCAAGGCGTCTCTCCATTGGGTATAGGTTGTAGGAGGCCCACTGGAAGATTTTGTGGTGTCTTACTCTGAGCACACACGGAACAAGCAGCCACAAAGACAGCTACATCAGCACGTAGACTAGGCCACCAGAATTGTTGAGAAATGGCCCAAAAGAGTTGAATATTCCCTGAGTGACCAGCAGCCTTGGGAGAATGGGAAGTCTGGAGCACAGCAGTATGGAGACTCTTGGAGACAAAGCACCGGTCACAAGGTTTCTAAGGAGGAGCATGGATCCGAGTGGCAAGATTCTTGTCACCCAAAGGAGAAGTGAGACTGGTGCAAACCGTAGCCAAAATATGATCAGGAAGAATCACTGGAACAGGAACCGATTCCAACTTGAAAGTGGAGGAAAATTGTCGCAAAAAAGTATCAGCCCTTACATTCTTAGTACTGGGTAAGAATGAGACTATGTAATTGAAGCTCGACAAGAAAAGAGCCCATCGTGCCCTTCTGGGAGAGACAAGAATGTGAGATTCTTATGGTCAGTAAGAATGAGAACCGGCAAAATGGTACCTTCGAGGAGATTTCTCGATTCCTTAGGGGCTAAATTGATCGCCAACAACTCTGTCCCTAATCTCGTAATTGCATTCCACGGGTGACAATTTCTTGTAAAAGTAGCCACACGAATGCATAGCGCTCTCAGAGGTAGGACGTTGAGACAGAAGGGCAAGCATCAACCTCAGGGATAAAGGGTAACGTAGGATCAGGATGTGTCAACACAGGAGCAGAAACAAAGGCAGCCTCGAGGCTCTCAAAGGCCTTAATGGAGTCCAGAGGCCAACTCTGTGGGTTACTGTCCTTTCTGGTCATATCATTTAGGGGTTTGACCAGGGACAAGAAGTTACGAATAAACTTCTGATAATAATTGGCAAAGCCAAGAAAACGTTGCAGAGGACGGATACCCAGAGGACATCGTTGATAAATTCCTGGAAAACGGCCGGGGCATTGCAAAGGCCAAATGGCATTATGAGGTACTCATAATGGCCTGTTCTGGTAATAAACGCAGTTTTCCATTCATCGCCCACCTTGATCCTTGCGAGATTGTATGCCCCTTCGTGAAAACCGTAGCTTCCTTGAGACGGTCAAATAACTCGGTAATCAAAGGGATTGGATAAGCATTCTTGATCGTGAAACGACTGAGACCCCTATAATCAATACAAGGTCACAGTTCACCATTCTTCTTCACAAAGAAGAAACCAGCACCAGTAGGAGACGAGGATTTGTGGATGAATCCTCGAGAAAGTGCGTCTGCAACATACTCCTCCATGGCCTTATCCTCAGGGACCGACAAAGGGTAAACCCGCCCTGGGGGGGTATGGCACCAGGTTGAAGGTAAATTGCGTAAATCATATGACCGGTGTAGAGGCAAAATTACCGGTTTGACTTTTTTCTAAGACATCGCTAAAATTGCGGTACTCCTCCGGCAGGGAGAAGAGTGAAGAGGTGCACAGGACCCTAGCCACCTTCTGAAAACATGTCTTGCTGCATTGTGGCGACCAGGAAAGAACCTCAGCACAAAGCCAATCAAAAGAGGGGTTGTGCCTCTGTAACCAAGGATAACCAATAACCAGCGGAAATTTAGGTGAGGAAATAACTTGGAATTGGATTATCTCATGGTGAAGAGCCCCTACGGTCATGAACAACGGAACAGTCTCATGAGTCACATGGGCAGGCTGTAGAGGTCTCTCGTTGAGTGCTTAGATACAAAGGCAGCATCAATGAACAGGCCTGCAGCCCCAGAGTCGATTAGAGCCTGTATCTCGACAGATGACTCAGACCAAGAAAGGATAACTGGGACCAGGGGCTTATCCTTCTTGACAACTGGGGATGAAACAACGCCACCTAAGGTCTGTCCGCTACAGGACCTCAAGGTTTGGGCGTTCCCAGGACGGGTAGGACAAGACTTCAAAAAGTGATCAGCCTGGCCAAAATAAAGGCACAATCTCTCCCTCCTCCTAAAGTTTCTCTTATCCGCAGAGAGACATGTGAAGCCCAAGTGCATGGGTTCACCGTCAACGACCGACTCGGTACCAGAAGCAATGGAAGGTGAGGGAGGCAAGGGTGGGACTGCAAGGCTCAGAGACAAATGTACAGGAGATTTCTGCAAGCGCTCCTTAAAAGAGTCTTTCTCTGAGTCTGGAGTCTATGAGGATGGCAAACGTGATCAACTTCTCCAGCTCAGTGGGTATATCTTGGCCCTGCTATCTCATCTCTGATGGTATCCAAAAGACCATGAGAAAAAGCAGCTAAGAGAGCCTCATTGTTCCAAGCAACCTGAATTCCAAGCAACCTGGAATTCAATGGCGTAATCGACAACAGTTCTCGTACTCTGATGGACATGAGGGACTTGGTAGCAGAAGTGGAGCGTGCGGGAACGTCAAATACCCTTTTAAAGGAGGCTACAATCTCTGGGTAACTCAGGGCAACGGGTTTTTGCATCTCCCATAGAGGGTTTGCCCAGGCCAAGGCTCTCTCAGAAAGCAAAGATATCACGAAACCTACTTTGCTTCTGTCCGCGGGAAACGCCTGGGGCAGCATCTCAAAGTATACCTCAACCTGGTTGGGAAACCCTCTGCATTGGACTGGATCACCCCCAAATCGCTGGGGAAGTGGAGAGGAACCAGACATACCTCTTATAGAAGTAATACTCAAGGCGGGTGCCTGCACAGAGACTGGAGCAGCAGCAGTGGGAGATTCAGGTTGTACCGGAGCAGCCACAGTGGGAGATTCCAAGTGAGACATGCAATTCAGGAGCGTCTGTAATGCCATGGTAAGCTGATCCATGCAGTGATCCTGCTCATCCAATCTGATAAAAAAAAAACAACAAGTGGATTGACTGCAACTTCTAAATTCATGGCCTTCGTCTACTGTCAGAAACCATAAATCAGACTGAGACAGAAGTGCAGTAAAAAAAAATCACACTAGTTTAATAATAATAATAAAAGGTAAACAGAGCAAACTTAGTCAAAACATAGCTGGAGTTCAGTAACTGGAACGGATAGTCAGACAAGCCAGGATGTCAGGGAGCCAGGGATCAGTCTACGTCAGGACAAGCCAGGAGATCAGGAAACCAGAGAATCAGCCTAGTGGAAAAAGCAAGCAGGATCAGGAACCAAAAGGGACAACAGCCAAGGAAGTCTTTCACAGGTACACAGGAAAGAGTCTCCGATTTGTTGACCAGGCGAAGGCAGAGAGGATCTGGACCAGCAGGACTGACGAGCAGGATATCATCACCAGGTGAGTGACTTTTAAAAAAAACGGTTTCATGAATTAAAAAATAACAAAACAGTAAAGTTAACCCAATTTTTTTGTATAATGTGAAAGATAATGTTACGCAGAGTAAATAGATAGATGTCATGCTTTAAAATTGCGCACACTCATGGAATGGGCCAAACTTCGGTACTTAAAAATCTCCATAGGCGACGCTTTAAAATTTTTTACAGGTTACAAGTTTAGAGTTAGAGAGGAGGTCTAATGCTGTAAGTGTTGCTCTTGCTCTAACACACGTGATGATACCTCACATGTGTGGTTTACGTTGTGTACGGGGCTTACGTGTGTGTTCGCTTCTGAGCACGAGCTACCGAGGACAGGGGAGTTTAAAATTTTTATTTTTTTTTAATTTTTACTCTTTTTTACATTTATTAATTTTTGTATAACTTTTATTCCTATTACAAGGAATGTAAACATCCCTTGTAATAGGAATCTATCGTGACAGGTCCTCTTTATGGAGAGATGCTGGGTCAATAAGACCCCGCATCTCTCCTCCAGGCTGTAAAGCATGAGATCAGAAAAAAAAAATTCACCAATCTCATGCTGACAGCCGCAATCACGGCTTTGTTTACATGCGGGGTCCGGGTGTGACATCATAACGTCGCACCCGGGCCTTCGACAATCATAGAGATGACTGGTGACCATCAAGTCCACGTGTAAGTATCCCAAACAGCGTCAAAGACAAGTGTGCCAGTTCCCTTACCAAACAGTAATGATCTCTAAATGATAAGAGATCAACAGCGCAGAAATCATCCAGTTGGGGAGCCACCACTCAGGATATCACTGACTCCACCACCTCAACAGTCCTCCACTGGTTATCCAAAGCCTGCACCTCAAAAGTAATAATGGGTAGGAGAAAGAACGATCGACCATAAAGTTGTATACTACATAACCACATGATTTATTAAAAGTAAAAGTAGATATACGCACAAAAGATAATGTAACACACCACGGATCAACAGCGGGTGTACAACATCATATGCCACTGGCCTCGCCCTGCACGTGTTTCATCTGGTGCAACAGACGTCTTCAGGGAATAAACTTATGCCCAATCTCAAGGCTCCCAATCCCCCCAAAAAACTATACAAATAGTTGTAAACAATGCAGCAACATCTACATATATAGGACACCCAGTATTAGAGGCAATATATTCTTGCACATCAAATACACCTTTGCACACTAGTATTCCAATGTTTTAATTTCCCCTCAGTTTTCTTAATCATTCAGCTAATGTGACCCCAGTGCTGATGGAGAGGGGCAAACAAGGATACTGTGAAGGTCCCGACAGCCTCCTTATCAACCAATGGTGTCATTGGTTGTTAGGATGCTGGAGGCTAGATGGTTGCAATGGTGCACAAAGAAAACCCCTGGCTTTATGTAACTGAACAGCAGGCTTGATCCAAACACTGGCTTGTACACAGCTTTTGGGCAATTTTTAGGCATTTTGCCAAGGCACCCCTGAGGAAACCTGAAGGTACCCTGGTTAAAAAAGGCTGGTGTAGACATAAAAATGTGTCACCTGCTCCTCTGTAATTTCACTTCTGGCCTTTCTAAGTACCAACTGCAATGGAGATAAGTAATACACAAGGTACTGTACATCTTCTATCTGTACAGATTCTCATGAGATTTCGTATCTTCAGTTTTTCCAGCATCCCAGGCACCTAAGTGAGGGTACCGAAGCCATACTCTAAGGCGATTTTTTTTTTTTTTTACTTGGTTTCTCTTTACTTTGTTTACATCAAGATCTTTACAGGGGAAAAGCTAAGAAATAACGATCTTGTATTTTCATGCTAGTTTTAATATAAAATTCTGTCAATACTGAAAACTGCGACAATAAAACTTTATAGTAGAACAACTTACCTATCTGTAGCTTCTGTTTTTCATCTAGGCATAAATGATGTATAGCTTGTTGCAAGTAATCTGCTATTCTGGACATGTAAACACTTGCTTGTTTTAAAGGTGCTTCCTTGGGTACTGTGCTATCAACTCACATGGCCAATCGCATCATTATGGAATCATCCCTGATTACATGCCTTTCTTCCAGACCTCCAAATATGCATTATAGCTAAAGAAGAGACCAAGGCTGCTTCCCAGGGAGTTCTGTTTGAAAGGAAGCATGCCATGTGACCACACCTTCTGTGCTCATTGAGCAGAGCTTCTTCTTTGTTATATATAATGGTGCCCACCCTTTGGCTAATGCACCAGCTCATGTCCTCCATCTGCCACTCCTACGCCTGTAAAACTCTCCACACTGGTTCTGGCCCATACCACACAGCTTCTGGGCTATTATGTTCTTGACCCAGCCACTAGCAAAATCCTCCATGACTTTACTCTCAATTTATCAGAATGATGGCATTACCTGGCTTGCATCTGACGTTGACTGGTTGATTATACTTGTAGCCCTTTAATAACCATTTGCTGTTTCTTCTAACAGCAAAACACATAGTCAGATGTATGTTTTTTTTCTAGTGTTACACTTTAGAAGACTAGTTTGATGTTTTACATTTAATTCTCATGCCTGCATCAGTCCAAATATAACCTTGTCAGGGGAAGACGATTAAATTAAATTAACTCTTGCGGCAAGGTTTATGCTAATCTCAGGACTTCAATTAGCTTTGCAACGCACCAAAAACTTCTTTACACAAAAATCTCAGCTAGGGATACATTTCCAGATCTCTCTTCCCTTGGATGCTATTCAGAAAGCAATCTACTGTCTTGTTAATGGGAATGTTAGTCTTGTTTTAAGTCTGTGCTCCTCTGGAGGATTTGTGTCACTGCTGGTAAACTTCTATGACAGGAGACATGCACTGTGGATGACCTCTGATGTAGTGGAAAATGCACAGAAAGACAACAAGGCCGAACAAGGAGGAAATTTAGCATGCAAAGCACAGAACATAAGCCAGGGTATATTGATTTATTTCACACTGATCATTTTACAGAGATTATCACATTTAAAATTTATTGTGTTTAGGGTTTATAACAGTCACATGTTGCTCAGTCATAGAGCCAAGTTGGGAAATTCAGAAGAAAAAATGCATTAAATGGGATATTCAGTTACAGTCAGATTTGTATTTTTTCTGGTTTCTATAATGTTGGGTGTATAATTTTAACATTGAAGAATGGGTGGCAGAGTCGGGACCTCTGATACAGTCTTTAACCCTGGGGGAACCTTGAGTCAGGAATATTGCTGTCTATCGCAGAAATGAAATCATACTCATTTTGTGTCTCCTAAGACTGTTGCACCAACCATAGAGGTGTTTAGCTACACCCTTGATTGGTTAGAATGTTTAAAATTATTCTCATTGGTATAAAAAGTTACCACACTTATCTCTTGGGGGATTGGTTCTCCATTTTCAAAAGAATACTTTCAGAGTTTTGTTTTTTAAGACCATATATGTTTACTAGAGCAGTGTTTCTCAACCTTTTTTCAGTCAAGGTATTCTTTAAAATTATGGACAATCTCAAAGCACCCTCTAAAATTATGGACAGTCTCGAGGCACCCCATTGTAAAATGTAAAAAACTATTCTAATCGTTTTTACATAATACATCAACATCCACATACGTAGGACACCCAAAGTTAGTGGTGATTTATTCTTCCAAATCCAATACACTTTTGCACACTGGTACTGACTAGTATTCCAATGTTTCTCTTCTCCCTCTTTTCTCTATTACTCAGCTAATGTGACCCCCAGCGCTGACAGAGAGGGGCAGGGGAGGGTCACTGGTTGTTAGGACACTGGGGGCTAAAAGGTTGTAATGGTGCACAATAAAAACCTGTGGCTTTGTGTAATTAAAAGGCAGGCTTCATTCGCTTGCTAGCTTGTATACAATTTTGGGGCAATTTTTAGGGTATTTTGTCGAGGCACCCCTGAAGAAACCCCAAGGCACCCCAGTTAAAAAAGGCTGTATTAGAGGACAAATGTCACTGAATTTACCTCAAGGACTTAACTGCAAATGCCCATGTCTTTAGGGGTTTTATTCATTGCCCTATTCCCGGGATTCTCTCATATACAAAGAACAATACTTCCTGTAGTGTCTAACAGCGAGTCCCAGCCTTCAAAACAACCTAGAAGTGTTATCTTCATATCAGAATAGTCAAAACTTTGGGGTGCCTTATAGGTGTATTAAAAAGATAGACAGAACACAAAGCAAAGGCAGATACATTAGGAGGCACTTTAGAAAAGTTTATTTTCCTGTCTGGGCTTGAATACTTGTCTTTAGAAAAACTGTATTCTTTCTCTTTGTGTGGACGGTTTTATAATTTCCTTACATATTAATTGCTAAAGGCATAGACTTCTTACTTGTGGTAATGTATCAAGGGACTAAGGTACATTACAATGCCAGTAAAGTGACATATAAGTGAGTATACAGTACCTAATGGAATTCTATAAACCTTGAAAAAAGTAAACAATATTTCGCATTCATTCCTTTTGCACTCCATTTATGTAAAGCCACATTTTAAGTAAAGCTTAAAGGGTAACTCCACTTTTGTGGGGGAAAAAAAGCAAAGAAAAAATAATATAGCGTATACAATTGTGACACAAGTCTTATTGTAATTGAATGTTATTAAAGCGGGATTCCGGCCAGCTAGAAAAAATTTTTAAAGTCAGCAGCTACAAACACTGTAGCTGCTGACTTTAAATAAGTAGACTTACCTGTCCTGGGTACCTGCAATGTTGGCTGCCCGAGGCCGACCCGCCCCTCGGCTCTCGGGTCCCGGCACTGCCATCCTAGGTAAGGGAAACAGGCAGTGGAGCCTTGAGGCTTCACTGCCAGTTTCCTACTGCGCACGCACGAGCGGCGCGGCGATCTGTGAATGGCTCCGTGGTGTTCTAGGAACACACACAGTTCCCGGAAGACAACGGGGCCGCTCACCGAGGAGAATAACATGCCGCAAAATAGGAAGAGGCAGAATAGGAAGAGGCAGATTAGGAAGACTGCCTAGCAACAAGGGTTTAGGCAAGTATAATTTTTTTTTTCTTACAAATGTTTTTTTTAATTGTTTTAGGATTTTTGGTGGATTTTTTTTTTCCAGGGTGGCCCTCCACTTTAAAAATTACTTTTCCTTTTCAATCTGCAGCTCTGTAATTTTCTGAAAATGCAATGCAATATGGCTACCTGGAGGTGTTCTGTATACAAAATAACAAAAGGTAAGGAATCTACAACAAAGTTTGTTAAAATCCTTTTAATGCACATAGATCCTTTTTTAAGGAGGTGTTCATGCGAACTTTGCTGCTTCGGGACATTTGCATATAACCTCACCTACTATCACTCCAGCGACATTCTGTCACTCAGAGGCTCACTAGGCTGTTTAATGCCTATGAAGCCTCGCAAGGCTCACGCTGATTCTGTTCACTGTTGAAAAATGTATTATAAGTTCTTTAAAGGTTCTCTGCAGAGTTGTTTGGGTGCGGGGCAGTTGCCTAGCGCCTCCCCCTATCATTCGGATATGGTTTTTCCATGCCCAAGTGACGGGAAAATAGCCCCACTGAATGGCTATAGTAAACTGTTTATTTTGAATGCAGGAGGGGAGCCCTCCTCCTCCTTCCATTCATGGCCATTTCATGGCTGAAAAATCTACAATGTTACTATATATGTGTCTCCCTTTTTCTAATCTTTTCCTCTTTCTAGCCAACCTAGAGAAAGTATCCAACGGCAACAATGTCACCCTAAAGTCTCCTCCACTGCACTACATCTCCCAGTTTCTAATCTGGGATAAGGTAGGTGACGTTGGATTGTTTGGCTGTTTCACCTCTCTGTTCCATGGCATCTGGTAAAGTAGTTTCACCTCCCCTTCGCATAATTTCCCACAATGCACAAGGGTTGAATTCTCCCATGAAAAGGAGGAAGGCATTCCAAGCATATAGATCTCATCATGCTGACGTGGTCCTCTTGCAGGAAACTCACTTCTTGGGGCAGTACTCTCCCTCGTTCTTTCATGCCCACTTTCCACAATTTTACCTAGCAAGTGCGGAAGACAAGACCAGGGGGGTGGCAATCTTGTTTTCCAAGCATTGCAAATTCACAACTTAGCTGGAACACAGAGTCCCGGAGGTAAGGTTTCTTCTTGTCAAGGGTATTCTAGACGAACACAAATATACCTTTGTCTCCTACTACGCCCCCAACAGAGGACAGGTACAATTCTTTCAACGGATGTTTCAAGTCCTGAAACCCCTGATCGAGGGAACCACGATCCTGGGCGGAGACTCTAACATGACCTTTGATATAGGCCTAGATAAATCTAACCCCCTTAAATTGAAACCTATTAGACCCATCAAAGGCAGCGTCAAGATAGCAAAACTGATTTTCCAGCAAGGGTTGGCAGACATTGAATCGCTCCACACGAGCTTTTACCCATTACTCCTCCCCTCACCAAACATATGCAAGGATACACCATATCCTCCTCTCTACTCAACATATCCCATTAACCACCAAATCATCTATTATAGATGCAGCCTGGTCCGATCATTCAATGGTGTCTCTGTCACTCCGCAGGGACTCGTATAGTTAAAATAAGCCAAATTGGAGACTACGACCCCTTTCACACAGGAGCGGTTTTCAGGCGGTATTGCGCTAAAAATACCGCCTGAAAACCGCTCCTAAACAGCCTCCGCTGTTTGTTCAGTGTGAAAGCCCGAGGGCTTTCACACTGAAGCGGTGCGCAGGCAGGGCGGTGAGAAAAGTCCTGCAAACCGCTTTTTTGGAGCGGGGAAGGAGCGGTGTATTCACCGCTCCTTCCCCGCTCCTGCCCATTGAAATCAATGGGACAGCGCGGCTATACCGCGGCAATACCGCAGCTATAGCCGCGCTGTACGAGGGATTTTAACCCTTTTTCGGCCGCCAGCGGGGGGTAAAACCGCACCGCTAGCGGCCGAATACCGCTGCAAGAACGGCGGTACAGCAGCGCTAAAAATAGCGCTGTTGTCCCGCCGACGCCCCCACCGCCCCAGTGTGAAAGGGGCCTAAATTAATGCATCCTTAGTGATCCCATCAGAGTGACAGAACTATTACAGACTCTACAAGAATACTTCAAGCTTAACGATACTGTTGATATTACAGCGGAAACGCTATGGGCGGCACATAAAGCCACTATCCCGGGCAAATTAATACAAATCACTTCACAACTAAAAAAGGAAAGACAGGAGGACCTAGCAAGGCTGGAACAGGAATATAATGACCTCTGCAAAAAACACAAAACAGACCCACGAGTGTCCCTACATCATCTTTTGACACGGCAAGACTAGCCCTAAATCCAGCACTGACAGCGACAGCTGACAAACATATTAGGTGGGTGGGAGCTAAGTTCTACCTTAAAAAGGACAAAATAGGCACAATGCTAGCTACTAAACTTATGCCAAAACATAAGTCATACTCCCTTCCGAAGATTAGACAAGCAGATGGCACCTTTACGCTAAACCCACAACGTATTCAAAAATCCTTTCAGGAATACTGTACTGACTTGTATAAAACAACCGGAGATGCAAACCTGTCACAGATAGTTACATAGTTACATAGTAGGCGAGGTTGAAAAAAGACACAAGTCCATCAAGTCCAACCTATGTGTGATTATGTGTCAGTATTACATTGTATATCCCTGTATGTTGCGGTCATTCAGATGCTTATCTAATAGTTTCTTGAAGCTATCGATGCTGTGACCACCGCCTGTGGAAGGAAATTCCACATCCTTGCCGCTCTTACAGTAAAGAACCCTCTACGTAGTTTAAGGTTAAACCTCTATTCTTCTAATTTTAATGAGTGGCCACGAGTCTTGTTAAACTCTCTTCTGCGAAAAAGTTTTATTTCTATTGTAGGGTCACCAGTACTGTATTTGTATATTAAAATCACATCCCCTCTCCAGCTTCTCTTCTCCAGAGAGAATAAGTTCAGTGCTCACAACCTTTCCTCATAACTAAGATCCTTGCGACCCTTTATTAGCTTTGTTGCCCTTCTTTGTACTTGCTCCATTTCCAGTACATCCTTCCTGAGGACTGGTGCCCAGAACTGGACAGCATACTCTAGGTGCGGCCAGACCAGAGTCTTGTAGAGTGGGAGAATTATCGTTTTATCTCTGGAGTTGATCCCCTTTTTAATGCATGCCAATATTCTGTTTGCTTTGTTAGCAGCAGCTTGGCATTGCATGCCATTGCTGAGCCTATCATCTACTAGGACCCCCAGGTCCTTTTCCATCCTAGATTCCCCCAGAGGTTCTCCCCCCCAGTGTATAGATTGCATTCATATTTTTGCTACCCAAATGCATTATTTTACATTTTTCTACATTGAACCTCATCTGCCATGTAGTCGCCCACCCCATTAATTTGTTCAGATCTTTTTGCAAGGTTTCCACATCCTGCGGAGAAGTTATTGCCCTGCTTAGCTTAGTATCGCCTGCAAATACAGAGATCGAACTGTTTATCCCATCTTCCAGGTCCTTTATGAACAAATTAAATAGGATTGGTCCCAGCACAGAACCCTGGGGAACCCCACTACCTAACCTCTGTGCCATATACAATGCGATTTTTTCTTCAACCTTTGTGAGTAGATTTTATCTTGCTTTTAATTAATAAATCTGTCAAGGATAATGCACTAGGCTGGTGCGCTCTTTTTTTCTTTCTTTTCATTTAATATTAGGATAACCCCACTACCTACCCCTGACCATTCCGAGTACTCCCCATTTATCACCACCCTCTGAACTCGCCCTTGTAGCCAGTTTTCAATCCATGTACTCACCCTATGGTCCATGCCAACAGACCTTATTTTGTACAGTAAACGTTTATGGGGAACTGTGTCCAATGCTTTTGCAAAATCCAGATACACCACGTCTACGGGCCTTCCTTTATCTAGATGGCAACTCACCTCCTCACAGAAGGGTAGTAGATTGGTTTGGCAAGAACGATTCTTCATGAATCCATGCTGATTACTGCTAATGATACCGTTGTCATTACTAAAATCTTGTATATAGTCCCTTATCATTCCTTCCAAGAGTTTACATACTTTTGATGTTAGGCTAACTGGTCTGTAATTCCCAGGGATATATCTTGGGCCCTTTTGAAATATTGGTGCTACATTGGCTTTTTTCCAATCAGCTGGTACAATTCCAGTCAGTAGACTGTCTGTAAAAATTAGGAACAACGGTCTGGCAATCACTTGACTGAGTTCCCTAAGTACCCTCGGATGCAAGCCATCTGGTCCCGGTGATTTATTAATGTTAAGTTTCTCAAGTCTAATTTTAATTCTGTACTCTGTTAACCATGGAGGTGCTTCCTGTGTTGTGTCATAAGGATAAACACTGCAATTTTGGTTACTGAAGCCCCCCGATTCACTCGTGAAGACTGAGGAGAAGAATAAATTCAATACCTTTGCCATATCCCCATCCTTTGTAACCAGATGTCCTGCCTCATTCTTTATGGGGCCAATATGGTCTGTCCTCCCTTATTTACTGTTTACATACTTAAAGAATTCCTTGGGATTTTTTTTGCTCTCCTCCGCTATGTGTCTTTCATGTTCTATCTTAGCCGTCCTAATTGCACCCTTACATTTCTTGTTGCATTCCTTATAATGTCTGAATGCTGAGGATTATCCCTCAACCTTGTATTTTTTTGAAGGCCTTCTCCTTTGCTTTCATATGCATTTTTACATTGGAGTTAAGCCATCCAGGACTTTTGTTGGCTCTTTTAAATTTATTACCCAATGGGATACATTGCCTAATGCCCTTATTTAATATACTCTTAAAGCAAACCCATCTCTCCTCCGTATTCTTTGTTCCTAATATTTTATCCCAATCTATGCCTTTTAGCAAGGTTTGTAGTTTAGGGAACTTGGCTCTTTTGAAATTCAGTGTCTTTGTATTCCCTTTAGGTTTCCTATTTGTGTGATTTATACTGAAACTAATTGACCTGTGATCGCTGTTACCTAAATTGCCCTGTATATCCACATCCGTGATCAGGGCTGTATTGTTGGTAATCAGTAGATCCAGTAATGTTTTATTTCTAGTTGGTGCTTCTACCATCTGACCCATAAAATTGTCCTGCAAGACATTACGGAACTGGCGAGCCTTAAATGAATGCGCGGTTCCCTCCGCCCAGTCTATGTCTGGATAATTAAAATCCCCCATTATGATAACACTTCCCATCCTTGCAGCTAATCCAAATTGTGATAGGAGATCTGTCTCCACTTCCTCCTCCAGGTTAGGGGGCTTATAACATACTCCCAGTATTATTTTCCCCTTAGCTTCATCCCTTTGGATCTCTACCCATAAGGATTCCACCTCCTCCCTAGCTCCCTCAGTGATGTCATCTCTCACATTCACTTGTACATTATTCTTGATATATAGGCATACCCCTCCCCCTTTTTTACCTTCTCTATCCTTGCGGTAAAGGGTATACCCTTGAATGTTTGCCAGCCAATCATGAGAGCTGTTGAACCAGGTCTCTCAAATTCCCACAAAATCCAAATCCTCCTCGTACAACAGTATCTCTAGTTCACCCATCTTGTCCGCCATGCTCCTGGCATTGGTGAACATGCCACATAGTTTAGACTGGTCGCATATTGTCCTCGTTTTGGGTGTTTCGAGATGCAAACATTCCTTGATGGCATTACCCTTCCAACCTTGACAGATGAACATATAGCGGGAATAACAACTGAGGAGGTCAGGGAGGTAATCAAAAATCTGAAAGGGGGCTCTGCTCCAGGCCCAGATGGTTTCTCAGTGCCTTATTATAAAACTTTTGTAGAAACCCTAACACCGTACCTGACCAGGTTCTTTAATGCAAAGAGGGACGGGAAGCTGCTGGGAAACACTCTCAATTCCGCATATATTACTGTAATTCCTAAACCTGACAATGACGCCGTTGTAGTGGGGAACTATAGACCTATTTCATTTATCAACAATTGAAAAATTTTGACCAAAGTCATGGCAAACTGCTTAGCATTATTCATAAATCAATATATTCACAAAGACCAGGTGGGTTTCATACCGGGACAACAGGGCCCTGACCAGGTGCGGAGAGCAGTGGACATAATCTCTATATTACAATCGGGATGGGAAGGGGGCCCTAAACAGGAAGGAATGCCCCTCTCTTTAGACCTCCAGAAGGCCTTCGATTCGGTCTCCTGGCCATACCTATTCTTAGTCCTCCAAAGATGGGGCTTCGGGAAAAACTTTTTGGGAACATTGAAGGCACTCTATTCCTCTCCGGAAGCAACAGTGAGACTACAGGGATATTATGCAGACCCAATTACAATAGCCAGAAGGAACTAGACAGGGGTGCCCACTCTCTCCCCTGATATTTGCCCTGGTAATCGAACCCCTAGCGATAGCCCTATACTCAAACCCAGATATCAGGGGAGTGGATTACGGCACTACCTCCCACAAATGCGCCTTATTCGCTGACGACCTATTACTTTTCCTATCTTCCCCTGACTCATCCTTACCCTCTTTATGTTCTCTACTAGACACCTTTGCCTCAGTGTCAGGCCTTCAGGTCAATATGACAAAATCACAAGCACTCAACGTATCCTTACCACCCACTAGCGTTACATACTTGAAAAGCTCCTTTAAGTTCGGATGGGGGGAATCCTCCATTAGATACCTAGGGCTCAACCTCACACCCAAAATAGAACAATTATACCAGGCCAACTTCCCCCCACTTTCTGCAAACTAGAGTCCGACCTTATGAACTGGTCCCAGCACAGGTTATCCTGGGTGGGCAGAGTAAACTCGGTGAAGATGACCCTCTTGCCGAGGTTGCTCTACCTTTTCCGCTCGCTACCAATCGCAATCAAAAGAGATCATCTCAAATCATTTCAGGGAAAGATTACTAGGTTCATCTGGCATAAGAAAGGACCTCGATTTGCACAACGGACCTTATATAATTTGACTATACAAGGAGGTCTAGGCCTCCCAAACTTACTATGGTATTACCAAACGGAAAGGCTGGCCCAGCTCTTTACCAACTATGTCAGGGTTGAAAAACCAGGATTGGGTAACCATAGAGAGACATGCAACCCTGAACCACACACTAGACTTCCTACTTTGGTGTCCCCCAAAAAATAGACCCCCAATTCTTTCCCCCACTCTCTCTCATTCTTTTAAGCTGTGGGATAGCATGAGGGGGCTTCCCTCCCTGGTCTCTGAGCTCCAACCACTAGCACATATCTTCCATAACCCTCATTTCAAACCAGGTATAAACATTTCTGCATTTAAATGGTGGCTGGATAGGGGAGTGTACCACATAGGGCATTTTTACTCTGCAACTGGGCCCTTACCCCTGAAGATAAACTGGATCTCCCTACTTCAGAGATGTTCAGGTTTTTTCAAATCTTCCACTTCCTCAATGCCATTTGGAAAAACAAACCAAATCCCCCAAATTTTACAGAGTACGAAAGATTGTGCGGACAAGCCATGGAACAGAGTGGAGGAATATCGGTAATCTACACGTCACTAGCCAAAAAAGGCAGACAAACTACCGTATATGACAGCATGGGACAGGGACCTTCAGGAGGAACGAGACCTAGAGGATTGGCATGAGTCGTTTTCTAGATCTCTTAAAGGTATGTCCAACACCTTACTCTTAAAAGCTAACATAAAACTTTTTACAAGATGGTACCTAGTGCCCTCCAGACTAGCTTCCATATTTCCTGCCACCTCACCGCTATGCTTCAGAGGATGCCACAGCTTGGGGACTATGATACATACATGGTGGGAATGCCCAAAACTCAGAGGATATTGGAATAATATCTTCCACATCATACTTAAAGTCACAAAATGTCCGGTGACCCAAAACCCATCCATAGCCCTTCTGAATGGCTACGTACCAAACATCCCCAAACTGTCATGCACATTGATCCGCTTAATCCTGACAGGGGCGAAAATTTCAATAGCCAAAGCGTGGAAACAACCAAAACTATCAATTACCGCCACGAAAAGAAACATTTCTTGGATAATCCAGCGTGCCCCTGGGAGACGGCAATACACTGCACCAACACACTGCTCTGTGCAGTGTATTGCTGTCTCCCAGGGGCACACTGGATTATTTGTATCCTCAATATGCAACAATGGGATTGTATTGAGCCTTCAGCATTGCTGATACTAAATCCAGTATCTAATTGGTGTATCCGGTGTTGGCCCTCCTCCCTCTAATGGCTGCTCCCATAACTAGGAATTTTGTTCACATGCCCCTGCTGAGATATTTAGCTATATCTAATATACTTTCTTACTGCTGATTGAACTTTCTCATTCTACCGTGACTTGCATGATTTTGCATTTCAATTTAAGATAGAGAGACATATTCCCTTCTCTGTCTCATCTGTGAACCTTGGCCGTGTCCTGAGGAAGCCTAACCGCGAAACGCGTAGACATACAAGGGCTCACTGCACAATAATCATAGATGCTATATATTACAATTGTCATTGTTTTTTTAGATATTTGCATTTTTCAATACATTTATATTTTTTATACTGCTATATCCTCTCCACTGTTTCTTAGCCTAAAAAGTCCACCTCCCTGGTAATACTCAGTACTACCTTATTTTGTACTCCTATAGTGTTCTCTACACTATAGTCTAACTTCCTGGATCACAACTTGAAGCCTAGAAGGCTAGTACAAATTATTAACCAGGCTTGAATCAGGCCCCCATTGGGGTGCCGGAGGTCCTGTTGAACAAAGCACTCATGAGAGATCTACAGTCTCATTAAAGGTTTGATAGAGGCCTCTGGTGCACAAGCTACCACAAAAGGGGATGGGGTGCCCCCACTTCTCTCGACACAGCTAGAACCCAATGAGGGTGTCGGGAGTCGAGGGTCCACTTCGTTCCCCTTGTGCATAGCGCTCGGCCGTTTACTGTCTAAGTTGAATGTATTATTCTTAAATACCAGACATAGTGATTCATCAGTTGATATTCATGTTTCACTATATTTTACTGTCTGAAAACCAATAAAATACTTTGACATAGAAAAAAAAAGTATCATCCATCTAGATGCTGTGAAGCAGGTGAGGGAGAAGCTTTTGAGGGGGGCAGGCGTAAATCAGGCTGAACTGATGCCACAGAGTCCCCAGGGAATCCACTATGAAGGCCTGAGGTTCCCTGACCTGGCAACAAATGTCCAGTTTGTTGTTGAAGCTGGATACCAGAAGTACCTCTGGATGGGGAAACCATTTTCCTGGATCCAGATGTCAAATTTTTCACACCTGGGATGTGCACCACAGTCAGAACCAGAACAGAGTGCTGCCTCAGCCAGGAGATCCAATTCTCTTTGATTTGTGTGACTTCTGGTGCCTTCCCGATGGCCGATTATACATTGTCAAACTAGATCCTGGTTGAGGGGTCCAGTGTTAAAGGGAGGACCAAACTGCCCTGGGTTCTAGGATACTGATGGAAAGCCAAGCTCCCTCTGAACAGAGGATATCCAGGTAGAATATTCCCATCACAAAGATTCCTGGAAAGGGCTTGAAGCAAGTGGGCGTAGCAGCAACTACCGTCTGGGAATCAGTGTGAAAACAAGTCACAGCATAGATCTTCAACATATTATGTATCTTCAAAAGTGTCAAAAAATGTATCAATGATCACATCACAGCAGCAATAAGCAATGTTTCGGGTCCAACTCAAGATCCCTTAATCAGGCATGTGATGACAACTAAATTGCCCTGACTTTCACGATACTGATAGAAAGCCAAGCTTTCTCTATACTGAGAGGATATTTAGTACTCTGCCCCAGCCTGAAAGGCTGGTGTCCATCATGATAATCTTCCATGGCATTGGGATGAAGAATTTCTCTAATGCCAGTGGTAGGTTAAAAATTCACCACATCAGTGATATTTTAGCAGTATCTGCTTGCCCCACACAGCCAGAATGTAGAGTTGTAATAGTCTAGAATAGAATCTGAGCTTACAGGACTGCCTTGAAAGAGCTTACCACCTGCCCCAAATCCTCATGCAAAAGCGAATGGAGGTCAGCTCTTGGACAGGGTCTGAACACGTGAGTGGGAAGACAAAAGCTTGTTCTGTGTAAGCAAGACCCTGGACAGGGGTGTATCCAAGACTAAGCTCAGATAATTCAAGCAGCGAACCTGATCTAACACCGATTTCTTGAAATTGAGGATCCATTCAAATCTCTGCAGAATCTGCATTTTTTGCTGGACACTGCCTAAGAGAACCTGGACAGGCTGTTCCTTCAGTAGGAGGTTATCCATTAATCCCACTATACAATACCTTTACAGCAAGCAGAGCTAGGATAGGAGCAAAGTACCTTGATGTAGACCTGAAGTGCTGTGTACAGGCCAAGAGAAGGACATCAGTCTAAGGAGAGACCATAAACATGGTGTCCACAAAAGGACATTCGCACAAGATGCTTCTTGCAGTCAAGTTCTGTAGACCAACACTATAGCCAAAGCATCCCTTGCATGTGCACAGAAAGGAAACTCATCCTGAATATTTGGTGAAACACATCAGCTAAACCATCCACACAATAGTACATGGCTACAGGAACAAAGGTGGAGGACAGAAACATCAGAATGGATCTAGGGATCTTAGTCATGAGTTTGGACCAGTTAGCTAAAGTATGACAGACAAGGTAGCAACAGGAGGTTGCATAGCATGACCTGCTAGGGAAAACAGGGGCTTAAGGAGAACTTCTAACTTTTTGTGTTCTAGAAGAATGCAACATCCTCAATAGGTTTTGCTTTTGTTAAGGCAAGTAATGTCAGGGTCCACAGTGGGGATTGTCCTTTTCCCTAGGAACTCCTTTTCATTAGGGCTTTGCTAGACAAAACTTTTGCGAGGGAGGAACATCTTATCAGGGTTTGGCCAGTCCCTATATAAATGAAACTGTAAAAGCGAGTGTAAAGGGAAAGTTTGAGTTGAGGCATTTTTAAGGAGCCCAACTGGTGACATTTGTCAAGGCCGAAATATGTTTGGTCCAAGTCAGGGCACAGCGTTAATAAGGAATAAATGGTGTATTTTTTGTAGGGGAAATGTTATAGTAAACCTCCTTTTATGATGAGCCCTCAAAGCCAGAGAAATGTTATAGTAAACCTCCTTTTATGATGAGCCCTCAAAGCCAGATGAGACATCATCCTCATCCTATTCTTCAAGTCGTCAGAAACAGACTCTGGGGAAGAGGAGCAGGAGGGGGCATGTTAGCAGGCCTGTGGGGTCTGAGCATTCCCAGATGGTGGAAAGTTTTCCCATAAAACTCAGACATTGTGGCTAAAAGGTCTTCCTAGATATGTAGAAAGAAAAAGGAACTCCTGTAGGGGTGAGAGGGAATTTAAAAGAAGGCAGGGACTCAAACTAGGGGCCGTGGTCCAGGCCAACAGTGTCAGAACCTTACAGTAAATATGGTCCACTCTAAAAGGTGAGTATTTGTTCAGCTATAGTTACTTATTACCACCCATGCTGCAGAGTAAGGAGAGGTTAAGCCTCCTGTGAGAATCACTTCAGGCAGCTGGGAGTCCAGACATCGAGAGATCAACTGTGCTGAGGAGAGCAGTGTAGTATAGAGGAAGACTTGTATCCGTGTAGCCAGTCGGTGTGCACCTGTGGTCCAAAATGGTGCAAGAATTAACAACTGTAAAGGAAGCTATGCAGGCACACTGTGTGATATGTAATGTAAAAGTAAGGCTGCCCAGTTTCTCAATTGATCTTTGTGAGGGGCTCCATCTATGTTGAGGAAGGGGGGGTTTGATCTGCGTGTGTTTTCTATCTAGCAGAAAAAATACTTTTCTGTAAATTATTCATGTTTAACATTGTTTACTTATGTGTGTCTCATTTTGTAACTTGTTTACCCTTTTTTATTTTTAAAGTGTATTGTAGCCTTTTCTAAGCATTGCCCGCCTAGGGTTATTACATTTAATTAAGCTGTTTTTGATTGCTCTAAAGAGCACACAAATCTGGAGAGACTGTTAGGTGTGTAGTTGCACTGTATGATCAGTGCTTACAGTGCCTTAAAAAGTATTTAAAATTGTCCACATTTTGTCATGTTACAACCAAAATTGTAAATGTATTTTATTGGGATTTTATGTGTGTACCAACACAAAGTGGCACATAATTGTCAAGTGGAAGGAAAATGATAAATAGTTTTCAATTTTTTGTTACAAATAAATACCTAAAAAGTGTGGCATGCATTTGTATTCAGCACCCTTGTCTCTGATACACCTAACTAAAATCTAAAAGTCCACTTGTTTGTAATTTCATCTCAGTATAAATATAGCTGTTCTGTGAAGCCCTCAGAGGTTTGTTAGAGAACCTTAGTGAACAAACAACATCATGAAGGCCAAGTAACACACCAGACAAGTCAGGGATTACATTGTGGAGAAGTTTAAACACTTGCCAACCAGCCGCCGTCATTACACAGAGGCAATGCCAAATCAATATATGCCAAATCTACGCTCTATTTTGTAGCCGATATAACTTTTGTGCAAACCAATCAATATATGCTTATTGCAATTTTTTCACCAAAAATATGTAGAATACATATTGGCCTAAACGGATACATAAATTTGTTTTTTTTTTACATTTTTGGGGGGATATATTATAGCAAAAAGTTAAAAAAATTTCTTTTTTCAAAATTGTGGCACTTTTTTGTTTATAGCGCAAAAAGCTCAGGTGGGAGAATCTGTCCACAGGACAACTATTAGTCATGCACTCCACAAATCTGGCCTTTATGGAACAGTGGCAAAAAGACTGCATCACCCTGAACACACCATCACCACCGTGAAACATGGTGGTGGCAGCATCATAATGTGGAGGTGATTTTCTTCAGCAAGGACAGGGAAATAGGTCAGAGTTGGTGGGAAGATGGATGGATGGAGCCATTTACAGGGCAATCTTAGAAGAAAACCTGTTAGAGTTTGCAAAAGACTTGAGACTGCAGCAGAGGTTCACCTTCCATTAGGACAATGACCTTAAACATACAGCCAGAGCTACAATGGAATGGTTTAGATCAAAGCATAGTCATGTGTTAGAATGGCCCAGTCAAAGTCCAGACCCAAATCCAATTGAGAATCTGTGGCAAGACTTGAAAATTGCTGTTCACAGATGCTCTCCATCCAATCTGACAGCGCTTGAGCTATTTTGCAAAGAAGAATGGGCAAAAATTTCACTCTCTGGATGTGCAAAGCTGGTAGAGACATCCCCAGACAGACTTGCAGCTGTAATTGAAGCGAAAGGTGGTTCTACAAAGTATTGACTCAGGGGGGCTGAATACAAATACATGCCACACCTTTCACATTTATTTGTAAAAAAAAATGTGAAAACGATTTATAATTTTTCTTCCACTTCACAATTATGTGCCACTCTGGGTTGGTCTATCACATATAATCCCAATAAAATACATTTACGTTTTTGGTTGTAACATGATAAAATGTGGAAAATGTCAAGGGGTATGAATACTTTTTCAAGACACTGTACATGCTTGTTTAGATTTCACTGCTAAATTGCATGAGATTGCATGTACGGCTTCACCCTTGTGTTCTTTGTAATTGCAGTGGTTGGCTGACAGGAAATGAGACAGCCAATCTGATTGCATGCAGCTTAGTGCTAGCGAACAGCCTGTGAGGGAGCATTTGTGCTCACTCTATAGGTGACATTGCTTAGCATAGCAAACCTGTAACTGCTAGTGATTACAGTGTGGTTGATCATCAAAAGCCTGGTACCAGTACCAGCCTGGTAAGCTTGGGTATAGTCTTCACTCACCTAAGTGAGCCCACCAGGAAGCTGTCACCTGTACTGAATCAATCATTTTCAGTGATGGCGTTCCCCACGGTATACATGCAGCTGCTGGGTGGGGAAAGCCTCAGCTACTTATTATTGGCCCAGTACAGTGACCACTTCCTGGCAGGCTCACTCGGGTAGGTTCAGACTAGGGTCTGCACATGCCCAGGCTCACACCTAGTTAAAGGCAAATTTCGTCACAAGCCTGTAAAATGTAAGCAGTGGCAGTGTAGATATAAGCGAGTGAGCATGACATTTACAGTCGTTTCCTGTGTCTGCACTGGAGAACTTTTGGTTCCCATGATAACTGCCCAGTGTGCTGGTCAGTTTTCAAAGACATGCAATGGACAGCAATACCTAAAAAAGGTTCGGTGCCAGCACACTTTAATCTGCTGTAAAAAGAACCACCTTTATTGACATTTGCACAGCATACAGCACAAGTTCAGTTTTATAGAACCACCTGGAGTATCTTGATTAAGCAAACATGTCACTAATGCCTGATGAAGGCGGTTTTGAAGCGCTGTACTTGTGCTGCATGACATGTTGAACAAATGTCAATAAAGACAGTTCTTTTCACAGAAGATTAAGGTGTGCTGGCAATCTTATGTAATGGCTGTGACGCTATCCACTAGTTTCTCCGGAACCTTGCAATTGGGTATATATTGGTCTGATGTGTAATAGAGATATCTATACGATAGGACAGGGACACCTTGCACACTGTTCAGCCTCCCTTTTCCCTGTAACACTAGTACCCGTGTCTGTGACACTATAACTAGTACAGGTTGGCAATAATAATACAAGCAATTCAACAGGTGGCTGACTCATTTTTGAAATGCTTATAAAACAAACTGTATGCTTTAGAACAATGTATGCATCAAATGCTGTATAGTACAAGGACAATGACGCACCTGTTCTATGATTAATTCAGTTACTGATTTGTAGACATGTCTGGTGACCATAGGCACCAATGCCATGTTGTCCCCAACTACTTTCATTATAGATTACGTCACTGTATTCTTTTAAAAATAATCTTTTTCCATAAAAAAAACACATCTTAGCGCAGTTGTACCAGACAGAACAAAGTGTTTTTATCTTCCTGTTTTATTCCAATAACGATCTTCAAAATAATGACAAGAGCTATTAGACAGTATACAATAGCTTAGGAGGACAATAAAAAAAAAAAACCTTTGATTACATCTATGGCATATACCCAGGGCAATTTTCTAACAATCGGAATCTCTTTTTTCACCAGTTTTTAAATATTTGATTGCTAATGTTTTCTCTGTAACACACTGATATCTACAGTGCTCTCCCTACCTTCTATATGGGCACAAACGTTGATGGGTATAGCAAGCTAAGCAACATTACAGAGAAAAAACACAACTCTAGTAAATCAGACTACTTAAAAAATGATTTATTACCTACTCGATTTCTTTAACAGCTCATATAAAAAAAAAAAACAATTATGTTGATAACCCCCCAGCAAATATAGCACTATTTAACCCGAATTTCACATTCAAACAGTAGTTGTAAATCAAAATGATGAATTTTAAGGACTTTGGTAATAATAAATTTAAATATTAATGAAATCAAAAGTTAAGGAAATCCTGATTTTTTTACAGGGCATCCGGAAAGTATTTTGTTATGTTACAGCCTTATTCCAAAAAGGATTAAATTTATTAATTTTCCTAAAAATCCTACAAACAATATCTCATATAATGACAATGTGAAAGAAGTTTGTTTGAAATCTTTGCAAGTATATTAAAAATAAAAAACGAAAAAAAAACACATGTACATAAGCATTCACAGCCTTTGCCATGACACTCAAAATTGAGCTCAGGTGCATCCTGTTTCCACTGATCATCCTTGAGTCCAGGGGCAGCCTGTCCATTAAGGGTGCACGGGCACCCCCCCCCCCCCATTCTTTGCTGCCCTTTCAGGATGCCGGATGCAAGGATTCCAATGTGGGGTGGGTGTTTTTTTGAAGCACTGATTAGACAAAGGCTCTAATAGGCTTCAAAATAGGGTGGACTCGGGGCGCAGAGAATGTGCTCACAGACCACCCAGGTGTGTTACACACAGAGATCTATTCTTCGAGTTATTAATCTCTGTGTGTAACAGCGCAGAATCATCATTATATATATCTGAGTTCTTCCAATTTATGTCAGACAAGTTGATGCTCCATGATTAGCAGCATCCAATGTATATGTAGCACTAACTCTCGATGGAGCTGCTGGTTTAAAGCGGGCTTGTTACCTTCACTCTCGATACCTCTGTATCACCGGCACCGGGTCTAGGGTTCCATTGAGTTTACCTCTGGACGATAAAAGGACCAAACACTTGAGTAGGTTTTCTAATGCTTTAATGAACAAATAAAAGAAGGAGCAGGAAAGAGGCAGAAGGAGAGCTGCAGGGAAGCTCAAATACCTTTCCTTAGTATTCTTCAGAACATTCTTAGTAATTGAACACTTGTAGTTGAATGCGCTCCCCTTGTGGGATTCAATCTTTGCCCGCCTGGATAGACCTCTCTCACTTGTCTAGCAGCCAGTATGTAGCCACAGACTTGTTTGAAATAAAACCCGTACGATCCTCTGCCACAGGATGTAATGGTTTGCGATGAATGTCAGACACAGTACTTGAATCTTTAAGCCAATCCGGCAGTACTATGCAGTAAGACTACTTCAGGATACGTCCTCCAACCGAGTCACCAGGCCCTTCTCCAGACCAGCACTCTGCATGATTCTTCCATGATGGGTCCTCCCCTGGGATCTTCTCGGTTGTCCAGCTTCTTCACTCAGGATAGACAGCTCAGGACCATTCCTCTGCTGCTGTGGTAGGCCCCAGACAGGCTTCTGGGCCCACCCACATGCCGCAGCGACGTGGGCCTCCGGAACGGAGGACCACGAGGTGGTACTCATAACACATACCTGTCAGCCAGGAGGGCCAGCAGGTGGCTGAAAACGAACCCCAGAACATGGCGTCTGTCCCATAAATACCCTCTCTCAGAATGCAACTCGGAGGACCACCTCCACCGAGTTATCTCCGGGACAGAGGAGCACTCATATGCTTCAACACGTTGCTTTTCCAACACTGGCCCATGGCGACAACGACACCCACCGGCACAGTGTGGAACTACACGCAACGTCAGCCAAGCTGGAACAGAGGCAAATATAACTTCCTATAATAAGTGACCCACTAGATTTACCTATCAGCGGTAGATTAAAATCTACCAGCGCTACATGTATTATCTACTATTGAAGGCTTTTTATAATATGTATATTTGTGCATAATAAATTTATATATTTTTTTTATGTTTGTATATTGACTGTTGTAAGTTCATATCGTACCACGAGAGTCCATGTTGCCTCCACAACTGTCCAAATCATATTAGCTAAGAGGTTGTTGACACTGGCAACATGGAGGAGGTAGATTTCGGTTAAATGACAAACACTTCTACAATCACATTTGCCTGAGCTCTCTGAGTTTTGTATTTTCGTGGCTAAATACAGACAGGTGCCTAGTAAAGGTCTGATTTGTGCTACTGTAAAATGAACAGAGACTGCAGTGTTACAATCCATAGACATGCTAGACTTTAAGTTTCCCAATTCCCCCAACAGACCACACATTATAACTGTGTCACATTACTGCTGTCAACAGCCTACAGTAAAATTGTTAAAGGAAAGCAAGTAAGATAATTGAATATATATATATATATATATATATATATATATATATATATATATATATATACACATACAGTCAGGTCCATAAATATTGGGACATCGACACAATTCTAATCTTTTTGGCTCTATACACCACCACAATGGATTTGAAATTAAGCAAACAAGATGTGCTTTAACTGCAGCCTTTCAGCCTTTTCCTATACTATGTTATAGATGCATGCTGAGCTGCCTTGAAGAAGCAGATAAGTCTGCGAAACGTGTCAGATTATCCGCATGTACAAGCATCTGTTTGTATCTTGTGTATTGAGTATCAATTATGGGCAACATTATTATGACCAAATGTGATTATTGTATCTTGATTTTTATCTGCATTTTTAAAATAAATCTTAAGTTTTATAAATCCCTTTGTGGTTGTGCTTACCTCAGCGACAGTAAAACACACTCGTTAAAATTCCATCACCCTATGAGGGAGCGGTGCTCTCTCCAATTCTCTTTTATACAAGTAAGAAGATTATCTACATGTGTAAAAGGACTCTAGTACCACTGGTGAGGTTGCGCACACTCTTCTCTCTTCTATTGATCTCCTTGTTGGAGTCCATTGCAAGAAGCCTCACAAACAGGAGGAACAAGGCCACTGAATGAGCATCTGCATCCAGCCTATGTCTGTACTTGGCTATAATAAGCGTTCCTCCTGAAAGTAGATGTCCTTGCATCATAAATATGCAGCAAGTTTATATTACAGCTAGGATATCATTCATGACTTCCTTTATGCAAATAACCTCTAAGTACTCTAGAAACCACTTAGTACCTCAAGGTCTTGGGTCATGAAAATATAACCAAGGAGAATTTATGATAGCAAGATTAAAATTTTCGCTCAGTTTTGTCCCTGTGGGATAGCATTCTGGAAGAGAAAAGCAGAATGACAGCTGCATAAGGGGGATGTGATTAAGGGAAGATTTTATACAAATGAACGCTTGTAAATATTTATGGACAGTTACAGCCAACAATAATGCAGTTAGACATGATTTAGATATGCAATACATCCTACCCAAATGGAATACACCATATTCACCATCCAAGAAACAAATAAAGAGCTGCAATTTATAGCCTACATAAATCGGACATCTTAATACTTCTACGGCATTCCTGTCTGCCAGTACAGGCGGTGTAGTAAACATAATACCCTTATCATTCTTAGCATTGTTTAATAAATAGTCCATCCATACTAAGTGTCTCTATTCATTTCCTGACAAGAGGCTTAAAAGCATTACAACATCTGTTTAAAAAATCCAAATACATCTTTGCCTGACACGGTTGGAAAGCTTATAAAGTTTATCCACAAATCTTACAGCGATCGAATCCATGCACAGTGCAATACAGTAACAATGTTAATGACTTGCATGTATTTGTTGGGAAAAAAATATTGCAGTGGGCAGCAGAGAGGACAATTAATCACCTTGGCTAATAGCCACTATAAACTAGCCAACTCAATTTCATGTAGCATTACTGTGTTCAATGCTGCTCGGTTGTTATATGTACTATGGGGCTTTTAATCCTACAAACTGTTCTATTGTGCTGCAATGTACATATAGCAGGGTGTCTATTTCATTCAC
Organism: Lithobates clamitans; assembly: GCA_037952925.1. Classification (NCBI taxonomy): domain Eukaryota; kingdom Metazoa; phylum Chordata; class Amphibia; order Anura; family Ranidae; genus Lithobates; species Lithobates clamitans. Next base: position 4,929,621 of record JBBGZY010000271.1, read on the forward strand.
GTCATGCCAGGGAAAAGGGGCATGGTTTCAGTACTGTCACAAGACTGACATATGCATAAAATGCCACCAACACATATACAGCAGTCACTGAGTACCTCAAATCTAGCCATACAAATGTGTCACACATGCTTCTTGCTACTAAACAAAAGAAATGTTTAAAATAATTACAGTCATTACACTCTCACAAGCCATTGTGCCCACATAGCAGAACCTATTTACCTCTTCTGAAACTTCTCATTCCCTAGATTCTGTTTCAAGAAGATGTGTCCCTTTCATGCATCAACAGTCATCTAATCCTAGAGTTCAAACATTCCCTGTGCATGTAGGTGTTTTTTCCAACTTAGCAAAGCAGTGCTGAAAAAAATATTTAGCTGCCATAATGTTTTGATGAGCCAGTACTCCTAATACGTGATGCAGCTGTACCCCTATGCACAATTTTTTAGTTAATCACAAAGCAGAATAACAAAGCAGATTGAACTTCACTTACAACGATTGATTATCCAACTGCGTGAAGAAATATTACCCCCTCTTGTTTGAGTGACTGCCATATTATCCTGGAAAATGTCTTGTTGTCAGAGAGATAGCCAAGAAACCTCACAAAAAACACACAAGTCCAGAAAATTATTTGAAACCCAAAACAGTAGAGGAACTTCCTGCACAGTGCTGCATATATTCACAGATTAAATTATGGTTTCAGGGCAGTAATGAGCTGTATTGTAAAGAAGTGGGAGAGATTCCAGTGCTCTAGAGAGGTGAGAGATTAAGCATGGCATCCCTGGCTAGTTTGGGATCACTGGCACATCTCCTGCTAATTGGCTTAATGTGTGTCATGTCCTTCCTGCTGACTGTGTGTGGTTGATTTAGGTTTTAAAGCAGGGGAGCCCTCTGATGTGGCCCGCATCCTCAAACCAGGGAGGCGCATGCCCATGCTCTAGGATGGCGGGTCAGCAAACCAAAATCGTGATCAAAGGGGCCCACCTGCCATCCCAGAGCATTAGAGTGCATAGAGCCAGAGCCAGCAGCAGAAAAAGCAAGCGGCCCTGGAGGAAGTAGGAGCCGCATAAGCCAATGCTTCCTTTGAAGCGACAGCTCCTGTCGCAGGCAGAGTGATACCAAGTGCACTTTTGCCTGGGACCTTTCTAGCAGCCTAGAGAGAGATGCCAGCACAAGCTGGAAGAGGAAAAGGTCAGTGTATTAAATATCACATACACTGCACTGTTGAAAGTGCATCACACCTGCAAGATGTAATAGAAGTCTATGGCTCAGTGCAGCTCACTTGCAGGAAAGCCGCAAGTGCACTGCGCTGTATCCAAAGTCCGGTAAAACCGCAGCACATCAGTGTGAAAGCAGCTTTTTAGGGGGCTTTTACATTTGCGCTTTGGGGGGACAGTAAAACCCCATAGTTCATTGTGGCACACGACCAGTTACCAAATCAATTTAGTAGCCCTTGCTCTTTAAAGGGTTGAGCACCCCTGTTTTAAACTAAACTCATGAAAACAAGGATTCATCTTTGGCCTCATACAAAGAGATGTTTAGATGTGTTTTATCTCCTACAAATTAATAAATACACATTTGCCATGCATGTATGCATTTGAACATGTTTACATACAGAAATGGAAATAAAATCTGAAAGTGACATAGAAAGAAAGCAGCGAGTTTGAAAAAAAAAAGAAATCTGGGAGAATTTGTCAAAACTGGAGCAGATGGAATCTAGAGTAGTTGTGCACAGCAGCCAATCAACTACTATCTTTTGAGCGTTCAATTAAGCTTTGAAATTAAAGATAGAAGTCAACTGGTTGCCATGTACAACTGCTTCAGTTTTGATAAATTCCCTTCAGTGGTGTTTATATTCATTTAATTGCTAAAATCAATACTATAATAATCATCATGTATAATGGCCTTGCACAAGTTTCTAAAAAAAAGTAGTGCTATCTGGTGCAGCCAAGTGCCAGACGTCTAGAGCTCATTAATCTGCATGCTATTTAGCAGAAACCAAAAAGGTTAAATCATTTATATGAGCAAATCTGTCTCTGAGATGCAGCTAATGCTTTTTCAGTTATTAATGTTACCTGGACTGCCCCTTTAAACCTTTCTATGTGAGCAGCATGTAACTATTTCATATTTTAAAATGCATTCTGTGTTTAAACCTTCTGTGCAGTCATAACTGTTATGAAAATATACATGCCATGCTTACTGTTTAGCAGTAGGGATGGGCGAACGGTTCAGCCCAAGCATAAGTTCGGGCCGAACTTTGGTTGTTCGGATGTTCTGTGAACACCGAACAATATGCGGTGTTCGGGGCAAATTCGAAAGCTGCCGGAACACCCTTAAAGTCTATGGGACACTAACATGAAAAATTAAAAGTGCTCATTTTAAAGGCTTAAATGCAAGTTATTGTCATAAAAAGTGTTTGGGGACCTGGATCCTGCCCCAGGGGACATGTATCAATGCAAAAAAATTTTAAAAAATGGCTGTTTTTTTGGGAGCAATGATTTTTTTTAATGCTTAAAGTGAAACCATAAAAATTAAATATTCCTTTAAAATATCCTGCCTGGAGGGTGTCTATAGTATGCCTGTAAAGTGGCACATTTTCCCGTGTTTAGAACAGTACCACAGCAAAATGACATTTCTAAAGGAAAAATTGTCATTTAAAACTGATCGCAGCTGTAATGAATTGTCGAGTCTCGGCAATATAGATATTAAGAGGAACCCCGAACCAAAATTTGAAAAAAAATTTTGTGGGGTCCCCCTAAAATCCATACCAGGCTCTTCAGGTCTGGCATGGATTTTAAGGGGAACCCTGCGCCAAAATAAAGAAAAAATGGCGTAGGGGTCCCCCCCAAAATCCATACCAGACCCTCATCTGAGCACGCAACCTGGCAGGCCGCAGGAAAAGATGCAGGGACGAGAGAGCGCCCCCCCTCCTGAACCGTACCAGGCCACATGCCTTCAACATGGGGAGGGTGCTTTGGGATAGCCCCCCAAAGCACCCTGTCCCCATGTTGATGGGGACAAGGGCCTCATCCCCACAACCCTTGCCCTGTGGTTGTGGGGGTCTGCAGCCAGGGGGCTTATCGGAATCTGGAAGCCCCCTTTAACAAGGAAACCCCCAGATCCCAGCCTCATCCCCTGTGTAAAATGGTAACGGGGTACAAATGTACCTCTACCATTTCACAAAAAAAGTGTCAAAATGTAAATAAAAAAATAAACAAGACACAGCTTGGGACAAGTCCTTTATTAAAAAATAAAAATGTCCCACAATGTCCATTCATCTTATATCGCTCCGCCGACGGACAGAAAAGGAAAACAAAAATCCGCCTCCATGGGAGGCTCCCGCTATTTGACGCTTCATCACCTTTGACAGTTCTTATATAACTGAGAGCGGAGCCACCCGGTGACGTACCCAGGTGACCCCGCCCCCTCTGACGCCACGGGACTTTCCCATGGCTTCCCCCTTGGCATCAGAGGTGGCGGGGTCACCTGTTTACATAACCGGGTGGCCCCACCCCCTCTGATTATTCATGTTCGTGTGCCATAGACTTTAACGGTGTTTGCGTGTTCTGCCGAATTCCTCAGAACCTTCTTTTCCCATTAACCCTTAACATTTATTCCTGTATATATCACAGTCAAAACTGGAATAAGTTAGTCTCTCACAGTGGCTGCTACATGCATTTATCTGATTTTATCATCTGCCAAGTCATTGGAAAGCAGGCGGTGACTCCATGGTGAGAGCAATCTATAGATACGTTTCTTGTTATATTTTTCTAATATTACTACAATTGTTATCTTTACCGGTCACTACTTAAAGTGGTTGTAAACCTCAGACATGCAATATGAACAAAGCATATCCCTCTATAGTGAGCACTTGTCACAATTAAAGCAGTATTAAACCCCAAACCAAAAATGTGATATATTGCAGCTTACCAATCATTAGAACTGTATGAGTTTTCTGTGCTTTAGCTTTTTTCCCCCTCTGTTTTTACCTGGTGATTTTGGCAGTAATACACTTCCGGTATTAGTGAGGCACATCCCTGGAGGAATGAGAAGAGGAGGCGCAGCAGACAGCAGCGCTGTCAGTCTGGAAGGGGGTGGTAGTGTTAAATGTATTAACAGATTTAGAACCACTAACATATGGAAACTAAACTCCAGCTCACACTTAATCAGTTACAGCAAGCATTTTTTTTCCTTTTTGGATAAAGATTTTTCACGAATAAATAAAAGCTACATATTTAAAAAAAAAACCTTACCATGTTAAGTGGTTTGTCTCATTCATGTAAACTGATACATTCTGCTGGAGAGTTTGCGTTGTTAAAAAACGACAAACTTGCTGGCTGGATTACCAGAAAAAAATAGAAGGAAGCCTAAAATACGAAACTAATATAGCCATCACATCTAAATGGAGAATAGAATTGGTAAGCTGCAATATAATACATGTTTGCTCTTGGGTTAAAAGTGAGTGTAAATGATCACCTTGTAAAACAACCCATTCAGTTTAAAATAGAAATTAAACACAAAACATTTGTGTATAGATACAAAAACAAACCATTATAATTACCCTTTATTTCCTTTTTTATAAGTGATCACATTCCCTCTCAGCTGCATAAGAGCTGGGAGAGGATAAGCAATAGCACACTGAGCTTCCCAGGACAAGCCTGATCATTGGAGGAGAGCAGGCTGAGTTCCCAGCAAGCTAGAGAACTGACCATGCTGTGCTCTCCTGTTTAGTGTCGTCAGTTAATAATAGGAAAGCAGAGACACTGTCAGGAACATCAGGGATTTAGCACACAGGAAGCAAAACAAAGAGAACATGATACTTTTTCATACAAGTACATGGTACAACAGGCACATATCAGGTTTTTTGAAGCGTTGGGGTAACAAACACTTTAATACTGCTTTCATTAATTGAATTACTGTAATTTCTGTCTGCCGCTTTGCTTCTCTGCCGACAGCACAAACCACTTTTGACAAGTTTTCCTGACAACAAGAGAAAAAAGGTGACAGGGGAGGGAGCTCCAGCTGATTAATAGTGTCAGCTCTGTTCCTGTGTGAAGAGTGGTGTAACCCTTTCCTCCAATCCGCTCTCCATTCTCCTTCTGAGCTTGGCAGAGTGTGATTTCAGCTCTCTCACCCTTTTTTATGACAGCTCAGATAAGCTTTAAAAACTCTGGGCTTTGCATGTGTTAGAAGCCTTCCTTAATCGAATTTCTAATATTTACCAAGTAACATTACTAACATATGTATGAATGGGTTCAATCTTTATTATTATTATTGAGTTATATATATTTATCAATTCTAGATTTGGAAAAGTAACAAATAGATTTTTTAGTCTGTGTTAAAAGATATATAAAGATTTCATTAGCCTAAGCATTCCTATGGAGAGCTTGCATATGTTACTAATTAGGCTTGGGATAGTTCTTGCCCATCCCCTAGGTTCGTATGGAATGTTGTGAATAGGGATGGTATTGTATTTCACTAGTTTTTTAGTTAAATGGGGAGGTGGTTGAATTTAAGAGTGCGTTCTTTGAAGTTAGTTTAATTCATTGGTCACTAGAGTTGGTGGAACTATAAGGCAAAACCAACCCTTTTCAGGAAAAGGTGGGGGTTGAATTGTGGAGTATAAGCTTTGGACAAAAGAACTTTATGTGGCAGACTGCGAGACACACAAGGAAGCTGCTTTTAGCTTCAGACAGTGGCGGCTCGTCCACGGGAGCCCCTCCCCCAGCTATAAAAAAAAGTGCCCTGTAAGAGTGTCCAGGCGCCAGATGAGGACACGGTGGTCTATGAAAAGCTTCCCAGCTTGCAATCAGCTGACTGCAAGCTGGGAAGCTGATTTGCCCATGTTTAGGGAGTGTTGGGGGCGCAAGCGATGCGCCCGCAAACACCCCCACTCTTCACTGATTTGTCTCTTGCCTCCTTTCCTGTATTTTAGTTGGCGGGGATCAGAGGACGGTGCTTTTTTCAGCACCCCCGCATCACTTCCAGTTTCCCGGGTCGGTACAAGGCATGGGCCATCACTCACATGATAACAGAGCTCACTACACATTAGGCTCAGCCTTATTTATTGCTGGACAGACACCGATCTTCCCCTGTGAAAGTTTGCTGGAGCGCTGCTATCTTCAGCTATCACTGCACTGTTTGTTGAACTTGTCTCCAGTTATGCTGTAAATAAGGCTGAGCCTGAATGTGCAGCAAATGTTATGTTATTAGGTGAGGAGGTTAATCCTTTACTTCCCTGCATTTGGTTTGTTGGGTTCTCTTATTACCTACTGGAGGTAGGGTTTAAAGGAGAAGGATCATTTCATAAAACCAGGGCTGGTCCTCCATGCTTCTAGATTAGAAGCACCTACTATTTTAGAATTTGGAATTTAGAATTCAACTGTTTGTTGAACCTGGTGTATGGGTGTATTACAAGGATGAGGAAGATCGGTGTATTATACAATGATGAGGATAGCGATGACAGGTGTATTATACAAGGATGGGGATAGCAAAGGCGGGTGTATTATGCAATGATGAGGATGATGATGACGGGTGTATTATACAACGATGAGGATGATGGGTGTATTATACAATGATGAGGATAGCTAAGACAGGTGTATTATACAAGGATGGGGATAGCAATGACGGGTGTATTATGCAATGATGAGGATAGCGATGACGGGTGTATTATACAAGGATGGGGATAGCAATGACGGGTGTATTATGCAATGATGAGGATGATGATGACGGGTGTATTATACAACGATGAGGATGATGGGTGTATTATACAATGATGAGGATAGCTAAGACAGGTGTATTATACAAGGATGGGGATAGCAATGACGGGTGTATTATGCAATGATGAGGATAGCGATGACGGGTGTATTATACAAGGATGGGGATAGCAATGACGGGTGTATTATGCAATGATGAGGATAGCGATGACGGGTGTATTATACAATGATTAGGATGGGTTTATTATACAAGGATGAGGATAAGGATGACGGGTGTATTATACAATGATGAGGATGATGATGAAGGGTGTATTATACAGTGATGAGGATAGCGATGAAGGGTGTATTATACAATGATGATGATGGGTATATTCTACAATGATAAGGATAGTGATGATGGGTGTATTATACAATGATGAGGATGATGATGACAGGTGTATTATACAATGATGAGGAAGGGTGTATTATACAAGGATGATGATGATGGCTGTATTATACAAATGATGAGGATAGCGATGACGGGTGTATTATACAATGATTAGGATGGGTTTATTATACAAGGATGAGGATAGCGATGACGGGTGTATTAAACAAGGATGGGGATAGCAATGACGGGTGTATTATGCAATGATGAGGATGATGATGATGGGTGTATTATACAATCATGAGAATGATGATGACGGGTGTATTATACAATGATGAAGATAGTGATGACGGGTGTATTATACAATGAGGATGATGGGTGTATTATACAATGATGAGATTGGATGTATTATACAATGAGGGGATAGCGATGATGGATGTATTATACAATGATGAGGATAGCGATGATGGGTGTATAATATGGGGATAAGGATAGTGATGATGAGTGTATAATATGGGGATGACGATGATGGGTGTATTATACAATGACTGGAGTATTGAGGGTGTCAGTGTCAGCGAGTGTGCCATTCACTGGTGCCACATCATGTCTCACTGGCTGCTTTGCAAAACAGGATTTTGGGGATTTCTGCAATGCCATGCTGACAACGTTACACTACATAATAGGCACAAATTGTGAGTACATCTGCCCTGTAATGTATACAGCTATATACATCCACCTTCTTCCTTCCTGTATATAGAGACCTTCCTCCATCATCACTGACTGCAGATATACAGTGGGGATCGAAAGTTTGGGCACCCCAGGTACAAAATGTGTATTAATGTGCATAACGAAGCCAAGGAAAGATGGAAAAATCTCCAAATGGCATCAAATTACAGATTAGACATTCTTATAAAATGTCAAAAAAAGTTAGATTTTATTTCCATCATTTACACTTTCAAAATGACAGAAAACAAAAAAATGGCATCTGCAAAGGTTTGGGCACCCTGCAGAATGTATAGCATGCACTGCCCCTTTGCAAAGCTGAGACCTGCCAGTGTCATGGATTGTTCTCAATCATCGTCTGGGAAGACCAGGTGATGTCAATCTCCAAGGTTTTAAATGGCCAGACTCATCTGACCTTGCCCCAACAATCAGCACCATGGGTTGTTCTAAGCAGTTATCTAGAAAACTGAAACTGAAAATAGTTGACGCTCACAAAGCTGGAGAAGGCTATAAGAAGATAGCAAAGCGTTTTCAGATGTCAATATCCTCTGTTCGGAATGTAATTAAGAAATGGCAGTCATCAGGAACAGTGGAAGCTAAAGCAAGATCTGGAAGACCAAGAAAAATATCAGACAGAACAGCTCGCAGGATTGTGAGAAAAGCAATTAAAAACCCACCTTTGACTGCACGATCCTCCAGAAAGATCTGGCAGACACTGGAGTTGTGGTACACTATTCCACTATAAAGAGATACTTGTACAAACATGGTCTTCATGGAAGAGTCATCACAAGAAAATCTCTTCTACATCCTCACCACAAAAATCAGCGTTTGAACTTTGCAAATGAACATATAGACAAGCCCGAGGCATTTTGGAAACAAGTTCTGTGGACCGATGAGGTTAAAATAGAACTTTTTGGCCGGAATGAGCAAAGGTACGTTTGGAGAAGAAAGGGCACAGAATTTAATGAAAAGAACCTCTGTCCAACTGTTAAGCATGGGGGTGGATCAATCATGCATTGGGGTTGTACTGCAGCCAGTGGCACAGGGAACATTTCACGAGTAGAAGGAAAAATTGATTCAATAAAATTTCAGCAAATTTTGGATGGTAACTTGATGCCATCTGTGGAAAAAGCTCAAAATCCACAGGGGATTACATCAAGAGGCGTAAACTGAAGGTTTTGCCATGGCCTTCACAATCTCCTGACCTCAACATTATTGAAAATCTATGGATAGACCTTAAAAGAGCAGTGCGTGACAGACAGCCCAGAAGTCTCAAAGAATTGGAAGACTTTTGTAAGGAAGAATGGGCAAAGATACCTCAAACAAGAATTGAAAGACTCTTGGCTGGCTACAAAAAGCGTTTACAAGCTGTGATACTTGCCAAAGGGGGCAGTACAAGATATTAACTCTGCAGGGTGCCCAAACTTTTGCAGACGCCATTTTTTTGTTTTCTGTAATTTTGAAAGTGTAAATGATGGAAATAAAATCTAACTTTTTTTGACATATTAGAATGTCTAATCTGTAATTTGATGTCATTTGGAGATTTTTCCATCTTTCCTTGGCTTCGTTATGTACATTAATACACATTTTTACCTGGGGTGCCCAAACTTTCGATCCCCACTGTACATCACCTGTCCTGTTACATTATATATAGCTGTATACAGGACAGATGATGTATATCTGCAGTCAGTGATGATGGAGGAAGGTCTCTATATACAGGAAGGATGGTGGGTGTATATAGCTAGCTGTATACGAGAAAGGTGATGTATACCTGCATACACTGATCTGTGAGGCTGAGCTATATACCCTGATCTGTAATACTGCGCTATATACCCTGATCAATGAGGATGAGCCGTATACCCTGTCCTGTGATGCTAGGGCTGTATACTCCTGTCCTGTGATTCTGGGGCTGTATACTCTGTCCTGTGAAGCTGATCTGTATACTCCTGATGCTATGGGTGGAATACAGGGGACAGGGTGGGTGGACTCTATAAGAGGTGAGGGCTTATGAGAAGTGGGAGGGGTCAAAAAGGGCAGGCGGGGTCTGGCACCCCCCATCCTAAAACTTCACCAGCAGCCACTGGCTTCAGACACACAGACACACATCTGATTATATACACAATCTTCATCTCAAGAATATAATTACATTATTGATATTATTTTTACATTTTTATTTTAATATCATTCTTTTAATCTTATGCTATTTTTTTTATATTCAATCCATTTTTGAGTTTTTACATAAGAACTGAATGGACTCTCTATTTTGGGAACTTTTCTCATCAATATAAGTTGATAGAGAATATTAATTTATTCTACAGTGGCACGCCAGCCAGTTTCGCTTTGTCTGAATATCGAACATTTTTTAATTATTTCTCCTTCCACTTGAAGAGAGGGAAGACGGCTGAATTGCCAGTAAACTATGAAGTCAAGCTTTCAGGAGAAATAAAAGCAGCAGATGATCTTTTGGCATCATCCAATGAACCTAGAATTAGAATTGGTGAGATGTTTGCACATGAGCAAGAAAATCCTGTTTCTTCATGACGTAATTTCCCGCCAAGAGAGGGAACGTGCGTTACAGGAAGAAAGTACATCCTGTGATGAATTTTATTGATGAATTATCTAGAGAGTAAATTAGAATTAAAAAATCTGTTACAATTTGTTAAGGATGATGAATTGTGATGTTACATGTTCAATGAATGCTTACAGGCAAATATTAAGATACACAAATCTAAATTTTCTCTTAAGAGATTCAGCAAACAGGTTAGAAATGTAATGAAGTTACAGTTTTTAACGCAATGATATTAGAAGTTCCTACTAGGAATGTTGTTTGTACAGAAGAGAAGACAGAGTCACAGCAGGATAACCGTCCATGTGCTAATTGTCCGATTTTGACTGAGCAAATAGATGACTTGCAAAATGCAATTCAAATAAAAGATAGTCAGTTGTCTGAATTACAGAATACTGTAAAAAGGATTTGTGTAAATTCTAAAGCACAGTCAAGCAAGAGTTCAGAGATTAATGGTAGTTCATATTCTAAACAGAAGTCTTTTGTACTAGATATTTGGCCTATAGAAATTGATGTAGAGTACCATGAAGTTTTGCTTAAAACAAAATGAATGGATAAAGCTGCAGAAATAAATCTTAGAATATTTGAACAGATCATGAAAATAGCTAAAGAGATACCACCTTATGATGAGAATAAGAATGTTTTGGATAAAGCAGACAATTTTACATTAAATTCAGAAAGATTTAATTTAAATTAAGAAAATAAAAATATTTGTTTTAAAATATGGCTGCCATGTAATTATAGCCAGCAGTTTAAACCACTATTAGTAACGGATGATGGACAAACAATGCATTGCAATGAGTCTGGCAGATTAAAACAATTAATCAGTTTTTATACAGGAGAAAAAGATCCTACTACAGAGATACTAGATTGTTTAAAAGTATCAATTGATGGCAAACCACTTATTTTTTTTGAGGCAGTTTGAAAAGGTATATAGAATTGTTTTGGGAAATGCACAAGGCCATACTCCAACTGCCATGATTAAAAGTTTTGTAACTAAATTTACTTTTTTGACCCAGCTCCTGTTTTGGCTACTCAAAAACAAAGTTTACAAGAAGCTTTAGAGAATATTGATACAGTTAGAAAGCAGATTAAACTGATCAAACAAAATCAAGATGGCGATCAGAGAGTTGCCACATGTATGGCCACACCCAATCATGGTGAGATACACATCACAGGCAGAACCAAAGTTTCAAAGCAGAAAGGAAAAGTTATTTATCTTTATTTTAAGAAATCTGGCATTTTTAGAGAGAATGTTTAAAATATAAATTAGATTCACAAAGAAAAATTTTGGAATTAGAAAATGAAAACAATTATGAGCAATTTATTCATCTTTGTTAAAACAATAGGTTGATTGATTTGCCTTATGCCTCAGAAGTCAAACAGATCAGCACACTGACTGGTAATGACAGTTCAATCAAGGTGACAAACAATGCTGTCACTGACAGTTTACTTCCATTGCCAAAATCAGGATTAAATCAAGTTTTGACTGCTCCAACATTAAATTATGTTGCTCCAATTTTATTGGATGAATGTGGAAGACCATATGTACAAGGTCTATTGAATGGTAGGAAAGCAAAATGCTTAATAGATTTAGCCCCGGTTTACACAGGGGTGGCACGACTTGCAGGTCGCCTCACTGAGGCAACCTGCACACGACTTCCACGGCGACTTGCAAAACGACTTCTGTATAGAAGTCTATGCAAGTTGCCTCAAGTCGCCCCCAAAGTAGTACAGGAACCTTTTTCTAAGTCGGAGCGACTTGCGTCGCTCCTGTTAGAACGGTTCCATTGTACAGAACGGGAGGCGACTTGTCAGGCGGTTAGGTCGCCTGACAAGTGGCCCCTGTGTGAACCGGCACTTAGGAGCTGAACTTAGTTTAACTAAACACAAATTACCTGTGAATACTAATTCTCCAAAATGCAACTTAATTGGTTTTAGTGGAAAAGAAAATGCAGTTGCAACTAAAGTTTCTAATGTGACTTTTGAAATTCCAGGATTTCTGAAAACTAATATTGACATCTGATGTTGTCAAGGTGCAGAGAATATTCTTGGCATGGATGTGATTAGTACTATTATTGTTGATTTACATAATTCTACTATATGGAAGGATTAATCTAGGCCCACATCTATGTTAATTGATCCTTCCATGTACAGTAATGTTGGAAGTATTTGTACAGCAATTGCTGACATGTCTTCAGATTATAATTGGCCAAATACAGGAACCAATCTCGTATTGGAACAATTGGTTTGATCACATAAAAATCTTTGGAGTCAGACGAAAAATTATACAGGCTGGTTTAAAGATATTGAATTAGATACTGAAGGTAGAGACCCTAAACCCCAAATTCAATATAAGTTACCACAAGAAACAATAGGTCCAGTTTCTGCCATTATACAAGTATTTTTAAAACAAGGAATATTAAAGAAAGCACAATCAATGGTAAATAATTGTATTTGGCCTATCAAGAATGCTGATAATTCGTATTCTTTATCAGTTGATTTAAAATCACTGAATAAATGCATAACAAATAAAAAAACCTGTTCCCGATTTAAATTTAATGTCACACCTGGATGCCAAGGCCAAAGTATTTTCTGTACTGGAGATCTCGAACAGCCATTTTTCAGTATCATTAGCTAAAAGCTGTCAATATAAACTTGCCTTCAACTTTAACAAAGAAACCTATGCATTCACTAGAATAATCCCAGGATTGGACATTAGTGATGGTATAGTGCACAAGTGTTTAGAGAAAATATTATCAAAATTCTCTAGACCAGAATGTATTTTCCAGAATGTGGACAAGTTTTTGCTGACTACACAGAGTATAGAGGAACATATCACTCTTTTGTCTGAGTTATTCACATTGTTACAAATGGCAGTGCTGAAACTGAACACAAAGACAGTTCAGTTGATGAAAAAGCAGGTAGCATTCCTTCATATACAAATTAGTCATGGACAGACACAATTATCACAGGAAAAAGTTAGAACCATTTTTGCAATTCCAATTCCAACAACTCAAGGCATTATGTCAATTTTTGAGTGAAGTAAATCATTGTAGAGAGTTTGTACAGAAATGTAATGATAAAGTTAAACCACTATTTGACCTTTTGAAGCAAAAAGATGTTGTGTTTAATCAATAGGGTCAAACCCAGATAGATGCCTTTGAAATGTTGAAAAGGGATCTGCAGAATGCTCCTTCATTGAATACTGCTGAATTTTGTTCTTCTATTGCCTTTGTATTGCAAACTGATGTATCTGAGAATTCGATCTCAGTGACTTTGTCTCAATTAAAAGAATATGATCAGAAAATAATAGGTTTCTTCTCAAGAGGTTTAACAAATATGGAGCTTTCTTTTGGTGGTATCTGATGACCTCTGCGGTTTTTTTTTTTTGCGCTATAAACAAAGAAAAAAAAAAAGAGCGACAATTTTGAGAAAAAAAATATATATCTTTTACTTTTTGCTATAATAAATATCCCAATTAAAAAAAAAAATAATTTATTCATCAGTTTAGGCCGATATACATTCTTCTACATATTTTTGGTAAAAAAAAAAAAAAATCAATCGCAATAAGCGTATATTGATTGGTTTACGCAAAAGTTATAGCTTCTATATAATAGGGGATAGATTTATGGTATTTTAATTTTTTTTTACTAGTAATGGCGGTGATCAGCGATTTTTAAATCGGGACTGTGACATTGTGGCAGACAGATCGGACACTTTTGACAATTTTTTGGGACCATTGATATTTATACAGCAATCAGTGCTATAAAAATGCACTGATTACTGTGTAAATGTTACTGGCAGGGAAGGGGTTAACACTAGGGAGCGATCAAGGGGTTGAATGTGTTCCCTGCTAGGTTTTCTAACTGTGGGAGGATGGGACTGAAGGAGACAGATCACTGTTCCTAACCTTAAGGGGCAGACAATCTGTCTCTACTCCCCTGACAGAACCAAGATTTGTGTGTTTACACACACAGATGCCCGTTCTGGCTCTCGTGCCCGCGATCGCAGGTGGCTGGAAGGCATTGCGACCACCGGCCACGCGCATTGGGTTACCCGCCATGCAGCGGGGGCGCGCACCTGCTAAGGCTCTTAAAGGAGCCGACATACCTGATCGTCGGCTCGCGCAGGGCTGCCAACCTGTCGCAGTATATGTACGCGAGCCGGTCGGGAAGTGGTTAATGTGTGTTACTAATCAACATGTAAACTAGCTTATGGAATAGCACTGAGGATGTGCACTGCAAGCAACATCCAGCTTTCCAGGAGAATAACAATTAAACAAGGTTTTCAAACCCATCCTACTTCTATTAGACTCAATCACCTGGCCAGCAGTCTCTACAGGTATGCCACAGACATTAGATCATTACCAAACCCAGATAAAAAAAATGTAATGTCTTTTGGCACCTTTAAAAATGTACGGTTACTTTAAGGTAGTATTAATTAAAACTTATCTCATAACTCTCATTAAAAAACAATAAACCATCAAAGCAGTAAATCATAGAAGTCTCTTAACATTTTTCTACATGCTGACAATGTGACACCGTTTAATCACTGCAACGATAAAAATTCTGTTCCAACTTTGATGAATCAAAGCCAGTTAAATTGTTGTTTTCCGATAAAAATTTGAGAAAAATGGTACAAGGATGTGATGGATGTATATCTTGTATATGTAAGAGAAAAAAAAAATCAACATTATAATTCCCAAAGTAATGACTTTGCTTTGAATATTTTTAAAACATCAATCCATTGAAGAGGAGTGGAAAAAAAAAAATTATCGATTAGCTGCCAGAACTGTGAGAGAATTCTTCACTCTTCTCTGATGCCTACATAAGATTGTCGAGAGCTGCGTTTAGTGTACAAAACGGCGTAAAACTAAACAGATTGCCTCATTAGAGATAATGCACGGCCTGTTTGTCTTTCCGCAAAGACTGGTGCTGATTAAAAGATATTTGTCCACCTAACAGTGAAACAAAACTAAATATACAATGGCTACAAAGCATTTCAGTCTCAACCCAGGGAAGGAAGCTTTGATAGAAGGTATTCTTAACAGAGTGCCAGATGGTAAAATATGCAGGGTTTTGACACCACTGTTGCTTAGTTCTTTTTTAATAGTTTGTCTGTGCCAACGTGTCAAAGAACTTTAGGCACAAAAATCAGCATGACTCATATTACAGAAAAACAAAATGCTAGAAGAAATAAAATTTAAAAGAGAAGCCAATTTCTGCAATGTCAAAATAACTAAATGCATAGGACATTTAAATGATATAAAGGCATATTTTGTATCTAAATCTGCCTTATAACATACATTTTTGATTTTTGAAAGCCTATAATGCTTTCTGAAAGTAAAAGTTAATTGGGTTTTGTCCCTGTGTTTTGAACCGCTATCCACAGATTTGAATCTTCTCTCCAGTGCAAGGCCACTACTCATTAGCATGTCATACCCGTGTAGGTCCCTGGTGCCACACCTGCAGCCCAAGGGCCACATGCAGCCCTTTGGTGTTTGCAGTGCAGCCCTCACGCAGACCCAGTAGTCAAAAGTGAAAGTTTTAATTTGTAATGGGTCTGTAATAGTCTACTCTTTTGTAACAATACATATAATAAATATTGTATGCGGTCCTTTGGCAATATCAAGGGGAAACATTGAGGCCCCATATACCTTGCAAGTTGCCAAACACTGGTGTAGGACTTAATAAAAACTAAATTTATCAAGTTGGTTTTCAATGCCCATGGATGGTTATGATTTGCATTGTCAAACATGGACATTTTTCAACTCTTGCTCACCTGTCTACATCCTGAAAATCCTTTATATTACATTGAGAAATTCCAATCACTCCTATGGATCTACTGTTGGGTTGTAATATAGACAGCCTATCTATAGGACTTAATGAAACCTTCTCTCTGCATGTTAAAAGAAGTGAGGGACAAGCCAGAGAGTTTGCAGTGATGTATAAGTGGCTCCCCATTGGCTGCACAGAGTGAATTTGGCAGGAGCTTGGAAAGGTGAGAAGAGTGCTGGTGGTATAACTTTACAAAAGTATAGTAAGCCTTTAAATTAATCAGGATGAGAAAAAAGTGATCAGGGCCAAACTTGGCGGGTGCACGGGGGGGCACTGCACCCAGGCACCGCAGAGGTAGGGGCGCCGAAACTCCAGAGTGCTCCCCTTCCTCCTTGGCCTTGTCAGTGGCATCGCTAGGGGAGAGCACGTTTATTCCTTGCCTCCCCACTGGGGGTCAGGGGGTCAAATGCATCAGCACGCAGTAGCTGGGAGCTTTCTCTGTCGCCTGTGCCCTCTCCCACACATGCTGCTGCAGCCCAGCATGCACAGTATAGGAGAGCAAAGAGAGAACTGAGCGGAGAGAGGATCCACCCATCGCCCCAGCCACCTAAGCTCCGATGAACAAGAGATAATGTGTCGTAATACTGACACAAAATTCCAGGAAGAGATCACAGCCCTTCTGTTTCCAGATGGTGCTGTGGCCCAACTTCTCAATCCAAATGCAGTGAGCAGGCTGCATGAGAGGCATTTTCCGGATGTCCTCCCTGGTACACCTACCATAAGAACACTCCAAAGAAGATGTTGTGTCTGTGGAAAAAGGGGACATAGGCGTGACACCCGCTATTATGGTCCCTCCTGTCCTGAGCAACCAGATCTCTGCATCGGTGACCATTTCCGTCGCTACCACACACCAGTGGAGTATTAGCATAGGGTACGGCACAGTCCTAGGGCACACTTTCAAAAAGGGTCTTGAAAGATGAGATGGCCATCACATTTTGAAAGATCCTAAGCTGGAACATTCAAACAAAATAAAATTGTAAAAAAAATAAGATATATATATAATAAATAATATAATATAAATATAATATAAATAAAAAAGCCAAAAATCATTCTGCTCTGTTTTACTGTATTTTATGCTTAACTGTAATGTTTTTTGTTACTGTGTTTTATGTTTGCTTTGCAGGTATGTCATTCTACTGTTATACTGTACTGTTACTGTGTTTTATAGTTAACAATTATTTGCATTGCAGGTACGTACGCTATTCAGCTGTAGCAAGGGTTTATTTATTTTGACAGCAACAGGGTTTGCTCTCACGATACGTAAATCCATGACTCCAGCGCTGTAAGAGGTAATTTCACCACCACAGATAAAAAAAAGAGCATATTTGCCAAAGCATGGGGGCAGGGATGGACATTAGGGGTGGATTGCCCCTATGCTTCAGCATATATTTTTTACTCTTTTTTTTGGCACAGATTGCAATTAAAAAAAAGTTGTTTTATTGAGTTAATGCTTTATTGATACTGTGATTTGTTACCATTGTTTGGTTTGCAGGTACACCATTCAGCTGCAGCACTGATTTATTTATTTTGACAGTAACAGCGTTTGCTCTCACGATGCGTAAATCAGCAAATCCAGCGCTGTAGGAGGTGATTTCACCACCAGTTAAAGAAAGAGCATATATGCCGAAGCATAGGGCCAGGGGTGGACATTAGGGGCGGATTGCCCCTATGCTTCGGCATATATTTTTATTAACTTTTCTTGGCAGAGATTTCTTCATCCACATCAATGTGAATGGAGGAATCTTTTTGGTTCTTTTTTTCCGCTCAGCCCATGGGCTGAACGAAAAAAAAGAAGGGTACATGTATGCCCATCATTAGAAGTGGGTGAATGCAGGGCGGTATTCTAATGGTGGGCATACCACTGATTGTTCAATGTGAATGGAGGAATCTGTTAGGTTCTCTTTTTTCATTTAACCCACAGGCTGCATAAAAAAAAGAACATTACATATATGCCCACCAAGGACCAGCGACGTACCATGTATGTTGCTGGACCTCGAGTGGTTACACCAGATCGATGCCTGCAGGTTTAGGTATCATCTTGGTATCGTTCTTTTCAGCCAGCGGCCTGCTTTCATGTAAAAGTCCTAGCATCTAATTAGCCTTTAGGCTGCTCTCCTGTTCCAACGGGGGAACCCGAGAATGCAGCCGGTGTTTCCGGTGGTTCCGCCAGCTGACCATAGAGTGGATCAGAGACTTGAACGATTCCAACCATCTCTAAGGCCTAAGAAACTGGAAGCCACGAGCATTTCATGACTTTGGTTTCGCCATTGGGAAAGCATCTTATCACACCGATCTTGGTGTGGTCAGATGCTTTAAGGGCTGAGGAAAGATCTAGCGTCTAATAGACCCCAAATAAAAAATGCTATCATATGGGATATTTACATTCCCTGTGATAACAATAAAAATGATAACAAAAAGAAAAAAAACGAAAGGGACAGTGTATTAAAGCACCCCTGTCCCCCCATGCACGCAAAGGTGAATGCAAGAAATTGAACCATGCATGTGAGGTATCACTGTGAACGTCAGATCGAGGGCAGTAATTCTAGCAGTACAACTACTCTGTAAATCTAAACTGTTAACCTGTAAAAGCTTTCAAAATGTACATAGTTTGTCGCCACTGCACGGGTGTGCGTAATTTTAAAGCATGTTGTATTTGGTCTCTATGTAACTCCTCATAAGATGATCTTTTATATTTCATCAAACATTTGGGCAATTAAGTGTGCATTAAATCTCAAAAAAAGTGTTTCTCCCAAAAAAATTGCGTTTGAAAAATCGTTGCGCAAATACTTTGTGGAAAAAAATGGCAACACCCACTATTTTAATCTGTAGGGCCTCTGCTTTAAAAAAAGATATAATTCTTGGGGGTTCAAAGTAATTTTCTAGCAAAAGAAAAATATTTTTTCATGTAAACAAAAAGCGTCAGAAAGGACTTGGTGGTTCAAGTGGTTAGAAGAGTGGGTGAGGTGTGGCATAAGCTTCTAATGTTGGGCATAAAATGCCAGGACAGTTCAACCCCCCCCCTCCCCAAATGACTCCTTTTTGGAAAGTAGTCCATGGAATATTGTATATTTTGCCACAAGTTTTTTTTTTGGGGGGAAAATGACAATTTTATTTTAATTTTTTTTTTTACACAAAGTTTTTACTAAATGATAAATTGCTCACACATGGCATGGGTATATGTGAAATTACACCCCAAAATACTGTCTGCCACTTCTCCTGAGTACGGGATTGCCACATTAACATGAGGACAAGGTGCTTTGGGGTGCGGGGGCGCAGGGCACCCCCTCCCCCAAAGCACCCACCCCCCCATGTTGAGGGCATGCGGCTTGGTACGGTTAAGGAGGGGGGGCGCTCACTCGTCCCCACCCCCTTTCCTGACCGGCTGGGCTGCGTGCTTGGATAAGGGTCTGGTATGGATTTTAGGGGGGACCCCCACACCGTTTTCTCGGCGTAGGGGTTCCCCTAAAAATCCATACCAGACCTAAGGGACATTGTTGCCTCCCTCTCGCACTCGCTGCAATAGGAAAATGTGTTTTTCCTATTGCAGTAAGTGCGAGATGTACAGTACCCTGTCGCCGAGAACCAGCGCGTTAGGATCGCACTGGAAACATTCTCGCGGGCAGGTGCTGTAGCTGCCCTAGCGTCGTATTTGGTCCATCGGACCAGCATACAGATGAACGGGCTTCCTGATAGGAACTGAGTCCGGCTGAGTTCCGGCGGGAAGATTTGAAACATTATTCAAATCTAAAGTCTGTCGGATTTTAGACCGGAAAGGTCCGTCGGAAGTCTGATGAAGCCCACACAAGGTTGAATTGTCCGCCAGATTCAGTCCATCGGACCAGTCCAGTCGAAAAGTCCGCTCGTGTGTACGCGGCATTAGGCCCCATTCACACCTGAGCGTAGCATTTTCAGGCAGAAAGTCACGCGATTTTGCCATAATTTTTTGCTGCGTTTTTTACCACCATTTTGTACAGGTCAAAAGGTCACCAATGTAAAAAGCAGAAAAACGCCCAAATCTGCCTAAAAAAAAAGTTCCAAAACTTGTTTGAGCTTCAGGCGTTTTGGAGCTTCTGGCTTCAGGTGTTTTGGAGTGGAGGTGAGCCATCTCCATACAGAATAATTGATTTTTTTCCCCTCCAGCGTTTTGGAGCTTCAGGCTTCAACCTACAAAACGCTCAGGTATGAATGGGGCCTGAACCCAGAAAAGCACCTTGACCCCATGGGTGTCAATTGTGATTGAAGAGGACCTGCATTGCTGGACGACATGATTAATGATGGATTTACATCAAGACATTTTTTTATAATAAAGGACTTGTCAAAAAATGTGGTTTTGTTTTTTACTACTTACTTTTTTTTGTGAACGAATAGGGCAAGGAGATTCCAGATTCTGGTAACCCCACCTGCAGGCCCCCAGAACCACTGGGCCGGGGTTGAGCTCTTGCCTTTATCAACATGGGAACAAGGCTCTTTGCCTGGCAATATACCATCCTACATTTTCAGGGCATATGGCCTTCTATCGTGTTACAAAACACACGTGCATTTTATTAAAGAAACTATGTGTCTCCCCGATTGTAAATGTGAAAAACGAAAGCCTTTAATTATGTTGGAACACTAGAAGAAAGGTGGAGAAAATCCATGTGCACAACCCCTTGTGAGGATAGTAACTTAGGCTCTTAAAAGTCCCTGATATTTCCTAAGGTTTCTTAATATACCTGTTACCAGGCACTTGGCAAAGAATAGAGAGTGAGAGAAACACTGACCGCAGCTGCTCTCTGTAGCTACTGTTCTGTGGTACTGAACTGGTTAATTGGCAATTTACTTCCGGGAATCAAGCAGATTTCCCCTAAAAATAACCTGCTATTCACAGCGGGTGCCAGGCCACAGGCACCCCTACATGTGAGTTCTATTAAATTGTTTTTAATGTTTTAAATAAATCATTAAACAATATTACACAATGAGGTCTTTTTCTTCATATCCACTTGCATGAGGTTCACCCACTTCAGGAACTGCCAGTACAAAGATATCTCCAGAGGTCTCCCCACGTGCCTGTTTGACCATACTAGAGATAGTTGGTCCATACGGAAGGGCGAGTTTACATCCATGTGGGGGCACCTTGTCTGAGCACCAAACAGCACGTATTTGTTATTTTTGTTATTTTTGAGCATGAGCACTGTTCATCACATCAATTGGGACTGTTACAAGAGTGGTCGCAACAATATTATGAATTTTGTTTATTAATCTTTTATCACATAGCACGGTGTATTAATCTTCACTAGTATATTTGCACAGTAAGTTTGTCACTACAGCTGATTATTAGATTATTGTTATTAGTTTTTTTATCTTTGGCGCTTATTTCGTTTTTCAGTCAATAGAAAATGCCATGCTGTCTGTTGGCTCTCAACTTTTTGGCTCTTCGGGCTCACTTAGCCTTAGACTCCATACACACTATTATATTTTCTGCAGATTTTTTTTTTTTTTTTCAGATTTACTAAAAATATATTATGAGGTCAAACCTTAGGAGTTTCAAATTGTATGCATTCAGGCAGGCCCTTGCACTACATGGTTTTGGTAAATCTGAAGACAAAAATCTGCAGAAAATCTAATAGTGTGTATGGGGTCTTAAAGCCCGTACACACGATAAGAAAATTAGATGGAAAAATGTGTACGACGAGCGGTCTGTCGATTTTCGGATCGTTAGTACGGTGCCTTCGAAAACAGATTTTGCTTTTTCGTCAGACAAAAGCTGGATGTGGAGACTATAAAATTTTTGTCGGATGTGAACTCAACGTCCAATTTTCGTTTCATTGGTACAAAAAAAAAAATCGCAAGAGCAAGACTACGCATGCTCAGAAATGAAAGAATACATACAAAACTATTTAACATGTTAAATCAATGACGTTGTATTCTGTCTTACGAAAATTTTCATATTGTGAGTAACCGATCCAGCTGGTCACAGAGATAAGTGAAGGAAAGATGACCTCCATTCATCTCTAAGGCCTAGGACGACTGGAGCAACGTCATGATGTCACTTCAGGTCCCATGTATTCCCAGTATGTGGAAACAAGCCCCTCCCCCTATATCGCAATGGTTTGGCAGGGTGAACATTCAGCAGATGGAACACCTCCCCGTGGTCCACAGGGACAAGACGGAGGAACACAATACGCGTTGGCTATACTGGGATGTGTTTCATTTTTCAGGGAATACTTAATCTATCCTTAAACACTTGAGGGTACTAAATTCTGAGAGCTTAATTCCTTATGTTGACAACCCCACTGTAGTTCCCTTTTTTTTCTCCCATCCCCCCTCCTGACTCACTTCTTTGCTTTTTCTACCCCTTCTCTGTCTGAAAACATCGGAAAATGCTTTTCGGTATTCACCAATCGTCTGGTAGGAATGTCTTGTGTGCAGAGCGTGGTAAATGCTTGCCCTTACCCGACAATAGATAAGTGCCTGTAGGTGATCTAATCCTTCATATACTGTTTATCACATGGCAATGATTTTTTTTTTACAGTTCCCTATTATCCTGAATTGTTAGTTATGATCTGTTATCATATTGACATTTGGTATATTACGTGGTTAGTGACTATTACCTGAATTTACATTATGTTACCAAAGACAAGCTTTTTCATGAATGTGGCGTTATGTCATATTACTGTTTCATACTGCATACCCATAAATAAAGAATAATAATTAAAAAAAAAAAATTTCAATGACCACCATTTTATTATCTAGGGCCTCTGCTAAAATAAAAATGTATAATGTTTGGGGGTTCCGAGTCATATTTCTAGCAGAAAATATTTATTTTTACTTGTAAACAAAGTGTCAGAAAAAGGCCTGGTCCTTCAGTGGTTAAAAACAGAGATAAAAGACATAACAGAGTTATGCAGTTATTTTATAAATACAGGATTTTCATACAAAAATGTTTGGTTACATGCACATCACTAGGTTGGTTCCAAGAGATGGACCAACATGCTACAAAAGCTTCTACAGCTGGTGGGTATTACAAGCATGATAGATGGGGATGAAATTAGCAATCTGGAAACTGACAAATGCCACTTATGTGTTTTGGGACACTGCTCCTTCCTCCAGCAATGACTAGGCAATTGGTTTGGGAACCAACCTTGTGACATGTTGTAAGCGTGAATTTATTGTAAGTGCAATGGTTTTTATTCTTTCATTAAAAAGTAATTTACTGTACAAACCATCGAGCTCTGGGCATAGTTATATATTTTTTTTTAATCAGAAAAGTATTTTATGATTAAGAAAATGACACTTATAGGGCGTACACACGGTCGGACTTTGTTCGGACATTCCGACAACAAAATCCTAGAATTTTTTCCGACGGATGTTGGCTCAAACTTGTTTTGTCTACACACGGTCGCACAAAGTTGTCGGAAAATCCAATCGTTCTAAACGCAGTGACGTAAAACACGTACGTCGGGACTATAAACGGGGCAGTGGCCAATAGCTTTCATATCTTTATTTATTCTGAGCATGCGTGGCACTTTGTCCATCGGATTTGTGTACACACGATCGGAATTTCCAACAACGGATTTTGTTGTCGGAAAATTTTATCTCCTGCTCTCCAACTTTGTGTGTCGGAAAATCAGATGGAAAATGTCCGATGGAGCCCACGCACGGACGGAATTTGCGACAACACGCTCCGATCTTCCATCGGAAAATCCGACCGTGTGTACGGGGCATTAGACCTATAGAATTCTCTCCATTACATTTTCTTTTTCTTGGGATGCCATCATTTGCTAGGTTTTATAAGAGAAGCATTACTCCCCATTTGCTAAATGCAGCCAAAATATTGATACCTAGATTTTGGAAACAGTCTGGATGTCCCACTATAATGGATTGGAAAAGGGAGGTAGAAAAAATAATGGAAGCAGAGAGATGGATACATGGTTAAAGACCAACAGAATAAATTTAAAGATACATGGGCAGGATGGCTGTACTCCTCAGAAATAGGGGTGGATTCAACCCTTTTGGGGGCAATGCTGCATTATGGATCGGATAGTCTGGTGGGGGAAAATTGGGAGGAGGTTGGGGTTTTTTTTTTTCTTTTTTTGTGTCGTTTCTTTTTTTTTTCCTCCTCTGGGAGGCACAGTGGAGAGATGACTGATGTCATTAAAGGAATAAGATAAGTTATAATAGTAAATTAGGCACAGGATGGGCAACACGTAATGGAATCACATAAAGAAGGGTAGATTGAAATGAAAGGTAGAGAGGTATAAAATTGAAATAGTAGAATGAGAATATATTGAATTAAAACACTAAACATAATAGGACACGAAAATAGTAATTCGAAATGATACACTTTTTTAAAAGTATTTAAAGAAGTTGGTGCATGGTATGTCGAACTCCGCTTGTATTTCCAGAAAGGATATGAGATTTGGCCCACTACATATTTGTGAGATATATTGTATCCCCACCACTTCCCAAGTCCCAAACCCCCCAAGTTTTAGTATTTCTCTGTAGCTCAGGTTTCGCCATAAGGTATGTGTCAGGAAGCCCCATATTTCCAGCATCCATTTGGGTATAAGACCATAATGTCTATAGTGGGGGTCTCATGGTCTAGGTGCATGTACCCCGCTTCTAAGCATGTGAGTGCTGATGTGTTTTCGTCCGCTGTGGTCAGAAGTCGGCAGATTGGATCCGTTAAGTCTATCATTCCCCACCACCCCAGTTGTTGCTGGGAGGTGAGGCAATAGGCTCTAGAATGGGGGACCGCCAGTCCCCCCTCGTCCTTGCTATATTGTAGTGTCGATAAGCTAATCCTGGCTGTCTTTTTGCACCAGATAAGTTCCCTAAACTGGGAGTCTATCCTGTCAAACTATTGTCGGGAAATCCAGAATGGAGAGTTGTTAAATACGTACAGTATATGAGGTGCCCATACCATTTTTATGAGATGAATTCTCCCTACTACTGATAATGGTAGTTTGCACCAAGCAGTGCATTTGTCACGGAATTTGCCAAGTAGGGGTGTTAGATTGAGAGGCATATATTGGGATGGATCCGAGGTAACCTGAATGCCCAAATAGCAAAAAGAGGATACCACCTGTATCATTTCTGCAAAGTCAGGCAAGGGGGCCGTTATGGGGTCTATGGGCATCAGCACCGACTTATTCCAATTAATGGAGAAGCCTGATAGCTCACCAAAGGCCTTGATAAGAGTCATGACTGCGCACAGTGATTCCCGTGTGTCACCCAGGTACAATAGTGTATCATCGGCATACAGTGACACCTCATCTGTGCCTGTGTTGCGCTTGAACCCGACTATATATTTACGCCCCCCCCGTATTGGCAACGCGAGGGATTCCAGGGCCAGGGCAAACAGCAGGGGTGACAATGGGCACAACTGTCTGGTGCCCCGCAACAGTGGAAAGGGTTCCGAGAATTCTCCGTTAACCCTGATCCTGGCCGATGGTTGGGCGTACAGTAACTGGACCCAACTAATGAAGTTTGCACCTACGCCTATATGATCCTACATCTTCCACAGATAAGGCCACTGACATTGTCGAAAGCTTTAGCTGCATCCAGTGAGAAGATGGCTCGATTTCCAGGGTTGGCTACAGGGAGCTGTAGATTTAAGAAAAGTCACTAAATGTTTTGGGCTGTGGATCTAGTGGGGATGAACCCTAACTGGTCCCTGTGTACCAACCTGTGTATCACTTGAGCCAGTCTGGTTGCCAACACACGAGCCAATAGTTTGACATCTGTTGTGAGAAAGGAGATGGGTCTGTATGACTCTGGTAGAGTAGCGTCCTTGCCTGGTTTCAGAAGTACAATAATGATCGCCTCATTCATAGAATCGGGCAAAGTTCCCTCTTTCAGTGCCTCATTATAGACCTTCAATAACGTAGGTAGCAGTGTGCCTGCATAACGCTCGTCAGCCCCCAGAGATTTATTGTTGTGAGATTGTGCTAGGGCCGTTGCAACGTCCGAGGTCGACAAGCAGGCAGTGTACATTTTTCCAGAAATCCCTCAATGTCCTTTTCTGGAGGCTGTACTTTAGATGTATAAATATTAGCATAGAATGACCTAATGATTTGCACCACTGTAGCAGTCTGGGATTGGGTAACACCCTGATCATCACAGTTGGCTGAAACAAGAGAGAGGTGGGCCTCTGTGCTTGAGCTAGTAAAGCCAGCATGTGACCAGTAGCCTCACCCTCCTCAAAATGGGTTTATTGCAGAAAAAATCTTTTGTTTTCAGCCAGCTGTAATGCCAGTTGCCTGGACATGGATTGTGCCCCCAGCCAAACTCTCTTCGTGTCCTCTGCAGGATTGGCAATATATTTATCCTTAATTTTATGCATACCTCTGTTTCCCAAGATTTCGTATTTGTCTTAATCCGGTTTATTTTAATAAATTGACCCCTCACATAGGCTTTGGTAGTATCCCATACAACACGTAAATTGGCTGAATTTAGATTATTCTGCATAAAAAGTTTCAGCAGCTCACGCATGGGGTCTGGTTCTGGGAATAGGTAGAGCCAGAAGGGGTTAAGTTTCCAGCATATACGTTTAGTGGTGGTGGGCAATGAGATAGATACCCAAAACGAGGAGTGATTGGAAATATGTCTGTCACCATAATCTGAAGCTACCACCAGTGGGAGTAGTATATTACCTAAGCCTAGGTCTATCTTGGACAGGCCCCTGTGCATGGCTGAGTAGCAAGAATATTTTTTAGTAGTTAGGTGTCCAAGTCTCCACACGTCCAACAGTCCGAGCTCCTCAATTAAGCTAGCGAAAGCGGTAAGTCAACCCTTTACTTGGGGATATGTTGGAGAGTGTGGGCAGCTTGTCCCACTGATGACTTATATAATTATTGTAAATCGCCCACTGTCAGGAGCGGTATATCTTGAAATTGGGACATAAAGCTCGCCAAACACTGGAGGACCTTGGACAAGAACGGCGGTAGTATATATGTCCCAGCCAATATACATAACAAAGCAGAGACCATGAATAGTAGGAATACATAACTCCCCCCTGGGTCAATGAGCTTTTGAGAGCAATAGAACTGAATATCCTGACGTATCAGGATACTTACTCCTGTAAAGTATGCGGAGTAGGTTGAGTGAAATTGGGTGCTATATACTCAGGGCCTAAAGCTGGTTGTGGGGTCAGGGGAGAAATGGGTCTCCTGTAGGCAGACTATGCTTGCCCCCATGGACTTAAGGTGTCTAAGGACTGCCAAACTTTTCACAGGACTGCCTAGTCCTCGAACATTCCAGGACAAAATATTTAAGTTTGCCACCATATTGAGGACTATTGATCAGTAGCATGATCATGCCAGTCTGGTAGGCATGGCATATCTTTACATTTTACAATGGAGTCAAAAAGAACATACATGTTTTTCCCTATAATGGGGTTACCTTGAATGTATGTGGTCAGTCCGATGAAGTCCATAATAGTAGAGGCCCAGGGTTGAAGCACTGGTGGGTCTGAGTGGAAATAATAAACATAACATAAACTAGATAAAAGAAAAAAACAGCAAAAGTAAGTTAAAGTATGGAGCCAACAGGGCTCCCAGCCAATCGGGCTGAGGTGTAAGTTTCCCCCATAGATACTTCATTGTATTTCACACTCCATTGTTTGATGAAAGCGCCAGGGTTTTAGGCCCTCTCAGGGATGCCCATTATTATTGCGCACTTTGGGCCCAATTTGGACATTTTCACTTAGGGGTGTACTCACTTTTGTTGCCAGCGGTTTAGACATTAATGGCTGTGTGCTGAGTTATTTTGAGGGGACAGCAAATTTACACTGTTATACAAGCTGTACACTCACTACTGTACATTGTAGCAACGTGTCATTTCTTCAGTGTTGTCACATGAAAAGATATAATAAAATATTTACAAAAATGTGAGGGGTGTACTCACTTTTGTGAAATCCTGTAAGTATTCACAGCCTTTGCTTAATACTTGTTGACGCACCTTTGGCATCAAGTCTTTTTGAGTATGATGCTACAAGCCCGGCACACTGATTTTTGGGCAGTTTCTCCTATTCTTCTTTGCAGGGCCACAAAAGCTACATCAGGTTGAATGGGGTGCGTTGGTGCACAGCCATTTTCAGGTCTTTTCAGAGATGTTCAATCGGGTTCAAGTCTGGGCTCTGGCTGGACCACTCAAGGACATTCACAGAGTTGTCCCATAGCCACTCTTTTGTTATCTTGGCTGTGTGCTTAGGGTCGTTGTCCTGTTGGAAGATGATCCTTCACCCCAGTCTGAGGTCCAGAGCACTCTGGAGCAGGTTTTTTTTATCAAGGATGTCTCTGTACATTGCTGCATTCATCTTTCCCCCAATCCGGACTAGTCTCCCAGTACCCGCTGCTGAAAAACATCCCCACAGCATGATGCTGCCACCACCATGCTTCACTGTAGGGATGGTATTGGCCAGGTGATGAGCGGTGCCTGGTGTCCTCCAGACATGACACTTGCCATTATGGCCAAAGAGTTCAATCTTTGTTTAATCAGACCAGAGAATTTTGTTTCTCATGGTCTGAGAGTCCTTCAGGTGCCTTTTGGCAAACTCCAGGTGGCCTGTCATGTGTCTTTCTGAGGAGTGGCTCCTATCTGGCCACTCTACCATACAGGCCTAATTGGTGGAGCGCTGCAGAGATGATTGTTCTCCTGGAAGGTTCTCCTCTCTCCACAGAGAAATGCTGAAGCTCTATCTGAGTGACCATTGGGTTTTTGGTCACCTCTCTGACTAAGGCCCTTCCCTGATCGCTCAGTTTGGCCGGACGGGCGGCTCTAGGAAGAGTCCTGGTGGTTCCAAACTTCTTCCATTTGGGAGGCAACTGTGATCATTGGGATCTTCAATGCTGCAGAAATGTTTAAGTACCCTTCCCCAGATCAGGGTCTTGATATAATCCTGCCTCAGAGGTCTACAGACAATTCCTTGGACTTCATGGCTTGGTTTGTGCTCTGACATGTACTGTTAACTGTGGGATCTTATATAGACAGGTGTGTGCCTTTGCCTTTTACCACAGGTGGACTTCGATCAAGTTGTAGAAACATCTCAGGAATGATCAGTGGAAACAGGATGCACCTAAGCTCATTTTTGAGTGTCATGGCAAAGGCTGTGAATATTTATGTACATTTGATTTTTTTCGTTTTTGTTTTTAATAAATTAGCAAAGAATTCAAACAAACTTCTTTCACAAATTTTGAGGAAAATAATTAATTGAAACTGTTTTGGAACAAGGCTGTAACATAACAAAATGTGGAAAAAGTGAGGCACTGTGAATAATTTCCAGATGCACTGTACTGTTAGTTTCTCATTCATAAAAAAAAAAAGTGTCAATACAATGCCCTAGGAAAGGATGTAAATGGCCATCTTCTGTTATGCGGCTAGTAAAATAAAGTGGATCAATTAAACTGAAATTTGGCAACATTAGGGGGTTTCAAATTTTTTTTTTTATTATTTATTCTTTATTCATTATTTTCTTCCAATACAAAATATCTTAAAGGAGCACTAAAGATTATTATTATTTTTTTTTAAATAACAAACATGTTATACTTACCTCCACTGTGCAGCTCGTTTTGCACAGAGTGGCCCCGAACCCGCTATTTTTAACGCTATAGCGCCTGCAAAACGCCCTCGGTGTGAAAGGGGTCCAAGTTTAGCCCACTAAGGGGGAATGCCCATTCTCATGAACCAAGCTCCCCACATCTTCTCAAATTCTCTAAGATTTCCCCTCTTTATACAAGTTACTTTTTCTTTCCATATAGTTTAATTTATTGTACTGATCCAATCACTTACTGCCATCTCTGCGCAATCAATTTTCTAGCCTGGAACAAGCATCTTAATATTGCAACTGTCATACTCTGACCCTCATTTCTACTCTTGTTCAGACTGGCTGGTCTGAACACGAGCAGAGGAGTTGGTGATCGGGACACATTACTGAAGCTGCTAGCAGGTTGTATATTGAGGAAATGGATATCATAGCTGCAGCGAGTGAAAATACCAACCTTTCAATCATCATCTGCAAAGGGCCCAGGCTGGGTCACAAGCCATCTGCCTTTACTGCTTGCGATTTGGTAAGCTCAATCTACAGCTACAATGGTCGGGCTTCTCACTTTGTTTTTGTGTGCACATCATGGTGTTTGCTGTAATCTAAGTGCCCCTATTGGATGCCCAGACATACTACACTATGGCCAGTTCTCGTCTTCTCTTTTTTTTGGTTCATATACTGAGGGAACGGTGATCTGAGCCTGGAGTGAGCGGGACTATCAACTATAAGCCATCTGCTCTTACCGCTTGCTGATCGGTAAGCTCAATCTACAGCTACGGTGGTCGGGCACTTCACCTTGACTATGTGTGCACATCATGGTGTTTGCAAGATCTTAAGTGTTTCTGTTGGATGTTCATAGATAAAGCCTTTTGGACACTTCTTTTTTAGCGCAGCTTCTGTTTTATTATATTGGACTCTTGTGTTGTTGCACTGCATGCTGCTGCTTTTTTATTGTTTGATTCAAGGACATATCTTTTCTAGCGTGGTTTTTTTCTCTATATTCCCTTCATACAGCTGAGTCAATCTGTTTATGCCCTTTATTTCCCACTCTTTAACTGTTCCTATTGTCAAGAACTCCTGTAGGTTCTTATTGTTCCAGAGAGGTGTATATTCGAGTATCCCTGAGTAGCCCATCCTGCTAGGATTATTCCCCCATTTGTCCCTCCTCCTCCCACATTATCACCTCCTATTAGCTGTTGCAGTTGTGCAGCCAGATAATAACTTTCTGGATGCGGTACCGCCAATACTCCCTCCCCGGTCGGGAGCTGCAGTGCCCGCAACCGAATTCTAGCTTGCCCCCTTTTCCAGATCAATTCTCTGAAGAGGGGTTCAATTTTTTTAAACTACTTTTTACATATCCACACTGGGGAATTATGTAGCACATACATTAGTTGCGGCATCCAGATCATTTTTATCAAGCTACAGCACCCTGCTACTGACAAGGGGAGCCGCTTCCAGATATTTATCTTTTGTTTAAATTTAGTCAGTAATGGTATTAAATTATTACTAATATACTGATTAGGATCTCTCGTCAGCAGAGTCCCCAGATATTTCAGTTTGTCTACCACCGCTAACTGGAGCATTCCAGCAATAGATTACTCATAGGGTCCACCGTAATAGCGCCGACTTCGACTGCTTCCCGACCGCCTCACGCCGATATACGTCGGCAGAAGGGCACATACAGGCAGAATCATGTACCTGTACGTTGCCCTTTAAGAGACGGCGTGTGCCGCCGGGAGCTTCGTGAGCAAGATCGCAGGTCCCGCGGACTTGATGTCCGCGATCGTCTCACAGAGAGGAAGAACGGGGAAATGCTAATGTAAGCAAGCATTTCCCCATTCTTCCTAGTGACACTGTCACTGATCACCGCTCCCTGTAATTGGGAACGGTGATCAGTGTTGTGTCACACACAGCCCCTCCCCCCCACAGTTAGAATCACTCCCTAGAACACACTTAACCGCTCAGCGCCACCTAGTGGTTAACCCCTTCACTGCCAGTCACATTTACACAGTAATCAATGCATTTTTAATTGCACCAATCGCTGTATAAATGTGAATGGTCCCAAAATTGCGCCAAAAGTGTCAGATCTGTCCGCCATAATGTCGCAGTCATGATAAAAATCGCTGATCACTGCCATTACTAATAAAAAAAAATTATTAATAAAAATGCCATAAAACTATCCCCCATTTTGTAAACGCTATAACTTTTGCGTAAACCAATTAAACGCTTATTGCAATTTTTTTTACCACAAACATGTAGAAGAATATGTATCGGCCTAAACTGAGGGGGAAAAAAATTTATATATTTTTGGGGGATATTTATTATAGCAAAAAGTAAAAAATAATGTTTTTTTTCAAAATTGTCGCTATTTTTTATTTTATAGAGCAAAAAATAAAAACCGCAGAGGTGATCAAATACCACCAAAAGAAAGCTCTATTTGTGGGGAAAAAAAGGACGTCAATTTTGTTTGGGAGCCACGTCGCACGACTGCACAATTGTCAGTTAAAGCGACGCAGTGCCGAATCGCAAAAAGTGCTCTGGTCTTTGGCCAGCCAAATGGTTCAGGGCTTAAGTGGTTAAAGACTGCCCAATGTCTCCTAAGAAAAGAAGAACATCGTCTGGGTACAAAACTATTCTTTCTTCCCCTGTCCTCCTCAAGAATCCTTTCATCTCGGGGCTTGATCTTATAGCCATCGTCAATGGTTCCATTGCGAGAGCAAAGATCAGGGGAGACAATGGGCAACCCTGTCTAATCCCTCTTTTTAATTGGATTCTTTCCGAATATTCGTTATTAATCCTAATTTTTGCACTCTATGATTTTCATATAACACTTTTATCCAGCCTATAAAAGAAGGCCCAAATCCAAATTCCTCCAGCACCCGCCATACATATGCCCACTCCAGGCTATCAAAGGCTTTAGTCACATCCAGTGACAATACCGCTCTGGCTCCCTCATTGTCTGATGGGGTCTGCAGGTTCAGAAATGTCCTAATATTCATACTGGTAGATCTGTTTGCAACAAATCCCGTTTGGTCTGAGTGAAAAATTATTTGGACTATCCTATTCAGCCTGGCCGCTAAGAATTTAGCTATTATTTTAGCATCCGAACACAGCAAAGAGATTGGTCTATATGAGGTTGCATCCAGCGAGTCTTTCCCTTCTTAATGTATCACTATAATGGTTGCTTCGAGCATCGAGGGCGGAAGCCCCCCCTCCTCCGCTGCTCCCCTCAGTGCTCCCAGCAATTCTGGAAGTAATATTTCACCATAGTAATTGTATATCTCTGTTGGCAGCCCATCAGGGCCAGGGGATTTCTGATTCACCATTTCGGCCACTGCCTGCTGAAGTTCTCCAAGAGTTATTGGGGCCTCCAGGGCCTCTTTATCTTCCTGTGAAATAGACGGTATCTCTAGGTTCCTCGGGAATTTATCCATCTCTCCCTCCTGTTAGATTTCACCAATTGTGCCAACATTCGACCCACCTGTTCTCCTTCTCCAAAAGAGCATTGTTTCTGAAAAAGTCTCCTATTCTCAGCTTTCCTGATAATAGCTATTTTATAATCTTGTTGTCTATTTAGCCATATTTTCTTTTCCCCAGTGATGGGTTACTTACATAGTTATTTTCAGCCTTCGTTACCTCCCTTCTAATATTCTCCTCCCACTCCCTTGATTCCCTGTTGAATTTTGCCACCTTTTGAATCAATATACCTCTGAGGAATGCCTTTAATGTATCCCACAGGATCCCAGCCGACGCTGTACCTTTATTGTACTCCACAAACTCTCTCAGTTTAGGGAGGACCTTATCTGATTTCTTAATAATTTCCAGCCAATATGGGCTTATTCTCCAGGTCCTTAAAACTCTTTTCCCCTAGATTCAGTACCAGCACCATGGGAGAGTGATCCAAGACCCCTCTTGGCAAATAACTTATATTTTTAATAGTTTGTAGCATTCTCATATTTCCTAAGGCCATGTCTATCCTGGAGAGTGTGGAGTGAACCTGAAAAACAGGAATATTGTCGAACACCGGCATTTCGCACTCTCCAGACATCTATCAACACCACTTCCTCCAGAAAATGACTTAAACCGCTCTTTCCTATATTCATTGGATATACCCCCGGGGGGAACCTATCGATCTTTTTATCTAATACTTCATTAAAATCACCCACTATTATTATTGGTATATCCTCCTTACCTATCAAAAATTCCATTAATCTATATATAACATCCATTTTAAAAGGTGGGGGAATGTATATATTTGCCAGAACATACATTTTGTTTTCTATTAAACAGTGTAGAAAGACAAATCTACCCATCTCATCAATGCTGGTCTGTATGCAGGAAAAAAACACCCCCGTTCTCACCATAACACTCACCCCTCTAGAATAGGAAGAGTGGTATTGTGTCTGGTACCTCCTACTCTTTAATTGTATTATCGTGTGCTTCGTGAGGTGTGTTTCCTGCAGATAGGCCATCCCTATACCATGTCTATCTAGCATGGCTTGCACTGCGGCTTTTTTAACTGGGTTACCCATTCCCCTGACATTCCAGGAGCAAAATATTCAGAGTTGTATCCTGCATCTGAAATCCAGGGGGGTCTAAAAATTAGTCGGGACTGAAAATGTAATACTGAATTCCTAAAGGGGGTTTCAAATCTTCTCTGTTTATTTCTACCATTAATTCCAAGTGCAGTATATTGTAACCTCAGTGTAACTTTCTCTAATATATTATTTAAGTGTATATTTCCTTATTAGTGTGACTCTCAATTTACAATCCGATTCTTTTTGTGAGTGAACTTTTCCTCTATTCCCACGCCCCCTTCCCCTGACCCCCTCCCCCACGCACCAACCCTCCCCTCCCCACCTATCAAGGTGTGCCCTAAGGTGTTTTTTAGTGACCAATTTCCACTCCACATATTCCTCATTTCCTTTCTGTGCAACATACTTTCCTCTTTCTCCCCTATTCCCCTTCCCTATCAACATCAATAAAAAAAATAAAATAATGCAAACATTTTTAAACATGCATCCCTCACTTCCATATAATATCATTACCAACCCCATTTCCTCCTGTGTGTGTCCACACCTCCCCCCAATATATCAGTGCATATCTCCGTCCAGTGGGAAAGAAGGAGAGAAAAGGAAGGAGAAGAAAAATATTTTAAAAAAATAATAATTCCCCTTCTCTTTCAAATTTCCCCTTCCCCCTCCCCTTATTCAGTTTATCTGCAGTTTCTCCTTGTTTTCCTGCAACCAAATTGCTGCTCTAGTCGGGTTATCAAAAATCTGTTCCTCCCAGTGCTACTATTCGCAGTCTGAATAGAACAATACTTTGGTTCCCTTATAGGAAATATTCCTCGCCTCTCTTGCCTTCCGTAAAAGTGTCACTTTGTCTTTATAGTTAAAGCGGAGTTCCCACTGATAGTTTTTTTAAAAATTTTTTTAGTAACCATATCTTTCGTTAAGGCTAATTTAAAGAACTCACGCTTTTATGCAGAATCGGCCCTGGATTAAAGATTTTGTAGAGGAATATATTTTATTATATTCTTCTTTCTGGGCAGTTTCCATAGTGCCCGTGGGCATGTGAAGCCCACAAGCACTATCTTCCGGGCTCTGGTGCAGCTGAGCGACCAGCATGCACAGCCTGTTCTCGCGCATGCACCGTATGTACAGCGCAGCGCCGTACACTACTGA
This sequence comes from Lithobates clamitans, assembly GCA_037952925.1. NCBI lineage: Eukaryota > Metazoa > Chordata > Amphibia > Anura > Ranidae > Lithobates > Lithobates clamitans. The sequence continues at coordinate 4,965,033 of JBBGZY010000271.1, forward strand.
CGTTGCAATCACAACGGGCGTCGCCATCGGAAGTGCCCACCCCCGTTGTGAGGGCAACAAAGCCCTCGAGGAAGCCCGTGACTCCTGGGAAATGATGACAGACATCTTCCAGGAGCACTAGTGAGCACGGGCGCCGAGGGAAGCGACGTCAGGCGCCTTGGAGAGGAAGAGGCAGATTCTGAGGGACCCCCTAGCAACACACCTGAAAAGGTGAGTAAAAAAATTTTTTTTCCACAGGTTGTTCCTTGTATTTAATGCTGCTGAATAATGCTGCAGTTATCAAATCCCAGTACATAAGCTTAATCACACTTCAGATTAATTTTAGTTAATTTATCAGAGCAGAATGCATGGGCTTATTCACAATTTAGGTAATCAAAGAGTACTGCCCCGGCTCATTCACCGTTCAAATAGTACCTATATCAAAGTGCTGTGCATGTACTAATTCACAGTTCAGATAGCACATTTATCAGAACACAGTGCATGAGCTTATTCACAGTGGGTTTATCAGAGCGCGGTGCATGGGCTTATCCACAGTTCAGGTAATGCGCTTATCAAAGCGCAGTGCATGGACTTATTCACAGTTCAGACAGTGCGTTTGCCAAAGCACAGTACCTGTACTTATTCACCGTTCAGTTGGTGCGCTTATCAGAGCACAGTGCATGGGCTTATTCACAGTTCAGGTAATGCATTTATCAGAGTGCAGTGCATAGGCTTTTTCACAGTTCACGTAATGCGTTTATCAGAGCGCAGTGCATGAGCTTATTCACAGTTCCAGTAATGCATTTGTCAGAGCGCAGTGCATGGGCTTATTCACAGTTCAGGTAATACGTTTATCAGAGTGCAGTGCTTGAGCTTATTCACATTTCAAACCGTGCGTTTTACCAGAACACAGTGCATAGTCTTATTCACAGTTCAGATAATGCATTTATCAAAGCAAAGTGCATGGACTTATTCACGGTTCAAACAGTGCGTTTTACCAGATCACAGTGCATAGGCTTATTTACATTTCAGTGCGTTTATCAGAGCGCCGTACATTGGACTTATTCACAGTTCAGATAGTACTTTTATCAAAGCACAGTGCATGGATTTATTCACAGTTCCAATAGCTATATTATCGGAATTATAGGTGCCAAAGTTAATGAAAGGAGGGCACTTGCATATTACAGTCTCGTATATTAGTTCATCCAGAGGCAATAGTGGCAGGCCAGGGGTCAATAATGCTCTATACTGTATAATGATGTCCAGCGCCAACCTGTGTGGTGCTATTTGCGGAGTTATAAGCCCAGAAGTCCTTGGGTATCATACACGGATAAACACTTGAGGCTGGAGGGCCATATTGCCTGGGGGTACCTTAATAGGATACATTCAAAGTCCCATTAATAGGGAGCTTATAGTCCCAAGTTCTATGACTATTTATGAATCTGCTCACCATACAGTCTTTTAATGTTGCAGTCCTTGTCTGCCTTTCTTTGTCTGCCTTTTTTTTACTGATGAGAGTGTGTCACTCACCACTCCAGGTTGTCCGTTAACCCCCCTAGTAGAGCCTCTTACAGTGTTACTGGATGTTTTCTTCTTTCCCTCCCGGGGGTTTCAAACACACCACCTCCCAGCTGCTCAGCGTCTCTCGGATCCGTCCGAGGCTGTCCAAAGCCGTGCACCACTTCCTCTCCCACCTCCGGGGGGGTGTCCGGCCCATCAATCAGCCAGCCGTAACAATCCGAACGTTCCACGCACTCTGGTCCGCCTCCACAAGTCAGCAGCTCCGGCTGCCCATCCTCTCCATGCACCGCCGCACTGCTTCGCTCCAGGGGGAAAGGTAGGGGAGAACACACACACGTTCCGATGCTCTCACTCCATACTCTCCCTCCTCTCACATTCGGTCACACCTGGGGGTTTAAAATTTAAAGCCGAGTTCCACCCAAAAGTGGAACTTCCGCTCATCTGGTTCCTCCCCCCCTCCGGTGCCACAATTGGCACCTTTCAGGGGGGAGGGGGGTGCAGATATCTGTCTACTACAGGTATTTGCACCCAATGGGACCACTTAAAACGCGCAGCGCGACTCGCGCATGCGCAGTAGGGAACCGGGAAGTGAAGCCGCAATGCTTCACTTCCTGATTCCCTCACAGAGAATGGTGGCGGCAGCAGCCGAGAGCCAAGCGATTGATCGGCTTCGGCATCGCTGGACTCCAGGACAGGTAAGTGACCATTAAAAGTCAGCAGCTGCAGTATTTGTAGCTGCTGGCTTTTAATATTTTTTTTCTAGGTGGACTCCCTCTTTAAAAGAACAAACCAAGGGTCCGTAGATAATTGAACCCCAAATATTTAGAAAAAGCTTAAAAATCTTAGTCCAGAAGCAACTGAGCATTGGACATCCCCCTGCAGTTTGGCATGCTCTAAAACAGAGACCAGAATGTCCAGAGAACACATGTGTGATTCTGGAAGGTACAAGGTACCACCTGGTCAAAACTTTAAATGCAGGTTCAAGGGTAATGATATTGATCGAACAGCCTGCAGTGCTTGTCCAGACAGTATGCCAATCTTCCTCTGATTTGGTAGCTTTTAGATCTCCCTTCCATTTTTCCACATACAGTACTGTGCAATGGTTTTAGGCAGGTGTAAAAAAATACTATGACATAAGAATGCTTTCAGAAATAGAAGTGTTAATAGTTCATTTTTATCATTTAACAAAATGGAAAGTAAATGAACAGATGAGAATTCCAAATCCAAATCAATATTTGGTGTGAAAACCCATAGCATTCAAAACAGCATCAATTCTAGGTACACTTGCACACAGTTTTTTAAGGAAATCAGCAGATAGGTTGTTTGAAATATTGTGGAGAACCAACCACAAATCTTCTGTGGATGTAGGAGGCAGCCTCAAATCCTTCTGTCTCTTCATGTAATCCCAGACAGATTATGTTGAGATCAAGGCTCTGTGGGGGCCAAATCATCACTTCCAGAACTCCTTGCTCTTCTTTATGCTGGAGATAGTTCTTATGACATTGGCTGTGTGTTTGGGGCTGTTATTCTGCTGCTGCAGAATACACTTGGGGCCAATAACACGCCTCCCTGACATGATATATAAGTATCTACCTGTATTTCTCAGCATTGAGGGCATCATTGATCCTGACCAAACCTCCTACTCCATTCGCAGAGATGCAGGCCCAAACTTGCAAAGAACCTCCATCATGCTTCACTTTTAAAAGCAGACGCTCACTGTACCGCTCTTCAGCCCTTTAGTGAACAAACTACCTTCTGCTACAGTCAAGTATTTCAAATTTTGACTCATCAGTCCAGGAGAACTTGCTGATATTTTTCTGCACCCCAGCCCCTATGTTTTCATCATAGGTATGGCTTTTTTGCCACAATTCTTCTATAAAGACCACTTCTGGCCAGACTTTTCCAGACAGCTGATAGAGGTACATGTGTCTTCCTTGTTTCCCCTGATACACACAAATCCCTATTCTGTCAGGGAAGAGGAGACATGTTTGTTCCTACTAAGTAGGAACAACGATATGTCTCCTCCCCTAGTCAGTCCTATCCCCCCACAGTTGGAACACACTGAGGGATCACACATTTAACCCCTTGATCACCCCCCTAGTGTTAACCCCTTCCCTGCCAGTGACATTTATACAGTAATCAGTGCATATTTATAGCACTGATCGCTGTATAAATGTCAATGGTCCCAAAAATGTGTCAAAAGCGACGCAGTGCCAAATTGTAAAAGGTGCTCTGGTCAAGGAGGTAAAATCTTCTGGGGCTGAAGTGGTTAATCATACACCTGACTAATCCTAATCTAATCACCTGATTTGTGAAAGTGTAAAAATTGATGCTGGTTTAAAGCTAAAAGGGTAGTTACACCAAATATTTATTTGATTTAGACTTTTTTTCTTCGCTCGGTTTGCATTTTGTAAATTTATCAAAATAACTAATGTAAAAATATATATTTTTGAAAGCATTCTTACTTTACAGCATTTCTTCACACCTGTCTAAAACTTTTGCACAGTACTGAATGTGTGCATGGTAGGCAAAGATAGTCTATGCCAGAGGGGTGCTTTTACAAACATGTTCAAAAACCGTGAGAGCAGTTAAAAGATTTTTTTTTTTTTTTTTTTAATAAGGGATAAAATCCAATGTCTAAGCTGTATATGTTTAAAAAAATCAGAGGCGGTACTTTGGATGAAGAGAAACAAGTCCTTTTCTAACAAGTCGCGGACTTTACTGAGGCCATGTATTGTCCACCAAAGAAACACAGTAGGGGATTCAAGACCTGGTGGGAAGAGTGGGTTTCCCGTAATTAAGAGTATGGTAAGATGAGGGGAGAGCAAGTTACTAGAATATCTAAAGCTATCCCAAATCTTTAAAGTATAATTTAACACTGGGCTCAGAGTTTGTGGATGTAAAGGGAAGTGTTTTTCTATTTTTTTTTTAAATATTTATTTTTAAATGTAATAAATAACCATGACATACCAGTGACCATAACAAATATCAAGTGTCCTTTTACAAGGTTATCAAAGATGTACAATATCTGGGTACCATTTTACATACATATATGTATATAGTAAGGCAGTGCGGAACAGAACTAAAAACAGTAAAATGAGTAAGCATTAATGCAACCAAAATATAGTGTCAAATGTACATTGCAACATAAAATCTATTATCCATACTCCGGAAACATTGCTCATTTAGTTATAGTGCTAAGCCCAACCTCTTCAGCAATCTTTCTTCACCTAATATATATTTATCAATTAGTGCGAGATCAGGTACTACAGCTTTGTGATTAACTTTTCAACAATCTATATTTGACCAATTGATGGGTTGCTAAGCCTGGCACTTCTAGCCAATCTTGCCACATCTTGTAGAATTTACGGGGTACATTTCTGTGTTGATACGTCAATTTCTCGCGTATTAATCATTTATTCACTTGGTCAATCCACTGCTGCCTGGTGGGGACCCTGGAGGTGATCCAGTGCCGAGCTATCAATATCCCAGCTATATAAAGCAGCCAGAATATCGCTGTTTGGGTCGAAGGGGACAAGGACTCATCATCCAGGGCAGCCAGCAGGCATACCACTGGATTTTTCGGAACTGTAAAATTAAACACCCGAGAGATCAACTCTAAAATTTCCTTCCAATACCGAAAGAGTTTTGGGCACCTCCAAACCATGTGCATGAGGTCCCCTTAATCTCTCAGGCACTTGGGACAAAGTGGTGTGTCACGTAGCCCCCATTTATGCAGTTTAGCAGGCGTTCTGTATGCTCTATGTAGCAAATAGAGGTGAGAGAGTTTCTGTGAGGCTGATATAGATACCTTCGGAGCAGAAGCGAGACACAGATTCCATGTCTCCTCATCTAATGGCCCTACATCTTCCTCCCATTTGCTTTTGCATGGTAGACCGGTAGGATCCTGAAGTGCAGCAAGGTTAATACTGTACCCTCTAGAGATCATGCCTTTCGTTTCTTTTTCCATCAAGATCTCTTTCAAAATGACATGCTCAACTAGCTGGAGAGAAGTATGTCTAGATTGCAGTTGTAGAGCATGCCTTAATTGCAAGTATCTAAAGAAATTAGTACGCGGGATGTCAAACTCCGTCTGGATTTCTGTGAAAGACTTGAGAACCTGACCTCTGTAAAGTTGCGATAGAAACTGAATCCCTCTAGTCTCCCATGATCTAAAGCCCTTCAGTTTAAGTAGTTCCCTATAATTGACGTTCCTCCAAATAGGAATACACGATAGGAAGCCTCTTATACCTAATAATCATTTGAGGTATGTCCATAATCTTTTTAACAAGATCATGGTGGGAGTCTCCTGACTAGGTGAGTGTAACCGGCCTCTAAGGTGGTTAATGCAGTGGTAGTGCTTGACGGTGTGCTAAGAAGTCTACGTATGGGATCCAAGTCTTCTGTCAGTCCCCACCCTCTCAGCTGCTGTAGTTGGGATGCAAGGAAATAGACTCTAGCATGCGGGACCGCCAGTCCACCCTCTTCCTTATTATATTGTAAAGTGGACAGGCTGATTCTAGCTGCTTTTTTACGCCACAGTAGTTCTCTGAACTGGGAATCTATCTCATCGAACCACCGCCGGGGTATCCATACTGGTGAGTTATGACATATGTATAATAGCTGCGGGGACGACACCATTTTTATGAGGTTTGCCTTCCCAACTACTGATAATGGTAATTTGCACCAGGTATTACATTTTTCTCTAAATTTAGTAAGTAGGGGAATAAGATTAGGAGTGATATATTGGGTGATATCTGGGGACACTTGTACACCTAAATAGCGAAAAGAGGACACTATCTGCACCATTGAAGCACAGTCAGGCAACGGGGTCCAGGGGCATCAACACTGACTTATTCCAATTGATGGAAAATCCCGACAGTGTGCCAAAAACTTTAATTAGATGCATAGCTGTCTTTAAAGAGTCCTGGGTATCGCCGAGATATAACAATGTATCATCAGCATATAGTGATATAATGTCTGTTCCTGTGGCGCGACGGAATCCTACAATCCTGCTGTCACCTCTCAGTCTAGCTGCCAAAGGTTCCAGAGCCATGGCAAACAGCAGGGGTGACAAAGGACACCCCTGCCTTGTGCCTCTGAACAGAGGAAACGGTTTTGACAGTTCCCCGTTGACCCTAATTCTGGCTGATGGCTGTGATAGTGATATAATGTCTGTTCCTGTGGCGCGATGGAATCCTACAATCCTGCTGTCACCTCTCAGTCTAGCTGCCAAAGGTTCCAGAGCCATGGCAAACAGCAGGGGTGACAAAGGACACCCCTGCCTTGTGCCTCTGAACAGAGGAAACGGTTTTGACAGTTCCCTGTTGACCCTAATTCTGGCTGATGGCTGAGCGTATAGCAGTTTGACCCATCTAATGAAAGTACAACCTAATCCCATGTGTTCCAGTACCTTCCACAGGTAAGGCCATTCGACACTGTCGAAGGCCTTAACTGCATCCAGTGAAAAAATGGCCTGATTACCGGGATTCTCAACTGGGATTTGAATGTTTAAAAAGAGGCGCCTAATGTTTTGGGCTGTGGATCTGGTAGGTATGAATCCAGATTGATCCCTATGTACTGACTTTTGGATTATTTGAGAAAGTCTCGTCGCTAATACTCTGGCTAACAGTTTGACATCGGTCGTTAGCAATGAGATGGGCCTATAAGAGTCAGGGGACTTGGCATCTTTACCGGGTTTTAATAACACTTTTATAATTGCCTCATTCATAGAACTAGGCAGTACACCCTTCTCTAGTGCATCATTATATACTTTTAGTAACGTAGGTAGTAATGTGTCCGCATACCTTTTGTACATCTCGGATGGTAGACCATCAGCTCCCGGAGCCTTATTATTATGTGTTTGTGCTAAGGCTAATGCCAATTCCTCTGCTGATATCGGAGCATCTAAGAGGGCCGCATCCGAGGTGGACAATCGGGGCAACTCACACTCATTAAGGAAATCCATTATGTCACTCTCTTCAAGGCACACTTTAGACATGTACAGATCAGCATAAAATGACCGAAAACCTGTAATATTTCTGTGTTATTCGTATGAACTGCTTCTTGTGTATCACACAAGGAGGAGACCATAGAAGGGGAACCCTGCGCCCAAGCTAGTAATGCCAGCATGTGTCCAGTAGACTCCCCCTCCCCAAAGTGTGACTGCTGCAGGAAAAATCTCTTGTTTTCAGCCAGCTGTAGTGCCAGCTGGCTGGACATAGCCTGTGCACCCAGCCACGCTCTTTTTGTATCCTCTGTGGGATTAGAGATATATGCATCTTCTGATTCCCTAAGTACCTTACATACTTCTGTTTCCCAGGCTTTTGTGTTAGACTTTATACTGTTAATTGTGGTTATGAACTGACCGCGTAGGAATGCTTTCATGGCCTCCCAGACCATATTTACTTGGGTTGAGCCCATATTGTCCTTTAGGAAATATTCTAGGCGCTCTCTAATTGGATCAGGGGTGGGAAAAAGAGCTAGCCAAAAGGGATTGAGCCTCCAGAATCTGGATTGAACGGTCACTGGGATTGCTATTTTCACCCAAAAGGAGGAATGATCAGAGATGTGTCTATCTCCAAACCGGACTCAACGACCAATGAGAGTAAAGCAGCATTACCCAGCCCCAGGTCTATTCTGGATAGGCTCCTATGGGCCGTGGAGCAGCAAGAGTACTGTCTAATGTGAGCATTACTCCTGCGCCAAACATCAGTCAAGCCCAACTCTGATATCAACCCAGCAAAGGGTGTCAGTCCCTTGTTACGGACATTTACAGCTGAGGGTGTAGGTAGTTTATCCCATTTATGGTGTAGATAATTATTAAAGTCGCCTACTGCTATTAGAGAAACATTGGGATATTGTGCCATAAATTTAGCCAGATGTCTAAGGGTCTCTGCTGAATATGGGGGTGGTATGTATATATTAGCTATAATACACACCAAGTTTGATATTGTACAGAGTAAGAAAATAAACTTTCCCCCCGGGTCTACAGCCCTCTGAGAACAATGGAACTGAACATCCCGACGAATCAGGACGCTCACCCCCTTCGCATGTGCTGAGTAGGTGGAGTGGATTTGGGTATTATATATTCTGGAACCAAATCTAGGGATAGCCCCAGGGGGAAAATGGGTCTCCTGTAGACACACAATGTCCGCGTGTGCGGACTTAAAATATCTGAGTGCCTCCATTCTCTTTACAGGATTACCAAGACCTCTAATATTCCATGACAGAATCTTAATACTTGCCGTCATTTGTATATATCAACTGTATGTATATTATCATATTGACTGTCATTGTGGAATCGTAATACATTTGACTGACATACATGTAACAAAGCATAATAGAAAGTAGGTCTAGAATCTATGGTACCTACATGACCTCTACACACACTGTTGGAATACATTTTAACACAAAACTGTGCTTGCAAAGCTGAAGGGCTGGATACGCACTTATAGTTCTGGAAATTCCTATTGAGAAAAAAATGGAAGAAAAAAAAAAAACGGAGAAAAAAGGGGTGGAGGGGAAAAGAAAAAAAAGGGAGGGGAGTATAAGAAAAAACAACCACTCCAAAAAACATGAAACATCAATGCCAGTGTTCGTAAAGTGAACCATGTTCTCAGCCATTAGGGCTAACCTAGAAACTGTTCCCAGATAGACCATCCTGGGGGGGGAAAGGCAGTGGAAACACCCAGGAAAAACAACTTCCAATTGGTAAACAGTGTCTCACATATGCAGGCTATTAGCAACTTAAAGGTTTACAAAGAAAAATTTACTTCTCTCTCCGCCGGGCCTGAAAAAAAAATATGTCCCTGTCCCATATAAGGTAGTGAATCTTAAATGTTGATCTGGATGCTGTCTTCTGGCCTCTTTAATAGCTCTCTCCTCACAATCCAACCATTGTGCAGCCGCTGTAGGTCATTCAAAGAAATGGGTCGTGCCAAGAGCCGTTATTCGGAGACGGGCAGGATATAGCATGCCATATTGCACATTAAAGTGGGGTTCCACCCAAAAAAACAAAAATACATGAAAAATCCTAAAAACAAAAAACAAAAAAACATTTGGATATTTTTTTTTAACTTACCTCTAAATGCCTGCTGCTAGGGGGTCCCTCGTAGTCTGCCCCTTCCAGTGCCTGGGCTGGTGACATCACTTCCCTCTCGGCACAGGAAGGGCTCCGCTCTGCTCCCTCCCTCCTGTCAATCATCTGGGACCCATTACAGGTCCCAGGTGACTGAGCGGCCAATCACGGCATGCGGCGCCGCTCGCGCATGCGCAGTGGGTGCCAGGCTGTGAAGCTACAGCCCGGCGCCCACAGTTGCAATGCCCGCGCCGCTGAATGGAGGGGGAGACGAGCGGGGCTTCGATCCCCCGCATCGCTGGACCCAGGGACAGGTAAGTGTCCAATTAAAAGTCAGCAGCTGCAGTATTTGTAGCTGCTGACTTTTAATTTTTTTTTTTTCATGGGCCCCCTGGGTGGAACTCCTCTTTAAGTTCTCTGAGCCTCTTTTTTACATCATTGAATGTTGCACGTCTTTTTTGTAGTTCAGCAGAGAAGTCAGGAAACAAGGAGATCTTGCTTTTATCAATCTTCATTTTGTCTGACGAAACTCTGGCTTTGGATAATATTGCATCTCTGTCTTTAAAATTCAGTAGCTTGAATAGAAAAGGCCTAGGATGATTGCCTGGTGGTAGAGGGCGGGAAGGTACCCTGTGTGTGCAAAGAGTGGGGAGAAGGAGTCTCTACCAAATGTAGATATAAGCCATTGTTCTATGAACTCCACTGAGTTTTTACCCTCTGCTCTCTCAGGGATGCCCAGGGCACGGACATTATTTTCGTCTCATGCGATTCTCCATTTCATCAAGTCGCATTGCATGTTGCTCAGTTAGGTGACAATTGTAGTTCAGATCCCTCTGCATAGGTGCAATATCATCCTCTACTGTGCTCAGCCTGCCTTCTATAGCAGAGGTTCTCTCCCTAAGCTTCTGCATGTCATGGCGTACATATGAGATTTCAGCCTTCACTTCCTTTATCTCATCAGAGCAGTTGTGGAGTGATTGCAGGAAGTCACAGCTGTGAATACATCTCTGAGCGTGTGTTCTGCTGCCTCTGACCCTGATGTACTGGTCTGAGGCCTAACAGTAAAATCCTTAGGAGTACTCACTGCGTTCCACTCTGGGAACAATCCATTCTCATCCTCTAGGGTACTGTATCATCATCTTCATGAGCGTTCTCACATGAGGCCCTCTGTGCAGTAACCCCGGCTAGGGCATCTTTGTAAGATCGCCACCAAATAGAAGCTTCTGTGCTGCCTCCTTATACTGCTCCTTGGTCGCTCAGCGTGGGTCGGCGCCATCTTGATCCTGGATGTCTGCCTGTCCCTTGCCGCTGCCGGTCTTTTTTAGCACAATTGTGGCCGTCGGTGCGGGCAGATATGGGTTCCGGATATCCCCCGGGTGATTAGGGATCAATATGGTCCAGTTCAGCTAAGCTGGGAAAGGAGATGCAGGATAAAAGCACGGATGGCCATCGGAGCTGAAGAGATACACGTCCTTCAAGTGTTTTTCTATTAATTGGTGAAGAGAAGGCCTCCAGTTCCACCCACAAAGGGATTCCTTGGCCGCATTCAATGTGGCAAGAGGAGCACCTTTGGCTGCCTGATAAAATCTCATGAAGTTCAGGACTCTCAGGCCACCTGGACGCCTGTGGACATACATAGTACATCTGGGAATCCTTGGATTTAGGTTGCACCATATAAAGGAGGTGATTTTGGAAAGATAGAATGGCATTAAGGGGGTACTGGAATGGGAAGGGTCCAGAAAAGATTCAGAGTTTCGTCAAGATGGTAATTTTTATAGAATGAATCTAGCCCATCCAAGAGAGGTGGGGTCGATCCCAGGATGTTATTTTAGCTTTCAAATCACAAATAATGGGGATGTAATTGGCCGAATAAAGAGCAGAATAACTAGGGGTGAGTTTGATGCCCAAATAGTGTAATTGTTTGTTTGCCCAGGTAAAACGTTTCGAGAGTTTCAAGGGTAGTTGGGCAAGGACACATTAAGAGGAAGTGACTTATCTTCATTGATATGTAAACTGGAAACTTAAGCAAATTAGTTTAAGATGGAGAATAAGTTGGGCAGGGATATAAGGGGTTGGGTCAAGGTAAGCAGAAGGTCATTAGTGAAACAGCTGACTTTATATGTGCATAAACCATCATGTATGCCATGAGAGCTTAGTTAAATGTGCCAATGCTTTCAAGGCTAGAACAATCAAGATGTGGGCAGCAGGGCAGCCCTGACAGTTTCCCTGCTCTATTGGGAAAGGGGCAGAGAGATAGTTGCTGTAGCAGAGCAAAGGCCTTATGCCTGTCCAATGACAAAAGCATGCCTTGGAGGTTGATTGGTGGAGGAGACGCAGCAGATTAATCAACCTTGTGTGTGTTGTGTCAGGGGCCTACTGATAAGGGACAAAACCTACCTGATCATTATGTTTTAAGGCAGCAAGGAAAGAGTTCAGTCTGGTAGCTAAACCTTTTATTTTTTTTTAAAGAAATGTTTATTAAGAGTCTTCAATTGTCATACAGAAAACAACAGATAACAAAAAATAACAGGTCACAACTGCAACCAGATCACACCTCCCGTGTCTCAAAGGGATTTGTACAAAAAAAAAAAAAGCTTTGGTTTTCTTTTCCGATTTTCAGCAGAGAAATGGTGATATACATTTAGATCCATATACCGTATTTATCGGCGTATAACATGCACTTTTTCCCCTTAAAATCAGGGGGAAATTGTGGCTGCGTGTTATACGCCGATCCCTGCTGTCTCTGAGGGAAGAAGAGCGAGCCCCGCTGAATTACATACAGCCGCGATCTCCTGTGTACCCGACGCTCCGTCACTCACAGCCACGCCTCCTGGCCCCGCATTGGGCCACTGTTCTGTCCATCATATGAGCAGGGCCAGGAGGCGTGGCTGTGAGTGACGGAGTGCTGGGTACACAGGACATCACGGCTCTGTGTAATTCAGCTGCGCTCACTCCTCCTCTTCCCTCTGAGACAGCAGGAATAATCCAATACTGGCGAGGCTGCAATGATGGGAAAGGTGAGGCTGCAGATGGACAGTGAACGGGCTGCATTGTTGTTGAATTTATAGGCTGCAGATGGGCACTGAACAGGCTGCATTGTTGGTCTATTTAGAGGCTGCAGATGGGCACTGAACAGGCTGCATTGTTGGGCAATTTAGAGGCTGCAGATGGGCACTAAGCAGGGTGCATTGATGAGCTGTGACCCCAATTTTGCTTCAAAGTTCTTTATTTAAAATGCAAGTTTTTTCCTTTAACTTCCCTCACAAAATTGGGGTGTGTGTTATACACCTGTGCGTGTTATCTGTCGATAAATACAGTCTATTTGGACAATTTGATTTTTTCAAGTATTTACCAAAACATATTCAAGCAATAGTTATATAATGGATATGGACTGAAAGTGCACACTCTGGTTTAATTTGAGGGTATGTACATTAAAAATAAGAAGAAAGGTTTACGAATTACAGCTCTTAAGAATAGCCAACCCCCTTTTTCAAGGTACTGAAATTAATTGGACAATTGAATCAAAAGCTGTTTCATGGCCAGGTATGGGCTACTCCTTCGTTATTTCTTCATCAATTAGGCAGGTACAAGGTCTGGAGTTGATTCTAAGTGTGATATTTGCATTTGGAATCTATTGCTGTGAACCTGCATCATGTGTTCACAGGAGCTGTTCATGCAAGTGAAATAGGCCATTATATGGCTTCAAAAATTAAAGAAATCCATCAGAGAGACAACAGCAACATTAAGAGTGGCTAAATGAACAGTTTGGAACATTCTGAGGAAAGAAGAATTCACTGGTGAGCTCAGCAACATAAAAAGGCCTGGACATCCACAGAAGACAGCAGTGGTGGATGATCGCAGGATCCTCTCTACGGTAAAGAAAAACCCATTCACAACATCCAGACAAGTGAAAGACACTCTCCAGGAGGTGGGCATATCATTGTCAAAGTCTACAATCAAGAGATGACTTCATGAGGGCAAATATAGAGGGTTCACCACAAGGTGAAAACATTAATTCATATTCATAAGCCTGAAGAATAGTGAAAACAAAATTAGACTTTGCCAACAAACATCTAAAAAAGCCAGACCAATTCTGGAAAAGCATTCTTTGGACAAATGAAACTAAGATTAGTCTGTACCAGAATGATGGGGAAAAAAAAGTGTGGAGACGTCTTGGAATAGCTCATGATCCAAAGCACACAACTTAATCTGTAAAACACGGTGGAAGCAGTGTGATGGCATGGGCATGCATGGCTTCCAGTGGGTCATTGGTGTTTGTTAATGATGTGACAGAAGACAGAAGCAGCTGAAAGAATTCTGCAGTGTTTAGAAATATACTGTCAGCACAGATTCAGCCAAATGCAGCAAAGTTGATTGGACGGCGCTTCACAGAACAGATGGGCAATGATCCAAAACACACTGCAAAAGCAACCCAGGAGCTTTTGAAGAAAAATAAGTGTAATATTCTGCAATGGCCGAGTCAATGACCTGATCTCAAATTAATTGAGCATGCATTTCACTTGCTGAAGGCAAAACTAAAGGCAGTTAGAGCCTGGCAAAGCTTCAGAAAATGAGTCTTTGGTAATGTCCATGGGTTCCAGACTTCAGGCAGTCATTGCCAGTAAAGGATCCTCAACAAAATATTAAAAATGAACATTTTATGCATGATTATATTCATTTGTCCAATTACATTTGAACCCCTGAAAATAGGGGAACTCTGTATAAAATGGTTGAAGTTCCAAAAATTTGTACTTGATATTTATGGTCAACACTTTGGATTAAAGCTGAAAGTCTGCACTTCAAATTCATTTGGATTGTTTTGTTTTAATTTTATTCTGGTAGCATACAGAGCTAAAAGTATGAAAACTGTGCCTGTGTCCAAATATGTTTGGACCTAACTGTATATTGACTTACTATACATAAATGAGAAGAAGTGACAATAGTGAAGACTAATCTTCCAGATTCAAAGATGCTAGGGTAAGAGGGCTAGATATCCATCTATGCACAATGTATTAGATAATATCATCACATCAATAAAGATTAAGGAAATAGGGCAGAAATTATGTGGATTTTCATGATCTTTGGACGGTTTCAGTATCATTGCTATATGGGTCCTAAGCGAGGTGGGTGGAGGTCTGGGTGGGATTTCAAATGATTTGCAATTCTATGCATTAGGATAAAAAGCCTATGTGCAGAAGCCCCCCCTTACTTACTAACACTTACCCGAGGTCCTTCTCTGTCCAGCGATGTCCAGGAGTATCTCAGCCGTCTGAGATTCTCCCTCCTGATTGGCTGAGACACAGTAGCAGCACCACTGGTTGCTGCTGTCAAAGTCAGTCAGCCAATCAGGGGAGAGAGGGGCGGGGCCAGGATGGGGCTCCATGTCTGAATGGACACAGGGAGCTGTGACTTGGCTCGGGTGCCCCCATAGCAAGCGGCATGCTGTGGGGGCCCTGAGCAGGAGGGAGGGCCAGGATCACAGATGAGGGACCTGAGAAGAGGAGGATCTGGGCTGCTCTGTGCAAATCCACTGCAAAAGGGCAGGTAAGTATAACATGTTTGTTATTTTTATAGGAAAAAAACAAGTCTTTAAAATCGCTTTAAGTGTGGCGCTAGGGTGGCAGCATACTTTTTAAAGAAACAAGCAGAGAACCTATCTAGGCCAGAAGTCTTTGAGGGCTTAAGAGATTTCTTAGCATATAGGTTTTTGGAAATTGTGATGCCGGCATCCACCTTGCTCCATATTTCACTCAATAGGGTCGGAAGAAATATATCTTTAAAAAGTCAATCCACTGAACCAGGACAGGAGGGTGTGTTTTTTTATATATAATTTGATGAGTATTGACTGAAAGTGAGCTACAAATGTGGCTGGGTTTGCAGTAACAATCCAGTCTGAAAGGTGCAGTCTGTTGGGGTGGACTTTTTGGGATAGACATTTAACAGGTTGGACAACATGGAGCCTGATTTGTTAGCTTGTGTGTAAAAGTTTTATTTGGCCCATCTAATTTGTTTTCTTGGCTTTATAATTAAAGTGATTGTAAAGTCTGTTTTTTTTTTTTTTTTAAATAACAAACACTTTTTACTTACCAACTCTGTGCAGTTGGTTTTGCACAGAGCAGAGTATTGGTAACTGTAAGCGCAAACACACAAGTCCATATATAACAGGAGATAACCGGTAATGTAATGGTTAAAGTAGGCTGGTAGGCTAGATGGCTGCTGTCCTCAGAGAGCTGGCTCTGTGATGGATGAGAGAGGGGTAGAGAAGGAAGCGCCACCTGAATGTAGTATTAACAAATGATGTTTAATGACACCAGGTAAAAACACACTTGCAGGATAAAAACATATAAAAGGCTCATCTGTATAGGTATGTGGTCCTCGGTGTTCCCTCTGATCCTGTGGTGGTGACGCTGCAGGGATGCTGGGCTGCAGAAGGTGGATGCACAGAGCAGCCCAGATCCTCCTCTTCTTGGGTCCCTCTTTGCTGCTCCTAGCCCCTCCCTCCTATCGAGTGCCCCCACAGTCAGCAGCTTCCTATGGGGGCACTGGAGTCGAGTCACAGCTCCATGTGTCCATTCAGACACGGAGCCCCGATCCAGCCTCACCCTCTCTTGGCTGACTGACTTTAATTTACAGCCGCGGGAGCAAATGGTGCCTCAGTTGTGTCTTAGCCAATCAGAAAAAGTGTGCCGGACGGCATAGACATCATGGATATCGCTGGAGAGAGATGGGGCTCAGGTAAGTAATAAGGGGTGCTGGGGAGGCTGCTACACACAAAAGGTTTTTTATCTTAATGCATAGAATGCATTAGGATAAAAAACTTTCTGCCTTTACAACTCCTTTAACCACTTGTCGACCGCCTCACGATGATATACGTCGGCAGAATGGCACGGGCAGGCAGAATCACGTACCTGTACGTGATCTGCCTCCCGCGGGCGGGGGGTCCGATCGGACCCCCCCGGTGCCCGAGGCGGTCGGCGTTTGTCCCCCGGCGATCAGAGGTGAGGGGGAGGCCATCCATTCGTGGCCCCCCTCGCGATCGCTCCCAGCCAATGGGATCATTCCTCTGCTGCTGTATGGTAAACGGCAGCAGAGGAAATGATGTCATCTCTCCTCGGCTCTGTATTTTCCGTTCGAGGAGAGAAGACATTGATGTGAGTGCACAACACACACAGTAGAACAAGCCAGGCACACATTACACCCCCTTTACCCCCGACCCCCCCCTCCCCGATCACCCCCCAATCACCCCTTCCCCCCATCACCAAGCAGTTTTTGTTTTCTGATTACTGCATTGGTGTAAGTTAGTGTGGTAGGGCAGTTAGTATTAGCCCCCTTTAGGTCTAGGGTACCCCCCTAACCCCCCCTAATAAAGTTTTAACCCCTTGATCACCCCCCGTCGCCAGTGTCACTAAGCGATCATTTTTCTGATCGCTGTATTAGTGTCACTGGTGACGCTAGTTAGGGAGGTAAATATTTAGTTTCGCCATCAGCGTTTTATAGCGACAGGGACCCCCATATACTACCTAATAAATGTTTTAACCCCTTGATTGCCCCCTAGTTAACCCTTTCACCAGTGATCACCGTATAACTGTTACGGGTGACGCTGGTTAGTTCGTTTATTTTTTATAGTGTCAGGGCATCCGCCGTTTATTAATGAATAAAGGTTTAGCCCCCTGATCGCCCGGTGCTGATATGCGTCGCCCCAGGCAGCGTCAGGTTAGCGCCAGTACCGCTAACACCCACGCACGCAGCATACGCCTCCCTTAGTGGTATAGTATCTTAACGGATCAATATCTGATCCGATCAGGTCTATACTAGCGTCCCCAGCAGTTTAGGGTTCCCAAAAACGCAGTGTTAGCGGGATCAGCCCAGATAACTGCTAGCACCCGCGTTTTGCCCCTCTGCCTGGCCCGGCCCAGCCCACCCAAGTGCAGTATTGATTGATCACTGTCACTTACAAAACACTAAACGCATAACTGCAGCATTCGCAGAGTCAGGCCTGATCCCTGCGATCGCTAACAGTTTTTTTGGTAGCGTTTTGGTGAACTGGCAAGCACCAGCGGCCTAGTACACCCCGGTCGTAGTCAAACCAGCACTGCAGTAACACTTGGTGACGTGGCGAGTCCCATAAGTGCAGTTCAAGCTGGTGAGGTGGCAAGCACAAGTAGTGTCCTGCTGCCACCAAGAAGACAAACAGGCCCGTTGTGCCCATAGTGCCCTTCCTGCTGCATTCGCCAATCCCAACTCACCGCTTCTGCAGCACCCGTACTTCCCCCATTCACATCCCCAACCAAATGCAGTCGGCTGCATGAGAGGCATTTTCTTTATGTCCTCCCGAGTACCCCTACCCAACGAACCCCCCCAAAAAAGATGTCGTGTCTGCAGCAAGCGCGGATATAGGCGTGACACCCGCTATTATTGTCCCTCCTGTCCTGACAATCCTGGTCTTTGCATTGGTGAATGTTTTGAACGCTACCATACACTAGTTGAGTATTAGCGTAGAGTACAGCATTGCACAGACTAGGCACACTTTCACAGGGTCTCCCAAGATGCAATCGCATTTTGAGAGACCCGAACCTGGAACCGGTTAGCCTCAGTTCACACCAGAGGCGGCACGACTTGCAGGTCGCCTCACCGAGGCGACCTGCACACGACTGCCCAGGCGACTTGCAAAACGACTTCTGTATAGAAGTCTATGCAAGTCGCCCCAAGTCGCCCCCAAAGTCGTACAGGAACCTTTTTCTAAGTCGGAGCGACTTGCGTTGCTCCGATTAGAACGGTTCCATTGTACTGAACGGGACGCTACACTAGGACGCCTGACAAGTCGTCCTAGTGTGAACCGAGCCTCACAGTTAAAAAAGTTGCAGTTACAAAAAAAATGTAAAAAAAAAAAAAACTGAAAAATATATATAAAAAAAAAAAAAATAGTTGTCATTTCATTGTTCTCTCTATTGTTCTGTTTTTTTTTACTCTATTCTGCAATGTTTTATTGTTATTGTTATTATGTTTTATCATGTTTGCTTTTTAGGTATGCAATTTTTTATACTTTACCGTTTACTGTGTTTTATTGTTAACCATTTTTTTGTCTTCAGGTACGCCATTCACGACTTTGAGTGGTTATACCAGAATAATGCCTATAGGTTTAGGTATCATATTGGTATCATTCTTTTCAGCCAGCGGTCGGCTTTCATGTAAAAGCAATCCTAGCGGCTAATTAGCCTCTAGACTGCTTTTACAAGCAGTGGGAGGGAATGCCCCCCCACCATCTTCCGTGTTTTTCTCTGGCTCTCAACAGGGAACCTGAGAATGCAGCCGGTGATTCAGCCAGCTGACCATAGAGCTGATCAGAGACCAGAATGGCTCCAAACATCTCTATGGCCTAAGGGCCTTGTGCATAAAATGCCAGGGCAGTTCAAACCCCCCCCAAATGACCCCATTTTGGAAAGTAGACACCCCAAGCTATTTGCTGAGAGGCATGTCGAGTCCATGGAATATTTTATATTGTGTCACAAGTTGCGGGAAAGAGACCAATTTTTTTTTTTTTTTTTTTTTGCACAAAGTTGTCACTAAATGATATATTGCTCAAACATGCCATGGGAATATGTGAAATTACATCAGAAAATACATTCTGTTGCTTCTCCTGAGTACGGGGATACCACATGTGTGAGACTTTTTGGGAGCCTAGCCTCGTACGGGACCCCTAAAACCAAGCACCACCTTCAGGCTTTCTAAGGGCGTAAATTTTTGATTTCACTCTTCATTGCCTATCACAGTTTCGGAGGCCATGGAATGCCCAGGTGGCACAAAACCCCCCCAAATGACCCTATTTTGGAAAGTAGATACCCCAAGCTATTTGCTGAGAGGTATAGTGAGTATTTTGCAGACCTCACTTTTTGTCACAAAGTTTAGAAAATTGAAAAAAGAAAAAAAAATTTTTTTTCTTATCTTTCTTCATTTTCAAAAACAAATGAGAGCTGCAAAATACTCACCATGCCTCTCAGCAAATAGCTTGGGGTTTCTACTTTCCAAAATGGGGTCATTTGGGGGGGGGGTTGTGCCACCTGGGCATTCCAAGGCCTCCGAAACTGTGATAGGCAGTGAAGAGTGAAATCAAAAATTTACACCCTTAGAAATCCTGAAGGCTCCCAAAAAGTCCCACACATGTGGTAACCCCGTACTCGGGAGAAGCAGCTAAATGTATTTTGGGGTGCAATTCCACATATGCCCATGGCCTGTGTGAGCAATATATCATTTAGTGACAACTTTGTGCAAAAAAAAAAAAAATTGTCACTTTCCCGCAACTTGTGTCAAAATATAAAATATTCCATGGACTCAACATGCCTCTCAGCAAATAGCTTGGGGTGTCTACTTTCCAAAATGGGGTCATGGGGGGGGGGGGGGGTTGTGCCATCCGGGCATTTTATGGCCTTCAAAACTGTGATAGGTAGTGAGGAGTAAAATCAAAAATTTACGCCCTTAGAAATCCTGAAGGCGGTGATTGGTTTTCAGGGCCCCGTACGCGGCTAGGCTCCCAAAAAGTCCCACACATGTGGTATCCCTGTACTCAGGAGAAGCAGATGAATGTATTTTGGGGTGCAATTCCACATATGCCCATGGCCTGTGTGAGCAATATATCATTTAGTGACAACTTTTTGTAATTTTTTTTTTTTGTCATTATTCAATCACTTGGGACAAAAAAAAATATTATTCAATGGGCTCAACATGCCTCTCAGCAATTTCCTTGGGGTGTCTACTTTCCAAAATAGGGTCATTCTGGGGGTTTTGTACTGCCCTGCCATTTTAGCACCTAAAGAAATGACATAGGCAGTCATAAACTAAAAGCTGTGTAAATTCCAGAAAATGTACCCTAGTTTGTAGACGCTATAACTTTTGCGCAAACCAATAAATATACACTTATTGACATTTTTTTTACCAAAGACATGTGGCCGAATACATTTTGGCCTAAATGTATGACTAAAATTGAGTTTATTGGATTTGTTTTATATCAAAAGTAGAAAATATCATTTTTTTTCAAAATTTTCGGTCTTTTTCCATTTATAGCGCAAAAAATAAAAACCGCAGAGGTGATCAAATACCATCAAAAGAAAGCTCTATTTGTGGGAAGAAAAGGACGTAAATTTCGTTTGGGTACGGCATTGCATGACCGCGCAATGAGCAGTTAAAGTGATAGAGTGCCAAATTGTAAAAAGTGCTCTGGTCAGAAAGGGGGTAAATCCTTCCGGGGCTGAAGTGGTTAAGCAGTAAATTAAGTTCCACTTTAATATCAGAAACTCGTTTACAGAGAGAAACAGAGGGGCGCTTTTTCCATTTGATTTTTAAGTTGGCTAATTAGGATGATAGGGTGGTAATATTGTGTTCTTGTTCTTTTTTGAGGCACAAGGCACATTGAATGGTGGAGCCTTGTGGGCTTCCCATAAGTTAACAGGGGACTGCACAGAGCCCACGTTAAGGTCTAAATTGCTGTGAGAGTTTGATAAAGTGTGTTGTATCAGTGTGAGAGAGCAGGGAGCCATTAAGGGGCCAGACTGGAGAGGGGGGTTACCATATAGGAGAGAGAATGGTCAGACCAAGATACAGAAAACATTTTGGTTTTAATAAGGGAAGGGAGAAACTGTGGGTAGATGAAAAATGAACACTGCGCAAGAAGCGGTCATGAGGAGGAGCGCAGTAAAATGTATAGTCTCTCATGCTGAGGTTTTAATGTCTCCAGGCATCTATCAGGCGATGCTCTGTGGGAGAAGTAAGCACTTTGTCGATGTGAAAATGGGTAGCGTTCCTGTTAGAAGACAGACAAGTAGTGCTCGATTTGTCCAATTTAGAGTTGAGAACCATGTTAGTCTCTTTCATTAGGGAAAAGGTGTCCTTCTGATAAGCAGATATTAGGCCCCCAGAAAGTGTGGGGAAAAAAAAAATCAAGATTAGTCAGGGTGGGGAGTAAAGTAGCTAACCCAGAACTCGACAAATCATAGGTGCCAGGTCTCCATGGCGACTAGAAATTGCATCCTAGCGCCTGGGCTTTTGTCAGCTGTCCGCATCTGCTTCCAACTTGCAGACCAGGTTAAAGCGCAGTCGTCCAGTCCCCAGAAGCCCGTCCCCACCCCCGCAAGCTCTGTGATCGCTGTGTCCTTCAGCTGATCACAGATCGATATAAGGGGCCAATCACAGCGGTCCTTTACCATGTGATCAGCTGTGTCCAATCAGGGAGGATCACATGTAAACAAATGCCGGTTTTTGGCACTTCCCTTCTTTAGTGCTGTCACAGTGTGAGGAAAGGAAAGCCAATAACTGGCTATCCTGTACCAGGGGACATTTAAACTGATAATCAGGGCACTGATTATCAGTGCAGCCCATCGGTGCCCATCAATGCCACCTTATCAGTGTAACCTCATCTGTGCCACCTATCAGTGAAGACTCCTCAGTTCCCATCAGTGCCCATCAAAATTTTAGAACAGAAATTAAGAAAAAGTTTTTGTTTTTTTCAAAATGTTTGGTCATTTGTTTAGCAAAAAATAAAAAATAAAACAGTGGTGATTAAATGCCACCAAATTTGTGTGAAAAAAAATGATAAAAATTTCATATGACTACAGTGTTGCATGACCACGCAATTGTCATTCAAAGTGTGACAGCGCTGAAAGCTGAAAATTGGCCTGGGCAGGAAGGGGATGAAAGTGCCCAGTAGGCAAATGGTTAAAAACTGGCTCCTAACTTTTTAGCTGGCTCCTAGATTCAAAGCAAATTTGTCAAGTTCTGAGCTAACCAATGTTACTTCTGTATCAAAGATGGTGCCCTGAAGGAGGTACCGACCAGTGTGGTCAAAAAACGCCATTCGACAGACAAAAAGGGTTTTTATGTGGAAGGTAATTAATACTCTGCTTTTTTCTTTTGTAAACGTAGCATGGAATATTTGATGGCGATGTTTGGGTAGGATGATGTGGATAACCTATTTTCTGGAAAACACACTATGTTAGCGCAATAGGAGGAGAAATTACCAGTTCTATGTTTCTATAGAGAATTAAATCCCTGATCACTATGGAATATAAATGTAAAATTAGTGGTCCCAATTATGATGTGAGGAGAAAAGAACTAACGTTTGGACATAGGTGTGCGCAGGGGGTGTGCCAGGTGTGCCCGAGCACACCCTAATCACCCTGTGCGCCAGGTCAAATTATTAGGCAGTACCGCCTGCCCTCCTGTACCAGGCCCTCTTGATTCATAAGGGTGGCCCGGGCACCTGCCAAGCAGGAGAATGGGCTGTACTGCCTTATTGCAAATACCCATCCTCTTCCCCCCCCCCCCCTGCAGTGCTGCCGGCTTCTCCTCCTCTCCATCCCTCCTTCTGCGCTTCAGGGGGTTCAGTTCTAGCATCTGCGCCTCCATCCTGTCCTTAATCTCTTTCTCTTAAATGTAGGACATCAGAGGTCTGTGGAGAACCCTGATATTTCACCAAAGCCCCCCAAAAGCCAGTTAAAAATTGTAAAAAAAAAAAAAAAAAAGAAAAGAAAAATTCTAAAACAAAAAAAAAGAAAAAAATAATTAAAAAAAATTAGGGATCCATTCACAGGTGGTTTTTGCCATGACTGTGAACCATAGCATCACGGCTGCAACATGCGTACACCCCTAGACACTGCCTCTGTTGCTCTGTGTTTGAGCTTTGGGGTGCACACCCTAATGCAATAGGCTGTGCACACCTATGCTTTTGGATCACAAGGTGTCATAAAGTTGCCGGGAATGGGAATAAGAATCACCGTGCCTGTTTGAGAAGGAGATTGGGAAGAAGAGGGGGGAGAGGAGAAGGAGAACAGAGGAAGAGAAGAGTAAAAGAGAAACATGCCAGCAAAAGCAGAGTGTTGCAATATGCATAGGCATTACCTGGTGTGGGGGTTACCTGTAATGTCCAGGTGTAGGGTTCGGCAAAATGTGCGATGGGCAAAGAACAAAGCACTCTATGGGCAAAAATAAAGCACTCTATGAAAAACAGGTGCAAATCCTGGTAGATAAGGTAGATTGCAACGACAGAAAGGGGTGAACAACAGCAAAAACTGCAAAACAGAAACCACAATAGAAGAATAGAACATAAACGACCGTCATAAGGGTGACATAAGACAATCAGTTGACAATAAAAGTGATTCAGAAAAAAAAGTTAGGCGTGAAGAAAAATCCCAAATCCAAAATTCAGTCTCTGAGTTGGAAATTCAACTAATTTGACAGTGCCACAGTAAAATGCTGAGGTTAAAAGATAACAGTGAGGCATCTAGGTACTGTTGTCTAATGCTGCGTACACACGAGCAGACTTTTCGACCAGGCTGGTCCAACGGCCCTAGTGCGGCGGACAATTCGACCGTGTGTGGGCTTCATCGGACCTGCAGCGGACTTTTTCAGGCGAAAATCTGACGAACTTTAGATTTGGAACATGTTTCAAATCTTTACGTCGGAACTCCGCCGGACCCAGTTCCTATCGAAAAGTCCACTCGTCTGTATGCTAGTCCGACGGACAAAAGCCGACGCTAGGGCAGCTATTGGCTACTGGCTATCAACTTCCTTATTTTAGTCTGGCCGTACGACATCACGTACGAATCCATCGGACTTTGGTGTGATCGTGTGTAGGCAAGTCCATTTGTTCGTAAAGTCCGTCGGAAGTCCACCGAAAGTCCGTCGGACCAGTCCAGTCGAAAAGTCCGCTCCTGTGTACTCGGCATAAGCGTTGAGGTATGGCAAGTCTAAGACAAGGTCTGCTTAGGACAATCCTCCTCCAAATTGCTAATAGTGGGGGGGGGGGGAGTATGTTTGTCCTGCTAGCAAGGTACAAGAACAAAATAAGAAAATAAAAGGGAAGGGGGGACAAGTAAAGATAGCAATAGGTTGGAAAGCATTCGTAGGTTGATATAGAGCCAAACACAGATATAAGGTGAAGCAGTGTCCCAGTGAAATGTCCCCTTATCCGTGGGAATTGAGTGAGACCCTCTAAATATCACAATTGTAAAG
This sequence comes from Lithobates clamitans, assembly GCA_037952925.1. Classification (NCBI taxonomy): domain Eukaryota; kingdom Metazoa; phylum Chordata; class Amphibia; order Anura; family Ranidae; genus Lithobates; species Lithobates clamitans. The sequence goes on from JBBGZY010000271.1 coordinate 4,989,613, forward strand.
TTAAAGCTGGGGAGGCAGAAGAATAAAAGTTCAGATGCCCAGTAGCTGGAGGATGGTGTAGGGTGCATTTGCATGAGCATCTGTAAAAACTGGGATCTTAAATAGCATCCCAGATATGGATATAAGTGAGGTCATGTGACAAGGGTAGAGAGTACATTTCCTCAAGAAAATTATGGAATCCCAGACTGATATGCAAGTGATCGTAAGTAGGAGTAGTTCAATTATCGCAAGCTGCAGGGGATCTCGCTGGGGAGTTAGATGAGAACTGCGTTGACAGCTTGATTTGGAGCACGTGGGCCATCTTGAATGCAGACGTTGGAGCTGTAGGCGAGTTAAAACCTTGTGGGATTCCTCCAGGGAGGAAAAGAAATGTGATTGGCTTTCAGATGTAGAGCCTGAAAGGGAATCCCCATTTATATTTGATCCCTTTGTTTGGAACAATGTTCAGGTAAGGTGTCAGAGCTTTGTGTTTCTGGATCATCCGAGGTGTTAGCTCAGCGAATATCTGATTATTGAAAAGAAAATGACTATCATTTTGAGCATCATTTTTTAATCAGTTTGGTTTGTGCCAGTCCAAAAGTCAAGGATTAATTAATTTTTTTTTTTTTTTAACATTGTTTTTCTCTAATCTTGTATAACCTTGTTCTTGTATAACTGATTAGTTACGAGAAATCCTAAATTACATATGCATTATATGTAAAACTCTGTTAAAGTGTTGTGAACTCTAACACTGAGCTGCTTTTTGATCTTTTGAAGGCATTATGAACCTTCCTACCTGCACTGCATTTTTCACCTGCGTGAGATGTGCACCAATCATGTAGTTTCATGGTTATTTGTTGCCTTGCACGCACTGCCTATAGTAGAGTAAATGTTCACATTTCTTTATCAGCAGTTTCTTATCATGCTCAAACAGGAGGCATGCTGGATGGCACTACATGTAGTCTATGAACTGACACTTTCTGTGAAGAAACTATATATTATACAACCCCCAGGGCTCACAGTCACAGCTAAGTGTAAATATTTGCCAGAACATCATGGATCTTCAGACAAAGTTTGAAAGTTTTTTAACAAAAGAAAATCGCATCACACACAAAAGAGTGCAAAGTTTCAGAACCGTGCAGGACCCCTTTGTTAGGCATGTGATGACCACATGCGTAGCTCAGAAACATTGCACTCTTCTGTTTGTGATGTGATCTTTCAAAAGAAAAAAAATGTGGATACTGAGTCTAAAGATCTGTGGTGTGCTGGCAAATATTTAGACTATACTGTGCATGTTTCAGTCACCAGCTGGCGGTTGCTGCAGTGCCCTTTACTTTTGAGCCTATTCCAGGAATGTGTGTGATGGGAATATGGACGATTCACAGTCACACCTTGTACAGGTGAAAACTTGACAGTAATTAGATCTGACACAGCCATAAGCAGACATAGCAATGTAGGGAGGAGATATGTTTTATCACATTAGCCCTCTCACATTTGTGTTGCAACACAGAGAAATGACAAGGCATTGATTGGATGCTATGTAACCCAGAAGAAGAAGCTGACCTTCAGTCATTTTTCAACTTTCCATCTATTAAATCTTCTGCCCTTGTTATTTTAACTTTGGATAGTAAAACATTTTTTTCTCTGACAGTAAATACCTTATACAGCCCACTTCCTGTTTGGTAAAAAAAAAAAAAAAATAGGCTTATGACATCATGCACAGCGCTCTCTCTCTCACTCTTGTGAGAGTTTGCCAGGAAGGGAGGGGGGTGAGTCATAAAAGGGCCAATGAGAACTGCAGGGCTGCAGAGCTGGAGGTTAGCCTTCGTGTGTCATCCATTGCCAGGGACATTGTATACAGACACCATTGTCCTTTCACCTTGCTGAGAAAGATCCTGCCTTCCTCACTTGATAATCCGGGCCAGTTGTGTTGTTTGACTCTGCTATTCAGGAGTTTAAGTGCACAAAGAAACGTGGCTACCTGAAGACACAAAGTTTTATCTTTTCTTCAAAAAGACTGAAGCTACTAGTGCCATACAGACCCGTACACACATATTCAGGGCTCAGTATATGCATTGGGGGCGTGTGGGACAGTTTATCTAGGAAGTTAAGCCATTACATGTTGATTTGAATAAAGTGTTTAAAAGTTGGGCCTGTGGTGTCAGGGGAGAGAACAGAGAGGCCTGACTCCTCCTGCCTGGACTCATAGAGCCAATCTGAGTAAAGGTAACCAATCTGGTACAGATTGCCATATTGTCAATTTATTGTTATTAAAGTGTTTACCTCTGCTCTTGGGGTTATTCTCAGGTTTTGAATCCCCTGAAAGCAACCTGAATATGGTCACATGTGGTAACAATGCATGGTAATGAGTCACATGACACCAGGGAGGAAAAATTACTAATTGGGCCCAATTTGGAAATTTTCACTTAGGGGTGTACTCACTTTTGTTGCCAGCACTTTAGACATTAATGGCTGTGTGTTGAGTTATTTTGAGGGGACAGCAAATTTACACTGTTATACAAGCTGTACACTCACTACTTTACATTATAGTAAAGTGTCATTTCTTCAGTGTTGTCACATGAAAAGATATAATAAAATATTTACAAAAATGTGAGGGGTGTACTTATGTGAGATACTGTATATACATATATATATATATATGCATACACACACACACACTATATATATATATATATATATATATATATATATATATATACATAAAATACACACACACTGTATATATTTTTTGTGTTCATATGCACTTTAATAAAATTTACTGAAAAATGAATGAAAACTAGGAATGTGTCCATTACATTTAAATAAATAGCCCATTGAAGATAGAAACGACAAAACCAGCTTGTGCTGTCATATTTCAACTTCAATCCAGAGATTTCACCAGCAGTACTTTTTTCTGTCAATATATGTCCCCAGTATCATGGCCAGCATCATTCCACCACATCCTCTGAGCCCAGGTCTCCTTGGACTCCCCCCCCATCCTGTTATTGGACAGTGAGAAATAAAGCAGTATCGTTGAGAGATCTTCTCTTTATCAATCTGCTTTCTACTACTATCGGTATACTTCTTCAGCAAATTAACATACTGGCTTTTTGTGCTGCTCCTATACTATGGCCCAGAGACTGCAGCAGGCTGACACCAGGTCAAATTCAGGTACTTACACACACTTACATTTAAAAAATTAAAAACACAACACAAATCCAAAGGCAAGTCATGCTCAAAAAAGTTAATATAGTTACATTTCTTATGAATGTATAGCAGTTAACTTACAGTATCTGAACAATCTGAATAAAAAAAAAAAAAAAAAAAAAAAAGGAGCTAGATAGCACCCATCCATATTATAAGTTTAGGTGCTTTACAATAGGCAACGGTTTAAACTTTAACTTTGCCTAGTCCCACAGTTGACAAAAAGAAAAGGGACTATTGCAGTTCAGTCTATTACACAGTTACACAGTAGGTGAGGTTGAAAAAAAGACACAAGTCCATCAAGTCCAACCTATGTGTGTGATTATATGTCAGTATTACATTGTTGTGGTCATTCAGGCGCTTATCTAATAGTTTTTTGAAACTATCGATGCTCTCCGCTGAGACCACCGCCTGTGGAAGGGAGTTCCACATCCTTGCCTCTCTTACAGTAAAGAACCCTCTACATAGTTTAAGGTTAACCTCTTTTCTTCTAATTTTAATGAGTGGTCATGTGTCTTGTTAAACTCCCTTCCATGAAAAACTTTTATCCCTATTGTGGGGTCACCAGTACGGTATTTGTAAATTGAAATCATATCCCCTGTCAAGCTTCTCTTCTCCAGAGAGAATATGTTCAGTTCTCGCAACCTTTCCTCATAACTAATATCCTCCAGACCCTTTATTAGCTTTGTTGCCCTCCTTCGTACTCGCTCCATTTCCAGTACATCCTTCCTGAGGACTGGTGCCCAGAACTGGATAGCATACACCAGGTGCGGCCGGACCAGAGTCTTGTAGAGTGGGAGAATTATTGTTTTATCTCTGGAGTTGATCCTCTTTTTAATGCATGCCAATACTCTGTTTGCTTTATTAGCAGCAGCTTGGCATTGCATGCCATTGCTGAGCTGATCATCTACTAGGACCCCTGGGTCCTTTTCCATCCTAGATTCCCCCAGAGGTTCTCCCCCCAGTGTATTGATTGCATTCATATTTTTTGCCATCTAAATGTATTTTACATTTTTCTACATTAAACCTCATTTGCCATGTCGTTGCCCACCCCATTAATTTGTTCAGATCTTTTTGCAAGGTTTCTAAATCCTGCGGAGAAGTTATTGCCCTGCTTAGCTTAGTATTGTCCGCAAATACAGAAATTGAACTGTTTACCCCATCCTCCAGGTCGTTTATGAACAAATTAAATAGAATTGGTCCCAGCACAGAACCCTGGGGGACCCCACTACCCACCCCTGACCATTCTGAGTACTCCCCATTTATCCCCACCCTCTGAACTCGCCCTTGTAGCCAGTTTTCAATCCATGTACTCACTCTAGGGTCCATGCCAACGGACCTTACTTTGTACACTAAACTTTTCTGGGAATACTCTTGATAAGGCTCACGACGGAGAGACTATTTACTGTAAGTACAACTGTAATAACCATAAGTGAAATATTTGAAAAATGTTCCAAAATGTGAACCTCTGCATATTTTGTCAATGGTGCTGCTAAGCAAACCATGTAAAAACTTTTACACTGAGCTAATATAGGGTTTCTATTCCCTCCATTAAAATAATGCACTGAACTTACCGCAGTGGAAAATTTTCCTCCATTCTTTACAACATGTACCACAGCTTCCTGGATGAGTGAATAGAGATTGAGCAGAACACGTTCTAGATCATAAATTCCATGCATTTCCTTGGCAAGTCTCTCAATCGATGAAATGTACTCATTCCAGTAAGGGTCAATTTCTCCCACGCTAGCCAAACAGCCTCGCATTACAGTTCCACAATATCCAGCACAGGGCTGTGCCAACAAATGGCCCTGACAATGAGAACAATACCACATTTTCAGGAGAGTCCTGCCACAGTCCTTACTGACCTTTAAATAGTCTGTAGTATTGATCACTTCAATGCCAAGATTTAGGGCCTGCAGGAAAACCCGAGATGCTTGCAATGATTTCGACACTTGGGTCATGATTGTTTTGGGATAGTGGCCAAAAGCACTGATGTCCCTTCTGGCAAGACGAAGACATTCTACATTTTCAACAGAGTCTTTGAACCCTGTGTTTAAATAACTGCTATAGACTATCGGGAACAAGCCATCGAAAAACTCATTGACCATATCATTCACATTAATATCGGATCCCAAGACATACAGTGAAATGTCTGTGAATAATTCACCAACAAGCTTAAAGGTTTTCAGTGAGATGTTCTGGTAATGCATCTTGAACATTGTGTTTGTGTAATTTCTTGCATGTCGTATTACCATTTCAAACGCTTCTGCAATAGAAAAAAAAGAAGGTAAAAGAATTGTTATTTTAGTCAATTCTCACATATTTGTGCATACTTAATAGCACAATTTTTATGGTAAAATTCACAAGATAAGGATGATTCTTATACAACCTTTGATTTCTGAACAAATCCATCACATGTGCCAATGCAAAAATGCATTGATGGCTTATATGAACAATTTTCCTTTTGTGAATGGAAGGCATTTTCATGGAGATATTGTATTCCCTATGTACACAGGCAACAAGCCTAGCTTTTCAGCAAGAACAATGGTCCAGTCACATGGATACCTGCTTTTGAAGAGGAAGCATTATATTATAACCCTGGCAAGTGAAAACTGTTCCGTGTAGACTCCTCACCTATAATTTGTCTGCTGGGTAGCAAGGTTTGCAGAGAAACTTCAACATTTGTAAATGTTTGCTCCTGTATCTAAATACATGGTTCATTATTGATTTTTATATTGTCGTAAAAAGATCATTTTTGATAAATGCTTTAAGAAAAAATATAAATCAAAACACTAAATTACTATTTCTAGAGGTTGTAAGTTTTTTTTTTTTCAATAAAAAATAAAAAATTAAACATGTGATAAATGCAAAACCAAAAACTGCCATGATCTACTGTTTAAAAAAAAGAAAAAAAAAAGCACATACTGGGTAATTTATTACAATCCTGCCTTTACTACCTAGTGAGAGATAGTAAGCATCAGACATTAACCTCAGCAGGGAACTGCAACTAATAGGTGGGTATCCTTATGTTAAAAATAATAGGAATGCAATGTGTAGGGCATAGTGTACCTTTTATAAAAAGTAAAATAATTGGTTGCTTTTAGAGTATTCCATGAATGGTTAACACATAATGTTGATTGAACCTCACTTAGATCAGCTGAAGATGCCCACTGTGGGTAGAGCATAACTTCTGAAGAATTGTGCCTTTCCATTCATTCCATTTAAAATTTGGATCACACTCTTCCTCACATAAATCAGGGAACCAAGCTTGCCTGTGACTGCCAAAATTAAATGTGGGTCAAGCACTAGGTGGATGGAGGCCGAAATAGGAGTGTCAGTATCCAGACCGTCATTGGTCATTCATTTAAAGTAAAAGCAGTTAAATTTCTATTTTTGGAAATGTAATTGTTCAGGTATTAAGTGCATAAGGGCAAAAACAGATAAGCATGAATGCCATTTCACAATCATCATGTTGAAAAGTATATTATAAATACTGTCGCTCCATAAAGTAGCCTGCACTATAGGCTGGCAGAGGCACTGGAATGGAGCTGCTGGGCTGCTGCTAGATCATGTTGTGCAAATTAACCAACTCCTTTGAGGATAAAAGTTCTAGCTTACTTTTCATAAGTAGGCTACATAAAATGGAGGTAAAGAAACCAAGACAGGATTTTTAATAAAATCTTTATAGTTGGGTAAATATGTACAAGATCCTTGCTACCATGGGAATCTAACCATGTTAAAAGAAAAAAAGGAGGCGATTTTTAGTGCACCTGACAGTACACCCCTCCCCTTAACACCCACTGGAACTCACAGTGCACCCCTCCCTACAACACAAAAAAGGCCTTCCAATGCACCCCTCATCATAATACTCACTGGACTTCACAATGCACCACTCCCTATGATAACCACCGGGCTTTACAATGCACTCCTCACTAATCATTGTTGTCTCCAACAGCAATATCCACAGAGGTGAACCCTAGCCTAAGTGATTTAAATAATGGTGTGGAAATTTTGCAGCATAGGGTCAGAAGACACTTAATTATAGCAACTACTGCAATCCTGTGTTCTACATTGATGATTAGATATTTACATAACTGCTCAAAAGGCAGTTAATATGGATCACGTGAACAAGTTAAGAAATATATAATGGGTATAAAAAAAATCCCTTAGCCTAAGAATATAGGGTAAGTAAATCCAGGCAAGAACACAACCTATCAAAGATCTCAATTAAATCTACAATACATGTTAGGAAACAGTGGTATTGGCATTTTACGCCACCACTAAACCTTCAAATCATACACACAGAAATTTCTACACTCATCAAAATTTTATCTCAGTGATGTCCAATTATTTGGCCAGTTTATCTGCTGAGCAGAGATTTTATCTATATTGTGCTGTCATAGCCCAGAATGAAAGCTATTGATCGCCCCTTGTTATGTAAACTGTAAAGACACAACTTATTTTGATCAACTTCCAGAATACAATAACTGACACTAAATTAATGCATTTCTTTTTTCTTTCCCTGTACAAAACAATTATGCTAATACTTCAATATTGATTTAATTTTTAGCGATGGGAGCTATGAGCAAAATCATACTCATCTACTAAATCATACTGCAACACTGCTCTTAAGACTCAGCACTGTTAAGGTTTATGTTACTACAAAAATTAATAACAGCTAGATTGTCTGTTTTCATGTTGTTAATGGCAACTCTAGCCTGTTTTTTATTTACTTTTTCATTTGCTCAGAAATACCTGGTGATCCTTCAATTTCCCTAGGTGTGGTTTGAAACGAACTACACCATGCACACAAGCAGATCTATGCTGGGATGATCAGTTTGTGTCCCTTGAATTGCTGCTGGAAGTTACACACACCATGCCCACACACGTGCCTGTATCTACATAGTTAGTTTTGCAACCATGCCCCCTGTCCAGCCCCCCTCAATGAATGCCCTGCTTAGTTGAATGGCACTGCAGCACTGGGTGTCCCTAGCAGAAGAGGACAAATGGGAGGTGGAAGGGTTTAAAGGCTGTTTACAGAACCTTTCATGAGAGTGAGGACAGAAGGTTGTTGGACAGGGAAATACCTTTACACATATAGGGCCAAAGAAGCCCACTGGATGTTTTCACAAGGTTTAGGTGGAGAATGGAGTCCTGGTTACATGCACTAAGGTTGGCAGCTATCTAGTGGGAGATGCCTTCATGTCTTCACAAGGCTTCCCGTGTGTGAGCGCGCGCGCAGTGTTATAGTAGCCCACCCACTTCCTATGCAGACATGCCCCCTGCTATGGGGAAGAGCGAGAGAAGGTAAGTTGTACAGTCTTGTGACCAGTAAATAAAAGGCATGCAGCATTTGTTTTTAACAAAATGATATGCTATTATAGTTGTCAAATAATATTTGCTGTATTAGAATATACATTATTAGTAGTGTGTTCACTAGGGATGAGCCAAACACCCCACGGTTCGGTTCGCACCAGAACCTGCGAACGGACCGAAAATTTGCACGAACGTTAGAACCCCACTGACGTCTATTTTTTCGGGAGCAGTGATTTTAATGATGCTTAAAGTAAAAAAAAAAAAAAAAAAAGTGAAATATTTCTTTAAATATCGTACCTGGGGGGTGTCTATAGTATGCCTGTAAAGTGGCGCGTGCTTAGAACAGTCCCTGAACAGTCCCTGCACAAAATGACATTTTTAAAGGAAAAAAAGTAATTTAAAAACTGCTTGCGGCTTTAATGTAATGTCGAGTCCCGGCTATATTGATGAAAATCAGTGAGACAAACGGCATGGGTACCCTCCAGTCCATTACCAGGCCCTTTGGGTCCTGTATGGATATTAAGGGGAACCCCGCACCCAAATTAAAAAAAGGAAAGGCGTGGGGCCCCCAGGCCCTATATACTCTGAACAGCAGTATACAGGCGGTGCAAACAAGATAGGGACTGTAGGTTTGTTGTTAAGTAGAATCTGTTTGTAATTTTGAACTGGTACATTTTTAAAGTGTAGCTCCAGCCAAAAAATCAGTTTTTAAGCTTTTTGGAAAACATAGGGAATGGTTATCACCCCTGTGACATTTGTTTTGCCGTCTGTGCTCCTCTTCAGAAGATTTCACCTCACTTTTTGTCCCAATGACAAATGTTTTTTGAAAATTTGGGGTTTTTAGTGAAACAAGGATTGGTGATAAAGCATCAGTGGAAAGGAGAAAAGTTTTTTCCCATATTAACTCTTACAGGAGAGAACTTCCCTTCCAATGGGGTAGATTTCATCTCACTTCCTGTTGCCTCCTTCTGTTTGCAAGTAGGAGTCGTTTGTAAGTTGGATGTTTGAAAGTAGGGGCCTGCCCTATATACTCAGCAGAAATTTGGGCCTTAGGTGTTGTTGTGGCCTCAACACTGTAAGCCCTCACAGGGCCCTGCTGTGAAATATTAGATCAAGAATTGGAATTACATGCCCCTGTTGAACAGGGCCAGAAAAAATGGGCCTTTGGTGATGATAGTGCTGATGCCACAACACTGTAAGACCTCACAGTTACTCTTGGTGGGCGCTGGAACGGGCCCTGCTGTGAAATATTAGATCAAGAATTCTAATTACATGCCCCTGTTGAACAGGGTCTGAAAAATTGGGCCTTTAGTGGTGGTGCTGGTGGCACAACACTAAGTCCTCACAGTTAATCTTGGTGGGCGCAGAAACGGGCCCTGCTGTGAAATATTAGATCAAGAATTGTAATTACATGCCCCTGTTGTACAGGGGCTGAAAAATTGGGCCTTAGGCACTGGTGCTGGTGCCACAACACTGCAACCCCTCACAGATACTCTAGTTGGAACGCAGGAACGAGCCCTGCTGCAAAGTATTGCATCAAAAATTGTAATTACACGCCCCTGTTAAACAGGGGCTGAAAAATTCGGCCTAGGGCACTTGTGGCGGCGCCCAGAACCAAAAATGTTCTTACAAGCCATCAGCATGATCATTGAGGAGGAAGATGATAATTACTCAGGATGGTCACTCAGCATCTGTGATCGGTTACAAAGCCTCCAGCATCACTGAATGTGCGTTCCAAAAGAACGCTGGATGCAGGACAGGCCAGTAGCTCAATTCAATACTGTGCAAGCTCTGGCCAGTGATCCATCCTCAAGACCCAGAAACACAGAGGATTTTCGGTGGGAAAGGTGTTCAAGTCAGATCTTGCCCCTATTAATTCCTGCACCATGTAAAACAGACGCTGGCGATGGTTGCTGGAACCGATCATACCTTGGGGCTGCAGACTAAAAAATTGTCTGAACGCATCGGTCAGACGGCCACCTTCTCCACCGCTCCTTCTTTGACTGACCGAAGCCTCATCAACACGTTGTCCAGAAACAGGAGTTTGTAACCTCCCAGTCTCTGGAAACGCGCTGCACAGACCTTTCTGCAAGGCCTCCCGAAGATGTTTCATCCTCTGTTCCCTCTGCGACGGTAAGATAAGGTCCGCAACCTTACCCTTGTAACGTGGATCAAAGAGGGTTGCCAGCCAGTACTGGTCCTTCTCTTTGATACCACGAATACGAGGATCCTTCCGCAGGCTTTGCAGGATCAGGGAGGCCATGCAGCGTAGGTTTGCTGAGGCATTCGGTCCGGAGTCCTCTCGGTCACTAAGGACGACATGATCCGCAGCCACCTCCTCCCAGCCACGTACAAGTCCATGTGTTTCTTGGCACTCTAAATGATCCCTTAAAGACTGCTGCTGATGCTGAGTGCCAGGCTCCACCTCCATACTGACTCAATCTTCCTACTCCTCCTCCTCCTCCTGTGCGATCGGCGGGCACGCAGGAACACTGTCTGGATAAGGGGGCCTTGAGAGCTAAGGAAGCCCTCCTCTTCCTGCCTCTGTTCTGCCTCAAGTGCCCTGCCCATTATTCCATGCAGCGTGTGCTCCAACAGGTGGACAAGGGGGACAGTGTCACTGATGCATGCACTGTCACTGCTCACCATCCTCGCGGCCTCCTCAAATGGTGACAGGACAGTGCATGCATCCCTGATCATGGCCCACTGGTGTGGGGGAAAAAAAACAAGCTCCCCTGACCCTGTCCTGGTGCCATAGTCGCACAGGTACTCACTGATGGCCCTCTGCTGCGTGTGCAGCCGCTGCAGCATGGCCAACGTTGAGTTCCACCTGGTGTGCATGTCACAGATTAGGCGGTTCTTGGGCAGGTTAAATTCCTTTTGGAGGTCTGCCAGCTGAGCACTGGCATTATATGACCAGCGGAAATGCACACAGACTTTCCTGGCCTGCCTCAGGACATCCTGTAAGCCTGGGTACCTGCCCAAGAACCGCTGCACCACTAAGTTAAGGACGTTAGCCAAACAGGGCACATGGGTAAGTTGTCCCTGTCGGAGGGCGGAGAGGAGGTTGGTGCCATTGTCGCAAACCACCATTCCTGCCTTAAGTTGGCGTGGCGTCAACCACCTCTGAACCTGCCTCTGCAGAGCTGACAGAACCTCTGCCCCAGTGTGGCTCCTGTCCCCCAAGCACACCAGCTCAAGCATGGCATCTTTTGGCCTGCGTACTTGCGTAGCCCCATGAATGGCTACGGAGCACCGCTGGTTCCGAGGACAAAGCACAGGAAGAGGCCATGGAAGAAGAGGAGGGGGTGGAGGAGAGAGGTGTGTCACAATCATTAGTAGTGACATTTTGGAGGTCTGGTGGCGGAACAACCTCCAACACTACTGCACCTTGTCCTGCATCCTTCCCAGCTGCCAGCAGAGTGACCCAATGCGCCATGAAACTTGGGTAACGTCCCTGTCCATGCCTGCTGGACCATGAGCCAGCGGTAATATGCACCTTACCGCTGACCGCCCTGTCCAGCGAGGTCAAGACATTGCCTTCCACATGGCGGTGGAGAGCTGGAATCCCCTTCCGTGAGAAAAAGTGGCGTTTGGTTACCTGCCACTGAGGAACCGCACATTCCACAAACTCACGGAAGGGGGCAGAGTCTACCAACTGAAAAGGTAGCAGTTGAAGTGCTAGCAATTTTGCCAAGCTAGCATTCAACCGCTGGGCATGTGGATGGCTGGGAGCGAACTTCTTTCCGCGGTGCAGCAGCTGGGGCAGGGAAATTTGCCTGGTACAATCGGACGTCGGTGTACCGAAAGCAGATTGCCCAAAAGTACTTGGTTGTGACACACCTAATTCTACACCTTCATTCCTCTCAGTGCAGGTCTCAGAGGACTGAAGGTATAGTGGGGCTGGAGATCTCAGCTGACGAGGAGCAAGGAGAGGTCCTCTTTGTTCTTTGGTGTGGGTCTTTTAGATACGCTTGCCAATGAACTGCATGACAGGTCAGCAAATGTCTGGTCAAGCATGTGGTGCCCAAGCGGGAGATGTTTTGGTCACGCGAGATACGCTTGAGACACATGTTGCAAATAGCAGCGGTGCAATCTGATTCACTCGTCTCAAAAAAGGCCCACACCAAAGAACTTTTGAAATAACGCTCAGAGACAGCAGCGCCCTGCACATGCGGAGCTTTGCGGTGTGATGTAGTCAGTGTGCTGCCCTTAAACTGGTCCCTGGAGGGCATCCTGCCTCGTTGGTGATGTGCCTCCTCCTCCTCCTCCCCTATCCTATCAGGCACCCACGTTGAGTCAATGACCTCATCATCCCCTCCCTCCTCATCACTGGAGCAAACCTGGCAGTATGCTGCAGCAGGGGGAGCATGACTGCCAGATTGCTGTCCTTCTTGGACACCCCCTCTGTCCGTGCTCACGTTACTGCCTTCATCTAGCTCAGTATCATCATCAGAGCCTTCTAAACGTTGGGCATCCTCCTGGAGCATGTACCCAACACTGTGGTCAAACAGTTCGAGGGACTCCTCAGGAGGACATGGTGGGGCTAGGGAAGGAGTCACTGATTCCATTTACACGAGGGAAGAGGCCGCGGTGGCAGCTGCTTTGCCAGACAAAGTACCCTGAGCATGGGTGAGGGAGGATGAGGACAGCTTGGTCGTCCACTCGACCAAGTCTTCCGCATGTTGCGGCTCAACACGGCCAGCTGCCGAAAAAAAGGCCAAGCGTGTCCCACGGCCACGTGCTGATGAGGATGCACCGTCTCCACGACCAGCACTGTTGTCTCTAGACACAGAGCCTGCTTGCCCTCTTTTATTGGCTTGTGACTGTCTGCCTCTCCTTGTTGGCCTTCCAGACATACTAATGGCCTGTAGCTGCACTAAGCTGGGAGATATATATATATATATATATATATATCTACAGGTAGCTTTAGCTGAACACTGTGCAGACGTCACACTACACTAACATGTAAATACTTTAGCTGCCTGCGGTAGTGATAGGATCAGGAAAACACCACCAACCTTCTACAGTGTGCAGAGGTCGCACTACACTAACGTGTAGCTTTAGCTGAACACTGCGCAGAGGTCGCACTACACTAACTTGTAGCTTTAGCTGAACACTGTTCAGAGGACGCACTAAACTTGTAGCTTTAGCTGAACACTGTGCAGAGGTCGCACTACACTAACTTGTAGATTTAGCTGAACACTGTGAGGATGCAATACACTAACTTGTAGCTTTAGATGAACACTATTCAGAGGACGCACTACACTAACTTGTAGCTTTAGCTGAACACTGTGCAGAGGTCGCACTACACTAACTTGTAGTTTTAGCTAAACACTGAGGAGGACGCACTACACTAACTTGTAGCTTTAGATGAACACTGTTCAGAGGATGCACTACACTAACTTGTAGCTTTAGCTGAACACTGTGAGGAACACGCACCACACTAACTTCTAGCTTTAGATGAACACTGTGAGGAGGACGCACTACACTAACTTGTAGCTTTAGCTGAATACTGTGCAGAGGTCGCACTACACTAACTTACAGTTTTAGCTGAACACTGAGGAGGACGCACTACACTAACTTGTAGCTTTAGATGAACACTGTGCAGAGGACGCACTACATTAACTTGTACCTTTAGCTGAACACTGTGCAGAGGTCACACTAAACTAACTTGTAGCTTTAGCTGAACACTGTGCAGAGGTCGCACTACACTAACTTGTAGTTTTAGCTGAACATTGTGAGCAGGACGCACTACACTAACTTGTAGCTTTAGATGAACACTGTTCAGAGGATGCACTACACTAACTTGTAGCTTTAGCTGAACACTGTGAGGAGGGCGCACTACACTAACTTGTAGCTTTAGCTGAACACTGTGCAGAGGTCACACTAAACTAACTTGTAGCTTTAGCTGAATACTGTAAGAAGGACACACTACACTAACTGTAAATAGTCTAGCTGCCTGACTGTGGTACTAATAGGATCAAAAGAACACCAGCAATTTTCTTCAGGTAGCTGTAAATACTGTAACAAGACAAGCCAGCCTGTCAGTAGGAAGATAACAGGAACGGATCTAGCTAAACTGAATACAGTGTATATATATATATATATATATATATATATATATATATATATATATATATACACACACACACACACAACACCTGCGATGCATATATATACACAATACACTGTAAGTGCAGCTAACTGACTGACTGTCCTGCCTAATCTAGTTAACTCAAATGAAATGACACTGTCTCTCTCTCTCTCTAGGCGGCCTTATATAGTGTGGGGCGTGTTCTAAACCTCCTGAGCCATAATTGGCCAAAGCCACCCTGGCTTTGGCCAATTACAGCTCTTTCTACTGACGGCGCTGTGATTGGCCAAGCATGCGGGTCATAGTTCATGCTTGGCCAATCATCAGCCAGCACTGCACTGCGATGCCGCAGTGAATTAGGGGCCATGACGCGCCACGTGAATTTGGCGCGAACGGCCCATATCGTTCGCATTTCGGCAAACGGGCGAACAGGCGATGTTCGAGTCGAACATGGGTTCGACTCGAACACGAAGCTCATCCCTAGTGTTCACTAATAATTTGAGTTTCTCCAGAAAATTCCATCACATGCAGCTTAAGCACACAGAAATAGTGGGTGAAGTTTTTGGAAGTTTTGGGGAGAAGCGGAACACCACTTAACTGAAGATAAAACATTGATCTGTAAATCACAATATAGTTTTACCTACAACCTACTACTTACCCAACACAATCAACAGGTAATGGACAATTTCTGGTGAAGATCCTATTCCATATGTACAATTAAACCTACACACAAATTCTGATTGTTATAAGGCTTATTAATGGGATTATTTGTACAAATCTTTAAACTTGCACCACTTCCAGAATTTATACTACAATATATCTAAAAACTTTGCATTGCCATCTCATTTCAGACACGCCTAGGTGAATGAATATATACTATATCTAGCTATTTAGCAACTTAAACCAGAGAACAGATTGTTCTAAGAACAAAGTTTAGAACACAGGGGTGTGCATTGAACCAAAGCAGCTCACAAGCAGAAGATCTGATCCAGTGAAGAATGATGCTACACACCATGATAATACTAAATTGTGTCAAATATACTGTATGCATATTTTGAAATAAAAGAAGCATTGTCTTGAAGCATATTATATAGATAGATCTTTAAATTCCAATGGAGTCACATAAGTTGTTTCTGTACCAAACAAGGTCAGGCAAATTTTGGGATCACGCAGACCGATTTTGTTGATCTATCTATCCTTTCTTGCAGCTATGAAGACTTCTCGGTACCCATGACAGATCCCAATAAATCTAAGGATGAAGGGAGCTGTCATTTAAACACAATAAAGGTGAGCATGGGGACCAATATCAGCAGGCAGGAAATGAACAGCAAGGCATCCACAAATAGACCAGCGTTCACAGTATCAATTATGTTATGTCAAAATTATCCCATCATTCATCCATAGAGATTATGCAGCCTGTGGTGTGTTGGCATGCTTGTATCAGTGCACAAGAGTATAAATATCTGCAATATACAGTTTAATGCTCACTTGAACATACTCTGGAACTGTAAACAGCCAAAGTTGCCACCATAAATACCCACATGAGGACATTTTACTTCTCTATAGAATAACTGTAGACCATTATAAAATACCCTTTTTTGTGATATATATTTCTAACATGTCAACTGTCCACAGTATATCTCTTTCCATTCATCCAAACCGGTCTGTCACTTATTCTGGGACCCTCATTTATTAGTTAATGAGAAATGTGAACCAAAAACAATCCTACATCTCTGCAGAAAAATATATACAGTCAGACATATAGCTTAGGACACATTTGTTAATTTTAAAGGTGACTATTGCTAGATCAGAAATGTTAAGCCTACACAGACCATAAAACACTAGCTCAAAGTTTTAGGCTGGGTTCACACTATTTCCGCATGCGGCTCACAGCAGGGGTCCGGTGCGTCCCCGTTCACCGTTTCAGGTCCGATGTCAGCCCGAATTTTTGGGCTGAATTTGGACCTGAAATGGAACAAAAGACGCACAGGACCCCTGTGCAAATTTGCACTGGAGCCGCAGCTGAGATATGTGAACTGGCTCCGTAGAGAGCCGGTCAGTCTCCTACCATGCAATTTGGATGCAGGGAAATCCACATCTAATTTGCATAGCTGTGAGCCCAGCCTTAATGTCAAAATCGAAGAGGATAATTGCACAGATACATTTAACTAAAAAGACATGAAGAATAGGATACAAAGGAGAATAGTAATAAAAGAAAACTAAAGTCTGCAATGTGTTGGGTAAGCTTTTGCCATAATATGCAAGTATTGAAAGCTTCCTTGCAGTTTATATCACACTTAACTCCCAAAACACCCCTCTCCAGCAATCTCACTTGTTACTGTATTACTGCTATTGGAATCTTTACCTACTCCTTTGTGTTGGGTGTCTTTGGTCACTTTAATTGGTTGGTCTAGGATAACATAACTCCGGAGCATGCGCACTAGACTTATTTTGTCTCAGCACCCAGGCCATGTCAGGTTTGGAAATTAAGGTATTCATATGCAGCTCAGCATACAAAAAGAAAGTTGTAAGCAGTCAAGAGAGAAGCTTTTGTGGCAGAGAGACAAAGACATTCAGAGTCCTTCTGCAGTTAAGGTGTACCTGCCTGCAATTTTTAAAAAAAGGGTTTAACTCTGCTAGGTAAGGTATATCTAAAGCAAAAACTTTCCAGTTAGTTTGTATTCCAATGACAAAGGTCAGAAGGACAGGGAGAGTTAATAGAAAGATATCATTAAAAATCTGATACTGTATATGTTTTACTATCCCTACATCTACAATCTAAAATTTGTAACAACAGTTTATGTTATAGGTTTTAAAGCAAAAAAATCAAAACAAAACCCTGTAAAAGAATTAGAGGATAAATTTAAGAGGTATGCCAACTGAAGAATTTTCAGTATCCGACAAACATCCAGAATTGTTGGTAGCCTGGTAGCATACTACGCTCTCTAGTTGAATCTGCCAGCTACTATGTTATTACTGTGTCCTGTTTATAGAGGAGGTGGTCTATAAAGAGAATCTGCTACTTTGTCCTGAATGGGGATAGTGACATGTTAATTTTAAGTGGATCTCATTAGATGCTGTGAGTAACATACACCTTTTGTTTCTGTAATAAATTTGCTAAATTGTGCATACAAAGGCTTATAATAAAAAGTAAATGTAACTTAGCTTTTTTACATCTTCTTCTCTCTCTATTTAAAGCAGCCCATAAAATCTAGTAATATGCCAACAAGCACCACAAAATCTCTTATTTCAATTAGCTTTATTGTCCATGGTACATGGATCTCCTGCCGAGCGCTGCTGTTGTTCCCTTTCTTCACGTTTCACCCTTAGTTAGGGTTTAGTCATAGACGCAAAAGAGTCAGAGAGATGGAGACATATATAGGGCATTCAAATTCTCAAGATTAAGAGTCTTAAAGATACTACAACAGTGCATATACGTTGTTTCTTCTTTCAGTGTGTAAGATGTCTCTCTGTTACAGTACAATCAGCTTACACTTACCGAGAATTAAAAACAACTCACCCACAAATCCAATAATCTTTAAAATGATTGTAAAGTCTTGTTTTTTTTCTTTAAAAAAAAAAAAACATACATGTCATACTTACCTGCTCTGTGCAGTGGATTTGCACAGAGCAGCCCAGATCCTCCTCTTCTCGGGTCCCTCTTCTGTGCTCCTGGAACCTCCCTCCTGCCGAGTGCCCCAACAGCAAGCAGCTTGCTATGAGGGCAGCCGAGCTGCAGCTCTGTGTGGCCATTCAGACACGGAGCTGTGGTTTGGCACCTGCTCTCTCTTTCTCCTGATTGGCTAACTGACTTTGATTGAGAGCAGCGGTGGCCAATGGCGCCGCTGCTGCATCTCAGCTAATCAGGAGGGAGAGTCTCGGATGGCTGAAACAGTCGTGGACATTGATGGACCGAGATGGGACTCAGGTAGATTTTAGGGGGGCTGCCGCACACAGGTTTTTTTTATCTTAATGCTAAGAATGCATTCAGATAAAAAAACCTGACTTTACAACCACTTTAATCTTGATACAAACCATCCAAAATTGTATTAAAAGAAACTTCATCATCATAAGTACCTGTTGGATATTTGCATATTGGAGTAAAAATAAACCAAAATGAGTAGGACCAAATTGATCAAACTAAACATATAAAAAAAATAAAAAAAATAAAAAAAAGTGGAATCTCAGGTTACCTTTAAAGGAAAATGCATGTCTTGGTCTAAAACTATTTGTAGATGGATTTATGTTAAACTCACCCATCACCTCCTGAGCTTTCTCTAGTAATCACTAAGGCCACCCATCACATTAATGACCAATAGGAAGGCTTGGCAAGTGGTAAGAGAAGACCCAAGCATTTCTTTTGAGCTTCCATAATACATGAACTGTCTGTATATCTGAATCTGATTATTCTGACATGCTGTTTTACTCAATGCAACCTTTACAGCATTTCATCATGTGCTCAGTTTAATTTGCTTGAGAAAGTGCACTTTAAAGCATAACTGCGGGAAGATTGCAAGAAAATTTGCAAGAGTCAATTTTACAAATACAATTTTTACTTTATTATACCTTGCTTCTGTTTGTTTAAAAAAGTGCATCTAATGTGACAGCCTGTTCTGAAGCCTGAAAATCAGTTCAGCATTTGGGGATGTAGGACATTTGGTGGATGGGCTCAGTCCGACTACATGTAAATCTCTAAATTTCATTAGCAATATGGTGTCATGAGCATGTTTTTGAGCAAAGATAAAAACTGAACATATTGTTACTGTAAAAGGTTGTATTCAAAAATACAAAAGCCAGATCTATTTAAACAACTATTTAAGAGGTGTATTTATTTTTGAATTTTTAGTTAGGTCTCTCTAAAGCTGGCCATAGACAGGTCCAAGGTTGGCTGGTTCTGTGTGAACCAGCCAAATTTCAATCTACCTATCGGCACGCCAGTTATACTGAAGTTTATCCATCAATCCACAACCAGCCTATCTGGGTTTTTTCACCCAATCACTGCTGGCAGTTATAGCCTAAGGCAGGCCAAACGTTATGCAATTTTGTTTTCTTCTACCAAAGCTTAATGGAAAGAAAATTGTTTGCTTCCCCCAGCTTTAGATGCTGGCAGTGATCGGGCAAAAAAAAAAACGCACAGGCTGATTTGTACTGAAGTTGATCCATCGATTAGCTTCAGTACAACCAGCCTGCCCATAAACAGATCGAAATTCAGCCAGTTCCTGATGAACCGGCTGGATTTCAATCCATCTATGGGCAGGCTCGTTGTACTGAATTTGATCCATCAATCGACTTCAGTACAACCAGCTTGTCTGGGTTTTTTCGCCCGATCACTGCCGGCGGCTATAGCTTAAGGCAGGCCATACATTATGCAATTTTCTTTCCTTCAACAACAGTATGAAGAAAAAAAAATTGCTTGATTCCCCCATCAACACAGTCAGTGTTGATGGGGGAATCCCTCCCACTGTGCTATTGTATTCTGACAGCAGGTTTCCCAGCCATCAGAATACAATGATCAGTGCTGGCAGCGTTAGCAGCCAACAGTGATTGGGCCAAAAAAACCCTGACAGCTGGTTGTACTGAAATTGATCCATCATTCATCATCTGTACAAATAGCCTGCTCACAGACAGATCAAAGTTCAGCCGATTCATGCCGAATGAGCTGAATTTTGATCCAAATATGGCTAGCTTTAGTCTTGACGACCTTGAAAGTTTGTTTTAAATTCGTAATGACAGTAAGCTCCACTTTAGCTTTCCTTGGACTCCTTGCACCTGGCATGTTCTGGCCTGTCACCTGATGTCATTGTTCTTTCTATAGTGGTGGACAGTCCTGACTGAAGCAGAGAACAGCTTCCTATTATCAACACTATTCCCCTGTGAGAGTTTAGGTTGGTTGGACAATGCTCCCCCAAAAAGTATGTCTGACACCCTGGCACTGGATAAAAAGGCAGTGAGGCAGTGGAGGGACATAACCAGGGAGGTGCCAAGTATTTCAGTGAAGCTAACCTTTAATTTAAAATTTTGTAAGTTATTTTTTTTTTAAAGAAGTAGTTAATTTTAAAGCCCAACTCCAGATTAACAGATTTGTAAACAATATCCTTTAATCTGAACATTTATATACTCTGTACAAGTATGCATTTTTACCAACAGAAGACCCAGCTAGACAGCAGTGCCTGCAGGCTGCATATTTTATATCAAGATCCATAGCCGCACATTGATTATATGAATCTTTTAGCATAGTCATTTTGCACAGTAAATAAAAAGAACTCTAATGACACAGCATGAAAGCAAGTACAGCCCATAAATGAACTAATAGTGCTCTTACTCTTTGATTCCTCTATGTGTCCTGTCTCCATGTAGTCTGCATTCTTTGTTTAATTGCACACAAATTAAGGCAGTCAGTTAAAGCATTGCTAAGCCTTGACAAAGTATAGGGTTCAGTGAAAACCACCACTCCATTCCCACACACAGAATACAACTTTGCCATTCATCGGCTTTCACCACCATCTGCTAGGATCTCATAAAAGTTTCTGATATATATGTAAAAAAGAGGAATGTCTGTATTACCCATAGCAACCATAATACATGATAAAATATGACAAAACAGTAGTAGTAATAAAGGTTTAGAACTGTCTCCAAGCAAATTACAAAAATACATTAATAAATACACTAAATAAATATCTGTTTGAAGACCAATCCCTGCTTATTTACGCCCTGCTCCCTTCCTCCATGCTGTTAAAAAGACTGAAAAGGACTATGGTAATTTAGTAATTGATTTACTTTAAAGCAGAAACCCTCCTAAAACTCTTCATTTTTATAAATTAGGACATGGTTTAACCTACTTTTCTATCACAAGTGCAGTCATGTCAGCCTTTTAGTACCCTGTACCTGCTCATCAGCATATTACTATATGCAGGGATAGAGAGGGTAAAAAGGGGGGAGGGGTATGTCTATATATCAAGAATAATGTACAAGTGTATGTGAGAGATGACTTCACTAAGGGAGCCAAGGATAAGGTGGAATCTTTATGGGTAGAGCTCCAAAGGGATGAAGCTAAGGAGAAAATAATACTGGGAGTATGCTATAGGCCCCCTAACCTTATAGATGAGGAGGAGACAGACCTCCTATCACAATGTGGATTAGCAGCAAGGATGGGAAGTGTTATCATAATGGGGGATTTTAATTATCCAGACATAGACTGGGCGGAAGGAACCACACATTTGTCTAAGGCTCGCCAGTTCCTATATGTCTTGCAGGACAATTTTATGTCCTGCATAAAATGCACCAACTAGAAATAAAGCGTTACTAAATCTACTGATTACCAACAATACAGACCTGATCACGGATGTGGAAATACGGGGCAATTTAGGAAACAGCGATCACAGGTCAATTGGCTTCAGTATAAATCACACAAATAGGAAACATAAGGGAAAAACAAAGACACTGAATTTCAAAAGAGCCAACTTCCCTAAACTACGAACCTTGCTAGAAGGCAAAAATTAGGATAAAATCTTAGGAACAAAGAACACGAAGGAGAGATGGGTTCGCTTTAAGAGCATATTAAATAAGGGCATTAGCCAGTGCATCCCATTGGGTAATACATTTAAAAGAGAGAACAAAAGTCCTGGAAGGCTTTAACTGTAAAATGCATATAAAAGCAAAAGAGGAGGCCTTCAAAAAATACAAGGTTGAGGGATCATCATCAGCATTCAGACTTTATAAAGAATGCAACAAGAAATTTAAGGGTGCAATTAGGGGGCTAAGATAGAACACGAAAGACACATAGCGGAGGAGAGCAAAAAAAAAGATCCCAAGAATTTCTTTAAGTATATAAACAGTAAAAAAGGGAGGACAGACCATATTGGCCCCATAAAGAATGAGGAAGAACATCTGGTTACAAGGGATAGGGAGAAGGCAAAGGTATTGAATTTATTCCTTTCCTCAGTCTTCACGAGGGAATCAGGGGCTTCAGTAACCAAAACTGCAGTGTTTATCCTCGTAACAGATCACAGGAAGCACCCTCATGGCTAACAGAGGACAGAATTAGACTTGGGAAACTTAACATTAATAAATCACCGGGACCGGATGGCTTGCACCCGAGGGTACTTAGGGAACTCAGTCAATTGCCAGACCATTGTTCCTAATTTTTACTGACACTCTACTGATTGGAATGGTACCAGCGAATTAGAGAAAAGCCAATGTAGCACCAATATTTAAAAAGGACCCAAAATACATCCCTGGGAATTACAGACCAGTTAGCCTAACATCAATACTATGCAAGCTCTTGGAGGAGATAAGGGACTATATACAAGATTTTAGTAATGAAAACGGTATCATTAGCAGTAATCAGTATGGATTCAAGAAGAATCGTTGCCAAACCAATCAATTAACCTGCTATGAGGAGAATTGCCAACTAGCTAAAGGAAGGCCCCTAGATGTGGTGTATCTGGATTTTGCAAAAGCATTTGACACAGTTCCCCATAAACGTTTACTGTACAAAATAAGGTCCATTGGCATGGACCACAGGGTGAGTACATGGATTGAAAACTGGATACAAGGGCGAGTTCAGAGGGTGGTGATAAATGGGGAATACTCTGAGTGGTCAGGGGTGGGAAGTGGGGTCCCACAGGGTTCTGCACTAGGACCAATCCTATTTAATTTGTTCATAAACGACCCGGAGGATGGGGTAAACAGTTCAATCTCTGTATTTGCAAACAATACTAAGCTAAGCAGGGCAATAACTTCTCCGCAGGATGTGGAAACCTTGCAAGAATATCTGATGGGGTCGGTAACTACATGGCAAATGAGGTTTAATTTAGAAAAATGTAAACTAATGCATTTGGGTGGTAAAAATATGAATGCAATTTATACACTAGGGGGGGAACCTCTGGATGAATCTAGGATTTAAAAGGACCTGGGGGTCCTAGTAGATGATAGGCTCAGCAAGCTGCTGCTAACAAAGCAAACAGAATATTGGCTTGCTTTAAAAAGGGGATTAACTCCAGGGATAAAGCGATAATTCTCCCACTCTACAAGACTCTGGTCCGGCCACACCTGGAGTATGCTGTCCAGTTCTGGGCACTACTCCTCAGGAAGGATTTACTGGAAATGGAGCGAGTACAAAGAAGGGCAACAAAGCTAATAAATGTTCTGGAGGATATTAATTACGAAGAAAGGTTGCGAGCACTGTACTTATTCTCCCTGAAGAAGAGACGCTTGGTAGAATGAGCTCTCACCCTAAAGAGAGGAGCTTTACGTTTCAGACCATGGGCCTGAATGACCAATTGATGGATCCAATTGTCAATGGAAGCTTTGAAAGCTGCCTGCCCCTTCTTGGGTCCTTTTAGTAAAACAAAAAAAGGAGTCTGATAATCGGATCTCCACGGATCTAGAAAAATAAACCTTGACTGCCCGGACAACGTCCAATGAATGCAGTCGTCTCTCTTCTGCAGAGCGAGGCTGAGAGAAAAAAAGAAGGCAAAATAATGTCCTGTTTTAAATGAAAGGCCAACACTACTTTTGGCAAAAAAGAATGGAACAGGTCGTAACATGAGTGATAAGGTGTCCTTCGCGCTAATCGGATGATATAATGAACTAACAACTCATAAATATTCAATTATGTATATATAATAAAAAAACATATACATATAACATATATTGCAGCAAAACCTGAGTGTTCACACCAACACTAAATGATGAAAAATGAAATAAATTATTTTGCGCAATAATTAAGTGAATAAATGTTAAACTAATAACTACAAATAATGTGCATACAGTGTGTAAAATTTAAAAATTTCTAAACAATAGTGTGCTAAATAATGTGACATAAACAGCATTCACTACAGGGACAAAATAGTTTCACTTGTATAATGGATGCTGTGACTCCTCATATAGGAGGAAAAAACTATAATATGTGCAAAAACCATGTAATGGAATCAAGTGTACTGGTAATACCGCAGTGCAAGGTAAAATGCACTAAAATAAATAAAACAAGATATTTAAAGGACGTGCACAATAAGATAATATATGTGATAAAGTCCATAAAAGAATAATCAATTTAAAATGGAGAGTCTCTTATATGTGGGATTTGGAAGATAAAGGATCCTCTAATCAATATCTGGCTGATGTTAAATTATAGTAAAATGACTCATTAAAAATCCATATATTGTCTTCTGAGTATGGTCTCACAGAACTCTCACCTTCAAATTGATGTACAATAGCATTAGGGGTTGAAGATCGGTTGTTGTGGTTTCCGGTAGGTACTGTCAGTGAAGTCCATGGATCTTTCCCTTATATTCCTCCATCGATATCTCCTATATATACTTCAATATTGCCACCCCTGTGGCAGGGGAACAAAAGAAGGGGGGAAAGAAAAAAGGCCTCCACTATTGTGATATCGTTTAAATAATGGGGGATGTTTATTAAGTGTCTAAGGTAGGACTCTTACATAGTGACAGATAAAACAAGCAAAGTAAGTTAAAATGACGATCTGGCATTCTTAGCGCCCTCTCACTTGTATTCCTGATGTGCGTATCGCCGCTCCGGCCACTCCCTACGCGTTACAACACGGTCACGTGTCTTCACTGGATGCACATTATTTGTAGTTATTAGTTTCACGTTTATTCACTTAATTATTGCGCAAAATCATTTTTTTCATTTTAGGTCGTAACATGACCCTGTCGTGATGAAGAATCAAGTATGGTTCCCTGCACGAAAGGGCCGCCAACTCTGATACCCTTCTAGCCGAGGTGATGGTCATCAGGAAGGCTAGTTTGCATGACAGCAAGTCTAATGGAATTTCCTTAATAGGTTCAAATGGTTGTTTCTGTAACACAGACAGCACCAAGTTCAAGTCCCAAGGACACATAGGTGACCTAATGGGGGGAAGCAAACGGGTCGCCCCCCTGCATAAAAGGTTCGGACTATTGAATGGGATGCTAAAGGCCTTTAAAAGGAAGAATACTGACAAGGCAAAAATCTGACCTCTGATTGTACTCAAAGCCAATCTGATTTCCACAGCTGACTGTAGAAAAGAAAGAGAATTCTCCCAATCACGTATTTCTGAGGATGCCATTTTCTGGCTTCACACCAAGCAATATAAAAATCTTCCAGACCTTATGATAAATCTTCCTAGTGACAGCTTTTCTAGCATTCACTAGAGTAGATACTACTGGTCCCGAGATGCCACAGTCCTTCAGCACCCTTGCTTCAATAGCCACGCCGTCAAATTTAGAGACTGTAAATTGGGGTGGAATATAGGACCTTGAGACAGTAGATCGGGGTGACGTGGAAGCGTCCATGGCCCATCTATCGTCAGTCTCACAATCTCCGGGAACCAGGGCCTTCTGGGCCAGGCTGGTAGCTGGAACCCCCTCTCTCCAAATCCTGTGCAACAAATGTGGAATTAAAGGGATTGGAGGGGAAGCATAAACCAGGGAGTACTGTCTCCATTAAACTATCAGAGCATCTGCTCTGATTACCAGAGGATCCCTTGTTCGGGACACAAATTGCTGTAGCTTGTTGTTGAACCTGGATGCCAAAAGGTCGCCCTCTGGCCATCCCCAACGCTGACAAATTTACTGTAATACCCCTGGGTGTAGGGACCATTCCCCTGGGCAGATCTGCTGGCGGCTGTGATAATCTGCCTTCCAGTTCTCTACTCCCGGGATATGGACTGCCGAAAGAATCGGCACATGTTCCTCTGCCCAGGCTAGTATGTGGTTCACCTCCTTCAGAGCTGAACGACTCCTAGTACCGCCTTGGTGGTTTATATAGGCCACTGCAGTGGCATTGTCGGACTGAACCCCGATAGGGCAGTCCTGAAGCTCCACCGTCCAGGACTGTAGGGCCAGATGTACTGCCCGTAATTCCAGGATGTTGATGGGCAGGATCTGTTCTGTCCCTGACTATTTCCCCTGAGCTGTGAGCTCTTCTAGGGTCGCTCCCCAGCCTAAGAGACTGGCCTCTGTAGTCAGTACTCTCCAAGTTACCAGGAGTAATGATTTTCCCTTTCACAGGTTCCAATCCTGCAACCACCAGTTAAAGCGGAGTTCCACCCAAAAATTGAACTTCTGCTTTTCGGATTCCTCCCCCCCTCAGGTATCAGACTTGGCACCTTTCAGGGGGGAAGGGGAAGTAGATGCCTGTATAATCCAGGTATTTGCTCCCACTTTAAGGCATAGATCGCCGCAGTATCCACGGCTATCTACGCCTGGTCCGGCCCCTCCTCTGTTTCCCCACTGTCTTCTGGGAGACACACAGGTCCCAGAAGACAGCATGGACCAGTGAGATTGCGCAATGAGACTCGCGCATGTGCAGTAGGGAAACAGGCTGTGAAGCCGCCAGGCTTCACTTCCTTATTCCCTTAGCGAAGATACCGGCGCCTCCACCCGGGAGCCAAGGGACAGATCGGCTTCAGATGAGGACATCGCGGGTGCCCTGGGCAGGTAAGTTTCCATATATTAAAATTGCATGAGGAGATTAGCACATTGGATAATCCAGGGCTTGTCCTCTTCTGTTCTAAGCCAACAAGATGTCTTGTTGTAAAGGCCTAGAATGGAACTGGGCATAGGGCACTGCCTCAAAGGAGGATACCATCCTCCCTAGAAGACTCATACAGAGCCGAATGGAGGGTTGTCTGATGCCCCTTAACTGATGCACCTGAACCTTCAGGGCACAGATCCTTACAGGTGGCAAGAACCGTATCTAGGATCAGAGCCCGATACTTTAGACTTTGAGCTGGTTTCAAGGCTGACTTTTCGGTATTTATGATCCAGCCTAAGCTTTTCAAATACCACACTGTGCATATTATTAGAGCCTGTAATGAGTGATGTCTGAGCAGTAGGTTGTCCAGATACCTGAGCACCAGGATCCTCAAAAGACCCAGTACCGGTGCTAGGACCTTTGTGAATACCCGGGGAGCTTTAGCAAGCTGAAGGGTAGAGCCACAGACTAAAAATGACGTTCCTACTGCAAAACGTAGGAACCTCTGATGAGGCTGAAAGATAGGTATGTGTAAATACGTGTCTTTTATATCGATGGAGGCTAGAAAGTCTCCCCTCTGGAGTGAGGCTACTACTGAGCGGACAGACTCCATCCGAAAGGACTGTATCAGTAGATACTTGTTCAGGGATCTTAGGTCCAAAATGGGCCTTGTGTCCCTGTTTGGTTTTTGAACCATAAACAGGTTTGAGGAAAAATCTGTGCCCCTTTCGCATACAGGAAAGTCTACAATCCCTCCTTGATGCACTAGATGATGTAGTGCCTGAAGCAATAAGTATTTTTTTGGAGGATCTGAGGGAACGCTGGATCTTAAAAACCTCTGAGGGGGAACCCCCCGCAACTCCAGCTTGTAACCGCGAGATATAATTGAGGTGACCCACTCGCTCTGAATGATTGTTCTCCAAATGTCTGCAAAGTGCAGCAGCCTTCCACCCACTTGATGGAGTGGGGGCATCCCCTCAAAAGGAGGGCTTGGTGCTGGGTTTAGAAGAGCTTTGGACCCAGGTCTTCTTCTGACCCTGGCCCTGCGGCTTGCCCCTGGCCCTAGCACCCTGTTGGCGGCAGAACCGCCTCGACACAGACATTTGCATTTGAGGAAGAAGTCCCTAAGGTTTTAAACGAGGGACGTCTGGTGCTTTTATTTACAGGAAGTAGAGAACTCTTCCCTCCGGAAATCATTTGGGTATATTTGTCCAAATGATCACCAAATAAACATTCCCAATGAAAAGGGAAACCAGCCAATACCTTTTACAAGGAAGCTCAGCTGACCAGTTCTTAAGCCACAAAAGTCTACGCATATGTACAGACAAGAGAGCCAAACTAGAAACCTGCTGTAGTGAATCCTTTAAGGCGTCAACAGCAAAACACAGCGCTTGATGAATATCTGTCTTACTTTCAGGCAGATTATCCCCCTGGTTAGGCCTATCAGGCCATTTGACCTGATCCTTTACGGACTGGCAGATACCAATTGCTGCAACAGCTGCCTCAATAGCTGAACTGGCCAAAGAAAAGGAAGCCTTTAATGATGACTCCAATTTCTTGTCAACAGGGTCTTTCAAGCACTGTGTGTTATCTACTGGACAAGTTAAGTTCTTGTTTAAGGAAGAGACTGCTGCATCTATGGCTGGCATGCTCCATTTTTTAACAAACTTTTCATCCATGGGATATAAAAGGGAAAACCTCTTAGGAGGAACAAAAATCCTGTCAACATGTTCCCAATCAGCATACACTGCCTGTTCCAAAAGGGGGTGTAGGGGGAAAGCCTGTGCGGCCTGAAGAGGCCTCAGGGATCCCAAATAGGACCAGGGGGACTCAGTCATCCCTGCAAGAGGCAACTTAAAGGCAGAATGAACAATTTTGTTCAGAGTCAGGATCAAAAGCCTCTGGGACTGAGAGGCAGACATCAACTGGATATCGTCTTGTCCAGATTGCTCAGAAGCACACTCATCTGCTGGGCCCTCCATCACCCTCCATGTTGCCCATTCATTTTAATGTACCGTGATCACGTTTTTTTTTTATTGTTAAATGGTGTTTTTTTAGAAATAAAAATACTCCCCGTTTTTTACCTGCACTATGTGGAGGCATGTTTTTTCTTTCCACATATCCTTTCAATAAGCCAAGTGGGCTTTTAAGTGACGTCTCCATCTACCTGATTTCCATCCTGGTCTTGCTGTGAGGACTTTCCAGGTGGCCCCTGGAGTTCCAAGCAGATTCGAGCCTGGAGGATTCCAGTGAGATGTCGCTTTCCCTGCCCTGAGTGGCATAACGCTCATGCGATTCCCTGTCGCTGACATGGGAATCAACGGGATCTGGTAAGAGTTTTCCTACATACCATCCTTTCTACCATCCTTTTACCATTGCCTCATCCCTTTATCTTGATCCGATTTTCCTGAAGTTTTATTTGGGACAACCATCTGAACAACACCAAGCTTTGGAGTCTATTCACTTCCCAGAGTTGTGGGACACTATTTTTTATTTATCATTGACTTTATGTATAGCACAGGCCATCAGGCTGATTTTTCTTCAATTATTTTTGTTTTATTCTTTGAAGCACTTATTTGAAATAATTCACTTGTTTCTATTTACCTACACATATATTATGCGCTGCATTTTTTAAGGTATATTTTCATGGTCTTTTTCAGATTGTATGTAGCTGCTCCCTTTTTGTTATTTTTTCACGTATTAGCGCAGTGTTTTTTATGCACTTTTTTCGATGTTATATTATGTACAAGTTAAATAGTTTCACACATTGTTCTTGCCCACTCAGGGCCGGTGCTACCACTAGGCAAACTAGGCAGCCGCCTAGGGTGCACTGCTGCCTAGGGCACCCGGCCACTGGTGTTCAAACTCGCTTCTCTCTGCAGTAAGCAGCTAAGTCTCAGCATCAAAAGGCAGCCGCCTCTCTGTTCCCACATAGTGTTAGAGACGCAGAGGCAGTGGAGGACTGTGTCTGTCTGTGTCCCAACTCCCGAATGAATGGAAGCAAGCAAACATTCATTGATGGGCTCTGGTGAGGCTGCATTGATGGGCTCTGGTGAGGCTGCATTGATGGGCGCTGGTGAGACTGCATTGATGGGCGCTGGTGAGACTGCATTGATGGGCGCTGGTGAGGCTGCATTTGATGGGCGCTTCATTAAAAAGGTGGGGTATACATGGGCAGGGCAAAGGGGGTGGAGCCAAGGGGGGGCAACAAAATTAGGTTTCGCCTATGGTGACAAAAATCCTTGCACCAGCCCTCTCCCCACTCCTCAGGAATGTCAATGCATAGAGTCTGAACAACCCCCATCCTTACGTGAGAGGTGGGAGGGAAGCTATGTCTCATTGGAAGAGTCTGTAGGACAATATGGCTCAGAGGAACTTTAAACCAGCCCTTTTAAAGATAAAGTGGGGGTCAGAGTTTAGGAGTAATAGCTAGAAACAGAAACACAGTTGGGCAGACTGATTCAGGCAGGCATTGCAGGAAGCTGTCACAGCTTCACACACACACTTCTGATTCAATCTTAATCATAAGAAATAATTACATTATTGATGTTATTTTTACATTTTACATTTTGATATTGTTCTTGTAATATTTTGCCATTTTATTAAATCAATTTTTGAGTTTTTACACGAGAACTGAGCAGATTTTCTTGGAATTTTCCTCATTATAATTTACATAATATCGATATTAATACCATAAAAACTGTATTCTAACACCTACTCTTCTCTCCAACTAACCCAGTGGTGTCACTCCCGAACCTAAAAATCTATTTTGATAAATCAACAGCAATGGGTGTCAACGTGACCCAGACCACCCTAAACGTCCTACAAATTAAGTTTAAATTCAAATGGTCAGATCTCGCTCTCCAATATTTAGGGACCTTCATCCATGGGAACCTGACCAGCACCTTTGAACTTAATTTCCCACCCCTTCAGGCCAAGACCCAAATACTGCTGAAAGACCGGAATAACAGATTCCACTCTTGGTTTTGGAGGTGTAATCTTTTTAAAATGTGTATACTACCGAAGTTTCTGTTCTTGTTTCAGGCCCTACTGGGAAAAATCTCATTCTACTACTTTAAACTAGTGCATTCACTCTTCGTTAAATTTATCTGGACACACTCGAAATCTCGTCTATACAGACGGTACCTCACCTTGCCAAAACATTATGGAGGCTTAGCTCTCACAGACCTGCAAAAGTATTACTTGGCTGTGCACCTTGGGAGAATTATTGATTGAAACATCCCTTATAAGACTAAACTTTGGGCGCAGCTAGAACAGGCCCAAACCAGGGTCAAGTTGAAAGGGGCCTTGTGGTGCTATGACCGACTACCTTTGCACCTGAAATCACACCCGATAGTAGGTGCTACTCTCCGACTAGGTTCAAAGTCTGTATTTAAAGCTTCTCTCACTACTAGAGAATCTCCTCTTCTGCGTGTACTGGGCAACCCGGCATTCCTGCTGGGACTTGGACAATTTGAATATGACACGCTTATCCAGGCAGGCAGAGACCATGCATCTCATTTTCTAGATGGAAATTGATGGCCCGCAATCCAGTCACTGACTAGTGAAACAGGTCACTTTCAACTTCCATTTTGGAAAGCAGTACGCATTCATCACTTCCTACATTCCCAATTGTCAGGGCTGGGCTCAGCCCTTCTCTCTCTGATCTTGCCACTCAACTGTTGGCTAATTGCCAGCTCCTATCTCTCCACAGTGACTCGCCTGTTGATGATATCCTGCTCATCAGTCCTGCCAACTTAAGCCGCCCAGTCCAGATGATCTCTGCCTTCGCCTTGGTCACATCTCTAGAGACGCTCTCCTGTGTTCCTGTTAAAGACTTGCTTGGCTGACATTCCTTCTGGCTCCAGATCCTGCTTGCTGTTCTACTACGTTGTTCTGTGGCTCCCTGACGTTTTGGCTTGTCTGACTATCCGTTCCGGTTCCTGAACTCTGGCTATGTTTTGACTAAGTTTACTCGGTTTACCTTTTTTTATTATTAATAAACAAGTTGTCAGGGCTGGGCTCAGCACTTCCTTCTCTTAGCTGGCCGCTCAGCTGTCGGCAAATTGCCAGCTCCCATCTCTCTCCACAGTTACCCAGCTGTTGATGATCCTGCTCGTCAGTCCTGCCTACTTAAGCCGTCCAGTCCAGAGGAGCTCTGCCTTCGCCTTGGTCATATCACAAGAAACTATCCCCTGCATTCCTGTTTAAAGACTGGCTTTGCTGACATCCCTTCTGGCTCAGATCCTGCTTGCTGTTCCACTACTTTGATCCCTGACTTCTGCTTGGCTGACTATCCGTTTCGGTTACTGAACTTTGGCTATGTTTTGACTAAGTTTGTTCTTTTTACTTTTATTATTAAACAAGTGTGATTTAACTGTACTTCTGTCTCGGTCTTGGTCTGATTTCATGATTTCTGACACAAGTGTGATTTAACTGTACTTCTGTCTCAGGTCTCAGTCTGATTCATGGTTTCTGACATCAATTCAATCGTACTTTGACAACTTTGGAGGACTATTGTTTGGATGAGGGGACTTTACCAAAAGTAATATCTAAAACTTACGCTCTGCTTAACACCCCATCAGAACAATCACATTTGTCTTTCCTACAGAAGTGGGAAATGGACTTACAACGCTCCTTTACTGCAAGCCAAAAACAAAACATAATGAGATTTTCTTTAAAAACTTTGATATGTACGAAAATGCAGGAATCTAACTATAAGAGCTTGACCAGATGGTACTACACACCACAGTTGCTACATAAATGTTTTCCAAATACCGCAGACAGCTGCTGGGATGCCAGGCAGACAGGGGAACTTTTCTCCATATATTCTGGACTTGCCCTCTGCTGAAACAATTCTGGACGACTGTTTGGACAGTTATGCCCCGTACACACGGTCGAACTTTGTTCGGACATTCCGACAACAAAATCCTAGGATTTTTTCCGACGGATGTTGGCTCAAACTTGTCTTGCATACACATGGTCACACAAAGTTGTCGGAAAATCCGATCATTCTGAACGCGGTGACGTAAAACACGTACGTCGGGACTATAAACGGGGCAGTGGCCAATAGCTTTCATCTCTTTATTTATTCTGAGCATGCGTGGCACTTTGTCTGTCGGCTTTGTGTACACACGATTGGAATTTCCGACAACGGATTTTGTTGTCGGAAAATTTTATCTCCTGCTCTCCAACTTTGTGTGTCGGAAAATCCGATGGAAAATGTCCGATGGAGCCCACACACGGTCGGAATTTCCGACAACACGCTCCGATCGGACATTTTCCATCGGAAAATCCGACCGTGTGTACGGGGCATTACCCACAAATTTACAGATCACAAGATTCCTGACAATCCAGCTTTCTTTTTACTCCATGACACCACAATCCCGGTGAAGCGTTATCAAAAATCAATTATACAACACCTACTGAATGCCACCAAAGCTTGAATTCCACTATTGTGAAAAAAAGACACGCCACCCTCTTCAGGGACCTGGCTACGTAGGGTGGAAGAAATCAAGAAGTTAGAAGACCTGGTTCTTATGGCTCAAAATAAACAAGAAAAACATTCTAAGGCATGGAGACTATGTAATATGTTTATTCTGTCTAATGAAGGTGTGTCCCTACTGTGATCATGAACAGAGAGTTAATATTGGTCATATTTCCATGTAGTAGGAGCAAATCCATTGCCTCCGGGTTTTGACCCCCCCTCTCTTCTCACTAATCTTCAATCTTCCTTCTCTGGTACTTACCTACTGCTGTTCTCCACTTATCTTCTAGGGAACCATGGTGTTCCTCCCTTTTCTTTTCTTTTTCCATGTTTCTCAATTTCATAATTCTCAGGGACTGAGCAGTTCAGATGCATCTTTTGTTATGGAATAAATGTGGGATATATTACTTAACGACCATTGATACTGACGTTATGCATCGGAATGTTCATTTTATGCTAATGGTATGAACATCATGAACACTACAGACATCTGCACCAATTACTGGATGCATAGTATGTTGTTGCGTTAAGCTCACATGATGGTTTTATGTCACTGCTTTATTTGAATTGTACCTTCCCTGGAATTGCAAAATAAAAAATGTATATTTGAAAAAAAAGAATATTAGCCTGACTCATGTGTCCCATGATGTACGAAAAAGAAAAAAAATTTTCGCAGAAGGGAGTTTAACAAGACACATGCCTATTCACTAAAATTAGAAGAAAAGTTTAACCTTAAACTACGTAGAGGGTTCTTTACTGTAAGAGCGGCAAGGATGTGGAATTCCCTTTCACAGGCGGTGGTCTCAACAGGGAGCATCGATAGTTTAAAAAAACTATTAGATTAGCACCTTATCTAACTATTAGATAATACTGACATAAAATCACACATATTGGTTGGACTTGATGGACTTGTATCTTTTTTCAACTTCACCTTCTATGCAACTATGTAACTAACTATGCAATGACTGTAGCAGACATGGAATGGAAGCAAGAACTACTAAAACATCGAGTTTCTCTTTATTTAGATCAGTGGTGGTCAACTTTCTTAATATAGAGGGGCCTCAAGTATGGTTTCAGACAACACCAAAAGATCTGCAGAAAAATTCAAATGTAATGTGTAACAGTGCTCAGGGACTGCAGATATGCATGCTACAAGAGATGGTCAAAGACTGTAGAATAGGGATGGAGTTGAGGTTTCCATGCAGGGTTTGATCTGAACTTTGCATGTTCGGCATTCACTAGTCAAACTATTTACATAAAGATGGCCTAGGCTATAAGAAGATTGCCAAGATCCTGAAACTGAGCTGCAGCACGGTGGCCAAGACCATACAGCGATTTAACAGGCCAGGTTCCACTCAGAACAGGCCTCGCCACGGTCGACCAAAGAAGTTGAGTTCACATGCTCAGCGTCATATCCAAAGGTTGTTTTTGGGAAATAAACGTGTGTGCTGCCAGCATTGCTGCAGAGGTTGAAGAGGTGGGGTTTAGATCCTAATCTAAAAACCACATTTTTGTCAAACTTTACTGGTACAGATGGGACAGACGGCTCAATAGATATAAAAAAAAATAAAGTTTATTAAAGTTAAAATTACATCTTTAAAATAAAGATCAAATACTAGAGGATCCCCTGTGTGTAGGGGGATCAAATTTACATACCAGTATATGTACTACTCAAATTGTTGTAGACTCCAACGCGCTTAATCAGGAGAAAAGAGGTTGGCACGTATTGCTTAATTGCTTCCTCAGGACCCCGTGCTCCTGGATATAGGGGAGTGGCCTAATGTTTCTTATTGAGTTGTCTGTTCCATCTGTACCAGTAAAGTCTGACAATAATTTGGGTTTTACAGTTTTCAATAGGGTTTGGATTAACATTCACATTTCAGAGCAGTTTGGTGAACCTCCCGCAAACTGAGCCCAGGTACATTTGACTTATCACTACTGTAGAAATTCCACAGCAGATGGTCAGAGCTGTAGTTGCTGGGAGACTGGTGACCTGTTTTAGGAGACATCCATAGGAGACACATTACATGACCAACCTGTACAAACCAATGATCCTAAATTTGTGCTTCCTACAGCCCTCTTAAAAATTACTTGTATCACTTTATTATTTCTGTCTGTAAGATCCATTATAAAAGATCAGACAAAAAAAAATAAAGAAGGGATGGACATCATAGAGAAACTAAGACAGTGTGAAAGAATAAATAAATCAAGCCATGTAACTAGCAGAACCTAGCCTAAAGAAAAGTTTCCCTTCACTGGCCTGGGTAGGCACACATGTAACAGAAGCACACACTAGTGAAGGGGCCCCTGAGGGCCCAAAAATATTTAATCATTATTACTACTACTGGTACTTATATAGCACTGACAATTTATGCAGGACTTTACATATATATTGTTTATTCACACCAGTCCCTGTCCTTATGGAGCTTACAGTCTAAGGTCCTTAGGCAGGCCCATTAGGCCCATGCATTATTATTTTTTTTCCATTAAACCAGCAAGTTGAACGAAAAAAAAAAGGAAAAAAAAATAACCAATTCCCCATTCCACACATTCAATATCACTGAGCTATTGTGTTGCCAGCTACAGCCGGAGGCACTAATCCTTCAGGGGAAAAGCCGACAGGCTGGTTATACACAAGTCAATCAACTTGTATACAATAAGCTAGCCCCTGGGCTGCTGTTAGAAATCCTGGGGCCCCATACAGCCTACCTGACAGGGCTCCCCTGGCCAGAAGTGACTGAGGACATAGATTTATCAGTCCCTTTCTCTGCAGCCTCAGCTGCACAGGTGAATGAATTGGAAGCACTCTGAGGCTTCTTCACAAACTGAAGCATAGTAAACACGGTTTACTATGCTTCAGTGATGAATAGACACAGGAGTGATTGTTACCGATCACTCACTGTTCATTCAGGAAAGGAAGGGACCAATAAACTATATGTTTACCAGCCCCTTCCCCCGCTCTCCATTCTGAAACATCCCCGTGTGCCCGCAGCAGCTGTCTGCAGGAGAGGAGAGGGGAGGGGGAAGCTGGCAGCGCTGTGGGGGAAAGAGGCACACAGGGGTGCCCAGACAGCAGATGGAAGGGACACATGTGCAAGCTGGAGGGAGAAAAGGAAGCTGGAGGGAGAAAAAGGAGAAGCAGGCAGCGCTGCAGGGGAGGAGAAAGAGGTTACCACTCCTGAAATATTGGGTACAATATTGAGCCATGCGTATATAGTATTGTTAACATCTCAAGATCATTGGACGTTTATCAGCCACATGAGTAATCCTTGCTAACCACCTCTCCTTCACTCCTTTTACTTTTGTGATTATCCACAATGTGTCCTGAAGAAGGTAACACATTGACCTGTGAGGCCCCATAAAGGCTATAGATTTTGTTATAATCAAGAAGAGAGTTTAATGAGCCTTTTATTATGGTTGATAAGTAGCAGTTAGTGTATACCATATATTAGTAGAAAACTATATACAGGTACTTGTTTTTGAATCCTGTAATAGGGCCACATGTGATTTTATGAATTGTTTGTAATAAAACTTACACTAAATCTTTAACCTCCAACTTTTCTATTGAGTTTGGTGTACAGCCTACCATTCATATAAATGACTATACACCACCATACTCTTGCAAACACTTCTCTGCACTGCATTTACCCGAGCATGTGACTTCTTTCCTGATTGTAAAACCTTTATGTTTGGGAAATGCATTGTACACACATGCGCAGGTACACGCACAAGCAAGGAAGCGTCAGCGTTTACAAAAGTAAGGTCACGGGCAGCCATTCACTTGTATTGCTGGCTGTACATGGCACCTGAGGCTTCACTCAGGAAAGTACCAGGAAACAAGTGCTATAGACATAAAATGCCTGCAAATGTGACTTGCTAATTAGTAAAATAAAATAAAAACTCCTTACCTAATATTCAAACCATAAATGTAAAACCTACATTATATTTATTTCTTGCAAATCACCGAAATGCAATCAGAAATGATAATGGATCAGAAAGGTATAGAATTATAACCTGCACCTACTGGCCTCTCTCTCTGATGTGATTACACTGCTCACTCTATTATTTGTAATACAATGGCTCAGATTAATTCAGTTTGTGACACAACCTTTGAGATCTGCATGCCTTTTAATTACTTTCTTCTATTATTTGTTATGCTTGTTTACTAACATTACAAATCTACAAATCCAATTTCTCTCACTTAATATTCATCTTCATAAAAGCCTAATTAGGAATATAAATATGTTCTCAACAAGATGTCCACATGGGATTGACAATATTCTTATTTAGTGATTCAGTGACAATCTTATTTCATTTATTCTGACAAGGAATAAAAGGGAAATTAGGAGATTACCCCGCCACAGAAGAAGAAAAAACTAAACATTTGTGGGCTCACATAACATATTAAAACATTTTGTTATGGCTGTAGGAAGCAGTGATAGGATGACTAAAAAAGCTTTCATTAGATGTTTACATTATTGTATTATGCAAATTCATGGTGTTATATTGGTTGAATGACCAAAACAATGTAACATGGGGCCTTCCTAAACCATTCATTCAAATTGTTTCCAATTAGACTGGCCTTTGTACTCTTTATTTGTAAGAAGACAATCAGGTTGAAACATGCATTGTGTTAGCTTTAGGTTATCGGGATCTCTGCATACCTACGGAATATGGAACATGGCTCTGTAATTCACTTTTGTCATCTTTTAAATACTTCTAGCGGTAATAATCCCAAAAGCAAACATTATATTGCAGTTTACCAATTCTTAAATGTGATGGCTGCATTCGTTTTCTTTTTTAGGCTCTCTTTCCTTTAATTTTCAACTGGTGATACTTTCAGCAAGTCTGTTGTATTTCAAGAGAACAAGCTGTCCTGCAGATGCAGCAGTTAAAGTGGGGCTAAACTCCCATCTCTGACTTTTACCTATAGGCAAGCCTTATTATAGGCTTACTTAAAGGTACTGTACATTTTACTGTACATGCAGCCATTGACATCACCGACAATGCAATATGAAGGAATGGCCACCTGGGTCGTTCTTTCAGAGTCCTGTGCCATTAAAATTTTCAGTGTATCTAAATCTGCTAGTAGATTTAGGGCTGACCATACATGGGTTAGTTTGTTAAACAAAAAAGTGGATGAGGGAGTCCTCCCCGCTGTCTCGTATTGGGACAGCGGGACTCCCTCACTGTTAGAATACACAGATCAGCACTGCAGCCTATTGCCTGTGGCACTGATTGAGCAAAAAAAAAAAATACAGACAGCGTGGTTGAACAGAAGCTGAGCTGTAGATTGACTTCTGTTCAACCAAAGTAGCCAAAGTGGCCACACATGGATCGAAATTTGGCTGGTCCTTGCTAAACCGGCCGAATTTCGATCCATGTATGGCCTCCCCAAGACTGACAACGTTACTGTCTAAAAAGTGTTTCTGTTGCTCCTTCATCCAGAAAATTCTTTTCTTGCAGTTCCAGGGCCCTGGGTATGAATTCCAAAAAGTACAGTAGTATAGTATGACATATATAGACTTTATTGTCAAAAGTATTGGGACAATCTAATATATATTGTAAAATATTTATTTCTATTTAACATATAAGTTACAAATGAATAAAAGGGTGGAGCAACATGGGTGAACCAGCATGTTCCACTAGACACTGTGTACATTGGCCCTAGTACAGTATATGCTTGTGAGTTAGAGGGCTGGGACTGATGTGAACATGCACTATGTACTACATAAAATAGTTGGCGCCAAAAAGAGATATGGAGGGAAAATTTTATATATATATATATATATATATATATATATATATATATATATATATATATATATATATATATATATATATATATATATATATTTATATATTAGGGTTGTCCCAATACCACTTTTTTAGGACCGAGTACAAGTACCGATACTTTTTTTCAAGTACTCGCCGATACCGATTACCGATACTTTTTTTTTTAATGTCACGTGACAGTGGTTTTTTTTTTTTTTTTCTTTTTTTTTTAGGGGGGGGTGAATGGTGTCTGTGTGTGTTTTTTTTATTTACATTTATTATTTTTTACAATAATATTTTTTTTATTCTTTATTGCAATATGTGTTTTTTTTTTTTTTTAATCAGCCCTGTTGGGGGGCTTTGGTGAGATATCAGGGGTCTTAACAGACCTCTGATATCTCCCCCTTGAGACAGAGAAAGAGACAGAGGATAGAGATTCCCCAGTCCCTTTCTCTGCAGCCTCAGCTGTACTGAGAATGAATGGAAAGAAGACAGCGGCTCCTCTCCATTCATAAACTGCGACATCGTAGTCACAGGAGATTACAATGTTTCAGTTTTGTGAATGGACAGAGTCAGCTGACTCTGTCCATTCACACAGCGGAGAGGGACAGCGGAGAGGGACAGCAGAACGGAGGGGGACAGAGGAAGAGAGAGGGACAAAGGAACGGAGGGGGACAGAGGAAGAGAGGGGGACAGAGGAACAGAGGGGGACAGAGAAGGAGAGGGGGACAGAGGAATGGTGGGGAACAGAGGAACGGAGGGGGACAGAGGAACGGAGGGGGACAGAAAAATGGAGGGGGCATGGAGGATGAGGTTTCCCTGAAGAAGTCACGTGATCGGTGACGTCACGCGTAGGGACGGAATAGGCTTTTTAACACTGCTGGAAGCCGAACGAGCTCGCTGCTCATAGGAGAAAGGATTTGTCTATACACTGTCTAATGCGAGTACATTCACTTATGGTTTTAAATAAAGCGCCACCCTGTTTAAAACATACTTCACTATCCAGTACCTTTTGTCCTTCATACCCGTTTTTTTACATACACCTGTGATGTGGGGGCTGAGTTAGGACCCGCGCTGGTCCAGGACCCCAGCTGGGACTATAGCTATTTGAACCCAGCTGCCATAAGGATCACTCAATGCCGGCAAGCATGGATATAGGGACGGGATTGAGGCTCAGGACCTTGCGGTTTAGCTACTATTTTGCGGTTGACCTAGCACCGCTAGGTAAGGGGCCAATACCTACACTAGTGTATTATGCACGAAGAGGACACAGAGTGAATTGCATCCCAGACACCCAGCTGCTGTCTACTTGAGCACTAAGACTTTTTTATGCACCCTAAAAGGCATTAGCACATTGCACTTTAAGTTGCTGCACTTATTGGCATGTCATTTTCTAATCGCAGATTAAGCACAGTATTATAGGATCACCACTTTTTGGGACATTGCAATGTATTTTTTTTATGCCACTCATCACTTTATCATTTATATTGTTTGGATTTATTTGTCTGAATAGAGATATTTAGATCACCTTAGCACTGGCACTTTATATCATATGTTTTGCACAATCTATAAGGATGCATTTTTGATTTTTGTTATATATGAATTGAATGTATTTCAGATTTACTCATTATTGATTATTTATATGAAAATGTCTGTACGCATTTCTTTTTATTGACACAAGATCTGCACAACCCCTATTTTCACAAGGTTTTTAGTATTAACACAAACCTATGCGATTCTATTCATTATGGGATATTAGCACAAAGTAATTGATCACACGGAGATATACAGTAGTCTGTTCTTCTGGCTAGCGCAGCACCCCCCCCCCTCTTCCATTTCTGTTTATTTTGGGTTTGTGCTTGGCCCTTTTCCGGTGCGTGCAGCTGTCCAGTCGCATACGTTCTCTCCCATTTTCATCTGTTCTTCTCTTTTCTTTTTCCAATCGGGTAGCGCAGGAATATTTCTACTATATTTCAGCTGTATGGTCTTGGCCGCCGTGCTGCAGCTCAATTTCAGGGTCTTGGCAATCTTCTTAAAGCCTAGGCCATCTTTATGTAGAGCAAGAATTCTTTTTTTCAGATCCTCAGAGAGTTCTTTGCCATGAGGTGCCATGTTGAACTTCCAGTGACCATTATGAGAGAGTGGAAATTCTAAGACCCAGAACGAATGGTTTCCATTAGTGGTTCTGGACCAGTTATCACACCAGCTGAGCCAGTCTAGCTCCAGCACATTGTTGCCTTTTCCTTTCAGCCCACTAACAGCTAGCCAGTTCATCAGACATGTTCGCATCCTCCTGGCTAATCTAGGCCTCAACCCTAACCAGATTTCTGGGCACTCCTTCGGGATGCAGTATGCACATGTAGATATCCTCCGCCTGTGACTTACTACAGTATGTTTTTCATGAACTCAGAGCCTGCTTAAGGCACACAGCAGGAAGCTCATCACCAACTACATTCCTGTATAAGTATAGATTACACCCACAGTCTCTTGGGACCTATGTACCTGATCTCAGCAGTCATAGTAATACATTAGTCCACCTCATGGGACTCTCCTATGTGATAGCTGCCATTTTTCTACTTGATTCCCTATGACTGCCAGGTGCATCAACCTAAAGGGGGCCTTTTTTAGCAGCACCATGTATTACACTGTTGCCTGTGATCCTCTACTGCCAGCTATAATTATTGTCAGTCTCCATCCAGTAGTCTTACGATATATATTTTTTTGCTCTTCTGTAGCCCCTGGGGGCCATACACACACAGACCGCCCATACAGGAATTTTTCCGTGTGTATTTTTTGCACCATCCCTCATGTGGTCTTTTCCACTAGCAGTCTCTGGGTGTATGGTTTATCAGCATCCGGAACCTGTTATGTGTTTTGTTTGTTTCCCCATTGTGTCAGTTCCACGACTTCTATCGCAGTGTGCTACTCAACAAATGCTAAACCAGTGCGTATGTTAATTAACTTTTAGTTCACTTAACATATTTTTATCTGTATATTTAATAAAAATATTTTTGTATACTCATTTCAGATTACAGTAGTTCCCTTTTGTTGCCACTGTAGCCGCTTTTTTCTTCAGGACGTTCCCACTTGCTGGTTCGCCCAACTCTTCTATTTGCTAATGTTTCTGGATGCCACACAGCAAGGCTTGGACCGCATGGGTTGCGAAAAAGGAGGGTTTCCAAGGGGCTTGTAGGGAGAGGGTGGAAAATGCTGGATGCCAGTTAGGTACAGTCTGACAGTATTGTGGGACAGGCTCAGATGAGTGTGGCAGTAAGACACGAAGGCAAGGATGTGTTTGATGTGACCTGTGCCCAACCCGAGGCATGTGGCTAGGAATTTGCCTTAGGCGTTCCAGGCGATGCGGTAAACTTCAGCGTGTTGGGAGACAGCGACCGGTTTATGAGCAGCGTAGTATTTTGAAGGTGGTCACTTAGCCCATCATTAGCTGTGACCAAGGTGGGATAGGAAATGAGGTTGGTTTGGCTCCG
This sequence comes from Lithobates clamitans, assembly GCA_037952925.1. NCBI lineage: Eukaryota > Metazoa > Chordata > Amphibia > Anura > Ranidae > Lithobates > Lithobates clamitans. The sequence goes on from JBBGZY010000271.1 coordinate 5,032,439, forward strand.
GTCTCTGTAAGAAATACGAAGAAAAATTGAGGCGTGACAGTGCATCTGCTGCAAGATTGCACTTGCCAGGTATGCAAGTACAGTGAACATTGAAATTGTAGTGAAGAGATATCTGCATTAGCCTGCGTAGGGAGAACATGATGGCCAGGGACTTTGACCTGCCTTTGTTGACAATCTCAGCCGTGGCTAAGTTGTCAATGGAGAAGACCCCAGTCTGCCCCGTCCAGGTGTGTCCCCAGACCTGATCTGCTGCGATGATAGGGTAAAGCTCGAACAACGAGAAGGTCTGGCTGAACCTGGGGACCAAGAGGATTTCCTGTGGCCATGAACCTGCAAACCAATAGGTGCCAAAAATGGTAGCGAAGCCTGTGGAGGCTGCTGCATCTGTTACTATATGAGGTGAGGAGGCTGAAGATTCTGGGATGAACATGGATACTCTGTTACAGTTCTCAAGGAAGTTGTCCCACATTGCTAGATCTGCAGCAACTGCCTGGTCTAGCCTGATGGCTCGATTGGGGTGTCCTGTGCGTGGAAAAGGAAGACCAGGAGGCGAGAAATGAAGGATTGCTCCTGAGGGACAATCCTCATAGCAAAGTTCAGCATGCCTAACAGGGACTGCAGCTGTCTCTTGGTGCAACTTCATGAGGTGATGAAGGCATGAATGACTGCACTAATCTGGGACAGCTTGTCAGGGGGTAGGCTGGCCTGCATAGAGCAGGTGTCAAGGGTGATTCCTAGAAAGGTGATGGACTGCGGCCAATTTATGCTCTGCTATGGGCACGTTGAGGTTGCCAAACACTACCCTTAATTTGTCTAAATCTGAGGAGGGCTGTTCGGGCTGTTTGATCAGCAGGAAGTCATCCAGGTAATGAATGACTTTCTGGCACTGTGCCTGGTGAGTTAGGATCCAGATGAGGGAATGAGCGAACTTATGGAAGAGCCATGGACCGCTCTTTGAGCCAGAGGTCAGTTTGGTAGCAAAGCAGTATGAATCTCTCCATATCCATGCCACTGCCACAAGGAAGGTTCAATGGGTAAGAGCTTAAAAGCATCTGAAATGTCCGCCTTGGACAGCCATGCGCCCATTCCTATGCTAATTATAGACTGTATAGCTAAGTCAACGGATGCATATTTGATAGAGAACTCTTCGGAAGGAATGTGGGAGGAATGGACACATTGTACACCAAGTGTAATTTATTTAAAAATTTGCCCTTGACAAGCCCAATAGGGCTAACTCTCCATGTCTCCAATGGTGACTCAGCAAAGGGGCCCAATGAATCCCCAGTCCAGCTCGGTCTGCAACAGATTGTCAATAGCCTGCTCCTCAGTGGAGGCTGAGCGGAGGTTCCTAAACTCATGGGTGGTGTAGTGTAGGGTGATGAGCCCCATGTGGAATCCGGAGATAAACCCGCGCACCAGGAATAGTGCGTATCCAGGTGACAGGTGAGAGGAAAGGTAGAACTCCAGCCATCGTACGTTTACTCGGCTCAGTCAAGATGAGTTGGGATGCTTGAGGGTGCATGTGCTCTTGGGATGAGCTCTATGACAGTTGACACAAATGTGAATGAATGAATGAATGAATAATTTGTAAAGCGCTGCAAATTGCGAACTGAATCGCCTCAAGGCGCTAGATGTATTCTCTGTAGCCAGCTTCTAGAAAAGGAAGGTCTTTAGTTTTTTCCTGAAGGCCTGGTGGTTTTCTTCCATGCGGAGGTTGGTTGGGAGAGCATTCCATAGTCGAGGTCCTTGGACTGCAAATCTACGTTCTCCCTTTGCTTTGTAGCGGTATTTGGGAATGAGGAGGAGGTTTTGGTTAGCTGATCGAAGACTGCGATTCGGTGTGTAGTGTTTTATTTTTTCCCGGAGATATTGCGGAGCGTTTCCTTGTATGCATTTATGGGTGAGGCAGAGGGTCTTGAATGTGATCCGATTCTTCACCGTTAGCCAATGTAGGCTTTTTAGGGATGGGGAGATGGATTCCCAGGGCTTTTTCCCTGTTAACAGCCTTGCCGCCGTGTTCTGCATGAGTTGCAAGCGCGCAAGCTGGTATTGGGGTAGACCTGCGTAGAGGGAATTTGCGTAGTCGAGTCGGGAATTGATGATCGTTCCCACAACTGCCGCTTTGTCCTCTTCTGGGATGAAGGGGATGAGTCTGCGAAGCAGGCGGAGGAGGTGGTGAGATCTGCTCACCACCGATCCTATTTGTGCATCCATTGTCATTCCTGAGTCAAAGATGACTCCGAGACTCTTGACTTTGGTGCTGGGGGAGATGGTCTGTCCGAGGATGGAGGGTGGTGTCCACGGAGTCTCAATTTTGGAATTTTTGTTGGCTTGCAGGAGAAGAAGTTCTGTTTTTGATTCGTTAAGTTTGAGGGAGCTAGCGGTCATCCAGTCATTGATTAAAGTGAGGCATTTCTGTAGTTGCTGATGATGATCTTTCTGTCCATTAATGCGAAAGTAGAGTTGGGTGTCGTCTGCGTATGAGTTGAAGCAGAGGTCCGTTTTCCTGATGATATTGAGAAGCGGGCGGATGTAGATGTTAAATAGCACTGGTGACAAGGGTGAGCCCTGAGGGACTCCACAGGAGACTGCCCGAGATTCCGAGGTGAATGTTCCCAGTTTCACTGTCTGAGAGCGATTCTCTAAGAAGGATGTAAACCATTTTAGGGCAGAATCTGTGGCTCCTGCAACTTCTGAGAGGCGGACAAGTAAAGTATTGTGGTCCACTGTATCGAATGCTGCGCTGAGGTCTAACAGTACCAGGAGACTCGGTTCCCCGTCATCTGCTGCTTCAAGGGCGTCGTCCCATATTTTGAGAAGTGCTGTTTCTGTGCCATGGCCTGGGCGGAAGCCTGATTGCAGAGGGTCCAGGAGGTGGTGTGTCTCCAGGTGGTGTTGTAGCTGCTGTACTACTGCTTTCTCTATAATCTTGGAGATGGTGTTGAGGCTTGTTATTGGTCTGCGGCAGTTAGGGTCTTTAGGGTCGAGATTGGGTTTCTTTAGCAGGGGTTTGACGATGCCTTGCTTGAGGGAGGTTGGCACAGTCCCTTCTTTGAATGATTGATTTATGAGATGTGTTAGGGTGGGGGCCAGGATGTCGGAACATGCTTTGAACAATTTGGTGGGGATGATGTCGTTCGGTGATGTGCTGTCGCGAAGGCTTCTGATGATGTTTTTAGTCGTGTCCGTGGTGATTGGGGACAAAGAGAACTTTGGTGGTTGAGTGATGTTCGTGTCGATATCCTCTTTTTGCATTGGTTGGGTGAGGTTGGTTGTTATTTTCTGATGAATTGCTTTCCGAATGTTGTCGATTTTGTCGATGAAGAAATCTGATAACTCATTGCAGAATTCTTGAGTATCGTTTGCAGGGGGCTCTAGGCAGGCCGGGTTCATTGATTGAGCAACTATTTTGAAAAGTTCCCGTGGGCGGTTTAAGGCGGATGAGATGGTGTCTGCAAAATGTTCTTTTTTGGCTTTGAAGATTGCCTTGTGGTATTTCACCGTGAGTGCTTTGTAGTTAGCATGGTTTTCCTTGGTGGGATTTCTTCTCCAAGTTCTCTCAGCTCTGTGGAGCAGTCGGCATTGGTTGAAGTTGTTAGAGATAGGCGTCTTGCCTAGTAACTGGACAGGCCATCCCAACTTGTCCACCTGAGGATGTTGCATAGGGGCAGGCATGCCTTGAGTGGCACTAGAGGTAGAGGGGGAGGTCAAGGAACGTCTCGTGTTCGTGTTAGAGCACCAGTTTGCCGAGTGCGTGCAGGACCGGAAAATGACACAAAGCAGGGAACGCAGAACAACTTGGTGTCCACAATACTCCAATTTGTGCTGGTTTGGAACTGGGCAAGTTTGGCTGCAGCTCTGGATGCGAACGAGCGTTGGTAGTCTTAAAACGCAGAGCCTCCGTATTTGTACTCTATGTCAACCTGTCAGAAACCATGAAATCAGACCGAGACAGAAGTACAGTTAAATCACACTTGTTTAATAATAAAAGTAAAATAGAACAAACATAGTCAAAACATAGCCAAAGTTGAGGTTCAGGCTCACCTCAATCTGGCCAGATAAAACGGAACCCCCCCCAAGTCTACTCTCTATGAACAATGGTGTGCTAGCTTTGCGGATCAGAGGGGGGGCATCTCAATTTTATACGCCTTGCAGGCATACAGCGATGACAAGCTTTCATATGTCCGGGCACGGGAGCATGACATGGAGGTTTCTTTGGACTGCAATACCTGGTTTCAGGCTCTACAATGTGCGTACAAAAGGTATCCTCAATGTATCACTAATTGAAGCCAATGTCAAACTCCTTACCAGATGGTACTATGTTCCTGCTACACTGGCAGTAATGTACAAAGATGCTTCTGCCTTATGCTTTAGAAACTGTAGTCAGGTGGGATCCATGTTCCATGTCTGGTGGTCATGTCCTTGCGTCAGAACCACGTATTCCATCTTCTAAGTATAGGTAGACAATGCTCTGTGCTCCGAGTCCACCCTATTTTTAAGCCTATTAGAGCCTATGGCTCTAATCAGGTGTTTCAAAAATAAACCCCTGCCACTGTAATTCAGGCGCCCAACATCCGAAAATGGGCAGGATGCCTGAATAGGGGGGGGGGGGGCAGTGGCAGCCATGGATACAGTAGATTCATGCAATGCATGAATCTACCCATTATTCATAGAGGGGGTGGTGAGGATAGACGGAGCGGCTCCCTTCCCCCCCTAATGCACGGGCAGCCCTTGTAGCAAGATCACATGACATTGTGGGTGGGATCAAACCCTCCAAGTCCGTCCTTTGCAGGTACTCCTGCCACCATCAGAGAATCAGGAAGAAGATGGTATTAAAATTACTGCACATAAGGTGGGGATGAGGTGCTAGGCTACAGAGTTGTGATTGGGGGGGGGGTGCTAAAGGCAGACGTGAGCTGGGGTGCCAATAAAGGCAGAGTTGTTCTGGGGGGAGGCAATAAAGGCAAAGCTGTGCTGGGGGGCACTAAAAGGCAGAGTAGTACTGGGTGGGGCATTACAGGCAAAAGAGTGCTGAGGGGGCATTAAAGGCAGAGTTGTGCTTAGGGGCACCAAAGGCAGAGGTCTACTAAGTAGGGGGGGGGGGGCAATAAAGGCAAAGGTGTGCTGGGGTAGTGTATGCTCTACTTTTTTTTCAAATGAATGGGCTGAAAAAATCATACCACACTGAATCACACAGGAATGCGGGCCATGTCGTTATGCGATTCAGGTGTGATCTGGCCCTAAAGGCAGAGGTGTGCTGAAGGGGCATTAGAAGCAGTGGTGTGCTGGGTGACATTGGAGAGAATGAACGTACTGAGGAACAATGGAGAGAAAAGTGTGCTGGAGAGGGCATAAAGGGTTGATTCACACGGCAACGTGGCGCAAGGCGCGTTCAGTGCATTTGCCTGCACCAGATCGCATGGAACCACAGTACCATGCGATTAGGTGCGGTGCGTTTTTGAAAAGTAGTGCATGCACTACTTTTTGTTCAATCCAGTGAAAAGCTGATGTGTGATGGGGGGGAGGCATTGGAGAAAGTAGTGTGCTGGGGAGGGCATTGTAAACAGAAGTGTTCTGGGGGGGGGAGCATTGGAAAGAGTGGTGTGCTGGGGATGGGGCATTGGAGCGAGTGATGGGGTGGGGCGTTGTAGGCAGAGGTGCGCTGGGAAAGGTCATTGGAGGCAGAGGTGTGCTGGGGAGGGCCACTGAAGGCAGAGGATGTGCTGGTAGTGCCATTGGTGGCAGAGGTGTGTGTGTGTGGGGGGGGTGCAGCATTGGAAGCAGAGGTGTGCAAACAGGGGCATTGGAGGCAGAGGTGTGCTGTGGGGGGGGGTTTAGAGGCAGAGGCTTGCTGGGGGGCATTGATGCCAGAGGAGTGCTGCAGGGTACATTAGTCTGCGTGGGGGGAGTGAAATTAATGTCAGATGCAATGGTGGGTTTGGCTGGAAGCAGAGATGTGCTGCAGTGGCACTGGAGGGCATGGTCTGCTGAGGGGATTGGTGGCAGAGGTATGCTTGGGGAACAATGGCAGAGGTGTGCTTGGGGTGAAGTGATATCCTGGGGACAGACATGTCCTAGAGAAGTATAGAAGAGTACTGGGGGGTACAGGTGTGCTGTCATGCCTTTCGCCAAAGAGTGCCACATCATTTTTCAGCACTGCTAGAAGCACCACCTGCTTGTTACTACTGTTCTGTCGGACCTGCATGGAACGCCTGTGCATCCTTCACAGGTGAAGATGGCCCTTCGCACATGTGTTCGGATTGGTACACCCATGGGAAAGAGGCCCAGTATGTAAGGTATATCATATGCATGAGACAGCTTGCTTTCCTAAATGGAATGTATGTGGTATTTCTCCCATTTCTTTACTGTACAGAATGATTGTTCTCATAGTTATTGTCTGCAGTCCTTTATTACAATTTTGAGATCAGTGTTCACATATTTACTGTTACTACCAATGTTTTGTTGCCATTTTTGTTTATGTTCATTTATCTTTGGCCCAGTAATTACAGATCTCTCATATATGTTTAATTAAAGATGAACTAAAGGAATTCAGCCACTGTCTAAAATGCCCTAGCTTACTATGGGTTAGGTCCAACAGGGTGCATGCCACCTCATGGAGTTATTGTCAGGAACCACGAATCAGCATGAGTCAGAAAATGCAGTAAAAATCACACCTTTTAATATAAATGGTAAAAATGGTACAAATAGTAAATGTAGTCAAAACACAGCCAGGGTACGGTAGCCAAAGTGGGCAGTCAAAACAAGCCAGTAAATCAGGAAGCCAGAGATCAGCGTAGTCTGAGGCAGCAGACAGGATGGGAAACCAGAAGGGACGTCAGACAGGCAAGTCTTCAACAGGAACACAGCAGAGAGTCTACAGATATGTTTGACCAAGGGGAAGACACAGGAGAAATGAACCATGCAGTTTAAATAGCCAGAAGGTAATGGCTGTAGGCTGGAGTGATGAGCAGGAAATTAACACCAGGTGAACCACAGTGGAACGATGGGTGCTGGCAATAACCTGACAGCTGAACAACCTGAGTGCTGAGAAGGGAGAGCTAAGAGCCCTGCCCTGACAGTTATTTCTTTAATTTATATTTTTAACTGAGTGCTGGGAGAATAGCTATACTTCTGTTGTTCTTAGGTTAACAATATGCTATTTTAAAACAACGCCCATTTAAAAGAATGCACCACCCTTAATTAAAGCTGAATTCGAGGAATTCAGCCACTTTGTAAAAAGTGCACACACTATGAGTTAAGTCCAAGGAGGTGCATGGCATCTCCTGAACTTATCTCTGTTATTTATATCGGACAGAGCATACACGCATGACGGGGCTGTTAGAGAGGAGAGAAAGGTACACAGAGCAGCTTTGCCCATTCCTCCTCTCTGCTGTCTATTTAGAGAAGCCTTTGTATTTTGTGAATGATTTCACATAATACAAAGGCTTCTGTGATTGGGCAGGAAGAGAGGAGGGGCAGGCATAGCAGCTGCACCAACTCTAATGCCCCGTACACACGGTCGGACTTTGTTCGGACATTCCGACAACAAAATCCTAGCATTTTTTCCGACAGATGTTGGCTCAAACTTGTCTTGCATACACACGGTCACACAAAGTTGTCGGAAAATCCGATCGTTCTGAACGCGGTGATGTAAAACGCGTACGTCGGGACTATAAATGGGGCAGTGGCCAATAGCTTTCATCTCTTTATTTATTCTGAGCATGCGTGGCACTTTGTCTGTCGGATTTGTGTACACACGATCGGAATTTCCGACAACGGATTTTGTTGTCGGAAAATTTTATCTCCTGCTCTCCAACTTTGTGTGTCGGAAAATTCGATGGAAAATGTCAGATGGAGCCCACACACGGTCAGAATTTCCGACAACACGCTCCGATCGGACATTTTCCATCGGAAAATCCGACCGTGTGTACGGGGCATAATACTGAAGATGCTTAGAACTGAATCATCAGCATCGGGCTCCTGGACATGCAACAAAAGCCATCTTCAATGGAGTACAATAAAATTGATAGATGTAAATGAGATACGCTCAGGCGATGTCATGTACCTCCTTGGACTTAAATAGTGTGCCTTCACTTTTTACAAAGGAGCTGAATTCCTGATATTCGTATTTAAAGTTTATTTTCCACCTCCAGTGGCTGGCTAAATACACATCTCTGGCAATCTTATTAAAATGTTGGCAAATATGACCACTGCTCTTTAAATTACTTTATTAACTAAACCATACTTCCTGTGAGTTTTAGACTTTATTAAATCAAAAACGTATTCAAAGCCTTGATGAGTGGTTGGTGGCAAGTAAAAAATTTAGGACTCGCTGCAATTTTCTTTAAGAATTAACTGTACGTGCCATACTTTATTTTTTTCATTCCACTCCATATAATGAAGAACCAGCAAAATGATAAAATTAGTGACCAACTGATATGCTCATCATCATTACCCTCTTGAAGTGTAGAAATGGACTCATACCCAAAACTGGATGGGCAGAATGTTTATCAATCTGTCTATAACCAGAGGGTTTACAATTATGCAGAATTTATCAGTAGTCATTGCAATCTGGTCAAGTAACAGATCACAAAACTTATGCCTAGCAAAGGGATGTCAGATGCCAGCTCGCCCACAATTACACAACGTACTCCCTGTACGGCCTGTACAGATACTGTAAGTGCCGGCTACAGCATCCAATAAAGCAGTCTAATAACTTACCATCACATAGTGCTGAACATTCACTCGTTATTTTCTACAAAATGATTAAAAGCTGAACTGCAACAAATTAGAAGTGTCAAACGTAAACTTGTTCTCCTGCTGCTTTCTTCGATAAAATTCCACAAAGGAACAATTGAAGTTGTCTGCACACTTTCCAACACTACAGGAACATGTAGACTCAGGCTATACAATAGTGCTGATCAATACAGCAAATGTTTTAGGTAAATTGGAATAGTGTTTCCACATCAAACTGCTGTTTAATGTCTTTGCTTAGCTGCAGGATTCATGTACATGGGCATTCATAAAATGATTAGCACAGTTGGGCTAGGCCATCTATTATACAACCTTTAAGGTTCACTAAACCCTACAAGAAGTGTATCTAATATAAACCTGTATTAGCTTAATGGCTAAACACAATGCAATACAAGCTTTCTTTGCTGCATTCAGAAACTACCTTTGTTCAGGAGTAGGTAAAAAAAAGGAAGACTTGCCTCATCTGGAGTGGCCAGGCTAGACCTTGAGGGCATTTCTGGGGCTAAAACAGTTCTAATAAAGAATCTTGTGTATAATTTTTTTCCTTTTAAAAAGTGTGCCAGCTAAGGCCTGATCCATAAACTTCCTGGCTATAATTTGTAAGGCATATGAAAACCCACATCTACATCTGTACCAAAGTGTTTCTTCTGGCTAGTAGCTGTTTATTACACAATGCAGTGGTGAAGAGACATGCATCAGGAAAGTGGAACGGTAATGTGGAGTGACTGTACTGCTCAATATAATAGAGCGATTTAATGTGCTTTAGAGCTACACATGAAAGTGATTCTATTTATTGTGTGGGTTTACTGGGTTCAGTGCTGTCCCCAGCCCCTCATCCATGTGTTATAGTTTATCTGTCTCCGTTGTGGCAAACTCTTAGGTGAGGGGTCCGTTTATGGGTGGTCCCCTTTTGTTCAAGCGAAACCTGAACACTTTAACAGTGCACAACAAATTTTCCCCTCTCCTTAGAGACCCCCCATTGGAACAGAGTCCCCTTATATCAGCGCCCCTATTAGATTAAAGACCACCATTAGATGAGTCCCTTTATATCAGTGCCCCCCTTAAAAACCCTCTATTCGATCAGGGTCCCCTTATATCAGTCCCCCCTTAGAGACCCTCCATTAGATCAGAGTCTCCTTATATCAGCACCTCCCCCTAACAGACCCCTATTTGATCATAGTTCCCTTATATCAGTGACCCCCCTTATATCAACACCCCCATGCCCCTTAAAGACCCCCATTAGCTTGCCTTACCGGGCAGGAGTTGCTGTGAGCCAGAAAGTGGGAGCTGAAGTTGGGGGGGTGTATATCTCCCAACTTTGGAACTTGAGAATGAGGGACATCTAGGGATAAAGAAGGCATGTGTTGCACACCATATCAAAAATGGGCATGGCTAAAACACGCTGAATACCGAGGTGGCCTAAAGGAGCCTAGTTAAACAGATTTTAAGCCTACATATGATATATACTGTATACAGTCTGCAATTCTTGTACCCACAAAATACTTCATAATTACTGTGCTATGAGGCTCTCTGACATAACTCTATATGTAATAATAAAAAAAAAAGCCTTGCCACATATGTACTCAGATAAAGTCAGGGTATGAGGTATACTTCGTCACTCCTTATATCAGAGTCCCTCTTTCACACCATTTGTCCCTTTCTTCACATTAGAAGACCCTCACATCAGGTGCCCCCCTTCAAAATAAGGAGCCCCCTTCACATCTGAATCCCCTGTTCACATGAGGAACACATCAGAGTCCCCCTTTTCATATCAGAATGCCCCCTTAAAGTGCCCAGAGTAGGAGTGTCCCATCAGAGTTCCTAAAGCAGGAGTGACTCCTTAGATCAGTGCCCATATAGACCAGGATTCCCCCTTAAAAGTGTCACAATTAGGAGTGCCCCTTTAGAGCTTCCACCATAGAGTGCCAAGATTAGAGTGCCCAGAGCAGGAGGGACCCCTTAGATCACAGTGCCCATATAGTTCAGGCTTGCACATTAGAATGCCCAGAGCAGGAGAGTGACCCCCTAAGTGTACCCAGGGAAAGAGACTGACCCCTCAGGAGTAACCAGGGCAGGAGAGTGACCTCCTAAGTGTACCCAGAGCAGGAGAGTGACCCCCTAAGTGTACCCAGAGCAGGAGAATGACCCCCTAAGTGTACCCAAAGCAGGAGAGTGACCCCTTTAGAGTGCCTAGATAACAGGATTCCCCCTAGATCAGTGAAAGAGGAGGGGGAGAGAGGAGAGGGGACAAGAGAAGTTGTAAGGAAAGGTTCACACTCGCATCGCATGTCTCCCGGCGGCAGTTCACACTGCCCTATGCGAACTGCTGGGAGTGTCAATCAAACGTTAATGACACCCCCAATTCAGTTTGCTTATCGCGGTGAAAACCCATGCGATACGATTCAGCTGCGGACCAAAAAAAAGGGTCCTGTGCGAGTTTGGTCCAAATGCGATGCGATTTCAGCCATAGTATCTGTATGGCTGAAGTCACATTGCACAGACATCGCATGTCATTTGCACTGCAGTGTGAACCGGCACTAAAGGAGGACCAGTCATGGTATATATGATTGAGGATGTAAACTTTATTGATACAAAAATTAATAATTTAAACAGGGGCACAATGGCCCGCCTCTCTAAACACTGTTAAAATTTGTTAAAACATCTGATCTCATTCATGTTCTTATTGTCCACTTGGAAAATTATTTTATATACAATAAAAACTTATTGAACCTAAAATTTGTTAAAAGGAAAGAGACAACGTGGTCACTTCAACAAACACACAGGGTGTCACTTACATGTCCAATCATGCCGCAAACAAAGTATGAAGACATTCAGGTATCTAAGCCTAGGTGGTCTAGGTGTGGGTTAATCAGGCAAAAAGCAATATTTGTCCCTGGCGGGGCTTGTATGTTATTTGTGTCATTCACCCCTTGATATCATAGACCTGACCTTTGTGACACGGTCCTCAGGCATAGCAATACATATGGAAAGTAACCCGCACTGCATGTGGACAAACGGGATATAGGGTAACAGCTGGATGGATCGCCTGAATCATTGGCGCCTAATTCTGTGCAGTCTTTTGCCGTGTACACACCACTGCTTTTTCCGTCAGAATAAACTGACGGTTTTTCTGACAGAGTTCCGTGAAACTGACTTGCTTACACACGGTCACACCAAAGTCCGATCGTTTAGAACGCGGTGACGTACAACACGTACGACTGGACTAGAAAAAGGAAGTTAAATAGCCAGTAGCCAATAGCTGCCCTTGCGTCGTTTTTGGTCCATCGGAATAGCATACAGACGAATGGTTTATAGGAATTGATTCCGTCGTAAAGATTTAAAACATGTTCTATTTCTAGATCTGTCAGAATTTTCGAAAGAAAAAGTCACACGTAGCCCACACACGATCGGAATATCCGATAAAATTATTCCGTCTGAGCTTTTCTGGTGGAAAGTCCGGTCGTGTGTACGTGGCATTAGACTATTCCTCTCAGTGAGTATAGTTAATCGTTGAAATAGTTAACAATCCATGGTTAGATAAGGATCCGTGTCAGGGCTGAGTGAAATGCATAGTGATGCCTACTTTATTGATTCCCACTTATTGCCATAAGGCATCGAGATGCCTGATCAAAGTCCAGAGGCAGATGTCCCCATTGTATGGCTATATATATATGCCAATATATGGACTGATTGGTGTTGGATGCAGGGAAGTGATAGCCAGATGTATGATGTATGGCTGTATACAAGTCACCTTCCCAGTGATTGGATCACATTTCCAGAAGAAATCATTCTTCCACACACACAGCTCCTGTCTGCGTGGTGGTGAGGAGGGAGAGGGGGGGGCGTGGCTTTCATGCAGAGAGCAAAATTCCTTCCTCCACGGCTTGGCTGGGCTGAGAGCTTCACCGTCCTTTCTTTCCTTAATGCAGCTGGCAAGTAGAGAGGCGCCACATGTCCCAGTGCTTTCAAAACATAGCGCCTCTGTACAGTACAGAGATCAATCCACCACTAATGATGCCGGGACTCACTAAAGAGCAGCCGCTTATGCGGCCAGAGCTGCAGTATACCTCCTCTACATGAAAGAGTCCCGACACTTTTTTGTCACACAGAGCACTGCAGGTAAAATTTTCTTTAAAAAAATTGTGTTACATATATTGGATATTCAAGTGTAAATTTTTGGGGTGCTTTGGGGGTGCTTTGAGGGTGCTTAAACACCCAAGCCCCCACCTGGCACCACCCCTGGATGCAGGACAATGCTTAGCTGAGCAGGACTGCGGGGCATATCTCAGAATTCAGGGCTGTCCCGCAGAATCCGGGACTGTTGTGAGGTATGAGGGTGGAGGAGCTCTGTGCTATTTTGCACCCACTGTGCACAGTGGCAAAGCGTGTCATTGGTTGCTAGGATACCTGCGGTCAGTGATGGAGATTTTGAATTCCATATCTACATCAAGGAGATCCAAGGGAACCATTGCAATGACTCTAATTAAATTGCCATGCCCCATTGAAAGGATGTATGTGTGTATATATATATATATGTGTGTGTATATGGGTAGATGTTTTTAATATCATGACAGCGAATAAGGGCCCAACTCACCTTTTTAGAAATGCGGTATTTCCTGTACTCTCGTGGGAACCAGGGAAGGTCCCCAGGTGTTAATTGAATTACTTTTGTTTTACAAAGAGCCCTTCAGACGTAGAAGCTCCATCTCACCAGGGGCCGTTAACATGCTAATGTCGGAACTGTTTGGTCTGGGGGATCAAAGGAGATTGTTCATTAGGTGAATGGCACCAGAACTTTTAAAAGCTTAGCATGAACCTTTGGAAAGCTTCAGATGTGGCCAATCAGAATTGGAGGCAACTGTTAACCAATGAGCAGTAGGCTTCAGATGTAGCCAACCAGACTTTGAGGCAACTCTGAATAAATGAATGTGTGGCATCTGTTGATTGGTGGAAAATGTATATAAAATAGGGAAAGAGTCAGCTGTTTGCTCTCTGTCCAGCTCCAGACCATCAAGACCAGAGGATGTCCGTGTAAAGTATTTTTGTATCTCTCTTTAAGTTTTTCCCTAACCTTTTGTATTCTAGGATTTGTCTTATAACATTGATAGCCTGTGTATGTCCATGGTAACCTTATCTAAGTTTGGCCTAAATCATCTCGGTAGCCTGACTACACTGTACCTGTAATACCGATTGAGATATATGATAGATTCTAATTATTCTAACGTTTCTTTTCTGTGTAAATAAATGTAATTGTTTATCTTTTGGCCCTGTTATCGTTCGTCTTTTTCTTATATAGACAAAGGTTTAAACACTTATTTTTTGTATCATTAATCATTTAAGTGAGGTATAAACATTTCCAAAACAGGTCCTTGCAACCATTGACTGCAAAGGCCATTGAGGCAGGGGAAGCCAAAGCACAGGTAGGCGTTTCTGACAGGAATGCTCACTGGGTGCACTGAGAGCACACATTACAGCCATTGAGGATACTCTTAGTGGAGCCCAGTGCCAGTGCTCTAATTTAAAGGGGTTGTAAACCTTCGTGTTTTTTCACCTTAATGCATCCTATGCATTAGGATGACCGGCCAGTGTCAGTGACCAGCCCCCCAACCCCCCGTTTTACTTACCTGAGCCCTCGAACTTGACTGGTGGGGACACGCTGTCTCTCTGCCCGGGGGTTCTCGGCTCAATTGGATAGATTGATAGCAGCGCAGCCATTGGCTCTCACTGCTGTCAATCAAATCCAATGACGTGAGCATCGGGGGGGTGAGGCAGAGTCCTGCATTCGGCCTCTGTGAATGCCGAATGCTGGACTCAGGAGCGCACCCTCAAGAAGCGCTTCCCCGAGAGGGTTAGCTGATGTGGGGAGGAGCTGTGAGAGCCTCCAGGGGACCCAAGAAGACGAGAGACAAGGTTCGGGGCCACTATGTACAGTGGAGGTAAGTATATGTTTATTTAAAAAAAAAAATTTACCTTTACAATCACTTTAACATGCAAGCTTGAATTAGTGTGGTGCCACAGTATGGAAGCCTTCTTATAACTAAAACACACCTGGCACACCTTTTTAAAATCTGGAATGAGCATGTCTATTTAATATGGAAAAACACATTTTGGGTTTCTAAGACATTTTTGAGTGTCCCAAAAATTAGTAACTTGGTATTATGCCTGGAAAAAATTAACTCAGATTATCCTATAGGACCCTGATATGTTTAATATACAGATGATCCAAAAACCAGAGTGGAGGAGGCCGTGTGTGACAGGAGGGGGGCAGAGCGTGACAGCATGGGGGGGAGAGCGTGACAGGAGGGGGGACAGAGCGTGACAGGAGGGGGGACAGAGTGTTACAGGAGGGGGGACAGAGTGTGACAGGAGGGGGACAAAGTTACTGTAGGACACACACTATACACTGGGCATTGTGTAAAAGATTCAGGAATCTGCTGTTGCAGTGTATATAGTTCTGGCTACCGGGCAGGAGCAGCCTGAGAGCAACAGAGGACTCTCTTACCTTACAAGCTTGACAGGAGCAGCATGGCTAAAGGGAAGACATGGGAGCCAGAGCTGGGGAGCGGAGCTGTACTGCACAGAGGTGCAGAAGATGAAAGGTGCAGCCTAGCAGATGAAAGCAGCATGGCTGAAGGCAAGACGCGGGAGCTGGAATAAGTGGGGTGGAACTGGGAGGGGGAGCTGCTCTGCACAGAGAGGTGCAATATGAAGAGATCATGCTGCCAAGTATTGCATAGGGTTAAAGCGCCTACACAGTATAGAACAGCCTCACCCATACAAACCCCTCAATTCTCACCCACCCTTTATCAAGCAGCTTATCCCACCTCCCTCTGAATAATAGTCGTTTTTGCCACTTCCCCTCCCAACTAACAACAGAGAAGTGTGTCTGGGTGTCAGACACACTGAAAACCGGACGCAGGTGTCAAAACCCGAACTGTCCGGGTGAATACTGGACAGGAGGCAACCCTAGGTCCGTTATTTCCTGTGGATGTGTGCCATAATCTACATTCATTGTAATGGAAATATGTTCTTTGCTTGTCCAAGCATAAAACTAAGCAGTGCAACATTCAGCAGGCCACACAGCAATACATTAGTGTAGCAATGACAGTTAAGTATAAGGACTTGAAAAAGGGGTCTGAAGATGAGCATCAGAACCCAACAGACTTGAATGGAAAAGTACCTATACTGCGGTAGCAATGCCCTGTTCAAGTATATAGAAGGTTAAAGTGGTTTTAAACATCAGTCATGGAATTTGAGCAAAGTACATATATCTGTTTACTTATCTTTCTCCAAAGCTCTAAGTGTCATTTCTCTCTGATGGTTCATTCCTCTGTTATCAGCATGAGTCACTTCTGAGAAGTTTTCTCCACACATGAGATACATTTATGTTGGGAGGGAGAGCTCAGCAGACAGCTTGTCTATTCACAACACAGTTCTGCTGTGTGCAGGAGGGTGTGTGCCTTTCCTCCAAGCCTCTCACACAATGTAACTGTAGTCACTGCACCCACTTCTCTGTGCTGCTGACAGATGAAGAAGTATTTTAAACATGATCTGCCTATTTGAAGGGGTGTAGAAAGGGGAAGACAGCAGATACACAAGTAAAAAATACAGGGAGATTTGTTTCATCTCTGTGAATCATCTGAGGCTGTTCATTTTACTGGGTATATGTGAGGGTGTACAACCACTTTCCCCTTTCACACTGGGGCATTTTTCAGGCGCTTTAGCATTAAAAAAAGCACCTGTAAAGCGCCTGAAAGAAGCCTCATCTGCAATCCCAATGTGAAAGCCCGAGCCCTTTCACACTGCCAGTGCCCAAAGAACGCTGGTAAAGTGCCGCTTAAGACTCCTTTCACACTGGGGTGTTTTTTAGGCGTTTTTAGGGCGATGGCAGTGTGAAAGGGCTTGGGTCATCGACGCACCCAGCCAGGTGGCAAAAACACGAAAGCGCTGCAAAGAAGCTGCTTGCAGGACTTTTTTTTATGCCCTGCCAGCGCAGCACCCCAGTGTGAAAGCACTCGGGTTTTCACATTGGGATTGCAGATGAGGCTTCTTTCAGGCGCTTTACAGGCAGTTTTTTTTAACGCTAAAGCGCCTGAAAAATGCCCCAGTGTGAAAGGGGTCTAAAGCAAAAGTAACTTGCACTGGATTTTTGTAGGCCAGACTGGAGACTGCATTGGAAGCCACAGTGGTTGATGAAGGAGTGGTGGAGAAGGAGTTGTTACACCTGAATGCATTGAATGGGCTAGGTAAGGCAGTTATGATGATTTTTGAAAAAAAGGTAAACTTAAACTTTAACAAAAAAGAACAATTTCTATCATCTACTTTTTCAAACCTCCTAAACTTCACCTTTATTTAAACCGAAAACTGAAAATTAGAACCTTAGCTTGACTGTGTATAGAATGCCAAACTATTTATCTGCAGTTTATTCCCTATTCCTAAAATGAAAGCAAAAACAAATGCTGAACTGTGATTAGAACGTTTATAGATTTTTATGGTAGAAGCTGGTGATTTGTCAGGGAGTTTGAATGTATTGCTAAAGAGCTCAAAATAAATATCATCGCTTTATGTCATTTACAAGCATCTGGAGAAAAATTCAAGAGCGGAGATCTATGGAGACAAGACTGGAACATCTGCTGTGCTTCCTCCAGACACATCGCCAATATCCATCCTCTCATTCTATTGCCAGTCTGTTTTCTGAGCTGAGTGTGTGTTATGTGTGTGTATGTTTTTTAACCCAAACACAAGCTTGCAAGCACTGTATTTTGCACTTCGGTACAATGAATAATACAGCATGTGATTTGAATGAAGTTACGAAAAAATGAAAGTGGAATTATCAGCAAAAATGACATATACACTGGAGTTTTTTTTTTCTAAGTACCTCCTGTAACAGTCTTATTACTTATTGATCCTGCAGGTAGATCGGTTTGTTTTCTACAACTTGTAATAGGGTGACAACGCTGTCCATTCTGTAACAAATAACTGCAAAGTCTTCACCTTGCAACCTGTGGAGTCTTAAAAAAAGAAGTAAAGGAATTTTTTTTTTTCAGAATCATACCTGCCTCAGTGGATGCAGCATAGGTCCGATGCTGCATCTGTCCCCCGGCGCCTCTGCACTGAGAACCAAGCGATTTAACACAGCCAATCACTCGGTTCTGACAGCTTGGTTCTGCAGACTGTCAGTCACAGATCTCTGCTCTGCCCCCTCCTCGCTCACTGGAGCACTGAGCTGTGGAGAGGGCGGGGCGGCCGGCTCAGGCACTCAGCAGCTCGCCGAGAGGCTGAGCAGGGTGTCAGTCCATGACGTCAGCAGAGAGCGGACTTCATACCGCTCTCTGCTGAAAATGGGTCACAGAAGTGCAAAACGGACTGCACACCTGTGACCCATAGGAAAAGTTCAGCCAAACAAGCTTTGGCTATACTTCTCCTTTAAGCTGGCCATATACTGCGGGAATTTCAGATGGTTCCTGAAGAATCGGCTGAAATTTGCTCAGTTGGTGGCTCTGCTCTGTGACAAAAGTTATAGGGCTTGTAAAGGCAGAAGGTTTTTTATCTTATTGCGTTCTATGCATGAAGATAAAAAACCTTGTGTGTGTCACCCAGGACACTCCTCCTGACTGGCTGAGACAGAGTAGCGGCGCCATAGGCTCCCGTGGCTGTCAAAGTCAGTCAGCCAGCCAATCAGGGGAGAAAGGGGGCAGGGCCAGGTCGGGACTTCATCTCTGAATGGATCCACGGAGCTCTGACTCGGCTTGGTTTCCCCCTGTAGCAAGCTGCTGGCTGAGGGGGCACTCAAAGGAGGGAGGGGCCAGGAGCAGCAAAGAGGGACCCGAGAAGAGGAGGATGTGGGCTGCTCTGTGCAAAACCAACTACACAGAGGAGGTAAGTATAACATGTTTTTATTTTTATTTTTTTTAATAACAAAGAGCCTTTACCATAACTTTAAAAGTTTAACTGACTTTTGTTGAAGGAGCCTGCTGCTAAATTTTCAGCTGAACAGTGACTTCATCCAATCAGATGCAGCCACTGTTCGGATATTTTGACAGCCGGTAGGGTCAAGTTATGCCTGTATGGCCAGCTTTAGATGGACGTGTAGCATTATATAAATTTTAAGTATATGACAGAATTAAAGCAAAACTATACTCGCCTCCACTCCAGCGATGCTGTGTCCAGAAGATCCCTGATGGACACTGACCTTCGGTTGGTCTTCTTCTGGGTTCCAATCTTTGACTGTTTTAATTGGTCAGGAAGGGATGACATAATTCCTACGCATGTGCAGGTGATTGTTCATCTCTGCAGGTGCCAAAAAACTAATACTTTTCATAAATGTTTTATTGAAAAAAAGTTGCACAACATTTAATATTAAAGCGGAGTTCCACCCAAAAATGTTACTTCTGCTGTCCGGATTCCTCCCCCCCCCTCCAGTGTCACATTTGGCACTTTTCAGGGGGAGGGGGGGAGCAGATACCTGTCTAATACAGGTATTTGCTCCCACTTCCCGTGAAAGATCGCCTCAGTATCAGCGTCAATCTACACCATGTCCGGCCCCTGCTCTGTCCCCCCCGCTGTCTTCTGGGGGACACACAGGTCCCAGAAGACAGCAAGAACCACTCAGAGCATGCAGTGTGACTCGCGCATGCGCAATAGGGAACCAAGCTGTTAAGCCGCAAGGCTTCACTTCCTGATTCCCTTACTAGCAATGCCGGCACCTCCACCTGGAGCTGAGGGATGGGTCAGTTTCGGGTGAGGACATTGCAGGCGCCCTGGACAAGTGCCCTTATTTTAAAAGTCAGCAGCTCAGTATTTGTAGCTGTTGACTTTAATTTAATTGTTATTTTTTTAGGCAGAACTCCGCTTTAAAAGACAGCCAACAAAAAACACGAACATCAAAAGAGGAAACATGCATGGAGCATACAGACATGACCGTAATAGGTCAAGGGACATGCCTTCACCAAAAATCCTGCAGAGGAAACAATACACCGAAGTACATGTAAAACCCAAGTAATAATAATATGCGAGCATGTCTCTGTTATGATTGTCATTTCCCTTGTTAATTGCTCCAATTTAATGCAGGCTCTGGTTCGTCAAACAGGAATCGAAAATAGCAAAAAAGAAGAAATAGAGACAGAGAAGACCAAGAGAAGGGGTGATAAGGGAAAGACAGAGAAGAAAAGAAATAAAAATATATATATATTTATTAGGGCTGCAACTAACGATTATTTTCATAATCGATTAGTTGGCCGATTATCGTTTCGATTAATCGGTTAATAATGTTAAAAAAGTGTGGTGTATAATTTAGTTAATATGTAAAGTTTTAAAAAGGGGCAATTTATTCTTAGATATCTCTATGCAGTGGTAAATATAAATAACCAACTATATGGTTAGGGAGCAAAATCTCTAATCCACTCTGAGAATAACAGACAGAAGAGATATATTGTATATACTATTAGAGGTTGAAGCTGGTAAATATCATCAGACTCGGAGATCAAATTATTTTATTTAAAGAAAAAAAAAAAGTTAAAGGCTGTTTTGCAGATTTTCAAACACTGTAGTATATTATATGCTGGTCATACAAAAACAATGTCTTCCTTCAAAAAAAATGTAATTTTAAGAACGTTCGTTCGATTTTCTAATTGTTAGTGGGGTCAAATCGATGTTTATTTTCAACCCCAGTGATGGTAAAATAATAGAAAAAACTTCTTGGTCAAAGGAATTTTTTGACAGTGTATGTGGTTTTTGCTCAGAAATGACATTCATTTTAAAACAGAATGTTAAAAGCAAGTGAAATTTTCTAACAACATTCTTTCATTCAGCAAATGTACAAAGATGTTTCGTATGAATATTCTTGTCTGAAAATTGATCCCTGTGGCCAGTATAAGGCACGGTGCACACCTATGCAGTTTGCTTTTGATCTGTTTCTGCAGTGCTTTTTGCTTTGCATTTCGATTTTTGCAGACGTGATTTTGCTGCGATTTGCATTTTTGCATTTTTTATGCTTTTTTTCCCCAATTTGTTGTTGGGCAGATAAACAAAAAAACAAAAATTGCTGCAAAAACACACTACATGCTTTTCTGCAGCTTCTCCATTAATGTATATTGAACCAAAAAAGCACCGTTTTGCATTGAAAAAAGTCCTCACTTTCCAAATACACAGCGACTGAAAAAAAAAGCATAGATGTGAACGTGTCCCATAGCCAACCATGTTAAATGAACTGTACTGCGTTTCTGCAAAAAGCATAAAAAAAACACACAGATGTGAACCAGGCCTAAGATGTTTAGTAAAATAATGGGGATAAAAAAACTAAAAGTAACCCTTTATAGTACAAAAAGAGCAAACTGCTACTGTAAGGGGTTAATTTTTTTACTGTGAAACAGTGAAAGTAATATTTACAGTAGCGATTATTTGCTCTTTTTTATACTATAAAGGGCTCATTTTAGTTTTTTTATCCTCATTATATTACTGGCCGATTAATCGATTATGAAAATAGTAATCAATTAATCGATTAGTTGTTTTGGTATATATATACATACACACACATATACATAATATTATATATATATATATATATATATATATATATATATACACACACACACACACATACACATATATACATACATATACATACATACACACACACAGTATACAAATAGATAATGGTCACAAAGAAAGATCTCCACAGCAATTTGCCTGGGATTGATTTGTCTCCACTGTTGGCAACAAGAAAAATATATCTGTACAATATTAAATCAATACCAATTTTTGCTAATGACACAGAAGCAAAGAAAAAGGCGTCAGAAGACAACAGACGACGGATCCAATTCGTGACAATACCATGCAATTATAAAGGCACATGAAGAAGGAACTACATGTCAGAATATCAGGAAATTAGTATCTGTTTAGATTATTATCACAACAGCCAACTATAAACACAGGGGAATATTTTAACCGGTTTTATAAAACAGGCTACCAATAAACAGACATCTTCACCAGTAAACTATAATTTAAGGGTTTATTTGTCTACTGCACAATGTTCAGGTTTGATGTTAACTTGTCTAATGGAACAGATCCAAGTTCTCCCGTAGCAATTTTTACAGAACAATTGACTATTCCTTAATAAGTAATTTGACTGCCTGTCACTGCTGCCTGTCAGGAGAAACGGATGATCACAAAACATTAAGCTTTATCTAAGACTAAACATATATTAACCACTTGAGCCCCGGACCATTATGCTGCCTAAGGACCAGAGGTCTTTTTCCAATTTGGCACTGCGTCGCTTTAACTGCTAATTGCGCGGTCATGCAATGCTGTACCCAAACGAAATTTGCGTCCTTTTCTTCCCACAAATAGAGCTTTCTTTTGATGGTATTTGATCACCTCTGCGGTTTTTATTTTTTGCGCTATAAACGGAAAAAGACCGAAAATTTTGAAAAAAAATGATATTTTCTACTTTTTGTTATAAAAAAAATCCAATAAACTAAATTTTAGTCATACATTTAGGCCAAAATGTATTCGGCCACATGTCTTTGGTAAAAAAAATGTCAATAAGCGTATATTTATTGGTTTGCGCAAAAGTTATAGCGTCTACAAACTAGGGTACATTTTCTGGAATTTACACAGCTTTTAGTTTATGACTGCCTATGTCATTTCTTGAGGTGCTAAAATGGCAGGGCAGTACAAAACCCCCCCAAATGACCCCATTTTGGAAAGTAGACACCCCAAGGAAATTGCTGGGAGGCATGTTGAACCCATTGAATATTTATTTTTTTTGTCCCAAGTGATTGAAAAATGAGAAAAAAAAAAAAAAAAAAAAATATTTACAAAAAGTCGTCACTAAATGATATATTGCTCACACAGGCCATGGGCCTATGTGGAATTGCACCCCAAAATACATTTAGCTTCTTCTCCTGAGCATGGGGATACCACATGTGTGGGACTTTTTGGGAGCCTAGCCGCGTACGGGGCCCCGAAAACCAATCACCGCCTTCAGGATTTCTAAGGGTGTAAATTTTTGCTTTCACTCTTCACTGCCTATCACAGTTTCGGAGGCCATGGAATGCCCAGGTGGCACAAAACCCCCCAAAATGACCCCATTTTGGAAAGTAGACACCCCAAGCTATTTGCTGAGAGGCATATTGAGTCCATGGAATATTTTATATTTTGACACAAGTTGCGGGAAAGTGACACTTTTTTTTTTTTTTTTTTTTTTTTTTCATAAAGTTGTCACTAAATGATATATTGCTCACACAGGCCATGGGCATATGTGGAATTGCACCCCAAAATACATTTAGCTGCTTCTCCTGAGTATGGGGATACCACATGTGTGGGACTTTTTGGGAGCCTAGCCGCGTACTGGACCCCAAAAACCAATCACTGCCTTCAGGATTTCTAAGGGTGAAAATTTTTGATTTCACTCTTTACTGCCTATCACAGTTTCGGAGGCCATGGAATGCCCAGGTGGCACAAAACCCCCCCAAATGACCCCATTTTGGAAAGTAGACACCCCAAGCTATTTGCTGAGAGGCATGGTGAGTATTTTGCAGCTCTCATTTGTTTTTGAAAATGAAGAAAGACAAGAAAAAACATTTTTTTTTTTCTTTTTTCAATTTTCAAAACTTTGTGACAAAAAGTGAGGTCTGCAAAATGCTCACTATACCTCTCAGCAAATAGCTTGGGGTGTCTACTTTCCAAAATGGGGTCATTTGGGGGGGTTTTGTGCCACCTGGGCATTCCATGGCCTCCGAAACTGTGATAGGCAGTGAAGAGTGAAATCAAAAATTCACGCCCTTAGAAAGCCTGAAGGCGGTGCTTGGTTTTCGGGGTCCCGTACGCGGCTAGGCTCCCAAAAAGTCTCACACATGTGGTATCCCCGTACTCAGGAGAAGCAGCAGAATGTATTTTGGGGTGTAATTTCATATATTTCCATGGCATGTTTGAGCAATATATCATTTAGTGACAACTTTGTGCAAAAAAAAAAAAAAAAAAAAAAAATTTGTCTCTTTCCCGCAACTTGTGTCGCAATATAAAATATTCCATGGACTCGACATGCCTCTCAGCAAATAGCTTGGGGTGTCTACTTTCCAAAATGGGGTCATTTGGGGGGGTTTTGAACTGTCCTGGCATTTTATGCACAACATTTAGAAGCTTATGTCACACATCACCCACTCTTCTAACCACTTGAAGACAAAGCCCTTTCTGACACTTATTGTTTACATGAAAAAGTTTTTTTTTTTTGCAAAAAAATTACTTTGAACCCCCAAACATTATATATTTTTTTAAAGCAAATGCCCTACAGATTAAAATGGTGGGTGTTTCATTTTTTTTTTTCACACAGTAATTGCGCAGCGATTTTTCAAATGCATTTTTTGGGGAAAAAACACACTTTTTTTAATTTTAATGCACTAAAACACGCTATATTGCCCAAATGTTTGATGAAATAAAAAAGATGATCTCAGGCCGAGTACATGGATACCAAACATGACATGCTTTAAAATTGCGCACAAACGTGCAGTGGCAACAAAATAAATACATGTTTAAAAGCCTTCAAAAGCCTTTACAGGTTACCACTTTAGATTTACAGAGGAGGTCTACTGGAAAAATTACTGCACTCGATCTGGCCTTCGCGGTGATACCTCACATGCATGGTGCAATTGCTGTTTACGTTTGACGACAGACCGCCGCTTGCGTTCGCCTTAGCGCGAGAGCAGGGGGCGACAGGGGTGTTTTTTTTTTTTTTTTTTTTTTTCTTTATTATTTTTTTGCTTTTTTAATCTTACTTTTAAACTGTTCCTTTCATATTTTTTTTTTTAATCATTTTTATTGTTATCTCGGGGAATGTAAATATCCCCTATGATAGCAATAGGTAGTGACAGGTACTCTTTTTTGAAAAAATTGTGGTCTATTAGACCCTAGATCTCTCCTCTGCCCTCAAAGCAAATGACCACACCAAGATCGGTGTGATAAAATGCTTCCCCAATTTCCCAATGGCGCTATTTACATCCGGCGAAATCTAAGTCATGAAATACTCGTAGCTTCCGGTTTCTTAGGCCATAGAGATGTTTGGAGCCACTCTGGTCTCTGATCAGCTCTATGGTCAGCTGGCTGAATCACCGGCTGCATTCTCAGGTTCCCTGTTGAGACAGGAGAGCCAGAGAAAAACACGGAAGACGGTGGGGGGGGGGGGGCATTCCCTCCCACGGCTTGTAAAAGCAGTCTAGAGGCTAATTAGCCGCTAGGATTGCTTTTACATGAAAGCCGACCGCTGGCTGAAAAGAATGATACCAAGATGATACCTAAACCTGCAGGCATCATTCTGGTATAACCACTCAAAGTCGTGAATGGCGTACCTGAAGACAAAAAAATGGTTAACAATGGTTAACAATAAAGCACAGTAAAGTGTAAATAATTACACACCTGAAAAACAAACATGATAAAACATAATAACAATAACAATAACAATAACAATCAATAACAATAACAATAACAATAACAATCAATAACAATAACAATAACAATAAAACATTGCAGAATAGAATACAGTAAAAAAGAGCAGAACAATAGAGAGAGAGAATAGAGAGAGAGAGAACAATAAAACAACAACTATTTTTTTTTATTTCATATTTTTTTTTTTTTTTTACACTTTTTTTTGTAACTAACTTTTATAACGGTAACCGGTTCCAGGTTCGGGTCTCTCAAAATGCGATGGCATCTTGGGAGACCCTGTGAAAGTGTGCCTAGTCTGTGCAATGCTGTACCCTACGCTAATACTCAACTAGTGAATGGTAGCGTTCAAAACATTCACCAATGCAAAGACCAGGATTGTCAGGACAGGAGGGACAATAATAGCGGGTGTCACGCCTATATCCGCGCTTGCTGCAGACACGACATCTTTTTTGGGGGGGTTCGTTGGGTAGGGGTACTCGGGAGGACATAAAAATGCCTCTCATGCAGCCGACTGCATTTGGTTGGGGATGTGAATGGGGGAAGTATGGGCGCTGCAGAAGCGGTGGGTTCCCAATTAGGATTGGCGAATGCAGCAGGAAGGGCACTATGGGCACGACGGGCCTGTGTTTGTCTTTTTGGTGGCAGCGGGACACTACTTGTGCTTGCCACCTCACCAGCTTGAACTGCACTTATGGGACTCGCCACGTCACCACGTGTTACTGTAGTGCTGGTTTGACTACGACCGGGGTGTACTAGGCCGCTGGCGCTTGCCAGTTCACCAAAACACTACCAAAAAAACTGTTAGCGATCGCAGGGATCAGGCCTGACTCTGCGAACGCTGCAGTTATGCGTTTAGTGTTTTGTAAGTGACAGTGATCGATCGATACCGCACTTGGGTGGGCTGGGCCGGGCGGAGGGGCAAAACGCAGGTGCTAGCAGGTATCTGGGCTGATCCCGCTAACACTGCGTTTTTGGGAACCCTAAACTGCTGGTGACGCTAGTATAGATCTAATCGGATCAGATATTGATGCGATCAGATACTATACCACTAAGGGAGCTGTACAGTGCGTGCGTGGGTGTTAGCGGTACTGGCGCTAATCTGACGCTGCCTGGGGCTGGTGCTTGCCAGTTCACCAAAACGCTACAAAAAAAACTGTTAGCGATCGCAGGGATCAGGCCTGACTCTGCGAACGCTGCAGTTATGCGTTTAGTGTTTTGTAAGTGTCAGTGATCGATCGATACTGCACTTGGGTGGGCTGGGCTGGGCCGGGCGGAGGGGCAAAACGCAGGTGCTAGCAGGTATCTGGGCTGATTCCGCTAACACTGCGTTTTTGGGAACCCTAAACTGCTGGGGACGCTAGTATAGATCTGATCGGATCAGATATTGATGCGTTCAGATACTATACCACTAAGGGAGGTGTACGGTGCGTGCGTGGGTGTTAGCGGTACTGGCGCTAACCTGACGCTGCCTGGGGCTGGTGCTTGCCAGTTCACCAAAACGCTACCAAAAAAACTGTTAGCGATCGCAGGGATCAGGCCTGACTCTGCGAACGCTGCAGTTATGCGTTTAGTGCCTTGTAAGTGACAGTGATCGATCGATACTGCACTTGGGTGGGCTGGGCGGAGGCACAAAACGCAGGTGCTAGCAGGTATCTGGGCTGATCCCGCTAACACTGCGTTTTTGGGAACCCTAAACTGCTGGGGACGCTAGTATAGATCTGATCGGATCAGATATTGATCCGTTCAGATACTATACCACTAAGGGAGGCGCATGCTGCGTGTGTGGGTGTTAGCGGTACTGGCGCTAATTTGACGCTGCCTGGGGCGACGCATATCGCCGCCGGGCGATCGGGGGGCTAAACCTTTATTCGGTAATAAACGGCGGGTGCCCTGACACTATAAAAAATAAACAAACTAACCAGCGTCACCCGTATCGGTTATACGGTGATCAGTGGTGAAAGGGTTAACTAGGGGGCAATCAAGGGGTTAAAACATTTATTAGATAGTATATGGGGGTCCCTGACGCTATAAAACGCTGACGGCGAACCTAAATATTTACCTCACTAACTAGCGTCACCAGCGACACTAATACAGCGATCAGAAAAATGATCGCTTAGCGACACTGGTGACAGGGGGTGATCAAGGGGTTAAAACTTTATTAGGGGGGGTTAGGGGGGTACCCTAGACCTAAAGGGGGGTAATATACACTGTCCCAACACTGTCACTGTCACAAACTGACACTATGCAGTAATCAGAAAAAAAAAAAAAAAAAAAAAAAAAACTGCTGGTGTCAGTTTGTGACAGGGGGGGGGGGGTGATTGGGGGGGGATCGGGGGGCGATCGGGGGGGGGGATCGGGGTGATTTGTGTGCCTGGCATGTTCTACTGTGTGTGTAGTGTTTGTGCACTCACATACTTGTCGTCTCTCCTCGGGCCGGAACGGAAAATACCGACCCGAGGGGAGATGACATCACTTCCTTTGCTGCTGTTTAGCATACAGCAGCAAAGGAGTGTTTTCATTGGCCGGCGGCGATCGCGAGGGGGGGGCCACGAACGGATGGTCTCCCCCTCATCACCGATCGCCGCTGGACAAACGACGACCGCCTCGGGCACCGGGGGGGGGTCCGATCGGACCCCCCACCCGCGGAAGGCAAATCACGTACATGTACGTGATTTTGCCTGTCCGTGCCACTTTGCCGACGTACATCGGCGTAAGGCGGTCGTCAAGTGGTTAAAAAATATATAAATTTCTTGCCTTGCTCCTAACTGATTGCTGTGAATGCCTTGTGTAGCGCTACCCCCGCAGGAGGTGCTAAATAGGATGTGTCCTCTGTTCTTTGCCTTACCCTTCCCAAGGGTCTCAACCCCTCTGACCACCAGTGTCAGTATGAGTGTAAAGGAAAGTACACACAACGAAGCACGCCACATAATTCCTATTACCCAATAATAGTGCTCTATCTAAAGCTGGCACCAACCAGTTAGAAGTAATCTTAATATAGCATCACTCAGTAAAGTTGATAACCAAAAAATGACAAATAAATTGGCAATTGTGGTAACAGAATTCGGCATACAAAATGGCTAACAGTAAGGGCTAAGCATAAAATGACACGTAATGCCCAGGTCAGCATAAACAGCGGCATAGTAATGCCACCTGAAATGCAACAGTGAGCAGCAATGAAGCTTTTCCTACAGCCTTTGCAACTTCTATCCAAGCTGGCCTACGTTGATTATTTCCTCTGTATTAGTTGGATTAGGAGGAGGACCTCTCTGGGCTAGTAAAAGCACTTACATTACAATAATTGGAAACAAATATGCAGAGACTTGTGGGAAATTGGCAAAAGATGTTGTGAACCAATATTTTGGAATATTTTTCCTTATTTGTCAAACTTGTCATGTTTGGGGAAACCTTATTTCTTCTTTGGTGTTTGACTTATCACCAAATGCAGTACTGCACTATGGAAGTATTTTCTTTTATATCCTTTGAGTGTTATTGGCCTAGCTTTGGTTCCAGACACCATTAAGGGTCCTGGGGAGACCGATTTCCCTGTGCTGGCTGTTTCAGTGGTCACGGATAGATGGTAAGCGGGCTACTTACTCACTTGGGTGTGGAGCTGTATGCACATTCTTTGAAGGATCTTTCATGGTTTCCACCTTTGCAATCTGCCACTGATACCTTACACGGATGGGTGTTGTTTAACCCTTTATTTATGGACTGACATTTTCACTGGGACTTTGCTTTAGTTTTTCTTTTTTCTTATATTTATTCTTATATTTTGCAATGTTATTCCATTAGCGCTGCACTTATTTTGTATATATTCAGCTTGATCTAACAAATTCCTGTGGCTATGATGCCAGTGTGCACTGGATGTTTTACGGGAGGGGCAGTCCATTAAGTTGTTCTTTTTCTGGCTATTGTTGGGGCCATTTAAAAAGCATTTGTGCACTTGACAGTTTTAGTAAACCAATATGCAGTATAATGCCGCGTACACACGGTCGGACTTTACGGCAGACTTTGCCCGGCGGACTTTGACGTACTTTGCGACGGACTTTCTGAATGAACGGACTTGCCTACACACAATCCACCAAAGTCTGTCGAATTTTTACGTGATGACGTACGACCGGACTAAAACAAGAAAGTTCATAGCCAGTAGCCAATAGCTGCCCTAGCGTGGCTTTTTGTCCGTCGAACTAGCATACAGACAAGCAGACTTTTCGACCGGACTTGATTTCGACGGATTAATTTAAAACATGTTTCAAATCTAAGTCCGTCCAACTTTTGAGAAAACAGAGTCCGCTGGAGCCCACACACGATCGAATTGTCTGACGAAATCCAGTCCGCCGGGCAAAGTCTGCTGTAAAGTCTGCTCGTGTGTACGCGGCATAAGTGCAGTGAGATACAGTAAAGGTGCAGTATACTTAATTTCCTGCCTCCAGTAACTCAGATCCTACTAGCAGTGTGAACAATTAATACTGAGCCCCCTCACCAGGCCCTGGGGTGCAGCAGTAAACTCTTGCTGTAGAAGAGGGACCCCCTCAGTCTCTGCACAGAATGCCTGCATGTGATTAGCTGTGTGAAGTAGAGGGTGAGAGGATGCTCTGTTCTCCCAGTGACAGCAGTGTAGATGTGATCGCTGATGTCTGGGCTGCACTTCCCTGGGTGTCTCTACCACCAGCTCTCAGTCTCTGGTCACTTGCCCCGTGAATGATCTGTGTGCTCTAAGACTGATGTGCACATCTCGGCTTCCACACTGCAAAGAGGAAGGCTTTTTCAGTGCAGTCTGGTAAAAGCCCTAGTTTACCCACTTGGTGGCTTGCATTCCACTAAGTTCTGCTTTTAAAAAATTGTTCAGCCACATCCTCTTATAGGAAGTTGACAGCCTAAACTGCCTGCTCCTGTTCTATAAGCTTCAAGAACATGTTAACATACAAACCACCAACATGTACAGCTTCAGTTGCGATCTCTCAGAATTAATCCTCCGCATCTCCCATCACTCATTTCATTACCAGTGGCTCCCAGAGGTTGGATCAGTAGCTGCTCCTCCCTATGCTCAGTCATGTAGTAGGTATCTCCTTGCACTTTATAATTTTTATAAATTGTTAATTTCACCTCACTGCCTTCCTAAAAAACGTCACTTCTGCTTTTCATGATCACCGTTTTTTGGGGAAAAACAATTCTAATGTGAGAAGTGCCTTTTGCCTTTCTACTGATCCTCAGCAAGTGAAGTAAGCAGCAGAAAAAAGTGATTACAACTAGACATGTCTCCACTTGTAGTCTTAAGGCATCTCTGTACATCTGAGCTTACTACACAGCACAGCTGAGATAAGCTGTGATACTGGAAACAGAAACCCCAAAAAAGTTAAACATGCATTAAAAACAATACCTAAAAAAAATACATTAAAATAAATAAAAATGAAAACCTAAGACTTTTGCTGGTGGATTTGATAATGCTATACTGGATATAAAAACTAATAAATAGGCATACTAGGTTGCTTGATGCTTTTTTTTGTAAAGGTTTAATGCACCTAGTCACTAAAAATTTGAGCGTACACAAACACATGCTGATGGGCAAATACTATAATTGCTATAGTGTCCTTTACAGCTATCAAAAGGTTTTATAATGTGGGGAAAATAGTAGTGTACATACAAGAGTGAAATCTACTGTAAAGGTAAGCCTTGAAAAAAAGGAAATCAACGCTAAGAAGATCTGCTGGTCTGTGTCAGGTTTACTGAGAGTAATAGGATACATCAGATCACAGAGCTGATATAGGCGGTGTGACAATTGCGAACATAAGACATGCCATTTAAGTAGAGAAACCCCAACATTAGACTACATCTGACGCATATTGCCAAGGGATGAGGAATTTTCTAACTACTAATGAACAAGAAAAAAATAGATTTTAACATGCAAATATGGGAAGGTCTGGTAAATAGTGCAAATTACATTCATTGAAGTCATCAATCACTTTGGGAGTGATATCGATCAACATGACATGGAACCAGTCATTCTTTCTCACCTGAAAAGTATGAAAACAAAAAAAGTAGGAACTCAAAAAAAGTTCTTAATGCCGAAGTTTAAAAATAGTGGAAAATGTACTTTGTTCAATGGTTTACTGCACATATGACTAAAGAATGCTTTTCTGAATAAGGCTACTTATGCTCGGCTTGGTTTCCAGTCTCAGGTAGTTAATTGTGAACTCCATGCAAGTGACTATATACACACTCATGTTAATATCTTAACTGGTTTACCAGCTCCATGATTTGTAATCCTTTTTAGCCAGTCTTCCAATAACACAGCCTGCTTAATGACCTTACGTTTCTCCACTGCAGTGAATTAATAAAGCTTAGTTACTGACCTATCCAATGCCTACTGATTGAACAATAAAGGCGCATCTTCACACTGATGAGGTCATCACTTTACCCACTTCTCCTGCCAGTAAGATACCAGTGTTAGATTGACAACACTTAGAAAATACATCTAACTGGCTTGCAGCACTGCAGCTCTATCTCTTTGTCTCTTAAACCTAATTCTGTTGTAGGGGATCACAGGAAACCTATAAAAATATTTAGATTTATTTTCTAATTTAATAAATAACACAAAACCGGATTAAATGTATACCTACTTTACAGCTAAACTCAAAGAAAAAAAATTTATTTTGCAAATAGCACAATTTAGTTTAGGTGTATAGAAAGTAATTACTTAAGTCTTAAGTTTTAGAAGTGGTTCAGGGTTCAATTTTCTGTCAGGGGTTTACTGACTTCAACAAGCAGAACTCCTCCTTATCCAAACATAGCCATGATAGATCCTGATTAGGCAATAGCAGACCTTTCTGCTATCCTTACCAAAGAGAATTCACCATTTATTCCTAAAGAAAGCCTACTAGTGGCAGAAATGCTGCAGACATCAATACTGAAGCTCACCTCAAAAGTTATGCAGCGTTTGTCTTGGGATGTATAAGGGAGAAGACGATTTTTCTAGAGTCACATGGCACCCATGCCACACACCCAGCCTTTGGCCAACTGACCATAATATGAAAAAGTAGAAAAAAAAAAAAAACAATGATGGTGGCCTACCATCTACTATAATTGACATTCAGAAGTTTAATGGCCTTCGGCCTATAAAGGAACAAATACTATCTTCTGGACTTGCATACCAACATTGTCCACTAGGTGCCACACTAACAAAAGACTACTGATGGGCAGTTCTATGGTTATTACAGATTTCCTGTTATACCACTGGGAACTAGCTCCACTTCCTACTACAAGTTTCTTTCACCTTCTCCATTGGGACAGACCGCATGGGAGCCAGCTAAGCCTGCACCACGTGTTTCAGAGGAAAATCCTTCTAAGGCAGCATTGCTGGCATGCTAAAAGATTGTTTAACGGTATACTCAGTGGATATTTGTTTATGTTCATGTAATTATTATAAGTTCATTTTATCTGTTTATTTCTAGTTTCACTGCGTGTGCATCCTATTCTTATATGGCCACCATCTGTTCATTGTAATAAAGTTCCAAAGTTACAGACAGTCTGGTTATTTTAGGATTCAAGGTTTAAGCTGTATGTTGAGCTACATACACGTCAGGGGCAAACGTGTAGCAAGAACAGAACAGATATTGATTGCTTATGGCCCATACACTGGCAGGCTATCTTAAAGTATAACTGAAGACAAAACAATTTTTGTTTTATATAGTGGAGAGGGATTAGAATACCTGCCAGGTTTTTATTGCTGCCTATGAACTCATTAGGGAGATTCACCCTATTTGTTCTGGCGATGGTCATCACTGAAAGTGAAAATGTAAGAAAATCCTAAATTCTGGGATGTCATCAGAGCAGGAATAGAGGGGAAATCTTCCAATGGGGTCACTAGTTCTGGTGACTACCTGGGATTTCCCTGACTGATTTCTTTGCAGTTCCCATTGCAGCAATGAAACAGGAAATAAACTAAAAAAAAAAAGGTTTTGCTTTCAGTTCCATTTTAACTTGTTTTTTTGTCTAAAATTAGGCAATATATGGGCACTTTTCGTAGTGTGAAAAAAAAAAATTACAGCAAAATACAATGAATTACTTTGTGAAAAATATATACTAAAATATATACTTGCGCTAATGTGAAAAAACTATCAGTTCCATTTTCTTATCTTTTTGGGTGCCTGGTGCTGAGAACCTTCATTAAGAATCCTCTTGATCTGACGTGTATATCACCACTCCTGAACATCTTTGGATACCATTACTAAGCCTGAAGCGACCCCCAGACTGCAAAGCTGGGGGTCAAAGTGATCTGGTGAGTGGGGACACATAAGGGGGTGTTGATTTGCACCAGAAAAGCTTTGCAGCATCTGTGGTTACTCTTCACTGTGGATTTAAACACTTTTGGTCACTTCATTTGCACTTTGTATATCATAAATCTACACCTATTTATATTTACATCCTTGCATGTATTTTCTTATTTGTGAGCGCCATATTTACATATTTTTAAATGTATTACTTTGACCCAATTTTTCTGTAAATAAAATAACTCAAAAGTTAAAATCGTTTTTAAGTTCACCTGTTTCTAGCAGAAAAGTGCTACAAGCATGCCAAAGCAATTCTTTTGTTATATGACAAGTGACCTATTTGGTTTCAAAGGTATAACATTTTAAAGAGGAATTTATAAAATGTGACCCCGCTCTTGCCGTACTACCAGGCTGTCATACCAAGTACACAGCACGGGCAGATATCAGTGTGGCAGAAGGTTACATGCTTGCTGCCCCTTTGAAATGGGCATACTAGTCCACAGGATCAGCACTATGGATAGTGCATAACATTGTGCTTCTCTGTAAAACAAGCTTCTCAAATACTGTCTAAAAATATTCTCGAATACACAGCCCTGAACTTTTTGCAAACACTTTCCTGATTATGCAATGTTGGAGTTGCATTTCAAATCTTTCATACCATTAAGTGTATTTTACAATAAGAATTGAAGTCATAAACATCTAAAATAAATATTCATCAAAATCACGCTTTTGGTTATCGAAAGGACAGTTACAAATCCTATTATGAAGAAAAGGTACTTGACCTCTTTATGAATAGGTCCCTTGGATGCAATATTTCCAAAAAAGGTACAAAATTTCCAGAACTTGGAATGATCTACAAGAAAACTGCAAATAGTTCATCTTTTAACAAAGCCAAACAAATAAACATATGTGCCATGATCTTTGCTGAACATAAAACTGCATGACAAGAAAAAACATACACGCACCCAAAATTAATGTACCTAATTTTTGTGTTCACTGACATTCAAGGTTCCCTCTGCATTAGAAAAAAAATACATAAATAAATAAAACTTTTGTCAGTAGGTAAAGCTTGGCTGGAGGTTTTTGCTGCACATTAGGAAATGTTCCACGTTCTATACAGATCGGCCCTTGCTTGCTCTACTGTGTAAGGCTTGATAGATGACCGCCATACTTGGCTTTACATTAGCAAGGCATTGCTGTATCATTGCCTCTGTAATTAATGAGTTGGCAGCAATGAACTGTTGTCCACCATTTGCACACCCTTTCCAGATTTATCTAAACTTCAGAATTCACCCTTAAAGGTGCCTACAGAAGCTAGATGACAGCTGGGCTTTCATGCATATTTCGGCTGCCGAATGATTTCTATAAAACATGTGCGTGTCAGGCAGACATATACGTGCTTTTCCCTATGCAGCAAAGAGGTAGAGCTCAGGTGTTTGCTGGTCTCAGGGGAGGCTAACTATAGCAATTGGAAGCAAAAGGTCATGCCAGTTGATCGATTCATCCAATAGTAAGCATGGTAAGGGGATGTTTAGGAGGGCCTAAATATATGTAACCTTTAACAGCCGGATAAGACCAAAGTTCTCTCAGTGTTATGCCGCGTACACACGGTCGGACTTTCCGGCATACTTGGTCCGGCGGACCACAGTCCGCCGCACAATCCGACCATGTGTAGGCTCCGGCGGACTTTTTTTCCCAAAAGTCTGCCATACCAAGATTTAAAGCATGCTTTAAATCTTAGTCCGCCGGACTCCGTTCCTGACAGAAAGCCCGTTCGTCTGCATGCGCCTGTATGCTGGTCTGACGGACCAGATACGACGCAAGGGCAGAGTACTGCATCTCGTGCTCGCTGCAATAGGAAAAACAAATTTTCCTATTGCGGCGAGTGCGGGGCATCCCAGGCCCTTGGGTCTGGTACGGATCTTAAGGGGAACCCCCTACGCCGAAATATCGGCGTGGGGTCCCCCCCAAAATCCATACCAGACCCCGATCCGAGCACGCAGCCCGGCCGATCAGGAAAGGAGGTGGGGATGAGCGAGCGCCCCCCCCCTCCTGAACCGTACCAGGCCACATGCCCTTAATATGGGGAGGTAGGTGCTTTTGGGGAGGGGGGCGCCCTGCGCCCCACCCCAAAGCACCTTGTCCCCATGTTGATGAGGACAAGGGCCTCTTCCCGACAACCCTGGCCGTTGGTTGTCGGGGTCTGTGGGCGGGGGCTTATCGGAATCCGGAAGCCCCCTATAATAAGAGGGCCCCCAGATCCCGGCCCCCACCCTATGTGAATGAGTATGGGGTACATGGTACCCCTACCCATTCACCTAGGGAAAAAGTGTCAATAATAAAATACACTACACAGGTTTTTGAAGTAATTTATTAGACAGCTCCGGGGGGGTCTTCTTCCGGCTTCGGGGGTCCCTCCAGTTTCTCTTCTCCCGGCATCCAGTTGGTTCTTCTCCGCTCTCTCTGTCTTCTCCCGGTGTTCCAGTTCTTCGGCTGGCTCCTCCGCTTTCTTCATGCCGCTCGCTTGCCAGCGGAGGTCCGGACTTCTGGCCTCTGGGCTTCTGGTCTTCTTCTCTTCTTCCCATGTTGACACGACGCTCTCTCCGTCTGGAATGGTCTCTGAGGGCTCTGATGTAACTTACATAGGCGGAGACACCGCCCCCCTTATGCCGTCACAGTCCCTGGGCATGCTGGGACTGCGACGGCATAAGGGGATGTTGACCACGCTCCCTAATATGTCACAGTCTCAGCATGCCCAGGGACTGTGACGGCATAGGGGGGCGGGGTCTCTGCCTATATAAGTCAAATCGGAGCTCTCGGAGACCATTCCAGATGGAGAGAGCGTCGTGTCAACATGGCAAGAAGAGAAGAAGACCAGAAGCCAGAAGTTCGGACCTCCGCTGGCAAGAGAGCAGCATGAAGACAGCGGAGGAGCTGGCCGAAGAACTGGAACACCGGGAGAAGACAGAGAGAGCGGAGAAGAACCAACCGGACGCCGGGAGAAGAGGAACCAGAGGGACCCCCGAAGCCAGGAGAAGACCCCCCCGGAGCTGTCTAATAAATTACTTCAAAAACCTGTGTAGTGTGTTTTATTATTGACACTTTTTCCCTAGGTGAATGGGTAAAGGTACCTTATAACCCATACTTATTCACATAGGGTGGGGGGTCGGGATCTGGGGGCCCTCTTATTATAGAGGGCTCCCGGATTCCGATAAGCCCCCGCCCGCAGACCCCGACAACCAACGGCCAGGGTTGTCGGGAAGAGGCCCTTCTCCTCATCAACCTGGGGACAAGGTGCTTTGGGGTTGAGGGCATGTGGCCTGGTACGGTTCAGGAGGGGGGGAGGGGCGCTCGCTCGTCCCCACCCCTTTTCCTGACCGGCCGGGCTGCGTGCTTGGATCGGGGTCTGGTATGAATTTTGGGGGGGACCCCACGCCAATTTTTCGGCGTAGGGGGTTCCCCTTAAAATCCATGCCAGACCTAAGGGCCTGGTATGCTCCATGACGGGATTTGCAAGGTGTCAATTTCGCCGATAAAAGCGGCGAGATTGACTTCCTTTTCTAGTCCCGTCGTACCCGAGTCACGTTCAAAATGAACGGACTTGGCCATGTGTGGGCAAGTCCGTTCATTCTGAAAGTCCGCCGTAACTGCGGCGAAAGTCCGTCGGAAAGACGAGCGGACCTAGCCTGCTGGAAAGTCCGGTCGTGTATAGGCAAGTCCGACCGTTCAGAAAGTCCGGCGGGAAGAACGTCGGACCAAGTATGCCAGAAAGTCCGCTCGTGTGTACGCAGCATTACAGTTCATCTCCTTTATCACACAAAGTGCACTTTAAGGCAGAACAAAGAGGAACTGTTGAGGTCTAAAAAAAAGTATAAATTTTTTCACAAATTACAATTCCCAGATTGCTGAAAATGTTGCCATATGAGGCCATAAGCTTTTTCTTTTTTATCAATTCTTTATTAAAAGACAATAGTACAGAGAACATATCACACCTTAATATTCATATGTATCACAATAGGTACAACAAAAAAGTTTACAATACTGTAATAACCAAGATTGTGTCATCTGGGATGCATATGGGATCAATGACATAGCAATACAGATCAAGACAAATTAAATCCATTCATAAAAAGAAAACATAAGTACCCTAGAGAACTATAGGGGTCTCTGTACCCTGCTTTGTTTTTTTTTTTTGTTTTTTTAAAGCAGAGTTCTGGCCAAATTATGACTTAAGATAAAAATACCCCTAGAATACTCATGCCACGAAACAAAGGTATGCTGTAAACTATGCCCAGTATTCTATTTGTGCAGCATTGTTTTCTTACTTTGTGAAGTTCCTGCACAGCGTGGCCATCTCCAGTGTGGGCATCTGAAGCCACAGTGTCCTTCCTGGATTTCGTGCATGCTGACTACCCAGCATGCACTTACCGATCTCACGCATGTGCAGTGCGGTGCAATCTTGGTAAGCTTGCCATGCCAAGCTGACCGAGATTTTCCATAGATGCCAATGTTAAAATGTTACTGGAGCCACGCCATGCCAAGCTGACCAAGAATTTCCATAGACGCGAATGTTAAATGTTACAGGTGCCGTGCCATGCCAAGCTGACCAAGATCTCCCAGGAGCAAATGCAAAACCGGAAATGACGTCCGCGGCTGCTAAAGGAGGAAGTGGAATTAGATATAGGCTTAAATCAGGTAAGTGAGCAGAAAAAATAAATAAAATAAATTGCCAATTTATTTTAAGGAAGCACATTAGTGCTGCATGGTGAGGAGTGAAAAATGTGGGTGGATCTCCGCTTTAAGGTCTAGAACACAGAGAACAGAGGGGAAAGAGAAGAAGCACAAGAAAAAGGGAATTTGACAAAAGGTGGAAAAGAAAAGGGGGGGGGAGGCAATAAGAAAAGTATAAGGAGGATGAAAGGGAGGGGAAAACATACTATCTTTAATCCCCTGCCTCCCAGCACTCCCCACGGATGCCAAGGTATAGGGCCAGCTTTAGCGTACCATAGATGCATACTCCTCAGAGTATATAAAATCATGCCAGTAAAACAATTTCTTCTCTCTAAGGCCCCTCTCAGTTGCAACCAAGTCTTCCAGCTCATTGATTTTATTAACCTTCAGCCAAACCGATACCAAATGTGCTTGTTTACAAAAAAGCAGAATGCAGCTTTTATCAGCAATGAGCAATAGTGGCAAAATGGAACGTCTGTAAGTCTTTCCAGAGATATCATGATGATGCTACAGAAAAAACGCTGGATCCCGGGGAAGCTCGCAGTCGGTGAATTTTTTTCGTTCATTTCATTTTATCTATGTCTCCTTACAGATATTTGATGCATCCGCCCCTAAAAAACTGGAGTAAATCCACGAAACGTGTCGAGCATATCTGGATGCATTATGTTCCTTCTAGACGGTTCAATGTGTTCTACTCATTTAGATTATACCATACTATCCTGCTTTATAAGTGATCTTGTGACATGGAGGACAGTTGTCTTTCACCACACAATGTGCTATGCTTTTATGATGGTTTTTATGTACATATGGTCTGCAACATATTATTGATATGTTCATAAACTCATGTATGTACCAACTGTATTATGTTTTGCCACCTACTGTTCAAGATTAGGGATGAGCCGAACACCCCCCGGTTCGGTTCGCACCAGAACCCGCGAACGGACCGCAAGTTCGCACGAACGTTAGAACCCCATTGACGTCTATGGGACTCGAACGTTCGAAATCAAAAGTGCTCATTTTAAAGGCTAATTTGCATGGTATTGTCCTAAAAAGGGTTTGGGGACCCGGGTCCTACCCCAGGGGACATGTATCAATGCAAAAAAAACTTTTAAAAACGGCCGTTTTTTCGGGAGCAGTGATTTTAATGATGCTTAAAGTAAAAAAAAAAAAGTGAAATATTCCTTTAAATATCGTACCTGGGGGGTGTCTATAGTATGCCTGTAAAGTGACGCGTGTTTCCCATGTTTAGAACAGTCCCTGCACCAAATGTCATTTTTAAAGGAAAAAATCTCATTTAAAACTGCTTGCGGGTTTAATGTCATGTCGGGTCATGGCAATATGGATGAAAATCAGTGAGACAAACGGCATGGGTACCCCCCAGTCCATTACCAGGCCCTTTGGGTCTTGTATGGATATTAAGGGGAACCCCGCACCCAAATTAAAATAAGGAAAGGTCCCTATATACTCTGAACAGCAGTATACAGGCGGTGCAAACAAGACAGGGACTGTAGGTTTGTTGTTAAGTAGAATCTGTTTGTAATTTTGAACATTTTTAATGTGTTTAGCTCCAGCCAAAAAATCTTTTCTAAGCTTTTTGGAAAACATAGGGAAGGGTTATCACCCCTGTGACATTTGTTTTGCGTCTTTCCTCCTCTTCAGAAGATTTCACCTCACTTTTTTGTCCCAATGAAAAATGTTTTTTGAAAATTTGGGTTTTTTTGTGGAACAAGGATTGGAAAGCATCAGTGGAAAGGAAAAATTGTTTTCCCATATTAACTCTTACAGGAGAGAATTTCCCTTCCTTAGGGGTAGATTTCATCTCACTTCCTGTTGTCTCCTTCCGTTTGCAAGTAGGAGTCGTTTGTAAGTTAGATGTTTGAAAGTAGGGTCCTGCCCTATATACTCAGCAGAAATTTGGGCCTTAGGTGTTGCTGTGGCCAAAACACTGTAAGCCCTCACAGGGCCCTGCTGTGAAATATTAGATCAAGAATTGTAATTACATGCCCCTGTTGAACAGGAGCTGAAAAATTAGGCCTTAGGCACTGGTGCTGGTGCCACAACACTGCAACCCCTCACAGACACTCTAGTTGAAACGCAGGAACAAGCCCAGCTGCAAAGTATTGCATCAAAAATTGTAATTACACGCCCCTGTTAGACAGGGGCTGAAAAATTGGGTCTTAGGCACTGGTGCTGGTGCCACAACACTGCAACCCCTCACAGACACTCTAGTTGAAACGCAGGAACAAGCCCTGCTGCAAAGTATTGCATCAAAAATTGTAATTACACGCCCCTGTTAGACAGGGGCTGAAAAATTGGGTCTTAGGCACTGGTGCTGGTGCCACAACACTGCAACCCCTCACAGACACTCTAGTTGGAATGCAGGAACAAGCCCTGCTGCAAAGTATTGCATCAAAAATTGTAATTACACGCCCCTGTTAGACAGGGGCAGAAAAATTGGGTCTTAGGCACTGGTGCTGGTGCCACAACACTGCAACCCCTCACAGACACTCTAGTTGGAATGCAGGAACGAGCCCTGCTGCAAAGTATTACATCAAAAATTGTAATTACACGCCCCTGTTAAACAGGGGCTGAAAAATTGTGCCTTAGGCACTGGTGGTGGCGCCCAGAACCAAAAATGTTCTTACAAGCTATCAGCGTGATGATTGAGGAGGAAGAGGATAATTACTCAGGGATAGTCACTCAGCATCAGCATAGGCAGTCTTTGAAGGGATCTGAGATTTCAAAAAAAATTATTCGGTTACATCTGCATCAGGTGCTTGGTAGCTGGTGGTGATCCAAGACTGATTCATTTTTATGAAGGTCAGCCGATCGACCGAGTCGGTGGACAGACGCACCCTGTGATCGGTTACCACGCCTCCAGCAGCACTGAATGTGCGTTCCGAAAGAACGCTGGATGCAGGACAGGCCAGTAGCTCAATTGCATACTGTGCAAGCTCTGGCCAGTGATCCATCCTCAAGACCCAGTAACCCAGAGGATTTTCGGTGGGAAAGGTGTCCAAGTCTGATCTTGCCCCTAGGTATTCCTGCACCATGTAAAACAGACGCTGGCGATGGTTGCTGGAACCGATCATACCTTGGGGCTGCGGACCAAAAAATTGTCTGAACGCATCGGTCAGACGGCCACCTTCTCCACCGCTCCTTCTTTGACTGACCGAAGCCTCAGCAACACGTTGTCCAGAAACAGGAGTTTGTAACCTCCCAGTCTCTGGGAACGCGTTGCACAGACCTTTCTGCAAGGCCTCCCGAAGATGTTTCATCCTCTGCTCCCTCTGCGATGGCAAGATAAGGTCCGCAACCTTACCCTTGTAACGTGGATCAAGGAGGGTTGCCAGCCAGTATTGGTCCTTCTCCTTGATACCACGAATACGAGGATCCTTACGCAGGCTTTGCAGGATCAGGGAGGCCATGCAGCGTAGGTTTGCTGAGGCATTCGGTCCGGAGTCCTCTGGGTCACTAAGGACAACAACGTCCGCAGCCACCTCCTCCCAGCCACGTACAAGTCCATGTGTTCCTTGGGACTGATCCCTTAAAGACTGCTGATGCTGAGTGCCAGGCTCCACCTCCATACTGACACAATCTTCCTCCTCCTCCTCCTCCTCCTCCTCGTCCTCTTCCTGTGTGATCGGCGGGCACGCAGGAACACTGTCTGGATAAAGGGGGCCTTGAGAGCTAAGGAAGTCCTCCTCTTCCTGCCTCTGTTCTGCCTCAAGTGCCCTGTCCATTATCCCACGCAGCGTGTGCTCCAACAGGTGGACAAGGGGGACAGTGTCACTGATGCATGCACTGTCAGTGCTCACCATCCTCGTGGCCTCCTCGAATGGTGACAGGACAGTGCATGCATCCCTGATCATGGCCCACTGGCGTGGGGAAAAAAAACCAAGGTCCCCTGACCCTGTCCTGGTGCCATAGTCGCACAGGTACTCATTGATGGCCCTCTGCTGCGTGTGCAGCCGCTGCAGCATGGCCAACGTCGAGTTCCACCTGGTGGGCATGTCACAGATTAGGCGGTTCTTGGGCAGGTTAAACTCCTTTTGGAGGTCCGTCAGCCGAGCACTGGCATTATATGACCGGCGGAAATGCACACAGACTTTCCTGGCCTGCCTCAGGACATCCTGTAAGCCCGGGTACCTGCCCAAGAACCGCTGCACCACCAAGTTAAGGACGTGAGCCAAACAGGGCACATGGGTCAGTTGTCCCTGTCGGAGGGCAGAGAGGAGGTTGGTGCCATTGTCGCAAACCACCATTCCTGCCTTAAGTTGGCGTGGCGTCAACCACCTCTGAACCTGCCCCTGCAGAGCTGACAGAACCTCTGCCCCAGTGTGGCTCCTGTCCCCCAAGCACACCAGCTCAAGCACCGCATGGCATCTTTTGGCCTGCGTACTTGCGTAGCCCCTTGAACGCCTACGGAGCACCGCTGGTTCCGAGGAAGAGGCCATGGAGGAAGAAGAAGAGGAGGGGGTGGAGGAGAGAGGTGTGTCACAATCAGCATTTTGGAGGCGTGGTGGCGGAACAACCTCCAACACTACTGCACCTTGTCCTGCATCCTTCCCAGCTGCCAGCAGAGTCACCCAATGCGCCGTGAAACTTAAGTAACGTCCCTGTCCATGCCTGCTGGACCATGAGTCAGCGGTAATATGCACCTTACCGCTGACCGCCCTGTCCAGCGAGGCATGGACATTGCCTTCCACATGCCGGTAGAGAGCCGGAATCGCCTTCCGTGAGAAAAAGTGGCGTTTGGGTACCTGCCACTGAGGAACCGCACATTCCACAAACTCACGGAAGGGGGCAGAGTCTACCAACTGAAAAGGCAGCAGTTGAAGTGCTAGCAATTTTGCCAAGCTAGCATTCAACCGCTGGGCATGTGGATGGCTGGGAGCAAACTTCTTTCGGCGGTGCAGCAGCTGGGGCAGGGAAATTTGCCTGGTACAATCTGACGTCGGTGTACCAAAAGCAGATTGCCCATAAGTACTTGGCTGTGACACACCTAATTCTACACCTTCATTCCTCTCACTGCAGGTCGCAGAGAGGACTGAAGGTC
Organism: Lithobates clamitans; assembly: GCA_037952925.1. Taxonomy (NCBI): domain Eukaryota; kingdom Metazoa; phylum Chordata; class Amphibia; order Anura; family Ranidae; genus Lithobates; species Lithobates clamitans. Next base: position 5,075,693 of record JBBGZY010000271.1, read on the forward strand.
TAGTGGGGTTGGAAATCTCAGCTGATGAGGAGCAAGGAGAGATCGTCTTTGTTCTTTGGTGTGGGTCTTTTAGATACGCTTGCCAACGAACTGCATGGCAGGTCAACATATGTCTGGTCAAGCATGTGGTACCCAAGCGGGAGATGTTTTGGCCACGCGAGATACGCTTGAGACATATATTGCAAATAGCAGCGGTGCGATCTGATGCACTCGTCTCAAAAAAGGCCCACACCAAAGAACTTTTTGAATAACGCGCAGAGACTGCAGCGCCCTGCACATGTGGAGCTTTGGGGTGTGATGCAGTCAATGTGCTGCCCTTAGGCTGGCCCCTGGAGGGCATCCTGCCTAGTTGGTGATGTGCCACCTCCTCCTCCTCCTCCTCCTCCTCCTCCTCCTCCTCCTCTCTCCTATCAGGCACCCACGTTGAGTCAGTGACCTCATCATCCCCTCCCTCCTCATCACTGGAGCAAACCTGGCAGTATGCTGCAGCAGGGGGAGCATGACTGCCAGATTGCTGTCCTTCTTGGGCACCCCCTCTGTCCGTGCTCATGTTACTGCCTTCATTGAGCTCAGTATCATCATCAGAGCCTTCCAAACGCTGGGCATCCTCCTGGAGCATGTACCCAACACTGTGGTCAAACAGTTCGAGGGAATCCTCAGGAGGACATGGTGGGGCTAGGGAAGGAGTCACTGATGACATTGAGCTGAGGGAAGAGGCCGCTGCTTTGCCAGACAAAGCACCCTGGGCATGGGTGAGAGAGGATGAGGAGGATGAGGACGGCTTGGTCATCCACTCGACCAAGTCTTCCGCATGTTGCGGCTCAACACGGCCAGCTGCCGAAAAAAAGGCCAAGCGTGTCCCATGGCCACGTGCTGATGAGGATGCACCGTCTCCACGACCAGCACTAGACACAGAGCCTGCTTGCCCTCTCTTATTGGCTTGTGACTGTCTGCCTCTCCTTCTTGGCCTTCCAGACATACTAATGGCCTGTAGCTGCACTAAGCTGGGATAGAACACCTGTAATTTTCTTCAGGTAGCTTTATATACTGTAACCAGACAAGCCTGCCTGTCAGTAGGAAGATAACAGGAACGGATCTAGCTGAACACTGTGAGCAGGACGTACTGCACTAAATGTATATAGCAGGAACGGATCTAGCTGAACACTGTGAGCAGCACGCACTGCACTGAATGTAAATAGCAGGAACGGATCTAGCTGAACACTGTGAGCAGGACGCACTGTACTGAATGTAAATAGCAGGAACGGATCTAGCTGAACACTGTGAGCAGGACACACTGCACTGAATGTAAATAACAGGAACGGATCTAGCTGAACACTGTGAGCAGGACACACTGTACTAAATGTAAATAGTCTAGCTGCCTGACCGTGGTACTAATAGGATCAAAAAGAACACCTGTAATTTTCTTTAGGTAGCTTTATATACTGTAACCAGACAAGCCTGCCTGTCAGTAGAAAGATAACAGGAACGGATCTAGCTGAACACTGTGAGCAGGACGCACTGCACTGAATGTAAATAGCAGGAACGGATCTAGCTGAACACTGTGAGCAGCACGCACTGCACTGAATGTAAATAGCAGGAACGGATCTAGCTGAACACTGTGAGCAGGATGCACTGCACTGAATGTAAATAGCAGGAACGGATCTAGCTGAACACTGTGAGCAGGACGCACTGCACTGAATGTAAATAACAGGAACGGATCTAGCTGAACACTGTGAGCAGGACACACTGTACTAAATGTAAATAGTCTAGCTGCCTGACCGTGGTACTAATAGGATCAAAAAGAACACCTGTAATTTTCTTCAGGTAGCTTTATATACTGTAACCAGACAAGCCTGCCTGTCAGTAGGAAGATAACAGGAACGGATCTAGCTGAACACTGTGAGCAGGACGCACTGCACTGAATGTAAATAGCAGGAACGGATCTAGCTGAACACTGTGAGCAGCACGCACTGCACTGAATGTAAATAGCAGGAACGGATCTAGCTGAACACTGTGAGCAGGACGCACTGCACTGAATGTAAATAGCAGGAACGGATCTAGCTGAACACTGTGAGCAGGACGCACTGCACTGAATGTAAATAACAGGAACGGATCTAGCTGAACACTGTGAGCAGGACACACTGTACTAAATGTAAATAGTCTAGCTGCCTGACCGTGGTACTAATAGGATCAAAAAGAACACCTGTAATTTTCTTCAGGTAGCTTTATATACTGTAACCAGACAAGCCTGCCTGTCAGTAGGAAGATAACAGGAACGGATCTAGCTGAACACTGTGAGCAGGACGTACTGCACTAAATGTATATAGCAGGAACGGATCTAGCTGAACACTGTGAGCAGCACGCACTGTACTGAATGTAAATAGCAGGAACGGATCTAGCTGAACACTGTGAGCAGGACACACTGCACTGAATGTAAATAACAGGAACGGATCTAGCTGAACACTGTGAGCAGGACACACTGTACTAAATGTAAATAGTCTAGCTGCCTGACCGTGGTACTAATAGGATCAAAAAGAACACCTGTAATTTTCTTCAGGTAGCTTTATATACTGTAACCAGACAAGCCTGCCTGTCAGTAGGAAGATAACAGGAACGGATCTAGCTGAACACTGTGAGCAGGACGCACTGCACTGAATGTAAATAGCAGGAACGGATCTAGCTGAACACTGTGAGCAGCACGCACTGCACTGAATGTAAATAGCAGGAACGGATCTAGCTGAACACTGTGAGCAGGACGCACTGCACTGAATGTAAATAGCAGGAACGGATCTAGCTGAACACTGTGAGCAGGACGCACTGCACTGAATGTAAATAGCAGGAACGGATCTAGCTGAACACTGTGAGCAGCACGCACTGCACTGAATGTAAATAGCAGGAACGGATCTAGCTGAACACTGTGAGCAGCACGCACTGCACTGAATGTAAATAGCAGGAACGGATCTAGCTGAACACTGTGAGCAGGAAGCACTGTACTGAATGTAAATAGCAGGAACGGATCTAGCTGAACACTGTGAGCAGGACACACTGCACTGAATGTAAATAGTCTAGATAGAAGATAACAGGAACGGATCTAGCTAAACTGAATACAGTGTATATATATATATGCAACACCTGGGATGCATATATATACACAATACACTGTAAGTGCAGCTAACTGACTGACTGTTCTGCCTAATCTATCTAACTCAAATCAAACACTGTCTCTCTGTCTATCTCTTTCAACGCCGGAACACACACTACACAGGGCCGCCGTGCAGGCGGCCTTATATAGTGTGGGGCGTGTACTAAATCCCCTGAGCCATAATTGGCCAAAGCCTCCTTGGCTTTGGCCAATTACGGCTCTCTGTTCAGGCGGCGCTGTGATTGGCCAAGCATGCGGGTCATAGTGCATGCTTGGCCAATCATCAGCCAGCAATGCACTGCGATGCCGCAGTGAATTATGGGCCGTGACGCGCCACACGAATTTGGCGCGAACGGCCCATATCGTTCGCAATTCGACGGACGGTCGAACAGCCGATGTTCGAGTCGAACATGGGTTCGACTCGAACACGAAGCTCATCCCTATTCAAGATAATAAATATATGTTTTTTAACATTGACTTATCTTTTAGCCATGCCGCACATACCTCATCTAAAGTCTCTACCCCCCTTCTTTGTATATAGCTTTAGGGATGGAGGCGTATTCAAAGTCCCAACATCCCCCACACCTTAGTTCAATTTTTGGGTAATATGCCAAACTCCGGTCCAAAAAGTATGAAGTGGCAGGTCCAAAAGATATGAAGAAGAGAACCAATTTACTCTTAACATCTCCAACATGTGTTAGGACAGCGGGGGAACATCCTGTTAATCCAGACAGACATGTAGTACTATCGTGTTAGACGTTTGAAACCCGATTTCTGATACCTGGCGCTTATGGAGGTTTTATACGTAAAACGGGAGAATTCTCTCCACCTGCTTGTCAGAGAAGTGAAATAAGGTGTGACGGTAATAAAGGAGGTGTTGTAAAAAAACAGTGATATCTAAAGGGAAGGTACAAGGCCCTGGAATGTGTACCGAATATACCAGTGATGGTCTTATAGAGTGTGTAGAGAAATATCTCTTCTAAAAAACACATCAAAAACCAATAAACAAAAATAAAAAATTGAATAGACAAATGTGGAAATAAATACATACGATTAGGAACATATCTATATCCAATGTATCAATTGTGGATGGAATAACACATTTTAAGAATGACTCAAAAATCAATCACAATGGATATATAATGAACAAAGCAACAATGTGATGTGCATTAACCCAAAAAATGGTGCGTTCATCAAGACAGGACCATGGTATAAAACCATGGATCAATTAAAGTAGTGGATATGTGCAAATATTTAAAGTCCGACACTATGGCGTGTTTATCAAGACAGGACCATGGTATGAAACCATGGATCAATTAAAGTAGTGGATATGTGCAAATATTTAAAGTCAGTCACTATGCAATGGTGTAATCACAAATATCCCCGTGACACCCTGGGAGCATACAGTCCTCATATGTGGTAAATGGGAACTATTGGAGGGATCTCTGCATATAGATGGATTCTTCTCTTGATATGGTGGTATTATCCCAAAGAAATAAGCATTAAATGCCCTTACCAGACAAGGTGGACTCACAGGCCCTTGGCGGTGAGTCAAAAGAGCTTGTACCGTCAAGCGGTATGGTGCAGCGAACCATATGATGATTCAGATCAGGATCCCATCAGATGTCACTGGATGGCGTATCCCTGAAGAGGTTGGACCGGACTCGGGTGTCTTCAATATTCAGCCTCGGTCATCGATCGAAAAACTCACTGGTGGGTAGAGCCTGGTAATGCAGAGGAAGGCCTCTCTTGCACCTCTGACTTGGGGCCCCTGGTAGTGTATACAGGTAGTTCAGGAGTGAAGAGTCACGCGAGTGTAGGTTAAACGTGCTTGCTGTTGGGCTGCTGATCCAGTAGTTCGCCAGATGGCAGCAGGTCTCTGTGGGCAGGAACAGGCTGGTACTTAGCTGAAGAGCAGGTCCCAAAGGTAGCTGGACAGGTGCTAGCAACTTGGTAGCTCTGGAGGGGCTATGTGTAAGTGCTTGTACAAAAAAAATCTTCATTACTTTCATTACTTTTTTTTTTTTTTTTTACAACACCTCCTTTATTAGCGCCACACCTTATTTCACTTCATTTATTCACAATTAGTCAGATTGTTGTGTTGGCTGCTTCACCACTTATTTTTTAGGAGTTGGCACAATTTTTTATATAATTTCATACGTGCTTGTCAGAGAGGTGGGTTCCAAAGTCTTGCTCCCATTTGAAAATATATGGTAGCTTGAAATCTGATGGTGGCGCGATAAGCAACCAGTAGATCAGTGAGATTGCATATCTCAAAGATGAACTTTTAGTAACGAGCTTTTTCTAAATTTAACACAATGGTGTGTCTTATTACAAGTTGTTTAATCGGCAAGTTGTTTTATTTTTTGAGGTAAAGGGCATTTTTCTTTTAGCTTATACAGCTACCCCCCTGATACCCTTAAGAAATCCTTGTCCATGGCTGGGAGAAAGAAAATTATACAGCACAGCATTCCAAAAGAAAATACCGTATTTCCTTTAAAACGGCAGGTGCTAGAGTTGAGAGTAGGTGTTAGAGTTGAGATTTTTGTCAGTGCAGGTAAATTTAAGCAGGCCAAGCTGAAAGCTAGGCCTGTTTGTTTTGATCTGTGTGCTGGGAGTGGCTTAAAGTAAGCTGGTGACTCACAGCTAGCTTAACCTTTCAGTTACCTCCTTTCTGCTTCTAGAAGGGAGGTGGGCAAGAAGGGTGGAGCTGTCTGGGGTGTTCTAAGAAACCCGGACTAATCCCCAACCTGGATTGGCAGGGGGCAGGCCTCCTTAAATACCTAAAGCCAGCCAGCTGGGGAGGAGTTGCTCGGGTGGAAGAACTGGAGATGGAGTATTAGGCGGTCGGGGCCTTTAAAGGGAGCTCCCCAGTCTGGGGGGGTGACCTTGGGCCAGGGGCTCGGAGCTGTACAGGAACCCCACACAACCCAAGGGGTTTCCTGAACAAGAGCAGGAGAGGACAGCGGAGAATACTGCTGGGCAAGTCTCCAGATGGAAGACATCAGGTGTCGGTGAGTGATAGGCACATTCGGGAGAGCTGGGAGAGGCATGCGGACTGGGAGTGTGCAGTCTGAGATGGATGTAGAGCCAGCAGGAAAGACTGTGATGTTTACTGACATTGAAGTTAGGCCGCTGCAGCTGGGAGGGCTGTCAGGGCCTGCAAAGGGCTGACTGGGATCAGTAGTCTACCAAAGAGGGCAGCTAGCACCGGAACTTTCTTACATCATAGGGTTCATGCCTGTAATAAGGTGCTGTTGCTAAGGCCTGTCTAAAACCAGTGTCAGGCCTAACCATGTGCTAGCTGCGCCTGAAGAACTGTGCTGGAGGGAGAAGGAGAGATCGTTTGCAGCAAGTGTTGTGCAGGAGGAGAGAATCTAAATTGTCCCAAACCATGCAAGAATCTCGTTTCCTGGGCATCCCATTAATTCATTAACCCCATCCAAGTTCTAATCCCTCAATAAAATACCAAAACAAAGCTGATGGACTTGTTCATTGTCTTGGAGTGTCTGGAAGTGAATGCAGGGCTGGGGCAGGGTGACAGGTGGGACATAATCGCTCAGCAGCCCCTACGGGGGTACCGCTACAACAAGCATGAAATATAGGTAGCTATAAAAAAAGTGCTGCATTGTAAAAAAGGTAATATCACACACACGTGTGCCATGTTGTCCAAATACAATACTTCTCTATAAGTTGCTCATAACCAGTAAAAGGTAATGTTAAGATAGTGACTCCCCTTATCCGCTATAAGTTGACCCTGTTTAGTAAGGGTAATTTTAGCATAGTGACCCCCCTAACGGGCAAAGCACAGCCTTTGAAAGTTATATATAACAAAGGATATCCTCAAGCTGCAGAACAGCATATATTACGCAGTCCATTTAGAGCCAACACAGAATTGACAATCTCCTTTGTTTGCAAAAATGGTAGGCAGACGGTGAGGGATGGGGTGGTCAGTATTGGTTGACTATTATTTACTGTTAACCTGCTAGCTGCATACCGAGAGAGGCAAATTGTATTAACACTGTGTGGCCACAGACAGGTCGAGTTCTGCAGTGTGACTGCTCCCTTTGATGCCTACATCTTCCTTTTACAAGCAAGTCGTTTTCCTTGATATATAAAATCAGTTTGAAGGAAGTAGAAAAAGTTTTTTGACCTAATAATTTTAGTATTTTCAGCTAATGTGCATTTACAACAGCTAACTTTGTCTACAAAACACCTGTCCAGATATTCTCATACTCCCTTCTCTGAATGGTGAAAGTACACATATTGCATGCAGATGCATAAAGTTGTTCACTATATTAGGGAAAACATTACTGTTTTAGCATACTACTGTTGATTCATCAAGCTGCAGTAGTATAGAAGGCACCGAAAATGTGAACGTGTGCTTTGCCCATGTATGCCAAAGCACATGGCTCTTTTTAATATTGTTCTGCCCCCTGTTTAGATTTACCTTGCCTTTGCTGCCTCTCTGTTCACCTGCTAGAGTGCTGCAAAATACCTAACACTTCCTGGGATAAAAAAGCACGACTCTCTCCCCCATCCTCCCATGTGCAATGCTGCATGCCTAAGCAGCCAATCAAAAGCCAGAATGCTGGGAAAGTGCACTTAGCCCTATGTAAGTTCTCATGAGATCAACTTGGAGCTTACACTGACTTGTTCATATTCGGTACAGAGGAGTAATGAACTGAAGAGGAGTATAAGTGTGTGTGTGTTGACAGCTCCCACAGCCGCTCAAATGTAACCATTCAAGCAGCAGTTACCTGTGAATAATCAACCCTGGATGCAGATAGTCCACATCCAGGACCGATCATTCATAGGTAATAGCCATTTGAGGGATTACATGTGAGTAGTTGCAATTAGCTGTGGAAGCAATCAGCCTCCCATTGCTTTAACAGGGCTTCCACCTAAAGCTAATCGTTGAGAACTCCTGCTGGGTCTCCCATATCTAATCTCACTGATTTTGGCGCATCAGATTGTTCACTTTTTTGTGCCAACTTCATTGAAACTTCACAAAGTTACATTTCAATAACTTCTATTGGACCCAGTGTAGTGTAACGTGGTGGATTACATCACACCCTGCTATAATGCATGCCATCCACAATGTGATGGTGTGAACTGGCATGATGGGGAACAAAGCTGCCCAGCACAATCCCAATAGACCTAGTCCGAACAGGCCCTAAAACAAACCCTTATTCATCTCTGTATATGTAAGCATTGTGAAGAAATTGATTTTCACAACACAGGCAGTGTTTTTTTCTATGTGAAGAGAATTTTGGCTGCCAGTCAGCCCTCTAATGTAAACAGCAGGTGTTTGTAAGCTATCAGAAATGACTAAAACTAGACTTGACAGCTCGTTCACACCAGCAAGTCGCTCTGAATGCATGGGCACTGGGAGTAAATAGTGCAGATGTGCCCAGGGGCGGACTGACAACTCATGGGGCCCCCGGGCAATAGAAGATCATGGGGCCCCCTGTGTCCCCACACTCAAGCCACATCTGCACAGGGAGACACGGGGGGGGGGGGAGAGCGCACACAGGGGGACACTGGAGGGAGAGCGCACACAGGGGGACACTGGAGGGAGAGCGCACACAGGGGGACACTGGAGGGAGAGCGCACACAGGGGGACACTGCAAGGAGAACGCACACAGGGGGACACTGCAAGGAGAACGCACACAGGGGGACACTGCAGGGAGACGCACACAGGGGGACACTGCAGGGAGACGCACACAGGGGGACACTGGAGGGAGAGCGCACACGGGGGGACACTGGAGAGAGAGAGAGCGCACACAGGGGGACACTGGAGGGGGAGAGCGCACACAGGGGGAGAGTGCACACAGGGGGAGAGCACACACAGGGGGACACTGGAGGGGGAGAGCACACACAGGGGGACACTGGAGGGGGAGAGCACACACAGGGGGACACTGGAGAGAGCGCAAGAGAGCACACACACACACAGGGGGACACTGGAGGGGGAGAGCGCACACGGGGGGACACTGGAGGGAGAGCGCACACGGGGGGACACTGGAGGGAGAGCGCACACGGGGGGACACTGGAGGGAGAGCGCACACGGGGGGACACTGGAGGGAGAGCGCACACGGGGGGACACTGGAGGGAGAGCGCACACGGGGGGACACTGGAGGGAGAGCGCACACGGGGGGACACTGGAGGGAGAGCGCACGCGGGGGGGACACTGGAGGGAGAGCGCACGCGGGGGGGACACTGGAGGGAGAGCGCACGCGGGGGGGACACTGGAGGGAGAGCACACACGGGGGGACACTGGAGGGAGAGCACACACGGGGGGACACTGGAGGGAGAGAGCACACACGGGGGGACACTGGAGGGAGAGAGCACACACGGGGGGACACTGGAGGGAGAGAGCACACACGGGGGGACACTGGAGGGAGAGAGCACACACGGGGGGACACTGGAGGGAGAGCACACACGGGGGGACACTGGAGGGAGAGCACACACGGGGGGACACTGGAGGGAGAGCACACACAGGGGGACACTGGAGAGAGAGCACACACAGGGGGACACTGGAGAGAGAGCACACACAGGGGGACACTGGAGAGAGAGCACGCACAGGGGGACACTGGGGGGAGAGCACACACACACAGGGGGACACTGGAGGGAGAGCGCACACAGGGGGACACTGGAGGGAGAGCGCACACAGGGGGACACTGGAGGGAGAGGGCACACAGGGGGACACTGGGGGGAGAGCGCACACAGGGGGACACTGGGGGGAGAGCGCACACAGGGGGACACTGGGGGGAGAGCGCACACAGGGGGACACTGGGGAGAGAGCGCACACAGGGGGACACTGGGGGGAGAGCGCACACAGGGGGACACTGGAGGGAGAGCGCACACAGGGGGACACTGGAGGGGGAGAGCACACACAGGGGGACACTGGAAGGGGAGAGCACACACAGGGGGACACTGGAGGGGGAGCAAGAGAGCACACACACACACACAGGGGGACACTGGAGGGGGAGAGCACACACAAGGGGACACTGCAGAGAGAGCAAGAGAGCACACACACACAGGGGGACACTGGAGGGGGAGAGCACACACAGGGGGACACTGGAGGGAGAGAGCACACACAGGGGGACACTGGAGGGAGAGCACACACACACACACACACACACACACAGGGAGACACAGGAGGGAGAGCACACACACACACACAGGGGGACACTGGAGGGAGAGCACACACACACACACACACACACACACACACACACACACAGGGGGACACTGGAGGGAGAGCACACACACACACAGGGGGACACTGGAGGGAGAGAGCACACACACACACAGGGGGGACACTGGAGGGAGAGCACACACACACACACACACAGGGGGGACACTGGAGGGAGAGCACACACACACAGGGGGACACTGGAGGGAGAACACACACACACAGGGGGACACTGGAGGGAGAGCACACACACACACACAGGGGGACACTGAAGGGAGAGCACACACACACACACACACACACACACAGGGGGACACTGGAGGGAGAGCACACACACACAGGGGGACACTGGAGGGAGAGCACACACACACACAGGGGGACACTGGAGGGAGAGCACACACACAGGGGGACACTGGAGGGAGAGCACACACACACACAGGGGGACACTGGAGGGAGAGCACACACAGGGGGACACTGGAGGGAGAGCACACACAGGGGGACACTGGAGGGAGAGCACACACACACACACACACACAGAGGGGGACACTGGAGGGAGAGCACACACAGGGGGACACTGGAGGGAGAGCACACACAGGGGGACACTGGAGGGAGAGCACACACAGGGGGACACTGGAGGGAGAGCACACACACACACACACACAGAGGGGGACACTGGAGGGAGAGCACACACAGGGGGACACTAGAGGGAGAGCACACACACACACACACACACACAGGAGGACACTGGAGGGAGAGCACACACACAGGGGGACACTGGAGAGAGAGCACACACACACAGGGGGACACTGGAGGGAGAGCACACACACACACAGGGGGACACTGGAGAGCACACACACACAAACACACACAGGGGGACACTGGAGGGAGAGCACACACACAGGGGGACACTGGAGGGAGAGCACACACACAGGGGGACACTGGAGAGAGAGCACACACACACAGGGGGACACTGGAGGGAGAGCACACACACACAGGGGGACACTGGAGGGAGAGCGCACACACACACACACACACACACACACACAGGGGGACACTGGAGAGCACACACACACACAGGAGGACACTGGAGGGAGAGCACACACACACAGGGGGACACTGGAGGGAGAGCACACACACACACAGGGGGACACTGGAGAGGCAGCACACACAGGGGGACACTGGAGAGGCAGCACACACAGGGGGACACTGGAGGGAGAGCACACACACAGGGGGACACTGGAGGGAGAGCGCACACAGGGGGACACTGGAGGGAGAGCGCACACACAGGGGGACACTGGAAAGAGAGCACACACACACACAGGGGGACACTGGAGGGAGAGCACACACACACAGGGGGACACTGGAGGGAGAGCACACACACACACAGGGGGACACTGGAGGGAGAGCACACACACAGGGGGACACTGGAGGGAGAGCACACACACACAGGGGGACACTGGAGGGAGATCACACACACACACAGGGGGACACTGGAGGGAGAGCACACACAGGGGGACACTGGAGAGGCAGCACACACAGGGGGACACTGTGGGGGTGGGGGGACCAGGAGAGTATCATGGGCCAGGGCAAGTTCTTAGAAAAACAATGCATACAACTGCTGTGCTGTCTGTTTTTATAACACTGACCTGCTGCTGCACACAAGGCAGGTCAGTGTGGGTGGCCAATGCGAGCATGACACTCCGCTCCGCTGTCTGTCCGATCTGTGTGCACTCTGCACTGCAGCCTCCAGCTCCCTTCCTGACACAACAGTCCCCCGCGGCATTGAGATATGGCTCCGCCCCTCAGCTGAGTTCCCCAGGGGGAGAGGTGGCCGGAGGCGCGCCTGTCTTAGTCTGCAATAATCCCCTGCCGGCTGCCGCTGATGGCTCCATGATTGCTCTTTCACTCGGCAAGCAAGGATTTCGTTCACTGCTCCTGGGGGGGGGGCGGGGGTTATCATACAATCTGCTTGATAAACTGCGGGCACCTCCAGCGGCAGACTGAGCCTCTCATGGGGCCCCCCTGACCCCGCGGGCCCTCGGTCCGTGCCCGAATGCCAGAATGGTCAGTCCGCCCCTGGATGTGCCAATCCCAGCGCATCGCACAGTTTAATTTTCTTTTTTTGTTAAAACTTACCGTATTTTCATTGCATTCTATTCACAGAGTTGTTCTGATGTAGTAGTTTACCTTGCAGGTTGTTGCACTGAAAAATGTACAGCATGCAGTAATTGTTTGTGGTGCGCACCACTGCTCTCGAAGGGAATAACTTTTTTTGTCTTGCAATGGGACTGTGCTGGGCAAGGCTGCCCAGTGCAGTCCCAGCACACCTGGTGTGAGAATGAGCCCTTGAAATATTTTTATGGTCTTTACGTCTTTTCAGAGTAAATAACTTTGCATCAAAAGCATGTAGAGAGTTCAAGGATGGAGTTTTAAGAATCCTGAAAGCTCAGTTTAATGGATATGCAAATGATTTAAAGGCTCATAGCCTTGGCACAGGTGCACTTTATGTCATTCAATTACATGTATTTTAACAACTATTTGGCACAGCCTTTTTCAACCAGGGTGCCTTTTGGGTTCCTCAGTGGTTCCTTGGTAAAATGCCTGAAAACTGCACCAAATTTCCCCAAAAGCTAGCACGTGGATCAAGCCTGCCTTCTTGTTATACAAAGCCATGTTTTTATTGGTTTTTATTGTGCAGTATTACAACCTTGGGCACCGACTGGGCCAGCTGTCAGTATCCTATCAATGATGTCATCCGTGGATAAGGAGGACCTCTGGCACCTGCACAACAACCTGGTTTGCCCCTCTTTATTAGCACTGGGGTTAGGTTAGCTGAGCGAGGGAGAAGAGAAGAGGAATGCTCCAATTCTAGTCAGTACCGATGTGCAAAGGTGTAATGTATTTGCTTTGTAAGAATGAGTCACCTTTAATGTGGGGTGTACTACATGTGTGGATGCTGCTGCAATGAAACAAACTATTAGTTTAGTTTTTAACATTTTTGAATAGGGTGTCTCAAGAGTGTGCAAAATTTTAAAGGGCTGCCTTGATTGGAAAAAAAAGGTTGACAAACACTGGTTTAGCACACATTGGGGGTTATTTATGAAAGGCAAATCCACTTTGTACTGCAAGTGCACTTGGAAGTGCAGTCGCACTAAATCTATGGAGTAGATCTGAAATGAGTGGAAGCTGTGCTGATTTTATCATCCAATCATGTGCAAGCTAAAATGCTGTTTTTTATTTTCCTTGCATGTCCCCCTCGGATCTACAGCGACTTTACTTCCAAGTGCACTTTCAGTGCAAAGTGGATTTCCCTTTAGTAAATAACCCCCATTATGTGATTATACAGCTTGATGAATCAGGGCCTTTGTAGGTACATGCCCTTAGTGTGAATAAGCAAAAATACAACGAATACAATGGAGAAATGCAGGTTTAACAATTCCCCTTTGATAAAAACACTGACATGAATTTTTCTTGAACAATTTTCCCGCCCCTGACTCTAATATATTCCTACACCACGCCACAACACACATTACATGCCACCAGTAAGTTAATATGTCTGGGCTTGCAACCTCTATTAATGCATATCACAAGGGCCATGTACATCGCGTCTAATTTAAAAGTACAGTGTAGAGGAGGAAGCACTGGGAAAAAAATAAATAAATAAAAAAAATAAAAAACACACACTTCTGGGAAGAAGGATTCTCAAATAACTGGAGATTTCCTACTGAGTTTGCCTCAGAGGAATAGAAAACTACAAGAGAAAGCAGATGTAATATGATGCTCACACTGGGCTCTGTAATCTAATTGTTCCCGGAGCACATTATCTTGACATTTAGAAATATTGTTTTTGAACACTATTATAACACATTCAAAGTTCTTGCCTATTTGCAATGAATAAAATCCGCAGGGCTTCAAAGGAAACAATGACTCATAATTACTTTTTTTTCCTTCTGTGCGTGCTAAACTTCTTGCTCCTGTTTTATTTTTCTCTTGGTTAATGGTAAAATTAATCCTTTCCATGCAGCTGCAAAGATTTATCTCCAAGGCATCATGTTGAGTGTCTATAAACGATATACAAATGGATACTGATGGGAGGCTGCCTGCAACATCTCAAAGCATCTCAGTGTATTGTTTTCACTCCACAAATATTCGTGCCTTGTGAGACAATGATGCGGAGCATGATTTGCTGCTTTATTTTTGCATATTTTTATGTCTTTTTTAATCTCCTAGGATTTAACGCACAACAGTCAAAACAAAACTTTTGTCTAGTTTTATGGCAGAATAGTTTAGACCTCTAACTTCCAATCAAACTATCTAACATATTTGTCTCAATGTCTGCAGTTGGGAGGTCTGCTAATATGCAAATCGGCAAATCTCTTGGATCAGATGCCGAAAACAATGATGTCTGGTCCCATCAACTCATAACTGAAGTCTCATGTTTTTTCACGTTATAGCCAAGTACCACCATATTTTATGATTTTTAATGGATTTTCACTTGGACATGCCTTCAGGTACCTTTTTCTATAAGAGGAAATAGGCTCTTTGCTGTAGATGCACAGGAGGAGTTTTTTGCTTTGGAGTGACACTTGGGAATAGTTACTACAGAGTAAAGATTTTAGAAGACACTTAAGAAACTTGGAGTGCATATATTACAAGTGCTCACACTGATGCGACAATGATGTAGAGATGTTTTGGTTGTACAACTGTATGTGGCACTTTATGTATATAATGTTTTTATACTATTTTGCATTGTATATAGTGGTTGGTATTAGGTAGAAGCACTGCCCTAGAGATAAAAGGTTAGTGTGTGTAAGTGTGGGAATCACATATTGGTGCAGGCTTGCTTAAACAAGTCAATTATTTTAAGGCTTGTATTGCAGAGATTTAATACATAGATTATGGAGTGTAGTGAGCAGCTTGGTCAAAGCCATTGGAATGGGACCTGTTTTACTGCATAGACACAACAGGAAAGTGGCAGTAATACTATGGATATAGCAGTTGTTAGAACAATGTTTGTCTGACCGAATACCCATTTCAATGACAGCATCCACCTCCCTTTTGTAGGTGCAGAAATCCATTTCAGCCTTCTGGCTGAAAAAAAAAATAGATCTGTGTGTGCCCAGCTTTTGTAATACGATTAGAAGGAAACACTAGCAGCCTGAATGTTTCCTCATTCCAGGTTTCAAGATAATTAAGATGATTTGGAGTCATGTTGTATCTGAGCTTCCACCTAAACTACATCTTTAAGACTGGCACAAGAAGCATAGGAAGCTTCACGAGAGGAGTTTTTTAAATTTTTTGATTGCTCATACAGACCAGTCCTATTTTTTAATTCATCCTATTCATCTGTAGCAAGGTCCCAGGCCTCCTTCGGTCTAATGAAAACCTCCAGGGCCAGAGATAGCTGACATCCTTCTGTATATGGTGGGTTGTGAGGCATAGTGGGTGCAAGGTAGTTAAAGTCATTCGGCGCCAGACAATTCTTGAATGCAAAAGAGATTTTTTTTTCTCTTAAAAGAACTTTGGGGGAGAGGGTTAGGGCCAGGACACCCTTAGATAGTTGCAAGATTAATTGGCAGACTCCAAGCCTTTAACAGGAGGACTGCTATGCATGGAAAGGCATCCAGCAAGACGCCACATCTGCATGTGCAGGAATCCTGTCTCCTATGGCAACAGTCTAACAGTTCCTAACACAAAGCATAACAGTTCCTTTACTTCCACTACAATCACCTCTTGTAGTTCTTCAGTCCACTGAGCTCTCAGATTCACTAGACTAGATGATTCACTGCCACTGAATACCTTGAGCTCCTCCAATCTTCACGGTATCATCTTCCTCAAGCGTCACCCCCGCCTCTCTGCTGGGTCCCTAGCTTGGCACTCAAGATACTTCTCAAGCTGGCCTGCTCGGTCCCTGGTTTGACATACAAGAATGCTCTACAAGCATCATCTCTGCTGGCTTGATACCCACTGAAGTTTCCCAATTCTTCACCTTCCCTGGTTAAGGAGAATGCTGCTCCGGTACTTTCTTCAGTTACTCACTGTGGTCCCTGGTAATAAGGTGTTTGGTCCCTTAGTGGCGACAGCTTCCCTTCCACCTCCAACCATGACAGGTTCTCAGGCCGGCAGAACCATCACTTCTGGTTGGACTGCAAGCCGCAGTCCCAACCCCCTGCTGCTCTCTTGCTTCTGGATAGGCCCTCAGACAGCCTAGCAGCCAGATGTGCCCGGATAGGCCCAATCCCTGGCCTAGCAGCGCGGGCAGTACAACACACATCCACCTATACAGCCCTCCAGGTGGCACAGATCACCTGACTCCACTCAAATATATAGGTTCTCCCAGCAAGCCAAAGGATTCAAGAAAACCCCTGCACATTGGCTGACATACCCAATATACCCATAATCTAACCTTGCATTGCCCTTCTCATATCTAGTACCACCAGGTACCTGGCCACCTAGTGGTAGAAGAGAAAAGTGCCACAAAGCCAAACTTAGGGAGAAATCAATTGATCTCTAACTATTAGCCAAGATGACTATTCCTGGCAAGTAAACTTTAAGGAGCAAACCTGCTAAACTCCAGGGTGCTACATATCATATTTCAATGACTATTAGTAGTAGTAGTAATAGAAACGCCAGTGACTTTTTCCTAACAGAAAACAGACAAATATGTTTGGTTTCTGAAACTGCACTAAGATTACTTGGTCAGTTTAACTATGGCGGCACTCTTTACATGTACAGTTCCTCTTAAACCACTTCAATACCCGCATATTGTCATATATGACGTCCGCAGGTGGGAACTCCCATCCTCGACTTCCCGGTATGGGGTGCGCGCGCGCCGCGTCACTCGTGAGCCGAAGCGCATGCCCAGGGACAGAGCAGGAACGTGGATCTGTCCTCTCAGGGGAGAGGAGACAGATTGTGTGTTCCTAGTATATAGGAACACTGATCGGTCTCCTCCCCTAGTCAGTCCCACCCCCCAGTTAGAATCACTCTCTGGGTAACACATTTAACCCCTTTATCGCCCCCCCCTAGTGTTAACTTCTTCCCTGCCAGTGACATTTACACAGTAATCAGTGCATATTTATAGCACTGATCACTGTATAAATGTCAATGGTCCCAAAATAGTGTCAAAAGTGTCCGATCTGTCTGCTGCAATGTCACAGTCTGCTGTGACATGTGACAAGCTGAAAATTGGCCTGGGCAGGAAGGGAGTGAAAATGCCCTGTATGGAAGTGGTTAAAGACATTTCATTGAAAAAAAAAAATTGAATGGATTCCAACAATGCTCACCTACTTTGTAATTAAAGAGTACCCATATTCAGGTGAATAAATCAATATTATTAATAAATTAAGTCAACAAAAAAGTTTAAAAACGTTACACTCTATATAGTGCTGACACTTTTTAGTCAAAGAACAGCCAATACATCCACAATCAGATTTCAGGAATTCTACAGCAGGTATAATAAATATTGAACACATCACCATTTTTCTAAGTAAATATATTTCTAAAGGTGCTATTTAGTTGTGATTTTTTATTGGATTCAAGGCAATTGATTGACTGGGCCATTCCAGCAGCTTTATTTTTTTCTTTGAAATCAATTGAGAGTTTCCTTAGCTTTGTGTTTGGGATCATTGTTTTGCTGAAATGTCCACCCTTGTTTCATCTTCATCATCCTGGTAGATGGCAGCAGATTTTTAGCAAGAATGTCTTGGCACATTTTTCCATTCATCCTTCCTTCAATGACATGAATTTTCCAGTACCGTATGCTGAAAAACAGCCCCACACTATGATGTTCTCAGCTCCAAACTTATATGGTATTTTTGGGGTGATGTGCAGTGCCATTTGACCTCCAAACATGTGTATTATGGCATCCAAAGAGTTCAATTTTGGTCTCATCTCCCAGTATTTCATAGGCTTGTCTAAATGTTGTGCAGCAAACTTTAAACAAGCTTAAACATGCTTTTTCTTCAGCAATGGAGTCTTGCGTGGTGGCGGGCATACAGGCCATGGCGGCTGAGTGCATTACCTATTGTTTTCTTTAAAACAATTATACTTGCTAATTCCAGGTCTTTCTGAAGCTCTACACAAGTGGTCCTTGGCTCTTGGACAACTTTTCTGATAATTCTTGTCACTCCTCTGTCAGAAAATCTTGCGAGGATTACCTTTTCGGGACGGGTTAAGGCTCCATTCACACTAGCGCGTTTTTTGATGCATTTTGCAGAAATGCACGGGAATTTCTTAACATGGGTTCCTATGGAACATGTTCACATCAATGCCTTTTTGTTTCTCTGCATTTTTGGAAAGGGTCAGGGACTTTTTTTCATGCAAAATGCAGCGTTTTGCATGTAATAGAATTCAATGGACAAGCATCAAAAAAGCAAGTGCACCGTTTTTGCAGCGTTTTTTTTTTTTTTTTTTTTAAGACTGTAAAAAAAAAATGTAAAAAAAAAAACAAAAACAAAAAAAACCGCAAAACGCAAATCGCGGCAAAATCGCGGCAAAAACGCTGCTCAAAAACGTGGCAAGCATGAATAAAAAACCTCCAAAAACGCTCAAAAGCAACATGCATAGGTGTGAATCGAGCCTTATGGTGAAATTATGTTCTTTCCACTTCTGGATTATGGCTCCAACAGTGCTCACTGGAGCATTCAGAAGTTTAGAAATCCTTCTGTCACCAATGCTATCAGTATGTTTTGCAACAATGTTACAAAGGTCTTGAGAGAGCTCTTTGCTTTTACCCATAATGAGATGTTTGTGTGACACCTTGGTAATGAGACACCTTTTTATAGGCCATCAGTTGAGACTGAACCAGCTGATATTAATTTGCACTGACAAAGGGGCAGGATTGCTTTCTAATTACTGATAGATTTCAGCTGCTGTCTTGGCTTTCAATGGCTTTTTGCACCTCCCTTTCTTCATATGTTCAATACTTTTTCTCCGTGTCATTCATTTTATTACACAAAACTCCATTTCTGAACGGATTTGTTTTGGTTTCTTTGTATGTAAGGATTGCATGAGCTGTTACCGACGTGTTGAAAATTTAAATAGCACCTTTAGAAATATATTTACCTAGAAAAATGGTGACGTGTTCAATACTTATTTTACCCACTGTATATCTAAGGCAAATTCCATTCCTTTCCACACAATAAAAAGCAACTAATTAACTGATAAGATACATAGAAAGTATCCAAATCAATTATTCATGCACTGAAAACAATAGAAACAATACAACTCCAATGCCAATCTCAAGGGCCCAGAGAAAACCATGTATACAAAAAGTTTACAGGGTTGTAAAGACTATCACTGGCAATGATACTTTTTAATACGCTCACTTGCATAGCAATGCAAAAACGTATCTAAAAGATATTTCTGAAAGCATTGTTAATTTACAGCATTTTTCACACTGGTGTAAAGCTTTGCATAGTAGTATACATACGCACTATCAGCATCATTCAGAGCATCAGTGCGTATTTAGCTGCTTTGTGCAGCCCCTGGCTCACAATCGAGTACAGCCGCCTCTTCTATTGCATCTTATTGGAAGGCTGTACGCAGCAGCAGCATGTCCCTAGAAAAGTGGTTCTCAACTCCAGTCCTCAGGACCCACTAACAGGCCAGGTTTGCAAGATAGCTGAAATACATCACAGGTGATATCACTTGCTGTTCAGTGATTGCAGTATTCTAGTCTGCAACTCCCCAAGGTAATACTTAAAAGCTGGCCTGTTGGTGGGTCCCGAGGACTGGAGTTGAGAACCACTGCCCTAGAATGTCAGTGCTTTGCATGTTGTACAGTCATGTGCATGAGGCCCTAGAGGTTAGTGAGGGTTTATATTCTAGAGGATTTATTGTAAGAATTAGTAAATACTTGAAGGTCAATAGCCTGACCATAGGTTGATGTCCTGTATGATTTAAAGATATGGTATTATTATATTATCAGGATTGCTGCAATTTAACAGACCCCAGAAGAGGAGGTTTGGGGCCACTCTGTGAAATACTATTGCACAGAGTAGGTGAGTATAACAGGTTTGTTTTTTCCCCACATTCTAAAGGCTCATTTGAAGTAAAAATGACCATCTCTGCAGGGAAAGTGTTTCCAACAAGGTGAAAAACAATTTCAACCAATATCTACAAGTCATGAGATTATTTCTGTACCTCAAATGTCACAGCTGACATTCATGTTTGAGGAATCTTTGTTTGATTTTAGGAAATGCAACAGGAACAATTATGTTTTGTTTGGGTCTATATGGTATATTGTGTCTGTGTACTGAGTAAAAGCATGTGGTATTCAGGTCTTGTACACTTTTCTGTTATGTATTCATTTTGTCTTGTTTGCAGGAAGCTAAAATGTATTTGACAATAAAACAAAAGCCAGATCAAAGACAGAGTGGATAGGGTAAGCTGCCACCGAGTGTGCTCTATGACTCATAAACCAATCCAGCTACATTTGGATAAGGCATTTAATTTGAACTCACTGTATTCCAACCTTAAACCTTTTATTTCATTGGCAAAAGCAGCTGTGTTAATAAAAATCCAAATACTTTAAGATTTTAAAGAGTAGGCATACATTTGCAGCTAAAAAAAATAAATAAATAAATACTGATGCATGTGTGAACACTAGGTCCCACTTCGGTCTCCCCTTAATTTCCCTCTATGTCCCATTGAAACGGTCTCCCCTCATTTCCTACGTCCCACTGCAGTTTTAAAAAAATCAGCTAAATGCATTTAAAGTGCCACAAAACAAAAATGTGTGCAAAGTATTACTCTTGATTTTCTGTAGAAAGCAGCCACAGCTGGAAATGCCTGTCCCCTGCCTGCTTGCTTTAAGACTTTGCACACCTTTTGCTTTGATGCACCTAAAACATATTTAGAAAATTTAAATTAGAGTTAACTAGAACTTAAAAAAATAGGTTCTAAGGTTTTAAAAACATAAACTCTGTACATATGTATGTACAAGGGGAAATACAAGGGGGTGTGGAGGACAGGGCACATGGCTGCAAAATTAAGAGAGGGGAGGTGGTTTCAGTGCTGACTAAACCTCCCCCATAGGAACACCAATAATTTGGGCCTCAGTCTAGGGTGAAGCTATAGCCAGCACTGACAGAAATAAAAATATCCTCTCACTTAAAAACGCCAGCCCAGATTTCAATGGGACCAAGTGTGATGAGCACTGGGTTCCTTTGGCGATTTAACAAGCATTTTAAAGAGTTTTTATTTACCACCACTTTTCCTAGCTACAGGGGGAAGTCCCATGTAAGTTCTAATTAGGCTGAGGACTCTCTGCTCCTATGAGGCAGTGCTGCCATGAGGGAGGTTGGGGAGTGATTCACATGTTCCCTTGACAAAGTGCCATAATCTCCTTGCTCTCAAAAACCAAACAGTGCAAACAGGGTAAAGGAAAAAAATTTACATGTGAGGCTAGGCAGGGAGGCAGATGATGCTAACCCCTATTTTTTTTCTTCAAGGAAGTGCAGACTTGCATATTGGGTCTAGTCTGCTCTAGTCTGCTTCTTTGAAATGTGTACCTTTTTTCCGTGACAGTTTCCAGAGACTCTGTCTGCCTCTACTGTTTGCATGCGTCTACTTTAGCTAACCACTCTTAAATTATATTTCTCACACTATACTGCACTAAAGCACCATCTCCTCCTGTCCCTCGCTCCCATCATTGATTAGAAAATAGTTTGTTTTTCAAAAAAATTCCAACATGTCCGATCACTCAAATCCGATAGCCGCACAAAAATCGGCCGTTTCTGTGTCCCACTAAAGGTGCGAAATGCGAACGAAAATTCTTTGAAAAGATTTTCGAAAGAAAATAAGTTCGGAATTCGAACCATGTATGGCCTGCCTAACTATATTTGGAGAGCTTCCATGGTAGGAGCACATACTGTATATAGTAGTGGATAGATTGAGGGCAGGTTTGCCTGGAGGGAGCCCACTCCTCAAAAGGCACAGGGGTGCACAGGACACCCAGCAAATAGCACAATGGCAGCAAAGGTGTCCAGTGCAACCCCCCCACACTAAATCACCAACAGTACAAATGGCAACTGCCCCAACCTATAACTGGCCTTATCAGCAAGGAGCACATGGAAGGGCAACGCATGTCAAACAAAAATAAAAATCCCCAGCTCAACATACCAACCGGCCTGCAACAAACCAAATTGTCCTGTCTAAAAGTTCACATTAAAAACAGGGGTTTAGTTTGCACACATTTGCAAATATATATGTGTAAGCTGCAGAGCCCGCGACAAGGCACCCCAGTATTATCTGGAGACCTAACTCTATAAATTTTGAGAGCCTCCATAGTAGGAGCACATATTTAACCCCTTCCCACCGAGCATACGCAGATGTGCGGCCTCGGCTTTCGGGGGTTATACCAGGATGATGCCCGCAGCTGCAGGCATACATCCCGGTACCGTTTTTTTAGAGCCGGCGATCGGCTTTCCAGGGACAACAACCGATGCGGCTTAAAGCCGCTCGGCTGTTATACCGGTGGAGCGGGAGTGGACATCCCCCCTCCTGCCACCCTCAACGGGCCTCCCGTCCCACCGGGAAACCCAATCAACAACCCGCCACCTCCGGCGGCTAGGGACAGACTGGCACGAAGCCGGAAACGGCTTTGTGCCAGTCTCCTGATTGTAAAGACAGAAGTGACGTCATGTCACTTCCCGTTTACTCGGCTGCCAATGGCGCCGGTTTTAAAAAAATATACAGTATTCAGAATCGAAGCGATCTGAATACTTTGAAGTGCAAAGGAGGGATCGGGGGTCTTTTAGACCCCCGATCCCTCCATAAAGAGTACCTGTTACCACCTATTACTGTCACAAATGATGTTTACATTCCTTGTGACAGCAATAAAAGTGATAAAAAAAATTTTTTAAACACAATTTATTAATAAAAAAATAAATAAAATAAATAAGAAAAAAAAAATTGTTAAAGCGCCCCCGTCCCCGCAAGCTCGCGCAGCAAAGGAAACACATACGGAAGTCGCGGCCACATATGTAAACGGTGTTCAAATCACACATGTGAGGTATCGCCGCGATCGTCAGAGCGAGAGCAATAATTCTAACACTAGACCTCCTCTGTAACTAACCTGGTAAGCGTAAAAAAAATTTAAAGCGTCACCTATGGAGATTTTTAGGTACCGTAGTTTGTCGCCATTCCACGTGTGCGTGCAATTAACTACTGTTTCGTTTTTTTAAAATTCATGAAATTGTCCCTTTTCCCAAAAAGTTGCGTTTAAAACACCGCTGCACAAATACTGTATGACATAAAATATTGCAACAATCGCCATTTTATTCTCTAGATTCTCTGCTAAAAATATACTGTATTTATTGGCGTATAACACTTACTTTTTCACCATGAAAATTGGGTGCAAATAGTGCGTGCGTGTTATATGCCAATACTTAAATTTTAGCTGCCTCAGAGGGGACAGGGAAGGGGTTGGGACGAGTGCCATCAGATTAAATACAGTGGGAATCTCCTGTTTACTTGGCAGCCTCTGTAATAGGAAGTCCCGTCTCCTGGGATGCCATTGGACCACTGTTCTGTCTATCATAGGAGATTCTCACTGTATGTAATCTGTCGGTGCTCGTCCCGCCCCCCTCCCTGTCCCCTCTAGGCTGCAGATGGGCATCGATCAGGCTGCACTGATGGCAATGGCAAGGCTGCTGCATTGATGGCAATGGTGAGGCTGCTGCATTGATGGCAATGGAAAGGCTGCTGCATTGATGGCAATAGTGAGGCTGCATTGATGTGGACTGATGAGGCTGCATTGATGGCACTTGTGAGGCTGCAGATGGGCATTCCTTATTTAAAATTTAAGTTTTTTTCCTGAAACTTCCCTCTTAAAATGAATGTGCGTGTTATACGCCTGTGCGTGTAATACGCCGATAAATACGGTATATATAATGTTTGGGGGCTCTAAGTAATTTTCTAGCAAAAAATACGGATTTTAACTTGTAAACACCAAATGTCAAAAATAGGCTTAGTCATGAAAGGGATAATAATGGATAGATTGAGGGCAGGTTTGCCTGGAGGGAGCCCACTCCTCAAAAGGCACAAGGGAGCACCGGACACCCAGCAAATAGCACAATGGCAGCAAAGGTGTCCAGTGCGCCCTCCACCAAATAACTGACAAGGATAGCAGGTGTTTTGGAACTGGAGGAAGGGGAGTATAGGAATGTACTGGGAATGTTTTACCTTAATACTATCAATATACTAGGAAAAAAACAAAATTAGACTTTAGTATACTTTAAGTGAACCTGTTGCTTTGTCCTGTATAGGCAAAATACAGGTTCACTTTGAACAGTAGTGCTGATCATAATTCATGTTATACAGATAACCACTAGAAAAAAAACTTTACAAATCAGTGCATGAAATAAAATGAGCAGGAATTACAGAAACAGAATATATTCCACTCTGTTCCCCCACTATCACCTCCCCAGTAATGAATCATGGAGCTGCAGCGGTCCTTGAAGTCATGGCTGATTTCTGCTTGTCATTTTTGACTGGTCTCTCCTAGTCATCATCTGACACAATTTTATTAGTCATCTTGATTACTCCTATACCCAGAACAGACACACTGTTGTTAGCGTTTTTAAGTGACAGATGCTAAGGTATTTTATTTTTTAACTTATTAGATAAGCATAAATGTGCTACCAAAAATGATGTTATCATGCTCAAAGACAAATACTTAGCAAACTATATACACAAATCATCTTCGGAGGTTAATATAACCGCGCTTGGCCAAACACTATCACTGACAGTGGCAAGCAAATATAGAGAGACTCCAGCTGCCAGTTAGTTCTGTACACATATGGGAACCTTTTATGAAAAGATCACAATGGCAATTTGCAGAATTTGAAATATGGGTAGGAAGAAGATCACAACAAAGTAGTTGAAATATTAAATAAAACCCTATTGATAGTTGCAACTTTACTATAAAAAAAGGTAAATTTGTCATCAAATGATTGCAAATTTTATTTGTTTATTACAATATTTTTGTAAAAATATTCAGCCTAGAATGTCTCCAGAATACTTGACATCGACTTGAGTAAAAGGTCTAGTTCACTTTGTGACAGCGCATGATATTTTTATTCTCTGTTATAAGGGATACAATTCACAAACAAGCTGTTTACACATATCTTCCATTTGACCTTCTCTTCACCAACTTCAGAATGGCGTTTAGCAGACCATTCCCCACAGGCTTTGTTGAACACTATTGGGAAATTTGCAGTCATGTACACAATCTTTCAGAAGGAACGCAGTCCATTTGACATTTTACTTTCTTTATTTTGGGCTACATTTAGATTATTCCTTAAAGCTGAACTCCAGCTTTTGATATACTTTACATAGTTTGTTTGGGCCACCTTGGCCCAAACAAACTATGTCCCTCATGAACATGTGAAGCTACTGAATGTGCTGTATAAACTGTATGTAGTGAGGCTACATGCAGCTTACCGCACTGTGTTCCGGGTTGGAGCTGAGACTTTCTGTCTCATACCTAGAAGACAGTAGACTATCTGATCAGTGCTCAGCCAGAGAAAGCAATATATTCTAGCAATGAATACAAAGCTTCCTCTGATTGGCTGAGTCAGAGGTTGTGACATCATCAGCCTGCCTCTTTGACTCATTGCTTGAATACATTGCTTACTCTAAATTGCTGAACGTTGATCAGATAAGACTCTACTGTGTTCCCGGTAAGAGACAGGAAAGCCCAGCTCCAACTCAGAACACGGTATGCTGTATGTAGCTTCAGCTACATACAGTTTATACTGCACATCCAGCGGTCTCACGCTAGTGAGGGACATAGTTCATTTGGGCCAAGATGGCCCAAATGAACTATGTAAAGTATCTCAAAAGCTGGTGTTCAGCTTTAACCTTAGGATTACCTAGTAATAAAATATTTTTTTCATATGAAACAATATTGTCAGCAATAAGGCCCCTTTCACGCTTGTGCAACCGGAAAGTCACGTGACATTGCTGCGACTTGAAGTCTTTGGACCTCAAGTTGCATCAAAGTCGGACAAAAGTAGTGCAGGGACTACTTTGAAGTCGCACCGATATGAACGGTACTCATTGGAAATCATGGGGTATGACTTGTAATGCGACTTTGCAGTCCCAAGTAAGAGGACAAGTCGTAATCACATCATTATTTTAGATTAAAATGTTCTTCTTGCCTGTCCTGAAAGAGTGTGTGTATAAATTAGATCAGTGCCTGCAGATGGCTATCCTGGATCAACACTCCCAACTTCCTGCATTCTGGCCTAAACAGTATGACTGATGGCAATGGTTTTCCAATACTATGGAATTGAATACTTATGAGTCATCACAACCACCATAGTGACCAATGAATACTACTACTTCTGTAGGTACCAACATTTACACTGGTATCAGCCTCTTGCATTCCCACAAATCCCTGGTGCCAAACTGAAGGACCATTGGAACTTACTTGGTGTCCTTCTGAGACTCAGACGACAATAGTCTGTGTTTTATTACGTTAGTCATAGAAGAACAATTATTTAGACTAGCTTCTAATGATTAAACTGTTTGGTTTATCTTATTTGTTGCATCTTGTATACTTTTTTTAGTGCTGTCCAACTTTTTTTTTTAACATATGATATTTTTTACATGAATCTTGTGGAGAGACATATCAAATATGGCGGGGGTAGGGGAGGAGGGAGCGCCCACTGCCCCTTTATGTGGGGGTCCCCCAAGGCTCTGTTCTTGGACCCCTTCTCTTCACTATCTACACCTCCTCCCTTGGTCACTTGATAACCGCCCAGGGCTTCCAATACCACTTATACGCCAATGACACCCAAATCTATCTGTCTACTCCTCACCTCACTCCTTCAGTCTCCTCTCGCATTACTAAATTACTGACATATCAGCATGGATGTCGCACCACTTCCTTAAACTAAATCTCTCTAAAACCGAGCTATTCATATTCCCCCCTGCACATGCCCCCCTCCATGACTTTTCCATCAAAATCAACAATGCAACCATCAGGTCCTCCCCTCACGCCAGGGTACTAGGTGTAATCCTAGACTCTGACTTGTCATTTCAGCCCCAAGTCCAATCGTTGTTACGGAGGTGAATTCTACAAACTTTTGACGTCTCTAAAATTCGTCTCTTTTTAACAAATGAAACCACCAAGCTCCTCATTCACTCCCTTATCTCCCGCCTTGACTATTGCAATTCACTTCTTATTGGCCTGCCTCTCCATAGGCTGTCCCCTCTTCAGGCTATCATGAATGCTGCTGCCCGACTTATCCACCTTACCAACTGCTCAGTGTCTGCCAACCCTCTCCTCCAATCCCTACACTGGCTCCCAATCACCCAGCGAATTAAATTCAAAATACTAACCACAACATACAAAGCCATTCACAACTCTGCCCCGAGCTACATCACCAATCTTGACTCCAAATATCACCCAAATCGTACCCTCCGCTCTTCTCAAGACCTCCTACTCTCAAGCTCTCTCGTCTCCTCCTCCCATGCTCGTCTCCAGGATTTCTCCAGAGACTCTCCCATCCTCTGGAACTCGCTACCTCCACTGGTCCGGCTATCCCCTACTCTTGCTACCTTCAGGCGATCCCTGAAAACTCATCTCTTCAGGGAAGCCCATTATGTCTCCAACTAATCTCCTACCACTTCCATCAGCTCATTCCCCACAGTTACAACCTTTTGTACCACCTGCCCCACCCTATTACATTGTAAGCTCTTCTGAGCAGGGCCCTCTTAATCCTCTTGTATTTTATTGTATTGTAACTGTATTGTCTCCTTTTATATTGTAAAGCGCTGCGTAAACTGCTGACGCTATATAAATCCTGTATAGTAATAATAATAATGAAATGCACAGAGATTATAGTTTGTTATAGTTTGTGATTGTTTAATGGATGTTCATAACAAGGTTAAATCCATATCAAATATGGCAGAAGTAATTTTTAGGGAGCCTGATGGGCATACAGAATGTGTAATTTATTTGTAAAGCGGCTGTAATAGCAACGATCTCTAACAGTTTATGTAGTGTGTCTCCTGAAGCCTGTCCCCATTCTCCAACAAACTCTTATACCATGCTCCAGGACTATCTCCTGTTGCATGTCTGCAGTCTCTGAGAGCTGTAGCTGTTCCCTGCATTAAAGCGGGGTTCCACTCAAATTTTGACCAATATCTGTATGTATTCTCTTCCTTGCCTAGATGCTGACATGCCGTTTAAAAAATTTTAAATCACCGTAATTACCTTTTATTTTTCTATTCTTCTTTGCACTTCCTGGTTCTCCTTCCGTGGGAGTAGGCGTGTTTCTAGCCTCTCCCAGACTCCTGGGAGCTAGTCTCAGGCTTCCCAGGATGCCACTGAGCATGTGCGGGAACGAGCGGTGAATGCTGGGAGCACAGCATTCACCACATCCAGGAAATAAATGCTTGTGGGCTTCAAATGCCCACAATGAAGATGGAAACCGCCTGCAGTGAATAATATAAGTTATTCTTTCCGACGAAATCTGACACAGGCGGACATATTACACACAATATGTGAGTATGTAATGCTGAGAAGAAAAGTTTGTGAATGAACTAAAAAAAAAAAAAAAAATGATAGAGATAGGCGGACCCCCGCTTTAAAGTAAAAAAACACAGACTATATAACCACTTTGAATAAAACCGAGATTCAGAAAGCGGCAAACCTGTTGTCATTAGATCAGTAAAGAAAGTGTGCATTGCACAAAATTCAGATAAGCTTTTAGAACCCAGCACACAAACTGAATGATTAAAATGAATCTGGTTGTTTCAAAGCAGCCTCATTAATCACAATGCAAAAAACAAATATAGAAAAAAAAAAAAAAAAAAAGGTTTTCTTCAAAAACAATGTTCATGATTACGATCCATCTGCCTTGTTACTGTATTATGAAAGCTACTTGAAAAGCGAATTACAAAGACCTTGAGAGTGTATTTATAGCTATGCTAAGCTTGTAGGTGGCCTTCTGCCGAGAAAAATCATTTTCATGTAATATAGGACCTTTTTGTCAATTTTAAATAATGAAATTTGATTTTAGTGTGAAAGCACTAAAATTATAGGTTTAGCTTAAATCTGGGATTTTTAGCCTTGAATAGAATGGGGGAAAGTTAAAACCAGTCAGTTTATTTTTGCTGTCTATGTCCTATCGCTAGTGAAAAGAAGAGGCAAAGTGAGAGGAAACCTCTACAAATTAGGGAAAATCCTCTCAGACAGGCATCTCCCCCCCCCCCTGTTTTGCTAACAATATTTGTTTTTTTTCACCACTTTCTGTCATCGGTGAAAAGAAGAAACAGAGAAGGTGAATCACCCCAGCACAGACACAGGCTGAAATAAAAAAAAAATACATGAGATTGTCAAAATGAAAACACTGAACAGGTGGGTACTAGACTGACAGGGGGCTTTAAATGGAGGGAAATAAAATTGGAAGGAAGTCCACTGCACCAAAAGGGAACTTACAGTAACGTCTTTGCTGAAAAGGGGATGTTTTTCAGAGCTAACCAGTGAAGCTCAAACTACCCACTAGAGTTTCATAAAAAAGGGAGAAGGTACTGTTGGATTCTCCATCTACTGTAATTTCTATAGAATGATCTGAAAAAAAAAAAAATAGCAAAGAAAAAAATATACCGTATACAATTGCGACGCAAGTCATATTGTAATTGAATGTTATTAAAAATGACCTTTCCTTATCAATCTGCAGCTCTGTAATTTTCTGAAAATGTAATGAGCATTGGAGGTGTTCTGTACACAGAATGTGTACAGAACGCTCCCCCCCAGTAACATAATTTCCTGCTTGTATGATTGGCTCACTGATTTTCCCAGAAGTCTGCACTAAGATACAAGTAAAATTTCAGGCATCCCCTGCAACAAAAATGTCATTTTTGGTGAGATACCCCCAATAAGAAATCACATCTAAAGGGATACAGGCCCAGCAGCTTTCCTCATTAGTGTCCTGTAGGTGCAGCAGCTGACTGATAATTATGAAACCACTCCCATTATACTTACTGTACTTTCCATATGGACACAGAGAAACATACAGTGATTTCTTCAGAATAACAAAAGGTAGGAATCTGCAACAAAGTTTGTTAAAATCCTTGCAATGTACATAGATAACTCAGAGGGGAGTTACTCTTTAAAATAAAAAAGTAGCCCAAAAAGCATTATAGTGTCCCTTAAAAGACCTGTATAGTCTCTTTTTTAAAAGGGCAGTTCATTCATAACCGATAAGGAAAAATCTCACACTTATTTCTTACATTTCTGCTGCCAAGATTTCAAGGATTTTTCAACTCCTCTTCTTCCATTATGGAAGAGTTAAACGTCTTCTGTTGTATTCTCCATTGTGGGATCTCAGTCCTACTTCAACAAGACAAGCTGCACTTCTTCTATTGTACTCGGTTATGGAATTTCAATCCTCCTTCAGCAGCAGGAGTACCTAAACATCTCCTATTGTATTTTCCGTAATGATGTATTCGTTCTGCAGCAGGAGAAGCTAATATCTTTAGTGAAATCACCATCTTCTTTTTGCACAGGGAAAGCTAAACCTCTCTTATTGTATTCTCCATTATGAAATCTCCATACTCCTTTTTACAGCAGGAGAAGCTAAACATCTCCTATCCTTTTCTCCATTTTGGAATCTTCATCCTTCTCCAGAAGGAAAAGCTAAAGGTCTTCTACAGTATTTTCCATTATGGACTCTCAGTCCTGTGTTCTACAGAAAAACTAAAGGTCTCCTATTGTATTCTCCAGCATAGAATCTCAGTCTTCCTTGTGCAGTAGAGGGTGCGTTATGCCTCAAGTTGTATTCACCATATTTTAAGTACAGTGAGGGGAAAAAGTATTTGATCCCCTGCCGATTTTGTAGTTTGCCCACTGATGAAGAAATGATCAGTCTATAATTTCAATGATAGGTTTATTTTAACAGTGAGAGACAGGATAACAACCAAAATATCCAGAAAAACGCATTTCAAAAAAGGTATAAATTGTTTTGCATTTTAATGGGTGAAATAAGTATTTGATCCACTATCAAGCAACAAGATTTCTGGCTCCCAGGTGGCTTTTATACAGGTAACGAGCTGAGATTAGGAGCATGCTCCTAATCTCAGCTTGTTACCTGTATAATAGACACCTGTACACAGAAGCAATCAGTGAATCATATTCCAATCTCTCCACCTTGACCAAGACCAAAGAGCTGTCCAAGAATGTCAGGGACAAGATTGAAGACCTACACAAGGCTGGAATGGGCTACAAGACAATCACCAAGCAGCATGGTGAGAGGGTGACAGTTGGTGAGATTATTCACAAATGGAAGTAACACAATCACTGTCAATCTCCCTCGGTCTGGGGCTCCATGCAAGATCTCACCTCGTGGAGTTTCAATGATCATGAGAACGGTGAGGATTCAACCTAAAACTATATGGGAGAATCTTGTCAATGATCTCAAGGCAGCTGGGACCATAGTCATCAAGAAAACAATTGGTAACACACTACACCGTGAAGTAATGAAATCCTGCAGTGCCGGAAAGGTCCCCTTGCTCAAGAAAGCACATGTACAGGCCCGTCTGAAGTTTGCTAATGAATATCTGAATGATTCAGAGGAGAAAGTGTTGTGGTCAGATGAGACCAAAATCAAGTTTTTTGGCATCAACTCAACTCGCCACGTTTTGAGGAGGAAGAATGCTGCCTATGACCCCAAGAACATCATCTCCACCATCGAACAGGGAGGTGGAAACATTATGCTTTGGGGATGTTTTTCTGCTAAGGCAGTGGTTCTCAACCTGGGGGTCCGGACCACCTCGGGGGTCAAAATGAGGATTTGCCAGGGGTCACTGATTCCTGGGCTGTTCCTGAATCCTGCACCGCTCTCCCAACCTTTTTGCAGCCGCCCAGTAGGCCTGTTCCTGGAGCCCACGGCCACCCACTCAGCCTCTTCACAGCTGCCCATTAAGTTCACGGCATGGCTGGGGGACAGAGACTAGAGGTCAGCTGACAGGGGGGAATGTGAAGTGGGAGGGGCTGGAGGAGACCCTATCGCCTAATTTCGGCATAGGTATCACTACTATGAGACACCACAAAGTCGGAGACACAGTGAAGCCGGAGACACATTGAGTAACACTACCTGTGGTTATAGTTGCCATTAAAAGTCCCCACTACAGTTCTCAGATCAGCAGATGATCTTGATCAAGAGCACCTAAGTTGGCTGATCAGAACTCCCCGCCAGCGCTGCCACTCATCCCAGTCCCCCCATCCCCCTACCAAGGAGTGAGAGAAGGAATAAAAATAGAGAATACATGGAAGGGAGAGGAAAAGAGAGGGAAGAACAAAGAAAAAGGGAGAGAAAGAACAAGAAAGATGGCTAGAGAAAGGGATGGGGTAGAAAAACAAGAAATTAGAATAGAGAGAGAGAAAAGGGAAATTAAGGAGAACAAAGAGAAAGAGTGGTACATCCTAAAATGTACCATAAGGGGTTTTAATACTGTACGAGTGGAAGGGACTCAGGGAGCGCTAAACATCCGTGAGTTAGAGGCACAAATTACTGGTCTTGCCTTGGGTGCTGACAACCCAAGCTACGAAAATAATTTTACTGTTAGGGGTCCCTACAACTTGGGAAATTTTATCAAAGGGTCACGGCACTAGGAGGGTTGAGAACCACTGTGCTAAGGGGACAGGACAACTTCACCACATCACAGGGACGATGGATGAGGCCATGCACCATCAAATCTTGGGTGAGAACCTCCTTCCCTCAGCCGGGCCATTGAAAATGGTTCGTGGATGTACGGTATGCCAACATGACAATGACCCAAAATACATGGCCAAGGCAACAAAGGCGTGTCTCAAGAAGAAGCACATTAAGGTCCTGGAGTGGCCTAGCCAGTCTCCAGACCTTAATCCCATAGGAAATATGTGGAGGGAGCTGAAGGTTCGAGTAACCAAAAGTCAACCTCAAAACCTTAATGACTTGGAGAGGATCTACAAAGAGGTGTGGGACAAAATCCCTTCTGAGATGTATGCAAACCTGGTGGCGAACTACACTAAATTTCTGACCTCTGATTGCCAACAAGGGTTTTGCCACCAAGTATTAATCATGTTTTGCGAAGGGGTCAAATACTTATGTCACTCATTAAAATGCAAATCAATTTATAACTTTTTTGAAATGTGTTTTTCTGGATATTTTTGTTGTTATTCTGTCTCTCACTGTTAAAATAAACCTACCATTAAAATTATGGATTGATCATTTCTTTGTCAGTGGGCAACAAAATCAGCAGGGGATCACATACCTTATTTTTACGTACAGTGAGGGTAAAAAGTAAGGGCCTACAGTAATTCCCATGGAAAACAAGCTCTCCGCTTGTTGGCCTCTATTTAATTTAGTTAGAGGTTTAGCCAGCATATTAGAGGTTAGCCAAAACTGAAATATCAGTTTTGGATTGTGCAACTCTTTAAATCATTTTTTTTTTTTTTTATTAAAATGCAAGACAAATCAAAATTGCAATAATGAACGAAAGTCAGTGTATAATTGCAAACAGAGTAACAATATAACCTATAAACCTTACATTGATCCTTCTTGTACATGTTAGTAATGTGATTGTGTCAGATCCTGTGACATTAAAGGAAAAAAAAAAACAAAAAAACTTTATATAAGAGAACTTTGCAAAAAGCTTTGCTTTTAAATAAAGGTCTATATTGCATAAACAAAAAGAGTATAGACATAGTTAAGATGATGTAAGGAAAGTGCCTTCTTTTGTTAGGAATGTAATGGGAACAAATGACTTTACACAATTGTAGTCACTTACACTAAAAGACAATATTAAGGCTTGTTTGGTCATAGGGTGCAAGTAAAAATTTGTATATTTCTTTAAGCTGAAAGATGCTGGGCACCATTTGAAGCCGAAAGGTGATTGCTGCTCAACTGCAGAGCAAGTCTGCATAGGACAGTACAAAGGAGAATGTGAGTATTAGAGCCAGATCAACATGTTTTATTTTATTTTAAGAGCAGCTGGCGAACATTTTTGTGATCTAAAAGCTGGTGTTGGGCTAAATTTTTGCACTCCTAACCCTCCAAACGCCCCCCAAGCTAAGCTACTGTAATTAAAACAGCAATTCAGGATTAAGCTCCACTTTAAAGCGATACCAAAGACTTTTTTTTTTTGTTTTAAAATAGCAAAAATAGCAAACAGCAAAATATTTTAAAAGCAAGCTCTCCTGGCAACTCCCTCCTGCCGAGTGCCCCCACAGCATGCAGCTTGCTATGGGGCACCCGGGCTGAGCTGCGGTGTGTTCATTCTGACACGGAGCCCTGGCTCATCGTGCCCCCTCTCTTACCTTATTGACTCCAGACTGATTGACAGCAACGGGAGCCAATGGCGCCCGCTGTGTGTCTCAGCCAAGAGGGAAAGTCCCAGACAGCCAAGTTTATCGTGCAACATCACTGGATCCAGATGGGGTTCAGGTAAGTATTAGGGGGGCTGAGGGGGACTGCTGGACATAGAATCTTATCTTAATGCCTAGAATGCATTAAGATAAAAAAAAAATTTCTGCCTTTAGAACCACTTTAACTTTTTTTTTAAAAAATATTATTGCTACTGGTTACTGCACTTTACATATACAGTGCCTTGCAAAAGTATTCACCCCCTTGGCATTTTTCGTGTTTTGTTGCCTCACAACCTGGAATTAACATGGATTGTTTGAGGATTTGCATCATTTAATTTACAGAACATGCCCACAACTTTGAAGATTTTTTTATTGTAAAGCCAACAACAAATAGGACAAATTAACAGAAAAAGTCAATGTGCAAACAATTCACCGCCCTAAAGTCAATACTTTGTAGAACCCTTTTGCAGCTATCACAGCTCCAAGTCGCTTTGGAAAAGTCTCTATGAGCTTGCCACATCTTACCACTGGGATTTTTGCCCATTCCTCCTTGCTCCAGCTCCTTCAAGTTGGATGGTTTGCGCTTGTGAACAGCAATCTTTAAGTCTGACCACAGATTTTCTATTGGATTGAGGTCAGGGCTTTGACTAGACCATTCCAACACATTTGCATGTTTCCCCTAAGGCTTCATGTACACGGGACGTTTTTACAACCTCTCCTGAACGATTTAACTTGACAGACAATAACCCACGTTTAAAACATCCGTTTTGCCGCATTTACATGCCGCGTTTGCGTTTAGAAGCGTTTAAAAAAAAAAAGAATTTTTTTTTTTTAAATGACCAAACCCCTATAAACGCATTACAGCTAAACACGGTTTACCGCGTTTAGATGCGTTTGGCGTCTGAAACGTCGGAAACTTCAGCGTCTGAGCTAATTTTTTTGCCTTAAAAAAAAGGCCTATAAACGCAACTGCCTAAAAACTACAATAAACAAACCTGTGTACATGTACATATAAGATAACATTGAATGAGTTCAGGGGCAGTTGAAAAAAAGTGTCCAACTGCCTCTTAACGTCCGTTTAGCAGCAGCAGTTTACATGGGGCCAACCACTCAAGTGTTGCTTTAGCAGTGTGTTTGGGGTCATTGTCCTGCTGGAAGGTGAACCTCCATCCTAGCCTCAAATCACACACAGAGTGGTACAGGTTTTTCTCAAGAATATCCCCATATTTAGCACCATCCATCTTTCCTTCAACTCTGACCAGTTTCCCAGTCCCGACTGCTGAAAAACATCCCCACAGCATGGTGCTGCCACCACCATGTTTCACTGTGGGGATGGTGTTCTTTGGGTGATGTGATGTGTTAGGTTTGCGCCAGACATAGCGTTTTCTTTGATGGCCAAAAAGTTAAATTTTATGCCGCGTACACACGGTCGGACTTTTCGTCTACAAAAGTCCAACGGACGCTGACGGACTAAAGCTGGCTGGTAATCCGATCGTGTGTGGGCTTCTCCGGACTTTCAACGGACTTTTTTAGCCTCAAATCCGACGGACTTTAGATTTGAAACATGCTTCAAATCTTTACGTCGTAACTACGACGGACCCCGAAGTCCGCTCGTCTGTATGCTAGTCCGACGGACAAAAACCCACGCTAGGGCAGCTATTGGCTACTGGCTATCAACTTCCTTATTTTAGTCCGGTGTACGTCATCACGTACGAATCCGTCGGACTTTTGTGTGGTCGTGTGTAGACAAGTCCGTTCGTTAGAAAGTCTGCCGCAAGTCCGCCGCAAGTCCGCCGAAAGTCCGCCGGAAGTCTGTCGGACAGGCTGTCGGACTTTTGTAGATGAGAAGTCCGACCGTGTGTACGCCCCATTAGTCTCATCAGACCAAAGCACCTTCCTCCATACATTTTGGGAGTCTCCCACATGCCTTTTTGCAAACTAAAAGCATGTCATTTTGTTTTTTGCTGAAAGTAATGGCTTTCTTCTGGCCAATCTGCCAAACGGGCTTATTGTTGTCCTATGTACAGATACTCCAGTCTCTGCTGTGGAACTCTGCAACTCCTCCAGGGTTACCTTAGGTCTCTGTGCTGCCTCTCTGATTAATGCCCTCCTTGCCCGGTTAGTGAGTTTTGGTGTGCGGCCCTCTCTTGGCAGGTTTGCTGTTGTGCCATTTTCTTTCCATTTGGCTATGATAGATTTGATGGTGCTCCTAGGGATCATGAAAGATTTGGATATTTTTTTATAACCTAACCCTGACTTGTATGTCTCAACAACATTGTCCCTTACTTGTTTGGAGAGTTCCTTGGTCTTCATGGCAGTGTTTGGTTAGTGGTGCCTCTTGCTTAGGTGTTGCAACCTCTGGGGCCTTTCAAAAAAGGTGTGTATATGTAATGACAGACACTTAGATTGCACACAGGTGGACATCATTTCACTAATTATGTGACTTCTGAGGGTAATTGGTTGCACCAGAGCTTTTTATGGGCGGGGTGAATACAAACGCACATGCCAATTATCAGTTTTTTATTTCTGAAAAATAGTTTTTTGTATATATATTTTTCTAATTTTACTTCACCAACTTAGACTATTGTATTCTGATCCATCACATATAATTCAGATTAAAAAAAAACATTGAACTGTAATGTAATACAATAGGTAAAAAGCCAAGGTGGGTGAATACTTTTGCAAGGCACTGTATGCACTGCCTAACTGAACTTGCCTGTAAATGTCACCTGCGTGATTTACCGGGGTCTGGATCCGACAGTCACCACTAAAAATGTGTTCTGCCTGGCTTCAACTGGTTTAATCAAAATATAATTTTCTAACACAATCACATTAAAGACACTCTTGAAAAATGTTCTAATTTAAATACCACATTTTGCCAATGTGGAAAAAAAAATGTGTACTTCAAACTTCAAAACCACATTCTGGCCCCTCTGGCCAAGTGCTAAAAGAGCCACAAATTCTTTGATTTGCTTTTTCCCTCTGTCAATTCCCAACAGTAAAAGAGGGAGGGATTGCACACTTTGATCCCAGTATGGGATCCTCGATTCCTTCCATCTAATATCTGTATGCTAATGCTGTAAAATATAGCATGCATGATTAATGCTTTATAAATAAGAATACACAGTGATTTAAACAAAGCTCAAGCAGCATCTCCTGTTTCCTGGAAGATAATTTTTCGAGGTGACGAGTTGAGCAACTTGAGATATCTCAAGGGGGAGATACGAGGCTACAGAATCCTCAATGAAAATTCAATAAGGATTTATCATCTGTGTACTTGCCTCTTTGCTTAAAATATCTGAAGGACATTTTAATAAAGCAAGCATTCAGCCAACACTTTTTAGGGTTATAATAAAATGAACCTGTACTTTTTTTTTCATTATCTTTAGTTTCACCTATTCATACTGCACTTTAGTTTCCTTCCGCTTTTACTTGTCTCTGTCAGTCGGGTTTATCAATTGTGATCATGTGTATATGGAATTTGGGGTTTTATAAAAGTTTTGCATTGTATTTTTGTATAAATGTTGACATATTCATATATTTTTTATAATTCTACTATACTACAGTTCCTACCAGTCTCCTTTGCTAATTTTGACAGCAGACTCAGACCATCTCTTGTAGTAAGTCCACCATCTCTATCAGTCTTCTATAGATTTACACACACCAATATGTGCGAATCTTTGGTGATATCAGGAGCGGTTCTTGATGCCCACTGTGACCGCAAATTAAAACAGTGGTTAGAGTTCACCATAATAATTTGTGGCCAAGTGTTTATCAGCAGTATACACAAACTTTGGAGCATTAAAATAAAGTTGCACAGGGCATGAACCATATCCCATTATGCTACAGTTGTCAATGGAGAAGCCTGCTAAGTCTGGCTGCATTAGAATTAATTAAAGTCACATAAAAATGTGTGGACTGAAACTTTATGACTTCATGCACATGGACATTTAACAGCTCTTGTGTTCCTGGTGCTTCCTGCTGCCTGGGGAGCCATTTCTGCATTGCCACTTGCAGCACCTTACACGTATGTGCAAGTAAATGCAGAAACCATCGGCAACAGAAAGGGTAGGGGATTTTAGACCTCAGCACACAGGAGCTGCTAAGCATGCATGTACATAAGGCCTGCAGTAGTTTACCTGCATAAAGGTTACCACCCCAAGCTAGCAGGAGATTTTTCAGAACATAAAACAAGATCTAAAGTAAGAGTCTAATAAACCAAATCAATATTTTTTTTTCTAATGTCAAAGAGAAGTACGTGTCTGCATGTAAATACAGGAGAAGAACCTTTACAGACTTAAGTTCTTATAATGGAGGTAGGCCACTGAACTGTACATTTATGCAATGAGTTCTGGGAAAATGTTGCTTTTAAAGGCTGTTAACCAAGGTTAGTGTGATGGCATGTAAGACCTGTGCAACACAAGCATTCAAGACTTTATTTAATTAGCACTTAGCACAAAATTTGTGCAGCGCTCTGATCTAGCTGTATTAACTGATGTCAATCAGCTCAACTTTAATGGAAACATATTCAAAGCAAAAAAAAAAAAAAAGAAGTGTCTTCTTAAATGGAAATTTCAGTTTTGTTTAAAAAAAATATATACATATTATACACACTATATTATCAAAAGTATTGGAACGCCTGCCTTTACACACACATTTTAATGGCATCCCAGTCTTAGTCCGTAGGGTTTAATATTGAGTTTGCCCATCCTTTGCAGCTATAACAGCTTCAACTCTTTTGGGAAGGCTGTCCACAAGGTTTAGGAGTGTGTCTATGGGAATGTTTGACCATTCTTCCAGAAGCGCATGTGTGAGGTCAGGCACTGATGTTGAATGAGAAGGCCTGGCTCGCAGTCTCCGCTCTAATTCATCTCAAAAGTTGTTCTATCGGTTTGAGGTGCAGGCCAGTCAACTTCCTCCACCCCAAACATGCTCATCCATGTCTTTATGGACCTTGCTTTGTGCACTGGTGCTCAGTCATGTTGGAACAGGAAGGGGCCACCCTCAAACTGTTCCAACAATGTTGCGAGCATGAAATTGTCCAAAATGTCTTGGTATGCTGATGCCCTTAAGAGATCCCTTCATTAGAACTAAGGGGCCAGGCCCAACCCCTGAAAAACAACCTTAATCCCCCTTCCACCAAATGCTTTGGACCAGTGCACAAAGCAATGTCCATAAAGACATGAATGAGCGAGTTTGGTGTGGAGGAACTTGATTGGCCTGCACAGAGTCCTGATTTCAACTCAATATAACACATTTGGCATAAATTAGAGCGGAAACTGTGAGCCAGGCCTTCTCATCCAACATGAGTGCTTGACCTCACAAATGCGTTTTTAGAAGAATGGTCAAACATTCCCATAGACACACTACTATACCTTGTGGACAGCCTTCCCAGAAGAGTTGAAGCTGTTATAGCTGCAAAGGGTGGGCCAACTGCATATTGAACCCTACAAAGACTGGGGTGGCATTGAAGTTCATGTGCGTGTAAAAACAGGCGTCCCAATACTTTTGGTAATAAAATATATATGTATATCAGTGTTTCTCAACTCCAGTCCTCAAGGTGCCCCAACAGGCCATGTTTTCAGGATTTCCTTCAGATGAAATGGCTGTGTGTTGGAATTCAACATGAATTAATATCAGATTTCTAGATTTTGTACATATGTTTCTTTATTCCCAAGAGAAGCCAGACTCCCATGGTTTTTGAAAGAATGAGATTTTCACACTTCCTAGCAGGACAGGATGCCCCCCCCCCCAGGTTGGAATGTAGCCCGTTAAGCTTCTAGCTGCGTATGTCAATGCTGGCTCCGATCTATACAGCAATCAGTGCTATAAAAATGCTCTGATTACTGTGTAAATGTCACCGGCAGAGAAGGGGTTAAACATTAGGGGGCAATCAAGGGGTTAACTGGGTTCCCTTGGCATGTTCTAACTGTAGGGGGGTGGGCTCACTAGAACATGGCAGAGATCACTGCTCCCGATCACTGGTAGCAGTAGATTCCTGTCATGTTGCTAGACAGAACAGGGAAATGCCTTGTTTACATAGGCATCTCCCTGTTCTGCCTCTCTGTGCCACGATCACAGGCCATCAGCGGACAGAGTCTGCAGGGCACGCTCACGCAGCGACGTACGGGTACATTGTTTTCCACACCCTTGCCACTTTGCCGATGTATATTGGCGTGAGCCGGTCGGCAAGTGGTTAACAAGAAACTAGTTTTTAAAGTAGTTCTAAAACCAAACCTTTTTATCTCAATTCTCATTGCATTAAGGCAATACACAGCTTGCTGTCAGGGCCGGTGCTACCACTAGGCAAACTAGGCAGCCGCCTATGGCGCACTGCTGTCTAGGGGCGCCAGGTCGGTAGTTTCCCTCTACTTCTGCATGCTCTGCAGGCTGTAGCATGTAGCCAACTCAGTCTCAGGCAGCTGCTCCGTCCGACAGGTAGTGTAATTAGAGGCGCAGCACTGGAGCCAGCGCTAGAAAGCTCCGTCCGACAGGTAGTGTAATTAGAGGCGCAGCACTGGAGCCAGCGTTAGAGGAAGCAGAGCTGATGCTTCCTCTATAGCACCGCCTCCTGTAACATGGGCAGGGCAAAGGGGGTGGAGCCAATGGGGGCGGCAAAATGAGGTTTCGCCTATAGTGTCAAAAATCCTTGCACCAGCCCTGCTTGCTGTCCTCTCCAACCTCCCTACATACTACACATGATCCAGCGCTATGCAAGGCCTGTTCCTCTTCAGACAGGTATTTAGGCAGCCACTGCCTCCTGCTGCTGTCACTCAAATGCTGTGAAGGGAAAGCAGGAGCATGGGCAGGGCAAAGGGGGTGAGATTTTCACACTTCCCAGCAGGACAGGATGGCCCCCCCCCCCCCAGGTTGGAATGTAGCCCGTTAAGCTTCTAGCTGCGTATGTCAATGCTGGCTCCAAACTGTCTATGAGAATTTCTGATTAGCTGCTCTGCAAGCGAATTTCAAAGAGAACCTAACTGACAGAGATGATGAAGGAGTTGAGATACAGGAGATCTAGGACCCAGATATCTGTGATAGTTGACTCCGGTCGAATAATGGCAATTCATGGACAAACACTGCCCCCAGAGGCCAATTATGGCAGGACTGTCAGTAATATAACCTGTTGAGGAAACGCCCCAGAGATACTGTGATTCGTCCAAAGGCAAAGTTGGGCAGGCAATGGGAGGGGTTTGGGATGAGGTGTGTTTGTGAAAAAGGAATGTTTGCAAGCAGAGCTCCCTCTTTCAACACCTGGAGACCAGCCGATAGGATGTGTTAAGTATATTCTTGTATTGTGCTCTGATTGTAAGCTATGTAACATTGTAATTTCTTGTAATACCATTATGTTCGTTTTTTTCCTCAATTCTGCTGTTTTAGTACATTCCTACTTTCTTGGGAAATAAATGTAACTTGTTTACTAAGCAGATGTGTTTGTTATATCATTGTGCTTATCAGACTCTTATAGACTAGCTAACTGTAGGGACTAGACAAATTAATACACATATGCAATAGTTATATAGGGTATATTAGATTGTATAATATTGCAGCGGTTACTTCACTGTGGTAATTACTAAGGCAGTGAAACTGATCAAATCACATGTGCAAAATAATGGAAAGCATATATATATAGTAGTATCTATCTATCTTATCTATCTTATCTATATTGACCTCAGTACAACCAGCTTGTTTTGTGCCCGATTACTGCTGGTGGCTATAGTCGGACAGTGGTGATCATTGAATTCTGCCATTGGGAAAGGCTCCCCGCCGGAAAAACACAATAGCGCTACGGGAGGAACTCCCCCCTCAACACTGACTGTGTTGAGGGGGGAATCAAGTAGTTTTCTTTCCTTTAACCTGTGGTTAAAGGAAAGAAAATTGCATAATATATGGCCTAAACCAGCAAAATAGAAAAATCGGTTAGTATCCATAGCTTATTAAACTTTGCAAAACAGTTTTTTTTCATTAACTGCTTGCCGCCCAGCCGCCGCATTTATACTGAGGCAACATGGCTCGGCTGCGCGAATCGGCGTCATGTTACGTTGGTAACATAGACGGCCACTAGGGCCCCCTGCTCACCCATGGAGCCAATGCGAGTGCCCCCGCGATTGCTCGGGGCACATCGAGAACTGGGATTTGTGTGTGTAAACACACAGTTTCCAGTCCTCTGAGAGGGGAGCAGACAGATCGTCTGTTCAGAGTATGAACAGCGATCTGTCATCTCCCCTGCACAGTCTCATCCCCCCTTCAGTTAGAACACACAAAAGGGAACACATTAACCCCTTCACTGCCCCCTACTGTTAACGCCTTCACTGCCAGTGACATTTTTACAGTAATCAATGCATTTTCATAGCACTGATTGCTGTAAAAATGCCAATGGTCCCAAAAATGTGTCAAAATTGTCCGACGTGTCCGCCATAATGTCGTAGTCCCGATAAAAATCGCAGATCGCCACCATTACTGGTAAAAAAAAAATTAATAATAATAAAAAAGCCATAAAACTATCCCCTATTTTGTAGACGCTATAACTTTTGCGCAAACCAATCAATATACACTTATTGCGATTTAGAAAAAAAAATAAAATATATGTATTAGAATACATATCGGCCTAAACTGTGGAAATAAATTAGTAGATAGATTTATGGCATGTCTATAAATTTTTTTTATTAGTGATGGCGGCGATCTGCAATTTTTATCGTGACTGACATTGCGGCAGACAGATCGGACACTTTTGACACCATTTTGGGACCACTGGCATTTATACAGCGATCAGTGCTATAAAAATGCACTGATTACTGTGTAAATGTCACCGGCAGAGAAGGGGTTAAACATTAGGGGGCAATCAAGGGGTTAACTGGGTTTCCTTGGCATGTTCTAACTGTAGGGGGGTGGGCTCACTAGAACATGGCAGAGATCACTGCTCCCGATCACTTGTAGCAGTAGATTCCTGTCATGTTGCTAGGCAGA
Source organism: Lithobates clamitans (assembly GCA_037952925.1). Classification (NCBI taxonomy): domain Eukaryota; kingdom Metazoa; phylum Chordata; class Amphibia; order Anura; family Ranidae; genus Lithobates; species Lithobates clamitans. The sequence goes on from JBBGZY010000271.1 coordinate 5,119,367, forward strand.
ACAGGGAAATGCCTTGTTTACATAGGCATCTCCCCGTTCTGCCTCTCTGTGCCACGATCAGCGGACAGAGTCTGCAGGGCACGCTCATGCAGCGACGTACGGGTACATTGTTTTCCACACCCTTGCCATTTGCCGACGTATATTGGCGTGAGCCGGTCAGCAAGTGGTTAACAAGAAACTAGTTTTTAAAGTAGTTCTAAAACCAAACCTTTTTATCTCAATTCTCATTGCATTAAGGCAATACACAGCTTGCTGTCAGGGCCGGTGCTACCACTAGGCAAACTAGGCAGCCGCCTATGGCGCACTGCTGTCTAGGGGCGCCAGGACGGTAGTTTCCCTCTACTTCTGCATGCTCTGCAGGCTGTAGCATGTAGCTAACTCAGTCTCAGGCAGCTGCTCCGTCCGACAGGTAGTGTAATTAGAGGCGCAGCACTGGAGCCAGCGATAGAGGAAGCAGAGCTGATGCTTCCTGTATAGCACCGCCTCCTGTAACATGGGCAGGGCAAAGGGGTGGAGCCAATGGGGGCGGCAAAATGAGGTTTCGCCTATGGTGTCAAAAATCCTTGCACCAGCCCTGCTTGCTGTCCTCTCCAACCTCCCTACATACTGCACATGATCCAGCGCTATGCAAGGCCTGTTCCTCTTCACACAGGGATTTAGGCAGCCACTGCCTCCTGCTGCTGTCACTCAAATGCTGTGAAGGGAAAGCAGGAGCATGGCTACATAGACACAAGCAGCTCTGGAGCGAGCATGCATGCGTGCCTCCATAGCAAGCAGCTTGCTATGGGGGCACACGGAGAAGAGGAGGAGCCAAGATCTCCAGCAAGGGACCCCAGAAATGGAGATTCAGGGCCACTCTGTGCAATACCACTGCACAGAACAGGTGAGTAAAACGGGTTTATTATTTTAAATTTTAAAAAATGCCTTTAGTAACACTTTAACATCCAACAGAATGCAAGGTTTTATTTTTGTGTTTCATGGTAATGTCTATATGTCTTCTCTTTGCAAAAATAATAATAATTCCGCAGTTCATGGAAAGGAAGAAAAATGATCCAGAAAGATGTTTGATGAACCGTTGAAAAAAGTGAAAATTGAGTTTGTCTGGATGAGTGCATCGCCACTGGCCCATTAATCTAGACTGGAGAATGGATTGAAGCATTCTGCTCTTTGCAAAAGGTATTTTATCCACAGGTTGCTTCAAAATATCCATTACATTGTTTAGTGCTAAAATTCAATTTCCTCCCCCTAACAGCAGTGGATGTGTGAAAGGTGACCTTTAGAATAAAATACTGCTAAAATATGAGCATATTTTTATTAGTCCATAAACAGGCATGTGAATAAATTCAAGATGAATCCTAGGTACTGTAAAGCTTATTAACACAGCAGGACTTCACCCCCACTAAAAGGTGACCAAGAACATCTGGAGTGACTAAGTAAGATTTACAAACTTCCTGCATACTGTGGAGGTGACTAAGCTGTGGTCCCTCCGCATTTTTAAAGACCAAGGGAACAACTACAGAAATTTAAAAAGAATGAAAGGGAACAGATTTTAAAAAAGGAGACTTGGATATCATCCTTCTAATGAATTGTTACTGTATAGAAAGAAGGAGTCCTTTCATGTAAATGGTCAAGATCGTTAAAACAGACAATCGCACAAGGTCAGCTTCATTGAGCTTGAGTGATTATTAGCTTGGATGACCTTGCATATTCCTTCATGTATAACACTAGCTATACTTGGGCAAATTTCTGAAAACTACAAGATCTATATTTCTTCATTAAGATTTAAACTACTGCAATATTTCTTCTGAAATGAAAACAATTCACTGGGTCTAGAAAGTTTCTATGAGTGATGTTATAGTTTTTGGACATAATAGTTAAAGTAATATACTGTCCAGTATTAATACACAAAATTGGTTAGCATACTGCTAACTTGAAAGTACAATCCAGTCAAAATTAAAAATAAATCAGAAACTCAGCCTTCCTTTTCAAAGCTTCTATTTTTTAGTCACTCGTAGCTGTATTGCATCAGGCCACCCTGCTGCATAAAATCTAATTTATGTCGTTGGTCTGGTCCTCTTAGTACACCAAATGCTCAGTCTTGTAGGAGGGGCGAATAGGAAATAGAAAGGAGTGAAGAGGAAGGAAAGAGAAGGAAACCTAAAACCATTATAGTTTCTCTTCAAAAGTGACACTAAACGATAAATCGTATTCTCCAAAAATAATCCATACACCTCTACTATTTAATGGGCTTCTAATCTATTTTTCATGAAATATTTTCTCAGTGTTAATCTGTATCCTTTTACCATCCTCCATGAGCTCCTGAACAGGCACTGTACATTAATTGCAGTCTATGCACACTATACATCCCATTGTCCATCTCGGGCGTGAGCAAGAGAAGGTGGCCATGTTCAGTGGGACAGTAAAGTGGGACCATAAAGAGCGAACATAGACAAACTCTATCACAGTGTTTTTCAAACTTTTTGCCCTGGAAGAATCCTTCACAAAAAGTTTGAGATCTCAGAGAAAACATTTTTTTCATATCTACAGCTCAGGGAACATTGGATCTGATCAGCAAGCTGTAGATTTAGCAACAACTATTGTAGAAAAAGCATTGAATAATAAAATAAATATTAGAAAAAAAAAGAACAAACCTCCTTAATGTGAAAATTGGGCTTGATTTATTCTGCACAAAAATCTGCAAGATGTATGCATTTTTTTGCACAGAAAATAAATAAATAAATACTTACCCGACACCAACATTGTGTTGTGAACAGGGCACACAGAAATCACTTGTTTAAAAACACGTGTCTCTGCACGTGGTCTCATGGTGTGAACAAACACAAAATCTTCTATGCAGGTCAAATCTGCGTGTTTTTGTCCACCGGTTTTTATGCATGTATGGTGTGAACGAGGCTTGACTTGTATATATTTTGGGCTTGTTCACACCACATGCACAGACGTGTTTTTTGTTTTTTTTAATATAGGTTTCTAGACAAGGACAAAGACAAAGAAAAAAATGGATTTCTATGTGCCCTGTTCACACCATAATGATGGTGCCGGGTGAATTGTGTTCTGTGCAGAAAAATGCATACATGTTGCATAATTCTGTGCAGAAAAAATATGTACATGACACCAATGTTGTTTCAATGCGCACTGACAAGAGTACTGTCAGTGCGTATTGATACCTCCTCTGTAGTTGCAGCTCCTGTGAACTCAGAGGGCGGTGCTGGGAGGAGTGCAAAGAGTGGAAGTTTCTTGCTGAATGTTGCAGGAGACAAGATCCTGTGTATGGTAACTGCTGAATGCAGTCTGCAAAGGGGAGGGAACGCAGCTGAATGTAGCAGGCGGTGACATCCTGTGTATGGCAACACCGAATGCAGACTGCAGAGAGGGGGAGTAGGGGCACACTGCTGGATCAAACTGAATGTTACAGGAGGCGAGATCATAATAGCTTTATGTACAGTTAGTACATAACACAAAACTATTATGATCTCACCTCCTGCTACATTCAGTCTGATACAGCCATGGGTTCCTGCTCTCTGCAGTCAGTGCTGCTATATATAAGAAGACCGGCGTGGTGGTCGAGCTTTCTCCCATCAGGGTGCCGTGCTGTGGAATAGCCTCTCTGCCAAGCTCGAGGAGGCCCCTACCATCCTGGTCCTTCGCAGGAAATTAAAGACTTGGCTTTTCACACAAGCTTTTCCTGTGTAGCCTTTTTGGTTCTATTTTTCATGCTGCTTCCCTGCTGCGATCTCCTCCTAGTCCCTGTTTTTTTTTTCTCCAGGGACTCCACCAAGCACGTCGGGTCCCTTCGGGGTAAGACCGCGTTATATCAAGATACCTCTCAACTCATATAAAGGATGTCACTTCTCTGCTCCCCTACTCCACAGGCAGCATCAAACCCTTCTATACACAGGAACTCACCTCCTGATCCAGCCATATGCTCCTTTTCTCTGGCCCCCTCCACAGTCAGCATCAATGATACCTTACAGACAGGCTCTCACCTCATGATCCAGCCATGTGGTCTGGCTCTATACTCACTCCCTTTATAAAACTAAAATTATTGAATGGGCAGAGATCATAACACCATCTCACCTAGGAGGTGGGATCCTTGTGACAGCAAGAATTATTGGTAGCAAAAACTGAGAGTCAGGAGAGACCACTCAAAAGGGCGTTTAGATACAGGACCAACCGCAGTATCGCAGATTGTGAAAAATACTTTGTTATACAAAAATATGTGTATGTAAATATCAAACAGATTGCTGAAAATGTACAGCAACCCTCCAAATAAACATTTAAAAATTGGGACAAACATTGTCACAACACTAAAATGACACACAGCTTGAGCAAGCAAACAAACATGCAGTTAGTGAGTCATTCTCCATTAATGAGCATAGCTCCCTGGGTACATTGGATAATTCCAGCTTGACAGTGGAAATTCTCAACAGGTTGTGAGGGCTAATAGCAACGTTCAGTTCACGTGAGTGAGATTCCCATTCACACCACATGGGCTGATAACCATGTTCAATTCACATAAGTATGATTCCCAGTAGGATAGACACACAATAGTGGTGGAAATCCAGGATATTCTGGTGAAGATGTTGTATTGAGTACATTGAGTACATCACAGGGTATAGTGACTGAAGTTATCATGGGAAAGTGCAACTGGTCAGTCGCTTTTCAGCAGTATACAGACCAGTAATCCAGCTTTGGAAATCTTGCAATCGTGGCCTGTGTGAATAGTCTCCCCATACACATGTCTCGCTCGCGTGCAGAAGTGAACGCATAGGAAAACTGTGTTCAAACCACACATGTGAGGTATCGCCATGATCTGTAGAGCAAGAGCAATAATTCTAGCCCTAGACGAGCGGGCGCAATTTTGAAGCGTGACATGATGGGTATCAAATTTACTTTGGCGTAACATTATCTTTCACAATATAGAAAAAATTGGGCTAACTTTACTGCTGACTATAGCAAATGTGGGGAAAATGGGGGGATGGAAGGGAAAACCCAATAGAGATGGGTTCAAAAGGGGTTACTCTGTGCAACAATGTGGACGTAAATCTTGGTGGATAAAATAGTTCTATTTATTCAAACAATTCAAACATTTAAAAACGCATTTATGTTATATATTGCAGATGTGCACAATTGAAAACGTTGGGCGGCCACTGGTAACAATACAAACATGACAAACAATACAGAGGACAACATATAAAGCTACCCGGTCTGGGCATCTTGCACTATACCCTGATGATCATCAATGTTGCCAATCAGTCAAATAGTGGTGTGCTAGTACCCCTAAGTATGTGGGTCTTAGGTCATTAATTTTGGCTTTTAGGATCATACATGGTATAATGCAAGTGGGAATGGAGAGTGAAAAAATAGGGTGGAAGCACCTGTGGTTAGCCTGGATTGTGATAAGCTATGCCTATTCACATCAAAAAGATCTTAGTTGGGTTTGGGCAATGTTCACAATCTAGTTTGGAGGATAGGAATCAAGGCGATCCTTCTTGTATATGAGTGTGGGCTGAATGACAATCGAAAGTCACTTAAACATTCTTTATCTATGTATGCTGGTTCCTGGTTCGCTATATAGCCAAGCAAGCAATGGGATCATAAATTTGCAACCAGCACTTCTTAATAGATGTTACTCAATGCAGGCACATTATGCAATGTAAAAATTATAACTTGCACGTGGAGTTGCAACAACTGTCAATCCTGTTAAGGTGGCTGTACGTTACCATCTACTCCATTGCGGCAGTGCTTCTTAGCTGTAAGTCCTCCAGACTTGGATATCAGTGCTTCCCTTGTCCCGCTTGGGAACCCTTGAGGTAGCTGCCGGGAACTTCCGTCGGTGCTGTTAAAGTAGATCCTTGGAGGGTTTATGGCTGCGGTGGTCACGATACTGGAACGGTCCCTCTGGTCAATATGGTATCCGTTTGGTATCAGCTGCTTTAGAGCCCACCGCTAGCTAGTAAGGTCAGCTAAGGCAAGCCACCGTACACTCTCCTCTCAGCCCGTGACGCTTGGACCGGGGAGCGTTGTGACGTCAAAGACTATATAGCGAACCAGGAACCAGCATACATAGATAAAGAATGTTTAAGTGACTTTCGATCGTCATTCAGCCCACACTCATATACAAGAAGGATCGCCTTGATTCCTATCCTCCAAACTAGATTGTGAACATTGCCCAAACCCAACTAAGATCTTTTTGATGTGAATAGGCATAGCTTATCACAATCCAGGCTAACCACAGGTGCTTCCACCCTATTTTTTCACTCTCCATTCCCACTTGCATTATACCATGTATGATCCTAAAAGCCAAAATTAATGACCTAAGACCCACATACTTAGGGGTACTAGCACACCACTATTTGACTGATTGGCAACATTGATGATCATCAGGGTATAGTGCAAGATGCCCAGACCGGGTAGCTTTATATGTTGTCCTCTGTATTGTTTGTCATGTTTGTATTGTTACCAGTGGCCGCCCAATGTTTTCAATTGTGCACATCTGCAATATATAACATAAATGCGTTTTTAAATGTTTGAATTGTTTGAATAAATAGAACTATTTTATCCACCAAGATTTACGTCCACATTGTTGCACAGAGTAACCCCTTTTGAACCCATCTCTATTGGGTTTTCCCTTCCATCCCCCCATTTTCCCCACATTTGCTATAGTGAACATTATGGTTACAGCAACAATACCCTAACGGGTGAAACATAAGGTACAGGCTATCGTGACTCAGCGACCCAGTACAGGAGATACTCACGCCATCCCTTGCTCCCATCCCCCCATCCCCTTCCCCCCTTGCCCTACTTTGTTTTAACTTTACTGTTGTCTTATTTTTTAATTAAAAAAAGTTTATTTTTTCCAAAAAAAGTGCGCTTGTAAGACCACTGCACAAATACGGTGTGACAGAAAGTATTGCAACGACCCCCATTTTATTCTCTAGGGTGTTAGGAAAAAAAAGGTATAATGTTTTGGGGTTTAAAGTAATTTTCTAGCAAAACAAACTGTTTTTAACTTGTAAACAACAAATCTCAAAAAGAGGCTTGGTCCTTAAGTGGTTAAACTTAAGTTAGCTGTAAAAGCTCAAGAAGCGTATTCTTTTATAGAATTAAAGTGTATCTATAGTCAACATGTAAAACTGTATTGCTTATCACATTAAAATTCATTTTTTTCTAGCCCACTCCTAATAATCCAAACAAACAATCTTGAGGTTTGTAAATTTACTTCCTAGAATTCTGTGACATGTATTCACTGTGCCCAGTGAGTAGGCACTGCTGTGTCACACATTTCACAGAGCCTGCTTTCTGAACTACAAAGAGGAGAGGAGGAGTTTCAGGAGGTGAAGTCAGTACAGGAATCATAGCTTGTAGGCAAGGTACCATGGGATATGTAGTCCTTAGAAATGAAAAGTAATCCCAGATGTTGTGGAAAGAGATTGCCAGGAGACAGGTAGCACTCACACCATGAAAAGATTTTTCAAGTAAGCTTATATTGGACTGTAAAAATAACTATTGTTTGTATTATTACAATGCTGATGTTATAAAATGAAAGTGTGTGCTGCGACCTTAGATTTCCTTTATGTATTTGTATACTCGTATAACTAGTTTTATTAGATTCTGTTATAGGGGTACATCCTAATAAAAATGTAAAACACTTACAAAATAACTGAAACGTTCTGAGTCAGTGAGGTTTGGACCTCCAGTCAGCGTGTACTTGTACATAGCTCTCAACTGTCCCTGATTTGGAACAAAGTCCCTCTTTCATCCTCATTTGTCCCTCATTTTGGTCTGATTTATATAGTGTATATAAAATGCACTTTTTAGCTTTCAAAAAGTGTTCCCCAGTGCTAAACCTTTCAACCAATGTCTAAATTACTGCATCTGTAAATTTCAAAAGCCAGTATAAAGGAACAGTAGCGGTAACAAAGAAGCACTTGCGGGTTTACCTAATTTTTTTTTTTTGTATCATTGTCCTTTAAGGGGGCGTGGCAGAGGGTGTGTCCTATGCTTACATACTTTTGCTAATAGGTGTCACTCGATCTCATCTCACAAAAGTTGGGAGATATGATTGTAGTCAAAGTGCAAGGTTCTGAGGGCCCAATCATGAGAAGGTGGAAGCTCTGACAATAACCCACATGAAAACTTAGAGGATTTAAATGGGGGAAAGGAGATAAGCTTTCCAAGCTTTTTTTTTTTTTTTTTTTTTTTTTTTAGATACATGTGTAAAGTAAAAAAAAAAATAAAAAAAGGGAGGAGGATTCCCGTTTGGCCACTTCACTTTATCAGCATGTCACAGCTGAATAGATCTGTACCAGAAACAGAGGGAAAAAAAGGACAGCTATCGTGCTCTAATAGGGCATTCCTTTAATCGGCTTGATGTAAGCCAACCAATGGTATATGGCTGTCCATAATTCGATGGCAGCCTGTTACATAGATATCCTATCATGCAGGAGAATCTCTGCAGAGAGTTGTGGATCATTTCTTTTTCTATGCAGAAAAGGACAAAACCCCGTCACTAAGCATGCACTGAGAAATTCCTGAACCAGAAGTAGTCGTCAAGATAGGAGCACCCGTGAGATGACCCCGTCACTAAGCATGCACTGAGAAATTCCTGAACCAGAAGTAGTCGTCAAGATAGGAGCACCCGTGAGATGACCAAGTCACTAAGCATGCACTGAGAAATTCCTGAACCAGAAGTAGTCGTCAAGATAGGAGCACCGGTGAGATGACCCCGTCACTAAGCATGCACTGAGAAATTCCTGAACCAGAAGTAGTCGTCAAGATAGGAGCACCCGTGAGATGATCATTGCAAGTTCAGGTCAATCTTGTACCTCAAATAACTAACCAATGCTGATCCAGTCATTGATTTTGCCCCCCACCTCGCCCCATCTCCCATGTGAAAGTAAAATTAGGCAATGAGAGCGCAAATGTAATAAACCATACAATTCTACAAGATTATATCTGCAAAAGAGACCCTCTGGGTCTGTTTAGCAAGTAGACATTATTTTTGCGCAACCAGCCTTTCACTTTTCCCTTAGACATGTCTCATTTCTACTGCTTGAAAAAAATAAGACCCAAGAGAGTCTATTTTTATATTTCTCTTTAAGGGTATACAGACAACTATCATTTCTAGGCTGCATAAAAATGGGGACACGTCTCTTGGCAGATCAATATTCTTTGTTCAATTTAATTGCTATATCTCCTCTTCCCCTTCTTTTCCAAAAATACACCCAGCTGTCCCTTGCTGGTGCATTTCCTCTTTTGGCTTTTTTGACTAAACAGAACATCTGCTATAGGGCTGAACCCATGTGCCCTTCTTGTCATCTATCCTCTCATTCACAGTGAAGACTTTCCCAAAATATTCTAAAATTGTCTTTGCTCCAGTTCTATCATATAGCAGGCCTTATTAGTCAACAAAAAATGTTATTTACTTTCCAATATTCTAGTCAATGCAATTACTGTTGTCTAGTCAGAGAATTAAGTTTATGAACCAGTGTTTATAACGGTGCTAAGTGGATTTATAGAGGTGAGATGGTTTTATTTTATGTATCCGTTTCAACTGGAAAGGTTGAGATACATTCCTCATTTCATCACTATAGTCTAAAACTGGCTATTCATGCAGAGATATATTAGTTTGATTTCAATATGATTTATCATTAAAATAAAAAATTATTGAATAATACACTATTTCTGATCAACTGCTGAGCAATCAAGCTGAAGAAACAATCGATTGTGGCAGAAAATCCAATAACTTTCCACCAAATTGCCTGACAAGGTTCAGTTTTCAATCGGTTTATATTATATCACAATTCCAGTTATTCTTTTGATGTAATAAATCTATTTTAATCCATAAAATAAATCGAAGTTTGCTGGCTGATCAAATTCTTTAAAGCGGACCTTCACCCTAAAAACCATCATTCCTTCCCCTTCCCCCCTTCTCTATTTATCAAAAGAGTTTTTCTTTTGTTTATTTATTTATTTATTTTTTTAACCACTTGAGCTCCTGGAACGTTTTTCCCCCTTCATGATCAGGTAATTTTTTGCTATTCAGCACTGTACTACATTAACTGGCAATTGTGTCATCATGCAACACTGTACTCAAATGAAATTTATATCTTTTGGTGCTATTTGATCACCACTGTTTTTTTTTATTTTTTCATATATAAAAGAAAAAAAAAAGACTGTTATAAAACATCCAATAAAATCAAATTTCTTCATAAATTTAGACCAAAATATATTTTGCTACATGTCTTTGGTAAAAAAAAAAAAAAAAAAAAAGTCCCAATAAGCATACATTAATTGGCGTGTGTGAAAGTTAAAGCGTCTACAAACTATTAAACATATATTTGAAAATTGGTCAGTTCTGATGTACTGACTGCCTATCTCATTTCTTGGGGCCCTAAATTTCCAGGATAGTACAAATTCCCCCCAAATGACCCCTTATTGGAAAGTAGACAGTCTGAGGCATTTAGTAAAAGACATGGCAAGTTTTTTGAAGTTGTAATTTTTTTGTCACAATTTATTGGAAAATAGAGAAATTTAAAAAAATTATTAGTTTTTTTTAATATACCGTCACCAGTGCAGTACAGCATCATCATATGATCGGCATGGCAGTTATCAGGTATACTGACTGGTGACAGTATCTGTTAAAAAAAAAAAAAAAGAATTGAAATTTTTTTTTATGCAATTTTTTAAACAACGTTTTCCTGTTTTGATACATTAATTTTCTTTTTTTACAATTTTTTTTTACATCCTGTCCAGCGCAGTGATATCATAGTGATACTGTACTACTCTGAGGGGGCGATCAGAGTTTATTATTTTATTTTTACACATGACAGGTTTACATTGTTATCATGTGGTCGCTATGACCAATCATAGCGATCACATGATAACCGGTTACTGACTACCGGTAACTGTAATCCGCTGTGTCTGATCAACAAAGCGGTCACAGGAGGGGCACACTGCATGCTCCTAACCCAGAGCAGGCTCAATGATGATTATGTACATGATTGCACTTGCACATGCCACCAAAGAAAACTCTTCGGGCCACCCCCCTAGGCGAATTACATGCATTGTGCTCCCTATGCCTCCTGGGATATTCAATTCACATATCGTAGGGGGCATAGCCTTTCATACACAAGAGGAAGTGGGGATATCACACAAAACATGGCACTAGGGGACCTAACGCTGCAAGAAAAGAAAAGGATTTCATCAGGACAGGGCTGGGTGGGTGAGTATCTGAAATGGGCAAAATACAGCACCAGGTAAGTAGGGGTTTAAAAAAATGGGTGGGGGGGGTAAAAATCCATTTTAAAACTTGACTCTACTCTACAGAGGGGAAATGTTAAAACCTATGCTGGGTTTTCATTGCAGTTCTGTCTCTGTTTCTCTACATGTCCTGGTGATCCCTATAACCCTACCCTCCAACTTTTTAATATGGGAACGAGGGACACCTATTAGCAAAAGTATGTAGGCATAGGACACACACCCTGCCACGCCCCCTTAAACCCCACCCCACAAATGCTTTTTCTCTACTACTACTATTCCTTTATATTGGCTTTTGAAATTTACAAATGCAGCAATTTAGAAATTGGATGAAAGGTTTGGCACTGGAAAACATGCTTTGAAGGATAGTGTATTTTATATACAAATATATAGGATTAGACTAAAATGAGGGACAGCTGTTCTGTTCTGGGGACAGCCTATTTTGAAATTTTCTGTTAAGTGGGGTACACACTAAAAGAAAATTGGGCGAACAATCTTCCTTGTTCTTTCACAGCAAATTGGAACCTATGAACGAAAATTCTCATGAAAATTCTTGTACGACAAAGGCTTTTTTGTTGTTGTTGGTTTCTGATCATGCACAGTCTCTTTTCTGATTTTTCTTGTACGAAAATGGTACACATTAAGTGGAGATCATTAGTTCTTTTCCCGTACGAGAAAAATTTTGGAGTTTGTCCCTTTGGGAAATTTTACACGAAAATTCGGAATCTACTGTCGAAAAGTTGTGTACATACTATACGAAAATTGTAGGAAAATTCTTTGGAAGAAAAATGTTTGCCCAATGTTCTTACAGTGTGTACGAGCCGTAAGGGCCCTTTCACACTGGGGCGGGGTCGGCTGTAAAGCGCCGCTATTGTAAGCGGCGCATTACCGTCGGTATTCGGCCGCTAGCGGGGCAATTTTACCCCCCACTAGCGGCCGAGAAAGGGTTAAAAACCTCTGCAGAGGCGCTTTGCCGACGGTATAGCCGCGATGTCCCATTGATTTTAATGGGCAGGAGCGGTGAAGGAGCGGTATACACTCCGCTCCTTCACCGCTCCGAAGATGCTGCTAGCAGGACTTTTTTTCCCGTCCTGCTAGCGCACCGCTCCAGTGTGAAAGCCCTCGGGGCTTTCACACTGGAATCAAAGCAGCGGCACGTTCGGGTCGGTTTGCAGGCGCTATTATTAGCACAATAGCGCCTGCAAACCGCCCCAGTGTGAAAGGGCCCTTACTTTAGGTGATAACAGTAAACATGACAAACAGAAAGGGTGACTCTCCCTAACGGGGGCACAGACCACAATATAGGACTGTACTAATCCCCCTCCACACTGTCCAAAAAGAAAGAAAAAGTTTTGCCTTCAAAAATCAAAAATGTGTTGAAAGTGGTACCAAAGGGCGGGTCAGCCGTGCAGGCACAATCTAACTGCCCTTCTAAACATGAACAGTTAAAAAATTATTTTTGGAGAGGGGCTGGAAGATGCATATAAAGCTGATTTTTTCCCCAAGGAGGAGTATTTTGCAGCCTAGAATAGAAAGGCCACCTTAAAAATTTAGATATAAGGTTCCATCGTTTTTCAGCAATGCACAAGAGTGCAATTAACCATCAGCAACATTGCTAGTGGTAGTTTGAATGGACTTGCCTACACACGATCAGCCAAAGTCCAACAGATTCGTACGTGATGACGTACACCGGACTAAAACAAGGAAGTTCATAGCCAGTAGCCAATAGCTGCCCTAGCGTCCGTTTTTGTCCGTCGGACTAGCATACAGACGAGCGGACTTTTCAACTGGACTCGAGTACGTCGAAAATATTTGAAACATGTTTCTTTCTAGGTCCGTTGAACTTTTGGGGAAAAAAAGTCAGCTGGAGCCCACACACGATCGAATTGTCCGACGGACTCCGGTCTGCCGAACCAAGTATGCCGTAAAGTCCAGTCGTGTGTACACGGCATTAGGCTTTGGTGTTACATTATTTATAGAGAGAAAAGGGCAGAAAAGCAGGGAGGACTAGAGCAGACACGGTGTAAGGCTGGCCATACATTATACAAATTTTCCTTTATATTTACCATAACCATATAAAATAGGAGGTCAAATATAAACTTTAAATTTGCATGCAACTCAGCCAGGTCCTTGCACTACTTAGGTAAATCTAAAGGAAATTGAAATTGAATAAGAAAATTGTATAATGTATGGCCAGTTTTATTATGGCAAAACAAGTGAAAGTGATTGTAAAGGTTTGTTTCTTTTTTTTAAAATAACAAACATGTCATACTTAAATGTTCTGTGCAAGGGTTATGCACAGAGCATCCCAATCCTCCTTTTCTGGGGACCCCCACGGAGACCTGCTTCCATGGGGGGGGGCTCGTGCGGGCGCGCTCCCAAGTCCTGCTGCTGCGTCCATTGACACAGACAGCAGGACTCGTCCCCGCCCCCCGTGTCACTGGATTTGATTGACAAAATCTGTCCAATGAGGACCCGAGACAGCAGCTGGAGCTGCTGGGCTCGTTCTCATCCCTGGAACGATCGTGTTTAGGTAAGGGGGCTCTGCTGCAGCAGAGAAGGGTTTTCACCTTAATGCATATAATGCATTAAGGTGATAAACCGAGACTTTACAACTCCTTTAACCGCTTGCGGACCAGCCGCTGCAGTTTTACTGCGGCAGGTTGGCTCCGCTGTGCAAAATCACGTTATTCCATGTGATCTCGCGAGAAAAAGGAACAGCCTCTTTAAACATCTAATCAATTGGATACACATATACAGATCGATCCTCATCCTGCTTTTCTTAACCCTTTCTCTACGTGAGGAGTGCAGGAGCCGATATTGCATATATATAGATGTACATTGAAATATCAAGGATTACTCTGATTTGGCTGGCAAATGGAGATGATTGGACATACATTGACAGATTGATTTTGATCTAACCTTAAGAAATCTTGTATTAACCAATGACTTTGAAGCCATTATACAAGCTACATGTGTGTATTAAGGATAAATCATGAGCATTACCTGCAGGCTGCGGGAACAATCTCAGATTTAAAAAATAGGAAATTAGCACTATTGTTCCACACTTGGTGAGAATTGAATAAAGTGTCCTTACACACAGCTCTTGGAGTATTCGAAAATGCTTCCTCTCCTTTAACTTTACACTAATCCAGTAGGATAAGACTATTAGTAGGATGTATAATATATGCATTCAATTACTGACTGACTACTGTGAGTCTCTCGGGTGGGTATTATTAAGTGCATCTCAGGCTGTGCCCTATTCCATTGAGGGACAGTGGCATACAACCCGTGTGCTCCGGAATACACTGCCCCACATTAGGAATTGTTTGCATGATCCTGGTTCTATGGGTGATCTATGTGTTTTTATTTAGGTATATATAGGGGGTGTTTTATATTAGGGGAGGAATAAGGTCTGCAGAGTGTGTGATCTGTGTGTGCCCTCCTTTTTGTGAGGGGGCTTTTTTCCATTTACACCATTTACGCAGCTTGTGTGGTTTTAGTTGTTGGGCGGGGGTAGACCACAGGGAGAAACCCCCCTTTGTCTTTTGGGGGCTTCCTCCTCTGGTCTAACATATAGGGGGATCTAGGGATTGGTGTTTTTCTATGTATTTGCTTTATCAAGGCTAATAAATAATTGTAGTTTAACTCATGTAGGTGTGTGGAGATCTATTTGGTTTTTTTTTGTCTTGAAGTAGTCTAATTTTTGATCATACCTCCCAAAATTTATTTGGTGAGTGCTACTATTTTGAATAGGTGGGATTCCCATTCTTGCTCCTTCTATCTATATATCTATATATATATATATATATATATATATATATATATATATATATATATATATATATATATATATATATATATATATATATATATATAGAGAGAGAGTCTGATGGAGCCCAGAGGCTGCACACATGCAAATTTCAAAAGAAGTTTATATTACTGAGGATACATAGTATTACTTAAACCCGTCCGACTGCTCCCCCTGATGGAAATATCACCACTAAATTGTCATTTAATGTCAAATACACAAAAGGATACTTATTACAAAGATAAACAGTATAACAGCATCAAAATTTAAACAAACGTTAAAATATATTTAAAGGAGTTAACATCTGAGTACTAAATCTTTCTGACTTGTTTATATCATGCTTCACGGCTCATTGTTCTTTGCACTTTATGAGATTGCAAATCATTTGTGTCCTCAGTGTACAAATATGTTTATTTCATCTTCTCTTTCAGTTTCCCTTCTAGCAGAAATAAGAAACTTGGGGAAAACAAATATGTCTGAACATACATACGTGTCATACAAAATTCTTTCAGAAAGATTTTCCATTTTTAAAAATGGCAATACTATACATTTTGATAAAACTCTTCATTGCATTGGCTCTTGGACCAGAGACAAAATACTGTTCTCATTATTTAACACTGTTCTATTTTGAGTAGTTTTGTCCTGCTCAGAAAAAATAATATGCCAGAGAATTTAGGCATCAAAACCAATAAGGTCACAACAACAGCATATTAAAAAAATATATTAAAATGATTAGCTAGAGTTAGGCTTTAAAGCATTAAATGTTAGTTAAGAGGAACTCTAAAAATGTAGATATTCATAAACCAGGAATTCTGACCTTTCATCTAGAAAAAAAAATAACACTTTGGGGTTGATTTAGAGGTACTTTTACCACACATCCTTTCAGGGCCTTCAACATTAAAATCAGGAATTGCACAAAATCTACCCTTGCAGTGCTACCCCTTAACCATATGGCTGGCTCCAGCACTCTTCTCCTTCCCTCCAGCACTCCAGAATGTGGGTGGTCCCTGGATTATCGAACTTTATGGTTTCTCAAATGCATTAGTTTGTTTTTATAAAACTTAATTTTAATGTTTCTGGAAATTTTTGCACTTGGTTAAGGCTTATTATATCAGTTTAGAGGTAGAGCACATATGATTATATTTAGAAATCTATACCTAATATTTACCTTTAGTGGTTGCAGATATTCACTTCTCTATTTAGAGCAACCGATAAAGAACAGAAATTTACTAACTGATCTAATTTCATGGACATGAATGAGCTGCTAGCACCACAACTGATACGAAAACGTAACAGCTTAATGTGAAAAATCTATATAAAGTACTGTGCTCCAAAATCCTTATATACCAACTATATGTACATAAATAAATCATAGGAAACAGCACACAAAAAATCTTATTAGATATGCTTCGCTCGTGTCCAAAAGTTATCAAAGTTCATGCATATTATCAATCAGTGCTAAAACCATCTACAACCATAGAAGATACACATTAGAAGGAAGGTCTAATGCGAAAGCCACTGGGTTAATCCTGCGAAGAATACGAAAAGGCCCAATAAACCGAGGCGCAAACTTCAGAGAGGGAACACGAAATCAGAGGTTGCGAGATGACAGCCAGACCCTGTCCCCAACCTGGTAGGAAGGCGCAGGCAGGCGTCTGCGTTCAGCATGGAGTCTGTACCTATCATTAGCATGTCGCAAAGCCTCCTGGACTTGTGCCCAAGTGGAATGAAGACCACGGAGATGCTTCTCTAACTCTGCAGAATAAATGAGTCAGGCAGCATGGAAGGTTGGAAACCATAGTTCGCCATAAACGGGGACAATCGGGAAGCAGAATTCAAGGCACTATTGTGAGCAAACTCCGCCCACGGTAAGAGGTCTGACCAGTTCTTATGATGGTCAGAAATATAGCAACGTATGAATTGCTCCAAGGACTGCTTGGCTCGTTCTGCGGCCCCATTAGACTGTGGGTGATACGCAGAGGAGAAAGCAAGCTGAATTCCCAACTGTGCACACAAGGCTCGTCAGAACCGGGACACAAACTGACTACCCCTGACCAAGACAATCACCTTGGGTTGCCAATGTAAGCGAAAGATCTCCCGAGCAAAAATTTAAGCCAGTTCCTTAGAACTAGGCAACTTCTTAAGTGGAATACAATGGGACATTTTTGATAACCGGTCAACCACCATAAGGATAACGGTGTTGCCCTGGCAGTTGGGTAACTCCACAATGAAATCCATAGACAGGTGGGTCCAGGGCCTCTCTCCATTGGGTATGGGTTGTAGGAGGCCCATTGGAAGGTGTCGTGGAGTCTTACTCTGAGCATACACGGAACAGGCAGCTTCGAAGGCAGTTACATCAGCACGTAGACTAGGCCACCAGAATTGTTGGGAAATGGCCCAAAAGAGTTGGATTCTTCCCAGGGTGGCCAACAGCCTTGGGAGAATGTCAAGTCTGGAGCATGGCAGTGCGGAGACTCTCTGGGACAAAGTAGTGGTCACAAGGTTTCTCAGGAGGAGCATGGACCTGAGCAGCAAGAATTTTGTCACCCAAAAGAGAAGTGAGACTGGTGTGAACCGTAGCCAGAATACGATCAGGAGGAATCACAGGAACCGGAACCGACTCCATCTTGGAAGTGGAGGAAAATTGTCGTGACAAAGCGCCAGCCCTTACATTCTTAGTGCCGGGTAAGATAGAAACAATGTAATTGAAACTAGATAAGAAAAGAGCCCATTGCGCCCTTCTGGGAGAGAGGTGTTTAGCATCAGATAAGAATGTGAGATTCTTATGGTCAGTAAGAATGAGAACCGACACAGTGGTATCCTCGAGGAGATGCCTCCATTCTTTCAGGGCTAAAATGATCGCTAACAGCTCTCTGTCACCTCATCTCGTAATTGCACTCTGCAGGTGACAATTTCTTGGAAAAGTAGCCACAAGGATTCATAGCACTCTCAGAGGTAGGACGTTGAGACAGAAGGGCGCCAACTCCAGTCTCAGAAGCATCAACCTCAAGGATAAAAAGGTAACGTATGATCAGGATGTGCCAACACAGGAGGAGAAACAAAGGTAGCCTTGAGACTCTCAAAGGCTTTAATGGACTCCGCAGACCAACTCTGTTGGTTATCGTTCTGGTCATATCAGTCAGGGGCTTGACCAGAGATGAGAAGTTGCGAATAAACTTCCGAGAATAGTTTTGAAAGCCAAGAAAATGCTGCAGAGGTCTTAAACCCATGGGAAGGGACCACTGCAGGACTGCTGAAAGTTTCTCTGGGTCCATCGAAAAACCAGCAGTGGAAATGACATAACCGAGGAATTTAACCTGTTCACGATGGAATTCGCACTTCTCCAATTTACTATAGAGATTGCTCTCGCTTAGGCTGGCCATACACCTATAGATTATCTGCAGATTTTCTATGGTTAGATGGAAAAAGTGGAAGATTCCTCCATCCACACAGTTTAGCGAACATGGAGAGATCTGTTGCACATTTTCTATCTAACCATAGAAAATCTGCAGATAATCTATAAGTGTATGGCCAGCTTTAGTTTCTGAAGCACACGACCGACATCTGTGTGCTGGCTCTCTAGGGACTTGGAAAATATGAGGATATTGTCGAGATAAACCACTACACCCAACTGCAACAAATCTCGGAGGACATTGTTAAATTCCTGGAAAACTACCTGGGCCTTACAAAGGCCAAAAAGCATTACGAGGTACTCATAATGGCCTGTTCTGGTATTAAACGCAGTTTTCCACTCGTCACCCCCTTAATCCTCACAAGATTGTATGCCCCTCTCAAATAAAGCTTCATGAAAACTGTTGCTCCTTTGAGACAGTCAAATAACTCCGTAATCAAACGGAATCGGATAGGCATTCTTAATTGTGAAACGATTGAGACCCCTATAATCAATACAAGGTCTCAGTTTACCACTCATCTTCCTCACAAAGAAGAAATCAGCACCAGCAGGAGACGAGGATTTGCGGATGAAACCTCGAGAAAATGCGTCTGCAACTTACTCCTCCATGGCCCTATCATCCAAGACCGAGAAATGGTAAACCCGGCCACGAGAGAGTATGGCACCAGGTTGAAAGTCAATTGCGCAATCACACGACCAGTGTGGAGGCAAACTACCGGCTTGACCTTTGTCAAAGGCATCGCTAAAATCGCGGTACTCCTCCGGAAGGGAGGAGAGTGCAGAGGTGCACAGTACCTTGGCTACCTTCTGGAAGCATGTCTTACTGCATCGTGGCGACCAGGAGAGAACCTCAGAACGGAGCCAATCAAAAGAGGGGTTGTACCTCTGTAACCAAGGATAACCAATAACCAGCGGAAACTTAGGTGAGGAAATAACTTGGAATTGGATTATCTCATGGTGAAGAGATCCTACGACCATGGACAATGGAACAGTCTCGTGAGTCACATGGGCAGGCTGTAGGTCTCCCGTCAAAAGCCTAAATGACAAGTGGAGTGTCACGCAGCTGCAGCGGAATTGAGTGCTTCAATACAAAGGCAGCATCAATGAACAGGCCTGCAGCCCCAGAGTCGATCAGAGCCTTTATCTCGACTTAAGACTCAGCCCAAGAAAGGGTAACCAAAACCAAGGGCTATATCCTTCTGGATAA
Source organism: Lithobates clamitans (assembly GCA_037952925.1). Lineage (NCBI taxonomy): Eukaryota > Metazoa > Chordata > Amphibia > Anura > Ranidae > Lithobates > Lithobates clamitans. Next base: position 5,139,077 of record JBBGZY010000271.1, read on the forward strand.
CTGGAGATGAAACAACGCCACCTAAGGTCTGTCCCTGACAGGACCTCAAGGTTTGGGCGTTCCCTGGACGGCTAGAACAAGACTTCAAAAAGTGACCTGCCTGGCCGCAATAAAGGCACAATCTCTCCCTCCACCTAAGGGTTCTCTCATCCGCAGAGAGATGTGTGAAGCCCAAGTGCATGGGTTCATCTTTACAGACCGACTCGGTACCAGGAGGCATGGGAGGTGAGGGAGGCAAGGATGGGACTGCAAAGTTCAGAGACAAATGTACAGGAGGCTTCCGCAAGCGCTCCTTAAAAGAGTCTGGAGTCAATGAGAATGGCAAACGTGATCAACTTCTCCAGCTCAGTGGGTATATCTCGGGATGCCATCTCATCCTTGATGGTATCTGAGAGACCATGAGAAAAAGCAGCCACGAGGGCCTCATTGTTCCAAGCAACCTCTGCTGTAAGAGTACAGAATTCAATGGCGAAATCGGCAACAATTCTCGTACTCTGATGGACATGAGGCACTTGGCAGCAGAAGCAGAGCATGCAGGAACGTCAAATACCCTTTTAAAAGAAGCCACAAACTCAGGGTAACTCAAGACAACAGGTTTTTGCATCTCCCATAGAGGGTTTGCCCAGGCCAAGGCTCTCTCAGAATGTAAAGATATCACGAAACCTACTTTGCTTCTGTCCGTGGGAAACGCCTGGGGCAGCATCTCAAAGTATATCTCAACCTAGTTGAGAAACCCTCTGCATTGGACTGGATCACCCACAAATCACTGGGGAAGTCAAGCGGAACCAGACATACCTCTTAAGGAGGTAATACTCGAGGCGGCTGCCTGCACAGAGACTGGTGCAGCAGCAGGGACAACCTGCAACACAGGTTGTACCGGAGCAGCCACAGTGGGAGAATCCAGGTGAGCCGTGCGACTCAGGAGCGTTTGTAATGCCATGGCAAACTGATCCATGTGGTGATCCTGCTCATCCAATCTGGAAAAAATATTACCAACAAGTGGATTGACTGCATCTTCTGAATTCATGGCCTTCACCTACTGTCAGAAACCATGAATTAGACTGAGACAGAAGTACAATTAAATCACACTTGTTTAATAATAATAAAAAAGGTAAACAGAGTAAATGTAGTCAAAACAGAGTTCAGGAACCAGAACGGATAATCAGACAAGCCAAAACGTCAGGGAGTCAGAGATGATCGTAGAACAGCAAGCAGGATCTGGAGCCAGAAGGAATGTTAGCCAAGCAAGTCTTTAACAGGAATGTCTCTAGAGATGTTACATAGTTACATAGTTAGTCAGGTTGAAAAAAGACAAGTCCATCCAGTTCAACAAAAAAAAAAAAATATTGTACAATCCAATATACCCAATTCTATACCCACAGTTGATCCAGAGGAAGGCAAAAAACCCCAGCAGAGCATGCTCCAATTTGCTACAGCAGGGGAAAAAAATACCTTCCTGATCCCCCCAAGAGGTAATTGAATTTTCCCTGGATCAACTTTACCTATAAATGCTAGTACCCAGTTATAATATGTACATTTAGGAAAGTATCCAGGCCTTTCTTAAAGCAATCTACTGAGCTGGCCAGAACCACCTCTAGAGGGAGTCTATTCCACATTTTCACAGCTCTTACTGTGAAGAAATCTTTCTGTATTTGGAGATTAAATCTCTTTCCCTCTAGGCGTAAAGAGTGCCCCCTTGTCCTCTGTGTTGACCGTAAAGTGAATAACTCAACACCAAGTTCACTATATGCACCCCTTATACATTTGAACATGTTGATCATATCCCCCTTATTCTCCTCTTCTCAAGAGTGAATAAATTCAGTTCCTCTAATCTTTCCTCATAGCTGAGCTCCTCCATGCCTCTTATCAGTTTGGTTGCCCTTCTCTGCACTTTCTCCAGTTCCCCGATATCCTTTTTGAGAACTGGCGCCCAAAACTGAACTGCATATTCCAGATGAGGTCTTACTAATGATTTGAACAGGGACAAAATGATATCTCTCTCTCTGGAGTCCATACCTCTCTTAATACAAGAAAGGACTTTGCTCGCTTTGAAAACCGCAGCTTGGCATTGCATGCTATTATTGAGCTTATGATCTACCAAAACCCCCAGATCCTTCTCCACTACGGATTCCCCCAGTTGTACTCCCCCTAGTATGTATGATGCATGCATATTCTTAGCCCCTAAGTGCATAACTTTACATTTCTCAACATTAAACCTCATCTACCAGATAGACGCCCATTTAGGCAGAGCATTGAGGTCAGCTTGTAAATTGGAGACATCCTGTAAGGATGTTATTCCACTGCATAGCTTGGTGTCATCTGCAAAGACAGAAATGTTAATTTTGATTCCAGACCCAATATCATTTATAAAGGTATTAAAAAGTAAGGGTCCCAGCACTGAACCTTGGGGTACACCACTGATAACCCTAGACCATTCAGAGTAAGAATCATTAACCACTACTCTCTGAATTCTGTCTTTTAGCCAGTTTTCTATCCATTTACAAACTGATAGTTCCAAGACTGTAGACTTTACCTTACACATGAGCCGTGTGTGCGGAACTGTATCGAACGCTTTTGCAAAATCCAAGTATACCACATCCACAGCCACCCCTCTGTCCAAGGTTTTACTTACCTCTTCATAAAAAGAAATCAGGTTTGTTTGACAACTTCTGTCTTTCATGAATCCATGCTGCCTGTTGCTTAAAATGTTTTTTTCCAGCAAGAACTCGTCTATGTGGTCTTTTATTAAACTCTCCAGTATCTTGGCGACTATAGACGTTAAACTAACAGGTCTATAGTTACTTGGTAAAGACTTTGATCCCTTTTTAAATATAGGCACCATGTTTCGCCCTGCGCCAATCCAGTGGTACTATTGCCGTCATTAATGAGTCCCTAAAAATTAGATACAATGGCTTTGAAATTACGGAGCTCAATTCTTTGAGCTAAGGTGAAGGCAGAGATCATCTGGACTGGACGGCTTAAGTAGGCAGAACTGACGAGCAGGATATCATCAACAGGTGAGTCACTGTGGAGAAATAGGAGCTGGCAATTAGCCAGCTTTGAGAAGGAAGCGCCGAGCCCAGCCCTGACATCTATGGAGCTGGTTCACATATCTCCGATGCGGCTCCGGTGCAAATGTGCACAGGAGCATTGTACATCTTTTCAAATTTTGGGCTGAAATCAGACCTGAAACAATGAACCAGGATGCACAGGACCCCTGCTGGGAGCCGCATCAGCATTAGGTGTGAACCGAGCCTTAAACTATATGCAAATTCTTAAAAATAAATAATAATAAATACCATTAAAAATGAGTGAGGAAACAATTCAGGTCTATATCAAGATTTAATCCATTTGGCTTCAATGTATTTAAATGACCACGTTATGTACTAAATTAGTCCTTAAATTGGGTGCCCATATATATATTTTTTTTCAAACGTGGTTTGTTGGATTGCAAAGAGACAAATCCCTTGGAACATTTTTGCCCAACAAACCAAGATTTATATATAAGAGGGCATCTTATTTCAGGACTAGATTGGTACATCAATTTGCCAAGGATAGGAACTTTCCTTGATCAGGAAGGCTTTTTTAGGTGTAAAAAGGTGTATACTGTATCTTGTAGAACCATTAAAGGAAAGGAATAAAAGGCAATCTGTCTGTAACAGAACAAAGAAATAAAATATAGAATTAAGGAGTTTATATCATGTAGGGGCACGCACATTATGTGCTTGACTGCCCACGCGGGCTACAATACGTGGGCTGCACCACAAGACAGTTGGCAGTGAGAATAGGAGAGCATATTAGTAACATCTGAAAAGGTTTCAAAGACCATAAGCATTTTTGAGATGTTCATAATTGTTATCGGAGTATTTTTTATGGTATTGACAAGGTTAAAAATAATTGGAGGGGTTCTGATCTTAGAAAGCGAGTATCCCAAAATGAAACCAAATGGATCTATTAATGAAATACATTGAAACCAAATGAATTAAATATTGATATAGACCTGAATTGTTTAATGGTATTTGTATTATTTATTTTCAAATTGTGTTTATAATTGTATGCATATTACCAGTTTCTAGCAGCTTGTATTTACCAATATTTATACAGCCGAATTACACAAATATTTTTCACAAAGTCTGCTGCCTCAGTTTTTATAACGTCAATTTGCATATACTCTAGAATGTTATGAAGAGTGATCAGATTAATTGCAATTATTTGCAAAGTCCCTCTTTGCCATGAAAATGAACTAAATCCCAAAAAAAACCATTTCCACTGCATTTGTGAAGATGGCTTCAGGGCACACAAGAAAGTTCAGCAAGCGCCAGGACCATCTCCTAAAGTTGATTCAGCTGTGGTATCGGGCACTACCAGTGTAGAGCTTGCTAATGAATGACAGCATGCATGTGTGAGTGCATCTGCACGCACAGTGAGGCAAAGACTTATGCAGGATGGCCTGGGGTCGAAAAGGGCAGTAAAGAAGCCACTACTCTCCAGAAAAAACATCAGGGATAGACATATTCTGCAATAGGTACAGGGATTGGACTGCTGAGAACTGGGGTAAATTCATTTTCTCTGATGAATCCTGTTTTTGATTGTTTGGAACATCCAAGAAAAAACCTTGTCCAGAGAAGAAAAGAGCGCTATCATCAGTCCTGTGTCATGCCAACAGAAAAGCATCCGGAGAACAATCATGTGTGGGGTTGCTTCTCAGCCAAGGGAGTGGGCTCACTCACAATTTTGCCTAAGAACACAGCCATGAATAAAGAATGGTACAAAAACATGCTCTGAGAGCAACTTCTCCCAACCATCCAAGAACAGTTTGATGAGGAACAATGCCTTTTCCAGCATGATGGAGCACCTTGCCATAGGGCAAAAGTGATAACCAAGTGGCTTGGGGAACAAAACATCAAAATTTGGGTCCATGGCCAGGAAACTCCCCAGGCCTTAATCACATTGAGAGCTTGTGGTCAATCCTCAAGAGGCAGGTGAACAAAAACAAAAACCCACAAATTCTGACAATCTCCAAGCATTGATTATGCAAGAATGGGCTACCATCAGTCAGGATGTGGCCCACAAGTTGATTGACAGCATGCCAGGGCTAATTGCAGAGGTCTTGAAAACACTGCAAATATTGACTATTTGCATAAAAGTAATGTAATTGTCAATAAAAGCCTTTGACGCCCCTGAAATGCTTGTAGTTATACCATAGTAACATCGACAAAAAGATCTAAAAACACAGAAGCAGCAAACTTTGTGAAAATTAATGTTTGTGTCATTCTCAAAACTTTTGGCCACAGCTGTAATTATATATATACTATATATATATATATATATATATATATATATATATATATATATATATATATATATGCTGGTATCCGATGGTGTAGTACCTCTTAAAAAAAACACAAGATGGCGCAAGGAAGCATCCATGTACATGAAATGCGTTTGGGGGGTTACAGGTCGTGACGTCACTTCTGGTGCGTGGAGCACCAGCCAGAAGGCGAAGATGCCAGGCGCCATCCTGAAAGTTGTACAGAAAAAATCCAAAGAGAAAGCGCCTCTTAAGTATCAATGATTTATTCAAGTGATAAATACATGGAGAATTGACTTCACTCAACAGGAAGCTGCCCTTGGTATCCTGCTTGCATAGATCCCCCTGGCTCCCACATCCATCTACATTACGGATGATCTACATATCATAGACTCTTTTCTGGACTATTTTTATGGGCCACTGTTTTTCAATTATTAATTATTCATTATTTTTATCCATTTTTTTTTATCCCTTCCATAGTTTTTTATCCTTTCTATAGATTATTTTACCTATCACTGTATAGATAGAGAGAGATATATATTTAGATACTTATTTTTAACGTCATTTTACTGTTATATCCACGGACTTGAGCGCTGCTACATCATGTATTTTATGAAAGTTGTACAGAGGGTAGCATTTTACCATGTATTTAATACTGGCACAAGATTTTTAAATGAAAGCGTACATTTGGGAGATTATTTTATTAATTTGTAAAAAAGAATTACTGTACTATGGTACCTCTATCGTTTTTGTTGTTTGTGACCAATGGGTGAGTGGAGGAGATAAGGAGCTGAGAAGGCACAACTTAGGGATCCTGGAAAGCTGGAAGGCCACTTGTTAGAAAGATTATACATATGCCTGCATAGACCCATTTACTGTGTAAAAGGGGACAATAACATTTGGTTAGTGTATAGTACTATTATTATGCACTAGAGCACATGGTGGTAAATTGGAGGAGGTTGATCACGTTTGACAAGATTTGGAAGAGAAGCTAGGTGCAAGAACACTGTATATATGAATAAGGATTCATTCATAGTTGGATGATCATTTCTGTGTAATGGTTGTGGACAGTTTTAGCACCGATTGATACTATGCATGAACTTTGATCAATTTTTGGCACGAACAAAGGATTTATAAGATTTTTTGTGTGTCATTTCATATGATTTACTTACTTATGCACATATAGTTGGTATCTAAAGATTGGAGTGTAGTACCTTATATATAATTTTTATACCAACTGATCTAATGCATGTAAAATATAAGTGGACATTTGCTGTATACAATTGTCTGTGCAATATGTAACTGAAATACACAAGTATCAATGTATTACTGGGTATTCTGTCTTTATGCTTGCATTAATTGATTTTACTCAAATAAATCAAAACAAAAATAAAAATCCAACAGTAAAAAAAAAAAGAAAGCAGCTACCCCCATCCCTAAAAATTCATACCAGGCCCCAGCCCCACACAGCAACTAAACCATATAATGCCACATGCCCGTAAAATGCCCCCCCCCCCCCCCCCCAAAGCACCTTGTGTTTATGAGGACAAGGGCCTCTTCTTTACAACCCTGGCTGAGCAATTGTGGGGGTGTGAGGGGTAACTTATTGGAATCTGGAAGCCCCCAGATCCCACCCCATACCTCCCCATGTGAATGAGTATGGGGTACATAGTACATAGCGAGGGGCGAGGTCAAGCCACATTGTGTGTCCATATATACACAGAGCCTTGCTTGGGAGTCATGTGCAGTCATGCGCAGAGGAGCCAAGATTGCCAGTGGGGGACCCCAGAAGAGGATTTTTGGGGCTGCTCTGTGCAAAACCATTGCACAGAGCAGGTAAGTATAAACAGGTATATTTTTTAATTTAAAAAAATTGATTTTTCAACCACTTTAAATACCCTTCTGGTCAGAGGATATGTCACGCTATTACTGGGAACCCTGAAAAGTCCTGGAGATCCTAGGAATCCTGGAAATATCGGCAGAGATCCTGCAAGAAACCCTTGAAGACCCAGCAAGGTTACATATTTAGTCTGGCTGGAAAAGACACAAGTCAGGAAGATGGGGAAGCAGAAGTGGGGCAACAGTCAGATTTGAGCAATACATTATGTCTCCTACAGAGCAGCTTGCCTGGTAGATAGAAAGTGTATTTATATTGTTTTGGATGTATCCTTTGCACTGTTAAAAAAAAAAAAAAAATGTTCTATTTTTTTTTCCTTGTGCAACACAATATGCTCAGGATACCAAAGACTAAGTAGGTGAATTCTTAAAGCAGCATTTCTCAAATTTTTTTGGTCATGGCGCTCTTTAAAACAATGTAAAATCCCAATGCACACTATTCTGAAATGTAGCAAACAAATGTTGCTCACCCTGGTTCACACTGCCGCCACTTGGAACCGGTCTAATCGGTGCGACTCAAGTCACTCTGACTTAGAAAAGGGTTCCTGCACTACTTTGGTTTGGTGTGACTTCAACATGACTTCCATTGACTTCTGTTAAAGAAGTCGTATGCAAGCCGCGGTGAAGTCGTGCAGGGATGTCGGATTCAAAGTCGAGCAACTTTGAAGCTGCGGCAGTGTGAACAAGGGCTAATAAAAAAACCTGAGCCTGGGACTATGCACACAACCGCCTTAAAGAAATGTATCATTTACAATAGAGTTTCTCCTTCACAGAGTCCCTCTTTCAAGTCAGAGTCCCCATGACATCAGTCGTCCCCCATCACATCACAGTCTCCCCATCAAATCAGAAGCTGTCCCTTCCATTTAGAGCCCCCCCATCATAGAATCCTTTCATTAGATCAGAAGCCCTACCCTTCCAATCAGAGTCCACTCTATACATCAGAGGCCCCCAATACATGTGAGCCCCCATAACAGACAGTACAGCTACAATACATTTTGCACATACCAGAGCAAACTGCTTGGGTACTTTAAGTCAACAGGAATTAATTTTTCAAGTTTGGGTCACTAAAAACAATAAAATCAACCCTTTACTATACCCATATAGTAAAGTACTATCTTTACAGGTCTCAAAATATATGCATTCATTTTTCTTAATAGGGGAATTGTTTGGACAAACCTGGTATTCTAATATCATAGTTCAATAACAATCTTGTTGGTATAAGACAAACTGCCTTACAGCAGTGAGACAGCAACACTGAAAATGCGTGACGATGCATAGCATTTTCTTGTCATAAACTGTAAACAGAATACCCTAGCGGATATACTTAGAGTAAGCTGCCAATTTAAATTTTGACTCAATGTAAACATAATTTGATTTTTCTCTTGTATAGACTAGGAAATTTAACAAGTTCTGTCTGAGCGGCTCTCTTGCTGTGTGCATCCCCATTGTTAGATTTAAGAACCAAGTCTGGTCAGTTTCTCTTTGTGACAAAGGTAATCCGGACAAACAGAGGGACAGTCTTCCTTACGTGGACACAGGCAGCAAAGGTAGCCTGCAGAAATGTAAATCCATCTCCACTATCACAAAAACAAAATTAGTCTCTCCCGGATACAAACAGCAGGGCAACATCGTGTAAAGGGTAAAATACCAAGAAAAGCTTCAAGTTCTATTACATTTATGTTTCTTTGAAGCAACACAGAGGACTGCCCAACCATGGTGAGAAATGTTCCCAATTTAATCTCACGCTTTTCTACTTCACTCATTGTCATGGTAATATATATGGGATGGATCAAAGAGCTGGGGCCTGCTCCACACACTGGGGTTGATTTACTAAAACTGGAGAGTTCAAAATATGGTGCAGTTGTGCATAGAAACCAATCAGCTTCCATGTTTTATTGTTAAAGCTTAATTGAAAAAGCTGAAGTTAGAAGCTGATTGGCTAGCATGCATAGCTGCACCAAATTGTTCACTCTCTGGTTTTAGTAAATCAACCCACTTGTGTATAAGGGCCCCTCATGTTCCCATCTCTCATTAAAAGACAATGTAGTGGCCATTGAAAAGTGGGAAGAACATAACCTGTGTGTTTCCCTTAATCCCTTCTATGTTGTAATGCACCACAAGATTGTGAATCCAACCTAATGCTGGATATACACTAGTAGAATTTAGTTAAAATTTTTATTTTCCTTTAAGAATGTTCCATTGATTTTCGAATTGTTAGGCCGGCCATACACGGACCGAAACCATGGGTTGCAGGAAAGAAATTTGCACGATTCCCCCATCAACACAGACATTGCTCCCTCCTGCCGAACAATTGTCTGCTCCCGGTAGGGGCGGGGGCGAAAGCCTCACCAGGATTATTGGTAGCAGCTATAGCAGCTGCTAGCGATAATCGCAAGAGAATCCGGCAATCTGGTTGTACCCAAGTTGATTAATCAATCAACTTGGTACATTCAGCCTGCCCATTAATGGTTCGAACCAGCAGGAACCGGTCAAGATTCGAACGGCGTATGGCCGGCCTAAGCGAGGTAAAATTGACATTCGTTTTCAACCGCAGTGATGAGAAAATTTGAAGGAGCAGGAACTATGTATGTGGTTTTTGTTTGGTAAAATGTATTTGTTCCAAAATAAAAGGTAAAAAGCAAACAAAATTTAAAAGTATTTTCAAAGGTGGTGAACACTCTTTGTGTGTGTGTTTTAATCACTCTATAGTTGTTCTTTCATCCAATATGCATATCTTGTAAAAAATGTGTTTTTACCAAGCTCCTCAAGGAGGAATATGCATTACTTTGTGTTGTGGCTTGTGATTTCCTATCCTGTCATTCAAAGACTGTTCAGTCTTGTTAGTCTAATGCAGTAAAGCCACTCAAAAGGAGGTTTGAATCTCATTTGGTTCAGCTGAGGTGAGCTGAGATTTAAACCATGTATGGGCAGCCCGATTGTACCCAAATTGATTGATCAACTTGGGTACAACCAGTATGTTACAGTGTTCATGCAACTACTGCCAGCGGTTCTAGCAATAATCACCGTGTTCTCCCAGGACGGCTCCTGCAACCCCCCCCATTGTCATGATGAAGTGGTGCCTAGAGGACTGATTCCAGTGACGTCAGCAGAGAGACTTCGGAACTGCTCTCTGCTGAAAATGGGTCACAGGAGTGCAAAACGTATTGCACTCTTGTGACCCATAGGAGAAGCTCAGGCTGGACTTCTCCTTTAAGATGAGGATCCGACTTGGATACAACTTCCATTCAATTCTATGGGCTGAAATCGGACAGAAGTCAGACCAAATAGTGCAGGAACCTTTTCCAAAGTCAGACCGACACAAGTCAGATCAGTAAAGACGGCTCTCATAGGGAAACCTTGATTTTTACATGTTATGCGACATGTGCTCTCAAAGTCGGAGCGCATGTCGTACCAGTGTGAACCAGGCCATAAGGTTTTTACAGAACTCTGCCACCTATCCAAAGTGAGGCATACTTCGTTACAGGAAAGTTATCTCACTAAAGCTATAGAGATGTTTTTATGGCTGAACTTCAACTTTAAGCAAGGCAACTTCCATGAAACGAAATAATCTTCAAATCATAAGTTTGATCAACTATCAGAATTTATTGAATTGTGAAGTAAAAACTGGCCAATACATTTACAGCTTTAAAAAAGTTTTTTTTAATTACATCGCAAAAGGAAAAACTATGGCAGCTTCATTGAAAAATGGCATATTTTTGCACCCTACTTGCAAATTGACCCTACGATCACACCTATGCCTTTTTTAGTGCATTTGCAGAACCGCACTACTGTCCATTTAACATGGTTTCCTATGGTACTAATTCACAACTATGCGTTTTTCCCACGATTTCCCACGATTTGTGGCTAATAGACTTTAATGGAGCTGCACCAGAAACGCACTTGGTGCATTTTTTGTGTGTTTTGCGGTTCCTATTTTACTACCGTACATAGCTGGTTGCTAAGCAGGGGGCCAGGAAGCGGGCCACTGCGTTCTTAGCAATTGAAGACTCATCAGCTGTCAGCGGGATTCCCGCTGAAAGCAAAAAAAAAAAATTTGCCGGCAAAAAAAATTCATGAAAAAAAAAACGGCTTGGGTTTTCCCCCAGGTCCATACCAGGTCCTTCGGGTCTAGTATGGATTCGGAGGGGACCCCAATGGCAAAGTTTACAAAAAAAATGGCATGCCCCCCCCCAAAATCTATACAAGACCCTTATCTGAGCATGCTGCTGGGCAGGTCAGGAAAGAGAGGGGACAAGCGAGCGCCCCCCCACCTCCTGAATCATACCAGGCCGCATGCCCTCAACATGGGCGTGGGGGATGGGTGCTTTGGGGCAGGGGGGGCTCTTCTCCACCAACCCCAAAGCACCTTGCCCCCATGTTGATGAGGACAAGGGCCTCTTCACGACAACCCTAGCTGGTGGTTTTCGGGGTCTGTGAGCAGAGGGCTTATCGGGATCTGGAAGCCCCCTTTAAAAAACCCCAGATCCTGGCCCCCCACCTTATGTGAATGGGTATTGGGTACATCATACCCCTACCCATTCACCAAAAAATGCAGTAAAAAGTATAAAAAAAAAAAAACAAAACGAAAAAACATCAAGAGCCAGTTTTCGACAATTCCTTTATTAGTAAAATAGCTCTGAGCCACCCTCTCTCCTGGTGTCATCTCTCCCGATACCCTCACCTTCTTCCGCCACCGGTTTCTCCCCGAGCTGTCATCTTCCGGCTTTGTCTTCTTCCTCGCCGCCACTGCCTTCTTCTTACTCCTCGCGTCTTCTTCTACTTCCTCACCGAAGCCGGTTACCTTCTTATATAGGCATGGGCGTGGCCATACAATGATATCGCTCGGTGTCATGTGACATCACAAGTGACGTCACAAGGCGAGGTCATTGGATGGCCACACCCCATGCTTTTTGGTAAATGGGTAGGCGTACGATGTACCCCATACAAATTCACATAGGGTGGGGGGCCGAGATCTTCTTAAAGGGGGCTTCCAGATTCCGATAAGCCCCCAACAACCATGGGCTAGGGTTGTCGGGAAGAGGCCCTTGTTCTCATCAACATGGGGGCAAGGTGCTCTGGGGTGGGGGGCACAGAGCCCCCCTGCCCCAAAGCACCCATCCCCCCATGTTGAGGGCATTCAGCCTGCTATGGTTCAGGAGGGGGCGGTTGCTTGTCCCGCACGCCGTTTTTTCCCCAAATTTTTTGCCAGCAATTTATTTAATTCAGCTTTTAGCAGAAACCCCACTGAAAGCTGAGGACTCATCGGTTGTTAGGGACATGGTGGCCAGCTTCCTGGCCCCCTCCGTAGCAACCAGCTTCATAAAGTGTGTTTTATTGTGCGTTTAAAGAGGAAAAAAAAACGTAAAACACATGAAAACTGCATGCAAAAACGCATAAAAACGCTGGTTTAAAAACGCAAAATGCACTGAAAAAACATGCCTGAAAACGCATCAAGCGCAGCAGCATAGATGTGAACCTAGACTTAATCACATCTCTGTGAAGTTGATTAAAATCATCTCATTGCTTTGCAATTTCAACAAACAATGGAATTCAAAATTCACTCACATCAAATTTCTACATTCATGGTCAGCATTGGAGAAATGCAATGTTGGCTTCCAGCAACGGTCACAGACCTTTTACAACATGCAAGAGGTGAGACAACCTAACTGCAAATTGTCTGCTTGTAGGTAGGTAATCATCATAGTCATCACTGACAAATGCAGCAATTTGTGATGGCAGGTTTTAGGAACAATCATTGTCATTTGCTACTTTTGCTTTGATGACTTACTATTAAAATGTAGATTTGTATGCTTTAGCTGCATAGTTCTTAGACGCAACAACCATTTACAGCATAACATCGATATAGATATGAAAACTCATAAAAAAGGGAAAAAAGGTTTAATTTTCATTCAAAGAATAACGATACAGGGAGCATGAAATCGAATCTAAGCTTAACACTTGACCTGAGCGAGTTCCCTGAAGGCAGATCAGGCCATTTTTTTTAGCACTGCACTGGTAATCCCAGAAGACGGTGCGCCTATTAAATACTTAGCAGGGCTCCAAGTGTAATACTATACAAGAGAGAGCACAGTCTGACACCGATAACATCTTCCCCTGCTTTCAACATCTCATTGGTGCTTCAAAGTTTTGCAGCGTGTTTAATCTACCTGTAAAAGCAAACAGCCTTGTAGATCTTATCACAGCACTCTCTGAGGATCTGAAAGACAGCTGTGTGTTTCAAATTCACAGCACCGGAGCACAGTGATGGACCAGGGCAATGGATCCAAAACTATTATTTACTACATGCTTTTACAACTATTGAATTTGAGGGAGAAACTATCAGTCCTACAAGCCGATCACTGGCCAAAGATAAACAGCCAGGGCACGCAAACATATTCCAAGCGAAAGCAGAGTATATTTTAATGAATGCATATTCACTTATTATTACAGTGTAAAATTAAGATAACACCACTTTTCTTTAACCGCTTCAGCCACAGAAGATTTTACCCCCTTCCTGACCAGAGCACTTTTTACAATTTGGCACTGTAACTGACAATTGCGCGGTCATGCAAACAAAATTTGTGTTCTTTTTTTCCACACAAATAGAGCTTTCTTTTGGTGGTATTTGAATACCGTTGCATTTTTTGTGCTATAAACAAAATAAGAGTGAAAATTTTGAAAAAAAAATGTTTTTTAGTTTTTGTTATAATAAATATCCCCAAAAATGTTTTTAAAAAAAACACACTTCATCAGTTTAGTAAAAAAAAAAAAAAAAAAAAAATCACAATAAGCATATATTGATTGGTTTGCGCAAAAGTTATAGCGTCCACAAACTATGGAAAGGATATGGCATTTTTATTATTATTTTTTTTCCTACTAGTAATGGCGGTAATCTGCGATTTTTTTATTGTTACTGCGACATTGCAGCGGACAGATCTGACACTTTTGACACATTTTTGGGACCATTGACAGTTATACAGTGATCAGTGCTATAAAAATGCACTGGTTACTGTGTAAATGTCACTGGCAGGGAAGGGGTTGACACTAGGGGGCGATCAAGGGGTTAACTGTGTTCCCTAGTGAGTGTTTCTAACCGTATGGGGATAGGACTGACTCAGGGAGGAGACATATCGTTGTTCCTACTTAGTTTACACACACAAATCTCCACGTTGGCGCTTGTGCCCGTGATCGCGGGTAGCTGGCGGCTATCGCGCCCGCCACGCGCATCGGGTCCCCCGCTGTGCAGCGGGCTCGCGTGCCCCCTGTCGGCTTTTAAAGGGTACAATGTACCCATACAGGGTTTTGCCCAGCAGAGCCATTTTTCCAACGTATATCGGTGTGAGCCGGTTGGCAAGTGGTTAAACAATGTATATGGCCCTCAAACTTTTATGTGCTTGTGTGTATTTGTTGCGATAACTATAAAGATGTAAAGGTTAACCACTAGAGGGAGCGCTGTATTTAAATCAGATTCATTCACCCTTTTCCAATGGTTGAGAAAAGACATAAGCCACACAAGGGGGGTGTGTATGTGGCTTTAAAGCAAATGTAAACCCTATCAATGAACTTCTTTTATTTGCTCCTTTTAGTCTGTTCTTTAGACTGTAAGAAATTTAAATTTGTTTTCTTATGGCTATTGCAAAATAGTACTTGTTGACCCTGCCAGAAATCTTTTGAAGTGAAAAAAAAATGCTTTCCTCTTGTGCTGCATTGTTACCCGATTTCATGGTTTCCAGTCTTCTCTAACACATACAGCATGCCAGGTTTTGAGGAAGATACAATATACTGAGTAAGTGTCCACCCTGGCAAGAAGCATGTTACTGACAGATCACCAGATAAAATTAAAGCGGGGTAAAGCCTGACAAAAAAACTACACTACTACTACTACTACATCTAAGAACTGGTAAGCTGCAATTCATTACATTTCTGTTTTGGGTTTTAGATACCCGTAAACCACTTGCCGACCAGCTCACGCTGATGTATGTCGGCAAAGTGGCACGGTGCACAAAACCACATACCCGAATGTCGCTCGTGGCCGCAGGCCGGGGGCACGCACCCCCGTGGTGATCGGATTCGTTGCAGAACCGATCAGTCTTCAGGCCAATGATTTTTGGCCTAGATCTGCTGATCGGTTCTGGCGAATGAAAATGAAAAAAAAGGTCCAGAGAGGGAGATGACATCACTTCCCCTGCTTGTGTTTACACTTAAAGGCAGGGAAAGTGATATCATCTCCCTCTCCGGAATTCTTTTCCGTTCCAGAGAGAGGACGTCTTACATTGAGTTGCACCAACACTTCAATGACACAGTACACGTAGGCACACTTGTCACCCCCTGATCGCCCCCCCCCCCCCCCCCCCAGTTAACCCCTTCACTTCCTGTCACTGTGTCACCAATTGCAGTTTTCAGATTTTTCACTGATCAATGGCCCAGGTAGGTCTAGGGTACCCCTCTAAACCCCCCCTAATAAAGGTTTAACCCCTTGATCGCTCCCCCCAGTCTCACTGTCACTATTAGATCTTTTTTCTGATCGTCGTATTAGTGTCACGGGTGACGCTAGTTATCCAGTTAGTTTATTTGTTTCACGGTCAGGTTTTTATAGCATCAGGTACCCCCATATATTACCCAATAAAGGTTTTAACCCCCTGATTGCCCCCTAGTTAACCAGTGATCTTCCTATTAGTGTCATGGGTGCTGGTTAGTTCGATTTTTTTTATAGCGTCAGGGCACCCGCCTTATATTACCTAATAAAGGTTTAACCCCCTGATCACCCGGCGAGTGACATCAGTTAGATTTTAGCGTCAGTTAGGGTCTGCGTCGCCCCAGGCAGAGTCAGATTAGCGCTAACACCCATGCACGCACCATACATCTCCCTTAGTATAGTGTCTGAACAGATCACTATCTTTGATCTGATCAGATCTATATCAGATCTATACTAGCCAGTATAGATCCCAGTAGTTTAGGGTTCCCAAAAACGCAGCATTAGCAGGATCAGCCCAGATACCTACTAGTGCCTACGTTTAGCCCCTCGGCCCAGCCCACCCAAGTGCAGTATCAATCAATTACTGTCACTTACAAAACACATAACTGCAGAGACAGGCCTGATCACTGCGAACGCTAATAGTTTTTTTGGTAGCGATTGAAGCAGTCGCTGACAATCAGGTGCTCTTTTTTCCTGTGAGTTTCACTAGTTGTACCAGTAAATTTAGAGGCCACGATGACCAAGTGAAGGTACACTAGTGAAGAGGCCTACACGTTCCTGAGCATGACAGATGAGAGTGAAGAGGAAGTCACCCATCTGTCAGATTCAGGCTTAGAATACGATCCAGTAGACAGTAGCGGCACCCTGACAGATAGCTCTGACGATGGGAGTAGTGGTCCCTGCTAAAGTCAGAAGTACCCGACCCCGTTCTTCTTCTGTTGCTGAGGTGCAAGAACCGCAGGGCTCTCGTATGGTGCAGAGAGCCAGTACTAGTGCCGCTCATCCTTCTGGTGAACTGGCAAGCAACAGCGGCCTAGTACACCCTGGTTGTACATCTAGCACTGCAGTATCACGTGATGATGTGGCGAGTCCCATAAGTGCAGTTCAAGCTGGTGCGGTGGCTAGTACAAGTAGTGTCCCGTAGCCACCAAGAAGACAAACATAGGCCGTCGAGCCCATAGTGCCCTTCCTGCTGCATTTGCCAATCCTAATTGGGAGCCTACCTCTTCTGCAGCACCCGTACTTCCCCCATTTACTGGCCAACCCGGAATTCAGGTGGAAACAGTTGATTTTACATCACTTGATTTTTATTTGCTGTTTTTCATGGAAGATCTCTATAGATCTATTGTGGACCAAAGCAATTTGTATGCAGGTCAATTAATCACCGCTAATCCCCAGTTGACCCTTGCCAGAGATTGAAGACCTATCACGGTCTCCGAATTTAAGACCTTTCTGGGCCTATCCCTCATGGGCATAACTAAAAAAAGGGAGTTGCGGTCATATTGGTCCGTTGACCCAATTCACCATATGCCTGTGTTCTCTACCAGGTCTCTGCCTCATTCAAAGTCCCAACTTCTTCCCATATTCTTGCCAAATGCAAATAGGGATGGAGGCGCGCAGTCCATATAGAGACGGGTCTGATCTAAGCAATCGGTACAAGTTTATTGCAGTTGGGTGTAAATATGCTATTCAATTTATTAGTCTGTTTAATTTGTTTCACCCATTTTTAACCTTGCCAAGAAATTATTTATTTCATAGGCTGGTGTATGCTTGTCTTATTTAATCAATCATTTCATCTCCACACCTGCAATGGTTGGTGTCCCTTGACCTGGATCCTTGAGCAAGCGGCTCACTTCATGTCCGGGAGCTGCGATGCACACCGCGGGGTCTCCTCCCCTTGTTCCTCTGGGAGGGTTGGGATGCCGCCGCACTGTGCATCGACGTCACGCCTTTCCCACTAAGCACGGGGCGTCCACCTGAGCGCCGTCGCGCTGGTAGTGTCTTCCATCAGCGGCATACAGGGGTGATTTTGGCGCCAAACGCCGAGATACTTGGTCTCTCAGCTAACGGCACCTCCCCCTCACCTTGCACGCTAGTGTGACATTTGGCGGTGATTGGCGCGCGCGCCCATATATGTCCCACTCAGGGTTGGTCTTCCCCATAGGTCGGTCTTCGCTCCTCACATTGCCAGCACATAGCACTATACTCTATTGTTTCACATATTTCAGCACCTAGTAAAGCATTTAGGACAATGCATTCACTCACATTCATTGTATTTTATTTCACCTTTTTCTTTTGGATTTGGTCAGCACACATAACTTTCCCATTTTTGATTCATGTTTTTGCTTTTCACTGACATCAGCACTGTCACAGGTGCATTACCCTGCCTTTTTGATTACACTCTCAATTTTACATAAATATTTTCACTGTGAATTTATTTATTTATTTTTTTTCACATATCACCTCACTCGCCTTCACATTTTGTCCAGCAACCCCTCATGACGTCCTCACCTACATACACCACCATTCCCAGGGACAGTCACCCTTTGGAGTGTTGTCCACCCCTGGTGTTGTCGTGTGGGGTCCTGCGTGCGCCAGATGCCACCACAGCTCCCGGAAAAGATGCCCTTCGGGGAGCCTCCAGCTCTCATTGTTGCACCTCCATTGCAGGGTAGTTGTGAGTATTTTTATAACCAGGGTTTATCCCCAGTTACATTTTTTATAATTCTCTTTTAAAGCAGATATAGACATTGTTGCTCCTGAAGAGTGGATATAAATGCTCCACGAAACGCGTAGAGCCTCTGTATATGCAATGTGTAATACCAATGTAACACATATATATGTAATATAAATGAATTACTGTGACCCATGTACCAACTTGTATGGAATCTTTTTATATAATAAATATACAATTTCTTGACCCCTCGCTATTGACTGCGCGCTTCATTTAAAGTCACGCCTTTTCCCCTTTATTCATATGCCTGTGTTCTCTGCCTCCATGACCAGGGCTAGATACTTTGAGATTTATGCACTTCAACGACAATGAACTCGGGGTGACCCTGAATATGATCGGCTTCACAAAATTTGGCCCCTCGTAAACCACTTCAACCAAAATTTTGCAGCCTTGTTTACTCCCGATCAAGTTGTCTGTGTTGATGAGTCCCTGATTAAGTTTTCTGGCCGCTTGTCATTCAAACAGTATCTTCCCAGCAAGCGTGCCAGATATGGGGTCAAGATGTATAAGCTCTGTGACAGGGTGTCAGGGCTGCGTTCAGCCCTTCCTTCTCTGGGCTGGCCGCTCAGCTGTTGGCTAATTGCCAGTTCCCATCTCTCTCCACAGTTACCCAGCTGTTGATGATCCTGCTCGTCAGTCCTGCCTACTTAAGCTGTCCAGTCCAGAGGAGCTCTGCCTTCGCCTTGGTCACATCACAAGAAACTACAGTCAGGTCCATAAATATTGGGATATTGACACAATTCTAATATTTTTGGCTCTATACACCACCACGATGGATTTGAAATGAAACGAACAAGATGTGCTTTAACTGCAGACTTTCAGCTTTAATTTGAGGGTATTTACATCCAAATCAGGTGAACGGTGTAGGAATTACACCAGATTGTATATGTGCCTCCCACTTTTTAAGGGACCAAAAGTAATGGGACAATTGGCTGCTCAGCTGTTCCATGGCCAGGTGTATGTCATTCCCTCATTATCCCATTTATAAGGAGCAGATAAAAAGGTCCAGAGTTAATTTCAAGTGTTCTATTTGCATTTGGAATCTGTTGCGGTCAACTCTCAATATGGGATCCAAAGAGCTGTCACTATCAGTGAAGCAAGCCATCATTAGGCTGAAAAAACAAAACAAACCCATCAGAGATAGCAAAAACATTAGGTGTGGCCAAATCAACTGTTTGGAACATCCTTAAAAAGAAAGAATGCACCGGTGAGCTCAGCAACACGAAAAGACCCGGAAGACCACAGAAACTGTGGTGGATGACCGAAAAATTCTTTCCCTGGTGAAGAAAACACTCTTCACAAAAGTTGGCCAGATCAAGAACACGCTCCAGGAGGTAGGTGTATGTGTGTCAAAGTCAACAATCAAGAGAAGACTTCACCAGAGTGAATACAGAGGGTTCACCACAAGATGTAAACCATTGATGAGCCTCAAAAACAGGAAGGCCAGATTACAGTTTGCCAAACATCATCTAAAAAAGCCTTCACAGTTCTGGAACAACATCCTATGGACAGATGAGACCAAGATCAACTTGTACCAGAGTGATGGGAAGAGAAGAGTATGGAGAAGGAAAGGAAATGCTCATGATCTAAAGCATACCACCTCATCAGTGAAGCATTGTGGTGGTATTGTCATCGTGTGGGCATGTATAGCTGCCAATGGAACTGGTTCTCTTGTATTTATTGACGATGTGACTGCTGACAAAAGCAGCAGGATGAATTCTGACGTGTTTCAGGAAATATTATCTGCTCATATTCAGCAAAATGCTTCAGAACTCATTGGATGGCGCTTCACAGTGCAGATGGACAATGACCCAAAGCATACTGCAAAAGCAAACAAAGACTTTAAGGGAAAGAAGTGGAATGTTATGCAATGGCCAAGTCAATCACCTGACCTGAATCCGATTGAGCATGCATTTCACTTGCTGAAGACAAAACTGAAGGGAAATGCCCCAAGAACAAGCAGGAACTGAAGACAGTTGCAGTAGAGGCCTGGCAGAGCATCACCAGGGATGAAACCCAGCGTCTGGTGATGTCTATGCATTCCAGACTTCAGGCTGTAATTGACTGCAAAGGATTTGCAACCAAGTATTAAAAAGTGAAAGTTTGATGGATGATTGTTAATCCGTCCCATTATTTTGGTCCCTTAAAAAGTGGGAGACACATATACAAACTGTTGTAATTCCTACACCGTTCACCTGATTTGGATGTAAATACCCTCAAAGTAAAGCTGAGAGTCTGCAGTTAAAGCACATCTTGTTTGTTTCATTTCAAATCCATTGTGGTGGTGTATAGAGCCAAAAATATTAGTATTGTGTCGATGCCCCAATATTTATGGACCTTACTGTATCTCCTGCGGTCCTGTTTAAAGACTGGCTTTGGTATATAGTGGTGAACCACAAAGAGAAAACATAAATTCTCAATAGAGCGTTGCCAACATCCCAAAATTTATTGTAAAAGGGACCCTTAAAAGGGAAGGGACACTATTACCCCCCCGGTACAAAGGGACTTTAAAGGCAAACAGATGAAAACTTATCTTATAAAAACATAATTTTTATTTGAAAAAATAAACATGTAAGCATGTATAAAATGCCCAACAAGGACCAGCAACGTCCTGATGCCTGCAGGTTTAGGTATCATCTTTGTATCGCTCTTTTCATGTATAAGCAATCCCAGCAGCTAATTAGCCGCTGGATTGCTTTTACAAGCAGTGGGAGGGAACGTCCCCCCCCCACTTGTCGTCTTCCTTGGTTTTCTCAGGCTCTCCTGTCCCACCGGGGAACCTGATAATGCAGCCGGTGACTCCGCCAGCTGACCCTATAGCTGATCGAAGATCAGAATGGCTCCAATCATCTATGGCCTAAGAAACCGGAAGCTACAAGCATTTCATGACTTCGGTTTTGCCGGATATAAACAGCGCCATTGGGAAAGCATCTTATTACACCGATCTTGGTGTGGTCAGATGCTTTGCGAGCAGAGTAGAGATCTAGATTTAGATAAAAAAGCAAAATAATAATAATTGTGTCATAAAAAAACAGCAATTGCACCATGCATGTGAGGTATCACTGCGAACGTCAGATCAAGGGCAGTAATTTCAGCAGTAGACCTGCTCTGTAAATCTAAAGTGGTAACCTGTAAAGGCTTTTAAAAATGTATGTAGTTTGTAGCCGCTGCACAGTTGTGCGCAATTTTAAAGCATGTCGTGTTTGGTATCTATGTACTCGGCATAAGATCATCTTTTATATTTTATCAAACATTTGGGCAATATAGTGTGTTTTAATGAATTAAAATTCAAAAAAGTGTTTTTTTCCCCAAAAATTGTGTTTGAAAAATCGCTGTGCAAATACTGTGAAAAAAAAATTGGAACACCCACCATTTTAATCTGTAGGGCCTGTGCTTTAAAAAAAATATATAATGTTTGGTGGTTCAGAGTAATTTTCTAGCAAAAAAAAATAAAAAATTTCCATGTAAACAAAAAGTGTCAGAAAGGGGCTTTGCCTTCAAGTAGTTAGAAGAGTGGGTGACGTATGGCATGAGCTTCTAACGTTCTGCATAAAATACCAGGACAGGTCAACCCCCCCCCCCCCAAATGACCCCATCTTGGAAAGTAGACACCCCAAGCTATTTGCTGATAGACATGTTGAGTCCATGAAATATTTTATATTTTGCCACAAGTTTTGGGAAAATTAAAATTTTTTTTTTCACAAACTTGTCACAATCACTAAATATTGCTCAAACATACCATGGGCATATGTGAAATTACACCCAAAAATACATTCTTCTGCTTTTCTTGAGTACGGGAATACCACATGTGTGGGACTTTTTGGCAGGTATTTGCCAAGAGGCATGGTGAGTATTTTGCAGCTCTCATTTGTTTTGGAAAATGAAGAAAGAAAATGGAAAAAATGTTTTTTTCTTTTTTCAATTTTCAAAACTTTGTGACAAAAAGCGAGATCTGCAAAATACTCAACACGCTTCTCAAATAGCTTGGGGTGTCCAATTTCCAGAATGGGGTAATTTGGGGGTGTTTTGCGCTATCTGGGCATTACACAGCCTCCGAAACTGTGATAGGTAGTGTGGAGTGAAATCAAGAACTTAGAAAGCCTGAACGCAGCGCTTGGTTTTCGGGGTCCTGTACGCGGCTAGGCTGCCAAAAAGTCCCACACATGAGGTATCCCTGTACTCAGGAGAAGCAGCAGAATGTATTTTGTGGTGCGTTTTTTTTTTTTGTCATTTTTCAATCACTTCTGACAAAAAATTCAATGTGCTCAACAAGCCTCTCAGCAAATTCCTTGTCTACTTTCCAAAATGGGGTCATTGGGGGGGGGGTATTGTACTGCCCTGCCATTTTAGCACCTCAAGAAATGATAGGCAGTCAAACTAAAAGCTGCGTAAATTCCGGAAAATGTACCCTAGTTTTGTAGACGCTATAACTTATGCACAAACCAATGTATGCTTATTGAATTTTTTTTAGCCGAGACATGTGGCTGAATGCTTTGGCCTAAATGTATGAAAAAATTGAGTTTATTGTATTTTTTTTTATAGCAAATAGTAGAAAATATAATTTGTCTTAAAATTTTCTCTTTTTTCATTTATATTGCAAAAAATAAAAACCGCAGAGGTGATCAAATACCACCAAAAGAAAGCTCTATCTGTGGGAAAAAAAGGATGCAAATTTAGTTTGGGTACAGCATTGCATGACCGCGCATTTACCAGTTAAAGCAGCACAGCGCCAAATTGTAAAAAGTGCTCTGATCAGGAAGGGGGTAAATCTTTCCAGGGCTGAAGTGGTTAAAGATGCTTCCAGCTAGTAGACTTGCACTGTGAGAAAGAGCAGTCAAGCACACATCAGAGCTAATGGAATACTGAACAATAAAAAGAAAGATGTAAATATTGTAGCTGGTATATTATGTATTTTGCACCAACTCATTTCAAGAACGTGCATGCTCTTCATCAGGATTAGATACAACTGGAGCTCTACAAGAACTTTACAAAAACTGAAGCACTGCCATTAAAGTGAAGGAAACGCAAACTATACAGTATCTCACAAAAGTGAGTACACCCCTCACATTTTTGTAAATATTTTATTATATCTTTTCACATGACAACACTGAAGAAATGACACTTTGCTACAATGTAAAGTAGTGAATGTACAGCTTGTATAACAGTGTAAATTTGCTGTCCCGTCAAAATAATACACAGTCATTAATGTCTAAACCGCTGGCAACAAAAGTGAGTACACCCCTAAGTGAAAATGTACAAATCGGGCCCAATTAGCCATTTTCTCTCCCCTGTGTCATGCGACTGTTACAAGGTCATACTAGTCACTGGAAGTTCAACATGGCAGCTCATGGCAAAGAACTCTGAGGATCTGAAAATGGGATTTTTTATAACAGCTTACCTGTAAAATCCTTCTCTTTCGATGGACATCACGGGACACAGAGCCACAGTAATAACTGATGAGTTATGTAGGTACCTTTAGGTATTGGACACTGGTCACACCCTAATCAGGAAGTTCAACCCCTATATAATCCCTCCCCTTCCAGGGATACCTCAGTTTTGTAGCAAAGCAATATAAGTGTATTAGAAGAGGGTCGGGACCTCTGTGTCCCGTGATGTCCATCGAAAGAAAAGGATTTTACAGGTAAGTGGTTATAAAAAATCCTATTTTCTTTCTCGGACATCACGGGACACAGAGCCACAGTAATAACTGATGGGATGTCCCAAAGCAATGCCAACTGAGGGGGGGGGGGGGGAATCACAACCAAGTAGGGTGCAATCAAACCGGAGGACCCTGTACCGCTGTCTGCAGCCCACTACGCCCATAGGCGATATCCTCATGCCTTCTCACATCCACCTGATAAAATCTGGTGAATGTATGAACTGAAGACCAGGTTGCGGCCTTGCAGATCTGAGCCATAGAAGCCTGGTGATGCACTGCCCAAGAAGCACCAATAGCCCTTGTGGAATGTTGATCTGAAACAGAGGAATCTTCTGTTTCAAACCGTAAGCCTGAATAATCAATTGTCGAATCCATTTAGAAATGGTCGCTTTTGACGCTGCCTGTCCTCTATTGGGACCCTCTGGCAGCACGAACAAAACATCTGTTTTGCGAATTTGAGCAGTTGCTTCCAGATAGGTCTTGACTGCTCTTATTACATCCAAAGAATGTAGCGATCTCTCTTCCGAAGAACAGGGATCTGGAAAAAAGGAAGGCAGAACAATGTCTTGGTTTAGATGAAAAGCTGAAACCACCTTCGGTAAAAAACTAGGATGAGGGCGCAGTACCACTCTATCCTTGTGTATAATCAAATAAGGCTCTTTAAAGGAAAGAGCTGCCAATTCTGATACTCTTCTAGCAGAAGAGATGGCTACCAGAAAATTTTGTTTCCTTATCAGCAAGACCAAAGGAATCTGCCGGATTGGTTCAAAAGGTTGTTTCTGTAACACTGACAGAACCAAGTTCAAGTCCCAGGGGTTTAGAGGTGCCTTAACCGGAGGATTAAGACGCATCACCCCCTGCATAAAGTTTCGGACCAAAGAATGCGAAGCAAGTGGCCGTTGAAACAATACTGATAGAGCCGAGACCTGGCCCTTGATGGTACTTGTCTTTGTATAAGTACCATCAAGGCCAGCTTCATCTCTAATCCTAATTGTAGAAAATCAAGAATTCTACCTATGACATATTTTCTGGGATGCCAACCCCTGGATTCACACCAGGATACATAAGCTTTCCAGACTCTATGATAAATCATTCTGGAAGCTGGCTTCCTTGTATTGATCAAGGTAGATATGACAGGACCTGAAAGCCCACGACTCTTCAGAACATGGGTCTCAATAGCCAAACCATCAAATTTAGGTTTGTAAGGCAGGATGGAACACTGGACCTTGAGATAACAGGTCTGAGCGTACCGGTAGGGTCCACGGGGAACCCACCGTCATCCTTACTATTTCTGCATACCAAGTCCTTCTGGGCCAAGCGGGGGCCACCAGAAGTAGCAGCAGGGTGCTGTATACACAGACCCAATCTTCACCTCTCATGGTGGGCTCCGTTTAAAAAACTGTCAGAGACTGGGGCCCCCTACGAGTTGGGGGATCCTGCAGTTCTGGCCCTGTAAAGCACCCAGACAGAAATTAGGAGGTTTAAAGCCATTTTCTGATCTGCAGGGTCCAGCTCTCTAAAAAGAGAAGCGTTACAGGTAAAACCTCGTTTCTTCGGACACGAGGCCCGGGTACCATCCAATTCGGCCATGAAGAGACACTTTGAATGGATCCGGTTCGCCTGGCTTGCCCCAGTATAGGATATCAGGATATTCCCCTTGGAGCTTCAGCACAGGACATCTTTACATGTCCAACACCTAAGACACTGGCGTAAAAACTGAGGTATCCCTGGAAGGGGAGGGATTATATAGGGGGTTGAACTTCCTGATTAGGGTGTGACCAGTGTCCAATACCTAAAAGGTACCTACATAACCCATCAGTTATTACTGTGGCTCTGTGTCCCGTGATGTCCGAGAAAGAAAAAAAGAATTGTTGCTCTACATAAAGATGGCTTAAGCTATAAGAAGATTGCCAAGACCCTGAAACTGAGCTGCAGCATGGTGGCCAAAACGATACAGCGGTTTAACAGGACAGGTTCCACTCAGAACAGGCCTCTCCATAGTCGACCAAAGCAGTTGAGTGCATGTGCTCAGTGTCATATCCAGAGGTTGTCTTTGGGAAATAGACATATGAGTACTGCAAAGCATTGCTGCAGAGGTTGAAAGGGGGGGGGGGGGCAGCCTGTCAGTGCTCAGCTATACACCGCACACTGTATCAAATTGGTCTGCATGGCTGTTGTCCCAGAGGGAAGCCTCTTCTAAAGATGATGCACAAGAAAGCCCGCAAAAAGTTTGCTGAAGACAAGCAGACTAAAAGACATGGATTACTGGAACCATGTCCTGTGGTCTCATGAGACCAAGATAAACTTATTTGGTTCAGATGGTGTCAAGCATGTGTGACAGCAACCAGGTGAGGAGTACAACGCACTACAGTCAAGCATGGTGGTGG
Organism: Lithobates clamitans; assembly: GCA_037952925.1. NCBI lineage: Eukaryota > Metazoa > Chordata > Amphibia > Anura > Ranidae > Lithobates > Lithobates clamitans. The sequence goes on from JBBGZY010000271.1 coordinate 5,165,540, forward strand.
GAGTGTCATGGTCTGGGGCTGCATGAGCGCTGCTGGCACTGCGGATCTACAGTTCATTGAGGGAACCATGAATGGCAACATGTACTGTGACATACAGAAGCAGAGCATGATCCCCTCCCTTCGGAGACTGGGTCACAGGGCAGTATTCCAACATGATAGCGACTTCAAACACACCTCCAAGACGACCACTGCCTTGCTAAAGCAGGGTAAAGGTGATGGATTGGCCAAGCATGTCTCCAGACCTAAACCCTATTGAGCATCTATGGGGCATCCTCAAACTGAAGGTGGAGAAGCGCAAGGTCTCTAACATCCACCAGCTCCGTGATGTCATAATGGAGGAGTGGAAGAGGACTCCAGTGGCAACCTGTGAAGCTCTGGTGAACTCCATGCCCAAGAGGGTTAAGGCAGTGCTGGAAAATAATGGTGGCCACACAAAATATTGACACTTTGGGCCCCATTTGGACATCTTCACTTAGGGGTATACTCACTTTTGTTGCCAGCGGTTTAGACATTAACCGCCATCTTCTACAGTAGAGGATGGGACTTGTAGTTCTCTCATTTACAGATTCCTGTGAATGAATGCAGCGGCTGTGTGGGCAAAAACCTGCACAGAGTTGCAGGGAGAAGATCCCCCTGCCCAGTGTCATGGAGGGAGGCTTAAGACAGTGAAGACATATGCTGGAGCATGTTACATGTTGCACCCCAAATATGAGTGTAATGTATAACATTTGTTAAAAGGTGAACTTATCCTTAACAACCAGTCTATTCTTCCTACGAAAAAACAAACAAACCATGAAGCATAATAACACATCAAAAACATACGTAAACCAAGCAAAAAAATAAAATAAAAATACTAACAAGGAAGTACAAAGCTACATACAACTCTACCCCCAGTCACATCACTATCCTTGTCTTAAAATATTATCAAAGGCATCCTCAATTCTTCCAAGACCTCCTACTCTTCATCTCCCTCATCACCTCCCACCATTCTCACCTCCAGGACTTCACAGCCTCTCCCCGTCCTCTAGAACACCCTACCTCAATGTGTCCTGCAATCTCCTACTCTGTTCATCTTTAGGTAAGACCTGAAAACTCATGCCTCTACAAGTGAGCTGAATTTTGTCCATGAACCCATCCCCACACAGTTGTTACCATTTTCATCATGTGCCCTTCCCTTTTAGATTTTAAGCTTTTAAAATCGGCAAGAACATTTTTGTGCGATTTGGAATTGCAAGCAGAATCGGTTTCTGTGTGCGATTCCAAAGCGCCAAGTGTGATTGAAGCATAGTCTACTAAAGATAAAAAATACTAATTTGATGTTCTGAAAGCACCAATGCCCTTTTGCTGGGCTTCTCTAGTTGTATGATCTTTTGATAAGGGGCAAGATGAAAAGGACATCACCAGACTGAAATCACTGAAAAGAAAAATACAAAACTTGCTCATAAGGAAACAAAAAATACAGAGCATCAGTGTGGAACCCAACTTTTTCTTATCACTTAGTTGAATTTATCAAGCCAGCAGGGCAGACATTTCCCATTTCATTGTCCCTTTTATTTTTACACTGATTAATTAAGCCTTTTAAAGAAATGTATTATTTCTTTTGGACAGCCATGTCAAGCCTTTTCAAAGTACACAGAACACAGAGAACATTGAAGATGTATTGTATGCCTGTTATCTGTGAGGCCTCTGTACAGTATTATCATTCAAAACACCAATGAAAAAAAGAAAAGTTTAATTAGAGCCTTTTGCCAGAAGTGCCCTTTCTGGGTTATACCTGTCCTGACTCAATATGATATTTGGCCAATGTTTTGGTCCGCTTGTCACAATAGAAAATTGGCAGGATAATTAATTTTTCAGTAAAAGCCAAGTTATTTTTTAAACTTCCTGTATGAAACATCTTGCACTTTTGTAAATGTCAAAAGTGTCAGAACACATAAGCAGAAATAAAACCAGTGTTCTGCATTCCTATTAAAACTGCATGACCTCTTCAACTGTCTCACTTAGCAAAAGAATAGCAGTGTAACCTAGAAAAACACAGCATACACCACTTTTTTGCGACCTAATGAAAAGGCTTAGGTCAGAGTTGTATGGAGAGGTAATGCACACACTGACTCGTTCATTGTTAGCAATGTTATAGCCAAGAGGTCCATAATATATATTTGTAGACAATGTGGCACTTGAATAATTCCAAACATGGTATAATTTTTCTATAGTTACATTAGTCCAACTTGGACCATACCTGGCTGAAACCACTGGAGACTGGAAATCACTGAAGTAGACCCTGCTACTTCAGGGAACTTCACTTGCGTCCGGGTCCTGTGCTGAGTAGCCAGCCTGATGCATTGCAAACCCATGAGGTGTGCTGTTCAGTGCAAACACCATTCAGAGAATGCTTAACATTTTCTGAATGAACCCAAAGTGCTCTCTAATTTGATGAGGTAGAGAGTCGTTGTGGTGATGTCACACTCTCCACCTCATTAAATCAGAGAACACTTTGCATTTATTCAAAACATTTAAAGTATTCTTCCAATGGCACCTGTGCCAAGCAGCTGACCTCATGTGTTTACAATGCAGCAGGTCAGCCACTCAGCTTGGGACCTGAAACAAGTGGAGATCACTAGAGTAGCAGTGTCTACTTCGGCAATTTCCAGCTCCCAAGGGCATTGGCCAGGTGTGGTATATAAATGGCTACATTGGTCCAAGCTGGACCAATGTACCTCTGTAAAAATATACCATACCCAGAATTCATCTTTAAGAGAATTTGACTGAACAACTAGCTTTATAAACCAAAAGATAAACAACTGGTTTTATCTAATCAGACCAAAAAACAAAAATATACTGTAGGGCAGTTTTCAAACACGTCAGGCCATGCAACATACAGTACTACTCAGGCCCCACATTAGTGGCGGATGGTGCTCCATTTTTTTTGGGGGGGGGGACGCAAACAAAGCCCCAATCTCCCCCATCACAGGGCCTACAGACAGATCGATAGACAAATAGCGAGAGAGAGAGAGAGCGCGCGAGAGAGAGAGATAAAGAGAGAGAGAGCGTGAGAGAGAGCGTGAGAGAGAACAAGAGCGAGAGAGAGAATATAGGCAGGCAGATAGACAGACAGACAGATAGATAGATAAGATACAGAGACCTGGTGAAGCTGGGGATTAGGGATGAGCTTAATGTTCGGGTTGGACATAGGTTCGACTCGAACATCGGGTATTCGCCCGTTAAAAGAGCAAACATTATGGGGCATTCGCAGCAAATTTGAGCGCCGTGGAATGCCTCAATGCACTGTGAGATCACAGTGCATTGCTGTATGATTGGCCAAAGCATGCACCTGACCTGCATGCTTTGGCCAATCACAGTGCCCTCTGCTAAGAGAGCCATAATGTGTAGTGTTGTTGGTGTGGACAGAGAGATAGCTTGATTTAAATTAAGCAGGCAGGTTATTCAGTTAGTGGCAGTGTATGTATATAATATATATATATATATATATATATATATATATATATATATAGATAGAGATAGAGATAGAGATAGAGATAGAGATAGAGATAGAGATAGAGATAGAGAGGTACACATACATACATATACACACACACACACATATACATACACATACACACAGGCCACTAAAAGAGGGCAAGCAGCCTCTGTGTCTACAGTCAACAGTGCTGGTCGTGGACATGCTGCATCCTCTGCAGGTGGCTGTGGGGAAAGCTTGTCCTTTTTTCTGCTGCTGGCCGTGTTATTGAGCCAGAACATGCAGAAGAGTTGGTGGAGTGGATAACAAAGCCATCCTCATCATTCTCTGTCACCCAGGCTCAGAGTAGTTTGCCTTCCAAAGCAGCTACCAAAGCAGCCTATTCCACCGGCTCCTTGTCCACAGTCACTCCTTCCGTAGCCACACCATCATGTACAGAGGAGTCCCCAGAATTATTCGACCACAGTATCGGGTACATGCTGCTGGAGGATGCGCAGCAATTTGAAGGGTCTGATGTTGGTTCCCAGGTTGAGGAAGGGAGCAACATGAGCCTAGAGAGAGGGGGTGCCCAAAAAGGACAAGAAACTGGCAGTCATGTTCCCCCAGCTGCAGCATACTGCCAAGTTTGCTCCAGTGACGAAGAGGGGGGGGGGATGATGAGGTCACTGACTGTACTTGGATGTCTGAGAGAAGAGAGGAGGAGGCACAACTCCAATGAGGCAGGATGTCCTCTAGGGGGCAGCTTAAGGGCAGCCACCCTATTGCATCACACTGCAGAGCTCTGCAGGTGCAGGGCGCTGCTGACTGCCCGCTGACTTTTAAGAGTTCTTTGGTGTGGGTCTTTTTCAACACGTGTGCAGCAGATCGCACCATTGCTGTTTGCCACCTATGTCTGAAGCTCCTCATCTGGGATCTCCAACCCTACTATACCTCCTGCCTTCTCAAAAACCTGCACTGAGAGGAATGAAGGTATAGCAATAGGTGTCCCAAGTACTTGCAGCCAATCTGCTAGCAGTACACTACCATCTGATTTTAGCAGGCAAATTTCCCTACCCCAGTTGCTGAACCGTAAAAAGAAATTCAGTCCCAGCCATCCACATGCTCAGCATCTAAATGCTAGCTTGGCCAAATTTCTAGCACTGCAACTGCTGCCTTTTCAGCTGGTAGACACTTCCCCACTTTCGTGAAATTGTAGAATGTGCTGTACCTCAGTGGCAGGTTCCAAAACGCAATTTCTTTTCACAAAAGGCCATTCCGGCTCTCTACTGGCATGTGGAAGGCAATGTTTTGGCCTTGTTGGACAGGGCGGTCAGCAGTAAGTTGCATATTACCGCTGAATCATGGTCCAGCAGGCATGGACAGGGACGTTACCTTTCCTTCACGGCGCACTGGGTAACTCTGCTGGTAGCTGGGAAGGATGCAGGACAGGGTTCAGTGTTGTTGGAGCTTGTTCCACCACCATGCCTCCAAAATGCTAGTGGTGATCCTGCCACAGCTCTTTCCTCTATCCCCTCCTCTTCTTCTTCCTCTATGGCCTCTTCTGCAGATTTGTCCTCTGAACCAGCGGTGCTCCGTAAGCGCTCAAGGAGCTATGCAAGCAGTCATTCTAAAAGATGCCATGCAGTGCTTGAGTTGGTCTGCCTAGGGGACAGGAGCCACAATGGGGCAGAGATTGTCAGCTCTGCAGAGGCAGGCTCATAGGTGGTTGACGCCACACCAGCTTCAGCCAGGAATGGTTGTATGCGACAATGGTGTGAATAAAGTAAGTGGTGATTGCGCTGTGATAAGAGGGGAAGGAAGGAGGAGGGAGGGGAAGGGGCTATCTCAAATGTATAGAGAGGTGAATGAAAAAATTATACAAAATATAAAGGTATAATGAGCATGAGGGCTAGTATCATACTAGCACATAAAAAATATCATGTAAATACTGAAACAGAAGAAAAGAAAAATCTCAGTGCAAAAGGGCTAGTACCATACTAGCACATATGTGCTAACTCAGCAAATACTTATCAAAAGAAAAATCTCAGTGCAAAAGGGCTAGTACCATACTAGCACATATGTGGTGACTCAGCAAATACTTATCAAAAGATAAAACTCAGTGCAAAAGGGCTAGTATCATACTAGCACACATGTAGTAACTCAGCAAATACTTAATGGTGACTCCAAGTAAATAACTAAATGGTGAACAGTCCCACCGCCTTGTAGTACAAAGTGCTCAAACAATGAGTCATCAGTTCCAAAAGGCAAAATGGAAAAATTATACAAAATATAAAAGTGTGATGAAATGTAATAAAGTGCAGTCTAATGAGCACTAAATCCGAATAAACTGAAGAAACAAAATAGTCTAAAGCGTATAAAAAGCTATGAAATGAGTGACAAATACAGTGTGGGTACAAAAAAAATTGAACAAAATAAAATATATAAATCAAACAAAGTCCATGTGCATGAGGGCTAGTATCATACTAGCACATAAAAATATTGTAAATACTGACACAAAAGAAAAGAAAAAAATATCAGTGCAAAGGGGCTAGTATCATACTGGCACATATGTGGTAACTCAGCAAATACTTATTAGTGACTCCAATAAAAATAAATAAATGGTGAACAGTCCCACCACCTTGTAGTACAAAGTGCTCAAACAATGAGTCATCAGTTGTGTCATGTGTCTTGCACTGAGGAGAGGCTTCCGTCGGGCCACTCTGCCATAAAGCCCCGATTGGTGGAAGGCTCCAGTGATGGTTGACTTTCTACAACTTTCGCCCCTTCTCCCGACTGCATCTCTGGAGCTCAGCCACAGTGATCTTTGGGTTCTTTGATACCTCTCTTGCCAAGGCTCTTCTCCCCCGATAGCTCAGTTTGGCCAGACGGCCAGCTCTAGGAAGGGTTCTGGTCGTCCCAAACATCTTCCATTTAAGGATTATGGAGGCCACTGTGCTCTTAGGAACCTTAAGTGCAGGAGAAATTTTTTGTAACCTTGGCCAGATCTGTGCCTTGCGACAATTCTGTCTGAGCTCTTCAGGCAGTTCCTTTGACCTCATGATTCTCATTTGCTCTGACATGCACTGTAAGCTGAAAGGTCTTATATAGACAGGTGTGTGGCTTTCCTAATCAAGTCCAATCAGTATAGTCAAACACAGCTGGACTCAAATGAAGGTGTAGAACCATCTCAAGGATAATCAGAAGAAATGGACAGCACCTGAGTTAAATATATGAGTGTCACAGCAAAGGGTCTGAATACTTGGACCATGTGATCATTTAGTTTTTCTTTTTTAATAAATCTGCAAAAATGTCAACAATTATGTGTTTTTCTGTCAATATGGGGTGCTGTGTATACATTAATTAGGAAAAAAATTAACTAAAATGATTTTAGCAAATGGCTGCGATATAACAAAGAGTGAGAAATTTAAGGGGGTCTGAATACTTTCCGTCCCCACTGTAGGTATTGTGTTCTGTGAAACCACACCATGAGACCACCCACCATGCACATTAGACAGCCCAACTGAGATCAGTCATCAGCCCAGGGTAGGAAAACACCACTGAAGAGAGCTGTGGCTGCCAGTTCTAATTCTAAGTTACTGCACTGATTTACTCAGTTTTTGTGAAAATTATAGCTTAAAAGCACTTTTGCTAGAGATGAGTAACTTCGTAATGTAACAGTACAGGTTAAAGCAAGCTGCAAATTGTATTGACAGTCCACTGTTCAAGTAGTCATTGAACAATGGGAAAGACATGGAGAACGTCTTGTGTTTACTGTAGGAGTTCCTTTACAACAGAAAATACACTGCAGCTTCAGAAGCAATAATCTGTGTATTACTTGACACCAAGGTGTTCCTCCACCTTTACTGGCAAAAACACATGCGCTGGTAATCTGAATGCTGATGTCTGAATTGTCTTTTGCCACTAGACTGTGCCCACACCATCTAATGTCTATGGCAAGCTTTTGATGTGTATATGTATCTGTATTAAGAAACAAATGCATACTATTTGGTAACAAAAGCCCCACTACATTTCTGAGAAAATCAGTCTGCATGTCAAAGATGTCACAGACATATTTTATCTACTTTGTGTAGAATAATTATTCAATACTATGCCCAAACACTGGCAGAAAGTGTAAATTTGATGCATTTCTTACAAGATTGCAAAGTGGCTAGCGAATAAATGCTCTAGTAAATGTAAGTGTTAATTTAAAAATATTGTACTGTGCCTTGCAAAGTGCTAGACAGCATGGAAATTGTTCAGATAGTTGGAAGTGACCTATAACACTTCAAATATAACATCTTCAAAAAACCCCAGATAAGGCTGATACTTTTAATAAGTGAGAAGCTACAGAGCAGCCAGTACCCTGCCGTGCCTTGTTACGATTATTATGACACTTGACTTGTCCAATTAGATGAAAAAAAGTGAATTTCCTGCCAGCAGATGCTGTAATAACTAGGAATCATCACCAGGAAAGCATGACCTACTGCCATTTACAATAACAATTATTTCCAACAAATGGAAGTTTATAAGCTAATGCAGGCCATAGTAAAAGTGTATGGGCAAACACAAATATGTACAGTTCTTTTTATAATTATTCAACTCTTTTGGACAGTTTCACATTTTAAAGCCTTACAATTTAATGTATAGAACATTTTTAACACTTTTGAAAAAATAAAAATAAAAACACATTTTGGGCACAAAAGTTAATTTTAAAAAGTATACATTACTTCATTGTACAAGTATTCAGCAGCCCTGAGTCAATACACATTAGTACCACCTTTGGCTGAAGTTACAGCTGTGTGTTCTTTGGGTATCTATCAGTCTGCTCATATGGACCTTGCAATATGCCTATTCTTTTTGTCAAAATTGTTCTGGTTCTGTCAGGTTGCATGGAGACTTTTCAAGAACATACATTTTCAAGTCTTGCTATCTTAGCTGGATTGAGGTCAGGTCATTGGGTCACTCTGAGATGCTCAGTTTCCTGGTTTTAAACTATTCCATTTTAGTTCTGGCTGTGCGTTTATGGTCATTGTCCTGTTGAAAATTAGGCCTCATTTAAGGTCTCTTGCAGACATACAAGATTTTCTCTGGCATTGCTCCGATTGTGGCTTAAAGGATAAATTCACCTTTCATAACATGTTACACATTACATCCATATTCAGAGTGTAACATGTAACAGATGCAGCAGCCCCAGCACCGCCCCATCCCCTGTTTTGACATCGAGCCGTGTCATTCATTCACAGAGTTCTGTGAATATGAAAACTACAGGTAACAACAGCTTTTGCTGTTGGCTTGTAGTTCCCAATGAGCTACCAGGGCTTTGTTGCGTTCTCTAAGTAGTTAATGGACTTTTCCTGTCAGCGTGCAACTTCCTGTAACTGTCTGCAAGAACCTTGCATTGCACCCCTGATCTGCTGATTGCAGGTACAATGCTTTGCAGGCTCAAAGTAAAAAATAAATAATAAAATGCACATTTTTTTTACCTGCAAAAAAGATGATGTGCATTTATTTATTGTTAGGTGAACTTATGCTTTAATTCCCTTTGTTCTGCTGATGAAAAGCATTCCAGAAATCTGATCCTACCACCACCATGCTTCACAGTGAGGAAGGAGTGCTCAGGATTATAAGTGGTATTCTTTCCACCACCTACAGCATTTTACATAAAAAGCAAAAAAGTTCAGTTTTGATCTCAACAGTTCAGAGAACCTTTTTGTCAGGAATCAGCAGCAGGGATGACCAGATCTGTGTGGCTACACTCAGGAGACTGAGACCAGACTATACATATTTAAAGTAAGATTTATTTACAAAATAAACCAAAATCCATCCAAATACCAGCAAACAGCAAAAAAAAAAAAGTGAACCAAAAACCCAGTGATAGAATACCTAAACAACCTAACAAACCGAAAGCTTAAAAGAAGTATAGCCAAAAGGTCGTTTGGCTGTACTTCTGTGGATCACTGGAGTGCAATCCGTTTTGCCCTCCTGTGACCTACTTTCAGCAGAGAGAGGACAAGTATGCTCTCTGCTGACGTCACCATGTCAGTCCTGGCACCGTGTCATTGCGATCATGGAGTCTGGATCCACCAGGTGCCTGGACTGAAACCCTGCTCAGCCTCTCAGTGAGCCGCTGAGAGCCTGAGACGGACGCTCCACTCCTCCACAGCTCAGCGCTCCAGTGCAGTCCAGCGAGGAGAGAGAGGAGCAGAGAACTGTGACTGGACAGTCTACAGCTCTCTGCTCAGGGAGCTATGAAAACCGAGCAATGGGTGATCGCTCAGTTCTTAGTACAGAGGCGTTGGGGGACAGATGCAGAATCGGACTGATGCTGCATCTACCTAGGTAAGTATGAATATGAAAAAAAAATCCTTTTAACTAGCAACTAATTATATATAATATGTACAAAATGTGGAACAGAGGAAAGCAAGGGAAAGCTGTAGATGGGAACGGGGAACCATAACTGGTATCAGGAACAAGGGGGAGCAAGTTACAAGGCAAAAGCAAGATCAGGATCAACAGCAAATAGTATCTGGCAGCAGCAAAACACTGGAGCGAGAGGCACTAGTACGACCTAAGCAGCAGCCAGCATCAGTAGTAAAACGGATTACTGGGATCGGCCAGCTGCTGGGAGACACCCACTAAGGAGACACAAGAACTACAACCTTCCACTCTGGGAAGTACAGCTCCACCGACTGGTGATCCAGGTCACTCCTGACACTTTTTTCCTCATGTCTGGAGTTTGCTGAAAGCCTTGATCTTTTTTTAGCATTCATATTTAACTTGCCACTGTTCCATAGATCTCAGTTTGTGAAAAATTATGCACATAGTTTTGCAATTTCTGGTTCCTCTGGTTGTGGATCTCTGCAGCTCTTTCACAGTTACCACTGGCCTCCATTTCCATCCTTAGCCATCCAATAATATTTTTTTAAAAGCCTTTTCTAAGCGGAGGTGTAGTGCTAAATTCTCTCTTTCCAAGTACTACAGGGGATTGTTTAAAATGGTTTTCAGTTTTTTTATGCAACTCGTAACTTTTTTAGCCACGACTGGTACATCTCTAGAATTTTATTTTAGGACTTGTCTGGATAGCTTCTTGATCTCCATGATGCATAGTTATGTTCTCTAACAGGCTACAGGGCTCTGCATAAACAAGTCTGTATTTAGTTACCGTCCTTGTTACATTTTATTTGCACCTAGGTGGATTTCATTTAACCAAGTATGAAACGTCTGAAAGCAAATGGTTGCACCAGAACTTGTCTAGAGGTTTCATAAAACCATTTATGCAAATAGGGTTTCCATTTTTATTAACAAAATTATTTAATAAACACTTTTTCTACTTTGATGCCATTTTGTGAAGATCATTGACAAACCATCCATAATTAAAATCGGTCTTAACTGAAGTCAGTAGCACTAAAAAATGTTTGAGAAAAACTCAAGGGTGATGAATACGTATTCAAAGCTGTGTAAGCAGTTTCATACCAATACATGCAGGCAAAAGATTTATAGTTTACATATTTTCTACCCACTCTGCTCCAAGGCTGAATTGTCTTGTTTATGGGAATTTTCTGTTCCTCACCTACTATATTTACATACCTACCAGCTTTCAGAGATGGCAAAGAGATGATACTTAATGTTTTCCCACAAAAACATGCCACACTACCAGTCACACTGCAATTTTATGAACCTTAAAATATAACTAAAAGAAAAACTTTTAGTTTTGGACAGAATGGAGAGGGATTTGAATGTTTGTCAGTTTTTTACTGCAATCTCCCCCCCCCCCCCCCCCCCCCCCGTTAAGGAGCTTCACCCTCTCGATGTGCCCTGTTTACCATTAGCATTGAAAATAAAAGCAAATCCCACATTTTGTGTTGTCCCCAGAAAAGTAATAGGAGGGGAAATGTGGACACTAGTTCAGGTGGCCTGGGGGTCCCAGAGGGATTCCCTTAACTTGCAATGATTTCTTCTCACTTCCTGTTTTGGTAATGGAACAGGAAGTGAAGGTAAATTTACTCGATGGGGCACAAAGAGCAAACCCCCCCCCCCCTTACTCTATCCAAAATAAAAACAAGTTTTGCCTATAGTTCTGCTTTAGAAAATACAAATGAAGGCCCATATATAAATAAGTACCAAATCTAATCTAGTATCAAATCTAGTTACTATGTGATGCACAAGCCTTAAAAAAGTTAAAAGAAAAAAAAAAAAATTCCTTTACCTTCCCCAATTTTATCTTTGTGTCCCCCATGCTCTCACTTCTGGACTCTTCAGCTCACAGTGAGAGGCACAGTTCTGCCACTCCAGAAAGCAGTGGGCAGGACTAGGTGTGACCAGCTACTGACTGACAAGCTATAGACAGTGACAATGTCGATAGCTATGCCCTGCAACATTTTTTTCATCCCATTGTCGGGCAAGAAAGCACAGCCTAAACTAGAATGGTAATTCTGTTCTGAATTCAGGAGCAGCATTGCCACATCCTCACAGGGAGCTGCTGTAGGTGGGATTTCAATGGCAGGATCAACAAGTATTTTGTGGGAATTTGCAGGGGGACTGGATGCATGGAGGTCTTCCTTCCCAGTGGTCAATCTGATACTAACTTGGCCACTATGCAGCAAATCACACAGTGAGAGGCTGCAAAATGGTGCTGATCTGTGAACAAAGACAATGCCCGCACAGGTACCAGGATTTATACCATTATGTCATCTCTGAGCCAGCTTCTCCGTTAGGAAGTGAATTATGCCTGAACATAGATGATTTCATCCTTCTGCAGAGAATTGAAGATTATGTCATTATCCGGGAGAGTAATGTAATCTACAAATAATTATAAAAGCCTAAAATAAATGTAGCACTGCCCTCGTGAGCGCAGCTGATGGAATCTATACCCCACTGGTTGCCACGACTCGGCAAGACCTGACACCCTGGGTTCAGTCATTTTTTACCAATTATCACCGAAATAATAAACTTACACAATGTCAGCGAAACGATTTAGACTGAGGCAAAAGTGGCACATAGAAAAGCATAACATAAAAAACTGTACGTCATAAAAGTATCTTGTCAGAAATAAAAAAAGCACTAGCATGCAATGCGATTGTGTAATCTAAAATACCTCTACTAAGTAACACAAAAGAAATGCAATATTTCCTCAGCCCACAGGCACCTAACATCAACTACTGACAAACATTCAGCAAACTGTTGTATTTAGATTGGCTGGCTCCTTTAAATAAAGTTCCAGAGAAATTTGAGCAGACCTCTTATGCTAAATAATTGTAGGTGCGTGTACGGGGTGTGCCTGGGCACACCCCAGGGTTAGAATGTGTTTGTGATAACTCCATTTTGGCACCCCTGCTAATTTGTAGTGCTGCAAGTGGGACTATCTTTCAGTTGGATGCCAAATTCCTGGGAGAACTGCAGCCACTGGCTGCGGAGTAAGCAGTCAGGCAGGCATACTGACTTTGTAGCTCTGGCTACAGCATCCCTGACAGCTGAATATCACTCTGCCGCCTGCTGTCAGAGATGCTGTAGCCAGGACTTTAGAGGCAGTGTGGGATAACTCTTGACTGCTTACTCCACAGCTGGTGGCTGCAGTACTGACAGGAGTAAGTGGTTAAAAGAGCCTACTATCCTGTGCTTTGTGTAGCCACAAAAAGCTTGAAAAGGGAAGACCTGAAGGGCCTGGTATGGAATTTAGGGGGACCCCCACGCATTGTTTTAAAATTTTTCCCCTGTGGGGAAATTCAATGCAGTTTTTATCAATGAACTTTTATATGTATTGCTGGACCGACAATTCATTATATCCGGCACTAGCTCTAGCACTTTTAAATGGCTTTTTTTCCCCCACAATTCATTATAGCCGGCACTAGCTCCAGCACTTTTAAATGACTTTTTTTCCCTTTAGAAATATCATTTTGCTGTCAGACTGTTCTAAACACGGGAAACATGCGCCCCTTTATAGGCATACTATAGACACCCCCCAGGTATGAAATTTAAAGGAATATTACACTTTTATTGTTTCACTTTAAGCATTATTAAAATCACTGCTCCCGAAAAAACGGCCGTTTTTAAAACTTCTTTTTGCATCGATACATGTCCCCTGGGGCAGGACCCGGGTCCCCAGACACTTTTTATGACAATACCATGCATATAAGCCTTTAAAATTAGCACTTTTGATTTCTCCTATAGATTTTTAAAGGGTGTTCCGCGGCTTTCGAATTTGCTGCGAACACCCCAAATTGTTCGCTGTTCGGCGAACGGGTGAACAGCCAATGTTCAACTTGAACATAAAGCCCATCCCTAGTACAGAGTGCAGAGTGCTGGCATGAGCTATGTACAGAGTGCTGGCATGAGCTATGTACAGAGTGCTGGCATGAGCTATGTACAGAGTGCTGGCATGAGCTATGTACAGAGTGCAGAGTTCTGGCATGAGCTATGTACACAGTGCAGAGTTCTGGCATGAGCTATGTACAGAGTGCAGAGTTTTGGAATGAGCTATGTACAGAGTGCAGGGTAGTGGAAGGCAGTATGATGGGAGGGGTGGTAGTGGAGGGCAGTATGATGGGAGGGGTGGTAGTGGAGGGCAGTAGGATGGGAGTGGGGGTAGTGGAGGGCAGTAGGATGGGAGTGGGGTAGTGGAGGGCAGTAGGATGGGAGGGGGGGTAGTGGAGGGCAGTATGATGGGAGGAGGGTAGTGGAGGGCAGTAGGATGGGAGGGGGTATTGGAGGGCAGTATAATGGGAGGGGGGTAGTGGAGTGCAGTATTATGGCAGAGGGGGTAGTGGAGGGCAGTAGGATGGGAGGGGGGTATTGGAGGGCAGTATAATGGGAGGGGGGTAGTGGAGTGCAGTATTATGGCAGAGGGGGTAGTGGGGGGCAGTATGATAGGAGGGGTGGTAGTGGAGGGCAGTATGGGGGGACAGCATTACTAGAGGAGGGCAGTATGGGAGGGAGTAGAGTGACCATAAGCATCCTCGGGGCAGGGAGAATTTTTCCTACCTTTCCAGCGGCAGGAACAGTCTTCAGGTGAGACCCGGAGTCAGGGAGCGGAGCTGGCGGTCCTAGGTACGGATGATGGTTTGCCTCTACAGTGTCTATGCAGCTAGCGCCAGGCTGGATAGGAGGACCAGCTGAAAGTCATCCCCGTACCTAGGAGGGCCAGCTCTGCCTCCTGACTCCACCCTTAACTCCGGCTCAACAAGTGCACTACGCTGTGAATGCTGGGGCCTCTGCCTCTCTCCTTCTTGTGACATCACTGGTTGCTAGACGCCAGGCGGGCCACAGCTAGCAACCAGTTTGGGCAGTGAGCCAGGGGCCAGAGAATAACATAAAAGGGGTCTCCGCCAGCCAGGGGCCCACCACAGTGCGTGACAGCGGCTACGCAAGGGCTATTTTAGATGGCATCAGATTGGCCCAGGGCCAGGAGGCAATTCCGGGCACTGTATTGTCCTGGTATGAAGGTGTCCGGGACAGAGCTGCCAATTGCGGGACTGTCCCGAGCAATCCGGCACTGTTGGGAGGTATTCATTATATCTTTTAATAAAACCATTCTTTAATAAGATATAGTAAATATGTGGAATAAATGTAGCACCTCAAAAGTCCCAGTAATTCTTAACCTATCAAAAAATGATAGCATAAACAACAAGGAATGTGATTTTATAATACAGTCCAACTTCAGGAAAGTAAAAGTTCATCCATGCAGTGTGGGGGGAGGGGGGATAGCCTCTTTCACTTACCTAATGCCAAGCTGTCTTCCTTCACCCAAAGCCTTGACATCACATACCATACACGGAAATTAACCCTGTATGGTATAATGGGGAGGCTGGAGTGCGATCACAGCCAGTAATTTACATAGGAGCTGAAGGAACAAGTCACAGCAGAGGAGGATGCCTGCTGGAGAAAGTAAACCTGGGTACACACAGATTAGGATTTGTCCAGTTCAGCAGGGACTGGCTAATTTTCAATGTATCCCTGTAAGACAGAAGCCAATCATTAGATCAGCTTATCTTAACCACTTCAACCCCGGAAGGATTTTCCTGCTTAATGACCGGGCCATTTTTTGCGATAGGCACTGCGTCACTTTAACTGACAATTGTTCGGTCATGCGACGCTGTACCCAAACAAAATGGACGTTCTTTTTTTCCACACAAATATAGCTTTCTTTTGGTGGTATTTGATCACCTCTGAGGTTTTTATTTTTTGCGCTAATAAAAAAAACAAAAAAAAAAAAACACAATTTTTACTTTTTGCTATAATAAATATCCCAATTATTAAGAAAAACAAAACACGTTTTTTCCTCAGTTTAGGCCAATATATATTCTTCTACATATTTTTGGTAAAAAAAAAAAAAAAAACACAACGCAATAAGCGTATATTGATTGGTTTGCGCAAAAGTTATAGCGTCTACAAAATGAGGGAAAGATTTATGGCATTTTTATTATTTTTTTTTTCTACTAGAAATGACGGTGATATGCGATTTTAATCGGGACTCAGCCTCACAACACTGGGTCTATCACACAAGCTGATCTAGGAGGAGGGCGGGACTTCACACAGCGCGGCCAAAGTTTTCACACTCAGCTCAGAGACACGCAGCGGGAGATGCCTGAAGACTGTGTATGACATATAGTGGAGGAGGAGGGAGTGGAGCGCTGCAGCCACAGCATGGCCCACAGCCGCCCCAGGGCAGGCAGCCTACCGATCAAAACAATTTTGATCGATCAAAAAAAATTAACGATTAAATCGAGGAATTAATCGTTAATTTCCGTAGCACTAATTATATATATATATACATACATACATACACACACACACACACGTGTTTGAGCTTTGGGGTGCACATCCTAATGTAATAGGCTGCGCACGCCTATGTAAATAATATTAGTCTCTTAGTAAGATGAGTGAGGAAAGAACAAAAAGGGGTTAATGATCACTCCGTGTATTCCGGCAAATTCTTTAGCTAGCACTCAAGTATGATGAAGGAAATTATTCTGTGGGTGGTGGAACAGAGCATATTTATATAAAGTGGAAAAGGTCATGAGCATGTAGTCAAGACCCACCCATATAAGTAAAACAAAATATGTCCTAGAGTGCCAACCCTAGTTATGTAACAGAGGAAGGAGAGAAATTATTGTGGGCATTAAAACGGTCAACTCCAGACATATGCATTACACAAAAAGTATAAAATTATGAACATTTATTATTTAAAAAAAATGTATATATATATATATATATATATATATATATATATATATATATATATATATATATATATATATATATATATATATATATATATATATATATATATATATACACACACATATACATACATACATATACACACACATACTAAAATATACTACATAAAAGCAATGGCCGACATGTTTCGCGGTTATTTATATGCGCTTGATTAAAGCTTGGTTGCTGTGTAATTTAATCAACATCCATAACTAAAATAAAAAGTGCACATTACACATTTAGTAAATCCATATACAATCCACATATCCTCAGCAATCTGGTGGTTGTAGTTCAGGCCAGTGCTGCAGGAATTGAAACCCCAGCACTCTGCATTACACATCCTACGATGCTTTGCTCTGCTTTAATTTTTGTCTATCAGGAAATGACATATGGAGTCCGAGCCAACACTAGAGGGAGACAGCTTCACATTAACAGCGCTGAATAATGTCTCTGAATTGCAGGCACATTAGCCAGCTTCTGGCCACATAAAATAAATGTGTAAGGCTTACACATTACATGACCTACAAACACATTACTTATAACGAAAGAAATATATCCAGTACTAGGCCTGCTTTAAGGCAGCACAACACCAATGTTTTAGGCTTGACCTTTAAAACAGACCTTCACTTTCCCTGCCCAATTTATCATTCGACTCCTCTCCCCCTTCTCTTTTACAGTTCTTTATTTATTTTTTACATTTTTTTCAGGGAACAAATCTCAGGATTTCTTGTATGTTTGCCTAGGCAAGAATAGCATAAGTATTACCCACAGCCTCCTGGGATACATACATCATATATCCCAAAAGACCACAGGGTATTGTACAGTTCACATGCTAAGCGGCATTATCAAGAGGACCTGCTTTCTCTTCCTGCTTTTTTTGCAGTTGACCCCCTGATGACACGCCATGACATGGAAGTGGCATCAGGGGGCCAGCTGCAAGAACACAGAAAAGACAACCAGACTCCTGATGATGTCACAGAAGAAGATGGCAGTGCAGAACACTGCTGGATTACCGGGCATGCAAGTTTTTGTGGATAACCCAGCTATAAAAAGCTATGGTGAGGGGGGTGGGTTACTTTTCAGATGCTCCTACCAATTCTTCTCATTTACCTTCACATGAGACCCAACAAAAACTGCAAAAACTCTACAGCAGCAAAAAAAAAAAAAAAAAAGGCAAAGTCTAATAACCATACGTAGCTGCTTAAAGTACTCTTACACAGAGATCCTCCAAACCTTTTTTTGGAGATCAGGCTATGGTCTCTTGTCTATAGAAGGGTGCTGAACCCTTCTCTGGGCAGAATAGAGGACTAAACAGGAAAGAAAACCTTTTTGAATCAGTGCTATACCACTCTCAGATAAGCAGCACATGTAGCTTATCATGTCAACTTGCCTGGCCATACTTTACGGGATAAAGATATGAAAGATCCCTCCATCTAGTAGAATGATCTTAGAGGAATAACAGAAAATTCATTTAGGCGCCAGGGGAGACTCTTCAGGACCATACACATTCAGGCAAACTGGTATCACCTTAGAATAAATTGCCATTTTTGACTTGTTTTGTTATATTGCACAATCTAGGGCTATTATCCTTCAATATGTTCACCTTTTATAACATGTTACTGCTGCAGCTACCCCCAATGAACTACCAGGGTGCTGTGGGCGCTCTAGGTACTTCATTGCTTCTTCCTGTCAGTGTGCAATTGCCTGCCCATATGAGGTACCTGCAAAAATATATGCATTTATTGATTTTTTTTTTGTTTTTTTTTAAAAGGTGAATTTATCTTTTAACCTTCCCTCACCACATGATGAGTCACTGACCCAAAAGAAGCAAGTTATATACGATGATATAAGATTCACGTGTTCTGAGTCTGTTCATAACTCCTAAAGAGCTGTAGCAAACATACAAATGAAATATGAGGTTGGAACATTTGGAATGAAGAAACAAAAAAAAAAATAAAAAACACTCATGCACACAACGTAATGGCATTTCTCATTTTCTAGCCCCGTTTACTACAGCTTACAATCATACAAGAGATAAAAATAATGAAGAGTACAAAAATGACCGGTACTATAACATTAGAAACCAAGTAATGGATTTTCTGCAAGCACAGATCCTTGCTGGAGCCACCGGGGCGAAAATGCCAAGGGCAAGAACCTTTTATTATAATCATCTACAGAGACAAAAAAATAATATGATCGAACAATGCTGAATATGCATGTCATTCAGGCAACGTTAAGTTTGTCAACTCAATTAAAATGTCAATACTGAGCTTTCAAACGCTACAAGCAGCCGGGTCACTACAAGCCTGTTAGACAGTGAGATATCTTTTTAACACTAATGCAAATTCTGTTAAGCAATTTAAAGTCTCCATTGTGATACGCTCAGCATAAATACAAGTAACGGCATCAATTACAGTATGACCTGTCAGACAGTTTAGCACACTGATTTCAAAGTAAAATAGTTTATGCAGCAAAATGTAACTTTCATTACTAATATTAAAAAGGATACATATCCTTCTAAAAGGGCAAAGCGCCAACGATAACCTGCATGGCATCAGCCAGCGAACAATGATCCGATTTTCCACACAATTTTGTAATGCAGGTGCATTGCAAATTGGTGCGGTTTGGATGTGTTTTGAATGTGAGTTTTTACTACTGTCACTCATCCTTGCTGTTCCAGTAGGCCTTGTGAATTGGGCTGCTAGAGCATGCAGCAGTGTATTATTTCAGCACAGCTACTAGAAATACAGTGCATCTGTAAAGTATTCACAGCACTTCACTTTTTCCACATTTTGTTATGTTACAGCCTTATTCCAAAAATGGATTAAATTCAATATTTTTCTTAAAATTCTATAAACAATACCCCATAATAAAAACATGAAAAAAGTTTGTTTGAAATCTTTACAAACTTATTAAAAATAAAAAACAAAAAAAAATTACATGTATAAGTATTCACAGCCTTTGCTTAATACTTTGTTGAAACACCTTTGGCACCAATTACAGCCTCAAGTCTTATTGAGTATTATGCTACAAGCTTGGCACACCTATTTTTGGGCGGTTTCTCCTATTATTCTTTACAGGACCTCTCAAGCTTCATCAGGTTGGATGGGGAGTGTCGCTGCACAGCCATTTTTAGATCTCTCCAGATACGTTCAATCGGGCTCAAGTCTGGGCTCGGACTGGGCCAATCAAGGACATTCACAGAGCTGTCCTGTAGCCTCTCCTTTGTCATCTTGGCTGTGTGCTTAGGGTCGTTGTCCCGTTGGAAGATGAACCTTCGCCCCAGTCTGAGGTCCAGAGCGCTCTGGAGCAAGTTTTCATTGTCGTTTGACAAACACGAACGTAGTGACGTACTATGAGAGTATAAAGAGGAAGTTAATTTCTCAAGCGCCACCCTTTGGGCCCCGTATGCTAATTTAGTGTTAGTAGAATTTTGATGAGCGTTGATTCGCGATTTTCAGATTGTACAAAACAAATGCCTTTTAAAATATGTTTGGCATAGCTACATCAGTATCACCAGCAAAGCAGCTCCATTATTATCCAATTAAGGAGGATGAGAATGTGCGCTGCATTTCGACATTTCATCAGCTGCTGCGCCACGAATATTAATTCTAGATTACGGACAGTAGTTTATAAGACCAAACTCTTTCGGCTCGTTCCTTGATTCCGAGCATGCGCGTTTGTACTTTCGAGTTATGTGACGATTTCTGTACTGACCATCCCAAAATCAGATGTTGAGTTCACATCAGACAAAAATTTTATAGCCTGCACCTCCAGCTTTTGTCTGATCAAAAAGTAAAAATCAGCTGTCAAAAGCACCGTGCCAACAATACGAAAATCCACAGACAGCTCGTCTTCAGACTTTTCACTTCTGATTTTCGTACCGTGTGTACGAGGCCTTAGATGTGAACAAGGGCTAATGAAAACAATAGGATTTTGCTTGTTGAGAGTTTTTGAGCTTCGAGCTACAAACTACAAAACGCTCAATTGTGAACGGAGCCTCAAGGTTATATATAAAATACAAAATCATTAAATGGTTTGTCTCATCCATGTAAACTAATACATTCTGCTGGACAGCTTTTGCAAAACAGACTTGCTGGCTGTATCACCGGATGAAAAAAAAAAAGTCAAAAAGAAAGCTTCAAAAAGAAAATGAATGCAGCTATCACATCTAAGAATTGATAAGCTACAATATAATACAATACATGTTTGCTTTTAATACTGCTTTAATCACTTGGCGGCCAGCCACTGTCATTATACCACGAACTGTCATAGCTGTACATCGGTCCTTTAAATGCCTATAGCATACACGCGAACGCCCGCTGCATGTCGGGGGAGCCAATGCGCGTAGCCAGCGGTCGCGATGACTGCCGGCCACACGTGATTGCGGGCACAAGAGCCAGAAAAGGGATGTGTGCATGTAAACAGACACACATCCCTGTTCTATGAGAGGAGAAACAGATCATTTGTTCCTACTAGCTAGGAACAACGATATGTCTCCTCCTCTAGTCAGTTCCATCCCCTCCCCACAGTTAGAAACACAAATGAGGGAACACATTTAACCCCTTGATCGCCCCTAGTGTTAACCCCTTCCCGGTCGGTGACATCTATACAGTAATCAGTGCATTTTTATAGCACTTAAATACAAAAGTTGCAGCGCCAATCAGAGGAAGGTTACAATAAAAGACTCTGTAGTGAACAGTTCTGTAAATCACCACCAATGATAGCTAAGTTGGTAAAAAGTCCCAGCATCAGCCGTGTGAAAAAGGTATTGAATGGATTCGTCACCACCAGTGTATAGAGGCAATCCTGCATACCAGAAGAAATTGACTCTCAAGTTATAAAGAGTCAGGGAATGCATATGATAAGGAGATGAATAATCATCTAGACATCCATGACTGCATCACTCCAGCTCTCGCCAGTTATGGAAGACACGATCCCAGCACAGGAAGCACTTTCTCTAGGTAAAGGGATGTATATATCGCAGCCGTTTTTCCTCAAAAAAATGTAAGGGCACCACGATAGTGTAGAATTGCGTAAAAAAAAGAAAATTGCTTTATTAAATAATGCACTCACATTTCTGTAGATAAACAGGCACATTTCTTATGAATAGTCCAAAGGTTGAGGCGTGCTTACGTCGTCCAGTACCGCCTTACATGTTTCTTATTCATATTAAGTCTTCAGAGGCGTTTTATTTTTTAATTAGCACTGATCGCTGTATAAAACGTCAGTGGTCCCAAAAATGTGTCAAAAGTGTCCGATCTGTCCTCCGCAATATCGCAGTACCGCTAAAAATCGCCAATCACTGCCATTACTAGTAAAGAAAAAAAAAACATAAATCTATCCCATACTATGTAGACACTATAACTTTTGCGCACACCAATCAATATACGCTTATTGTGATTTTTTTTTTACCAAAAATATATAGAAGAATATATATTGGACAAAACTGATGAAATTTGATTTTTAAAAACATTTTTGGGAATATTTATTACAACAAAAAGTAAAAAGTAGGTTGTTTTTTTTTTCACAATTGTCGCTCTTTTATAGTGCAAAAAAAAAAAAAAGCCACAGAGGTGATCAAATACCACCAAAAGAAAACTATTTGTGGGAAAAAAAGGACATCAACTTTGTTTGGGTACAGCGTTGCACAACCGCGCAATTGTCAATTAAAGTGATGCAGTGCCGTATCGGAAAAAAAGGCCAGGCCAACCTTCCGGTCTGTAAGTGGTTAAAATAGACATCAAGATGTACCAAGATTCTATTATTCATTTTGTTACATAAATAATATCTTTATTGCACATTGATCTTTTAAACATTCATTTCTGTTTGTTCTAATTACTGCTTTTTCAATCTATTACAAATTTTCACGCAACACAGAACTCCAATATTTCACAAAAGAAAATATTGAGGTCAGATAAAAATGAAGATGTTAATGGGTACAGTCTGATGATTATGTTTGGTAGTAAGATGGGGATGGAGGGAAGAATAGGAGTAGTTTCCCACTTCTGTAGGGCATGTGTGCTCCTTTGAGCAGGCACAGCAGCTCATTAATTTGAATAGCCTGTTGTACCTGCAGGAAACACGGTCCCTGGCCCTTTTTAAAAAAAAAAAAAAATTAGGCTGCACAGAACTGCACATAAAAACACTACACAGTTTCTGATGCGTGGGGGGGGGGGGGGGATAGCATTAAAAATGAATGGCACCCCTGTGTGTTTGCTAAAGAGCAACTTGTTTTTCTTGTGAGTTGGGAATGCGCACGTTTACGCATGTTTTCTTTATCTGCACATATGTGAACCTAGATTAAGGGTATGTTTAGAGTCCTTGAGCTGAGCGGATCAACACAGGCTAAATGCAAGTACGCAGCATGTACCTTGTTCTTCCAAAACTAGTGTGTTGAAGAAAATAGGCATGCTGCAGTTTTATGCAGCGCAACACACAAAAATGCATTAAAACATGTGTCAAATGTGTACGCTGCACTGCTGTGCAGAGGGTTAAATGAAGTGTTGCAAAATTTAAAAAGAAAACAAAATGGAGTGCTGCGATATGTTGTAACAGCACATCACAGTGAATGTGCACAATGCACCATAACATGAGCCTGCTGGTGTGTTTAAGGCCTAACAGTCAGTTTTTAATCTAGGGCAACATAATGGTTAGAAAAGGACCCTGTATTAGATAGAACTACTGTATAAGCAATAAATATTTAGAAGAATGGTATAGTTATTAACCACTTGAGCCCCGGACCATTATGCTGCCTAAGGACCAGAGGTCTTTTTCCAATTTGGCACTGCGTCGCTTTAACTGCTAATTGCGCGGTCATGCAATGCTGTACCCAAACGAAATTTGCGTCCTTTTCTTCCCACAAATAGAGCTTTCTTTTGATGGTATTTGATCACCTCTGCGGTTTTTATTTTTTGCGCTATAAACGGAAAAAGACCGAAAATTTTGAAAAAAAATGATATTTTCTACTTTTTGTTATAAAAAAAATCCAATAAACTAAATTTTAGTCATACATTTAGGCCAAAATGTATTCGGCCACATGTCTTTGGTAAAAAAAATGTCAATAAGCGTATATTTATTGGTTTGCGCAAAAGTTATAGCGTCTACAAACTAGGGTACATTTTCTGTAATTTACACAGCTTTTAGTTTATGACTGCCTATGTCATTTCTTGAGGTGCTAAAATGGCAGGGCAGTACAAAACCCCCCCAAATGACCCCATTTTGGAAAGTAGACACCCCAAGGAAATTGCTGAGAGGCATGTTGAACCCATTGAATATTTATTTTTTTTGTCCCAAGTGATTGAAAAATGACAAAAAAAAAAAAAAAAAAAATATTTACAAAAAGTTGTCACTAAATGATATATTGCTCACACAGGCCATGGGCCTATGTGGAATTGCACCCCAAAATACATTCAGCTGCTTCTCCTGAGTATGGGGATACCACATGTGTGGGACTTTTTGGGAGCCTAGCCGCGTACGGGGCCCCGAAAACCAATCACCGCCTTCAGGATTTCTAAGGGTGTAAATTTTTGATTTCACTCTTTACTGCCTATCACAGTTTCGGAGGCCATGGAATGCCCAGGTGGCACAAAACCCCCCAAAATGACCCCATTTTGGAAAGTAGACACCCCAAGCTATTTGCTGAGAGGCATATTGAGTCCATGGAATATTTTATATTTTGACACAAGTTGCGGGAAAGTGACACTTTTTTTTTTTTTTTTTTTTTTTTTTCATAAAGTTGTCACTAAATGATATATTGCTCACACAGGCCATGGGCCTATGTGGAATTGCACCCCAAAATACATTTAGCTGCTTCTCCTGAGTATGGGGATACCACATGTGTGGGACTTTTTGGGAGCCTAGCCGCGTACGGGACCCCGAAAACCAATCACTGCCTTCAGGATTTCTAAGGGTGAAAATTTTTGATTTCACTCTTTACTGCCTATCACAGTTTCGGAGGCCATGGAATGCCCAGGTGGCACAAACCCCCCCCAAATGACCCCATTTTGGAAAGTAGACACCCCAAGCTATTTGCTGAGAGGCATGGTGAGTATTTTGCAGCTCTCATTTGTTTTTGAAAATGAAGAAAGACAAGAAAAAACATTTTTTTTTTTTCTTTTTTCAATTTTCAAAACTTTGTGACAAAAAGTGAGGTCTGCAAAATACTCACTATACCTCTCAGCAAATAGCTTGGGGTGTCTACTTTCCAAAATGGGGTCATTTGGGGGGGTTTTGTGCCACCTGGGCATTCCATGGCCTCCGAAACTGTGATAGGCAGTGAAGAGTGAAATCAAAAATTCACGCCCTTAGAAAGCCTGAAGGCGGTGATTGGTTTTCGGGGTCCCGTACGCGGCTAGGCTCCCAAAAAGTCCCACACATGTGGTATCCCCGTACTCAGGAGAAGCAGCAGAATGTATTTTGGGGTGTAATTTCACATATTTCCATGGCATGTTTGAGCAATATATCATTTAGTGACAACTTTGTGCAAAAAAAAAAAAAAAAAAAAAAAATTTGTCTCTTTCCCGCAACTTGTGTCGCAATATAAAATATTCCATGGACTCGACATGCCTCTCAGCAAATAGCTTGGGGTGTCTACTTTCCAAAATGGGGTCATTTGGGGGGGTTTTGAACTGTCCTGGCATTTTATGCACAACATTTAGAAGCTTATGTCACACATCACCCACTCTTCTAACCACTTGAAGACAAAGCCCTTTCTGACACTTATTGTTTACATGAAAAAGTTATTTTTTTTTGCAAAAAAATTACTTTGAACCCCCAAACATTATATATTTTTTTAAAGCAAATGCCCTACAGATTAAAATGGTGGGTGTTTCATTTTTTTTTTTCACACAGTAATTGCGCAGCGATTTTTCAAACGCATTTTTTGGGGAAAAAACACACTTTTTTTAATTTTAATGCACTAAAACACGCTATATTGCCCAAATGTTTGATGAAATAAAAAAGATGATCTTAGGCCGAGTACATGGATACCAAACATGACATGCTTTAAAATTGCGCACAAACGTGCAGTGGCAACAAAATAAATACATGTTTAAAAGCCTTTAAAAGCCTTTACAGGTTACCACTTTAGATTTACAGAGGAGGTCTACTGGAAAAATTACTGCACTCGATCTGGCCTTCGCGGTGATACCTCACATGCATGGTGCAATTGCTGTTTACGTTTGACGACAGACCGCCGCTTGCGCTCGCCTTAGCGCGAGAGCAGGGGGCGACAGGGGTGCTTTTTTTTTTTTTTTTTTTTTTCTTTATTATTTTTTTGCTTTTTTAATCTTACTTTTAAACTGTTCCTTTCATATTTTTTTTTTTAATCATTTTTATTGTTATCTCGGGGAATGTAAATATCCCCTATGATAGCAATAGGTAGTGACAGGTACTCTTTTTTGAAAAAATTGGGGTCTATTAGACCCTAGATCTCTCCTCTGCCCTCAAAGCATCTGACCACACCAAGATCGGTGTGATAAAATGCTTCCCCAATTTCCCAATGGCGCTATTTACATCCGGCG
Organism: Lithobates clamitans; assembly: GCA_037952925.1. NCBI lineage: Eukaryota > Metazoa > Chordata > Amphibia > Anura > Ranidae > Lithobates > Lithobates clamitans. The sequence goes on from JBBGZY010000271.1 coordinate 5,191,736, forward strand.
AAATCTAAGTCATGAAATGCTCGTAGCTTCCGGTTTCTTAGGCCATAGAGATGTTTGGAGCCACTCTGGTCTCTGATCAGCTCTATGGTCAGCTGGCTGAATCACCGGCTGCATTCTCAGGTTCCCTGTTGAGACAGGAGAGCCAGAGAAAAACACGAAAGACGGTGGGGGGGGGGGGGCATTCCCTCCCACGGCTTGTAAAAGCAGTCTAGAGGCTAATTAGCCGCTAGGATTGCTTTTACATGAAAGCCGACCGCTGGCTGAAAAGAATGATACCAAGATGATACCTAAACCTGCAGGCATCATTCTGGTATAACCACTCAAAGTCGTGAATGGCGTACCTGAAGACAAAAAAATGGTTAACAATGGTTAACAATAAAGCACAGTAAACAGTAAAGTATAAATAATTACACACCTGAAAAACAAACATGATAAAACATAATAACAATAACAATAACAATAAAACATTGCAGAATAGAATACAGTAAAAAAAGAGCAGAACAATAGAGAGAGAGAATAGAGAGAGAGAGAACAATAAAACGACAACTATTTTTTTTTATTTTATATATTTTTTTTTTTTACACTTTTTTTGTAACTAACTTTTATAACGGTAACCGGTTCCAGGTTCGGGTCTCTCAAAATGCGATGGCATCTTGGGAGACCCTGTGAAAGTGCGCCTAGTCTGTGCAATGCTGTACCCTACGCTATTACTCAACTAGTGTATAGTAGCGTTCAAAACATTCACCAATGCAAAGACCAGGATTGTCAGGACAGGAGGGACAATAATAGCGGGTGTCACGCCTATATCCGCGCTTGCTGCAGACACGACATCTTTTTTTGGGGGGGTTCGTTGGGTAGGGGTACTCGGGAGGATATATAAATGCCTCTCATGCAGCCGACTGCATTTGGTTGGGGATGTGAATGGGGGAAGTACGGGCGCTGCAGAAGCGGTGGGTTCCCAATTAGGATTGGCGAATGCAGCAGGAAGGGCACTATGGGCACGACGGGACTGTGTTTGTCTTCTTGGTGGCAGCGGGACACTACTTGTGCTTGCCACCTCACCAGCTTGAACTGCACTTATGGGACTCGCCACGTCACCAAGTGTTACTGCAGTGCTGGTTTGACTACGACCGGGGTGTACTACGCCGCTGGTGCTTGCCAGTTCCCTAAAACGCTACCAAAAAAACTGTTAGCGATCGCAGGGATCAGGCCTGACTCTGCGAACGCTGCAGTTATGCGTTTAGAGTTTTGTAAGTGACAGTGATCGATCGATACTGCACTTGGGTGGGCTGGGCCGGGCGGAGGGGCAAAACGCAGGTGCTAGCAGGTATCTGGGCTGATCCCGCTAACACTGCGTTTTTGGGAACCCTAAACTGCTGGTGACACTAGTATAGATCTGATCAGATCAGATATTGATCCGTTCAGATACTATACCACTAAGGGAGGTGTACGGTGCGTGCGTGGGTGTTAGCGATACTGGCGCTAACCTGACGCTGCCTGGGGCTGGTGCTTGCCAGTTCACCAAAACGCTACCAAAAAAACTGTTAGCGATCACAGGGATCAGGCCTGACTCTGCGAACGCTGCAGTTATGCGTTTAGTGTTTTGTAAGTGTCAGTGATCGATCGATACTGCACTTGGGTGGGCTGGGCTGGGCCGGGCTGGGCGGAGGGGCAAAACGCAGGTGCTAGCAGGTATCTGGGCTGATCCCGCTAACACTGCGTTTTTTGGGAACCCTAAACTGCTGGTGATGCTAGTATAGATCTGATCGGATCAGATATTGATCCGTTCAGATACTATACCACTAAGGGAGGTGTACGGTGCGTGCGTGGGTGTTAGCGGTACTGGCGCTAACCTGACACTGCCTGGGGCTGGTGCTTGCCAGTTCACCAAAATGCTACCAAAAAAACTGTTAGCAATCGCAGGGATCAGGCCTGACGCTGCGAACGCTGCAGTTATGCGTTTAGTGTTTTGTGTCAGTGATCGATCGATACTGCACTTGGGTGGGCTGGGCGGAGGCGCAAAACGCAGGTGCTAGCAGGTATCTGGGCTGATCCCACTAACACTGCGTTTTTGGGAACCCTAAACTGCTGCGGACGCTAGTATAGATTTGATCGGATCAGATATTGATCCGATCAGATACTATACCACTAAGGGAGGTGTATGCTGCGTGCGTGGGTGTTAGCGGTACTGGCGCTAATCTGACGCTGCCTGGGGCGACGCATATCACCGCCGGGCGATCGGGGGGCTAAACCTTTATTCGGTAATAAACGGCGGGTGCCCTGACACTATAAAAAATAAACGAACTAACCAGCGTCAACCGTATCGGTTATACGGTGATCAGTGGTGAAAGGGTTAACTAGGGGGCAATCAAGGGGTTAAAACATTTATTAGATAGTATATGGGGGTCCCTGACGCTATAAAACGCTGACGGCGAACCTAAATATTTACCTCACTAACTAGCGTCACCAGCGACACTAATACAGCGATCAGAAAAATGATCGCTTAGCGACACTGGTGACGGGGGGTGATCAAGGGGTTAAAACTTTATTAGGGGGGGTTAGGGGGGTACCCTAGACCTACAGGGGGGTAACAGTAACTGTGCTAACACAGTAACTGTCACAAACTGACAGCAGCAGTAATCAGAAAAAAAAAAAAAAAAAAAAAAAACGGCTGGTGTCAGTTTGTGACAGGGGGGGGGGGTGATCGGGGGGCGATCGGGGGGGGGATCGGGGTGTTTTGTGTGCCTGGCATGTTCTACTGTGTGTGTAGTGTTGGTGCACTCACTCACATGTCGTCTCTCCTCGGGCCGGAACGGAAAATACCGACCCGAGGGGAGATGACATCACTTCCTTTGCTGCTGTTTAGCATACAGCAGCAAAGGAGTGTTCCTATTGGCCGGCGGCGATCGCGAGGGGGGGGCCACGATCGGATGGCCTCCCCCTCGTCTCCGATCGCCGGGGGACAAAACGGGACCGCCTCGGGCGGCGGGGGGGGGTCCGATCGGACCCCCCACCCGCGGGAGGCAAATCACGTACATGTACGTGATTTTGCCTGCCCGTGCCGCCTTGCCGACGTACATCGGCGTGAGGCGGTCCTTAAGTGGTTAACACAGCTGTATTTGCTCTCATTTGGTAGAGCTTCAATTTACTCCACTAAAATCGCAGTGAACCCATCACATGGGTTCCTACCCTAAAGGCACTTACAATCCAATCTGTCAATCATAGTCACACTCCATCTCAGTATGGCTTTGGTCTGTGAGGGGAAATTCACACTGGGAGAACACAAAAATTCCGCTGGTGGAAACAGAGGCCAGGACTTCAATGTTGCAAGGATAGAGCTAAATGCTAACCTACCATGCTGCTATTATAATCCCAATTGAATAATAATCATCAGAGCTTAAAGCCCAATTCCAAACAAATATTTTAAGGGGACTTGTTTGTTGACCATGTTAGGAAGATTTGTACACACTTCCTACACCTAAATTGCTTTGCATCAATAAGAGTAGGTTGGCTGTATTAAAAGGTTAGATGTTTGTATAATGGAAATGTACCACCTGTTCGTTTGTGACGCAATATGCTGAAATTATATGTACACTGTATGAGCTGTATTGTGGACACTTGGCATCCAGACGCGAGTCGGGGCCAGGTGTCCACTTTTGGCCAAAGTGGAATAAACCTCCCTTAATTGAGTCCTGTGTCCAGCAAAGTCATTTACCGATATTCTGACCTCATATAACAGCCTCAGCTGCCCATTTTTACTGACCCCCAACTTCAAGTGTAAACGGCCTCATACCCGACACGTCTTTTTGAAACTGTATTGGTTGGCGTTAATCTTTTCTACCAAAAGTTGCCAAACATGGAGGGACCGAAAAGCTTGGAAACAAATAATGAGATCCTAAGAAAGGTTTCAATATACAGTACTTAACATATGGGATACATCTAATCAGCTCTGTTTTATCAGCAGCGATAACTAAGGGTACCAGACAAAAAAAATTCCAACCCACAGGATACTTAGGATCATAGGTGTGCGCAGCCTAATGCATTAGGGTGTGCACCCTTAAGCTCAAACACATATGCATGTGTATGTATCTACAGATATATGACTCCGGCACATTGATTTCCCTGCTGGCACAGTGAAAGAGAAAAGGATAAAACACTTCTCTTATGGCAGAGCCGGTAAGAGGGAGCTCTTTCCCATGTTCCTGTTGCTACACAGAACGATAACACTAATGCGCATGGGGGGATTAGGGTGTGCCTGGGCACACCCTGTGCGCACGCCTATGCTTAGGATCATTCATAGTAATTCATTATTACTGCTCACCCTTCATAGTAAGGTATACCATAGCATGTGCCCACCTCTAACCTTCACATCTAATTTTCTATGTGATCCCAAACAGACATTTGAGGCTGAGCAGAATAGCCTTAACTCCTTGCTTTTAGCACATTCAAAGGAAAAAGCATTCATTTGGAGAGGACATTGTGCTCTCTATTCATATTAGCAATCTCAGTGATAAACTGAACTTGTTCTGATTTGGATTATTCTCTGTGGTCACTTTTGCAGCTGTGTCACAGTCACTTTAGATTCCAAACAGTTGCTCTTTTGCATCTGCAGCTGTGTGATTAATGCATGGGGCTAATTAACAAAACTGGTAATGTGCTAGCCATGTTCTGAGTTTCTCGGTGCAGATTAATATTCTGCTATACTCTAGTCTACAGGGTTTAAGTCCTGTAAACTCTATACACCCAGTGCAGTCTAATAAATTGATGTACACTGCTACTGTATGTCCTAGAATTTCCAAAATCTATTAGGAAGAGTTAAATTGATTAATTTAAAAGAGAAAAGTGAGACTTCAAAATAACAAACATACATATTCACTTAAGTGGATGCATCATTGGTCCGATCCGATCCCTAAAAACGTACCTGGCTTCATATCGCTGCTTCAGCACTGTCTCCGGCTCCAGTGTCACTCCCTTCAATTTCTGATTAACAGTAAACACTGAGGGCAGCTTAGAAATAAACTTCTCCTGTCATCAGTGCATGCCTATGGCTATAGATTGCTGCCACTGTGTGCGTCTTTGGAAGCACACAGCTCAGCACAAGACCTGGTGAGAGCATGCATGTGTGGGTGCCTCTTTACTTCTCTTTGCTACAGGAGGCACCCGAAGGAAGGAGGGGTTGCAATGATGGTGTGGACTACTAAAAAAGGAGGAAAGCAACAGTTCTGTGTAATTGTTGCAAGAGGGAATTATTAACTATTTTTAATTACTTGTTAAATGGTCCTTTTAATATAATTAAGTAACAGGCAACTAAACCCAACATATTAGATTTTTTCTCTTTTTTTTTTTTACTGGTCAATCCAGCCAGTAAGTCTGTTATTTTCTACCTTGAACAGGTTGTCCAGCAAAAATAGTAGAGGGTTGAGACAAACCATTTAACACTGACAGGGGTACTTACAATGGCTAGCTTTTTATTCATTTACTGTATGTAAAAACATTATCCTAAAAATTAAAAAAAAAAAACAGTTTGCTGTAACTTTTTAAAGTGTTAGCTGGAGTTTGGCTTTAATCTATTAGTCAAACCCATCTAAATCTACTACTGCACATAATACTATCCTCTATCCAGATTGACAATGCTGCTGTCATAAGGTATCCTCTGTTGCTCCTCCACTGGAGTGGAGACATATTATTATAGGGAGTGTGCTACTGGCTGGATCACCAGGTAAAAATAAAGGGGAAAAAAATAAAAATAAATGCACCCATTACATATAATCATTGATAATCTGCAAGATAACGGAAAATTGTATACTCACATCTCACCTTTCCGTAATTTTGCTTTCCTGGACGCCTCTCCATGGCAGCACACACTGGGTTGCGACTCCGCCCCCACAACCTGACAGGATTGGTTAGCTATAAATTTGAAGGGGAGACACCTCGCTGCATTCTCTGTAAATATATCACCATAAAACGGGGTGGGAATCTGTGTGCTGCTATGGAGAGGCGTCAGGAAAGGAAAATTACAGAAAGGGGAGTATACAATTTTCAGTTTTCCTGAGGCCTCCATGGCAGCACACACTGGGAAATAACTCGCCAGTCGGGTGGGTGCAAGAAAATAATATTTATTCCTTATAATGAGGAAGAATTGGCTCTAACAACAGATCTACCGAAGTCTGCCATAGCCAAGTGAGCAGAATCCACTCTATAGTGAGAAATGAAAGCGTGTCTGGAGGACCAAGTTGCTGCTTTGCAAATCGTCTCCGGTGAAACCCTGCAATACGCTGCCCAGGAGGTAGTCACTGCCCTGGTCGAGTGAGCCCTGATGCCTTTGGGGATCGCCAGATGACGCATGGAGTATGCCCTCTTGATGGACTTGACTAACCAGGAGGCGATAGTATGTGAAGTAGCCGCTTGACCTCGTCTGTTTCCATGTGGAATGACCATGAGGGTATCATCGGATCTGGGGGAACCATCAGCTTGCATTTCCTGAGGTTGGTCAAGTGTGTCTACCACCACACTGATTGCTTCATTGGTCTGGAGATGGTAATGGTCTGACGCATCGATTCTCCATCCCACTGCCTCAGAAAGGAGTTTTGCAGGACTCTTATGTGCCATTGTGACCACTGCACCATGGGCAGGGTTGCAGCCATGGAGCCTAGCACACTCAAGCAGGTTCTGGCTGGAAGATGCCTCGCTGATAGTAATCTCCGCATCTTCTGTACTAGAGGCTGAATCTTCTCCTGAGGGAGTTGTACCCTGTTCGATTTGGTGTTCAGATCTGCTCCCAGGAATACCATATTTTGCGTGGGTTGTAGACTGCTCTTTTTCCAGTTGACTAGCCAACCGAAGTCCTGGAGAGTCGTGAGTAAGTGTCAGGAGACTCCAGTCGCCTCCGTTTGCCGGGCTCCGGGGCGCATGTGCAGTGGACTGGCGCTTCGTCGCACACCCGTCCGCGGCCCAATGGTGCAGGATGTGCGGGTGCACGGCGGTCCCCGTGTGCGCGCCGTTGCTCGTGCGGGTACCCGGTAGCACGTCACGCTGACGCGCTCGCCGGGGGGGGGCTACTTCTGACGACTCCAGTCGGGTTGCTGGTTTGTCGCCAGCTTCCCCTGTCTCCTGTACCTCTGCAATCCTTGTCTGCCTGCTGTTACCTGTGCTGAACCTCTGGCTTATGAATACAGATACCACTGTCTGCCTGATACCCCTCTGACCTCTGCTAGTTAAACGGATCTTGCTCTGCCTGTCTACCCAGTTCTGACCTCTGCCTGCTTAATGGACTTTGCTCTGCCTGATATCCCGGTTCTGACCTCTGCCTGCTTAACGGACTTTGCTCTGCCTGATAACCCGGTTCTGACCTCTGCCTGCTTAACGGACTTTGCTCTGCCTGATAACCCGGTTCTGACCTCTGCCTGCTTATCGGACTTTGCTCTGCCTGATACCCAGTTCTGACCTTTGCTTGTTTTAAACGGACTTCCAGTTCCTCAGTTCCCCGGTTCTGCACAACACTTGCAGGTGCACCCCTGGCCCGCAACCAAAGTCTGCTACCAGTCCTTCAGTCCCACCTTCGGATTTCCCGTATACTGGAAGCCCGTGCCTCCGCGTGCCCCCTGCTCCCTGTATCAACTCCAGGGGTCTGGGTGCGCGTGATCGTAAGGGCGAGCCGCTCTCGGCATCTTGGCATCGGTGAGTATTAGTCATGACAGTACAAACCAGCCAGATGTCCGAGGCCGACAGAGCGTGCTTTCCTTTGGAAATCCTGTGTCAGCAGGTTTCCACTCTTGCTGACTCCGTGCAAAAACTACAGGAGGGATGTACTCAGATTGACAACCGCCTCCAGCAGATTACGGGGTCACTTCCTTCTGCAGCCGCAGCTCCGGCACCAAGTAGTGGGGGTCCGCTCCCTCAGGCTACCGCCAATCCCACAGTCGTCATGGCGCTCCCAGAGCCCAGGGTTCCTACACCGGAACGGTTCTCAGGGGACCGTAAGAAATTCAGGGCCTTCAAAAATGCATGCTCCCTCTACTTCGCTCCAGCCCAGAACCTTTTCATCGGAAGTTGTTAAGGTGGGATTTGCGATCTCTCTATTGTCTGAGGAACCGCAAGCCTGGGCCCACGGCTTGATGGAACAGGGAAGTCCAGTACTAAACATAATTGATTACTTTTTGAGAGTATGTCCCAGCTCTATGACGACCCGCAGCGTACGGCTACAGCTGAAGCCATCCTGCACCACCTGTCCCAAGGAAGAAGACCAATTGAGGACTATACGGTGGAATTTCGTAAATGGGCGGCCGACACAAATTGGAACGAGCCGGCCCTGCGCTATCAGTACCGTCAAGGCTTGTCCGAACTGCTCAAGGATGAATTAGCCAGGATGGAAACTCCCGCTTCCTTGGAAGAATTAATCCAAGCAGCCACGAAACTGGACAGGCGCCTGCGTGAGCGACGCTCAGAGCGCTTCCAAGGCCTGCGCCCCGCCTGGACGCCATCCAGACCTCTGCCTTTCCAGTCGCCATCCTCAACGACAGCTGCTACTACATCAGTTCCTGAGGCCGAACCTATGCAGCTCGGCCTGGTCCTTGCTCCGCTGACCTCTGAAAAGAGGCAACGCAGACGGTAATCCAACCTGTGCCTCTATTGCGGGGGAGCCGGACACTTCTTGCGCAACTGCCCAATAAGGCCTAGTAAGTTCCTTCGGCCAAATGTGATGAACTGTCCAAACAACAGTATTCCAAAAACTTACGTGATGTTGTTTTTTTCCATACAGCTTCCGGAAGGGGAGACCTGCTTGCCGGCCATCATTGATTCCGGAGCGTGCAGTTGCTTTGTAGATGCTGCCTTGGCCCACAGTCATCCCTCTGCAAACCAAAGCTCAAGGTCTACGGGTACATCTGGCCGACGGGTCCCTTCCCCGTTCAGGTCCCATTACCCAGGAAACCCAACCTATTCTTGTAACCACAGATTCCGGTCATCAGGAATTTCTACGGCTAGACCTTATTCACTTTCCTATCTTTCCTGTTATACTGGGCTTGCCCTGGTTACAGGCTCATGACCCACAGATCAAATGGAGTACCAAGGCGGTATCTTTCCCCTCTCAGTATTGCTCTCAACATTGTCTTCCTACGGCTCCAAAAGTCTGTGCAACGATTACTGTTCCGTCAGGCAGCCTCCAACATGTCCCCTCTGACTACCTTGAGTTTCAAGAAGTCTTCAGCAAACAAATGGCTGATCGCCTACCACCTCATCGGCCTTACGACTATCCGATCGACCTCCTGCCCGGATCTGAAGTCCCGTTTGGCCGTATATTTCCTCTCTTGGAAACTGAGCTGGAGGCTCTCAAACAATATATCGATGAGAATCTCAAAAAGGGCTTCATCCGTCCCTCGTCCTCACCTGCCGGAGCTGGTATCTTTTTTGTTGGGAAAAAAGATGGTTCTCTGAGGCCATGTGTAGACTATCGGCAGCTCAATAATATCACTATCAAAAACCGGTACCCACTGCCGCTCATTCCTGAGCTGTTTCAACGGTTCCGATCAGCTAAAGTGTTTTCCAAACTTGACCTCCGGGGTGCCTACAATCTCGTCAGGATCAGGGCTGGGGACGAGTGGAAAACGGCTTTTAGGTCCAGGTTCGGACATTTCGAGCACCTAGTGATGCCATTTGGGCTCTGTAATGCTCCGGCCACCTTTCAACACTTGGTGAATGATATTTCCCAAGAATACCTGGATGATTTCCTTGTTGTATACCTGGATGATATTCTTATTTTCTCCTCCACTCTTGAACTGCACAAGGGGCATGCAAAAAAGGTCCTTACCATACTAAAACAACACAAGCTATATCTGAAAACTGAAAAATGTGAATTCGAAAAATCGACCATACAATTTCTTGGGTTCATCATTTCAACCAATGGGGTCGCAATGGACCCACAAAAGATTCAGGCAATTCAGGAATGGCCGGCCCCATCTGACAAAAAGGGGGTACAGCGGTTTATAGGGTTTGCCAACTTCTATTGAAAATGTATTGTTGGATTCTCTGCTATTGTGGCACCTATCACTCAGCTAACCCGTCAGCACGGTTCCTTTCAGTGGTCCCAAGCCGCACAAGAAGCTTTTTTGAAATTGAAGACGTTGTTCAGTTCCGCCCCGATTCTCCGTCATCCTGACCCGACTCAACCATTTGTACTAGAGGTGGATGCATCGGAAATCGCAACCGGAGCAATTCTTTCCCAAAGACAGGGACCTAAAGCCATTCTACATCCTGTAGCTTTCGCATCCAGGAGACTCAGCCCGCCAGAACTCAATTACGATGTGGGTGACAGGGAGCTGCTGGCCATAAATTTCACTTTAGAGGAATGGAGGTATTTGCTGAAAGGTGCAGTACACCCGGTCATGATCTTTACGGATCACAAGAATCTAGAATACCATCCAAACAGCAAAACGACTAAAACCCCGACAAGCTGCTCCCTGTATCAACTCCAGGAGTCTGGGTGCACGTGGTCGTAAGGGCGAGCCGCTCTCGGCATCTTGGCCTCGGTGAGTATTAGTCGTGACAGTAAGATCCTCTGACACAGCAAAGTTTCTCGATCTTCTGCCAAGAGTAGGATGTCGTCCAAATAACGGTGGACTCGCAGACCCTTTTCCCTGAGGAATGCAACCAAGGGTAGGAGGACCTTGGTGAATGTCCTGGGAGCCGACGAGATGCCGAAAGGAAGGCAATGGAATTGGAAGTGGCTTTTGTTGATGGCAAATCGGAGGAATTTTTGAAAGGCGGGATGAATTGGAATATGTAGGTAAGCGTCCGATAAATCTACTGACAGCATCCAGTCGCCCAGGTTCACTGCCAGAAGTATGGACTGCAGGCTCTCCATTTTGAAGGCCTCTATTTTTATGTTCCTGTTGAGATTTTTTAAATCCAATACAGGGCATAAGTCTCCGGTCTTCTTCTTTACCAAAAGTAGTGGGGAATAGAACCCCCTCCCCTTTTGATCTGATGGAACCTCCAGGATTGCTCCTTTCTCCTTCAATTCCCCTATATATTTTAATAGTAACTTCCTCTTGATTAGTGAAGATGGCAGTCTTGTTGATTGGAAGTGATTTCTCGGAAGTTTGCCCATAAACTTCCACTTGTGTCCAAATTAGATTGTGGAAAGAGTCCACGGGTCCTTTATATGGCTTGACCAAATCTGTACGAAGTCCTTGAGCCTGGCGCCCACCTGTGCTGGGTGGGCAGGCGAACCTTCAAAAAGGACTTCTGCTGCTCCCCTGCCGGGGTAGGCTTGGACTCCTGCATCCTTAGGAAGGAAGGTCTTGTGTTTTTCCAGTCTCTTCTAAACTCCCTACCTGGACGGTAGGATCTAGCTTCCTTATAGTTCTCAGGAAGGTTGCGCCTGAAGGACGGACCCTTTTGGGCCTTGGGTCTCCTGTCTGAGGGAATTAATCCCGACTTCCCTCCTGTTACCTTGGAGATAGCAGTGTCCAATTTAGACCAGAACAGGTTTGAACCATCGTATGGAATTCTGCACCAGTTTGTTTTAGATACAGTATCGGCCATCCATGGTTTTAGCCACAGGGCCCTTCTTGCCGTGACTGAGGCTAGCATTGATCTTGCTGAGGATCTTATAATATCAACTGAAGCTTCTGCCACGAAGTCGCCTGCCAACTTGATCTCCTGAAGAGAAGATAATATTTTGTACTAAGTATAAAATTGATGCGCTTTAAATAAATAGTGCACAATATGCTGCTGCGACTAAGCTTAATTCCAGGAATAAAAAATGCATACATGTGAAAAAATTGGTAAATAATTATGGTGCTAATACATGTGTTAAAATTGCCAAAATAAATCTTCAAATTGGTGATGTGACGGTGAATATAAATAAAATAATAATGACACTCCGAGTACAATGTCCAGGCAGAGATAAATAGTGGGGGAAAGTAAAAATAATTAAACAGTTCCTTCCCTTAATCCAGATTGATTGACTCACTGGGTTAGATCGTTTGTATCAGGATATTTAGTTTTTCTTGCATCCCACTTTAGCCATAATACTGCTGGTGATTCGGCTCTCAGGATAAAGGTTTTAGGCAAAGCAAGCAAAGAAAAAATAGATCATTGTGCAGTGAACTTACTAGATAGTACATAAGCAAAACAGGGACAAGAGATACACTCACAAACTCCCGGTCTATTATAAGCATTCAAATATGCAGATTGCAGTCAGCTGCTGTGGACGAGGTTTCCCTATAGAGAAACAGCTGCTGTTAACCTTCAGGTGTATTGCAGCACTGAACGTCCCAAGCTCCTCCCACGCGTTGCATCACTGACACGTGACTTTTTCAAGGATCAAACTTGCTTATACCAATCTGTCAGGTGAGGATAAAAAAAGAGAATGCAGCGGGGTGTCTCCCCTTCAAATTTATAGCTAACCAATCCTGTCAGGTTGTAGGGGCGGAGTTACAACCCAGTGTGTGCTGCCATGGAGGCGGCAGGAAATTAAATTTGTTTGAATTTAATACAGCTCTCCTAGAAATTATATTATTTATATGTGTGTGTGTGTGTGTGTGTGTGTGTGTGTGTGTGTGTGTGTGTGTGTGTGTGTGTGTGTGTGTGTGTATATATATATATATATATATATATATATATATATATATATATATATATATATATATATATATATACACACATATACACACACACATACACACACACACACACACACTAGGTATACACCAGTAGAATTTCAAATGAAAACTAATTCGTAAATGAATTCTCAGTACATTGGAATATCCTTCAAAAGTAATGCAAGGTTTTGTTTAGTTTTATCATTAGATTTCTGAAAGAATTTTACCAAAATGAAAACCACATACACCGTTAGTAATTTGTACATTTGAGAACAATGTTTATTACTGATAATCTTGATCCTTTCGCTACATGACATACCTCCCAACTGTCCCTGATTTCGAGGGACTGTCCCTGATTTGGAGCAATGTCCCTCTGTCCCTCTTTCCTCCTCATTTATTCCTCATTTTGGTCTGATCTATATAGTTGTATATAAAATGCACTTTTTATCTTTCAAAAAGTGTTTCCCAGTGCTAAACCGTTTATCCAATTTCTAAATGGCTGCATTTGTACAGTTTTTAAAGCCAATATAAAGGAATAGTAGTGGTAAAAAAAGCACTTGTGGATTTAATTAAACTTTTTTTGGGTTAATTCTCCTTTAAGGGGGTGTGGCAGGGTGTGTGTCCTATGCCTACATACATTTGCTAGTAGGTGTCCCTCATTCCCATCTCAAAATGTTGGGAGGTATGACATGAGGTTATTAATTTTTTATACTGCCTTCTATGGTAGGAGGTAGATTCTACTGAAATGGAAGTCACAGTCCCCTCTTTCAGTGTCGGGGTAGAAAACTGCAGTTAATGAGGTACTCCCATAGTGCAAAATTTAACTGTGCCAGCCATAACTTCCCTAAGAAATTTGATAAGATCTGGACTAGTGGAGTTGATGCCGATGGTTTCACTGTATAAGTTAGACTGTGAACTTTTTTCAACACTGTACCACACATCCATCAGGGGTTCAGTATCTAATAGCGTGTACTAAAATTTGAAGCCCACCCCCCCCCCCTTTTTTTCCTTCCCCTTCTCTAGTCCTGGTCTTTTATCCAATAGTTGCTTGGTAGCCTTAATTTGCTGCAGTCTTCCAAACTTTGCAATTGCTGTATAAGCATCTGGTCTAAGTGCCTTTAGATTTGAGTGCCCACTGACCTGTGTTTTTTTTTTTGTTTTTCTGCTAGAATTAATGTATATGATATGTAAACTAGAACTAGCTCTTGATTGCTGTACACCTTTGACTTTGTTACTAAACACTTTTCCGGAAAAAAAGAAGAAGTTTGGTACTTAGTGTTGTACAGGATTCATGAAAATAAGTTTTACAGAACACAGCTGCAGCCACACAGGGCACGACAATATAGAGACAGGGCTTTTATTCATCCAGAACACGACAGTACTAGGGAGTGCAAACAACTTCTGTGTTTACAAGTAAAAGCACACCTCTCCTGGAGGCTCTTTGCTGCACCATCCCACCCGATCACATCAGAGGATGATGGGAAAAGGGTCTCCCACAACTGCTCCAATCTGGTGGCAGCAGCTTTTCATGCAGTCATTACCCTCAGCCTGTACTGAGGACTTCACGGAGTTCCAGCAGCTACAGGTATTTCACAGCAGCCTCTCTCTTTAGGCATCCTCTAAGAGGGGAAATAGGAATTGAGGGAGGTGAAAGCTTTTTACTGGGGGAATTTGGGGGAAGAGCTCTATACTGGGGGTAGGGGAAGGTTGTTTACTATAGGAGGGGGGGATGAAGAACCCTGTATTGGGTGGGTTTGCTTGAGGAAAGTAATATTTGGTAGTAAACTGGCCTATGTGATAGCCCTGCACTTTGTCTGTTACACACCCCTATGCCCCACACTCTGTACATTAAATACCCCTGTGTCCTGCATGTGTTACACAATACTGAGCCCTGCACTTTGTGTATTATACACTCTGGAGCCCTGTACTATATTTACTTTGTTGTAAATTTCATGCTCCTGACCACTGCACTCTGTACACTGGGCTGAATTTGACATACTGACCACTCTACCCTTAATGCTATTTTTTGCACTACATACTTTTGACTAAAAGTCTTTATTGTCTCGACAATTGTTGGTTGCAAAGTGATCATTGATTATTTTGCAACAGTCTTCTTTATGGTGAGCTGAAAAGCATACGTAAGATTTTTTTAAAGAAAATTTAAGTGTTGGAGCTTGCTAAAACTTCCTATCCCCAATACATTCTTATTGGCCTATCAATATGATGAACTGCCTCTTTAAACCATAAGAATGTACAGGAGACATGAAGGATTTTTTACTATCAGGGAGTACTAAAGATTCATCAGTTATTAATGAGAAGGATTTGAAGTTACTGCAGGTTTGTGACTGCACCTTTAACCTGCAGCACTTCTTTTCTTTTAGAGCCGGTTCCTGCTGTATGGCTGCATACGTGTCACTGCGTGTGTTACCATAACACAATAAACTATTACCCTGTATATTATAAAATATATGCATTGGTGCATTGAGGCGCCATTTATTTTGCATCAAACATTTTAAAAAGGGTCAGGTGCAGGTTTGTGCCATGTGTAGGTGCTTTCAGGAGTTTATGAAGGACCATACAAGAGGGCAAAAAAAAACAAAAAATACAAGAACAAATAAGTGGATGTGTATGAATTATTTTTGGAAAATAAGTATAAGTATATCTTTTAGTGTCACTTTAAGGATTTCTCTTCAAAAATACAATACCTGAATTTAACAACTTGCTGAGCAGCGGCGCATCGTCCCAGTACTGTTTTTTTTTTAGAGCCGACAGTCGGCTCTCTTTTGAAAGCAACTTTAGCGGCTAACTAGCCACTGGATTGCTTTTACAAGTAGTGGGAGGGGACCTCAGGACCTCCCCCCCCCCCCCCCATCATCAGGCTGTCCCGTCTCACCAGACCGGAACAGCTTCGATTACCTCTATGATATAGGAACCCCGAAGTGTTGAGCTTACATCGCTTCCAGTTTCCCCCGGAAGTAAACAGCGCCTTTTTTAAAATAGAAAGCATTTGATCACACGATCTTGATGTGATCAAATGCTTTTAAGGGCAGAGGAGAGACCAGGTGTCTTCTAGACCACAGACAACTCCATAAAGAGTACCTGTCACATGCCTATTGCTGTCACAAGTGATGTTTACGTTCCTTGTGACAGCAATAAAAGTGAAATAAAAAATTTAAAGCGGCAGTATAAAAATAACCCCCCCCCCCCACAAAACTTTTTAAAAGTGCCCCTGTCCCCCCCCGTGCAAAGGTGAATGCATGCTTCGGTCCTGCGCGCACGATCATCCCACACAAGAGGCATCACCGCAAATGTCAGTTAATCCAGCAACAGCACTCCTGTGTAGATCTAAAGTGGTAACTTGTAAAAGCTTTGAAAGCGTTGCCTATGGATATTAAAATTTACGCCGTTTGTCACCATTGCACGGGGGTCCGCAATTTTAAAGCATGACATTGGTATCCATTTACTAGGCTTAACATCATCTTTTATATTTTACAAAATTGGCATTGTGTTTTTTTTGCATTAAAATTCAAAAAAAAGAATTTTTTCAAAAAAAATTGCGTTTAAAAAAAAAAAAAAAAAAAAAAAAAATCACTGCACAAATACAGTGTGACAAAAAAATTGCAACACCCACTAAATCATTCTCTAGAGCCCGAATGTTTGGGGGTTCTAAGAAATTTTCCAGCAAAAAATACTGATTGTTACGTGTAAACAAAAAGTGCCAGAAAAGGCCTGGGATTCAAGTGATTAAAACTAGTTGCTTGGTAATTATGTAACTTTGCAATGCAAGCTATTGTCCCGTTTTCTACCACAAGATTACTGTACAAAAAGACAGTTGTGTGCAACAACAAATCAACTTGCTATACCATCTTTATTTTTATCACATATTCAATTATGTTTTAATGCAAACTAATTTTGACATATTTATAGGATTACACCATCTGTGTACAGGACGCCTCCAGGTTGCCATAGTGCATTGCATTGTAGCGCTGCAGATTGAAAAAGAAAGGTAATTTTTAATATTACAGTTGTGCTCATAAGTTTACATACCCTGACAAAATTGATGATTTCTTGGCCATTTTTCAGAGAATATGAATGATAACACAAAAACATTAATTCATAATGGCAACAGAAACTACCCAAATGACCTTGATCAAAAGTTTACATACCCTAGTAATTTTGGCCTGATAACATGCACACAAAAGTCGATACAAAGGGGTTTTAATGGCTATTAAAGGTAACCATCCTCACCTATGATCCGTTTGCTTGTAATTAGTGTGTATAAAAGGTCAATGCGTTTCTGGACTCCTGACAGACCCTTGCATCTTTCATTCAGTGCTGCACTGACAACTCTGGATTCTGAGTCATGGGTAAAGCAAAAGAATTGTCAAAGGATCTATGGAAAAAGGTAGTTGAACTGTATAAAACAGGAAAGTGAAAAATTAGGGGTTCTGTTAAACCAAACTACGGTCAGTTAGACCAACTAAAATTTCAGGAAAACTGCCAGGAAAATTGTTCAAAGAAAAACCCACAAATAACTTTAGGTGAGATACAGGACTCTCTGAAAACATGTGGTGTGGCTGTTTCAAGATGCACAATAAGGAGGCACTTGAAGAAAGATGGGCTGCATGGTCGAGTCACTAGAAGAAAGCCATTACTATGCAAATGTCACAAAGTATTCCGCTTACAATACGCCAAACAGCACAGAGACAAGCCTCAAACCTTCCGGCACAAAGTCATTTAGAGTGATGAGATCAAAAGGAGTCAACAAGGCCTATGATGAAAGGTACAGAGGTTGATCGCTGATGTTTTAGGGATGTGTGAGCTACAAAAGGCACACTAGATTTGGTCAAAATTGTTGGCAAGATGAATGCAGTATGTTATAAAAAAAAATACTGGAGGAACATATGCATTCATCAGCCAGGAAGCTGCGCATGGGACGTACTTGAACATTCCAGCATAACAATGATCAAAAACACAAGGCCAAGTCGACCTGCCATTGGCTACAGCAGAATAAAGTGAAGGTTCTGGAGTGGCCATCTCAGTCTCCTCACCTCAATATCATTGAACCACTCTGGGGAGATCTCAAAACGTGCAGTTCATGCAAGACAGCCCAAGAATTTACAGGAACTGGAGGCTTTTTGCCAAGAAAAATGGGCAGCTTTACCATCTGAGAAGATAAATCATCCACAAATATGACAAAAGACTTCAAGCTGTCATTGATGTTAAAGGGGGCAATACACGGTATTAGGAACTGGGGTATGTAAACGTTTATTCAGCATCATTTGGGCAGTTTGTTGTGATTATGATTTAAAAAAAGTAAAAGTTGATTGATAATAAATGGCTTCAGCCAAACACTAACCATGAGTCAAATAAAAGTTTGTGTTATCATTCATTTTCTCTGAAAAATGGCCAAGAAATCATAGATTCTGCCAGGGTATATAAACTTATGAGCACAACTGTATATTAACTTATGGTTTGAAAAATGTATATGCTATCTTTTTTTTTGTTACATAGTAGGTGAGGTTGAAAAAAAAAAAAAAAGAGACAAGTCGATCAAGTCCAACCTATGCGTGTGATTATATGTCAGTATTACATTGTATATCCCAGTATGTTGCAGTCGTTCAGGTGCTTATCCAATAGTTTTTTGAAACCATTGATGAAAAAAACATTTATTGCATGTAATTAAATTAGAACTGCTCTGTCAGTGGCAGTGAACAGGATATTAATCACTTGTCCCCAACAACTATTCTGAAAGGCCAGACAAGGATGCTTAATACTGTATACTCAGAAAAAAAAAAAAAAAAAAAGATACATTTTATTATGGACCTAAATAAAAGCCATGTTAACAGTTTTGTTGAAGCCTTACAAAAATAATAGTAGTGCTGAAATAGGTTGCCTTTGCTGGAAAAATAATGCAAGCTCACTTTAGTTTTGGTGATAGAATGATAGGATGAAAAGCCTAAGCCATTGGTCCAACTATTTTTCCTGAAGGAAGAGATAAGCCAATATGTACATTTGACCACCCACACAGAGGTTTCAAGTCTAAAGCCCCTTTCACACGAACGGACCGTTCAGGTCCACCTGTCAGTTTTTTAGGCGGACCTGAACGGACGCTCTATGCAGGTCTATGAAGCGACGGATGTCAGCGGTGACATGTCCGCTGACATCTGATCCGCTAAAATCGAATGTATGGCGATACGTTCGCATCCATCCTGGCGGATCGGATGAGATCTGAGGAAAACAGACATGCTGTCCATTTTCGTCTGATCCCTCCATAGGAATCAGCGGCACTCTGACAGGCCCCTCCCCGCTCAGTGAGCGGAGACGGATCTGTCATCCACCAGCTCAGCGGAGATCAACGGAGAGATCTCCTGCTGAGCTGGCGGACTCCGCTGAGCGGATCCGCCTCGTGTTAATGAGGCCTAAGACCTAAGCTTTTGGTAATGTCACCAAAGGAAGCATGTTCCAGAAAGTTTGCCAGGAAGGAATTTGTTTTAGACCCACCATTACTCTTTATTTATCCATTCATCGTTGCACGACTGTGGACATAAAAACATTCAAGAATAGGTCTCCTTAACCTGCAGTTGCCTATATTGCGGGTCCATTCAAAGTCTATGAAAAGGTTTACTGGTGGCACTGTGAGTCTTTGCCAGGACTTGTCAGCCAGTAAACATCCATAATGCATCAAAAGCACCAAGAATGCATAGAATATGTAGTGTGGCTATGTAACTGTATCTTCTCCACTGTCACAGAATCTTTGACTAGGAAAAAAGAAGCCTTAACAAAATACATGGTCAGGAATGGAGCCAAGGGAGCACTGGCGTGCTATATGTGATCCCCTCCAAAAATGCTATGCAATATGGCTTATCTGAAACATCATTCATAGTGCTGCTCAAAAGGTCAGATTCAGGAAAAACAGAGCTAAATAATAAATTGATCCAGAATACTAAGGATATTCTCTCTGCTACTTTCAGAATATTACTCTACCGATTCTACTAAATAATGGTTAGGTTTGTTCTTGACACCAAGATCAAAGAGCAACTACATAAAAAAAGGCGTTAGGACATACTATAAGGTTATAAACTCTCTGATAAGTACATTTATACCCCCTAAAATGATTTTCACATTCAACTCATTTATATGTTAAGGTATCTTTTCCCAAAAAAGTAAATAGGGGCACAAAAACAAAAAACAAAAAAAAAAACAAAAAAAAACCCTTAAAAGCAGAAATTCACCCTAAAAAAAATAAATAAAGGGGAAATTCCTTTTTATGCCCACCTCTTCATTTTTTAAACTTTTTCCTTGGGGGGGGGGATAGAGCGGGTACCTGGGTTTGAGAAGTACCCACTCCAATAGTTACAGTTACATAGTTGGGAAGGTTGAATAAAAGACAGCAGTTCATCCAGCTCAACCTGTGTGGGTGTGTGTGCCGCATCAATATTAGGTCCTATATTCTTGTATATTGCATTCAGTAAGATGCCCATCTAAGTTTTTTAAATCATTGACACTTCCCACTGGCATCACCGATTGTGGAAGGGAGTTCACATTCTTACTGCTCTGACAGTAAAAGAACCCCTACGCAGTTTAAGATTAAACCACTTCCCCTCTAAGAAAGGTGGATCCCTCCACCTGCAACTTGGTACAAATCACATGTTCTAGAAGGCTCTGGGACCATTCACAAAGCGCAGAGGGAAGCCAGCTGTGAAGTCACAAGGAGTCATAGCCAGCTTCCCAGAGAAGAACCGGCCTGGGTAAGCATGGGTAAGCATGGACCTGGACCCCTGCACGGGAAAGTGCAATTTTATTAACAGTCAGCAGCTACAATATTTATTTTTAAACAGGGCAAGGAACCTCTTTAACCTGTATGGGAATTGAGAAATACCATGCATGTGTTGGATCATACAAAACCGTATTTAATGTTAATAGCATAGGTTTTGCAGAATTGGGATACAAACGTGCATGCTTTTTTCTGACGGCATATACCCCCTGCTGCCAATGACATCTGGAACTAAAGTCATTGGCCTTCACAATCAAGCCTAGATTATTGATTTTTCCCCTACTGGATTAGTTGGACATAAAAAGTTATTCACAGAGGCCCCAGGGTGATAACAGGCACACATATATTATCTGATCTGCCTGTAATTGTCCAGATTTGTTTGCAAACACGTTTACTGTAAAGTATTTACATACAGATATTTACACAAAGTAGTAAATGTGGTCTTTTGTAGTCACTGCAGGCAAACATGCAATCGCACTGACTACATCTCCATTAAGCTTTATAAAGCAGAACACCGGCCAAAAATAAGGTAAAAGATGAATATCCTATTAAAAGATAAAATACCAAAACAAGTTTGTGCAGCAATATTCTCCTTCAGGTTTGGTTCACACTACTGTGGTACAACTTTGATGCAATTCTGTAAATTGCACCAAAGTACTGAAGGAACCATTTCCAATTCGCTCTGTTATGGATCGCATTGCTTAAAACTGACGCTCTTGAAAACAATGAGATTTCCCATGTAATGCAATTCTGTAAGAATGCATCAGAAAACACACTAGTCTAACCCAGGCCTTAATTTTTTGACACTAGATGTCCTTAGTCTTATAGCCAATATCATTCAATCCACTTCCTCTAAACCCAGGTCATCCTAGACCTGCCCAGCCTGTTATTGGACAGTGAAAAAATAAATAAATAAAAAAGGCACCACCGAGATGAGATCTTCCTCTGTCACTCTGCTTTCTCCTCCCATCAGCATGCTTATCTTCTCATAAACCTTGTACTTTTTTTCTCCCACACTCCAGCCCTGCTGCACAGCAACCGTAGGAGGCTGATACCAGGCCAAATGCTAGCATTTTTAAAATAGATTTAATATTGTATTAATGATTAGAGAGCATCATTAATTTATGTCGTTTATAGCTCCTTAGAGTTCATCTTTAAACTAAATTAAAGGGGGGGAAAAAATAATAATATAACCATTTTTATAACAAAGGGGTGAACATAGCAAATAAATGAGTACATCCATATGAGTGGGCTGTGAGGGCATCATATTGAAAACTAGGAAAAATTAGGTATAATAAAAAAAAAAAAAAAAAAAAACAGCAAGCATAGCTTAACCACTTCAGTTCCAGAAAGTTCACCCCCTTCCTGACCAGGCAATTTTTTGCAATACTGCATTGCGTTGCTTTAACTGACAATTGCGCAGTCGTGCGACGCTGTACCCAAATAAAATTGAAGTCCTTTTTTTTGTTTTTTTAGTTAAAAAAAACAAACAATAAGTGTATTTTAATTGGTTTGCGCAAAAGTTATAGCGTCTACAAATTATGGGATAGATTTATGGATTTTTTATGGACTATGGAGTGGCGGCGATCAGCGATTTTCAGTGGGACTGCGACGTTGCGGAGTACAAATCGGACACCTGACACTTTCTGGGGACCAGTAACACCAATACAATGATCAGTGCTAAAAAAAAAAAAAAAAAAGCACTGTCACTGTACTGACACTGGCAGGGAAGGTGTTAACATCAGGGGCGCTCAAAAGGATTAAATGTGTTCCATGGGAGTGCTTTATTATTGTGTGGGGTATTAACTGTAGGAAGACAGAGCTCAGTGTTCCTGCTTAGCAGAAACACAAGATCTGTCTTCCTTACTAGCAGAACAGTGATCTTGGTCTTGTTTACATAGGCAGACTGTCGTTCTGCCTTTCTTGGAACGATTGCCGGGTTCCTGTCGGACCCAGTGATTGGCTCTCGCTGTGTCCAATCACAGTGGGAGCGGGACTCTGGCGGCATGCGCCCTAGGGCTGGGGAAAAAACATCATGTACATGATTTTGCGCTTAAGGGCCGCCCTGCCGTAATATATGTACGAGGGGCGGTCCTTAACCACTTGCCAACCAGTTGCCGCAACTATACTGCGGCAAGGTGGCTCGGCTGCGCGAATCGCCATATCGGTATGGCAGTTCATGCACTAGCTACTGCAGGCGCGCACCTGATCGCGGTGAAGAGAGGCAGAACAAGGATCCCCATTCTGAGAGAGAGAGAGAAAGAGAAAGAGAAAGAGAAAGAGAAAGAGAAAGAGAAAGAGAAAGAGAAAGAGAGAGAGAGAAAGAGAGAGAGAGAAAGAGAGAGAGAGAAAGAGAGAGAGATCAGTGATCAGGAACAGTGATCTCTATCTGTCAGTCCACTCCCCCCCAGTTAGAAAGCACCTCCCTAGGGAACACTTAACCCTTTGATCACCACTAGTGTTAACCCCTTCCCTGCCTGTGCCATTCATACATTGATCAGTGCATTTTTATAGCGTCACTTAGAGTCAGATTTGTCCGCCGCAATCCTTCTAAAAAAAAAAAAAAAATCACTGATCGCCACCATTACTAGTATAAAAAAAAAAAGTCCATAAATCTTTCTGCTATGTTTGTAGACGCTATAACTTTTGCGCAAACCAATCAATATATGCTTGTGATTTTTTTTACCATAAATATGTAGCAGAATACATATTGGGCTAAACTGATGAAGAAATTAGTTCTTTTAGATTTTGCTTTTTGGATATGTATTATAGCAGAGAGTAAAAAATAGCTTTTTTTAAAAAAAAAAAAAACGCAGAGGTGATCAAATGCCACCAAAAGAAAGCTCTATTTGTGGGAAAAAGGGGAAATCAATTTTTTTTGGGTACAACGCTCCACGATCGCGCAATTGTCAGTTTAAGTGACGCAGTGCCATATCGCAAAAAATGGCCTGGTCATTAAGGGGGTAAATCCTTCCGCAGCTGAAGTGGTTAAGCGGTTAAAGAGGCTGAGGAAAACCAAAAAATAAATAAATAAAAATGATAACCATTTCTACTAAAAGCCATAAAAAAAAAAAAAAAGTTATCCCTGAAACTTGTGATCAATAACAAAACACCTAAGCACCAAAGCAAGTACTTCAAATTAAAACAAGGGGCAAACTGCAAATCTGTGATGATCAAGATTATGACTTTAGAAGACATTTTACAAATACACACACATAATTATATATATATATATATATATATACACACACACATATACATACACACACACACACATACATACATACATACATACACCCCTACCCTGAAAATAAGACCTACAAGGACTTTAACTAGGGCTTATTTGGGGGGTAGGGCTTATATTGCAGCCATCACCGACAATCACGCTAGGTCTTATTTTCGGGGAAACAGGATAGATAGAGAGATATATATATATATATATATATATATATATATATATATATATATATATATATATATATATATATACACACCATTTATATTTTAGCAAACAACATTGTATTGTAGATTTTAGAGAGACCATAACAGGTTCATTTTAATATGTTTTTACAATATTTCCAGTTATGGGACTGATTTTATGTTGCCAGAAATCAAACATACATCAAAAGCATAATTTTATTTATAAAGTCAGCAACAACACACTACACAGTCTGAATGTAATTTATGGACATTTAAATTTGGAAGCACTGCTCTTTTTGGCAATGAGAAAAAGAGCCTGAGGGCAAAAAGCTTTAAGTTCCTAATAAAGTTTGTTAAGCGAACATTGTAGCAGATATGCCTGAGTGAAATTTTGCAAATGCCAGCCTATTTCTATTGGACCTTGCTGAGCAAAAGCACTTGCCAATAAGAAATTTAATTTACTGGAAAATAACATCTGGATGGTGTCTGCTCTCATCAAATTAGAGGGCACAGGGTATGTGTGTAAAACGGCAGATACACCATGCACGGATAGGGAATGAAGACCCTGTTTATAATAATGGTTTATGTGTGTTTTTAAAGCACATGAATTTAATATACAGCATGTACATTGTACCCATTAGGCATGATGGAAGCTTCCATATTAGAGACTTTTTTTGGACATATAAAAATATACAGAAGAAGAATGCACAAAAAATATTTTCCCAAGAACAGAGTAACAGATTAAATCCTTCACTGAATTAGACCAAAAAGAATTTCAGATTTTTTAGTAATGGATTAATATACTTTGCTGAGTACATGATTACATAACAACTATATACACAGATCAATAAAAGATTTAGGGCCAGTTCACACCAGATGCAGTTTTTTCTGCACTAAAAATGCATTCACAATGTTTTCCATGTATTCTAATGGCTCTAGTTCACACTAATGCAGTCAGTTTCTGCACCGGAAACCGACTGGAACTGACTGCACTGGTGTGAACTAGAGCCATTGGAATACATGGAAAAAACGCTGTGCATGCATTTGTAGGGCCAGTTCACACCACAAAAATGCACTCATATGTTCCGCATCAGTTTTTGCTTACAGTTCACACCACATGCAGTTCCAGTGCGTTTTTTTAAATACATTTTGCTAGGTTCCAGTACAGTTCTGTGCAGAAAAAATGCAGCACTCTCTACTTTTTTTCCTGCACCGGAAACTGACTGCACTGGTGTGAACTAGAGCCATTGGAATACACGAAAAAGCACCACATGCATTTTTAGTGCAGAAAAAAAAAACGCACAGAACCGCATCTGGTGTGAACTAGCACTAAGGGCCAGTTCATACCAGATGCAGTTCCATGCACATTTTTTCTGCACACCTTGCATGCACAGTGTTTTCCATGTATTCCAATGGCTCTAGTTCACACCATGCAGTCAGTTTCCGGTCAGTTTCTGCACTGTTTTCTGCACGCGTTTCATTTTCAGGCAGAAAGTTGTGTGTTTTTACTGCGATTTTGCACAGGTCAAAAGGTCATCAATGTAAGAAAAAACGCCTGTAATCTGCCCAAAAAGAAGCTCATGTACTTTTTTGAGCTTCAGGCTACAAAACACTCAGATGTGAACAGGGGGCATTTAAATGAATGGGATTTTGCTTGTGGAGCATTTTTCGGGCATTTTTTCCTGGCGTTTTACGAGCTGAAACCACTCAGGTGCAAATGCAGCCTTAAGATTGGAGCATTTTAAAAAGAGATTTTTCAGCTACCATCTATTGCCTGCAATTTTCCTTGACCTTCGATCTTTTTTGTCATGTGCGTTTCTGGGCATATTTCATTGTTATTTATTTTTACTGTAGGATTCATTATTGGCTTTTGTTTCACAGCCAATAAGTCCCCTCTTGCCCACCCTGCTTTAAAAACATGTATGCCCCAACACTCCTAAGTACAGACGAGTCTAGAAAAAAAGCTGCTTTGGAATTCCACATGGCATATCATCTAACCAAATGCATCTGCATTTCTTCTTTAACCACTTGCTTACTGGCCACTTAGACCCCCTTCCTGCCCAGGCCAATTTTCAGCTTTCAGCACTGTCACACTTTGAATGACAATTGTGCGGTCATGCTACACCGTACCCAGATTACATTTTTATCATTTTTGCCACAAATAGAGCTTTCTTTTGGTGGTATTTATTGACTGCTGGATTTTTTATTTTTTTTCTAAAAAAAACTAAAAAAAAAAAAAAAAAAAGTTTCATAGTTTTTTATAAAATTTTGAAAACGGGTAACATTTTCTCCTTCTTTGATGTGCACTGATGAGGCTGTGATTTTCCGACACAAAGTTTGAGAGCAGGATATAAAATTTTCCGAAAACAAAATCCATTGTCGGAAATTCCGATCGTTTGTACACAAATCCGACGGACAAAGTGCCACGCATGCTCAGAATAAATAAAGAGATGAAAGCTATTGGCCACTGCCCTGTTTATAGTCCCGACATACGTGTTTTACGTCACCACGTTTAGAACGATCGGATTTTCCGACAACTTTGTGTGACCGTGTATATGCAAGACAAGTTTGAGCCAACATCCGCCGGAAAAAATCCTAGGATTTTGTTGTCGGAATGTCCGAACAAAGTCTGACCGTGTGTACGGGGCATTACTTAGTCATGCAACACTGTACCCATATGAAATGTATATCTTTTTTCACACAAATAGAGCTTTCTTTTGGTGGTATTTAATCACCGCTGGGTTTTTTATTTTTTGAGCTATAAAAAGAAAAAAAGAAGACTGAAAATTCTTTAAATGCATTTTTCTTAGTTTCTGTTATAAAATTTTGCAAATTAGTCATTTTTCTTCATAAATTTTTGCCAACATTTATATTGCTACATATTTTTGGGGGAAAAAAAACAAATTGGTGTATATTATTTGGTCTTTGTGAAAGTTATAGAGTCCACAAGTTATGGTGCCAATCTCTGAAAATTGATCACACCTGAAGTACTGACGGCCTATCTCATTTCTTGAGACCCTAAGCCCCGGTTCACACAGGGGCGGCACGACTTGCAGGTCGCCTCACTGAGGCGACCTGCACACGACTTCCACGGCGACTTGCAAAATGACTTCTGTATAGAAGTCTATACAAGTCGCCCCCAAAGTAGTACAGGAACCTTGCGTCGCTCCTATTAGAACGGTTCCATTGTACAGAACGGGAGGCGACTTGTCAGGCGGCTAGGTCGCCTGACAAGTCGTCCCTGTGTGAACCGGCACTTACAAGCCAGGAAAGTACAAATACCCACCAAATGACCCCTTTTTGGAAAGCAGACATTCCAATGTATTTAGTAAGAAGTGTGGTGAGTTTTTTGATGTTGTAATTTTTTCCCACAATTCTTTGCAAAATCAAGATTTTTTTTTCTTTTTTCACAAAATTGTTATATTAGCAGGTTATTTCTCACACACAGCAAATGCATACCACAAATTATACCCCAAAACACATTCGGTGATACCACATGTGTGAGACTTTTACACAGCCTGGCCACATACAGAGGTCCAACATTGAGGGGGCACCTTCAGGTGTTCTAGGAGCATAAATTATACATAATTTCTTGACTACCTCTTACATTTTTTAAGGCCCTGGAGCACCAGGACAATGGAAACGCCCCAAAAATGATCCCATTTTGGAAAGAAAACACCCCAACATATAATCTGTGAGGCATAATGTGCTTTTTGAACATGTCATTTTTTTCTACAAGTTTTTGAAAAATGTGGAAAGAAAATGAAAACGCTTTTTTTTTTTTTCCTTTCACAAAAGTTGTCCATTTATACAATATTTCTAACACATAGCATGTAAATACCAAAAACTAAACCACAAAATAATTTCTCCTACTCCTCCCTGAGTAGGGCGATACCACATGTGGGAGACTTTTCCACAGCCAGGCCACATACAGAGGCCCAACATGCAGGGAGCACCATCAGGTGTTCTAGGGGCATACATATCAAATCTAATTTGACTACCTATTACACTTTTGTGAGGCACTCTAGTGGCATGGATGAAAACTGATGTGACATGGATGAGCATGAATGGGGATGCATGAGCAATGGATTGGGATGTCTGAGCATGGTTGAGCCATAAATGTGGATGGCTGAGTATGGATGGGATGACTAAGCATGAATGAGTTTGGCTGAGTACGGATGGGATGGCTGAGTACACATGGGTACTGCTCAGGACGGCTGAGTATGGATGGGGTGGATGGATGGATGAGTATTGCTGAGTATGGATGGCTGAGCATGGATGGATGGATGAGCATTGCCAAGTAAAAATGGCTGGAGGAGTATGATAGAGGAATGGCTGAGCATGGATGGCTGGATGAGGCTGCAATGGGCACAGATCAGCGCTGTGGGCACTACAGATCCAGCCCACAGCGCTGCTGCACCTGATCTCTCCCCTCACACTGTACTGATCGGTACTGAGAGGGAAGAGAGGAGCCGGATATGACGCAGGTTTGTTTACAAGTGATCGCTCCGCTTACCACGATCACATGGTAAACGGCTGCTGTCAGCGGCCATTTACCGTGAGCCGTAATGCGTCGGGTCCGGCGGTCACGGATACTCACATGTGCGTGCCCCAGGGGGCGCGGTTCTGGGAGGATGTCAATGTACGCCCTCCCAGAGTTATCAAGCCATGCTCTAGCCGTCATTTGGCTATGACGCAGTTGTTAAGTGGTTAAAGTGGTTGTAACCCTAAAAAAAAAAAAAAAAAAAAAGGAAGAAGGAGCTGCTGTCCCTTTAAGGCATGATATATAGCATAGTGCTTTTGCAGGGTTAGTTGGTCCTTTCAATACCTGGTTGATCCTGCCTATTCCTGTGTTCTCCTGTGTGTACTGACCACACTCATCATGGCTGCTGATCCATGATAGCACAGTTAGATTACATGCCTCCATCATTCTGCTCGCTTCTCAGTGTCTCTGCATCTCCCCCTCACTCTCCTTGCTGCCTTGAGTAATACTATTCTCTACAAGCACTGGAGCAGCTGCAAATAAACATCTAATTACTTTGATCCTCTCTGTTTTAGGTCCATGTTTAGTACACTGTGTGAGTTACTTTGCACAGTGCTGCTGTGCAGTCATGTGTCCTCCCTCTGCCATCTTGCATACATCAGAAGGAAATCTCTGCCCCTTCCACTGTGCTCTCTTAGATTGGGAAGAGAAGCAGAGAGAGGACACATGACTATGCAGCAGCACCGTGAAAAGACAGTATTTAGCATTATATTTTTAAGGAAACACACACACACACACACACACACTGTACTAAACATGGACGTAAAACAAAGAATCAAGGTAATTAATAGATGTGACTTTACAACCATTTTAAGGCATGGGTGCTCAGAACAACATTTTATTGGTTTTACTGCCAGACAGCAACTGTGTGCCCACTGAGTTGCTGTCTCTGAATTCAACACTAGGAATAATCCTAGTTACCAATAGCCAGCCTGTCTTTTTATAAAGAAAATGAAACAAAGATTTTGCCTCATGCGCACCACTAAAACCCAATTGTATAAATTGGGAAAAGAAGACTATCTGGTTCTGGTGGTGCACAGCTTATGCATGGATTGTCTGGTGTCTCACCATGCATTTTTGTTGTGGAGTAAAAAAAAAAAAAACTCTAGTCTAGACAGAAATGAATGAAACTCTGTAATGTTTAATACATTGTTAAATATTTGGTTTCTAAATGCAAGCAGTGAAATTAGACATATTTGACCAGGTATCAGCCTCTTGCAGTTACTGTACAACAGGGCTGAAGAGTGAGAGGAAAAAGCACCACAAGCCATTTCATTCATGTGTTGACAAGAAGCATGCTGATCAGAGAAAACAGTGATAAGCTCATCATAATGTTGTTTCTTCTTTCACTGTCTATTCACACGTTGGGGAGGGTTCTGGGCTCAGAGAAGTAGGTTGAATTGTGTTAACCGTCAGACTGAGGACATCTAGTGGCAGAAAAATGTACTGCCGTGAAAATCTCTGGACTGAAAGAGAATATTGCAGCACAACCTTGTTTTGGGATTTCATCTTTTTATAGGCATTTCATTTCCATCTTGAATACATCTATTATGCATTGTGATTAAGTTCTCTTTAAAATACGTCAAAACATCAAAATGGCTGCCTCCACAACCCAATATCACTGCAAGGCACTGAGGTGCAGACTGTTCCTGAACCAGTGGTCAGGGGGCCCAGTCATCAGCTGTGTACTCACATTCCATCCTGCGCACTACAAAACATTGATCTTTTAACTTCTATTTCTGAGCTGGGTGATACTTGTAAGCTTATATGGCACAGTGCCTTTCCAGTAAGTGCATCTTCTACGGGGAATGGGATGTAAAAACATGTAATACATCAAAAGCACAGCCTGATAAAATTAAACGAGTATGTATAGACTCATTTCATCTAAAATATCAGCATTAAACAGGCTGAACAGTCAAAGGTTTGCGAATGACTATTTAAATGATTCCTTAGTACACTCGGGATTTTTAGTTATAGCTCCGCTGGCAACAGCAGAATTGATAACACAAAACTGGCATTAACTGCACCATGTGCTACTGGTTCAATGTGTGAATCTTCATCACTCTTTGTCAGAACATGTTGGCGATGGCCAAGATGAACAGTATGTGATCCATCTGGATGGAAACATGAGGCAGGGTATAAAGATGAAAGATTTCATATACTAACCTTGATATAGAAATCAGCAGGATCAAAGGTCAAATGCCGACACAGACACATCCTTATGGATTTCAAAGGCAGCTGAAATGACATATGTGAAGAAACCTACACCACCTACCAATATGCTTTTGTTCTGTAACCTCTACTGGACTGGTGAATGTAGCTAGGCCACTGTCTGATTAGGTTATCACAAAGTTGTGGTCACATGATCATTTCTCTATGTTAGGTGAATCACCCAAATATCTCAGTCCACCATTGACCATTTTAGCACCTGTCAGAATGGTTAGTGTGCCAGCCATTTTGATTCTTTTATCTTTATATTTACCGTATATACTCGAGTATAAGTCGAGTTTTTCAGCACATTTTTTCGTGCTAAAAGTGACTTATACTCGAGTCAAGCACTTTTCTGCAGCAAAAAATTTCATTTTCCGAACCGACTTTGGTACCACAACATATCCAAAGCTGGAATTCCTAGCACTAAGTGGCCCCGAGATACGAGGCCCCAAATTCGGTTCGGAAAATGTCATTCTCTGCTGCTGCAGAAAAGTGCTTGACATTTTCTGAACCTAATTTAGGGCCCCATATCTCAGGGTCACTTGGTGCTAGGAACCACAAATTTGGTGTGCAAACCCAGTGGAACTGGTACCATAACATATCCAAAGCTGGGGTTCCTAGCACCAAGTAGCCCCAAGATACGGGGCCCCAAAATAGGTTCAGAAAATGTCATTCTCTGCTGCAGAAAAGTGCTTGACATTTTCTGAACCGATTTTTGGGGCCCTGTATCTCAGGGCCACTTAGTGCTAGAAACCCCAGCTTTGGATATTCTATGGTGCTAGTTCCACTGGGAACCAAAATTGGGGTTCCTAGCACTAAGTGGCCCCGAGATACGGGGCCCCAAAGTCGGTCAACTGTGTCCATTTGCAGCAATGTCATTTCGGGGCCCTTTGGGTTCAGAGACCCCAAATTTTGGCTGCCGCTAGGGGGCATCTAGGAAACCTTAACTACCAAGTTTGAAGTTCGGGGGACCTATGGCTGCAAATGGGCACAGTGAGGCATGCAAATAGGCATTGTTGACTCTCTTTTCCACTTACAGTAGCTGTGCATTTCTCACCCTCGTCTTATACTCGGGTCAATAAGTTTTTTCCAATTTTTTTTGTGGTAAATTAGGGCCTCGACTTACACTTGGATCAACTTATACTCAAGTATATACGGTACTTATCTTGCTTAAGGCTATTCTGTGAATGGTAGCGTCATGCTCCTGGATCCCATCTTACCTTGGAATATGGCCGCATTTTGAATGATCAGGAACTTCAGCTTGGCACTAGCAGACTGGATGAGCTGCTCCATGCTTACACGGGATGCCACTTGGTATCTGTCCTCCATTTTCTTTGAGCAGCAGCTTGATGTTTTCGTGACACAGACTTGGAGATCTGATCCTGCAAAATATCACCACAAACAGGTGTAAAAAATGACTGTCTGGATGGTAATTTTTAGAGTATTTTTTTTTTTATTCAGTTTTGGAGACAGTAGTAGGTGCAACCTCTGAGCTGTGTTTTGTCACCATGTCCATGTTAGAGTGACAACGTTGTCATCAGGTCAATTCTTCTGAATGCAGAGTAAGGATTTGCTTAGTCTCTAAACTCAGACAACCTCTAAGGAATTTGTCAGAACATAAAAGTGTTAATCTGAAACTTAAAATTTTACATTTAAAGTCAGTGGTGCTCAATTACTACTGTGCATTTTGCAGTTATTTGCAAACAATTGGTGGTTTCCTTTGTTACCACCTTTAGTTTACAGTTTAATCAATTGAGGCATCCAATACGGATCTTTGCAGAGACTGTCATTTTGCCCATTAGGAGTCTCTTTCATTTCTACCACTGGACCCATTTATTTTTAGGTTTTCATCACTACCTCACTGCTACATCAGAAGAGCCGCAAAATACCTGGTGCTTAATGGGGATGGGGGGTATAGGTGGGGGTCAGGAAAGACACCGTCACCATTACTGAGATGGGAGTCTTACTCTCGGTTTTCAGGTCATTAACC
The DNA here is from genome assembly GCA_037952925.1 of Lithobates clamitans. Classification (NCBI taxonomy): domain Eukaryota; kingdom Metazoa; phylum Chordata; class Amphibia; order Anura; family Ranidae; genus Lithobates; species Lithobates clamitans. The sequence goes on from JBBGZY010000271.1 coordinate 5,224,279, forward strand.
GCTAAAGAAAAGGCAAAATTCCATTTAGACTGGAACCCATCCATTTTAAGAAAAAATAAACCATGTGTGCTAGTAGAGCAGGATACGGTTTTAAAATCAGAAGTTGAACAAATAAATATTTATTATTTTTAAATCACAGAACAAAAAAAAAAAAAAAGGGAAGGCTACATTTACACCTTACAAATTCCAGCTGAAAAAAAAATTCAGATTCCTGCGGTTGGAATGACAGGTGCGTGCGAAGAGCTGCGGCCCGTCAGCAATACAACAAAATAACAGGCTGACAGTGACCGTAGCTATTCTTGACCGGTTGCACAGCCAGCAATACCCTGTGGCGATTGTGGCAGGATGCACAAAGAGTGTGAGCCTGTCATTGTTTGATCGACTTGTCAAAGGAGCCTGCTAGAAAATTCCTGCAATGGGAGAGTCATTCATGCACGCTCAATAGCATGAATAGAGAAATCCATTTGCTTTTTTAATGTTCAGTCTGACATTGTTTGGCCAGCTTTGGTAGGGAAGATTTGCTCGTTGGCTTGGTACACACGAGCCAAAAACAGTTGTTTCGGCAGGAGCCAGCTCACCCTCGTCTCCTTGTGTACAGCTTTCTGACCAGCTTCTGTCAAACGAGCATGCTGGAAAACCAGCATCTGACCAGCGCTGATCAATGTGTTTTGGTGGTGGGGGAGGCATTACATGTGTTAGTACAGTGTTCTGTAGCAGCATTAGAGATTCTGTCATCCTGATTCCTGGCTAGCACTGAAATTGACCTTGTATGCCTAATGCAGTCTTGCTCAGGCTGTAAAAGTACCAGAGTGTCTACTCAGCTAAAAACCTAGAGTTGTTTAAAGCTCTACAAAAAAGAAAACCCACAATATAAAAAGACATTTGTAGATGTGGGTAGCTAGAAAATAAGAGGTTAAAAGTCAAAGTCAATTCTCCACACTGCTGTCTCAGTCTTCCCTTCAACTTCTCTTGGCAGCTATGGTTCCTAGTAGTCACCTGGCTATGCTGAGAGCTCTTCTACTACCTGGCATTGATATAGACATACTTCTTGCTAAGATTAAATACAGTAGGGAGGTTTCTGCCATGAGGCCCTATAATCTGTAGCTATGCCTCGGTCTTTGGATGTTTTTTTTCATCACAGTAAAGATCTTGCCTATAAGGTTATACTATGAGAAAGGTGTAACTAGAACCTTCAGGGCCCCATTGCAAGAAACCATGAAGGGCCCCCCTGGCCTCTGGTCCCGTGGCCTTCCCACTGATCCCGGGGCTCTTTAATTTTGGTCATGGGGCTCTTTATTATGGTTCTGCAGCAGGACCCTTTTACATGTTCTGCAGCAGGCCCCCTTCCTGCCGTCTTGAGTAGGGTTGTCACCTTTTTTCAAGCTAAACCCGAACACTTTAGCAGCACACAGGTAATTTTTTTGTAGTATACACTATACATATATTTTGTCATTAAATAACATTTCTAATATGGATTTAATCACAAGAGTCCCCCCCCCCCCTTACATCAGAGTCCAGAGAGCTCCCCTTTGCATCTGAACTCGCAGAGTTACCTTACACCAGGCATGTCCAAAGTCCAGCCTGCGGGTCAATTGCAGCCCGCGTTCTGGTTTCGAATGGCCCGCCTAGTAGTTTGGACATATATATCTTTTGTGGCCCCTAATGAATCTCCAAGCGCCAGGGCCACAAAAGATCTATATTCTGGCTGCCTTGAAGGGGACAGGAAGGGGGCGGGATGAGGGCCGTACATACAGGAAAATTTCCTGTTTACGCGGCAGCCTCTATAATAGGAAGTCCCGTCTCCTGCGCTGCCATTGGACAACTGTTCTGTCCATCATAGGAGGTGGGGCTTTGTATTAAAGAGGCCGCTGAGAAAACAGGGGTTTCTTCTGTATGTAATCTGTTGGTGCTCATCCCGCCCCCCTCCCTGTCTCCTCTGAGGCTACAGATAGGCATGGAAAAGGCTGCATTCATGGCAATGGTGAGGCTGCATTCGCGGCAATGGTGAGGCTGCATTCGCAGCAATGGTGGGGCTGCATTCGCGGCAATGGTGGGGCTGCATTCGCGGCAATGGTGGGGCTGCATTCGCGGCAATGGTGGGGCTGCATTCGCGGCAATGGTGGGGCTGCATTCATGTTACTTGTGAGGCTGCAGATGGGCACTGATTAGGCTGCATTCATGGGCACAGACCCTTATTTTGCTTCACAGTTCTTTATTTAAAATTACATTTTTTTCCTGAAACTTCCCTCTTAAAGTGAAGTGTTATACGCTGATAAATATGGTATATCCAAATAACATTCCCAAGCTCATCTCTTCACCACACACAGCCGCAAAGGCAGGAGAATTCTTGTTAGGCAGTGTATTAGTGCTCGGACGAACACACTTAGACCGAATTTTAATGGTTCAAAGAAGGTCAGGCAAAATGGTCAGCCCTCACACATGTTCACTTCATCAGATCTGGCCCTCTTTGAAAAAAGTTTGGACACCCCTGACTTACTCTGATCTAAAGTAGAACGCTGCAGACTCTGATCCAATGAGGAATACTGAGAACATTGATGTAAGGGGGAATGCTGCAGACTCTGGTGTAAAGGGGGACTCTGATATAAGGGGGTCTCTGGTAACCATAGCCCACACATACATCATGGTTCCCAGCATCCCCCTTATAAGAATGTAGCGCTGGTAGATTTTTTAATCTACCGCTTATAGGTGAATTTAGTGGGTCAGATGTTTTGTACATAGTTCAGATTTAGTTTATTGTCAGATTTGGCCTCTGTTCCAGTTTGGCTGTGTTGCGTGTAGTTTCACACTGTGCCTGTGGGTGTCGTTGTCACCATGGGTCGGTGTTGGAAAGGCAACATGCTGAAGTGTATGAGTGCTCTTCTGTCCCAGAGATAACTCGGCGGAGGTGGTCCTCCGAGTTGCATTCTGGGAGAGGGTATTTATGGGACAGACGCCATGTTTAGAGGGGGGTTTTCTGACTCGTGGCCCTCCTGGCCTAGGGGCATGTGTTATTGAGTGCTATTTCATGGTCCTCCGGCCTGGAGGGTTGCGCTGCTGCAGCCGGGCAGGTAGACCCAGAGGCCTGTCTGGGGTCTGCTATCATTGGGATGGTACTGTGCTGTCTGTCCTGTGGGAAGAAGATGGACAATCGGGAAGATCCAGGGGAGGACCCATCTTGGAAGGGACCATGCAAGGCTGGTCTTAAGAAGGGCCTGGTGACTCGATTGGAGGACATATCCTAAACTACCCTACCGCACAAGTACTGCCGGTTGGCTTAAAGGTTCTGGTACTGTGTTTGCGGTTCATCGAAAACCACTACATCCTGTGGCAGAGGATCGTACGGGTTTTATTCCACTCAAGTCTGTGGCAGAGACTTTTTGTTCATGCTGCGTACCTGCGTACCGGCTGCTAGGTTGGTGAGAGAGACCTATCCAGGCGGGCAAAGATTTACTCCTAAAAGGAAAGTATATTCATCCTTAAGATTCCAATTACTCAGTGCTATACCAAGAAAAGGTATTTGAACTTCCCTGCGACTCTTCTTCTACCCCTTTCCTGCTTCTTCTTCCAGTTATATCCCATTAAAGCATTGGAAAAGTACTCAAGTGACTGGTGCCTACATTGTTTGATAGTAAGCTCAACGGGAACCCTAGACCCGGTGTTGGTGAAATTACAGGTAGCAAGGTGACGGTAACAGCCCGCTAAAAATCAGCAGCTCCACCGTGAGTTAGTGCTACAAGAAGATTCTACAACACAGTGAACGTGTATGCTCACTGAATTTGGGACCCCAAGTCTTTCCAGGATTCCAGGAGAGGGCCTAGCAAAATCACCATCGCCATGGTAAGCACGCCAGAGGCGTTCAAGGTATTTTTATAAATTTAATCCATCTTTATTTTCGCAATACCTTCATTTCCCCTTTTATAATTGTGACTGGTGGACTTTAAAGTTAGTGGACATTGCATTTTCATGCAAGTTCCACTTTAATAGTGTCCAGGATGTATACTGAAAAGGTATTCTACAAAAGAGAAAAAAAAAACAAAAAAAACGTTTTGTGAACCAACAGCACTAAATAAACTACTCATTGTTCAAGCAAGAGTTACAGAAAAGTGTTAATGTCTTTTTTTGTATGTATAATGGTCTTCCCATGAGAAGATTCATTTTTTACTTCATGATGATTAAATTGCTTTCCATGGCTAATTGTTCCACCGCTGAGGTATTCATTTAACACCCCCAACTTGCCAAGTACCTATATAAATAAATAAAACAGTAGGCCAGTTTGCCTGTAGGTTCAAGATTGCAAACACAGTATGATCACAAAAGGAATTAGATAAGCTTAATAAAAATGTGCCTCAAGTATTCTGTCACCATAGTAACTTCACAAGTTCAAATAATCATTTAGATTGTTTAAAAGGTACAGCTTCACCCAGACATCATAAAACACCCAGTTGTAGTGAATTACACTGTCTAATTGGCCTGCTTAATAATTTAACATAATATTTGCCTGATTTTTTTCCTATTTAATTAAAAGCCAGTCTTCTCTCTGGGAAATCATGTCAAGGTCTGAGTTAAATATTTCAGGAGTTCATGCAGCTGCTGAGAAGGTTACCCCAAGTTCTGCTACAAAGCAAATGCTTTTATTCAGGTCAAAGGCTAACCAAGCACTTTAAACAAAACAGACTTTCTTTCCCAGTCTTTGCTCACACCATGGCTATAATAAGGAGTATAGCAGAAGATTCGGACTCCTCTCCAGTGCCCCACACTTGAATCGGTATAAAAGTCTATATGGAACCATGACTGGTGTATTGTGGTACAGTGGCAGAACATGGACAGAAATATTTGGTTAATAGATGCCCGCTGCTTGCTTTGTGAGGGTGGTCTGACTGCAGGCAAAATATCGCTTCAAAATAAAAAAATACAAAAGTATAAATGGACCTAACGGGAAGCCATTATCTTGGAGTTGTCTGAGAAATCCAGCTGCACATTTGGAAAATAGTAAATGCAAACCTTTTGCTAGGAAAACAAGGAATCAGTCACTCTTTGGCAGCCAATTACATTAACAGTTCTGAGGCATTGGACATGTGGCCCTCATCTAGGGGTCTTGGTGGACTTCCAGCACTCCAGTATCTCCATCTGAAAGGCCATCCTCTTTAATGGGAGGTACCATGTGGTCAAATATATCCCTTTGATTTAGAATGTGTCTGGTACTGAAAGCAGACTGGTTTTAATGTTTAGACTCTCGGTTACCATTTTCTTATGACTCCACTGAATTTTTCAAATGCCTCACAATTTTAAATACAAAGCAGCTCTGACCGCAGCTGTGAGACAATACTGCAGTGCCTCATGAAATTTACAAAGACTCATGTGCACAACTGATACTTTAAAAGTCAGTCAGGGAACAAAACAAATAATACAGTTTTTAAAATTGCAGCAGATGTTAAAAATGTATTTTACCTTAAAGTGATTATAAAAAGGTTAGTTTTTTTTTTATTTTTAAATAACAAACATGTACTTACCTGCTCTGTGCAAAGGTTTGCACAGAGCAACCCCGATACTCCACTTCTGGGGTGCCGCGCAGTGCTTCTGGCTCCTCCCCTTCATCGGGTGCCCTCATGGAGAGAGCAGCTTTCCATGAGGGCACCTGTGCGGGTGCGCTTCCAAGTCCCGCTGCTGCGTCCAGTGACACAGACAGTGGGACTCGGCCCCGCCCCACGCTCCCGTGTCACTTATTTGATTGACAGCAGGGGGAGCCAATGGGAGCTAACAGAGACAGCGGCTGGAGAAGCTGGGCTTGTGCACATCGTGGAATGTATGGGCTCAGGTAAGAAAAAGGGGGTGGGCTCTGGGGGCAGCTGCAGCAAAGAAGGTTTTTCACCTTAATGTATACAATGCATTAAGGCAGTAGTCATCAACCCTGTCCTCAGGGCCCACTAATAGGCCAGGTTTGCAAGATAACTGAAATAAATCACAGGTGATATAATTTGCTGCTCAGTGATTGCAGTATTCTAGTCTGCATCTCCCCAAGGTAATACATAAAACCTGGCCTGTTAGTGGGCCCTGAGGAAAGGGTTGATGACAACTGCATTAGGGTGAAAAACATTGAGCCCGGTTTCACACATGTGCGGTGCGAATTGAAGCTCAGGTTTCACTGGGGAGATAAAAATCTCCTGTTCAAAGGAATCACTGCATTTTAGCTAAGGATCAGTGCGCAGGGAGAGAGGGGGGCAGAGGGGGAGGTGTAGTGAGGAGAAGTAGAAAATCCATGTTCAGAATGCAATGCATCTGCGAAGCAGATGCGTTCCCATAGAAGATAAGGGGCTCGTAATTCGCACCGCAATGCCCAGAAAACGCACACGTTTTTTGTGCAATGCGCAGTGTGAATGCAACGCACATATGTGGACCAGATGCATTCATATGAATGTATTTTAAAATTTCCTGCGAATTAGATGCAGTGTAAGCCGCATCTAATTCGCATAGGTGTGAACCCGGGCTGAGACTTTACAACCCCTTTAAATTTTTTTTTTTTTTCTGCATGTGTGTTAATATGTGTGGATTTATAAATCATAGTCTTTTTGTTGTACGTCTTACTTGAAAACTCATGGTTGATCCTGCCAGTTGCCTTTCTTCCTTGCTCTAAACCAATGACACAAGGCATAGAAACTGATCTGTGTTAGCTTAGTCAATTTTCTTCTTGCAGTTGGCCATTCAGGAGGTACAGGACACGGTGCAAGCACACAGCATATATGTATTGGGTAGTTTGTTCAGCCATGCATCCCCCCCACCCACCCACAGTATGTCCCTGTCACACACCCCCTGGCAATCACAACCTGCCTCTTGAACACGCCACTTGCTCAGGCTGCTCACAGCGTCCTAAAACACAGTGGGGGTTATTTACTAAAGGCAAATCCACTTTGCACTGCAAGTGCACTTGGAAGTGCAGTCACTCTAAATCTAAGGGGTAGATCTGAAATGAGTGGAAGCTCTGCTGATTTCATCATCCAATCATGTGCAAGCTAAAATGCTGTTTATTTTCCTTGCATATTCCCCTCGGATCTACAGTGACTTTACTTCCAAGTGCACTTTCAGTGCAAAGTGGATTTGCCTTTAGTAAATAACCCCCAGTGTGTCCCAAGCGCTTAAACCCTATGGAGAACCACACTGTGAACTGACCAAGGGTCAATCCAATGCAGCCATCAAGAGCAGTACATACGGTAACCATAAGCAGTAAACAGATAGGATGACAGCATTATCTGGATGGGAGTGGGTGGCTATAGTCTCTCAACATATATAATTCAAGCCAATATTAAAGGCTAGAAGGTAAAAGTTTATTGTTCACAGTACCAAATTGTGCACAAAGTAAAAATTAAACCCACGATGGGTTATACAATACCATGCTGGTGGTTGTGCATACAGAAGGACTAATGTCTACTGGGTCTGTTGGGCTGAAGGACAGGAGGGTGCAGTATTGTGTGTCACAATACACCGCTGTGAGCGAGTCCCAAACACTCAGGAGCCAAGCCGGAAGTCCGTCGGTGCTCCCCAGTGACGTAGCTGCAGCCTCAGAACGGAAGCGCAGGAGCTGACAGACACAGTTTTTGTTTTATCCAGCTGTATTTACTCAGTGCAACTTATAGCATCCAAGTGAAAGATATAACACCAACATGTCAGGAAAAAAATAAATAAAATCAAAAACAGAATCACAGAGTTGGAAAAAGGATCACCCCTTGTGTCAGTATTTTGTGGAACCACCTTTTGCTTTAATTACAGCCTTTAGTCTGTTGGGATATGCCTCTACTAATTTTGCAATATTTGCCCACTCTTCTTTGCAGAACTGCTCAAGTTCAGTTAAATTTGATGGTGACCATTTGTGGACTGCAGTCTTTAAGTCATTCCACAGATTTTCAATGGGGTTGAAGTCTGAGTTCTGACCAGGCCATGCAAGGACATTAACCTTTTTTCTCCTTCAACCACTGTGTGGTAATTTTTCCTTTGTGCTTTGGGTCATTGTCATGTAACCTTCTTACCATTGACAACTTGGGAAGGCCAAGAAAGCTTTGGTCATACTTCTCTTTAAACATTATCTGTAGAACCCCCCCCCATTGTCTTCTCTGGATGAAGCAAAAAAATACACCATCTTTTTCAGATCAGTAGAGGAGCAGAATTTAAGGCCCCCGTTCACACCTGATCGTTTTGGAATCGTAGGCAGAATCCTGCCTTCAATTCCAGAAATGCAGGCAGACTCCTGCCTGCGATTCCAGAATTGCATGTCATTATTTCTTAATGGCACCCCAAATGCAGTGCAATTTTGCCATAACTGTCGTGCACCAAACGCACAAAAATCATGGCAAAATGTGCAAAGCCACACGACTGGCCCAGAGCCAAAATTTGGTACATGAGCAGATGCAGTACCATTCATTGTTAACGGTAACTAAAATGCGGCAAAATGTGCTAGAAAAAACACTTGACAAAACAAACAAAAAAAAGCTCAAAAATGGGCAAGGGTTATTTTGCCACAGATGTCGTGCTTAGAACAGTCTATTGAAACTAAACTGGATCTAAAGCCAAACAATTTTTTAATTCCTTGCATGAAGGTAAAAAATGTTTAATCATAAGTATCCCCCCTCACTCCCTTTTACTTACCTGAGCCCTCATTTGATCCACTGCTGTGCACACCTGCAGATGGAGCCAGTGAGGCTCGGGAGCGAGCCTGCACAAGTGCCCCCATAGAAAGTGTATTTCTATAGGAGCACTCAGGAGGGGAGGAGCCAGGAGCGCCAGTGGGGAACCTAAGAAAGGGAGGTTCAGGGCTACTCTGTGAATTCCTTTGCACAGAGAATGTAGGTATTAACCGGTTTATTTTTTAAAAACGAATAATTTACAATTACTTCAATGAGCTGCTCTACGTGTGTGACACAAAAACATGATTATGGGAAGCATAATTTTGTGCAGGTTTAAAAAAACGCTATAGTGTGAATGTGGCCTAAAACAAAAAAAACAAAAAAAACAAAAAAACACTTATAATAAAAATAATAAGAAGAATAATGACAAAAGGGCTAGAACATGGCAAGATCTAGGTAATGTAAGTGTGTTTTAAAAGCATTTTTTCTGTAATTTTCTATTCTTGGAAACCTGTGTTCGATATGCACAAAAATGCATACATGGGTATGCACATATACATTCTAGTGGCTACAATAAATTAATATTCTATCCAATAGACTGAGTTTACATGCAGATACTTCTAAAAGCCATCTGTGCATAACTATGTGTAAATACAGTACATCTAATTGGGCTATATCTAGTTATAATGTATATAATGGTGGGTCATGGTAATGGCAAGACATATATAGGTAATGTTTACAAAATAGGTACTGGTAATAATGTATATTTTCAGTCTGCCATTTTAAAGAGACAAAAAATAACAGAAAAAAAAATTAAATCATGAACCCCTAAGGCCGGGTTTACACTGGTACGACAGTCATACTACTGTGGATCCCACTTTGCCCTGCGACTTGAAGTCCGACATCCGTCCGACTTCAATGAACAGGGATCCAACTTTGATCCCGACAATTCCAGGCACTTTGTGTTCGGTATAAATCTTTAGGGGGAACTCCACGCCAAAATAAATAAATAAATTTTAAAAAATAAATAAATAAAAAATCGGCATGGGTTCCCCCTTCAAGAGCACACCAGGCCCTTCGGTCTGGCATGGATTTTAAGGGGAACCCCCTACGCTGAAAAAACATGGCGTGCCCCCCCCCCCAAAATCCATACCAGACCCTTATCTGAGCACGCAGCCCGGCAGGGTCAGGAAAGAGGGTGGGGACAAGTGAGTGCCCCCCCCTCCTGAACTGTACCAGGCTGCATGCCTTCAACATGGGGGGGGAGTGCTTTGGGGCAGGAGGGCCTTGCGCCCCCCCACTCCAGAGCACCAAGTCCCCATGTTGATGAGAACAAGGACCGTTGGTTGTCGGGGCTTGCGGGGGGGGGGGGCTTATCGGAATCTGGAAGCCCCCTTTAACAATAGGACCCCCCTATCCCGGCTCCCCACCCTATGTGATTGTGTATGGGGTACATTGTACCCCTACCCATTCACCAAAATAAAAAAGTGTCAAAAATAAAACAAACAGTACACAGTTTTTTAAAGTAATTTATTAAAACAGCTCCGGCATCTCTTCCGATTTCTTCTCCCCTCTCCGGCTCTTCTGCCTCCGCCGGTTCTACTCCCCTCTCACTGATGTCTTCTAGCCCTCTCCAGTTCTTCTCCCTCTGTATGCTGTCTTCTCACTCTTTTGCCGGGTCTCCTCCCTCTGTTCTTCTTCCAATGTTGACTCGACGCTCTCTCCCGCTCTAATTCTGGGTGCGCAGTGTGCCACTACTTAGATTGGCATGGGGCGGGGTCACTGAGTGACGTCATACGGAGGCCCCGCCCCTTATGACATCACCGTCTGGGGCGCACGATAGGGTGGTGATGTCATAAGGGACATGGCCTCTGGATGACGTCACCCGGTGACCCCCGTCACATGCCAATATAAGTAATGGCACATCGCACACCCAGCATTAGAGCGGGAGAGAGCGTTGAGTCGATATCGAAAGAACAGAGTGAGAAGCCAGCGGAGAAGACCCGGCAAAAGAGCGAGAAGACAGCGCACAAGACCCGGCACAGGCAGAAGACAGCGGACAGAGGGCGAAGGACCAGAGAGGGCTAGAAGACATCAGTGGTGGAGAGAGAAGAGCCGGAGAGGGGAGAAGAAAATCGGAAGCGACGCCGGAGCGGTCTTAATAAAATTACTTTAAAAACCTGTGTACTGTGTTTTAGTTTTGACACTTTTTTTTGGTAAATGGATAGGGGTACAATGTACCCCATATTCACATAGTGTGGGGGGCCCCCTTGTTAAAGGGGGCTTCCAGATGGAGGGAGGAGGCGGATGTGGGTGGCTAATTGGATCGGCTGCTGATCCCGGGATGCCGGACGTCTCCCCCTCCAGCTCCGGCGTGCGGCTGAGAGCAACCCTATCCCCTCCGTAGTTCGCCCGCCCCCCCGCGCTGGAGCCTGAAGCCCCGGAGCCTGATGATCCACGCCGCAAAGCACCGTTAACCCCCCGCAGGTATCTCGGGCATAAACCCTCCAGCCACACTGAAGCACCTCGGGCAGGCTCAGGCACGCCGGGAAGTAAAGGAAGAGGACGGCAGTCAAGCAATGAGCGAACCGCACTGAAGCGCTGTATCGCTGGAAGGAGCATTCGACACAGAGGGAAAAAAAAAAAAAAAGTTGGGTAAGATCATTTAAACACGACCGAGGGGGTAAGTGACTCTCCTTTTTCAAATAACTTGTAAGATCCCCCTTCTCTGCAAAGGATTAAGAACCACAGGTTAAAACTGTGGAAAGTAAATTTATAATACTTATGTTATGTCAGTATTGTCTGCTCACATACAAGATGTACCCCTGAAGATAATTGGGAACGGGACCTTTAGTATTGTAGAAATTGAAAGCAGCTAATGGAGGCAGGATTTGTAAAATCTTCCATTTGAGGGTCACCAATCTGGATGGTCTCCCCCCCCCCCCCCACCTGATCTCTCTTGTTTCCCTCATCTCTCCCCTCCTGGCTGCGCCGCTCTCTCCTTTTGAGGACCTAAAACTAAAGTAACCACAGAAAGATCAGGGGGCTTCCGGAAACACCCGACCTAAAAGGGGTAGGGACCCCAGAAGATAGCAACCCTTCGGTTGACCGCAAAGAGCACAGGAGAGGGCAGAATACATTGTACAAACACATAAGGGACCACACCGGAAAGACACCCATACTTACCCCGCAGGATCCCCAGGGTGAATAGTACAATGAAGGGAAAGGGAGGGAAAGCGGCTGCAGCCAGCACGGCCAGTAGTAATAGAACAAGCGTGAGCCTGGGCGCTATAAGGAAATATATGGTCCAAGATGGGAATAAAGGGAGCCCAGGGAAGGCAGGTGGTTCTAAATGCAAAACCCCCGAACCCCTACCCAAAGTTAGCACACGAAGACAACTAGCAGAGATGGATACCAACACTATAAATATGGAGACAAGGGAAGAGGCCGCAGAAGCACCCCAGGAGGACAAACAACCAGCAACAAAAAGGGAGATGGCAGAAATGTTCGCAAGACTAGAAACACTAATTAAAAGCATACATTAAAAAGAGTGGAAGAGTTGGAAACAACAACGGACACTCAGGGAATGGAGATAAAAGTCCTCAAACAGCAAATAGAAGAAATTCAAAGAGAACAAAGAAACCTACGGTACAGACTGGAAGACCAGGAGAACCGGAATAGGAGGAAGAACCTGCGGATAAGAGGTCTGATCGATGGAAGGGGGGAAAGAGAACCTCCAAGAAATAATTGATCACATTTTTGGAGATCGCCTAGATCCAACTGATAATGGACCCAAGATCAAGCTGGAGCGGGTCCACAGGATAAGAAAGCCAGTGGAGATCAGGGGGGACGCCCCACGAGATGTAATCGTCCGATTTCACAATTTCCAAGATAAAGAAAAGATCAAATCAAGCATAAGAACAAATCAACAAGTGAAATATGGAGAGGCAAACCTACAGATCTTCCCAGACCTATCTGCAGAGACCCTAGCCAGGAGAAGAATTCTCAAGCCACTTCTTGTCCATCTCAGAGCAAACGACGTCCAATACTCATGGGGCTTCCCGGCATGCCTGACAGGACACAAGGAGGGTCGCTCTGCGACACTTAGGTTCCCAGAAGAGACACAAAAATTCTGTCAACGCTTAGAAGTGCCACTAGTGGAAATACCGGGGTGGTGGGAAAAATCTGAAACTCAAGAAAGCAGGGAGGGGACCCCTGCCTGGAAGCCAGTTACCAACATGATGCGACCATAAATAAGAGACATAAGATTGTATTATATCCATAACAAGATAACTCAGGGAGGTGGGGGGGGAAGGAGAGAGGGAGGGGGGTGAAGAAAAAGAAAAGAAAAAGGGAAGGCAAAAAAAAAAAAAAGAGAGGAAAATGGCGGGGGAAGGGCTGGGGGGCACGGGCCCTGGGGGGGGGCGGGGGGGAGTGGGGAGGAGGGGGGGAGCCGGGTACTCAGGGGAAAGCGGGCAGATCCAAGGATGGTATCCCCGAGCTCAACCTCTAGGGGGAAAACCGAGGGGCCAGGAGGAGTTAGTAGGGCCACGGTTAAAAGGGCCAGGAGAAGGTCTGTTACCCCAAAAGGGGGGGAGAGGGAGGGGGAGGGGGGGAAGATAAGGGGGGGTGAGGGAGGGACAGGGGTGGGAGGGGGAGGTGGGTGAGGGTAAGACCGGCATGCGTGGCACTGCTCCTCGCCCTCTAGACTTAAAAGAGAGATTCAGCCCACGAAGAGGTATAGCAACAAGATGGCTGGGATAAACTTAATCTCATACAATGTGAGGGGTATCAACTCCCCCGTGAAGTGTGCGAACATAGTGGGAGAGTTGAGGCTCCTCAAGGCAGAGGTAATCTTCTTGCAGGAGACGCATTTTCTTGTGGGTAGGAATCAAAGAATACGCTCGAGGGACTTCCCAAACTGGGAATATGGGGACTCCCCAGTTAAGAGTTCAAAAGGTATAGCGATAGGCTTCGCCAAAAATATCAGGTTTGGGTTAGATGAAAGAATGAGTGACCCTGAGGCACGGTTCCTATTCCTTAGGGGCATTCTCAACGGGGTAGAATGTACGCTGGTAAACATCTACTGCCCAAACACCAACCCCGGGGGGTACCTATTGGGCATTCTCTCAAAACTTGAAAGTTTCAAAAGGGGGAGGACCATTATTGCAGGAGATTTCAATATATGCCTTGACCCAGGGAAAGATAGTACGTCGTGTGTCCGTGGACTGGAGGGATATGGATGAATAAACTTAAAAGGAAACTGCATCAATGCCAACTGTCAGACATTTGGAGGCTGCAACACCCGAATGATAGAGACTATTCCTACTACTCCCACGTACACTCGACGTACTCTAGATTAGACTTTTTTTTGGTGGAACATAGGTATGTAGATGAAGTAGAAGCCACAAGAACTGGGTCAATAACATTTTCTGACCATGCTCCAGTAAGCCTTTGGTGGAAATCAGTTAAAGGAAACCAGCCTTCCAGCAGTTGGAGATTAAACAAGGATTTATTGCACGACAGAGATATTGACCAGCGTATCAAGGAGGGAATAGAATTTTACTTTAAAACTAATTCGGTCGAGGAAACCCCAGAAGCTGTAGTATGGGAGGCCCATAAAGCTTATATTAGAGGCATCTTAATAAAAGCGGGCTCAGAAAGGAAGAAAAAGGAGGCGAAGGAAAGATTAGCCATACAGAAAAGTATTCAGGAGCTGGAACAATGACATAAGCAAACAGGAGAAGAGGAGATAATGGTGGAATTACACAAGAAAAGAGAGGCCATGCGGGAGCTCATAGAAATAGAAAACCGTAAGGTGTATAACCGGGTTAAAAAAGAAAGATATATAGGAGGCAACAGACCCGGAAGGCTCCTGGCTAGGGTCCTAAGTAAAAAGAAAAATAATAACTATATTGACAAAATTAAAACTAAATCAGGCGAGATTGCCTATAAAGACAAAGACATTGCTAGGACCTTCCAGGAGTTCTAAGGGGGACTGTAAGCCATAAATAAAAAAAATAAGCACTGAAGAGAAGGAAGAAAAGCAAGGGAAAATTAAAAAGTACCTAGAAGATAGTGGCCTGGCTAATCTTTCAGAAAGTGAACAAGCTACCTTGGAAGCCCCATACACTGAACTTGAAGTGAGGAAAGCGCTCAAAGGGTTGCAAATGGGAAAAGGCCCAGGTCCGGATGGACTGACGGTGCTTTACTACAAAAAATACCAGGATCTCCCAATACCAAAAATGTGCTCCTATATGAATGATACTGGGGAAAAAGGAGAAATGAGAAAGGAAGCTTTAGCAGCCATAATAGCGGTCATCCCAAAAGAAGGCAAAGATAACACAGTATGCTCAAGCTACAGGCCGATCTCTCTCCTAAACGTCGACACGAAAATGTATGCGAAAATAATTGCGGATAGATTAAAACCCATAATAGAAAGGACTGTGCACCCAGATCAGGTCGGGTTCGTGTCAGGCCGACAAGGCAGGGATAATAGTATCAAGACCCTGCTGGCGGTGCAACAGCTGAAGAAAAGTGGAGTCCCAGGTCTACTCTTGTCAATAGACACTGAAAAAGCGTTCGACAGAGTAGACTGGGACTTCATGATGGGCACACTAGAGGAGATGGGTTTCGGGATCAAGATACGTAGAAGAATAGGGGCATTGTACTCGGGACCTACTGCCAGAGTAAGAATAAACGGAGTCCTTTCGGAGCCGTTTGACATGTATAATGGGACAAGACAGGGGTGTCCGCTCTCCCCCGTCTTGTTCGTATTAGCCCTAGAGCCCCTACTAGAAAAGATCAGGCAGTGCCCGGATATTAGTGGGGTAACGATAGGTAAAGATCAATATAAACTAGCCGCATTCGCGGACGATATCCTCTTATACATATTGCGCCCAAGGATATCCCTCCTGAATATAATGTCAACCTTGTTAGAGTACGGCAAGCTTTCTAACTTCAAAATCAATCCAAACAAATCTGAAACATTAAGCTTCAACATCAGCAAAACCAGAGATCATTCATATCAGAAGCACTTCCCCTTCTTATGGGGGCAAAAAGAATTAAACTATCTAGGGATAAAGATCACAACCTCATACGAGACGCTTTTCCACGCTAACTTCATACCACTTCTTAACGAGATTAAGCAAGAACTTAGGAGAATTCACCTAGGACAACTATCTTGGGAGGGAGAATAAATATATATAAAATGGTTGTATTGCCAAAAATTACCTATAAAATGCAAATGTTGCCAGTAGCACTCCCACAGGTATATTTAAGAAAACTGCACTCAATCTTTTTAAGATTTATTTGGAGAGGAAAAGCACCACGTTTAAAATTTACACAATTGATAAAAGCGAAAGGTAAAGGGGGATGGGGAGCACCAGATGTGTGTAAATACTATGAAGCTTCTTTAATGGAAAAAAAAAAAAAATACTATGAAGCTATAGCTCTAGCTAGAGTAATTGATTGGGCAAAAAATAAAGTAGATAAACACTGGGTGAAAATGGAGAGGGAAATCAGCAATGCTAGGTTGAATAGAATAATTTGGATACCACCACATTTAAGGAAATTTAGTTCTGAAATGCACGAGATCACCAAACATGCGTTAAAGATATGGGATAAGGTTCACAAGAGGGAGCACTGGGGATATAATTCCCTTCTAATGTCACTTAAGGATTCAGCATATTTTGCACCAGGGAGAGGGGAGTGGTTTGGGAGATGCTATTAGACGAAAATATACAGTTAAAAGACGTCATGCAACAGAACAAGATATGCACATATCAGGAGCTAAAGGAAAAAAAAAGTCTGCTGGTAATAAATACTTGGCGGTACAACCAATTGAGTCAGTTTATTAGATCCCTCCCACAACCAATCAGATCAAAAGGAAAACTTACGCCCACTAGAGAAAATGTGCTCGAATAAAGACAAGAAGGGGGGGTTCTCCCAGACATATAGATTATTGATAGATTTAGGGAACACAGAAACCCCTTCTTTCATACAGAAGTGGGAGAAGGAGTTAGGGAGGGAGCTCACTCCCCCAGAGGGGTCATTGATCCTAAGCCGAGTAGCAGCTATGTCAGTCAACAGTAAAATCCTGGAGTTAAATTATAGATGCCTAACTAGGATGTACCTGACCCCAGACCGGCTGAACAAATTCCAGAACGGACCCCCACAACATTGTTGGAGGGGGTGTAAGGAATTAGGATCAATGACCCATATCTGGTGGCAATGCCCAACAATTAAAACATTCTGGAGCGAGGTGAGGGGTTTTATCAAAGACATAACAGGGATCAGTATACCAGACGACCCCTTGGGTTTGCCTATTCCACATGAGTGAAATGCCTAATAAAGCCTACCTGAGAACGCTACTACCGCATCTTTTGGATGCGGCCAAAAGTTTGATCCCCAAATATTGGAGAAGGATAGAAAGACCCGCAATGAAGGATTGGCTAGAGAAAATCAATGAAATACACACCCTAGAATACTTAAGGTACAGTGAGGGTATGAAAATGGGCGCTTTTGAGACAAAATGGAAAAGGTGGGTAGAGTTTAAAATGTCCCTGAGAGCGGCTGAAATATGGACAGCCTAGGTAGGAAGATAAAGAGACCCAGAGATTAACAGCAAAATGACCCCGGAGGCTGAAACAGAGAGAGATTAGAAGAAGACAAAAAGAGAGGGGGGGGGGCAGGAGGGGAGGCACGGTCTTGGGGGGGAGGGGGGGGGGATGGAGAGAAATGTATAAAGGTAAAATGTATAAATACCACGTAAATAAGCCTTGTAAGACAAAAAAAAAAAAAAAAAGGAGTGACCACGATGATGAGAAGGGGCTTCCAGATTCCTATAAGCCCCGCTGACCCGACAACCATTGGCCAGGGTTGTCAGGAAGAGGCCCTTGTCCTCATCAACATGGGGACAAGGTGCTTTGGGGTGGGGGGAGCAAGACTACCCTGCCCCAAAGCACCCACCCCCCATGTTGAGGGCATGTGGCCTGGTACAGTTCAGGTGGGGGGGCGCTCACTCGTCCCCGCCCCGTTCCTGACCTGCCAGGCTGGGTGCTCGGATAAGGGTCTGGTATGGATTTTGAGGGGGGGACCTCACGCTGTTTTTTCGGCATATTGTCCATTGCTTAATTAGGAAAATATAACCAACAGGTGCTAAAGATCACGTGTAGGTTGACCCAAACGGATTAACTGTAACAGAAACAGCTGTATAGAGAGAACAAACAAGGCCAAGTGACTAAAATGAGAGACCGGTTTAACCTTTATATCCCACACCATAGCAAGGTGTTGGATGGCCATGGAAACAGAGTGCAGCACACAATAAAGCAAGCTTACTTACTTTTGAAACCAGAATGTACATAACCAATAGCAGCTTAGAACTGGCAGAAACCACAATCCTCTCTCAAAGGTGGCAACAAAGCCAGACAACCTGTAAGGTACCTGTGGTAGGTAGTGTCCAAAGTGAAGCTTGTATGCTGAGGATTCAGACAAAAACATAGGCAGGTCAAGTCGGCAACAGATCAGGCAAAGGGGTACAAAATCTAAATCCAAGGAATGGTCAGGCAGGTGGAGGTCATGCCCGAGCTGGCGGTTAAATACCAAATCAGCAGGCTTGAGAGTGGTCAAGAATTCAGGCAGAGGTTCAATACAAGGTAGTCAAAATCACAGAGCTATCAATACACCCAGGGAGCAAGTCCAAACAAACAGGCACTGAGTAACAGGAAGCGCTGCTATTTATTTATGGGCTGCTTAGATCTACATTGTCCGCAGCTGGCAGCAGGTGGAGCTAGCCAGTCCAAGGCAATGCATCAAGCTCGAAGAACATTGCAATAACTCCAGAGTTCCTAGGTGGCACAACAGGTAAGACTGCAGCTATGGCACCAGGAACATCCTGGTTTGAAGACACCCATGTACATGACACAACCCACCAACACTCAAAAACTGGAGGGTAGAAAAAAAAAAAAAAAAAACACAACCACCACATGGGGTCGCTGTATTGAGGAGTCAAAATTGATAGGTTAAAAAAGTTTAGTGTTGCTGATCCTGCAGACAACCAGCCCGAAACCTAACTTGTTTCTTGCTGGTTTGGGCTGTATTTCTGCAAATAGAGTTGGCGATTTGGTCAACAATTATGCCACCTTCACTGATTAAAAGTGAGGGTGGCATCAGGAATGGGTTTGATCAGTCCAAACTTTATTCTGCAGCATGGCAATGACCGTAAAAACACTAGTAAGTACAGAATGAAGACTTTCTTCAAAAATAGATATGGTCAAATTTTGCCATTTTGATGATATGCATTGTAGTTAACAGGGGATACACTGACATGACAAAAGGGTGGGTTTTATATTTTTTACGGGTGCAATAAAATGGCTCCTGAGGGTTGCCGAAGCTCCCTCCAACTATTCTGGACCGGTCTTTGTGCCAAAAATGGCTCATCAGCCTCATTAAAAACAGACAGTTAAATAATTCAAAATGTTTTTATGTGACCGTACACAAAAATACACTGCCACAGGTGGGGAATCCTTTTCCACTGGGAAGGACTGAAAGACCAGGAGTTGACAGCAACAACTGAGGTGGGAGAAGTGATGTAAGCCACAGCAGAGACACAGAATGCTTACCACAAACGAGCAAAAGACACGGATACCACGTGACACCTACAGCGTGTCTGCTTGTTCAGTAAAGGTGACATCCCTTAGGACCAATGAACTGTATGATCTTCACTAAAAACACCCCGCAAGGGACAATCGGTTTTGCTGATGACTCCTGGGTTACAGACCCTCTGACTCACCCAGGCAGGTAGCTTCGGGAAATTAAAACTACAGGCATACAGGTGAGAGTTTCTTGAAGTATTGGGATGCCAGCAATAAGGGAATGGAATAGTACACACTATAGCAGGCAGGGTTGCTCAGGGCAACGGTGCACAGGATCACTGGAGCTGGGTATATACTGGAGTGCACAGGGTCATTCGTGCTGGGTAGAGACTGTAGTGCCTGTGGTAATTGAAGCAGGGTAGTGCACAGGGCTATTGGAGCAAGATACTGGCAGCAGTGCACTGGAACAGAGGATGCAGTCATACATACTGGAATACACTGAGGTCACACTGGAACGCAAGACAAAAGATATACATGTTATATACTGGGGTAACACTGGGACAGCTAGGACAAACTCAAGATCACGCGAGAGATTGCTGGAGATTACTGGGGGTCCAGTAATTTTGACTTTAGTGTTATAAAGCTTTGTCCAAAAAAAAAAAAATTCCTGTATTACAACATTTTTTTCACAAGTGCCTAACAATTTTGCACTGCACTGTCGGTGTAACATAAAATAAAAATAGGATTTTCTCGTCATATACACCTGTAAAATCCTTTTTGAGTACATCATGGAACACAGAGTTAGGCTAATATTCATTACCTACTGGATAGGGATGAGCCAAACAGCCCCCGGTTTGGTTCGCACCAGAACCTGCGAACGGACCGAAAATTCGCACGAACGTTAGAACCCTATTGACGTCTATGGGACGCGAACGTTCAAAATCAAAAGTGCTAATTTTAAAGGCTAATTTGCATGCTATTGTCCTAAAAAGGGTTTGGGGACCCGGGTCCTTCCCCAGGGGACATGTACCAATGCAAAAAAAAGTTTTAAAAACGGACGTTTTTTCGGGAGCAGTGATTTTAATGATGCTTAAAGTGAAAAAAAAGTGAAATATTCCTTTAAATATCGTACCTGGGGGGTGTCTATATAGTATGCCTGTAAAGTGGCGCGTGTTTCCCGTGCTTAGAACAGTCCCTGCACAAAATGACATTTTTAAAAGGAATAAAAGTCATTTAAAACTGCTTGCGGCTTTAATGTAATGTCGGGTCCTGGCAATATGGATGAAAATCAGTGAGACAAACGGCATGGGTACCCCCCCCAGTCCATTACAAGGCCCTTTGGGTCTTGTATGGATATTAAAGGGGAACCCCGCACCCAAATTAAAAAAAATAGGAAAGGTGTGGGTCCACCAGGCCCTATATACTCTGAACAGCAGTATACAGGCGGTGCAAACAAGACAGGGACTGTAGGTTTGTTGTTAAGTAGAATCTGTTTGTAATTTTGAACTGGTACATTTTTAACGTGTTTAGCTCCAGCAAAAAAATCTATTTTAAGCTTTTTGGAAAACATAGGGAAGGGTTATTACCCGTGACATTTGTTTTGCTGTCTGTGCACCTCTTCAGAAGATTTTACCTCACTTTCTGTCCCAATGACAAATGTTTTTTGACAATTTGGGGTTTTTAGTGAAACAAGGATTGGTGATAAAGCATCAGTGGAAAGGAGACACGTCAGTGGCAGAATTATCAGGGTCGCACCAGTCGCATTTGCGACTGGGCCCCTGAGTTCTGCCACTGTGGGGGGGCCCGCCGCCGCCGCCCAGGAGATAGTCATTCACCTGGAGTCCCAATCGTCCCGCCCATCCTCTCCTGCTGCTCCGCCCATCCTCCCCGTCCATCCTCTGCTCCCTCACTCACGGGGAGAGTCCCCGCCCGCTTCGCCCATCCTCTCCGCCCGCACAGTCCCCGCCCATCGTCTCTATCCCCGCCCGCACAGTCCCTGCCCATCTGTCTCTATCCCCACCCGCTCCGCCCATCTTCTCCGGCTCTGCCTTCACTTAAGTCCTCGCCCATCTTCTGTCACACCTGCACTCACGGGCACAGTCCCCGCCCGCTCCGCCTTCACTCACAGGTCCCGCCCATCCTCTCTGCTCGCCCAAGCAAGACAGAGCAAGGAGGGGGACCAAGTGATCTGCAAGTGAGTGGCACCTTCAATATCAACACTGCCACTGATCCCCCCCCCACACCAACACTACTGCCACGGATCCCCCCCACACCACCACTACTGCCACTGATACCCCCCTACACCACCACTACTGCCACTGATACCCCTCCACACCACCACTACTGCCACTGATACCCCCCCACACCAACACTACTGCCACTGACCCCCCACACACCAACACTACTGCCACTGATACCCCCCACACCAACACTACTGCCACTGATACCCCCCACACCAACACTACTGCCACTGATACCCCCCTACACCACCACTACTGCCACTGATACCCCTCCACACCATCACTACTGCCACTGATACCCCTCCACACCATCACTACTGCCACTGATACCCCCCCACACCAACACTACTGCCACTGATACCCCCCACACCAACACTACTGCCACTGATACCCCCCACACCAACACTACTGCCACTGATACCCCCCACACCAACACTACTGCCACTGATACCCCCCACACCACCACTACTGCCACTCATCCCACCCTCTCCAACCATCACCCTTGCCACTGATCCCACCCCCCCACCACCTCTGCCACTCATCCCATTCTACCCTCCCACCACTGATCTCACCCCCCCAACCACAACCCTTGCCACTGATCCCATCCCCCCTCATCGCTGCCACTCATCCCATCCCCCCACCACCACCGCTGCCACTGATCCCATCCCCCCATCATTGCCACTCATCCCATCTCTCCCTCACCACTGCCACTCATCCCATCCCCCGCCACTGATCCTATCCCTCCCCAACCACCACTGTTGCCACTCATCCCAGGGGCTTAACTACAGGGGTAACAATTGCGATAGCGCACATATTGCCCCTGAACACCTGGATGGGGGGGGGGCATTTAGAGGAAAACATCCCCTCAATTTTTCTCCTGCACCCACTAAAAGTCTGCTTCTCCTCCTCTTCCTCCGATAGGCATTAAGTGGTTGCAGGAGGAAAATGGGGGGGGGGATATGTTACCCCTCCTATCCAGGTCCTGCTGCCCCCGCAATTAGTGGGAAGGGCCCTGGCTGGAGGTCAGGGGGGCCCTCCATGGTTTCTTGCATCAGGGCCCTAAAGGTTCTAGTTACGCCACTGAGACACGTTTTTCCCATATTAACTCTTACAGGAGAGAATTTCCCTTCCTAGGGGTAGATTTCATCTCACTTCCTGTTGTCTCCTTCCGTTTGCAAGTAGGAGTTGTTTGTAAGTTAGATGTTTGAAGGTAGGGGCCTGCCCTATATACTCTGCAGAAATTGGGGCCTTAGGTGTTGGTGTTGCCACAACACTGTAAGTCCTCACAGTTACTTTTGGGGGGCGCAGTAACGGGCCCTGCTGTGAAATATTAGATCAAGAATTGTAATTACATGCACCTGTTGAACAGGGGCAGAAAAATTGGGCCTTAGGCACTGGTGCCACAACACTGCAACCCCTCACAGATACTCTAGTTGGAGCGCAGGAACAAGCCCTGCTGCAAAGTATTGCATCAAAAATTGTAATTACACGCCCCTGTTAAACCGGGGCTGAAAAATTGGGCCTTAGCCACTGGTGGCGGCGCCCAGAACCAAAAATATTCTTACAAGCTATCAGCATGATCAGGAAGAGGATAGTCACTCAGCATAACAGGATAGTCACTCAGCATCAGCATAGGCAGTCTTGAAGGAATCTGACATTTAAAAAAAAAATATTCGGTTACATCAGCATCAGGTGCTTGGTAGCTGGTGGTGATCCAAGTTGGATCAATTTTTATGAAGGTCAGTCGATCGACCGATCGGTCAGTCGATCGGTGATCGGTTACAAAACCTCCAGCAGCACTGAATGTGCGTTCCGAAAGAACGCTGGATGCAGGACAGGCCAGTAGCTCAATTGCATACTGTGCTAGCTCTGGCCAGTGATCCATCCTCAAGACCCAGTAACCCAGAGGATTTTCGGTGGGAAAGGTGTCCAAGTCAGATCTTGCCCCTAGGTATTCCTGCACCATGTAAAACAGACGCTGGCGATGGTTGCTGGAACCGATCATACCTTGGGGCTGTGGACTAAAAAATTGTCTGAACGCATCGGTCAGACGGCCACCTTCTCCACCACTCCTTCTTTGACTGACCGAAGCCTCAGCAACACGTTGTCCAGGAACAAGAGTTTGTAACCTCCCAGTCTCTGGGAACGCGTTGCACAGACCTTTCTGCAATGCCTCCCGAAGATGTTTCATTCTCTGCTCCCTCTGCGATGGCAAGATAAGGTCAAGGATGGATCAAGGAGGGTTGCCAGCTAGTATTGATCCCTCTCCTTGATACCATGAATACGAGGATCCTTCCGCAGGCTTTGCAGGATCAGGGAGGCCATGCAGCGTAGGTTTGCTGAGGCATTCGGTCCGGAGTCCTCTGGGTCACTAAGGACGACATGATCCGCAGCCACCTCCTCCCAGCCACGTACTAGTCCATGGGTTTCTTGGGACTGTAAATGATCTCTTAAAGACTGCTGCCGATGCTGAGTGCCAGGCTCCACCTCCATGCTTACACAATCCTCCTCTTCCTCCTCCTCGTCCTCTTCCTGTGTGATCGGCAGGCACGCAGGAACACTGTCTGGATAAAGGGGGCCTTGAGAGCTAAGGAAGTCCTCTTCCTGCCTCTGTTCTGCCTCAAGTGCCCTGTCCATTATTCCACGCAGTGTGTGCTCCAACAGGTGGACAAGGGGGACAGTGTCACTGATGTATGCACTGTCACTGCTCACCATCCTCGTGGCCTCCTCAAATGGTGATAGGACAGTGCATGCATCCCTGGTCATGGCCCACTGGCGTGGGGAAAAAAAAACAAGCTCCTCTGACCCTGTCCTGGTGCCATAGTCGCACAGGTACTCATTGATGGTCCTCTGCTGCGTGTGCAGCCGCTGCAGCATGGCCAATGTTGAGTTCCACCTGGTGGGCATGTCACAGATTAGGCGGTTCTTGGGCAGGTTAAATTCCCTTTGGAGGTCAGCCAGCCGAGCACTGGCATTATATGACCTGCGGAAATGCACACAGACTTTCCTGGCCTGCCTCAGGACATCCTGTAAGCCCGGGTACCTGCCCAAGAACCGCTGCACCACCAAGTTGACCTCTTCAATACCGGGCCTATTCTGGCACTTCTCTACTTCATGTAAAAATCATCATTTATTTGATAGAAAATTACTCAGAACCCCCAAACATTATATATGTTTTTTTTAGCAGACAACCTAGGGAATAAAATGGCGCTCATTGCAACTTTTTATCTCACACGGTATTTGCGCAATAATTTTTCAAACGCCTTTTTTTTGGAAAAAAAACGGTTTCATGAATTAAAAAATAACAAAACAGTAAAGTCAGCCCAATTTTTTTGTATAATGTGAAAGACGATGTTACGCCGAGTAAATAGATACCTAACATGTCACACTTTAAAATTGCGCACAATAATGGAATGGCGCCAAACTTCATTACTTAAAAATCTCCATAGGCGACGCTTAAAAATTTTTTACAGGTTACCAGTTTAGAGTTACAGAGGAAGTCTAGTGCTAGAATTGTTGCACACGCCCTAACGCACGTGGCGATACCTCACATGTGTGGTTTGAGCGGCGTTTACATATGTGGGCGGGACTTACATGTGCGTTCGCTTCTGAGCGCAAGCTACCGGGGACAGGGGCGTTTTAATTTTTTTTATTATTATTTTAATTTTTTTTTACTTCATTTTTTTTATTTTTACACTTTTTTTAACTTTTTTTTTTTTTGATTACTTTTATTCCTATTACAAGGAATGTAAACATCCCTTGTAATAGGAATCTATGTGGCAGGTCCTCTATATGGAGAGATGTGGGGTCAATAAGACCCCACATTTCTCCTCTAGGCTGGAAAGCATGAGATCGGGAAAAAAAAAAAAAAATCACCGATCTCATGCTGACAGCCGCGATCGCGGCTTCGGTTATTTCCGGGTACCCGGGCGTGACGTCATAATGACGCGCCCGGGCCTCCCACAGTCATAGAGATGACTGGTGACCATCTGTTCACCAGTCATCTCGATCGTCAACATCCGGCACCGGCCGATTCATTCTCCGGGTCCCCGATGGCACGGGAGAGCCCGGAGAAGCACCGGATGGCGGCGGGAGGGGGGGCGTCCCCTCCCGTCGCCTATAAGAACAATCAAGCAGCGGCACTGCCGCTATGGACATTCTTATCGTGCACAGAATCGGCGGGTGAAAAGAATAATATCTGAATGATGCATCTAGCTGCAAGCATCATTCAGATATCACCCCACAAAGAGGAGAACGTCATTTTACTATAGGCGGGTATTGAAGTGGTTAAGGACGTGAGCTAAACAGGGCACATGGGTCAGTTGTCCCTGTCGGAGGGCGGAGAGGAGGTTGGTGCCATTGTCGCAAACCACCATGCCTGCCTTAAGCTGGTGTGGCGTCAACCACCTCTGAACCTGCCCCTGCAGAGCTGACAGAATCTCTGCCCCAGTGTGGCTCCTGTCCCCCAAGCACACCAGCTCAAGCACCGCATGGCATCTTTTGGCCTGCGTGCTTGCGTAGCCCCTTGAACGCCTACGGAGCACCGCTGGTTCCGAAGTCAAATCAGCACAGGAAAAGGCCATGGAGGAAGAAGAAGAGGAGGGGGTGGAGGAGAGAGGTGTGGCAGAATCACCACTAGTAGTATTTTGGAGGCGTGGTGGCAGAACAACCTCCAACACTACTGCACCTTGTCCTGCATCCTTCCCAGCTGCCAGAAGAGTCACACAGTGCGCTGTGAAAGATAGGCAACGTCCCTGTCCATGCCTGCTGGACCATGAGTCAGCGGTAATATGCACCTTACCACTGACCGCACTGTCCAGCGAGGCCAAGACATTGCCTTCCACATGCCGGTAGAGAGCCGGAATCGTCTTCCGTGAGAAAAAGTGGCGTTTGGGAACATGCCACTGAGGAACCGCACATTCTACAAACTCACGGAAGGGGGCAGAGTCTACCAACTGAAAAGGCAGCAGTTGAAGTGCTAGCAATTTAGCCAACCTAGCATTCAACCGCTGGGCATGTGATTGTCTGGGAGCAAACTTCTTTCAGCGGGGCAGCAGCTGGGGCAGGGAAATTTGCCTGGTACAATCTGATGTCAGTGTACCGATAGCAGATTGCCCCCAAGTACTTGGCTGTGACACACCTAATTCTACACCTTCATTCCTTTCAGTGCAGGTCTCAGAGAGGACTGAATGTATAGTGGGGTTGGAGATCCCAGCTGATGAGGAGCAAGGAGAGGTCCTCTTTGTTCCTTGGTGTGGGTCTTTTAGGTATGCTTGCCAACGAACTGCATGGCAGGTCAACATATGTCTGGTCAAGCATGCGGTGCCCAAACGGGAGATGTTTTGGCCACGAGAGATACGCTTGAGACTTATGTTGCAAATAGCAGCAGTGGGATCTGATGCACTCGTCTCAAAAAAAGGCCCACACCAAAGAACTTTTGGAATAACGTGCAGAGACAGCAGCGCCCTGCACATGCGGAGCTCTGTGGTGTGATGCAGTCGGTGTGATGCAGTCGGTGTGCTGCCCTTAAGCTGGCCCCTGGAGGGCATCCTGCCTCATTGGTGATGTGCCTCCTCCTCCTCTCTCCAGGTAGCTTTAGGTGCACACTGTGCAGAGGACGCACTACACTAACTGTAAATACTGTAGCTGCCTGCGGTATTAATAGGATCAGAAGAACACCACTAATTTTCTTCAGGTAGCTTTAGGTGCACACTGTGCAGGGGACGCACTACACTAAAAATTGTAAATACTGCAGCTGCCTGCGGTACTGTACTAATAGGATCAGAAGAACACCACTAATTTTGTTTAGGTAGCTTTAGGTGCACACTGTGCAGAGGACGCACTACACTAACTGTAAATACTGTAGCTAATAGGATCAGAAGAACACAAGCAATTTTCTTCAGGTAGCTGTAAATACTGTAAAAACACCTGCCTGTCAGTAGTAGAAAGAATAACAGGAACGGATCTAGCTAAACTAAATACAGTGTATATATAAATATATATTACACACACACACACACACACACACACACACACAACACCTAGGATGTGTATATACACTACACACACTACACAGGGCCGCCATGCAGGCAGCCTTATAGAGTGTGGGGCATGTACTAAACCCCCTGAGCCATAATTGGCCAAAGCCACCCTGGCTTTGGCCAATTACGGCTCTCTGTACAGACGGCGCTGTGATTGGCCAAGCATGCGGGTCAATCATCAGCCAGCAATGCACTGCGATGCGGCAGTGAATTATGGGCCGTGACGCGCCACTCGAATTTGGCGTGAACGGCCCATATCGTTTGGCGAACAACCGAACAGGCAATGTTCAAGTCGAACATGCGTTCGATTCAAACACGAAGCTCATCCCTACTACTGGAATATACTTCATGTCCAGGTGAATGGACACTGGTAGACCAAAAGTCTTTAGACAGGAAGTGATCCCCTATATAACCCCTCCCATACAGAAAGTACTTTAGTTTTGTAGTAAGCACTGAATCCTCGAAAGAGAGAGGGGAGGGACCTCTGTGTCCCATGCTGTACTCAAAAGGATTTTACAGGCATGTATGACGAAAAAAATCATATTTTCTTTTTCATACATCATGGGACACAGAGTTAGGCTAATATTCATTATCTACTGGGATGTCCCAGAGCAATAGCCGTGAGGGGAGGGAGACGCCCTGCCAAAGAATAGCCACCAGACCTTATACGGCAGCCCACAGTACACTGCAACCAAAAGCCAAATCCTCAGCTGCTCGAACATCCACTTGATAAAATTTTGTAAGCGTATACACTGAAGACCAGGTAGCAGCCTTACAAATCTGAGCCACAGATACCTGATGGCAAAAATGCCAGAAGGTTCCTACACCCCTGGTAGAATGAGCTCTCACCCTAAAGGGAGGAGCTTTAAGTTTCAGACAATAGGCCAGAGTGACCAACTGACGGATCCAATTAGCAATGGAAGGTTTGGAAGCTGCCTGCCCCTTTTGGGTCCTTTTGGTAAAAGGAAAAAAAGGAGTCTGATCCTCGGATCTCCACGGATCTAGAAAAATAAACCTTGACTGCTCGGACAACATGCAAATAATGCAGTCGTCTCTCTTCCACCAAACTAGGCTGAGAGAAAAAAAGAAAGCAAAATAATGTCCTGCTTTAAATGAAAGGTCGGCACCACTTTTGGCAAAAAGGATGGAACAAGTCGTAACAAACATGCTGAAAGCATGTTTTTAAAAGCGGAAACCGGCGTTTAGAAACGACCATTTTGCCGTGTTTGCATGCCGCGTTTAGCGGAGTTTTACTGCGTTTGCGTCTAGAAGCGTTTAGTTAGGATAACATTAAGACCCTCCCCAAGCTCAAAAAACAGTATTATTTAACTATTTCAGCCATTTTGTGACACCAGAGTGAGTAGCAGCAGCAGAGAGAGCAGCAGTGTACTTGTATTTAGCATGTCACTTACCATGTCACCTGCCACAAGTTGCAGATTGTCATTTGCCACGTCACCGGCCACAAGTTGTGGATTGTCCACTTGCCATGTCATATGCCACAAGTTGTGGATTGTCCACTTGCCACGTCACCTGCCACAAGTTGCTTGTTCAAATCTAACAACATATGGGTCAAATTCCAATTATACTTCGGATAACAGCAATGCTAGTGGTGTATTGGATTGGATCACGGGCTCATTGAGATATATAAATGGTCTATGAATCATTGTAAGCAATTACAATTGTTTAAAATATTTTTTAATGGTTTTTCATCATTTGCCATCATTTTTGAGATTTTTAATGTAAAAAAAAAAAATAGGACACCTTTAAAAACGCTTAAAAACGCAAACGCTGCTAAATGCGGTACCGGCGTTTGGCGTCTGAAACGTGGAAAACGTTTGCATCTGAACCCTTTTTTGTTTCTGGAAAAACGAGGTTAAATGCAACTGCCTAAAAACGCCAAAAAATGAGACTGTGTACATGGACACATAGGATAACATTGAATGAGTTCAGGGGCAGTTGAAAAAAGTGTCCAACTGCCTCTGAACGCGCGTTTAACAGCGTCTCGTGTGCATGGGGCCTAACACAGACAGCACCGAGTTCAAGTCCCAAGGACACATAGGTGATTCAATGGGGGGGAAGCAAGCGATTTGTCCCCTGCATAAAGGTTCGGATCTCTGGTTTATGCTTTCCTTCAGATCCCTGTCCTTCCACATTTGTTGCGCAGGATTTGGAGAGAGGGGGTTCCAGTCATTCTGGTGGCACCAACTTGGCCCAGAAGGCCCTGGTTCCCGGAGATTGTGAGACTGACAATAGACGGGCCATGGACGCTTCCAAGTTGCCCTGATATATTATCTCAAAGTCCTATATTCCACCCCAATTTACAGTCTCTAAATTTGACGACATGGCTATTGAAGCCTGGGTGTTAAAGAACCATGGCATCTCGGGACCAGTGGTGTCTACCCTAGTGAATGCTAGATAAAGCTGTCACTAGGAAGATCTATCATAAGGTCTGGAAGACTTGTATCGCTTGGTGAGAAGCCAGAAAATGGCATCCGCGGAAATATGTGATTGGGAGAATTCTTTTCTACAGTCAGCTGTGGAAATCGGATTGGCTTTGAGTACAATCGGAGGTCAGATTTCGGTCCTGTCAATATTCCTCCAAAGGCCTTTAGCCTCCCATTCGAACCTTTATGCAGGGGACAAATCGCTTGCCCCCTGCATAAAGTAGCTGAACTGGCCAAAGAAAAAGAAGCCTTTAATAATGACTCCAATTTCTTGTCAACAGGGTCTTTCAAGCCCTGTGCGTTATCTACCTGACAAGTTAAGTTCTTGTTTAAGGAAGAGACTCCTGCATCTATGGCTGGCATGCTCCACTTCTTAACAAACTTTTCATCCATGGGATATAAAGGGGAAAACCTCTTAAGAGGAACAAAAATCCTGTCAGGAGGTTCCCAATCAGTATACACCTCCTGTTCCAACAGAGGGGGTAAGGGGAAAGCCTGTGTGGCCTAAAGAGCCCTCAGGGACCCAAAAGAGGACCAGGGGTGCTCAGTAACCTCTGCACGAGGCAACTTAAAAGCAGAATGAACCATTTTGGTAAGAGTCAGGATCAAAAGCCTCTGCGACTGAGAGGCAGACATCAACTGGATATCTTCTTGTCCAGATTGCTTGGAAGCAGACTCATCCACCATCCACAGAATCCTGAGCTTTTAGCTCTTCCTCATCCTCAACCCATTCCTGCTCCAAACTAGGAGGCCCTGGGGAGGGGGAATCGGTCACGCTTCTTTCCACCCTTCAGGATGGAGGCAATCCTACGCTCTAACCTGGCTAGGGCCGAGGACAGTTCATCCTTGGTGATAAAGGGTGAAGCACCAGCATTGACTTAGGCACAATACCAGATAGGCTCATCGGCTCAGATTGCCCAGAAGCCTCTGGTCTTTCAGGGGATACAGCACTAGGGATACGACTAGGTTCATCAGGAACTACTGACGACATAGGTGTGCCCTTACCTGTAATGTTAGTCCTGCTCCTCTTTTTTGAAGACATTTGCTAGCCACAAAAAGAGAGCACCTGAGTGTAATATTAAACACACCTCAGAAGGGAGTCCCTTTAATAGGGCTCACCAAGCCCCTATGCAAAAATCCTAAGCACCTTTAGCCTGCCAAGCAACACTTGGTGACTCACATGACCCGGGTGAGACATGAACCACTGCAAATGCCTGGTTCAGAGCCTGTTCTGTGTCCCACAGCTGCCTTCTGAAAGCACTGCATGTTTGGCATACACAGCCTAAATAAGTTGGCTGTGCGTCGGACGGTTCTGTGCATGTGTGCGCATGCATGTGTGCGGTCCCGGTGAACAGGCATGGCTGTGTTCGCGTATAACGCAAATGTTCGTGCGCCCAGATAAAGGCTATGGCACATGAGCGGCGAAGCCACATGCGCCATGGCCGCCAAAACTGCTAAACACAGTGGCGCTTTTGCGAATGCACGTTCGCCATTGTGCGCCATCATACAGGTAAAAAACGACACCCACAGCTAGCCCAAAACTCCCCCGCATGGTCACCGCACACAGGTGTCCAGCCTCTAGCTAGCTTGACTGATTATTTACCTATGTATTTGTGGAGTGTCCCAGTGAGTATAACAAAGGGGTTTCACTTACCTGTCCGGGCGCAGGGCAGCTTAGTAAACTTAGAGCCCAATCTTCACCCATCACGGTTCCTGTCACTTGAGGATCTTCAAGGACTGGGTACCCTTTGCATGTTTAGGGTCCACTCCCTTGGACCTGTACAGCATCCTGCAGGAATGCCTTAGCGCTGTGGTCTCCAGGATTCCATTTTGCAGGGTCCAGCGCCCGGAGGCTGCATTACAGGCAACACCTCGCAGGATCTCGTGTCCTCTTTGCGAGCCTTGGGTACCAGTTATCTAAGCATATAAAGCCTGTGTCAAATGGATTAGATCGGTTAATCCCTTGATTCATTTAGGAACCGCTTGAGGGACTAGAGACCTGGAGTTTAGAGAGCTCAAACAACCGTGCCATCCGCCTTGCAGACACTGGTAAATAACTGAAGTACTTCCTGTATGGGAGGGGTTATATAGGGGTTCACTTCCTGTCTAAAGACCTTTGGTCTACCAGTGTCCATTCACCTGGAGATGAAGTATACTCCAGTAGGTAATTAATATTAGTCTAACTCTGTGTCCCATGAAGTATGAAAAAGAAAGATATATTAAAACGGAGGTTGCATTTGCATACATTTGCAAAATGTATGTGCACATTACACAACATGGTCAAGATGATTCTGTCTCTTTAAAAGGGAAGACCAACACTTCAGGTAAACAACACTTAAATGATTTAGAGCAGTTGAAAAAGCCCTTGCCAAAACATTTATCAAACTTAATGCTAAGCTGGAGAATCTGTCTTCATAGTCACCATTCAAGCAGAAAAAAAAGCGCCACATATCCATCAAATCCAACTACAAAAAGAAACCCACATCTCCACAACTCTTGAAGTATAACTAAATAACTAAAGGGAAAACATTTTTTTTCTGTTTTGGACAGAGTAGAGAGGGATTAAAACACCCTTCAGGTTTGTATTGCCATCTGTGCCCCTTTTAGGGAGATTTACCCTCCGAGCCGGGGCCAGCAGTGTCCAACCCTCTCCAGCCCAGCACTCTAGTGAGCGCTGGTGGAGCTGAGGGGAGAGCACATAACTTACAGTCACTGCTCTCTGCTCCTAGAACAACAAGAACTGAGCGATCAACAGATATGTGAGCACTCAGTTCTTGGTCTTAGTTGACATGGGACAGATGCAGCATTAGACAGAGGTTGCAGCATAGGGGGGAGTATGTAGTTTTTTGCTAAAACCCCCAAACTGCGTGCATCGGCAAGGATCACTGTGCCTTGGGACACAGCTGATTACAGATCAGGGTAAAGAGCTAATAACTGTGGCTCTTTACCATGTGACCAGCTGTGTCCATTCACAGCTGATCAGTGTTAACAGGCTATGCCAGTTATCATCAATCCTCTCCTCACGCGCTGTCAGCTGAGAGCCAATAACTAGCAATTCCACCCAGGGGACAGCTACACTGATAATCAGGGCACTGATCATCAGTGTCCTGATTATCAATGTAGCCCCAACAGTGCCCACATATGCTACCAATCAGTGCCACCTATCAGTGCAGCCTCATCTGCACACATCAGTGAAGGAGAAAAATTACTTGAGAACATTTTAAAACAGAAACTAAGAAAAAAACTTTTTTTCCCCTAAAATGTTTGTGCTTTCTTTGTTTGCTCAGCAAAAAAACAACAAAGCAGTGGTGATTAAATACCACCAAAAGCCGTTTAAAAAAAAAATGATAAAAATTGTTTGGGTACAGTGTTGCATGACCGTGTAACTTTCATTCAAAATTATGACAGAACTGAAAGCTGAAAAATTGGCCTGGGCAGGAAGGGGGTGAAAGTGCCAAGTAGACAAGTGGTTTAATTGAACAACTTTCCACTAAACTTTTTTTACCTACCGCTTGTTCTTGAATTTTTCATCTGTCAAAGGCATCACCTCTATGGGTTTAATTTACTATAGGAACAACACAGGGAACAGGGAGCAAATGACTGGATAGGTCCTAAAAGTCACCATGGTCTGGACTTTGATGCAGATGCAATTTGATAATTATGTTACAAATAGAAGTGTATCCTACACACTTGTGCGGTCTTATTCTGTTAATCCTTGCTTGCTAGATTTGCATAACAATGTTCTAACAACAAACCTGCTGGAAAATTTGGGGTATAAGGGCTATTAAAGTAAAATTAAAAGAGATAAACATGCTGTACTTGTTAAAAGCAAAATAATCTGTTGGGACCTATGTGAAGTGACAGAAAGGACCAAATCATTTAGAAAAGCAACTTTAGGAACTAAGCTTTGAATTTCATTCATGTCATTTCTGTGTACATTCTTCCACAGGGACCCATGGAAGTGGCCAAGTATAACCTATTAAATTAAAAATATGTTAAAAATGTAATCAGCTAAAATGGAGCAATTTGTGAAGCTCCCTTTAAAATAATAGAGGGCAGGGATTAATATTCCGATAATAGGATCTTAGCGCTGTGAGAGATTACTTCTGTGCTTTCAGCTAAATGTCTTTATAGTTTGCACCTATTCACTGGAGCATTTTGGTAAAATTAGATTGAAAAGGTGTTCAAATGACAGGTAGCTAAAAACCCTGAAATACATTTACACCTTTATGACAAATATAAGAAAGTTCATTAGTAAAAATCCATAAGGACATGTGCATGTAAGAGTGCTTAAATTGAAACGTTAATGGACTGAACACTGTGCAATGAAATACTGATCAAAATCTAAGTATCTCACACTCTAAGGGGCTGATTTAATAAGCAGTGAAAGTGACTTTCATCAAACATTAATTGGTGGTGAATAGGGATGAGCTGAACTATCCCACCAGGAAGTTGTCAAAGCCAACAGCAATATGCAAGGGGTGTGTATATGTGAGGCTACAGGACGGGAAATGCCTCTACTGCCTATGATTGTGTGTCGTGTTCTACAGCTTCCTGGAGTTTAGATCAGAAGATTGATTGGCTGCGTAAGCAGCCAGACTTTGTCCCACCCACAGAACTCCGGTAGGATAACATGGAGAAGCATGCATGAGGAAAGCAAGCCGACTGGGTGACCTTTGCAAGAAGCAGCAGCCATGATCCTGGTATAACCGCTTGCTCTCGGGGCCATGTATACATACATACATACATACATACACACACACACAGTATATCACAAAAGTGAGTATTTTTGTAAATATTTTATTATACCTTTTCATGTGACAACACTGAAGAAATGACACGTTGCTACAATGTAAACTAGTGAGTGTACAGCTTGTATAACAGTGTAAATTTGCTGTCCCCTCAAAATAACACAGCCATTAATGTCTAAACCGCTGGCAACAAAAGCGAGTATACCCCATAAGTGAAAATGTCCAAACTGGGCCTAAAGTGTCAATATTTTGTGTGGCCACAAAAGCACTGCCTTAACCCTCTTGGGCATGGAGTTCACCAGAGCTTCACAGGTTGCCACTGGAGTCCTCTTCTACTCCTCTATGACAACATCACAGAGCTGGTGGATGTTAGAGACCATGCGCTCCTCTACCTTCTGTTTGAGGATGCCCCACAGATGCTCAATAGGGTTTAGGTCTGGAGACATGCTTGGCCAGTCCATCACCTTTATCCTCAGCTTCTTTAGCAAGGCAGTGCTCGCCCTGGAGGTGTGTTTGGTGTCCTTATGTTGGAATACTGCCCTGCGGTCCAGTCTCCGAAGGGAGGGGATCATGCTCTGCTTCAGTATGTCACACAATACATGTTGGCATGCATGGTTCCCTCAATGAACTGTAGCTCCCCAGTGCTGGCAACACCCATGCAGCCCCAGACCAAGACACTCCCACCACCATGTTTGACTCTAGGCAAGATACACTTGTGTTTGTACTCTGCACATGGTTGCCGCCACACACGTTTGACACCATCTGAACCAAACACCAGGACATGGTTCCAGTAATCCATATCCTTAGTCTGCTTGTCTTCAGCAAACTGTTTATAGGCTTTCTTGTGCATCATCTTTAGAAGAGGCTTCCTTCTGGGACAACAGCCATGCAGACCAATCTGATGTAGTGTGGGTCTTTTGGTCTGGGCACTGACAGGCTGACCCCCCATCCTTTCAACCTCTGCAGCAATGCTGGCAGCACTCATACGTCTATTTCCCAAAGACAACCTCTGGACACGACGCTGAGCACATGCATTCAACTTCTTTGGTCGACCATGGCGAGGCCTGTTCTGAGTGGAACCTGTCCTGTTAAACCACTGTATTGTCTTGGCCACCATGCTGCAGCTCAGTTTCAGGATCTTGGCAATCTTCTTATAGCGTAGGCCATCTTTATGTAGAGCAAGAATTTTTTTTTTCCAGAACCTCAGAGAGTTCTTTGCCATAAGGTGCCATGTTGAACTTCCAGTAAGCCGTATGAGAGAGTGACAGCGATAACACCAAATTTAAACACACCTGCTCCCCATTCACACCTGAGACCTTGTAACACTAACGAGTCACATGACGGGGAGGAAAAATGGCTAATTGGGCACAATTTGGGCATTTTCACTTAGGGGTGTGCTCACTTTTGTTGCCAGCAGTTTAGACATTAATGGCGGTGTGTTATTTTGAGACAGCAAATTTACACTGTTATATAAGTTGTACACTCACTACTTTACATTTGCACTTTGCACTGCAAGTGCACTTGAAAGTGCAGTCGCTCTAAATCTAAGGGGTAGATCTGAAATGAGTGGAAGCTCTGCTGATTTTATCATCCAATCATGTGCAAGCTAAAATACTGTTTTTTAATTTCCTTGCATGTCCCCCTCGGATCTACAGCGACTGGACTTCCAAGTGCACTTTCAAGTGAATAACCCCCAGTGTGTGCGAAGCATAATAGATAGAGTGGTAACACAGACACATAGTAGAGAGGCAGTTTATAGGGCCCCATTTCACGTTCGTAAGCTTATTCTACTGCAATTGAGGTGTATGACCCCTTCCCAGATTCCTCAGGATTGGATTAGTCATGTGGGCATTACTTTATGCCATGAGCCCCTTAATTATTATCAGCATCGGGGTTGCCCAGATAAATTTGAGAGTGTGGGATGGCCAGGTGAGTACTCCAGGCCTTTCACCTATAGACCTGGTGTTCCATAGAATGCAAATTTAAAGCAAGCTGGGTTCTCTTTTATGTGCTTTCTGCACCTTAAAACTGGTGCAGGGGTCTGTCTGGAGTGGTTTGCAACACATTAGTCAAGCAGATAGACCTGTTTTAGGTCTATCCATGCCACCCACACCAATTTCTATTTTACTGAATAGAAACTGAAGTGGGTTGTGCAACTAAATTAAAAGCAGTTTTCTGTATAGTTGAGCAGGGAGTGGGCACAGACAGAGGAAATTTGGAGCATGCATATCCAGCTGCTATTCTGTACTGTGATAGGCAAAGTGCAGAACAGAGAGCAGATCAGCCCTAATCAATAAAGGGGCTTGCATTTCTTTGTTTTATTAGGAGCAGCATCTGCTCTGTTTTCTGAGTTTTTAAAAGAGTAGTGCAAGTGTGTGCTCCCCTTCTTTCCTGTCTTCATAGACCAAACCAGAAATGACAGGCCAACCCCCCAAAAGTAAGAGGACACGCCAGTTTTAACAGTTTTTACCAATACATCTTTGGAACATCTCCTTTAACTACCTACTCTGGTGATGGCTGTAAAAATGTAGGTTTGTCCCTACATTCTGCCCTTTTGAAAACGGAAATCAGTCAAGAAGTGAGGGTAAATGTCCCCAGTGGGAACTTAGAAGCATAATTGGTTAATTAGGAGAAGCTTCTGCTCTGTTTTCTGAGTTTTTAATAGAGTGGTGCAAGCGTGTGCTTGCACCACTCTGTCAATTCTTCCCATAAAATGCAATAAAAATTCAACAGAAAATGTAAGGCCTTATGCACACTATCGTTAAAAAAAAAAAAAAAAATGGACCAAACAAAACAATCTTAAAAAAGATCTGAATGCATTTATCTGAGCTTGAATCTCCTTGATTTTGCTTTACACTTTTCAGTAGCACTTTTACACAAACTAAAGTTCTTTATAGCACTATTTCATATGTTTTTGTGTGTTAAAAACATTCAATGTATGGCCCAAAGGATTCTGCACATTGTCTTTACTTATGTAGGCCTGAAAGTGTGTCTTGACAAAGTCAAATCGCACAGCATACAACTGCTAAAAATGCGTTGCACTGAAGTGTCATTGTATGAACTATTTTACACAATTCATTTCACGGGTGTTCTGCAGTTTACCTGTGCTGGGAGCAGTTGTTACTAGGGTAACCATGCTAGCAATGACCATGTTCTTTTCCTAGAAAAGTTGATTTTGGCTTTAAAGCTGAACTCTGGGAAAACTTTCAAACTACCTTTGCAGTGGGGCTCCCCACACAACGCAAGAGTTAAAATGCTCAATTTTGTCGTGGCTACCATTAAAAAGGAGTCCGCGGGAACAAGTGGCAAGGAAAGTAAAACTGCTTTTTAACGCACACTAGACAAAAAAATAAGCATTTAACCATTTCATTGAGGAGGAGCTCCACTGCAAGGGTGGTTTGGTAATTTCCCTGGAAATCACCTTGGAAAATAACTACTGAAATAATAAGCAATATAGACGTATAATTTTCAACTTGCGTTTAAAAAGGTCCAGAGCTGTCACCTTAATTTTTCCTTCAGTAACAAGTTCTGAGACTTCACAGATCACTTGCTTGTAAAGGAATGAAAAGCTGTGGCAAAAGAGTTTCCCAAAGTAATAGGGAATTATAGGTCCATCATAGGTTGGTCTTGGAACCTTGTCTGAGTACCAACCTAAAATTTGTGGAGCACCAGACCAAACTGATATGAGACGAAGAATGCCATATCTTTTCAAGCACTGGGACTAGTCTGGTGCTCCAGTACAGTGGTACTCAACCCTTTCCTGGCCAAGATCCCACAAATCGCTCAGAATTTTTTTTTCCTTTCTTTACAGAACCACTGTATGTTGTATTTGCAAATTAAAGGGGATGGCTAAATTTCATATATTCAAAACAATGTAAATATACAAAAATAATGCTGCCCCTTAAACTCCCCATCTATTTTTTCACAAAAAAAAAAAAGAAGGATGCTCCTCAGCACTCTTGCACACTGTCCTTAAAAAATTGTTTATTAAAAGATAAGCGTTTACAGGCAGGAAAAAAAAGAAAAAAAGAAAAGCAAACACTTGACGCTTTTAGCGCCTGAGTGTTCAGCCATTCCAATGGCCAGAATAACTGACTATTCTGGCCAATGAAATCCATGAATGCTAAAAACACTTGACACGCAAAAACGTGTGCGCAAAACACAGCTGAAGGCACATTTTTTAAGCAGCTTTTCTCCTGCCAGGATAAACGGTTATCAGGGGAAATAAGCAAACACTCAGTGTGCATGAGGCCTTAAACACTCAAAATTAATGTAGACAATAAGATTGATTTACTAAAGGAGTTGAGAATGTTCACACAAAAAACTATGAATATTCACTTAAATTATCCAATCATGCACAGATTAAATAAATAAACAGGGGACTTGTTTTTCTTATCAGTGGATAACTGAACTGAGTATTTACACATTTTATTTTGCAAAAATTCTCAACTCTTATTAAATCAACCTCATTGCCTATAGACAAAGTAGGGTGTTTAAGGAATATCTTTAATTTATGTTATTTAGTTGCTCAGTGTTCATCAACTCCTTGTTTTTTTTTTTTTTTTTTTGCTCTCCAACAATGGTATACATTTTAAATAATATTTAAAAATATTTCTGCACATCAGCACAACACCCTACACTAGCTTGCCACTCTTTAAGGTTTTTTGAGACTGCACTATTTAAAGGGGTAGTGCCAGCTCCTAGGTCCCCCTCCTCCAGTGTTCTGTGTCCCATTTTGGAGTTTTCCCTTCACTTCCTGTCCCATAGCCAAACGAGAAGTGAGACTATTTAGTAGAGACCTATTCTTCAACCAGTAGATGGCAGTGTTTATACATTTGCAGCTGCTCTAGGGTTAAACTATGTATTTTCTCTGTAATAAAGTTCCAGTTTCCTGTTTGCAGTAAAAGCAGAACTTCACTGCATCTGGACGCCACAAACTAAAAATGCTATTTAATTAATTTTTAATATTTAAAGCAACCCCGTCCATGTCTCCATGCTTTATTCTGTTGAGAAATCACTTTAAAAACCACCCCTAGCATTTCTGGCCACAGCCATCTTGAGTAAGGGCAGAGGATTTATGTAGAATTTACTTCCTGGAATCCATTTGCCCTTAGCTTAGGCATGAAAGCCCCTTCTCCCCTCCTGAAAACTCCTGGGATGTATGAAATCATTTGCCTAGGCATGGAAACCAAAAAGCAACTGAAGAAATAAAAAAAAAAAAAGTTTACCAAGCAAATATGATATACTTTCCTATTTAATAACGCTAGCAGCATGAGGATTCCAAATAATCAATGTTGATTGGCAAAGTGAAGTTCCACTTTAAAGAATAAATCCACTTTTGTTGAGAAAAAAAATTCCCTCTGCGTGATCCATGTACATTGCAGGGACTTTAACAAACTTTGTTGCAGATTCCTACCTTTTGCTATTCTAAAGAAATAGCGGTTTGTTTGTGTCCGTGTGGAATGTGAACCTGTATGGGAAGCGATTTTCACCTGCAGGACTCCAATGAGGAAAGCTGCAGGGTCTGAATCCCATTAGATGCGATTGCCCTTTGGGGGTATCTCACTAAAAATGACTTTTTTGCAGGGGATGCTTAAAAAAATAAATAAATGAATAAATAAATGAAAACCTAATTTGTATCTTAGTGAAGACTGAGAAACTCAGTAAACCAATCACACAAGCAGAACATTACATATCTGGGGGTGTTCTGTACACCATCAGTTCCAGGTTGCCACATAGCATTTTACAGAAAAATCACAGAGCTGCAGATTGAAAAGGTAATTTTAAATAACTTTCAATTACAATATGACTTGTGCCACAATTGTAAAAGCTATATATTTTTTTTTTTATTTGCCATTTTTTCCCCACAAGGGATTCTTTCACACATGCGGACCATTCAGGTCCGCCTGTCAGTTTTTTAGGCAGACCTGAACGAACGCTTCATGCAGTTCTATGGAGGTGATATGTCCGCTGACATCCGCTCCACTAAATTCAGATGATGGAAACCCTATTTTCCACCTTCTGGCGGATCGGGTGAAAACAGATCGGATGAAAATGAATCTGCCTATCTGTTTTCATCCGATCCCCCATAGCGGAGAGCGGAGATCTGACAGGTCCGTCTCTCCACAGTGAGCAGAGACGGACCTGTCATTCGCCGGCTCAGTGGGGATTAACAGATCGATCCCCACTGAGAAAACGGAGTCTGTGAAAATGGACATGCATGTGTGAAAGATCCCTTGAGGTTCATATACAGTGGGGCAAAAAAGCATTTAGTCAGCCACCAATTGTGCAAGTTCTCCCACTTAAAAAGATGAGAGAGGCCTGTAATTGTCATCATAGGTATACCTCAACTAAGACAAAATGTGGAAACAAATCCAGACAATCACATTGTCTGATTTTTGAAAGAATTTATTTGCAAATTATGGTGGAAAATAAGTATTTGGTCACCTACAAACAAGCAAGATTTCTGGCTCTCACAGACCTGTATCATCTTCTTTAAGAGGCTCCTCTGTCCTCCACTCATTACCTGTATTAATGGCACCTGTTTGAACTTGTTATCAGTATAAAAGACACCTGTTCACAACCTCAAACAGTCACACTCCAAACTCCACTATGGTGAAGACCAAAGAGCTGTCGAAGGACACCAGAAACAAAATTGTAGACCTGCACCAGGCTGGGAAGACTGAATCTGCAATAGGCAAGCAGCTTGGTGTGAAGAAATCAACTGTGGTCGCAATAATTAGAAAATGGAAGACATACATGACCACTGATAATCTCCCTCGATCTGGGGCTCCACACAAGATCTCACCCCGTGGGGTCAAAATGATCACAAGAACGGTGAGCAAAAATCCCAGAACCACACGGGGGGACCTAGTGAATGACCTGCAGAGAGCTGGGACCAACGTAAAAAAGGCTACCATCAGTAACACACTACGCCACCAGGGAATCAGATCCTGCAGTGCCAGACATGTCCCCCTGCTTAAGCCAGTACATGTCCGGGCCTGTCTGAGGTTTGCTAGAGAGCATCTGGATGATCCAGAAGAGGATTGGGAGAATGTCATATGGTCAGATGAAACCAAGGTAGAACTGTTTGGCAGAAACACAACTCGTCGTGTTTGGAGGAGAGAAAATGCTGAGTTGCAACCAAAGAACACCATACCTACTGTGAAGCATGTGGGTGGCAATATCATGCTTTGGAGCTGTTTCTCTGCAAAGGGAACAGGACAACTGATCTGTGTACATGAAAGAATGAATGGGGCCATGTATCGTGAGATTTTGAGTGCAACCCTCCTCCCATCAGCAAGGGCATTGAAGATGAAATGTGGCTGGGTATTTCAGCATGACAATGATCCCAAACACACCGCCCGGGCAACGAAGGAGTGGCTTCGTAAGAAGCATTTCAAGGTCCTGGAGTGGCCTAGCCAGTCTCCAGATCTCAACCCTATAGAAAACCTTTGGAGGGAGTTGAAAGTCCGTGTTGCCCAGCGACAGCCCCAAAACATCACTGCTCTAGAGGAGATCTGCATGGAGGAATAGGCCAACATACCAACAACAGTGTGTGACAACTTTGTGAAGACTTACAAAACTTTGATATTGACAAAATACTTATTTTCCACCATAATTTGCAAATAAATTCTTTCCAAATCAGAAATGTGATTGTCTGGATTTGTTTCCACATTTTGTCTCTCATAGTTGAGGTATACCCATGACGACAATTACAGGCCTCTCTCATCTTTTTAAGTGGGAGAATTTGCACAATTGGTGGCTGACTAAATACTTTACCCCACTGTACAAAATTACATTTAAGTGATGATGCTCTATCATCTTAATAAATGAAAATTCCCAGATATTTTGACCCATTTCTTTTACCCAAATGTTCTTGTGACATTTTATGTTGGTTATTTCCTTTTTACAGGAAATGTTAGAATGGAGCTTTTAAGAATCATTTCATATTTCTCATCAGTTTCCAGTACCCATGTTATTTCTGGAAAAGACGACGACAACTCTTGGCCACAAGGACAGATTTAGCAAGTAGAGTTCTTTACTTTGTTTGAATCTAGAATCATCAGCTACTTCTTTGAAAGTGTGGAATATTCTTCAACTTTGTGCCAACTTGTTCTCCCACGAGACATGTATCGTCTGCTGTTATTTCTTGTTCAGACTTCTGGATACTTATTCTGACACGAATAGTTTCTGCCTCTGGTCACACAAACTAACAAATCATAACTTTTAAATCAGTATATAAGAATGTAGCTCTAGTAAAGAACTAGTATACATATTCCTATTGTCAATGAAATTTAATTAGGCTAATAAAGTGTTAAATTTTAGATTTGAAAAGTGAAGAAAAAGGCTTGTTCATACACGAGGCCGGGGATTGTAAAAATAGGTTGAGTGGCAGTTCTACTGCCCCCTAATTCTAACAGCAGTCAGAGATGATTATACACATGTCATGGCAAAAACTATATTGGTCAACCTTTCAAACAACAAACAAAATCTCTATATGCTAGAAAATGTTTACTTTTTCATTGGTCCCTTAAATTTCATACATTATTTAAAAAAAAAAAAAAAATGTAATTATGCTAGAACCACCACAAACTTCATCCTCCTATGAAACGCTTTAAGAAATAAATAAAATAAAATCATACGAATATCATATTATACCAATGACTATGTCACTATACTATGTCAGCAATATTCATGGCACAATGGGACTGATCAGTGTTCAGAAAATATAAAAGAACTAAAAGGTCAGACACACGCTGGTGCCAATATTCTTTACTCTGAACATTAACAGAAAGCCACAAGAGTGTCATTTGGAGGCAGTCTTATTAATAACATTATAGCAAGTGCAGATTGTGTTTGCTGGGGCAAAAGAAAAAAAATTGTTGGTGTTAGAAAAAGTGATCTCTCCGTAAATCCTTAATAGCACCTGTGCCTGTTGCTGGCTCTTCAGACATCAGGGTGCTTGTGGTGCTAACACAGCAGACTACAAAGCCCCTGCCATAATTGTATGTAATTGTGAAGTGTCTTCATTATCTCATCATCCTCCCCAGCACACGAAAATTTGATCTGCCTCAGACGGCAATCTCCAATTTCTGGATTCCATTCTGCACATCCAAACAAAAGAAATCTTCCCCAGACATCTTAAAGTGCAAAAAAGAAAAATGCTTCAGTTGTGGAATTTAGGAACAGGCCAGTGAGAGGGATAAATATAAATAACCATCAACTCCTGTCTGGCACCTAAAAAAAATCAAGTTTTCTGAAATATATTATTAACAATAACACATTTAAAATCATTTTGAATAGTTAATGTTATTAACATAATGGTAAAGCTGTGTCACTGTGTCAAATGGCACCGTTCTCTGCAAAATTCAGGACTAGGGATGAGATTAAGGTTTGAACGCCCAAACAATTATCAGTTTGCAGGGAGCTGATCATCATTTATAAAATTACAGTAGTACTACAGCGATTATATATGACAGCATCCTGCCGGGGGGTGCAGTCCCTAACAAGCAGTGATATAGACCCCATATTAGTCTCCCTTCCTTTCCTGGCCTGCCAGGCTGCACGTTCAGATAAGGGTCTAGTGTGGATTTTTGGGGAGCACCTCACTTTTTTTGCTTTCCTTGATTTGATTTTGCCATGGGGTCCCCCTTTAAAATCCAGACCCCAAAGGTTCTAGTACAGAATTTGAGGGGTACTACCTGGTATGACTTAGGTGGGAAGGGGGGGGGGATTTCTATCCCTTGGATATGTTACCTAAAGGAATTTAGCATTTTAAAATGTTTCTCTTACCTACTGTAGACATTCACCCCCTTCCTGCCCAGGCAAAATTTTCAGCTTTCAGTGCTGGCGCACTCTAAGTGACAATTTCGCGGTCATGCAGCACTGTTTCCATATGACATTTTTATAATTTTTTTGAGACAGATAGAGATTTCTTTAGGTGGTTCCTAATCACCACTGGACGTTTTAATTTTTGCCAAATGAAAAAAGACCAAAAATGTTAAATAAAAAAAAAGTGCCCTGATTATTAGTGTAAATGTCCCCTGTCACAGGAAAGCTGGTTATCAACTTTCCTTTCCTCACACACTGACAGCACAGAGGAAAGGAAAGGAAATACCTATAACCGACATTTGCCTACATGGGATCAGCTGTGATTGGACACAGCGGATTACATGGTAAAGAGTCAATATCATTGGCTCTTTACCCTGATCAGTGATGCGCTGTGTCCAGGGGACACGGCTCACCACCAATCG
This sequence comes from Lithobates clamitans, assembly GCA_037952925.1. NCBI lineage: Eukaryota > Metazoa > Chordata > Amphibia > Anura > Ranidae > Lithobates > Lithobates clamitans. Next base: position 5,269,218 of record JBBGZY010000271.1, read on the forward strand.
GCACAATGCCCCCAGGGGCAAGCACAAGCAGCGTGACTGGGAGAACATCATAGGATGTCCACCTGGAAGGAGCAGCATCCCCCCCTGGCTGTCAATCTGCTATAGGCCGGGCGGGAACTAGTTAAGCATTATTAAAAAAAAAAAAAAAAAAAAAAAAAACCCTCGCCAAATGGAACCTTAAAGTGAATGTAAACCCCAATTTTTTTTTTTTTGATATAATGTAGAGTATAAGATTTCCTATCATTTGAGCCCAGTCTTGCCACACAGAGTTAATCCATCTCTGAGCAATCCTCTTATTTTTCAGTGAGAAAAATCCTGACAAACTGACAAAAACTTTGTCAAATACTCCCCCTTGCTGTGAGCGACAGCCTAAGACACATGCATTATTTTTTAATTCCCTCCCCCACTCCTTTCTTCAGCAGCTCTGCAAGGATTGGCTGTTCCACACCTCAGCATGATTGGGCATGCTGAAGTCATGTGGTTACTTTCCTGTCTTTTCACTGGATGTTAGAGATCATAGCAGAAGTTCAGTGTAAGAAATAAACAGGAGAAAATGCATATTGACAAGGAGTGTAGAGGTGGGCGGGAAGTCTACTGACATCACAACTCCACCCACCGAGCTCCAGACAACAGACCCGCCCACAGAATCTGCAGTTTTTCAGCTCTCATAACAGACAGAGGGGAAACATTTGACAGGTAAAAATACATGCAGGAGGCATGTATATCCTTATAGATAACCCCTATGGCAGTAGTTTAGAAATGATGACATTGGGTTTACATCCACTTTAACGTTTTGGGGGTTTTTTTTTTTGCTTTAGTACATGTCCCCCAGGGCAGCACCTAGCCCCCCAAGCAATGTGTTGAAGATTACTTAAAATACCCTTAAACAGCATAAAAAAATGATCCTGGAGTGGGGCTTATTATGTATTAATGCATGCGATAGTATGAGAATGTCGAAAGAGCTACTCTTGGAGACATCAGATATCTGTAGAAGCGATTTGGTGGGTTTATAGCCACACGATCACTTCTGCTTTAAAAGCTAGTTTTTTTTTAAACAAGCTAATGTTTTAACCCTTCTAATGCCATGAGATGTAGGACACATCCTTGAGAGCGAAAGGGTTAATCTACAGATCAGACTATAAGGTCTTTTCCTAAAATTCTAGTGATGTCTATTGTTGTACTAAAGAGCATAGTTATTTTCCTCCTCAAAAGTTACATCAGGTATGCATGCTGCACAACACAAAGAACAATGAACAGCACATTGGATGGGTTACTGCTTACTACACATACAAATGCTATGCTCAGCCCAGTCAAGTGCGTTTGACGTAAAAGTATTGGCCAGTCATGATGTAACTATCCTGTCTGGAGACAATCAGTGGGAACTCAAGGCTGGGCTGCTGCCATAAACAAAACAAAAAAAAATGAAAACTAACTGCTCACTAAAAAGGTATAGTCACTGCACCACAGGTAATCTGTGCAAATGTGGGTGCAGTGTCCCAGGTATTGCTGACTCACCAGTTAGGTTCGGTCTCCGTGACCCTGAAATCAGACATAAAGAGAAAAAAAAAAAAAAATCAGGGGTAGAGGTCCCACTGAGAAAGGGAGTCACGGGCGGGACCAAGCAGCTTAAACAGGGAAAAAAAAAAAAAAAAAACACCCCAGTTTCTGTAATTTATCAATACATTTTGTGCAATAAAGTTTTTTTTTCCCCTATTTAAGCTGCTTGGTCCACGTGTGACTCCCTTTCTCAGTGGGACCTCTACCCCTGATTTTTTTTTCTCTTTATGGGTAGCTGCGATGCCTAAGGCATCATGGATTGAGGTAATGTCATCCACTATTTACTTCTGTGATGGGGAGTACCAAGATACTGGGAAATTGGTATGCAATGTCACAGTCTAGTGCTAAACCATCATTGACCTATAATTGTGACAATGTAAATTTGTGCCCATAGTTTACCATATTTTCAAAATGAAATCTGGGGACACCCTGCTGACCATGCCCACTTTTAACCACCCCTTCAGTTTTAGCTACACCTACAAAATAATGCTCCAAATTTTAACATGACCCTTAAGCAACTGGTCACAGACTTTTGGAACAAGAGGCAGACATTGAAGGTATAAAAGATAAAATACCTTGGGCACCATGAGAAGGGGAAATGTGGGTTTGGCCAAAATCCTTTAACAAGAAAGTCAGGAGTAACACAGAGCTCAGGATCAAAGTGTTAATAAACCCTGGACCCTGTATTCACCATCTCTGGTCTTCCACAGTACACAGAACATGGAAATGCAATTGTTTTAGTAAATACGGCATAAACTGCAAAATATCTTTTCTGGCTGAGTACTGGTTAAGGCTTATAGGATGAGCTTTCGCTCTCCTCTGACTTTCCTATGAGGCTGCATGACCCCTGCCCCTATGTCTGGACAGTGCTCATTGGCCCTGTGCTGATCACACGCACCCGCCCCCCCCAAAAAAAAAAAAAAAAAAAAAAAACACCTCTAGCAATACACATCAAGCTGAGCTTGTGCAGAGTTCCCCCAAGCCTCTGTCTTATCAGGAGATGATTGGAGACAGTGGAAGAAGGGGAGGATCAGAGAAGACAGGATCAAACAGATTTTTTACTCAATGCACAGGATTAACCCCTTAGGTTCCACGATGAGTATAACAAACATGCTTTACTGCATTATACAGACTGATTTTACTGTTGTGGGTTTAGTAACACTAAGTAATACACACATTTCAGGGGTTAGAATTATGTAACACAAAGGGGTTGAATTACTAAAACTGGAGAGTGCAAAATCTGGTGCAGCTCTGCATAGAAACCAATCGGCTTCTAGGATTTTTTTTTTGTCAAAGCTTAATTGAACAAGCTGAAGTTAGAAGCTGATTGGTTACCATGCACAGCTGCACAAGATTTTGCACTCTCCAGTTTTAGTAAATCAACCGCAGACAGGGTCCAGGAGTCAAGATTACGTAATGTCCAAGGTGCGGGGGGTCAGGAATACAAAATGCTGAAAGTGCAGGGGTCAGAATTAAGTAATGCAAAGAGTTCAGGGGTCAGGATTGAATAAAGTGCAGAGTTCAGGGGTCAGGATTAAGTAACACACAGAGTTGGGGTCAGAAGCAAGTACTCACCAGATATCAGTGACTCCCTTACTGTATAGCAAGGAGAAACAACAAGGATTGTAGGTCATTAGGGGGATCTGTCCCACAATCCCTGTGGTCTCATGGTTGCTCTCACGGATCCTGGCTCCTCCCTGTTGCGATCCGATATGTTCTCCCAAAAGTTAGTAGGCAGGCATAAAAAAAAATAAAATAAATAAAAATAATGGAGAGACAGCCTCTCATAGTATAAAATCCTTGGTAGGTTTATTCATTAAAAATTACAATGTAAAAAAAGCTCACTGAATAGATATGAGAATTGTAAAAATGGCCCAATAGGGTGTGCAGAAAGATGAACGTGCGTTCCACTCGCTGGGCCAGAAGTGAGAAATGTCAACTTGACGCGTTTCGTCATCAATAAGCGACTTTTTTCAAAAGCAGATCCGTGAGAGCAACCAGGAGACACCAGGGATTGTGGACAGGTCCCTCTAAAGACTTGAAAGCCTTGTTGACTCTCCGACATCTGGTGAGTGTGGTGTGAATATATTACAGCACATGATGGAACACACAGGGGGAACCCTGGGAAGAAGGCACAAAGCACTCAAGATGTCACTTTAATTATCATTTGTCACTTATGCTTACAATTTAATTACTATTTGTTACCTACATTTACACCAAACAGCATCCACAGTAGGTCATATAGAATTCTTGGCACTTACTAGTAGATTTTTTATGTTACAGCATGCGCTGCCTTAGATTTATTTAATATTGGTTAACTCTTTGTTGGAAACAATAGATATCAGCTGCAATTACTACTACTATTATAGTTGGTTTATTCAGGCGCGGGTGTTTTTTTAATTTACAGGAGAAAGTAACACAAGATTAGGCCTGCTGTCCCCCAGGTCCAGCTTCTTTGCCCCCCCCCCCCCAGTATTGACCCTGGGAGCTAGGCAGCGCAGTAAAAACATTGCACCGCACAGCCTCCAACTCAAGTCACATGCCCTGTTAGAGAGGCCAGCACACCAGGCCACTCTAGAAGGGCCATTTTGGATTGACACTTGCCCATTCGGACTCGGGTTCAAAACTGAGCGCTGTAGTAGTTCCACTTATTCGGTAGGTGGTCCTTTAACAGACACAAATAATATATGAAGAAAAAAAAAATTACAGTACCTCACAAAAGTGGGTAAACCCCTTCACATTTTTGTAAATATTTTTATATCTTTTCATGTGACAACACTGCAGAAATGACGACACTTTGCGACAATGTAAAGTAGTGTGTACAGCTTCTATAAAACAGTGTAAATCTACTGTCCGCTTAAAATAATTCAATACACAGCCATTAATGTTTAAACTGCTGGCAAGGAAAGTGAGTACACACCCCTAAGTGAAAATGTCCAAATTGGGCACAAAGTGTCAATATTTTATGTGGCCACCATTATTTTTCAGCACTGCCTTAACCCTCTGGGGCATGGAGAGCACCAGAGCTTCACAGGTTGCCACTGGAGTGCTCTTTCACTCCTCCATGACGACATCACGGAGCTGTTGGATTTTAGAGACCTTGCACTCCTCCACCTTGTGTTTGAGGATGCCCCGCAGGTGCTCAATAGGATTTAGGTCTGGAGTCATGCTTGGCCAGTCCATCACCTTTACCCTCAGCTTCTTTAGCAAGGCAGTGGTCGTCTTGGAGGTATGTTTGGGGTCGTTATGTTGGAACACTGCCCTGCGGCCCAGTCTCCAAAGGGAGGGGATCGTACTCTACTTCAGTATGTCACAGTACATGTTGGCATTCATGGTTCCCTCAATGAACTGTAGCTCCCCAGTGCTGGCAGCACTCATGTGGCCCCAGACCATGACACGCCCACCACCATGCTTGACCCAAAGACAACCTCTGGATACGACGCCGAGCATGTGCACTCAACTTCTTTAGTCAACCATGGCGAGGCCTGTCCTGACTGGAACCTGTCCTGTTAAACCGCTGTATGGTCTTGGCCACCATGCTGCAGCTCAGTTTTAGGGACTTGAATGCTTGTTGCCCCTTGGTGGGTGAGATTTTTCGGTGAGTGCGGTACCAGAGATGGGGGCACAAGTGTGACATGCAACCACTGCCCGATTGCATGCACCTTTTGGAGCATAGTTTTCACCTTGTGGAAACAATTTATTAAAATGTTTGGATATTATTTTATGGACATTTCTCATCTAATGATACTATGTAATGTGGAATGTTCAGTTTATACTGTAGCACCTTCATTGATTTATTGCACATACAGTGCCTTGAAAAATTATTCATACCCCACATTTTGTCAAAGACATAAAATAATAATAATATACATTTTACGTTTTTTTTTTTTTCATGTGATAGACCAGGGGTCTCCAAACTATAGTCCTCCAATTTCCATCATGCCTAGTCATGTCCGATTGTCAGAATTTTACAATGCCTCATGGGAGGTGTAGTTCCACAACAGCTGGAGTGCCGTAGTTTGGAGATCCCTTGATAGGTCAACACAAAGTGGTACATAAATTTGAAGTGAAAGGAAAATGATAAATGGTTTTCAAATTTTTTTTCACAAATATCTAAAAAGTGTGGCGTGCATTTGTATTTCAGCCCCCCTGAGTCAATACTTTGTAGAACCACCTTTCGCTGCAATTACAGCTGCAAATCTTTTTGGGTATGTCTCTACCAACTTTACACATCTAAAGAGGAGTGACTTTTGCCTATTCTTCTTTGCAAAAAAGCTCAAGCTCTGTCAGATTGGATGGAGAGTGTCTGAACAGCAATTTTCAAGTCTTGCCACAGATTCTCAACTGGATTTAGGTCTGGACTTTGACAGGGCCATTTTAACACATGAATATGCTTTGATCTAAAACCATTCCATTGTAGCTCTGGCTATATATTTAGGGTCGTTGTCCTGCTGGAAAGTGAACCTCTGCCCCAGTCAAGCCCCTTGCAGACTTTTAACAGGTTTTCTTCTAAGATTGCCCTGTATTTGGTTCCATACATCTTCCCATCAACTCTGACCAGCTTTCCTGTCCCTGCTGAAGAAAAGCATCCCCACATGATGCTGCCACCACCATGTTTCACGGTGGGGATGGTGCGTTCGAGGTGATGTGCAGTGTTAGTTTTCTGCCACACATAGGGTTTTGCTTTTAGGCAAAAAAGTTCAATTTTCATTTCAACTGACTGGAACAGCTTCTTCCACATGTTTGCTGCGTCTACCACATGGCTTCTCGCAAACTGGAATCAGGGCTTCTTATGACTTTCTTTCAACAGAGGCTTTCTTCTTGCCACTCTTCCATAAAGGCCAGATTTGTGGAGTGCACGACTAATAGTTGTCCTGTGGACAGATTCTCCCACCTGAGCTGTGGCTTCCTGCAGCTCCTCGAGTTATCATAGGCCTCTTGGCTGCCTCTCTGATTAATGCTCTCCTTGCCCGGCCATTGAGTTTGTATGTACATGTATTTATACTGAGATTAAAATTACATACAGGTGGACTCTATTTACATTTAGGTCCATATACATTTGGACACAGGCACAATTTTAATTTTTTCAGGTATTTACCAAAACATATTCAAGCTATAGTTATATAAAGGGTATGGGCAGAAAGTGCACACTCTCAGGTTTCATTTGAGGGTATGTACATCCAAATCGGAAGGAGGGTTTAGGAATTACAGCTCTTAAGAATAGCCACCCCCCTTTAAAGGACCGAAAGTAATTGGACAATTGAATCAAAAGCTGTTTCGTGGCCAGGTATGGGCTATGCTTTCGTTATTTCTTCATCAATTAAGCAGGTAAAAGGTCTGGAGTTGATTCTAAGTGTGGTATTTGCATTTGGAATGTAATCGCTGTGAACCTGCATCATGCATTCAAAGGAGCTGTCCATGCAAGTGAAACAGGCCATTGTAAAGCTTCAAAAAAACTAAACAAATCCATCAGAGAGTTGGCAGCAACATTAGGAGTGGCCAAATCAAGAGCGTTTGGTACATTCTGATTAAAGAAGAGCGCACTGGTGAGCTCAGTAACATAAAAAGGCCTGGACGACCACGGAAGACAACAGTGATGGAAGATCGCAGGATCCTCTCTATGGTAAAGAAAAACCCATTCACAACATCCAGACAAGTGAAGGACACTCTCCAGGAGGTGGGCGTATCATTGTTAAAGTCTACAATCAAGAGAAGACTTCACAAGAGCAAATACAGAGGGTTCTTCACAAGGTGCAAACCATAAGCCTGAAGAATACAAAAGCCAGACTTTGCCAAAAAAACATCATAAAATGCCAGACCAATTCTGGAAATTCGTTCTTCAGACGGATGAAACTAAGGCCACGTACACACAAACAGACTTTTCGACCCGACTGGTTCGCCGGACTCCGACCGTGTGTGGGCTTCATTGGACCTGCAGCGGACTTTTTCGGTCGAAAATCTGACGGACTTTAGATTTGGAACTTGTTTTAAATCTTTCCGACAGACTCTAGTCCGGTCGAAAAGTTTGCTCGTCTGTATGCTAGTCCGGACAAAAACCGGACACTAGGGCAGCTATTGGCTACTGGCTATCAACTTCCTTATTTTAGTCCGGTCGTACGTCATCACGTACGAATCCGTCGGACTTGTGTGATCGTGTGTAGGCAAGTCCGTTTGTTGGGAAAGTCTGTCGGAAGTCCGCTGAAAGTCCGTCGGACCAGTCCGGTCGAAAAGCCCGCCCGTGTGTACGCTGCATGAGATTAATCTGTACCAGAACGACGGGAAGGAAAAAAAAAATGTGAAGAAGGCTTGGAACAGCTCATGATCCAAAGCACACATCATCTGTAAAACATGGTGGGGGCAGTGTGATGGCATGGGCATGCATGGCTTCCAGTGGCACTGGGTCATTGGTGTTTATTGATAATGTCACAGAAGACAGAAGCAGCAGGATGAATTCTGCAGTGTTTAGGAGATATACTGTCAGCCCAGATTCATCCAAATGCAGCAAAGTTGATTGGATGGCGCTTTACAGTACAGATGGACAATGATCCAAAACAAACTGCAAAAGCAACCCAGGAGCTTTTGACGGAAAAGAAGTGGAATATTCTGCAATGGCCAAGTAAATCACCTCATCTCAACCCAATTGAGCATGTATTTCACTTCCTGAGGTCCAATCTAAAAGGCAGAAAGACCCACAAACAAAGAACAACTGAAGACAGCTGCAGTTAGAGCCTGGCAAAGTAACATAAAGGAGGAAAACCCAGTCTTTGGTAAGGTCCATGGGTTCCAGACTTCAGGCAGGCATTGCCAGTAAAGGATTCCCAACAAAATATTAATATCATCATATGCACGCCAGAATTGGGAGTTCTCAACTTTGATAACCTCTTGACACTCCCTGCAAACAATCTGAGGCTTCCTGTCTTTATTATAATCTTTTTTTTGTTTTTTGCTATTGACTGCTTGCAATTTTTTCTCTCTTCTGTAGAATAATTAATAAGCTCCTGAAGAAGCATTCAAATTGCGAAAAAAAGAAGAAGAGGTTTTTCTTGCATATCTTAAAATGATTGTAGGATTTCATCCCTGCAAATGTTACGCATTTACTGTATACAATCCATACTAGAGAGGTATAGCTAGCTGTTCGCATTTTACTTGCAATGTTTTAAAGTTTGTTTTTGTACTATTTGGCTAATAAAAAACTTATGTATTTTTTATAATTGGTGCCTACAAAGTCCATTTTTGTTTCTGTTTTTGTTTCACATAAAACGACAAAATATTAAAAATAAACATTTTATGATTATATTCATTTGTCCAATTACATTTGAGCCCCTGAAAATGGTGAGACTGTGTATAAAAATGGTTGCAGTTCTTAAAATTTGTACTTAATATTTATGTTCAACCCCTTGAATTAAAGCTCAAAGTCTGCACTTCAAATTCATTTGGATTGTTTTGTTTTAATTTTATTCTGGTGGCATACAGAGCCAAAAGTATCCAAAAATATACAGTGCCTTGAAAAAGTATTCATACCCCTTGACATTTTTAACATTTTGTCATGTTTCAGCCAAAAACTTAAAATGTATTTTATTGAGATTTTATGTGATAGACCAACACAAAGTGGCACATAATTGTGAAGTGGAAGGAAAACAATAAATAGGTTTTCAACATTTTTTACTAACAAATATGTGAAAAGTGTGTTGTGCATTTGTATTCAGCCCCCTTTACTCTGATGCCCCTAATTAAAATCTAGCGGAGCCAATTGCCTTCAGAAGTCACCTAATTAGTAAATAGAGTCCACCTTTGTGTAATTTAATCTCAGTATAAATACATCTGTTCTGTGAAGCCCTTGGAGGTTTGTTAGAGAATCTTGTGAACAAAAAGCATCATAAAGGCAAAAGGAACACACCAGACAGGTCAGAGATCAATTTTTAGAGAAGTTTAAAGCAGGGTTAGGTTATAAAAAAAATATCCCAAGCTTTGAACATCTCATGGAGAACTATTCAACCTATCATCCGAAAATGGAAAGAGTATGGCAAACCTACCAAGACATGGCCGTCCACCTAAACTGACAGGCCAGGCAAGCAGAACATTAAATCGGAGAAGCAGCCAAGAGGTCCATGGTAACTGGAGAAGCTGCAGAGATCCACAGCTCAGGAGAGAGAATCTGTCCACAGGACAATTAGTCGTGCACTCCACAAATCTGGCCTTTATGGAAGAGTGGCAAGAAGAAAGCCATTGTTGAAAGAAAGCAATAAGAAGTCCCATTTGCAGTTTGTGAGAATCTATTTGGGGGACACAACAAACATGTGGAACAAGGTGCTCTGGTCAGATGAGACCAGAATTTTACTTTTTGGCATAAAAGCAAAACGCTATGTGTCCCAAAAAACAAACACTGCACATCACCTTGAACACACCTTCCCCACCGTGAAACATGATGGTGGCAGCATCATGTTGTGGGGATGCTTTTCTTCTGCAGGGACAGGGAAGCTGGTCTGAGTTGATAGGAAGATGGAGCCAAATACAGGGCAAAACTGGGGCAGAGGTTCACCTTCCAGCAGGACAACGACCCTACACATACAGCCAGAGCTACAATGAAATGGTTTAGAGCAAAGTATATTCATATGTTAGAATGGCCCAGTCAAAGTCCAGAACTAAAGCCAATTGAGAATCTGTGGTAAGACTTGAAAACTGCTATTCACAGATGCTCTCCATCCAATCCGATAGAGCTTGAGCTATTTTACAAAGAAGAATGGGCAAAAATGTCACTCTCTAGATGTGCAAAGCTGGAAGAGACATCCCCAAAAAGACTTGCAGCTGTAATTGCAGCGAAAGTTGGTTCTACAAAGTACTGACTCAGGAGGCTAAATACAAATGCACGCCACACTTTTCACATATTTATTTGTAACAAAAAAAACAAAAAAAAATTGAAAACTCATTTATCATTTTTCTTCCACTTCACAATTATGTGCCAATTTGTGTTTGTCTGTCACATAAAATCCCAATAAAATGCATTTACGTTTTTGGTTGTAACATGACAAAATGTTGAGAATTTCAAGAGGTATGAATACTTTTTCAAGGCACTGTAGCACTTTTGAAATTTTTCATTTGTTGAATTATTTTAATGGTATTCACTGCACACAATAGGATATTATTTAAAAACAGCGCCAAGTCCACCTACCCTTTGATACCCATATACAAGTTAAATGCCACAATAATTATAGACAAATGAACACAAAATAAATAATACAAACACACAAAATCCTTTTAAAGTTGCCTTTAGACGTGCCATATCTCCTCTCACTGAACACAAAAGGAGTTGAGAGTCCAGCACAGCATTTCACCCTCACAAGCATTAAAATATTAATTGAGACCATGTAACACCCTTTCACACAGTCATGATGTATTAATGAAGCCAAATCATATTTTATGTTTATTACAGTCCTACAAGGATGCCCTACAACAATATGGGGTGAGGAAGAGGTTACATAGGGTTTTCTAGGACAAAACTCTTTCACACCAATGTAACTCCAGAGTTCTGTTATGCATGAAAACAAGTCTCTTGGGATTCTTTTAAACAAAAAGCTTGAATTCTTACAAGATCGCCAGTTTCTTTTCTAGCTCAGTCAAAATTAGGCATTTAAATAAGAACTCCAAGCTAAAAAAGAAAAAATAAATAAATAAAAGACCCAAAGACAAATTTTCAAGTTATGCAACAATAATATAAATTAGAAAGAGCTCGACACATGACTGTTATGCTTTTACTACATGCATCTTCCTTTTAAACTGCTTAAATGAAACAAACAAAAAAAAAAAAAGTCCATTATTTACAATAAGATCAAAAGAACCAATTGGGATTGAAATATTTTTTAGACACAGGACTATCTTTCGGGTACAGCTGCCCCCTATAGGAAACTGACTATGCAATAAAAAAAAAATAAAAAAAAGGCACAACCCCTGCATATGCACATCATTTGGGAGTACCAAGCATTGAATAACAGAAAAAGGGGAAAAAAACAACTTTCTGCAAAAATTCTGGGGAATTGGGTTCAAGAGTAAGTAAAATAAATAAATAAAAAAAATCCTAATGTCTCCCAGCACAGAGGCAAACAAGGAAACCAAAACATGCCAATGGAACTCTTGAAGTAAATCACACTTCCACATGAGAATTTTACCTCTAAACCTGGCATCTATCATAGTCACCTGATAGGGATTAGTAGAGGTGTTAATCGAGGAACAGGTGGCCGTTTGACAATCTGGGAGACCAAAACTTTGTGTCAGAAGGCCCGGGAAGCACTTATCACCCTGGGTGGAAAAAGCCGTAACAGGGAATTAGGGACACCAAGTTAAAACGTATGTGCATGTATAGGGGTATAGACATTAGATGTGGCTGTGCCCTTCTTTATTTGCATAGTGTCAAAACCTCTCCGAGGCAGCAACTGTACCCCTATAATGAAAAACCTGTGTCTTTCAATAAATGCTCTCACTGCTACTGCCGAACTATTTTTGAAGGTGCATAAAAAAGGTCTATAATCTTTAGCTTTTCATCACCACTTGATTAGTCACTGACCTGCAGCATGCAGCAATACACCCAATATGTGCTTCTTCAGCATCAGTAATTCAGCAAGTAGTGAATCAAATTTAAAAGAAAACCCCAGACAATACACCTTTATACAGTGGGGCAAAAAATATTTAGTCAACCACCAATTGTGCAAGTTCTCCCACTTAAGATGAGAGAGGCCTGTAATTGTCATCATAGGTATACCTCAACTATGAGAGACAAAATGTGGAAACAAATCCAGACAAACACATTGTCTGATTTGGAAAGAATTTGCAAATTATGGTGGAAAATACGTTTTTTGTCAATATCAAAAGTTCATCTCAATACTTGTTATATATCAACAAGCCAGTAGGTAAGACGCACCTTCCATAAATGCTATTGCATCCTGTAAGGATTGGGTCTCTGCTAGGACCTGATGACCGCTTCCTTTAAAAAGAGACACTTTATTTGTGTGCACTGGCACTCGGACATCCCATGAGGTCTTAAGGGCCAAATTATCGGATCTTAACAGGAGGCCATTCCCTAGTGAAGGCTAAGCTAAGACCTATGGAGTTTTCAAGGCGAGTAGCCAGAGGTTGAGTTGTTTTACAGCAGCCATGCGTCTATGTCAAGTGTCTCCAAACTATGGCCTGCTATGAGATTTTATCAGCATGCACGATTTTGAAGATGGAAAAGCGGTTTATGGTCTCCGATTTGACCCCCTTTCCCCCTCCCCCATGTAACATAACATTTTTTTGCAACCTGCTAATTTTTGTAGAATATATATGACGTGGCCCTTGTATTGAAAAGTTTGGAGACCCCTGGTCCAGGTAAAACAGCAGAGCAAGGGCTAAAATAATAACAAAGTTAAGGTCAGGATAGGAGGTGCTCTAACAAAGGCAGGTCAATCAAGCAAACAGATTTAAAGAGTCCAACTGGTCAGAGGTAGTAGTCAGCAGGATCAGGAATATCAGGAAAAAGAACGTAACAGAGTTAGGCGACGTGAGAACAGAGAGGAGAGGAACCAGGAGACAAAAAAAAAAAAACACACACACACACACACACACACACACACACACACACACACACACACACACACACACACACACACACACACACACTAGGAGAAAGTTCCAAGAAAATAAGTCACAGACACAAACCTTAGCAACAAAAATTGAACGTTACAATGGGCAGCTAGAACACAGAGGCTGCTATCTTTAAAAGGAGTACAGAACATTCAGGAGCCATACTCATAACCACACTCACGCGTGGGTACAGTCCACCTTAACATACGATAGGGCAGGTACACTACCATCAGCAAACAAGCACAGGGTGCAGGGAAAGCCAGACAGGACAACGGAAAAGGCAGTAAGCAGAAGTAGGTGGGCACCAGGAGTCAAAAATGACAGAAGGAACAGCAGTGAAAGTAATGGGTGAACACGGCCCAAAGAGAACAGGACAAACTATAACAAGAAACAGAAGCCCTAGCAAGAGAACACCAAGAGCAGACCACAGGTAGGTTTCTGAAAGCCATGTCTTAATATAGGGACTGGGGGCTTGAAAGAAGTGACCCTCACATTCTGAGGCAAGATACACTTAAAGAAAAGTAAAAAAAAAAAAAAAAGAAGAAGGATTTACACTTGCAAACGTGCTTGATTTTCCAAGTTTTTTTATAAGCAGCTAAGGTGTTTTATCATGCACTTATTCTTTCATTCACACATGCTACTAAAAACAGTAAAGTTTAATGTTAAAATTAGAAGCTCCCAGCCAGTCACATTAATTAAACATGCAGATGTGCACTAGTAACACTTCTCTTGGTATTTGCTATGGAAGAGTATAAAAAGCTCTGAACTTCTGACCCGCGGTGCGATTGTAATCTTTTCTCATGAAAAAAGCATTAGGAATCCTGAATACACAAAATGTGGCCAGTCAAGGTTTCTATATGGAATCCAAGGGAGATATGAGCAGCCAGATATTTACACAGAACATATGTCTTAATGCACAATGTAAAACCCAAAAGTAAAAACAGATGCTTTAGAAAAGCACCCAGAGAAAGTTTAGACTATATAAAATCAATGAAGCAAATGTTTAGTTGTATTAGGGAAAGCATTGCAGCCAAACTGCAAGCTAACAGCTAAATACATAGCTGAAATTCATATAGAGAAGATGTTTTCCCTGCCAAACACACAGTACTGCCAAATGAATTACACCACATTAATTTAAAATAATAATATTATTATTATTATTAATACAGTGGTGCACCCTCTCCATCCTCCTAAGAGCAAAAGAAGATTGAGATCATCCCTATTCTCTCTCTGCTCTCTCCTCTCAGTGTTTTTTTTTTTTTTTTTAACCAATTAGCATCCAGCATACCGATTGGCTCAGTCCTGCCCCTTACTTTCTCAGTCTGGGTGCTGCTGGACTATTACAAGAGACTGATACTGTAGCAAGTCAATAAGTTTCATTTACACCTTTATGATTTACGAATACATACCAGACTGCATAAATCTATGCATTTTATATAAAGACATGGCCAAAAATATTGTCATCCCTGCATTACTGTCAGATAATGCACCACTTTGCCCAGAAAAATGTTGCCATTACAAATGTTTAGGCATTCTCATGTTTATTTCTTTTGTTTGTATTGATAGCACACAAAAAAGTGGAGAAACTGCAAAAATGCACTGGACATAATTGGCACCCTCAATTTAATATTTGGTAGCATACCTCTTGGGGGAGAAAAAATGAAATCAATCGCTTTCTGTAACCATCAATGAGTTTTACACCTCTCCACTGGAATTTTGGACCACTTCTTTCGCCAACTGCTCCAGGTCAACCAGGTAGAACTGGTTGCCAGTGTGATTTCTATATTGTCAGCACCTGGTCTCTCAGATTGGAAGAATCCCCCCCAATGCTGTTTTCAGATCTCTCCACAGGTTCCCTATGGGATTTAGATCTGGACTCAATGCTGGCCAGTTCAGTACTCTCCAGCACGTTGTCTTAAACCATTTCTGTGTGCATCTGTGTATATTCACACAGAATGCAGTTTATTTCAGGTACTTATATAACCCCATTAATTTATGCAGCGTTTAACATATACATTGTACATTCACATCAGTCCCTGCCCTCAAGGAGCTTCCAACCTCAGGTCCCTAACACACATTCATACATACTAGGGCCAATTTAGACAGGATCAGATTAACCTACCAGCAAGTCTTTAGAGTGTGGGAGGAAACTAGAGTACCTGGAGGAAACCCACGTAGGCACAGGGAGAACTTGCAAACTCCAGGCAGATGGTGTCATGGTCAGGATGCTTTCACTTTCAATAAAAATGGCAAACAGAACACAGAGGGTGAATCTCCCCAATGGGGACATAGACCGTAATATAAACTGATAGATGTTCTAATTCTTCCCCCTCTATCCAAAACTAAAAAAAAAAAAAATTTTGCCTTTAGTTATACTTGAAGATCTCAGGAGATGGACTTGTAATCTTGAGATTGTCCATGCATTTCCACAATTTTTGTTGTCAAATCCTCGAGCAATTCTGTGTTGCTCTCTTTCTCTTCTCCATGTTCCTTGTGGCACACAGACACACAATAAAAAAAGTCAATTTTCACCATTATAACTGGTTGCCAGTGTGATTTCTATATTGTCAGCACCTGTTAATTGATATAGGGGAGTTTAATTACAAAAAACAGGAGCATCAAAAACTTGGAATGCAATTATTTCTTACAATTTTGAGAAGGTGCAAAAAATTTTGTCCAGTTCATTTTTGGAGTTTTGCGTGAAATGTGGCAGATTCGGCTTTTTGTTTCTCCATTTTTTTGTGTCATACCAATACAAACAAAAGAAATGAACATGAGGATGCCTAAACATTTGTAATTTCAACAATTTTCTGGGCGAAGTTGTACATTATCTGACAGAAATGCAGGAGTGCCAATATTTTAGAACCACACTTAAAGAAGTGGGGTTCTTTAAATAAGTGGCACTTCTGCTCTTGCACTTCAGCGATTTGCACAAAGCAAACTACAACAGACTGCAGATGACCACTATTCCAAATTATCTCACCTTCCTCTCTGAAATATGCTCTCTTTACCTCTCCTCCTTTTCACAATTGCTGCCTCTCTCCTCAAACTGTTTTCTTCACCCCTCTGCTGCACTCCACAATTTGCACATATCACCCTCACTTCTTCCCTTCCCCTATTACTGCACTCATCACCTTTTTCTAACTCTAAGCCTACTTGCTAACAAACCCCCCAGGTTACTGAAGCATGTCCCCTCATACAAATCATATTCTCATATTACCTCCCTTACTCTTCTGCTTCTCCTAACCGCAGGAGATATTTCCCCAAACCCTGGGCCTCCCTTATTTAACTGTGCCCAACACACCCATCACCCCACACCCTCTGGCAGTAGTCGCAATCTAAGCAATTTAGTCTCCATTCCTCTTCTTCCCAACACAAGCCTCCCTCTCTCCTGCGCCCTCTGGAACGCCCGCTCTGTCTGCAGCAAACTCACTGCTGTTCATGACCTCTGTCACTAATTCCTTCAATCTACTTGCTCTCACCGAAACCTGGCTCCACGAATATGACACCCCTTCTCCTGCTTCCCTATCCCAGGGTGGCCTTCACTGGACTCACTCCCCTTGGCCTAATGGACGCAAGGGAGGTTGAGTGGGATTCCTCCTATCCCCCCAATGCACCTTCCAGGTTATTCACTCTCCTCCCTCTTTTTCGCTCTCATCATTTGAAGCCCACTGTATAAGTCTATTCTCTCCTACTTCCCTAAAAATTGCTGTGATCTACCAGCCCCCTGGACCATTATCAACTTTCCTTGATGAGTTTTCTGCCTGGCTACCCTACTTCCTCTCTTCAGAAATTCCCACAATCCTTCTCGGTGATTTCAACATCCCTGCTAATACAAACACTCCTGCTACTTCTAAACTTCTTAGTCTAACCTCTTCATTTGACCTAAAACAATGGGTACAGGCTTCTACTCACTCTGATGGCAACACCCTTGACCTTGTATTCTCCTACCTATGCACTCCATGCAACTTCTCAAACAATCCTTTTCCTCTCTCCGACCATCACCTTATTGGTTTCTCCCTCCCCCTGTCTTCCACCACCTATCCCTCCAATCGCCTAACCATCACCCGTAGAAATTTTCGCAACTTCAACTCCTCTCTCATCTATTCTGATACTGACCACCTCTATGACAAAATCTCTCCCCTGTCCTGCCCCAACCAAGCCACGTCCATCTACAATAAATCCCTGTCCTCCACCCTGGACAAGCTCGCTCCCCTCACTACACGCAGAATCAGGCCTCGACCCCTACAACCCCGGCAAACAGAGGACACTAAAATTCTCAAAAAACGTAGTCGCGCTCTTGAGCGTCTGTGGCACAAGACTAAGTCTCTCCAAGACTTCAACCAATACAAATCTGCCCTCTAAAAATACTATTCTTTCCTCCACACTGCCAAGCAAACCTATTTTACAGCTCTTATTAACACCTTCTCATCTAGTTCCCGTAAACCCTTCTCTACCTTCAACTCTCTACTTTGTCCTCCACCGCCTCTATCCACTGACTCACTCACTGCCCAGGAGATCGCTAATCACTTCAAGAACAAGATTGATACAATCCGCGATGAAATCTCCGTTCTACAAGTATCTCCCCCAGCTAAGACCCCATGTCAACAGGTACAACTGACACTCCCCCTATTCAAATCTGCTACTACAGACAAAGTTGCTAAACTCCTTTCTATCGCCCACCTAACCACCTGTCTCCTGGACCCTATTCCCTCTCATATGCTACGGTCGTCCTCTGACTCCATCCTACACTCTCTAACCCACATCTTCAATCTCTCCCTCACCTCTGGCGTCTTCCCCAATGCTCTAAAACATGCACTGGTCACCCCCATACTTAAAAAGCCATCCTTGGACCCTACCAATCTTAACAACCTACACCCTATCTCCTTGCTCCCCTTTTCCTCTAAACTCCTTGAACACCTGGTTTACAACCAACTGAGTGACCACCTCATTAAAAACAACCTTCTTGATCCCCTTCAATCTGGATTTCGCCCTCAACACTCCACAGAAACTGCTCTTTTAAAACTCACAAATGACCTACTAACTGCTAAAACCAACGGACACTATTCTGTACTCCTACTTCTGGATCTTTCAGCTGCCTTTGACACGGTTAACCACCCCCTCCTCCTCAAAAAACTTTACTCCCTCGTTCTCCGTGACTGTGCTCTTCAGTGGCTCTCATCCTACCTATCCCAACGCACCTTCAGTGTCACTTACAATTCTACTTCCTCCACTCCTCTTCCCTTCTCTGTTGGGGTCCCCCAAGGTTCTGTTCTTGGACCTCTTTTATTTTCAATCTACACCTCTTCCCTGGGTCAGCTAATAGCCTCTCACGGCTTTCAATATTATTTCTATGCTGACGACATACAAATCTATCTCTCCACCCCTCAACTCACTCCATCAGTCTCCTCAAGCATCACTAATTTACTAACCGACATATCTGTATGGATGTCACACCACTTCCTCAAACTCAACTTGTCCAAAACCAAGCTTATAATATTTCCTCCCTCACGTGCCTTATCCCCTGACTTGTCTGTCAAGAGCAATGGCACAACCATCCACCCATCCCCACATGTCAATGTACTAGGTGTTATCCTGGATTCTGAACTCTCCTTTTGGCCCCCCATCCAATCACTTTCCAAAGCTTGCCACCTCAACCTCCGCAACATCTCTAAACTACGTCCCTTTCTAACCAACGAAACCACAAAGCTCCTGATTCACTCCCTGGCTATCTCTCGCCTCGACTACTGCAGCTCCCTCCTCATTGGCTTACCTTTAAATAGACTACCCCCCCTTCAGTCCATCATGAATGCTGCTGCCAGACTCATCCACCTTGCAAACCGCTCAGTGTCTGCTACCCCCCTCTGCCAATCCCTCCATTGGCTGCCACTCACCCAACGAATTAAATTCAAAATACTAACAATAAGTTACAAAGCCATCCACAACTCTGCCCCCAGCTACATCACTAGCCTAGTCTCAAAATACCAACCTAATCGCCCTCTCCATTCCTCCCAGGACCTCCTGCTCTCTAGCTCCCTCATCATCTCCTCCTACATCCGCCTGAAGGACTTCTCCCGAGCCTCGCCCATCCTCTGGAATTCCCTACCCCAATCTGTCAGACTGTCTCCAAATTTATCCACATTTAGGCAATCCCTGAAATATTTCCTCTTCAGAGAAGCCTATCCTGCCTCCATCTAACAACTGCACGATTTTCTCCATTAGCTCATCCCCCACAGCTATTACCCTTTTGTATAACTTGACCCGCCCTCCTAGATTGTAAGCTCTAACGAGCAGAGCCCTCTGATTCCTCCTGTATTGAATTGTATTGTACTTGTACTGTCCTCCCTAATGTTGTAAAGCGCTGCGCAAACTGTTGGCGCTATATAAATCCTGAATAACAATAATAATAATAATAATATTTTAGGCCATTACTGTATATACCTGGAGTTAAGCTGTTCATGACAATTTCTGCATTCTCAATCTATTTTTGCATACATTTTTACATGCATTTTCCTGTTTTTGTTTTTTTATTTGGACACTTGAAAAACCTTTATCTTAATTCAGGGCAATGTGCATTCTGGCGCATTTACCTGTGTATATTGACTGCACTAAACCGACCACATTGGTGTGAACACTGTGCGTGCATTTTGGATGAACTGGAAAGCATCTGGTGTGAACCAGCCCTTAACACGTATGGCCAGCCTAACTGTATTAAAACTATGAAGAAAAAAATAAGTTTGGGCTAAACACTTTTATCTCTGGGATCCTATCAGTCTTATAGACTGTAGTGGACAGAGGTCTACTTTTGTTTGACCTATTTTATACCAACTATTTCGCACAAGCTGCTCTCTACAACTTGATTGTCTCCAGGGACTAACATTCTGGCTGAGTAGGTAACATGAGCTCATAGGAGTCTCTTTGGTTAGCAATCCAGATTTTACATGCTAACCATGATTAAACAAAAAGGCTGTTCATTTTTCTATGGAATACAATATAGAACATTCCCTGTACCGAAAAAAAAAGTATAGGTAGCACACTGAATGTGATTTATAGCAGATTTCTACCCAACACTTTGAAGAGCAACTCCAGTAGGAGCAGGTCAGCGGTTTCAGGTAAAACATTCTGAAGCGGTGACATACAGGGTTGTATTTTGACATCCTGCTAATCTAGGAACACCTATTGATGATATCCTTTTATACAGGCTCTGCCCTTGTGCCATGCAGTTATTTTAGTGAAAACCTCAGCTTAACTACTCCATTGGAGGCAACATGCTGTCGATTTTAATAGCAGGATTACATTTTAACTGTAAGGACCACCAAAGAGATGAGAAAGATTTCTTGTTTCCTGAACAATAAAGAGCATTTTGATTCCTCTCATAACCCGCTCACTATAATGGGAATTCTGGTCACGTTGGAGACATTTCCTAGAATTTCCTGTTGGGACGCTAGCTAATAAAGTGAAGAGAAATCTCCCCAGTGGAGACAGACAGTAAAATATAACCTCACATGTCTACTCTTTAGTTTAAAAAGAAATGTGGGCTTTACATAAAGACCACAAGTTCTTGTGCCATGAATGTTTGTTTGTGCTAGATGCAGGGCTTTTTTCCTCAGAAAATAGGTGCAGGAACACAACCACGACCACCCAAACACCCCCCCCCCCCCAACCACACACACACCCACCCTCTGAACCGCATTAAAATAGTAGGTGTGGTCAAATTTCACCACCAACAGTGGGAGGGCCTTAAAGGGGTATTAAATACAAGGAGTGTATTATGTACAGAGTAATGCCCTGTACACACAGTCGGACATTGATCGGACATTCTGACAACAAAATCCTAGGATTTTTTCCGACGGATGTTGGCTCAAACTTGTCTTGCATACACACGGTCACACAAAGTTGTCCGCAAATCCGATCATTCTGAACGCGGTGACGTAAAACACGTACGTCGGGACTATAAACGGGGCAGTAGCCAATAGCTTTCATCTCTTTATTTATTCTGAGCATGCGTGGCACTTTGTGCTTCGGATTTGTGTACACACCATCGGAAATTCCGACAACGGATTTTGTTGTCGGAAAATTTTATAGCCTGCTCTCAAACTTTGTGTGTCGGAAAATCCGATGGAAAATGTGTGATGGAGCCCACACACGGTCGGAATTTCCGACAACAAGGTCCTATCACACATTTTCCGTCGGAAAATCCGACCGTGTGTACGGGGCATTAGAGTGCAGAGTTCCGGTGGGGCGGGGGGTTCCCACAGAGTGCAGAGTTCAGGAGTGCACTACTTGCAGAGTTTGGGGGTGCTTTACATACATAGTGCCGAGTTCAGGGGTGCGCTGTATATAGAGCGCCAAGTTCAGGGGTGCGCTGCATATAGAGTGCTGAGTTCAGGCTTGCGCTACACATAGAGTGCAGAGTTCAGGCTTCTTTCACAAATGCTCACCTCTGTATCTCCCATCCACATCTCACTTTCACCCCTCTTCAGCTCTGACCTCTGCATGCAACCTTCCCTCCTTAAAAGCTCCACCATCTTCCACATGTCTTATTTTTGTTGCTGTATTAAACTGAAGCACCCAGCTGGCACTAGTACCTCTCTGCACACTGTAGGTGGCACCTCCTCCCTCACAGATCATCTAGTGAGGGTGTCAGCATCCACAACGAACCCCAGGCACTTGCATCTCCCTTGATCCCATCCTGCACTCTGCAGATCTGTTGGAGACAAGCTATCACTGGTAAACACAGAAGCTGGTCTTCTGTGTTTGCCAGTGATGGTGAACAGAGAGTAGAGGGCCTGAACCAGAAGTAGTGGAAACCTATCAGCATTACAAAATAACTATTCTATTTAGTAGTAGTAGCTGAGTATTGTACCATTCCCTAACCACATTGCTAGGACATAGATATGGAGGGCAGATAGGGAGTACCAACCCCCCCCCCCCCCAAGACAGTGGTGGCACCCACTAACACCCCATCAGCAGAACTTACTAGCAACAATATTGCCACATATCACAAAGATGCTGATTTTCACTTAAAGCAATGGCAGAGAGGGACTTCACTTTTCTGTAGTCTGCAGAGTAATCCCATAGCTCCAAAAAGTAAGCCCTGCTAGGGCTTAAGGCTGTTCCTGATGGACTCATATGTGTGCTAACATGGTACTACTAAATAAAATAAAAGTTTTTTTGTAATGCTGATATGTCTCTTATCAATCCATGTTAAGTGTGAATTGTAAAGAGGCCCATTTCAATGCTAAAGTCCAGGCTTTATAATGCTGCCCCACTAGCATCGGCTAACCATAATGCTCATTTCTTTCTATAGGGGATACTATACGTAGGATTACTTACCTGACTCAGTGGTTCTGCAGTTTCTCTCCAACGCCAATGTTTCCTGCATAGTTCGTAATGGGCCCGCCCACGTTCCAGCGCTAAAGAGGTAAGGATTGTAACACTAGGTTTCTCAGGACTAGGAGGTTTAGGTATGTACTTATTTGCATCAAATCCCACTAGACAATACAAGCATTACACAACACAATCATTATATGCTACATATGTTGGGGAAGGGAGGGGCGGCATTTATGTTTTTTAGCCAGCCTGGAGTTCCAATGTAAAGGAACCCCAACAGTCAATCATTAACCACTTGACCTCTGGAAGATTTAACCCCCCCCCCTCCCCTTCCAAGCCATTTTTTGTGATATGGCACTGTGTTAACTTTACTTAACAATTGCGTGGTCATGAGACGCTGTTGCCAAATTACATTTCTGTCCTTTTTTCCAACAAATAGAGCTTTCTTTTGGTGGTATTTGATCGCCTCTGCGGTTTTTATTTATTTATATAAAAAAAAAAAAAACAACCGCCAATTTAAAAGAAAAAAAAAAAAAATGCCACATATTTTTGGTAAAAATAAATAAATAATATCCCAATAAGCGTATATTGATTGGTTTGCACAAAAGTTATAGCAAACTAACTATAGGATATTTTTATTTATGTATTTTTACTAGTAATGGGGGCGATCAGCGACTTAAGGCGGGACTGCAATATTGCAGCGGACAGTCTGACACCAACTGACATTTTTTAAACTTTTGGGGACCAGAGATACTAATACATTGATCAGTGCTAAAAATATGTACGTTCACTGTACAAAGGACACTGGCTGGGAAAGGGGTTAACATCAGGGGCAATCAAAGGGTTATCTGTGTGCCTAGCCAGTGTTTTTTTTTGCATTGCAGGAACACAGGATCCATTACCTTCCCTACTGACAGGCCGCCGTTCTGCCTCTGTGCTGAATGATCGGCGGGTGCCGGCAGACATTGATGTCTGTGGTACCTGCAGATTAGCTCCTGCTGTGTATAATCACAGCATAAGCGGACTGCCGGCTGCACGCCTCTAACCCAGAAGTGTCAGATCACGTATTATGTACATGATCCGATGCAGGAATGCCACCTTGCTGCCATATATTTCAGTTATACAGTCGGCAAGATGTTAAATAGGAATTGCAGGTATGCATATTGTTGGACAAGGAGGAGAATGTGACATGACCGCCCCACCTCTCTACCATGTCCAATCAGAGAACACTCTGCAATCATGGCGCTGGTGCTAAACAGCTGACCTGTGTTTAGAATGCACAAGCGCAGCTCGGGACATGACCTGAAAGCAAGTGGATATCACTAGAGTAACAGTATCCATTTCGGGGATTTCCAGCTTCCAGGGGGAATTTGCCAGGCATGGTATCTATACAAAGTTACACCACTCCTCACCTGTAGAAGTTTTACATGCTTACATGGCATTTTTAAAGGTTCAACAATACTCCCACATGTCCAATAAAAAAAAAAAAAAAATTTAGGGCAGGTTTGGCAACTTATCTACAGTCCTAAAATAGAATATCCTTCTGTGGCCACTCTTATACGTTCTGATTAGTAGAGATTATAGCCACTGCTCTGTATTGTCCTGTACCACTGAACATTATGATTTTCTACGGATTTTCAGTTGCCTTAGGCTCCATTCACGTCTGAGCATTTTGCCCATTTTGTATCTCTTAGCTCCAAAAACGCTCAACATCCAATCTTCCATGGTCTTCAGTTGTGCCTGTTCACACCCAATCATAGTGTGGTTGAAACTTGCCACTCAAAAAAATAAATAAATAAATAAATATGACAGGAGCTTCTTTTGAGCTACAAGCTTCAAGTCTTTTTGGCACAAATAGATTTCAATGGGAGCGCCTGAAAAACACACAATGTGTGAAAAAAAAAAATGCGAGACTGGACTTTTGCACGTTTTTCTCATAGTAACTAGCTTTCTGTTGGCTAAGAATAAAAAAAAAAAAAAAAAAAAAAGCTTAAAGCCCAACTCTGGGCAACTATAAATAAAATTAACTCTTGTAATAGGGCTGTGTCTGCACTGCAAGGGTTAATTGCTCATTTGGGTATAATAGGGAAATAAAAAAAAGATTTACTTACCCAATCCTTTACTTCTCCCTACAGCTTCTCTGATGCCATCAAGACCAAAGCTGTATCCATAGCTCTGCACTGGACATAACACCAAGGGACAGTCCACCACCCGAGCATAGGGGAGCAGAGAATCATCTAAATAAAAAGGTTACCCCATCTCCAGGGAGTTAGAATCACAGTGCACAGAGGAGCCTTGATGTAGGCACTGCAGCTTATGCTTATATTTGGAAATGTGTGCAAACAAAACACTCCGTTTTTAATATGGATTGTTAGACAAGGTCATTTTTTATTATTTTTCTTGCAGGCTAGCTGGTAAGTGTGCTGGGAGATCTTTGTTTGTGATGTGCCTTGCCCTTCCATGTGCAACTTACTGCAAAGGCTAATTGGGGTGGTTGCCACTTTTTTGTAAAGCAAGTTATTAACCCTTGCAGTGTGAGCGAAGCTCACAAAGGAAGGGGCTTGCAAAACGACCAAAGACCCACTCAAGTGTGAGTTCAGCCTAGGGTGTCATTCATATGACCCTTTGGAGGAACAGACATGGCCCGGCATAAAAATCCCAGTGTTTTCCTGTGGCTGGGGAGCGGCAGAAGCAGTGTACAGCCAGCCACAGAAGTGAATAGCTGTATGTGATAGTACTCAGGTAAATCAGGGCTCACCCACGCATGCCACATTCCCCAAAGAGAAAGTTTCATGTTTGGAAAATGCATAATATGCACGTGTGCCAGTAAACACTGATACAAAAAAAAAAAAAAAAAAACACAACACCTGCAAGACAAAGGCATAATGAGCTAGAGTGCATAGCATACTAGCTCATAATGTAATACTCACCTGAGCCCTCGCTGCGGTGCCCGTACACTGCTCCAGCGGCCGACATCACTCCTGGGTATCGCTGCTCTGGCGCTGCGATTGGCTGGAGCCGCGATGACGTTGCTCCCGCGCGGTAACGGCACACTCACTGAAGCAATGGCACATACGTGCCATTGCTTCAGTTTGTGTCAGTGTGCATGTGCCGATGACGTCGGCACATGCAAATACAGGGGATATCTCCTAAACCAGGTTTAGGAGATATCCTGGGTAGCTACTGGTAAGCCTGATTATAGGCTTTCCTGTAGCACAAAGTGGTCTTTAAGGGTTTACAACCACTTTAATTCATGTAAAACCTTTATTCCAAAAAGGAAAAACCTGTTGCTGCAACAGCTTAAAAAGGGCTGGCTGGAGTTTGGCTTTAATAGCGTATATAAATCTGCTAGTACATCGAATACTCCCCTCCTTCCAGACTGACAATGTTGTTGTCCAAAAGGTGTAAAGGCGTATGTTGCTCCTTCATCCAGAGTGTACGCTAATAAAAGGAGGTGTGTTACTGGCCAGATCGCAAGGTGAAAAAAAAAAAAAAAAAACACACAACACACACACACACACTCTATAAGCTGCAATATATTACTTTTCCGGTTTACTACCACTTTAAAGTACTGCTTTCTTTTAGTGGAAATGCTTTTCCTGCTCTCACTTTTATATGTTGTATACTGTAGTAGAGAAGCGTCTATACCAGGCATGTCCAAAGTCCGGCCCGTGGGCCAATCACAGCCCACGTTCCAGTTTTGAATGGCCCATCTGGTTATTTGGATAGAGATAGATAGAGATTATATATATATATATATATATATATATATATATATATCTCTATCTATATATATATCTATATCTTATTTGGACATGTATATCTTTTGTGGCCCCCAACGATCTCCCAGCGCAGGGGGGCCACAAAAGATATATATGTTGGCTGCCTTGAAAGGGGACAGGGAGGATGTGGGACGAGTGCCGTACACACAGGA
Source organism: Lithobates clamitans (assembly GCA_037952925.1). Taxonomy (NCBI): domain Eukaryota; kingdom Metazoa; phylum Chordata; class Amphibia; order Anura; family Ranidae; genus Lithobates; species Lithobates clamitans. Next base: position 5,295,655 of record JBBGZY010000271.1, read on the forward strand.
GGATTTCCTGGTTACACGGCAACCTCTGTAATAGGAAGTCCTGTCTCCTGTGCTGCCATTGGATGACTGTTCTGTCCATCATAGGAGGCGGGACTTTGTATTAAAGAGGCCGCTGAGAAAACAGGAGTTTTTCCTGTATGTAATCTTTTGGCGCTCGTCCCACCCCCCTCTCTGTCCCCTCCAAGGCTGCAGATGGATGGGCATCAATCAGGCTGCACTGATGGCAATGGTGGGTGCTGCAGATGAGCACTGACCCTTATTTTGCTTCACAGTTCTTTATTTCAAATTTTTGGATTTTTTCCTGAAACTTCCCTCTTAAAGTGAAGGTGCGTGTTATACGTCAATCAATACGGTATATCCAAATAACAAACCCGAGTTCATCTCTTTACTCACACACAGCCACAAAAGGCAAGAGAATTCTTTTTGGGCAGTGCATTAGCGCTGGAACGAACACACTTAGACCGAATTTTAATGGTTTAAAGAATGTCAGGCAAAATGGTCGGCCCTCACGCGTGTTCAGTTCATCAAATCTGGCCCTCTTTGAAAAAAAGTTTGGACACTCCTGGTCTATACTGTACCCCCCCACCCCCACCCCCACCAGGAGTCCACATGTAGATTTGTATTGCGAGAGAGCGCATGTCTGACAAGGTCTGTGAGATAATGGTGTACAGTCTATTGGACTGCACAATCATATTCAGACATGCTGCACAACTGTTATAACTGGAAAATGCAGTTACACACTATGAAAGTGAAGGCTGTTGGCAAAATATCCGTCTAATTAAATAACTATTACTCTGTGACTTTAAATGGACTTTGTTAGCTTTACTCTTGCCAAAAACTATGAAAAAAAAAAAACCCACACCACACTACAGAAACTCAAACTATGAACCTATTTCATTAGAGAAGCTGCTTCTAATGACAAAAAAAAAACCAAAACCCATTTGCCCACGGGTGGGTTGTCTCTCTTGCCCCCAGGCTTTGCTTCGAAAGATGTGGAAAACACAGACCTGGATCTCTCCAGAGAGCCCATTTAGGAAATGATAGGAACCCAAAAGTGACATGGCCCTGTGTATAGTAGAAGCGATACTGCTAGCGATGACACTTCCCTTTTCCACTTGACCTGAGAAGACAGAGGAGATTTGACAAGAGTCTCCAGGGGTGCTGCTTCATGAGCGATTCACTTTTTTAATGTAGCCAGTTGTCACAATGGCAAAGTCATAATTTCAATTCCATATGAATGTCAGCTATTCATTGGTTGACTGAGTGAGCATGGCCTAGAGCAAGAACTCTTGTCCTGTGGACTAAAATAGTTCATATCTCCTGGTAATGTATCATCAGAAACTGGAGCATATGGATCAAACGTTGGTATAACAATGACCTCTATTAAAACACAAGGCATTCATCTTAGAACTAACGAACCAAACTAGACGGCACCATGCTGACTGTGTGAAAGCAATTTTTTATTATCCTCATAAGCCAAGTTATCACACAAATTAAAGGTCACCTGATGCACCCTATAACAGTGGTGACCATCACTATATTCATGGCCACCTTCAGATAAGGCAGAAACAAGCAGCTAAATTATTACAGTGGAAAACATGAGTGCTACCCACAAATGTAAAGCAGAGCTTATAAATCTTGAGTCAACATTTGTTAATCTAAAAACATCTTTAGAGAGTGACTAGTGCTCAGTCAAGACACTGGCTCCCCTTTCTTTGCAGGTTAACCATAGGAGAATGTTAATGGAGATAGGATCACAAAGATAGGCCTTAAAGGAGACCCACAGGGGAACTCCCTCTAAGGGATTGCCAATGCCTGTGTCAGTTGAGCCACGTAGTAGCATTGCAGGAGAGATAAACCAAGGTCACCGAGAGATTAGATTTGTATAGAATAGATTTAGCCATGTAGCGGAAGGTACCCTTCAGTCAAAGAATACCTGAAGAGTATGTAAATGATAAGAAGGGATGACAACAGGCAAGACCCTGGCAGCAACATCATCATCAAGAGCGGAGACGTGAAGCCAAGTAAGTAAATCGTTTTTGGTATCGCCTGGTAGAGCAAGTCATAAGCTAAAGGTAAGGTGGACTCCCAGGTAGGGTAAATTGTCATAATATTTATTTTTGAGTAAGTAAACAAACTCTTTGGTTTATTGAAATATAAAATGACTACAGTAATTTATATTTTTTTCAGTCACTGAGATTATATTTTTTTTTCTAGAGACTCCCTATAATCAATCGCTTAAGATATTATAAAATTAAGCTCCAGGTTGTGTGTACTATGGAAAATAGTGTATATAAATGTGCCACGCTACTCCTAACCAACAATCAGTACAACCTAAACTGTAAAGAAATCTGGATGATTTGTGTAACATAAAACAGTGAATTGCAAAATAATCCAATCATAATATAAAGTGCTCGAAAAATAATAATCCAATCATAATGTAAAGTGCTCATGCTCCGTGAACCACACACAGTCCATAATGATATAAATATAATCAACACAGTCCATATAAAGTGATAAGGTGTCTTCATGCAATGTGCACCCCTCCCCCTTCAGTTGTACCCTCACCTTAAGGGCTTAGAAAATAAACCAAAAGATGTTTTCAGCAGATATCCTGGACCATCCTTCTATCTCCTATAAATATACTGGCTGCTGTGTGCTGGTACTCCTCCCTGGTCATCTCCTGCTCCTGATAATAGCCCTGCTTTAAGAGGATACCAGTTTTCTCCTGGTCACTTCCAATAAGCCTCCTCGCATATGCCACATAGGAAGAATAATAGAGGCATACAATAGTGTGATACCATCTAAAAAATGTTTATTTCTTAAAAACGCTCAAAGTTCATACAACTCACATTTACAAATGCTTCTAAAGTGCTGTAATGCTGTGGTGGTGAGGGGGATAGGGTCACCTGAATCCCGGATCTGCAGCCCCGGTTTCTCAGCGTTCAATCTATCCTCTGCCTCCTCTCCAGATCTCTTCCTGCTTCCCACACGTCAATCAGGCTCCTCCTACCGGTTTTGAAACAAATCTCATGACTTCCTCTGGGATTACCCCAGATATTAATCCCAGAGGAAGTCATGAGATTTGTTTCAAAACCGGTAGGAGGAGCCTGATTGTCTGACGTGTGGGAAGCAGGACGAGATCTGGAGAGGAGGCATAGGATAGATTGAACGCTGAGAAACTGGGGCTGTAGATCCGGGATTCAGGTGACCCTATCCCCCCTCACCACCACAGCATTACAGCACTTTAGAAGCATTTTGTTACTATGTAAATGTGAGTTGTATGAACTTTGAGCGTTTTTAAGATTAAACATTTTTTAGATGGTATCACACTATTGTATGCCTCTATTATTCTTCCTATGTGGCATATGCGAGGAGGCTAATTGGAAGTGACCAGGAGAAAACTGGTATCCTCTTAAAGCTGGGCTATTATCAGGAGCAGGAGGTGACCAGGGAGGAGTACCAGCACACAGAAGCCAGTATACTTATAGGAGATAGAAGGATGGTCCAGGATATCTGCTGAAAACATCTTTTGGCTTATTTTCTAAGCCCTTAAGGTGAGGGTACAACTGAAAGGGGAGGAGTGCACATTGCATGAAGACACCTTATCACTTTATATGGACTGTGTTGATTATATTTATATCATTATGAACTGTGTGCGATTCACGGAGCACGAGCACTTTACATTATGATTGGATTATTATTTTTTGAGCACTTTATATTATGATTGGATTATTTTGCAATTCACTGTTTTATGTTACACAAATCATCCAGATTTCTTTACAGTTTAGGCTGTATTGATTGTTGGTTAGGAGTAGCGCGGCACATTTATATGCATTTGTTTTTTCACATTGTGGGGAAGTGTGGGAAGTGCAGGCAGCTTTTTCAGTTTTTTATTCACAGTAGTTTATAGTTTTTTGGCAGCTCACGAGGTCTCATCCATTTCTTATGGAAAATAGTGCCCAACATTCTCTTATCCAATCTGTGGAGGTAAATAATCATCACACTGTGAGGGGGTCCAACACTCTTTTGGAGAATAATATATATATATATATATACACATACACACAGTGGGGACAGAAAGTATTCAGACCCCCTTAAATTTTTCACTCTGTTATATTGCAGCCATTTGCTAAAATCATTTAAGTTCATTTTTTTCCTCATTAATGTACACACAGCACCCCATATTGACAGAAAAACACAGAATTGTTGAAATTTTTGCAGATTTATTAAAAAAGAAAAACCGAAATATCACATGGTCCTAAGTATTCAGACCCTTTGCTGTGACACTCATAGATTTAACTCAGGTGCTGTCCATTTCTTCTGATCATCCTTGAGATGGTTCTACACTTTCATTTGAGTCCAGCTGTGTTTGATTATACTGATTGGACTTGATTAGGAAAGCCACACACCTGTCTATATAAGACCTTACAACTCACAGTGCATGTCAGAGCAAATGAGAATCATGGGGTCAAAAGGAACTGCCTGACGAGCTCAGAGACAGAATTGTGGCAAGGCACAGATCTGGCCAAGGTTACAAAAAAAATAAAATAAATTTGCTGCACTTAAGGTACCTAAGAGCACAGTGGCCTCCATAATTCTTAAATGGAAGACGTTTGGGATGACCAGAACCCTTCCTAGAGCTGGCCGTCCGGCCAAACTGAGCTATCGGGGGAGAAGAGCCTTGTTGAGAGAGGTAAAGAAGAACCCAAAGATCACTGTGGCTGAGCTCCAGAGATGCAGGGAAATGTGAGAAAGTTGTAGAAAGTCAACCATCACTGCACCATCCACCAGTCGGGGCTTTATGGCAGAGTGGCCCACTGGAAGCCTCTCCTCAGTGCAAGACACATGAAAGCCCGCATGGAGTTTGCGAAAAAACACCTGAAGGACTCCAAGATGGTGAGAAATAAGATTCTTTGGTCTGATGAGACCAAGGTAGAACTTTTTGACCTTAATTCTAAGCGGTATGTGTGGAGAAAACCAGGCACTGCTCATCACCTGTCCAATACAGTCCCAACAGTGAAGCATGGTGGTGGCAGCATCATGCTGTGGGGGTGTTTTTCAGCTGCAGGGACAGGATGACTTCAATTGAGGGAAAGATGAATGCGGCCAAGTACAGGGATAGCCTGGACTAAAACCTTCTCCAGAGTGCTCAGGACCTCAGACTGGGCCGAAGGTTTACCTTCCAACAAGACAATGACCCTAAGCACACAACTAAAATAATGAAGGAGTGACTTTACAACAACTCCGTGACTGTTCTTGAATGGCCCAGTCAGAGCCCTGACTTAAACCCAATTGAGCATCTCTGGAGAGACCTAAAAATGGCTATCTACCAACGTTTACCATCCAACCTGAAAGAACTGGAGAGGATCTGCAAGGAGGAATGGCAGAGGATCCCCAAATCCAGGTGTGAAAAACTTGTTGCATCTTTCCCAAAAAGACTCATGGTATTTAGATCAAAAGGGTGCTTCTACTAAATACTGAGCAAAGGGTCTGAATACTTAGGACCATGTGATATTTCAGTTTTTCTTTTTAATAAATCTGCAAAAATGTCAACAATTCTCTGTTTTTTTTTTATCATATACACACACACACACACACACACACACACAGACACACACACACAAATACACACACTGTTCCAAATTATTATGCAAATTCTATTTCAGTGTCACAAAGATTAAATATTTTATTTTTCAGTTTAACTCATGGATGGCATTGTGTCTCAGGGCTCTTTTGATCACTGAAAACAATCTTGGACACCTGTGATAATTACGGTAGATTGCCAGGTAAGCCTGATTAAAAGGAAAAACTTCTAAAAGGAGGGTGTTCCACATTATTAAGCAGAGCACCATTTTCAAGCAATTATGGGAAAAAAAAGGATCTCTCTGCTGCCGAAAAGAGTGAAATAGTACAATGCCTTGGACGAGGTATGAAAACATTAGATATTTCACAAAAACGTATGCGTGATCATCGCACTATTAGGAGATTTGTGGCTGATTCAAAGCACAGGCGGGTTTCGTGCAGATAAAGGCACATCGAGGAAGATTTCTGCCAGATCCATGCATCGGATCAAGAGAGCAGCTGAAACACCATTACATAGCAGCAAACAGATAGTTGAAGCTGCTGGTACCTCTAAAGTCCCACGGACATCAAGGTGTAGAGACCTCCAGAGTCTTGCAACTGTGCATAAACCTTCCATTTGGCCACCACTAACCAATGCTCACAATTAGAAATGGCTGCATTGGGCAGAAAAATACATGAAGACTAATGTTCACTGATGAGTGCCTGGATAATCCAGATGGATGGAATAGTGGATGGTTGGTGGACGGCCACACTGTTCCAACAAGGCTGCGACGTCAGCAAGGCGGTGGTGGAGTCATGTTTTGGGCCGGAATCATGGGAAGAAAGCTGGTCGGCCCCTTTAGGGTCCTCGAAGGTGTAAAGATGACCTCTGCAAAGTATGTGGAGTTCCTGACTGACCACTTCCTTCCCTGGTACAGAAGGAAGAACTATGCTTTCCGTAATAAAATCATCTTCATGCATGACAATGCACCATCCCATGCTGCAAGGAATACCTCTGCACCAATGGCTGCTATGGGGATAAAAGGAGAGAAAGTCATGGTGTGGCCTCCATCCTCCCCTGACCTCAATCCTATTAAGAACCTTTGGAGCATCCCCAAGCAAAAGATCTATGAGGGTGGGAGGCAGTTTACATCCAAACAGCAGCTCTGGGAGGCTATTCTGACATCTTGCAAACAAATTCAAGCAGAAGCTGTCCAAAAACTCACAAGTTCAATGGATACAAGACTTGTGAAGCTGCTATCAAATAAGGGGTCCTATGTTAAGATGTAACGTGACCTGTTAAAATGTTTAAAAAGGTTAAAATGTTGTTCAAAGTTTGATTGAAATAGCTTTTGATTTCAGCAAATATGCTGCAAACACAACAAATGACAATTTTAAGTTCTTTACAACCTATAAAGTGTTTTGAAACTTACTGTGCTTAATAATTTGGAACAGTGCATTCTAATTTTTTTATTCTGAAAAAAAAAAAAAAAACCAAACACACACGGTTATCATTAAGAGGTTTGTTCAATAAAATTTGAATTGTACTCTTAATAGTTGATAATATGAGAATTATGCTGACTGTTTACATTATTTAAGTAAATGATAACAATATCATTGGCATAATAATTTGGAACAGGGTGTACACACACACACACACGCACACACATTCTCTGCTAACATGTATGGTTTACTTCAAGCTGCACAGTGATTGACGTTTCCTATACTTATCCCTAAATAAAAAAAAAAGGTTAAAAAGAAGAAAAAAAAAACAAACAAAAAAAAAAACCAAACACACACACACACACACACACACACACAAATTTGTCAAAATGTGGTTAAAAAAAAAAACTACATGTGAACAGGCATGTGCTTTTAAAACACATAAGATTTTAATTTTACTTTATGTTTATAACATTCCACCCTAGAAGAGTAATGAGCATGTTTTACAACTACAGTGATTTAACTTCCCTTAAATAAATGATAAAACCTGAACACTAAGGAAACTGTAGCATATATAGTGATAATGGCCTCATGGACCCAGACCAAGCATTTTGTACAGTGGACTTGTCTTTTTTCTTGCCAGCTCCTGAAATAAAAATCCAGCGGAAATCAAGTGATCTTAAAATGCCTGTGTGCATGTAGTCTAAATTTTGCAAACTACATCGTTCACTTCAAACATGAACCATAATATGTATACACAACAGGCAAAATATTTACCTACATTATAACAATGCAGAAGAGTGGTGTGCAGAATGTTGGCAGAATTGTTTCTTTGTCCTAGCTGTACAGAACTAATAAAAGCTGAACCCTGATTGGCTGCTATGGATTACTGCACATTTCTAGCTCTTTTGCATCCTAACAAGCAGGCAGCATTTTATTTGTTAATCGTCACACATCAGGAATGTACAAGTTACCACGTTGATTAGCTAGCCAGATTAGAGTTAGCTGTAGTCATAATAAAGCAATAAATGAAAAGGTAATGTAATTATTAACAACCTGTGGTAACACATTGTGAATGACACCTCAAAGCAACGTCCTAATGCACCAGACTTGCAGCAAGATGCGGTAATGCACTACCATGCATCGAGATTTGCTGCGGAAATGGCGTGTGCACAATTTTTGGTCCGTTTCGGTGTACTCTGCAGCCTATCCTAATAAATAAGCTGCCTCACAACATATGTTAATGCCCATTCCTTTAACCCACTGCAACAGAACCAAATGGTGAGAATGAGTCCTTAGGGCCATTCACCTACATGCGATGTGCATTTCTGCTTGCATCGACACGTTTCAGTGCATTACCCATTTATTTCTAATGGGCCTTCAACACACATCCAGGGACCAAAAACAAATCTGCCAATTCTTTTGCAGCGCACCGCAAAGCAAAAGAATTCCATATGATGTGCAATGCACTGAGAGTTAGGTACATCTGTTTACTCTATGCATATTGGGATGCTATTGAAAAGAAAATTGCAACACACATACAGCGTCAATGTTGATACGTTGTAAAAAGCACTTGCATATATATATATATATATATATATATATATATATAGGGGGAGGCCACCTTTCGGCTGAAAAAACATAACTTTGCATTTTACACTCAAAGGAATCGCATAAAAATGAACAACAGGTTGCAAGGCATGTCGACATTCATTGCAGTACACGTTGACATGCGTTTTGATGAATTTTTTTCTGATTTAAAAAAAGGGGGGGGGGGGAAACATTTTTACAAAAAATAAAATAAAATACTGTATGCACTAAACTAAAATGTATGTTCGCCTAGCTGATCATAACAGCTCGGACAAAGGTAAGCAAAAATCTTAATTTTGAGCACTGCAACACTCAGGTCCTTTCTGCTCTAACAGTGGGTGACAAGGATTGCACCTTAATGATGATCAGGAGTGTTCATTATCATACAGGGACATTTTTCTTTGTTCTTGAAAATCTACCTGAGCAGGATCCAATCCTCCTCTCTACTATGGAGAATAAGGATCAGAACTACTGAGTGTGTGTACTACTGTTAGCAACAGGTGACCCACACCTGGCCCAACTCTCAGGTCACTTGCCTGACCATGGACAGGTACTGGTTTTCTCTGCTTTTCATTTTTTTAACCGCCCACATATGACTACTTCATGCAAATACACAGACATACATATTAAAAGTGCTTTGGTTTGTTTCAGCTAATAATTATGGTAGTGAAGAGAAAATAAATGTCTAGAATAGATTACGCTCCAGACAGTAGACAAAGGAGAGCCCTTTCTTCAATGCTGACTGACTTAAGCCATGCATACATGAATCAAAATTCAGCCGGTTCAGCAGGGACTGGCTGGATTTCAATCCATGTATGGGCACTAATGGGGCATACACACGGTCGGACTTTTCGTCTACAAAAGTCCGACAGCCTGTCCGACAGACTTCCGGTGGACTTTCGGCGGACTTGTGGCAGACTTTTTATTGAACGGACTTGCCTACACACGACCACACAAAAGTCCGACGGATTCGTACGTGATGACGTACACCGGACTAAAATAAGGAAGTTCATAGCCAGTAGCCAATAGCTGCCCTAGCGTGGGTTTTTGTCCGTCGGACTAGCACACAGACGAGCGGATTTCGGGGTCCGTCGTAGTTACGACGTAAAGATTTGAAGCATGTTTCAAATCTAAAGTCCGTCGGATTTGAGGCTGAAAAAGTCCGCTGAAAGTCCGGGGAAGCCCACACACGATCGGATTACCAGCCAGCTTTAGTCCGTCGGCGTCCGTTGGACTTTTGTAGACGAAAAGTCTGACCGTGTGTACGCCCCATAAGGTCTACCAATTGACTTCTGTACAACAACCCTGTTGGATTTTCCAGCTCAATCAGCACTGCAGGCTTTAGCCAACAACACTGATCAGTGTATTTTGACGGCATCAAAACTCTCCCAGCACACAATAGCTCAGTGGGGAGGATTCCCTCACCCACAGTAAAGCCTAGTACTCACCGGCCGAATGTCAGGCGGAATCGGCCAGCTCAATAGAAACTGTGTGTACTGGAGTCGGTTCGGCTGGCTTCTGTCGAAGGGGCATCACTGAAAAAGGTCTGCCGATCGACTCCCAATGAGGGCTCTCAGCCAACGACTGGAACGTTCTGGCAGGGGGAGCATCCCCCAGTCAGAACACAATAGAACAGCAGGGGAGATCGCTGTAAAAAATAAATAAATATATAAATAAAAAACCTACTAGTGTGCACTAGACTTAAAGTGATTGAAAACTCTCGTTATTTTTTCCTATAAAAATAACAAACATGTTATACTTACCTACTCTGTTGCAGTGGATTTGCACAGAGCAGCCTGGATCCTCCACTTCTCAGGTCCCTTGTCTGTAATCTTGGCCCCTTCCTCCTGTTGAGTGCCCCCACAGTAAGCAGCTTGCTATGGGGGCATCCGAGCCGAGTCACAGCTCCCTGTGTCCATTCAGAAACGGAGCCCCGACCAAGCCCTGCCCCTCTCTACCCTGATTGGCTAACTGACTTTGATTGACAGCAGTAGCAGCCAGCTGTGTCTCGGCCAATCAGGCCAATCTCAGACAGCTGAAACACTCGTGGACATCGCTGAACAGAGAGGGACCTCAGGTAAGTATTAGGGGGGCTGATGCAAACAGAAGGCTTTTTAACTTAATGCATAGATTGCATCAAGATAAAAAACCTTTTGCCTTTACAACCACTTTAAATGTATGGCTGGGGGAATCATGTCAGGTTTTTTTTTTTTCGTTCAACCCGCAGGTTTAATAAAAAAAAAATAAAAAAATAAAAATCTGACTCATCTATGGCCTGCTTGACAAACTCCCCCCCTCAAATACCCCAAGTAGGATATTGTTCATGAAGAATACACAGGGAAAAGTCCAGTTGAGGCTAATACAAATAGTTAACTACAAGAAAAAAAAAAAAAATATAATATATAAATATATATATATATATATATATATATATATATATATATATTTATTAAATACATCCATTCAACCCACTTCAATTGCATCCTGGGAACCCAATAGGAGGACTATTAGTGTATAGTGTAAACTGTACAGAACTATCTATAATATATATTCACTAAGGGAGATAGACACTAATATGACTTGAAAGTAGCCATCATGGCCTTTGTGACACATTCCTGGCGGTGTGGACAAAGTCAGAAGCCTTGCATCAAGTTCATTAAACCCCTGCAACATTTTTATTGTTGGGCTACATGCACATGGGTGTATTAAAATAATCCCATTTACGCTGGATCTTTCTGCCAGGACTTGGCAGAAAAATCCAGCGTAAATAAATGCTTGGTCTGGTGCATATTGACACACATTCAGGTGTATAAAGTGTATGCACGTAATTTCATTCTAGTGGCTAGAATATTTATTTGCTGTAGTCCCTAGGCTGAAATGACACATTTAAATAGGTGTCAATTATGCCAGTATGTGTCTCTCTGAATACAGGGTTATGAATTTATTTTCTTTATGCCCCGAAATGCTGCTCTACAATATGAATCTAAACGCTATAATAAACATGGACACATTGGCTAATGCAGAGTTGCATTTAAGTGGTAGTAAAGATGGGAGCCCTGTCAGCGGTGACAGCATGCCACTGGAAGGCTTCGTTTTCAGGTAAGTCTTCCATAACATGCTAGTATGTGATGCATACTAGCACATTAATATGGAGGCAGAAGATTTTTCTTTTTTTGGAGGGTTTTAAGGAAGCATTAAAAAAATGATTTTAAAAACGGTGTTTGTTTTACGTCAAACTTTTTTGCAGCACTTTTAAGCTCTTTGCACACAAGACTGTCTAGCTGCTAAGGTACAGACCCCCCCCCCCCCTTTAGAATTTTAGTGCGCCCAGAAGGGACAGGTGCAGCTTCCAGCCCCGCTACATGCAGCCTGTCAAAGTCTATAGCAGGCTATTGCTGGACGGGGCTCAATGCTGTACCAAGTGGTACTCGTGTTAAGGACCCTATGCTGTCAGGGAAGAATACCCGTAACGCAGGTCTTCTGGCTTGGACGGGTGGGCTGCACTCTTCCCTCCCAGGTGCACTAAGGGCCCTTTCTGACCATCATGGTTTTTGCCGCAAATTCTTAAAGCAATTCCGCCATATCAGTAATAAGGAAATTAGATTTAAAGCCAAAACCAAAAATGTAATTTATTGCAGTCTATCATTAGGTTGGGTGGCTACATTTTTTTTTCCTTTTAGGCCCCCCCCCCTTTGTTTTTACATGGTGATCTGGCCAGTAACATGCCTCATGTATCAGAGTGCCCAAACTGAAGGGGGGGGGGGTAGATATACTAGCACACCTACATTTACAGCAATGTTTTTTTTTCCCTTTTGGGATAAAGGTTTTACATAAAAAGAAGCTAATCATTGTGAGCACCCCGTCAGTGGTAAATGATTTGTCTTAACACTCCTGACTGCTGCATCTGCAGGACAGCTTGTTCTGTTGAAAAACAACCGACTTACTGGCTAGATCACAAGGTGAATAAAAAAAAAAAAAAAAAAGAGAAGATGATGAATGCAGCCACCACATCTAAGAATTAGTAAGCTGCAATATTGAAAATGTTTGTTTTTCGGTTTAATACCGCTTTAAGTAAAGCTTCTTCCATGCCGGTATAAACTGTGTCACATCTGTAGTATAAGTTGTGCACAATTTCTCGCAGTACCACAAGACAAAAAAATTCTATTGAGTATCTACGACACTATGAATTTCAGAGAGAGTGTGATACAAATGTCATTTTACGAAGTATCCAATATTTGGTGGGGCACAGCCCACCACGGTCTTGACTAAATAAAATATTTGTACTGCTCACCTTGGCTCCTTTCATGTCCAGTGAATGTCTTTCAATTGGTAAATATATTCACTAATATATTGTATCCATCTTATGTGCATAGATTATTCCTGTTTTTTTTTTTTGGATAATATATACAAAAAGTTTGAAATGTAAATGTTTTTGTACATCATATACAGTTTGAAACATGTAAGTTTTTTTTTTTTTGTATAATAAATACAAGCACTTTGAAACACACAATGCTGGAGAATACCATGTAAGAAGTAAACTGTAGGTTGTAAGGGCCTTGATCTATGGAGGAAAGTCCTGCCCTCACTTTTATTAAACCAAAAATGTAATACAGTATATCCCAGCTTACCAATCATTAGATGTGGTGGCTGCATTAGTTCTCTTTTTGGAAGATTTTTCCTCTGCTATCACCTGGTGATCTGTCCAGTAACACACCTCCTGTACTAGTACCCCCACTCTGCATGAAGGGGCACGCAGGGAACCTTTGGACAGCAGCACTGTCACTCTGGGGGGATAGCCTTAGATGGGCTGGCTGATTTAGATACACTAACAAATTGAAGATAATCTCTAGGCAGCGCTTAAGCAGTCACAGCAAACAATTGCCCCCCCCCCCCATTTGGTATAAAGGTTTTATAGAAATAAATATAAGCTGATCATTGTAAGCACCCTGTAACTAGAAAATGGTTTGTATACATCTGCTGGAGAGCTTGTTCTTTTGAAAAACAACAGACTTGCTGGATCACTAAATGAAAATAGAAAAAAGAAAGCATAGGAAAAGAAAACCAATGCAGCCACCACATAAAAAAAAAAAAAAAAAAAAAAAAAAAAAAAAAAAAGGTAAGATGAAATATAATAAATGTTTGTTTTTGGGTTTAATACTGTTTTTAGTCTTGTCCACACATTACAGCACATACATTATGTATTCTGTGTATACACTCTATATACACTCTATATACACATTCTATATCGGACAGGTATAGCCACCATTCTACAACAGTAAGTGCGGGTCCCACAAGGTGATGTAAGGACAATCACACCCATTCATTCAGACTGTGGCACTACAAATCCCAGCATGCCCACACTGGCAGTACAGAAGGACTGAGGTGGTGAGCACTTACCTGACACAGGTGACTCCGGCACCCACCTGACTCCGGGCTGCAATGTATGGAAAGTGGCTCGGACTTCCTTGCAGTTGAGGGGTGCCCTCGCTACTACCAGTGCCACCCATACCATGAGCACAGCTCCGCACACCTCCCAGGCTGCCATGTGTTCAGTGTCGGTGCCCGCTCAGATCTCTATGACGGGTCAATGCATGCCACAGCACCTGGCTGTGATAACAGGTACAAGAGAGCGTCTAAACCGCAGGGGTTCTGCCAGCATGGGAGTCCTGCTCTATGGTGGGGGTTGCCAGGCTGCAGAGCGCACACACAGTCCGGAGCAATGTACAGCTTTTCATAGTCCGGGAGGTGAAATGAGCTCGGCTCCTGGGATGCTCCGCTTTTGGTGTTCAGCAGAGCAATGTTATTACTGTACGGATCAGGCGCCACCTACTGGTTATTATCCATTACTACACCCAGGCTTTTATCATTAGCGGCGACACCTGTGTGCGATGGGAGAAGTCATCCTTCCTTGTCTTTATTTTCAGCCACTTGGCTGTCATAATGCCAACGGACCCCTTTAAAAATAGCTATGACTTTGTTTAATAACCCTTTCAGCCCCGGAAGGTTTTACACACGTTATGACCAGGCCATATTTTGCGATAAGGCACTGCGTTACTTTAAATGACAATTGCGCGGTCGTGCGACGCTGTACCCAAATAAAATTGTTACAAAGAGAACCCGCTCCAGGTGTCTGTTTCCTGATGATCTCTGCCCTCTCAAGGCATGGGTGTGGCTCAATATCCAACCATATGGAAGAACTGAATAAAAAGGTCCAGGTGGCCGCACACCGATGAAAAATGATTTCTTTATTGTTATAATAAATTCTTGCTGTATGGATTTATTATAACAATAAAGAAATCGTTTTTCATTGGAGTGCGGCCATCCAGACCTTTTTGTTCAGTTCTCGCAAAAAAAAAATTGATGTGCTTTTTTCCCCACACATAGAGATTTTGTTTGGTGGTATTTGATCACCTCTGAGGGTTTTATTTTTTGCACTATAAACAAAAAAAGACTGACATTTTTGAATAAAAAACATCATTTTTACTTTCTGCTATAAAACATACCCAATAAAAAAATGTAGAAAATCGAATTTCTTCATCAATTTAGGCCGAAATTGATTTTGCTACATATTTTTGGTTAAAAAAAATCTCAATAAGCGTATATTGATTGGTGTGCGCAAAAGTTATAGTGTCTCCAAACTATGGGATATATTTATGGAATTTTTATTTTTTACTTGTAATGACAGCAATCAGTGACTTATAGCGGGATTCCGATATTGTGGTGGACAAATCGGACACCTAACTGACATTTGTTATGCTTTTTTTGAGAACCAGTGACTAAAAATATGCACTGTCGCTGTACTAAGGACACTGTCTGGGAAGGGGTTACAGGGGCAATCAAAGAGTTAAATGTTTGACCAACATTTGTTACTGTGTACAGTGTGTGCTGTTTTTACTAAGCAATGTGCTGTTTTTTACTTCCTGCTTTGCTTGTTTGTTTACCTACACAGGGCTCTCTTCAGTAATGTCCAGAGCCGGCAGTTGTTGATTGGTTGGTGCTACAGCTAATCACAGCACAGCTGGGGTGGCGGGAGTGCTCTCTACCCCCAGCACGCAGATCAGGTACCAGGTACGTGATCCGGCACAGAGCGGCCACACTGCCACAGTATATCTACAGTGGACGTTCCACAAGCGTTTAAATAAGCAGCCTTGTTAATATGGTACCGTATGTGAGCTTTGAGAGCTGAGCTTACTGCATTTAAATACTGTCAGATCCTACGCACAGAAATGTGTATGATAACATAGCAACCCTAGTAAACTATAAAAATGAATACCTACTAGGGGGTTTGTTCACAGCAGATTTGTTTATAGCAGATCTGAACTCTAGGAAGCGTCACTTTTTTTGTGTTTTTTTTTTTTTTGGAGCGACACTATTCATTTGATTGGGTTGCTCATCACTCCAAATTTACACCAAAGTAGCCCCTGTATCCTTTTTTGGAGCCGACTTTGACATGTTTTTGCACAGCACCATTTTGCCTGTTTTTTGAGTGACAAAACATCCTTTTTTGCATGCTCGGATGCCACTACAAATGAATTACAACCAAATGCACATTGCAAAAATGCAGGCACAATCGCAATATTCAGCTTGAGATTCCGATACACTAAGGTGTTAATGGGGTTAGGCTGCACTCACAATTGCAGCCTAACCCCATGCATTTTTTTGTTTTTTTTTTGCGCAACATGTAGAGCAGCCCAATCATTTGAATGAGCTGCCCTACACTCAAAAAATGCGCCAAAGTAGCCCCTGTACTTCTTTTTTCAAGCTGACTTTATTGAATATCGTGTTTTTTGGTCGTTTTTAGGGCATTTTGTCGCACAACAAAATGCCCATTTCTTTAGTACGTTTGGGGTGCCATTAACAATGAATGGCACCCAAATGAGTGTTGCATGTTTTGGAGCATTTTTAGTGCATGGGCTTGTACAGACCATTAACACCCATCATACCATACGAACATACCTAAAATATAAAATAAACACACAGCAAGAATTGTGGAAAAGTTTAGGCCGTGCCTGCTACAGCGTCTTAAAGACTACGACGGCTCGCGCAGGGGAGCCAACCTGCTGCAGTATAACTGCAGCCCCTGGA
The DNA here is from genome assembly GCA_037952925.1 of Lithobates clamitans. Lineage (NCBI taxonomy): Eukaryota > Metazoa > Chordata > Amphibia > Anura > Ranidae > Lithobates > Lithobates clamitans. Next base: position 5,312,338 of record JBBGZY010000271.1, read on the forward strand.
CGGGAAGGGGTTAAAATTCTGCTCATAGGCATAATGCATCATACAAACACCAAAAAGCCCAAGAACAATTGAATCACATAAACAGTATACTAGTTTTTGATAAGGTTGCTCTGAAAAGATACAGTGTCTTTTTTGTAGGAGTCTAATGCCCCACAAGATCGGATTTTCCGAAAACAAAGTAAGACTGGTGCGAACCGTAGCCAGAATACGATCATTAGGAATCATAGGAACCGTAACCGACTCCAACTTGGAAGTGGAGATAAAATTGTCATGGCAAGGCGTCAGCCCTTACATTCTTAGTACTGGGTAAGAATGAGACAATGTAATTGAAACTTGACAAGAAAAGAGCCCATCGCGCCCTTCTGGGAGAGAGGCGTTTAGCCTCAGACAAGAATGTGAGATTCTTATGGTCAGTAAGAATGAGAACCGGCACAGTGGTACCTTCGAGGAGATGTCTCCATTCTTTCAGGGCTAAAATGATAGCCAACAGCTCTCTGTCACCAATCTGGTAATTGCACTTGGCAGGTAAAAAAATTTCTTAGAAAAGTAGCCACAAGGATGCATAGCACTCTCAGAGGTAGGACATTGAGACAGAAGGGCGCCAACACCAGTCTCAGAAGCATCAACCTCAAGGATAAAAGGTAATGTAGGATGAGGATGTGCCAACACAGGAGCAAAAACAAAGCCTTGAGACTTTCAAAGGCCTTAATGGACTCCAGAGACCAACTCTGTGGTTTAACGTTCTTTCTGGTCATATCGGTCAGGGGCTTGACCAGAGACGAGAAGTTACGAATAAACTTCCGATAATAGTTGGCGAAACCCAGGAAACGCTGCAGAGGATGTAACCCTATGGGTCGAGGCCACTGTAGGACTGCCGAAAGTTTCTCTGGGTCCATCGAAAAACCAGCAGTGGAAATGACATAGCCCAGGAATTTAACTTGTTCCCGATGGAACTCACACTTCTCCAGTTTACAATAGAGATTGTTCTCTCTTAATTTCTGAATCACACCACAGACATCTGTGTGGTGGCTCTCCAGGGACTTGTAAAATATGAGGATATCATCAAGGTAAACCACCACACATAACTGCAACAAATCTCTGAGGACATCGTTAATAAATTCCTGGAAATCTTCCGAGGCGTTACAAAGGCCAAAAGGCATTACGAGATACTCATAATAGCCTGTTCTGGTATTAAACACAGTTTTCCACTCCTCGCCCTCTTTAATCCTCACGAAATTGTAAGCCCCTCTCAGATCAAGCTTTGTGAAAACCGTTGCTCCCTTGAGGCGGTCAAATAACTCTGTAATCAACGGGATCGGGTAGGCATTCTTAATCGTGAAATGATTGAGACCCTTATAATCAATACAAGTTCTCAGTTCACCGCTCCTCTTCCTCACAAAGAAGAAACCAGCACCAAAAGGAGATGAGGGTTTGCGGATGAAACCCCAAGAAAGTGCATCTGCAACATACTCCTCCATGGCTATATCCTCCAAGACCGACAAAGGGTAAACCCGGCCACGAGGGGGAGTGGCATTAGGTCGAAGGTCAATTGCGCAATCATACGGCCGGTTTGGAGGCAAACTACCGGCTTGACCTTTGTCAAAGACATCTCTAAAATAACGGTACTCCTCTGGCAGGGAGGAGAGTGAAGAGGTACGCAGGACCTTAGCTACCTTCCGGAAGCATGTTTCACTGCATTGTGGTGACCAGGAGAGAACCTCAGCACAGAGCCAATCAAAAGAGGGGTTGTGCCTCTGTAACCAAGGATAACCAATAACCAGCGGAAACTTAGGAGAGGAAATCACTTGGAATTGGATTATCTCAGGATGAAGAGCCCCTACGGCCATGGACAATGGAACCATCTCATGAGTCACATGGGCAGGCTGTAGAGGTCTCCCGTCAAGAGCCTCAATAGCAAGTGGAGTGTCACGCAGCTGCAGTGGAATCGAGTGCTTTGATACAAAGGCAGCATCAATGAACAGGCCTGCAGCCCCAGAGTCGATTAGAGCCTGTATCTCAATAGACGACTCAGCCCAAGAAAGGGTGACCGAAACCAGGGGCTTATCCTTCTGGATAACTGGGGATGACACAACACCACCTAAGGTCTGTCCATGACAGGACCTCAAGGTTCGGGTGTTCCCAGAATGGGTAGGACAAGACTTCAAAAAGTGACCTGCCCGGCCACAATAAAGGCACAATCTCTCCCCCCTTTTAAAGGCTCTCTCATTCGCAGAGAGACGCGTGAAGCCCAAGTGCATGGGTTCATCTTCACTTACTCGGAGGCAAACGTACATGAGGCTTCCGCAAGCGCTCCTTAAAAGGAAGTCTTTCTCTGAGTCTGGAGTCAATGAGGATGGCAAACGAGATCAGGCTCTCCAGCTCAGTGGGTATATCTCAGGCTGCTATCTCATCCTTGATGGAATCTCAGAGACCATGAGAAAAAGCAGCTACGAGGGCCTCATTGTTCCAAGCAACCTCTGCTGCCAGAGTACGGAACTCAATGGCGTAGTCGGCAACAGTTCTCGTACTCTGTTTGATGGACATGAGGCACTTGGCAGCAGAAGCAGAGCATGCGGGAACGTCAAATACCCTTTTAAAGGAGGCCACAAACTCAGGGTAACTCAAGACAACAGGTTTTTGCGTCTCCCATAGCCCAGGCCAAGGCTCTATCAGAAAGCAAAGATATCACGAACCCTACTTTGCTTCTGTCCGCGGGAAACGCCTGGGGCAGCATCTCAAAGTAGATCTCAGCTTGGTTGAGAAACCCTCTGCATTGAACTGTATAACCCCCAAATCGCTGGGGAAGCGGGGCGGAACCGGACATACCTCTTATTGAGGTAATACTCAAGGCGAGTGCCTGCACAGAGACTGGCACAGCAGCAGGGACGGCCTGCAACTTGTACCGGGGCAGCCACAGTGTGGGATTCCAGGTGAGCCATGCGACTCAGGAGCATTTGTAACGACATGGCAAACTGATCCATGCGGTGATCTTGCTTGTCCTATCTGGAAAAAATATTACCAACAAGTGGATTGACTGTATCTTCTGAATTCATGGCCTTCGCCTACTGTCAGAAACCATGAACCAGACCGAGACAGAAGTACAGTAAAATCACACTTATTTATTAACCACTTCAGCCCCGGAAGGATTTACCCCCTTCCTGATCAGAGCACTTTTTACAATTTGGCACTGCGTTGCTTTAACTGCTAATTGCACGGTCATGCAATGATGTACCCAAACTAAATTTGCGTCCTTTTCTTCCCACAAATAGAGCTTTCTTTTGATGGTATTTGATCACCTCTGCAGTTTTTATTTTTTGCGCTATAAACGGAAAAAGACCGAACAAAAAAAAATGATATTTTCTACTTTTTGTTAAAAAAAAAAAACAATAAACTCAATTTTAGTCATACATTTAGGCCAAGATGTATTCGGCCACATGTCTTTGGAAAAAAAAATGTCAATAAGCGTATATTTATTGGTTTGCGCAAAGGTTATAGCGTCTACAAACTAGGGTACATTTTCTGGAATTTATACAGATTTTAGTTTATGACTGCCTATGTCATTTCTTGAGGTGCTAAAATGGCAGGGCAGTACAAAACCCCCCCAAATGACCCCATTTTGGAAAGTAGACACCCCAAGGAAATTGCTGAGAGGCATGTTGAGCCCATTGAATATTAATTTTTTTTTTGTCCCAAGTGATTGAATAATGACAAAAAAAAAAAAAAATTACAAAAAGTTGTCACTAAATGATATATTGCTCACACAGGCCATGGGCATATATGGAATTGCACCCCAAATACATTTAGCTGCTTCTCCTGAGTATGGGGATACCACATGTGTGGGACTTATTGGGAGCCTAGCCGCGTACGGGGCCCCGAAAATCTATCACCGCATTTCAGAATTTCTAAGGGCGTAAATTTTTGATTTCACTCCTCACTACCTATCACAGTTTTGAAGGCCATAAAATGCCAAGATAGCACAAACCCCCACTAAATGACCCCATTTTGGAAAGTAGACACCCCAAGCTATTTGCTGAGAGGCATGGTGAGTATTTTGCAGCTCTCATTTGTTTTTGAAAATGAAGAAAGACAAGAAAAAAACATTTTTTTTTCTTTTTTCAATTTTCAAAACTTTGTGACAAAAAGTGAGGTCTGCAAAATACTCACTATACTACTCAGCAAGTAGCTTGGCGTGTCTACTTTGCAAAATAGGGTCATTTGGGGGGGGGGGGTTGTGCCACCTGGGCATTCCATGGCCTCCAGAACTGTGATAGGCAGTGAAGCGTGAAATCAAAAATTTACGCCCTTAGAAAGCCTGAAGGCGGTACGGGGCCCCGAAAATCTATCACCGTCTTCAGGATTTCTAAGGGCGTAAATTTTTGATTTCACTCCTCACTACCTATCACAGTTTTGAAGGCCATAAAATGCCAAGATAGCACAAACCCCCACCAAATGACCCCATTTTGGAAAGTAGACACCCCAAGCTATTTGCTGAGAGGCATGGTGAGTATTTTGCAGCTCTCATTTGTTTTTGAAAATGAAGAAAGACAAGAAAAAAACATTTTTTTTTCTTTTTTCAATTTTCAAAACTTTGTGACAAAAAGTGAGGTCTGCAAAATACTCACTATACTACTCAGCAAATAGCTTGGCGTGTCTACTTTGCAAAATAGGGTCATTTGGGGGGGGGGGGGTTGTGCCACCTGGGCTTTCCATGGCCTCCGGAACTGTGATAGGCAGTGAAGAATGAAATCAAAAATTTACGCCCTTAGAAAGCTTGAAGGCGGTGCTTGGTTTTCGGGGTCCCGTACGCAGCTAGGCTCCCAAAAATTCTCACACATGTGGTGTCCCCGTACTCAGGAGAAGCAACAGAATGTATTTTGAGTGTAATTTCACATATTCCCATGGCATGTTTGAGCAATATATCATTTAGTGACAACTTTGTGCAAAAAAAAAAAATTGTCACTTTCCCGCAACTTGTGTCAAAATATAAAATGTTCCATGGACTCAACATGCCTCTCAGCTTGGGGTGTCTACTTTCCAAAATGGGGTCATTTGGGGGGGGGGGTTGAACTGTCCTGGCATTTTATGCACAGCATTTAGAAGCTTATGTCACACATCACCCACTCTTCTAACCACTTGAAGACAAAGCCCTTTCTGACACTTTTTGTTTACATGAAAAAATTATTTTTTTTGTAAGAAAATTACTTTGAACCCCCAAACATTATATATTTTTTTTAAAGCAAATGCCCTACAGATTAAAATGGTGGGTGTTTCATTTTTTTTTCACACAGTATTTGGGGAAAAAACACACTTTTTAAAATTTTAGTGCACTAAAACACACTATATTGCCCAAATGTTTGATGACATAAAAAAGATGATCTTAGGCCGAGTACATGGATACCAAACATGACATGCTTTAAAATTGGGCACAAACGTGCAGTGGCAACAAACTAAATTCATTTTTAAAAGCCTTTAAAAGCCTTTACAGGTTACTACTTTAGATTTAAAGAGGAAATCTATTGCTAAAATTACTGCCCTCGATCTGACCTTCGTGTACCTCACATGCATGGTGCAATTGCTGTTTACATTTGACGCCAGACCAACGCTTGTGTTCGCCTTTGCGCGAGAGCAGGGGGGGGGGGGGTCAGGGGTGCTTTTTTTTTTTTTCTCTTTATTTTTTTTTTTGCTTTTTTTATCTTATTTTAAACTGTTCCTTTAATTATTTTTTTTTTATCATTTTTATTGTTATCTCAGGGAATTTAAATATCCCCTATGATAGCAATAGGTAGTGACAGGTACTCTTTTTTTAAAAAATTGGGGTCTTTTAGACCCTAGATCTCTCCTCTGCCCGCAAAGCATCTGACCACACCAAGATCGGTGTGATAAAATGCTTTCCCAATTTCCCAATGGCGCTGTTTACATCCGGCGAAATCTAAGTCATGAAATGCTCGTAGCTTCCGGTTTCTTAGGCCATAGAGATGTTTGGAGCCACTCTGGTCTCTGATCAGCTCTATGGTCAGCTGGCTGAATGGAAGGGCATTATGGGCACGACGGGCCTGTGTTTGTCTTCTTCTTGGTGGCAGCGGGACACTACTTGTGCTTGCCACCTCACCAGCTTGAACTGCACTTATGGGACTTACCACGTCACCAAGTGTTACTGCAGTGCTGGTTTGACTATGACCGGGGTGTACTAGGCCGCTGGTGCTTGCCAGTTCACCAAAACGCTACTAAAAAAACTGTTAGCGATTGCAGGGATCAGGCCTGACTCTGCGAACGCTGCAGTTATGTGTTTAGTGTTTTGTAAGTGACAGTGATCGATCGATACTGCACTTGGGTGGCCTGGGCTGGGCCGGGCGGAAGGGCAAAAAGCAGGTGCTAGCAGGTATCTGGGCTGATCCCGCTAACACTGCGTTTTTGGGAACCCTAAACTGCTGGGGACGCTAGTATAGATCTGATCAGATCAAATATTGATCCATTCAGATACTATACCACTAAGGGAGGTGTATGGTGCGTGCCTGGGTGTTAGCGCTACTGGCACTAACCTGACGCTGCCTGGGGGTGGTAATTGCCAGTTCACCAAAACGCTACCAAAAAAACTGTTAGTGATCGCAGGGATCAGGCCTGACTCTGCGAACGCTGCAGTTATGTGTGTTTAGTGTTTTGTAAGTGACAGTGATCGATCGATACTGCACTTGGGTGGGCTGGGCTGGGCCGGGCGGAGGGGCAAAACGCAGGTGCTAGCAGGTATCTGGGCTGATCCCGCTAACACTGCGTTTTTGGGAACCCTAAACTGCTGGGGACGCTAGTATAGATCTGATCAGATCAGATATTGATCCGTTCAGATACTATACCACTAAGGGAGGTGTATGCTGCGTGCGTGGGTGTTAGCAGTACTGGCGCTAACCTGACGCTGCCTGGGGCGACTCAGACCCTATCTGACCCTAAAACCTAACTTATATCACCGCTGGGCGATTAGGGGGCTAAACCTTTATTAGGTAATAAACGGCGGGAGCCCTGACACTATAAAAAATAAACTGGTAAACTGGTATATACTAAATAACTGGTAATCACTGGTAAAAGGGTTAACTAGGGGGCAATCAAGGGGTTAAAACCTTTATTAGGTAGTATATGGGGGTCCCTGACGCGAACCTTTATATTTACCTCCCTAACCAGGGCTGGACTGGGACAAAAATTTGGCCCTGGACTTCCTCATGACCGGCCCAATTTAATTTTGAGTGTCCCCAAGCGTCCCCCTTACATCAGAGTGTCCCCAACAGCATCCCCCTTACATCAGAGTGCCCCCAACAGCGTCCCCCTTACATCAGAGTGTCCCCAACAGCGTCCCCCTTACATCAGAGTGTCCCCAACAGCGTCCCCCTTACATCAGAGTGTCCCCAACAGCGCCCCCCTTACATCAGAGTGTCCCCAACAGCGCCCCCCTTACATCATAGGGTCCCCAATAGAATCCCCCTTACATCAGAGAGCCCCCACCAGCAGCCCCCTTCACATCAGTTGTCATCCCTCTCCTCCCCCTCCCACATGTACTCACAGTTTTGAAGGCAGCTTCTCATTCCTCTCTCCAGTCATGTGATAACAAGTGATAGGGGAGAGAGGAAGGAACGTCTGCCTTTGGTCTATCTCCCCCTGCAGGCTGGAGGGAGCATAACGTCTAATGCTCTCTCCAGCATATGACGGAAGCTGCTCTTCCTGACAGGAGTGAAATCGCAATCACTCACTGTCAGAGAGGAGCGGCTCCAGGACCGCACCTGACTGGCCTACTGAGCCATCAGCCCACCGGGAATCTCCCTGTAGTCCTGATGGCCAGTACATGCCTGTCCCTAACTAGCATCACCAGTGACACTAATACAGCGATCAGAAAAACGATCGCTTAGTGACACTGGCGACGGGGGGGTGATCAGGGGGTTAAAACTTTATTAGGGGGGGTTAGGGGGGTATCCTAGACCTAAAGGGGACTAACACTAACTGCCCTACCACACTAACTGTCACAAACTGACACCAATGCAGTAAATCAGAAAAAAAAACTGCTTGGTGTCACTGTGATGGGGGGGGGGGGGGGTGTAAAGTGTGCCTGGTGTGTTTTACTGTGTGTGTTGTGAACTCACATCGATGTCTTCTCCCCTCAGCGCCGGAACGGAAAATACCGAACATAGGAGCGATGACATAATTTCCTCTGCCGCTGTTTACTATACAGCAGCAGAGGAAGATTGTCATTGGCTGGGAGCGATCGCGAGGGGGTGGCCACGAATGGATGGCCTCCCCCTCAGCACGGATCACTCGGAGACAGAAGCCGACCGCCTCGGGCACCGGGGGGGGAGTTGAGCCATGATACACTCATGTCACAGCTCTGGGCTGTGATGCAGTGTGAATGAGACACACAGAAAACAATCATTCTAGCGGTTGCTGGTGCTTTACACTGCAAAAAAAAAATAAACGCTGGTCACCGCACATCATGTGAATTAGCCCTAAATGTGCAACGATGAGCAGAAAAATGCAGCTCAATGGACAAGGCCTGAAAAACCCTAATGTCTGACAACATAATGAACTGAACTATCTCAGGCTATACTAGAAAAGACTGTGAGAGAGCATTCATAATTTAATTATAGGTGGAGTTGCTATATCTGGTAAGGGAAATGAGTAACAGCTGGCAATTACATAATAGTTAGACTTATATTGCCCTTTACGGGTGTTACACATGTATGAATTGGTATGAACATAATGCCATCACAGCATATTGGCAACTATAATTGGGAGATGTCATATTGCTTGTCTCAGCAGGAAAAGAAAATCACTCCATCCAGTATGTTCAATAAAGAATAAATAATCTCCCTCTACTGCTGGGCGTCACTAGCATTAATCAGAACATCTCATAGAGGTAATTTATCCATATAAATAAGCCTTAAAACAGTTTAACGCAGTTCCCAAATCCCCAGTAGGGTACCCGTCCAGTAAAATGTATGATTTGTGCCCAAGGCTCAGAGGAAAGGGCAGGATGTTCTGTCAGATGTGACCTCTGCTGCAAGGCATTTCATACTGAGCTCAGCTAATGATTGCACTGCTAACATGAGGTGATAACCTATAGAACGTATCTGTAAAAAAGAAAGGAAAATTATTTTTTTTTAGAGAACCGGTAAAAAATGGTACAGATCCAAAATAATATATAGAGCAATCATATATTAGTTTTAGTCATTGTAACGATAGATAGACAGATAGATAGATAGACAGATAGATAGACGGATAGAGCTAACTTCTTCTTCTGAAAATGCTTTTTACATGGCTGTCATTAAAGTGTATATAAACCCCAGATCTATTTTTTTAGTATGTTTGGGATTATTTATCAGTCTTACACAGCTTTCTTAAGCAGATTGTTTTTGGGTTTGCAAAGTTTCTTACCTAGAGATCCTGCCAGTAACGGTGCTTCCTGTTGCAGGCTGACAATGTTAGGTCACTGCCTCACAATTAGCAGAGCAGCATTGTCAGCCTGTGGTGGGCACTCCTTCTATTGGAAATTGGGCTGCCCATCAGGTCAATCAGTTTCTGAATCACTGCTACCCATACAATTACAAAGATCTGTAGTTTTGACTTCAAAAAACTTCAAGGTCAGTGAATCATAGAGTGTCCGAGCAAGAGACAACCATGCATTGTAGGCAAGAGATTAACCGCTTCAGCCCCGGAAGATTTTACCCCCTTCCTGACCAGAGCACTTTTTTCCTCTGGCAAGGAGACACTGCGAGGAGCCGTGGCTAAAGACAGCCAGGGAGGCTGAAGCCTGTATGTCTAGGAAGGAGGCAGAGGTCTCTGGGGACTAGTGGTGCTATGCCTCAGAGAGGGGTTACTTGGCAGCCACACTGTTGTTTCTGTTGCCACCCCAGCTCTCTGAAAGTTGTGTCATGGGATGCTTCGGGGGCCCGCCTTCAGGTTCTTAGTGGAGATTTAGAAGGAGGCGCTGTTCCCCCCCTTGCACTCTGGTGCGACCTGCAATGGAGCTCGCAGCGGGGCCAGGTGGTGGGTGACGTCAATTTCGGCAGGGGGTGTGCACCTCTCCTTGATCCGCGGCCTCCGTTTCCAGACGCGGATTCTGAAGCCGGGCCGGGCTTTGGCTGATGGGGACCCGGAAAGGTCGCACAGGCAGTTGGAGGGCAAGGGGCAAGACCATCCTTTTCACGGCAGGAGCATGTCAGAGGCAAGGGCCATCCTGGCGGCTTCTGGCATTGCCAACATCAGCCATCTTAAGGTAAGGAGGACCAGGGGGTTGCATTCCTCACCTGTCTATTACCTATAGCTCCACAGGTGGGGTTCCCTCTTGATGGTCGGAGGGGAGGAGGCACATGGGACCCAGGGGCTGGTGGTTCTATGTGCTCTCCTGGGGGAAAAAAGGAAGCTGCAGCGCGTGAGGGGGCGGAGCTATTGCGCTCCAAGCTGGCCCACAGGAAGCATCCAGTGGGGTCACTTCCGGGGCGTATGACGTCATCAGCGGGGCGCCGGAGACGCTGGTTACAGTCTCCATACGGAGCAAACAGGGAGCATGGATGGTAGCTCAGTGGCTAAGGGCTCTGATTTTTCTGCTGGGACCTGGGTGTAAATCCCAATGAGGGAAAGCCATTCGTATCCTAGGTACTGCACAGCACCTGCACCTTCTGCTGGACATTTGTCAGCTCTGTGGCCTAGAGGTGAGAACTTTGGCTTGTTATCCCTGTTGGTTAGGTTTTCAAAATGGGAAGACCTTAGCAGCAGCTGCGGACCACCAAATGGGTGGGATGGACTCTTCTGCGACACCTGCACAGGCAGCGGAAGCAGACCCCAGCACCAGCACCTCACAGGTAAGCCTGAAGTGTTTGTACTTTCAATGCACATCCTTTGAGTGTTTTTCCCCCTTGTAACCAGTAGGGACTGGGTGAAGGGGAATCTTTTTTTTCTCCCTCCTGCACGAGGTGTATGGAGTGGATATGGCTGAAATAGCACTGTCTGGGAAAACACAGGCTGGCCGCTGAAAAGCAAGTCATGGCTCACAATCAGTGCAGCCATGGGAGTCTGCCTGGAGACATAGGATCTTGTCCTCATGTCAGCTCCTTCTGACCTTTTGACAAGTCAATTTATGAAGTGGCTCAGCGGTTAACAATTCAGCTCTGGGTCACTGATTTCATGGGGTTGAGAGTCAGTTCCCTGAGCGGTCTCCTGGTGACTCGGGTTTGTCTAGCCAGGGGCGAAGGCCTAGGTGTCTGACACTTCTGCTTGCCAACACTGGGGTGGTTAGTTCAGATCCCCCACCATTCTGATGCTTGCATCAAGTTGTGGGTTCTCCCTGTGTTTTTGTGGCGTATCTTACATGCCCCAAACTCTCTATATAGTCACTGCAGTGAAAATTTGCCTGTGTAGGACCAGCAAACCAGCTCGCCTAAAATTTTCAGGCGGGGGTCTTCAGGTTCTCCTGGTCAACTAAACTGTGCCTTAAATACTGAGGTCATGCGTTTCAATCCCAACCAAGCTAGCACCCTGCATGTTTCACTAGTGTTTTGATGTTACAGGGTTGCCGGCCGGATGGTGCTTGATGGCCACATCACCTGTATGCACCTGATATAGGAAACTAAACAAGGGATCTCTGGTGACCAGGGCCCGATATCAGGGGGTGGCCCCCTGTATGGCATCACGGAGGGTTAAAGGCCTTCAGGTGACCAGACCCTAGTAAGATACACAGGTTTCTATAACACTTGTTAAGAAGTGGGAGAAGGCCTGGGTGGTGAATCCAGTAGACCCCCTCATTACAAAATTTCTCTGGAGGAGGTAGTTGCAGGAGGACAAGAAAAACACTCCTGCTCCACGACCAGGTATAGAGCAGTGTAAAAGGGCTATTCTATTCATTAGGTCCCATGGAAGCCAGGGAAGTCTAGGGTCCAGCTTCTCGGAAGGCTTTGGTTCAGTACCCTCTGCTCCCTCCAGACGCAGTTTTTTTCCACAGATCCAGACTTACCGTCCTAGTCCTGGGAGACTGAGGGGTATTATTGGATTTCATGCTCAATGCATGGGGATAGCAGGTGCGCATGCCTGCTATCCCCAGTTCTTAAAGGGGGCGTACAGGTACGCCCATTTGCCCACCGCTGCCATTGTGCCGATGTATAGCGGCATGCAGCGGTCGGCAAGTGGTTAAAGGGTAACTCCACTTTCGTGGGTAAAAAAATTGCAGATAAAGAAAAAATAATATAGCATATACTATTGCGATACAAGTCATATTGTAATTGAATGTTATTAAAAATTACCTTTATAATAATTTTCTATAAATGCAAAGCAATATGGGACACAAACGTGAAAAATCAAAAGTGCTAATTTTAAAGGCTTTTATGCAAGTTTTTGTCCTAAAAAGTGTTCAGGGACCCGGGTCCTGCCCCAGGGGACATGTATCAATGCAAAAAAAGTTTTAAAAACGGCAGTTTTTTCGGGAGCAGTGATTTTAGGAATGCTTAAACTGAAATAATAAAAATTAAATATTAAATATCATGCCTGGGGGTATAGCACGCCTGTAAAGTGGCACAGTTTTCCCGTGTTTAGAACAATACCAATGCATTTGGGTGGCAAAAATATGAATGCAATCTACTCACTGGGGGGAGAACCACTGGGGGAATCAAGGATGGAAAAAGACCTGGGGGTCCTAGCAGATGATAGGCTCAGCAATGGCATGCAATGCCAAGCTGCTACTAATAAAGCAAACAGAATATTGGCATGCATTAAAAAGGGGATCAATTCCAGAGATAACAATAATTATCCAGCTCTACAAGACTCTGGTCCGGCCGCACCTAGAGTATGCTGTCCAGTTCTGGGCACCAGTCCTCAGGAAGGATGTACTGGAAATGGAGCGAGTACAAAGAAGGGCAACAAAGCTAATAAAGGGTCTGGAGGATATTAAATATGAGGAAAGGTTGCGAGCACTGAACTTATTCTCTCTGGAGAAGAGACGCTTGAGAGGGGATATGATTTCAATTTACAAATACCGTACTGGTGACCCCACAATAGTGATAAGACGTTTCCACTAAAAGGAGTTTAATAAGACATGTGGCCACTCATTAAAATTAGAAGAAAAGAGGTTTAACCTTAAACTGTGTAGAGGGTTCATTACTGTAAGAGCGGCAAGGATGTGGAATTTCCTTCCACAGGCGGTGGTTTCAGTGGGGAGCATCGATAGTTTCAAGAAACGATTAGATAAGCACCTGAACGACCACAACATACAGGGATATACAATGTAATACTAACATAAAATCACACACATAGGTTGCACTTGATGGACTTGTGTCTTTTTTCAACCTCACCTACTTTTAGGAATGAGCCGAACACCCCCCCCCCCCCCCCGGTTTGGTTTGCACCAGAACATCCGAACATGCCAAAAAGTTTGTTCGAATATGGGAACACCGTTAAAGTCTAGGGGACCCGAACGTGAAAAATCAAAAGTGCTAATTTTAAAGGCTTTTATGCAAGTTTTTAACCTAAAAAAGTGTTTGGGGACCCGGGTCCTGCCCCAGGGGACAGGTATGCTTAAACTGAAACAAAAAAAATTAAATATTCCTTTAAATATCATGCCTGGGGGTATAGCATGCCTGTAAAGTGGCACAGTTTTCCAGTGTTTAGAACAATACCATAGCAAAATGATATCTCTAAAGGAAAAAAAGTCATTTAAAACTGCTTGCGGCTGTAATGTATTGTCGGGTCCCGGAAATATACATGAAAATCATTGAGAAAAACGACATGGGTCCCCCCAGCCCATTACAAGGATCTTTGGGTCTGGTATGGATATTAAGGGGAACCCCGCACCCAAATTTTTTTAAAAATGGCGTGGGGGGCACCCAGGCACTATATACTCTGAACAGAAGTATATATACTGTACGACCTGCCCTAAATACTCTGTAGAAAATTGGGCCTTAGGTGTTGGTGGTGCCAGAACACTGTAACCCCTCACAGTTTCGCTTGGTGGGCGCAGGAACGAGCCCTGCTATGAAATATTTGATCAAAAATTGTAATTACATGCTCCTGTTAAACAGGGGCAGAAAAATTGGGCCTTAGGCAGTGGTGGTGGTGCCACAAGACTGTAACCCTTCACAGTTACGCTTGTTGGGTGCAGGAACGAGCCCTGCTGTGAAATATTTGATCAAAAATTGTAATTACATGCCCCTGTTAAACAGGGGCAGAAAAATTGGGCCTTAGCCAGTGGTGGTGGTGGTGGTGTGACAACACTGTAACCCCTCACAGTTACGCTTGGTGGGGGCAGGAACGAGCCCTGCTATGAAATATTTGATCAAAAATTGTAATTACATGCTCCTGTTAAAGAGGGGCAGAATAATTGGGACTTAGGCAGTGGTGGTGGTGCCACAACACTGTAACCCTTCACAGTTACGCTTGTTGGGTGCAGGAACGAGCCCTGCTGTGAAATATTTGATCAAAAATTTTAATTACATGCCCCTGTTAAACAGGGGCAGAAAAATTGGGCCTTAGCCAGTTGTGGTGGTGGTGGTGTGACAACACTGTAACCCCTCACAGTTACACTTGTTGGGCACAGGAACGGGGCCCTGCTGTGAAATATTTGGGCCTTAGGCAGTGGTGGTGGTGCCCTAAACCAAAAATATTGTCAGCTAGCATCATCAAGATTGAGGAGGAATAGGATAGTCACTCAGCATAGGCAGTCTTCAAGGGATCCCACATCCATAGAAAAATCCATCAGTTACATCTGCATCAGGTGCTTGATAGCTGCTGCTGATCCAAGACTGATTAATTTTTATGAATGTGAGCCTACCAATGGAGTCTGTGGACAGGCGCACACTATGATCCATTACAAACCCTCCAGCAGCACTGAATGTGCATTCAGAAAGAACGCTGGATGCAGGATAGGCCAGTAGCTCATTTGCATATTGCGAAACTTCTGGCCAGTGGTCCATCCTCAAGACCCAGTAACCCAGTGGATGGTCTGTTGGAAAGGTCTCCAAGTCTGCTCTTGCCCCAAGATATTCCTGCACCATGTAATGCAGACGTTGGCGAACCTATCAGACCTTGGCGCTGAGGACTAAAAAATGGTCTAAAGGCATCGGTCAGCCGGCCACCTTCTCCACCGCTCTTCCTCTGACTGACCGAAGCCTCAGCAACACGTTGTCCAGCACCAGGAAATTGTAACCTTCCAGGGTCTGGAAACGCATTGCACAAACCTTAATTCATGGCCTCCTGAAGATGTTTCATCCTCTGCTCCCCCTGCAAAGGGGGGTTGAATTCTGCAACCTTACCCTTATAACGTGGATCAAGAAGGGTTGCCAGCCAGTAATGATGCCTCTCCTTGATACCACAAATCCTAGGATCCTTTTGCAGGCCTTGCAGAGTCAGGGAGGCCATGCAGCGTAAGTTTGCCGATGCAGTCGATTGTGAGTCCTCTGGGTCACTGAGGATGACGTTGTCAGAAACTACCTTCTCCCAACCACATACAACTCCTTGGGTTTCTGGGGACTGAAAACCATCCCTTGAAGACTGCTGCTGAGTGTTATCCTCTACATCCATACTGACACAATCCTCCTCCTCTTCCTCTTCTTCCTGTGTGTTTGGCAGGCCCACAGGAATGCTATCTGGATAAAAGGGGCCTTGAGAGGTAAAGAAGTCCTCCTCTTCCTCCCGCTGTTCTGCCTCAAGTGCCCTGTCCATTATTCCATGAAGTGTGTGCTCCAAGACAAGAGGGACAGTATCACGGATGCATGCATTGTCGCTGCTTACCATCCTCGTGGCCTCCTCAAATGGTGACAGGATAGTGCAGGCATCCTTGATCAGTAGCCACTGGCGTGGCGAAAAAAAGCCAAGCTCCCCTGACCCTGTCCTGGTGCCATACTCACACAGGTACTCATTGATGGCCCTCTGCTGCGAGTGCAGCCGCTGCAGCATTGCCAACGTTGCGTTCCACCTGGTGGGCATGTCACAAATGAGGCGGTTGGTGGGCAGGTTGCATTCCCTTTGAATGTCAGCCAGCCGAGCACTGGCATTGTATGACCAGCGGACATGACCACAGACTTTTCTGGCCTGCCTCAGGAGATCCTGTAAGCCTGGGTACCTGCTCAAGAACCGCTGCACCACCAAATTCAGGACGTGTGCCAAACATGGGACATGGATCAAGTGTCCCTGTCGGAGGGCGGAGAGAAGGTTGGTGCCATTCCTGGCTGAAGCTTGTGTGGCGTCAACCACCTCTGAGCCTGCCCCTGCAGAACTGACTCTCTGCCCCAGTGTGGCTCCTGTCCCCTAAGCAGACCAAGTCAAGCACCGCATGGCATCTTTTTGCTTGCGTAGGCCCTTGACCGCTTATGGAGCACCGCTGGTTCAGAGGAGAAATCAGAAGAAGAAGCCATAGAGGAAGGAGTGAAGGAGAGAGCTGTGGCAGATTGACCACTAGCATTTTTGGAGGCATAGTGGTGGAACAAGCTCCAACAATACTGAACCCTGATATTAAACTTTACTGGTTATAAGAATAATATCTGAAAATGCAGGAGGGGATGGGCGTGACCGGAGGTTGAGGGGAAGGGGAGGGCGTTGCTGACCCGGACCAAGCTGCTCCTCTCTATGTCCACGCTGAAAGCATGAACGCCGGAGCGACACTTCCATGCCTGTGACGGCCTGATCCCGAGGCGATAAGGAGTCTTTTGCGGAGCGGAGCGGCACATTGAAAGATCCGACCGGCGCCTCGGTGTTCGTTACATGTATGCCCTATAGGATCCCTCTTCAGAGCGCCGGCTTAAAACAAACAGGAAGCAGCTGGAGGACGCTGCCGAGCAGAACAGCTGACTGAGCGGTGGGGGTAAGGAAGACTGCACAGGTATGCTTTATGCTATGCTCTATGTGCCCTGGGAATGCTTGTTTGAATAGCCCCCTGGATGAGACTTTCTGGAAACTTCTCCTGAAGACACCCTTTGGTGAACTCCTAGTGGTGAAGAGTGGGGAGGAGGATATTGGGGGCTGGAAAAGGTGGTTGTAAGGAGGGGTGCAAATATACTGGTTAAACGCTTCACTGCAGGCTACAGTTTTTTTTTTTGTTTTTTTTTTTTGTCTTGATTCTCTAAATCCCAAGGGGTGAGGGAGGACAGGATGACCAAGAAAAAGGGGTCAGAGGAGACCGCAGCACAAGAAGGAGCTGGGGCACACAATTTGCGCGGCCCCAAGGATAAAGCCAGTCAGGGGGCGGCAGCAAAGCTGGAACGCTTTGCGCCTACACCAAATTGTACACCTAAAAAAAGTGGCCAGATGGGGGGTGCGCAACATCAAGGTGCGCAGGCCAATCACTCTGTGGGAAGGAAAAGTCAAGGCCCGGCCCAAGTTTGCGCACCTACAGTCACCATACCAGCGTCGCAGATGCACTTAAGTAGGGAGAGCGGTCTGGGCAATGAAACAATAGAAGGCAAGGGGACACCAGAGCAGGAACCATCTCTAAAGGAAATTCTCCTAGCAACCAATGCCTGTAAGACCGCGCTGTCGGATTTAGCGGATCAGCTCAGAGGCATTAGGGACGATTTAGCCACGCTTAAAAGGGATACGCAGGAGGTATGTGCTCGGACCACCGTTCTTGAGGAGAGACTCAGTCAGGTGGAAGATGATGTGAATCCACTGAGACAAGAGATTAAAAAGATGAAGGTACAACTAGATTCATGCCTAAGAAAAATGGATGAATATGAGAACAGGGCACGCAGGAAGAACGTGAGGGTTCTGGGTCTCCCCAAAAGAAGCGAGGGCAACAATCCGGCAGAATTCATGGAGGGATGGTTTAGGGATATGTTTGGCAAAGACGCTTTTTCCAACCTGTTCGCTGTGGAACGAGCGCATAGAATCGCACCTAGGATGCCATCTTTAGGGGGACAGCCAAGGCCTCTTATAGTCAAAATTTTGTTTTTTAGAGACAAAATTACCATTCTTCAGAAAGCAAGGGAGATGAAGAATATTCTGTATAATGGAGCAAGAATATCCCTGTATCCAGATTTCTCCCCTGAGCTGCAGAGACAGAGGGCAAAATTTGCGGAGTGCAAGCGGAGTCTACAACAGCATAAAATAGGCTATGCGCTGTTATATCCAGCCCGTTTACGGGTAACAACAAATGGGGAGGTACAGTTTTTTAATGCCCCTGCAGAAGTGTTCTCATGGCTGGAGAAGAATGAGGGAAGATCTCGGTCGGGAGAAAGGCCTTAGAAGGAGAGAGAGGGGG
The DNA here is from genome assembly GCA_037952925.1 of Lithobates clamitans. Taxonomy (NCBI): domain Eukaryota; kingdom Metazoa; phylum Chordata; class Amphibia; order Anura; family Ranidae; genus Lithobates; species Lithobates clamitans. Next base: position 5,330,549 of record JBBGZY010000271.1, read on the forward strand.
AGATGGAGGACAGAATCTGGGGCATTTTGCCCAGCGAGCGGATGCATATTTGGAGACGTGACTTTTTTTTTTTTTTTTTGAACTTATTGACATTTTTCTCGGTTCCCCTCCCTCCCCCCTTCTTTTCATGGTTACACTTGTAGAGGGGTGGGAATAGGGAGGTAGTGGACAAAAATCCTTTACACGTTGGTTATGTTGGGGGTAATCCCCCTCTTATATATATAGGTTCGGGTTGCAATGCAAAAGGGGGAAGAAGGTGTATCCATGGTTTGTGGGTTAACACGGTCACTTTAGAAGCTCGGAGGGATGGGCCCAAGGTTGGGCTGGTGGGGGAGGGGGAGGGGGGATGGGGCGGGGGGAGGGAGGGAGGAAGGGGGAGGGAGGGGGGTTGGGGGGGATGGGGGAGGGAGATGGGTATATGGGGGCAGGGGGGGAGGGAAGGGAGTAAGAGGGTAGAGTGGTGTGAAGTAGGAAGTGTGGTAGAAGCACAAAAAGTGAAAACACTGAGATTTCAATCATTAATTTCAAAAGTTTTGGGAATAGAATACTATGTTGAGTTAAGACACAGAAATAGGTGCGAAGAAACACAAAAAATAAAAGCACTAAGATCTCAATTATTAATCACAAAAATTTTGAGAATAGAATATTATGTTGAGTCAAGACACAGGAATAGGTGAATGGTAGGCACTAAAATAGATAAGAGGGTGAATTTAGGTAAATCTAAATATATGAAGATATTTTCTTGGAATGTAAGGGGGGTGAAAGATGTATGTAAGAAACAAGCTATTTTTTCTATGGCCAGAACAAGGGATGTCAGGATACTCTGTCTCCAGGAGACCCACCTAGACAAAGATACAGTGAATACTCTGAGGAACAGGAACTATCAAGAGCAGTATCACTCAACTCATACCTCGTATTCAAGGGGAGTGAGTGTGCTGATAAATACTGGGTTGGATTTCTCCTGCAGACAGAGTAAACTGGATAAGTACGGTCGATATGTTTTTCTCTACTGTAATATTGAGGGGCGGGATTGTGTTCTTGCAAGTGTGTATATTCCTCCACCATTCAAAAGAGAAATACTTAGCAAATTGATAAGCTTCATAGCGGACAAACCTGGGGTAGCGGTTATAGTGACGGGGGACTTTAATACGGTTATGGACAACTGCGTAGACAGGTTCCCGACAAAGGGGACCCCTGGAGGATTATCTAAGGGCCCACTTTCCCAATTCTGTGAGGAAGTGGGATGGGTGGATACCTGAAGGAAGTGGCATCCGAGCGAGAGGCAATATTCATGCCACTCGAAGACGCATGCAACTTTATCCAGGATTGATTTAGTGCTCTTTAATGAGGAAGCCCTGAGGACAATGGGTGGAATAGATTATGAACCAAGGGGGCTCTCAGACCACTCTCCACTGTTTTTTTCAGTCAGAATGGGGCTGAGCGCTGGAGGGGGGGAGTGGAGACTGAACCCCTTTTGGCTTGAAATAATTGAGGATGATGAGGCGATAGCCGGTTGTTTGGAAGAATTTATAAATATGAATTCAGGATCTACCTCGCTAGGTATAACCTGGGATGCCTTGAAGGCGTTCCTTAGAGGGATCTTTATTCAGAAAATCTCCTATGCCAAAAAGAAAACACGGGCCAAGGAACATGGAATAAGAGAAAAGGTGAGGGTGGCAGAAGGGAGGTATCTAGAGGAGCCAACTACAGTTAGGTATGAGGCTTGGGTAGAAAGCCAGGAAGAATAGAAGAAATTAGTACTAGAGAAAGAAGAAAGGAGCAGAATGTTTCAGAAACAGAAATTCTTTTGTGAAGGGGAATTAGTGGGTAGTACTTTGGCATTGATAGCTAGGGCAAATGGCCCCTCATCCACTATAGCAGAAATATGGGATAAGGACGGGAACACCATTAGAACTGCCCCTGATATAGTGGAAGTGTTTAAAGATTACTATGAGGGTCTGTATGGGGCCCCACAGTCGGATGTAGAGGGGGAGATGTGGGAGTTCTTTGAGAAATTGAAAATAACCCCGTTATCCAGTGAGGAAAGAGATGCTCTGGAAGCTCCATTGACGCTGGTGGAGTTGCAGGGAGTGGTAAAGGAAATGGCGAATCAAAAATCGCCAGGACCGGACGGTTTGCCCATAGAAACTTATAAGAGATATGGGGATGTCTTGCTGCCAAAATTATTGGAAGTTTTGAACGGAGCCGTTGTGGAGGGTGGACTGCCTATGTCTATGACAGAAGCCACTATTGTAATCTTGTTAAAGGAAGGGAAGAACCCGTTAGATGTAGCCTCATATAGACCTATCTCACTTCTATGCACAGACATTAAGATTCTGGCAAAAACCTTGGCAAACAGGTTAAAAAAGATAATTGCGAAAGTAATCCACCCAGACCAAACCGGCTTCATACCGGACAGATCGGTGAATATGAATATTAGAAGATTGTACAGTAATATACAAGTACCTACGGAGAAAGATGGGAATAGAGCTATACTATCACTAGATGCGGTCAAGGCATTTGATTGCCTTGAGTGGCATTATCTGTGGAAAGTACTGGCAGAGTTCAAATTTGGTCCTAATTTTGTGAAATGGTTGAGTCTCTTATATGACAAACCAAGAGCCAGGGTTAGGGTTAACGGTGAGTGCTCCGGGTGGTTTCAGCTTGGGAGGGGGACAAGACAGGGGTGCCCACTGTCGCCCCTGCTCTTCGCCCTTGCATTGGAACCTCTGGCGGTCTCCCTAATAATGTTGCAAGAAGTGCAGGGTTTTAAAAGAAAGGGCGCAGAGGAGAAAGTCGCAATGTATGCGGATGACATTCTGCTGTTCCTGGAAGATACACAAGCTTCCCTGCTAGGGGCTATGAAATTGATTAAAGAATTCGGGCGCTTTTCGGGTTTAAGGATTAACTGGGAAAAATCGGCTCTCTTACCGATAGACCCCCTGGTTAACCCGCTCCCAGGACAGGTGAATACCCTAAAAATCGTAAATCAAATGAGATACTTGGGGGTAAACATAACCAAAGACCCAGGGCAGTATATAGCTGGTAATGTGGTACCATTAATGGCAAAGTTAAAACAAAAGAGCCGGGTGTGGGGCGGCCTTCCTCTCTCGGTCGCCGGCAGATGCAATCTTATCAAAATGATATGGATGCCGCAAATTTTGTTTGTGTTACACAACTCTCCTGTCTGGATCCCGAGGCATTGGTTTGGGAGGCTGGATAGTTTGTTTAGGGAATTAATTTGGAAGAATGGAGTGGCAAGAATTAGTTTGAGAGCGCTGCGGCGGTCGAGAGAGGAGGGAGGCCTGGCGCTACCGGACCCCTGGAGCTACTTTCTGGCAGCCCAAATCCAGTTTATGAGAGGCAGCAATCTGGCGGAAGAAAGGGTAGGAAGAAAGAGTGTATGGTTGTACAATAGCAATCATGATACAGAGGTGGAGGCAGTGGAGGCTGAACTTTTTGGATATAGCTGCCCAACAACTCAGCTAATGATTAAATGCTGGAAGTCGGTAAAGGCGGTACTGGGATATACAGGGTACTCCGAGTTTTCCCCGATATGGAATAATAAAAATCTGAAAGAGTTCAGGGTGATGGGGAGAATAGAAGAATGGGAGAGGAGGGGTATCCATTGTTTGATGCAACTGTACAGGGCAGGAAGGTTAAAAACGTTTCAAGAGATAAAAGAGGAATTTGCAGTGCCCAACAGATTATTTTTTAGTTACTTGAAGGTAAGGCACGCCCTTGAGGTACAATTCAGTGGCAAGATGATAGAGTGGAGCGAAATGCCCTTGCTAAGGAACCTGGTAAATACTAAGGGGTCTAAAGGGCTGATCTCACAAATGTACAAAAGTATAAACAAGGCGGGGCGAGAAGGGGGGGTGGAACCCAGGAAGAGAGCTAAATGGGAGGAAGAGGTTGGCACAATAACGGAGGAACAATGGAAATTTATTTTAGCATTGGGGCCAAGGATATCTCTATCACCGTCACAGGGAGTCTCTTATTTATTTTTGATCTACAGACTCTATTACACTCCAGAGAAATTATTTAGGTTTGGTAAGAGGCAGGATGCGAAATGTCAGCGGTGTGGAGAGGAAAAAGGAAACCTCGTGCATATGTTTTGGCGATGTCCCAAGTTATACAGATATTGGGAAAAGCTAGTGGAGGAAATCAATGAAATATTTGGGTCTGCATTAGAAATGGAGGGCAGAATCTGTCTGTTGAGTTTGCTGGAGGAAAATGATATGCCGAGGGACACTCAGACCGCCATCATAAGATGCCTGTTTCAGGCAAGGAAAATTATAGCACGAAAGTGGTAGGCAAAAGAACCCCCAACAGTAGAAGAATGGAGAAAGGAGGTCAAGGACTTGGTTACGAAAGAGGAATATTGGTATAGAAAAAGAGGCACTTTAATGAAATATAAAAACATATGAAAGTTATGGCTCGAGCATGAATGGGTTGGATAGATGGAAGAATATGAGGTGGAATGGGTGGCGTGCGTATGGGATAAGTGGAGGGTGGAGGGGAATGGAGGGATGGGGGGGGGGGGTATGAGGGGAAAATGGAGGTTTAAAAGGCTTGGGGATATTACTAAAAGATTGTATATTTATATATGGTCCTTATATGATCTGCTCGCTTGGAGGAAAATCGTGCTTTACTTTTAACTTTTAACTATGAAGTTTAGGCTTAAATAAAAATTAAACAATATATTAGCCACAATGATGTGAAAAAAATAGAGACGGGAAAAATTTTGATTTTCAAAGTTGATACGACTTCTCTTAAAATAAATTTCGCTGATGTGGCAAAAAAAAAAGAAAAAAAAACAAAAAACAATACTGAACCCTGTCCTGCATCCTTCCCAGCTGCCAGGTGAGTTACCCAGTGCGCCGTGAAGGAAAGGTAACGTCCCTGCCCATGCCTGCTGGACCATGAGTCAGCGGTAATATGCACCTTACTGCTGACCGCCCTGTCCAACGAGGCCAAAACATTGCCTTCCACATGCTGGTAGAGAGCCGGAATGGCCTTCCGTGAAAAGAAATGGCATTTTGGAACCTGCCACTGAGGTACAGCACATTCCACAAATTCACGGAAGGGGGCAGAGTCTACCAGCTGAAAAGGCAACAATTGCAGTGCTAGCAATTTGGCCAAGCTAGCATTCAGACACTGAGCATGTGGATGGCTGGGACTGAATTTCTTTTTCCGGTTTAGCAACTGGGGTAGGGAAATTTGGTGTACTGATAGCGGATACTGATAGCAGATTGGCTGCAAGTACTTGGGACACCTATTGCTATACCTTCATTCCTCTCAGTGCAGAGGACTGAAGGTATAGTAGGGTTGGAGATCCCAGATGAGGAGCAAGTCCACTTTTTTCTTTGATGTGGGTCTTTCAAGTGCTCTTGCCAACGGACTGCATGGGAGGTCGTCATATGTCTGGTCAAGCATGTGGTACCAAGCAGCTGCTGTTCTGGCCACGCTTTATCTGCTTCAGACATAGGTTGCAAACAGCAACGCTGCAATCTGCTGCACACGTGTCAAAAAAGGCCCACACCAAGGAACTTTTCAAAATCAGCGGGGAGTCAGCAGCGCCCTGCACCTGCGGAGCTCTGCGGAGCTCTGCAGCATGATGCAGTAGGGTGGCTGTCCTTAAGCTGCCCCCCAGAGGGAGTTGTGCCTCCTCCTGCTCCTTCTCTCTACTATCAGGCACCCAAGTAGAGTCAGTGACCTCATCATTCCCTCCCTCCTCGTCACTGGAGCAAACTTGGCAGTATGCTGCGGCTGGGTGAACATGACTGCCAGTTTCTAGTCCTTCTTGGACACCCCTTCTCTCTAGGCTCACGTTATTCCCTTCCTCAACCTGGAAACCAACATCGGAGCCTTCTAATCACTGTGCATCCTCCATCAGCATGTACCCGACACTGTGGTCAAATATTTCAGGGGACTCCTCCTTGCATGATGGTGGGGCTACGGAAGGAGTGAGTGTGGACAAGGAGCCGGTGGAATAGGCCACTTTGGCAGCTGCATTGGAAGGCAAACTACTCTGAGCCTGGGTGACAGAGGATAAGGAGGATGAGGACGGCTTTGTTATCCACTCCACTAACTCTTCTGCATGTTCTGGCTCAATAACACGGCCAGCAGCAGGAAAACAGGACAAGCATGCCCCACGGCCACCTGCAGAGGATACATTTGCATTGGAGAACGTGTCCCTTTGTTTATATATATATATATATATATATAAATTCTGGCCAAGGTTACAAAAAATTTCTGCTGCACTTAAGGTTCCTAAGAGCACAGTGGCCTCCATAATCCTTAAATGGAAGACGTTTGGGATGACCAGAACCCTTCCTAGAGCTGGCCGTCCGGCCAAACTGAGCTAATGGAGGAGAAGAGCCTTGGTGAGAGAGGTAAAGAAGAACCCAAAGATCACTGTGGCTGAGCTCCAGAGATGCAGTCGGGAGATGGGAGAAAGTTGTAGAAAGTCAACCATCACTGGAGCCCTCCACCAGTCGGGGCTTTATGGCAGAGTAGCCCGATGGAAGCCTCTCCTCAGTGCAAGACACGTGACCCACATGGAGTTTGCTAAAAACACCTGAAGGACTCCAAGATGGGGAGAAATAAGATTCTCTGGTCTGATGAGATCAAGATAGAACCTTTTGGCCTCAATTCTAAGCGGTATGTGTGGAGAAAACTAGGCACTGCTCATCACCGGTCCAATACAGTCCCAACAGTGAAGCATGGTGAAGTGTGAGGAGGACAGAGACAGTCAACTGTAGGCACCACATCCCATAATAAATGATGAACAGAAACTCAAGGCTGTTGGGCCTCGAGAGAAAGGGGGGAGGGGAAGAATCTTCCCCAGGGACTTTAAAGGTGCTTTTAAATAATGTATTCAAAGGATTCTATGCAACCATATATAATAAAATTAATATTTATTGAATCACATTAAAATATTCATGTTCTACTTCAAGAGTGAAACATGTAGATAAAAACATTATAATATAGATGCTGTCACCAAAGGAGTTTCTTAATTATATCATGATTAAATCATACAACAAAAAGCAACTACTCAAAAGATGCCAAAACAATCTGCCGTTCTCGACATGTTTCGCTCCAGATGTGAGCTTCTTCAGGAGTTTAAAGGCAGTTTTTGTTACGGACTCTAGATAAGAAAATAAACAAAAATCAATACAAACAATTAACCATAAGGTGGAAAGTATCATACTACTTCCCTGAAAAAAGTACAAATTTTGTAGTCAGGATACAGGTAGATACTAAAGATTTGGATATAGGCGTATAGGTTTGCATATTAAACACTTAAATCAAATATGAATAAACAGTCAATCAGTATATGTATATTCTTACCAGGCTGTAGCACATTAATCTCGTGTAAATGTTTCAATGGATTGGTAATGTTACTGCTAAATTCGACTCGGAAAGTTCTCATGTATAAGGAAAGTCAATGCCAATATTGTGACCACAGGGGAATATAAAGTAGTTTGAAAGCGGTCCTTTAGGGAAAGGAAAAAATCAATTCAAAATTTACCAAAAATGGAGGGGGGGGGGAAAAAAGAGGGGGGGAGGGGGAGGGGAGAGAGGAAGGGGGAAAAACACAATCAGACTGCCTGATGGTGTAGTTTCTATAGATTTGGAGGGATATATACCCTGGGAATAGAACCAATTAGAGATATATTACCTGATACATAAAAGTATGTCGGCAAATAATGTCATATAAAAGAAAAAGGCATCATGAGCTAGGTGAAAAACGGTGAAAGGGTTCCACTGATGGTTACAGGAATGGGCAATCACCAGCAGAGATACTATCTGAGTATAAAAGAGAAAAACAATGGAGGGTCAATGGAGGATTCAAAGTGTAACCGAATGTCAGCTAATGACAATGTCACACAGATAGAACTTACTTCACAAGAGGTGGTCCGGTCATGCAGACTGAGGGAAGCATCCCACTACCTCCGTGGGGTTGTGCCGGTAACGGAACTGTGGGCGGTGTATAGCCGCCTTTATATCCCTCCATCACGGCGGCGTCCGTGCTCGCCGCCGCGATGCGGACGCTCAATGGGGCCGGTCACAACAGGACGTGGGAAAGCGCCGTGACGTCGGCTCAGACGTCATCGGCGTGCGTAGAAGTTACTGCGCATGTCTGCACAGTTGGAAAACCCGTGGTACAAGAAGGCGCGAGAAGCGCCATTTTGGTTAAGGGAAACAGTAAGGTAACAATCAAATAGAGTAAAATTAAGGCTAAAAAGCCAAAATTAATTTATCAAAAGTAGTAGAAGACTGATTCTATGTATTCCCTATGTGTTTTTAACAAGGCTTATGTTTGTATCACTGGGTCAGTGTCAAAGCCCATGTCAGGTGTAGAACGGCTCAAATTGTGGGGCAACCAACCCTAGGGACGATTGGTTCAACATCCCAGTGGTGGGTGCCCGGGGCGTCCGTGTGGTCAATGACAAAGACAATCCCAACATGGGAATATTTCCGGCGAACAATTTAAAATAGTGAACAAGGGCTAATAGAAGGTAAATCAAGCCTAGAAAGCTTCATGAAAGAAGTGTGCAGCTACAGCCTGTAAGTTACAATACAGCAAAACCAGTGGAAAATTCAAAGAGCAAAAAAACAAAAAAACAAAAGAATATAACATGTTATAGAAATGAAGATATTATGGTCATATTGTAAGTCTTATTCAAAAGATTCTATGGCTCAAACAAATAAATGGTGCCATAGCATAGCCTAAACATATTAAGTAAAATGAATGACCAAAGAGTTGTAAACAGGAAAGGAAGGGGGGATAGGGAAGAAGGGAAGAAAAGAGGGAGAAAAAGCAAAAGAAAAGGAAAAAGAAAGAAAAAAGCCAACGCACAGGTAATGCATGGCAGAAGATGCAAGCCTCATCCAAATTAAAAAGTAGAAGGTGTTAATTTTATTCAAATAAATGGCTTGAAGCTAAACGCATCATTCATGCCAGGATATTGAAGAGCTGACAGTTTGTGTATCCAGCGTGCCTCTTTTTGTAGGAGGAGCCTATCATAGTTACCTCCTCTGACCCCTGGGGGAATATATTCTAAAGCAAAAAAATGTAGGCAGTTAGCGTCAAAATTGTGTTGTAGGCCTACATGTCGGCTGATAGGGGTCTCCATTCTTTTTTTCTGTATAAGGGAAACATGGTCCCTAATACGACAGAAAAAGGGCCTTTTGGTTTTCCCGATGTAAAACATTTTGCATTCGCATAGCATAATGTATACTATACCAACTGATTGACACGTCACTGCAAATTTTGGTTTAAAACACTCTCCATTGGGTAGCAAGAGACTGCGAGTAGCTAAAATGAATCTGCAGTAGGAACAACAGTGGCAAGGTCTACTGCCTTTGTCAGCATCTTTAATTTTTACAACGTGATTTTCATAGTGGCTCTGTACTAATGAATCCCTCAGGGATCGACTTCGCCTAAAAGTGATCTCCGGGTATGGGTTGAGATGTTTAGCCACTTTTTCGTCTCCCATTAACAAATACCAGTATTTGTTGAGAATGTCACGTATTTGTCTATGTTGGCTAGAGTAAGTAGTGATGAGTCTGACACCGGGGTTAGCTTTTTTAGGTCTGATATTATGTAAGAGAGAAACTCTGTTTTGATTTTTAGCTCTAAGATATGCCTTTTTAAGGCATTTCTTGCTGTACCCCCGGTTTAGGAAGCGCAGACGTAAACGTTTAGCTTCCTTTTCAAAGTCAGACTCATCACTACAATTGCGTTTGGCTCGCAAGTATTGCCCATAGGGCACACTTGTAATTAAAGGAGTTGGATGAGAACTACTGGCATGCAATAAAGAATTACCCGCTGAGGGTTTCCGATATAGGGTTGTTTTAATACTTCCGTCAGATTTAACTGTGATTTGAGTATCCAAGAAAGTCAGACTGGTTTGACTAAATTCCACCGTAAATTTCAGATTATACCTATTGATTTTTAGACTTTCCAAAAAGGACAAAAGAAAATCTTTGGGGCCTATCCAAATGAAAAAAATGTCGTCAATAAACCTCCTCCATAAGGGGATTAATTCCATATATTGTTGCATGTCATCTTGGGAAAATAATTCCCGTTCCCACCCCCCCAGATACAGGTTGGCATAAGAGGGGGCGCATTTGGTCCCCATAGCCACCCCCTGTATCTGGAGGTAGTGGGATCCTCCAAACAGGAAGATGTTATTAGAGAGGATAAACATTAACAAATTCAAAATGAACTCATTATATTGAGATGACATTTCATGATTATGGAGGAGAAAATCTTTGACGACCTCTACTCCCTGCTGGTGGGGGATAGAATTATATAAGGCCTCCACGTCGAGGGCTACCAGCCACGCGCCCTCGGGGAGATAAATCCCATCGAGGGCGCGTAGCAGGTCATTGGTGTCCTGGAGATAGGACACCAAACCCTCGACGTGGGGCCTGAGAAAGTCATCAATTAGTTGACTAGCTGTTTCGGTGAGACTACCGTTTCCGGAAACAATCGGGCGGCCCGGGGGCCTGGTCTGACTTTTATGAATTTTAGGGAGAGCGTAAAGTGTGGGTGTACGTGGGGAGGTAACATTTAAAAACTCCCAAGTAGATTTATTGATAAGACCACTTCGATAGGCCGAGCCTATTAGATGTTGGTAACGGTTAATAGTTAACGTAACATGAGTCGGTGATACCTTACGGTACCACTCGCGATTTTGAATAATAGCTAGTACCATGGACTCATATTGTCCCCTGTCCATCACCACTAAATTGCCGCCCTTGTCGGCAGGCTTAATTACAATGCCTTGATTTAGTTGTAAAGATTTCAAAGCCTTGGTTTGGGAAGAAGTCAGATTGGCTTCGGAGGTGTTTCTCCATCTGGTTTCCATGATTTCTTTAGTGACTTGGTTTGTGAATGCCCATACGTTCGGATTACCTTGAAGGGCAGGAAATTTAGAAGATTTAGGTTTATAGTTACGAGGTATGGTATTGGACAGGGGACAACACTGGGCCGATGGAGGTGGAGGAGGAGGCGGGGGGCCAACAGCCGTTTCGAGGTCAAGGGCCTCGAGCAGGTCTGTTTCATTAATCCCCCCCTCCTCCCACAGCTCCATCAGGTCCTCCATGGCCTTGATATCGTTAATGGACATACCCTTCCAAAGGGGATTGTCCAAAGACGCGCCCTGGATTGATGGAGGTGGTCTATCATAGAGGATCTTAAACATAAGTTTTCTCGAAAATAGATTGAGATCTTTAATTAATTCAAAAGAATCTACCTTTTGCGTAGGGCAAAAGGTAAGGCCCAATTTTAACACAGAAATTTGTTCTGCTGACAGGGAACAAGAGGAAATGTTAATCACCTCGAGTTGAGTTTCTGGGGTTTGGGATTCACTGAATCTAGGTTCATGATTTTCTTGGGATCGGGCATTAATTGTGTAAAAATTGGGGCTGGACGAAAATCCTGTTGCGAAGAAAAAGTGTTAATGTTACTTACCGAAGTGCTCGGACCGATAGTGAGTGCACAAGTGGTTGTGCAAGTGTTAGGGAGAGATTCGGAATGTGTCGGTGCGCTGGAGAGTGAGCTTTTATTCGCACCCGCTCGAGTAACCATGGGTGTCTTAGGATTAAACGTGCGTCTAGAAGTGCCTGTAGGTGCATTTTCTTTAAACTGTTTTGAGTTCACTGAATCCTGAGTTCTAGTGAATCGCGTGAATTCTTGTGCCTGTAGTGAGGAAATGGAAGAGACGGATGAATCAGAGTCACTAGGTTCACTATTAGCTTGTCTAGTTTGACGTACTTGATTGTTACGTTTTTTCTTCTTGTAATTATTTTGGGACCAGTTATAGGCTTGTTTATTGTCATAAGCTAGTTTGTCTCTGATATATTTTTTTTCCTTCGTTTTTAAAATCTCCGCTACATAGGTTTCTAGATTACCCTTAAGTTCATTTTCACGTACCGCCGTGATGGAGGGATATAAAGGCGGCTATACACCGCCCACAGTTCCGTTACCGGCACAACCCCACGGAGGTAGTGGGATGCTTCCCTCAGTCTGCATGACCGGACCACCTCTTGTGAAGTAAGTTCTATCTGTGTGACATTGTCATTAGCTGACATTCGGTTACACTTTGAATCCTCCATTGACCCTCCATTGTTTTTCTCTTTTATACTCAGATAGTATCTCTGCTGGTGATTGCCCATTCCTGTAACCATCAGTGGAACCCTTTCACCGTTTTTCACCTAGCTCATGATGCCTTTTTCTTTTATATGACATTATTTGCCGACATACTTTTATGTATCAGGTAATATATCTCTAATTGGTTCTATTCCCAGGGTATATATCCCTCCAAATCTATAGAAACTACACCATCAGGCAGTCTGATTGTGTTTTTCCCCCTTCCTCTCTCCCCTCCCCCTCCCCCCCCCTTTTTTCCCCCCCCCCTCCATTTTTGGTAAATTTTGAATTGATTTTTTCCTTTCCCTAAAGGACCGCTTTCAAACTACTTTATATTCCCCTGTGGTCACAATATTGGCATTGACTTTCCTTATACATGAGAACTTTCCGAGTCGAATTTAGCAGTAACATTACCAATCCATTGAAACATTTACACGAGATTAATGTGCTACAGCCTGGTAAGAATATACATATACTGATTGACTGTTTATTCATATTTGATTTAAGTGTTTAATATGCAAACCTATACGCCTATATCCAAATCTTTAGTATCTACCTGTATCCTGACTACAAAATTTGTACTTTTTTCAGGGAAGTAGTATGATACTTTCCACCTTATGGTTAATTGTTTGTATTGATTTTTGTTTATTTTCTTATCTAGAGTCCGTAACAAAAACTGCCTTTAAACTCCTGAAGAAGCTCACATCTGGAGCGAAACATGTCGAGAACGGCAGATTGTTTTGGCATCTTTTGAGTAGTTGCTTTTTGTTGTATGATTTAATCATGATATAATTAAGAAACTCCTTTGGTGACAGCATCTATATTATAATGTTTTTATCTACATGTTTCACTCTTGAAGTAGAACATGAATATTTTAATGTGATTCAATAAATATTAATTTTATTATATATGGTTGCATAGAATCCTTTGAATACATTATTTAAAAGCACCTTTAAAGTCCCTGGGGAAGATTCTTCCCCTCCCCCCTTTCTCTCGAGGCCCAACAGCCTTGAGTTTCTGTTCATCAGTGAAGCATGGTGGTGGCAGCATCATGCTGTGGGGGTGTTTTTCAACTGCAGGGACAGGACGACTGGTTGCAATCCAGGGAAAGATGCATGCGGCCAAGTACAGGGATATCCTGGACGAAAACCTTCTCCAGAGTGCTCAGGACCTCAGACTGGGCCGAAGGTTTACCTTCCAACAAGACAATGACCCTAAGCACACAGCTAAAATAATGAAGGAGTGGCTTCACAACAACTCCGTGACTGTTCTTGAATGGCCCAGCCAGAGCCTTGACTTAAACCCAATTGAGCATCTCTGGAGAGACCTAAAAATAAATATATATATATATATATATACATACACATACACATACTAGACTGACTGTATATATATATATATATATATATATATATATATATCCTTCTTAAATACACTGCCTGAAGTAGCTCTAAATCAAGCTCTGTTTCCGTCCCCACCAACAACACTACACAGGGCCGCCGTGCAGGCAGCCTTATATAGTGTGGGGCGTGGACTTAGTCCCCCTGAGCCATGATTGGCCAAAGGCACCCTCTGCCTTTGGCCAATTATGGCTCTCTTAGCAGAGGGCGCTGGGATTGGCCAAAGCATGCAGGTCAGGTGCATGCTTTGGCCAATCATTATGCAGCAATGCACTGCGATCTCGCAGTGCATTATGGGGCGTTCCGCGGATGCTCGAATTTACCGCAAACCCCCCATATTGTTTGATATTCGGCGAACACCTGATGTTCGAGTCGAACTCATGTTTGACCCGAACATCAAGCTCATCCCTACCTACTATGTATCTATGTAACCTGAGACATATTAAAGGGAGGAGTAAAAACATCATGGCCAAGAGATGTAGCAGGCAAAGCTAAATCAGAAGAAACCTGAACCAAAGGCTGTATTTCACTAAATGAAAATCTGCCCTGATCAATCAAGGTATGCACTACCCTAATGTACTCCGGCAGTCTTTCACTAGTGCAATCCTGCAAAATCTGAAGGCAAAGAACTTTATCATTCAAATGCCAAATTCACGCAACTAGTAACCTCCCCTAGATGCATCTTACCATTAAATACTTAGAGCAAATAGTTTGCAGTTCCTATGCGCAGCTAATCTAAACATTCGTGGGCTCCAGTGTTATGTCAGGAATCAGCAGCAGAAATGGCCAAATATGTGTGGCTAGTGCTACACTCAGAAAACAGGGATCAGACTATGTATGTCTTCTAATGCCACATACACACGGCCGGACTTCCCGACAGAAAAAGTCCAATGGGAGCTTTTGGTCGGACATTCAGACCATATGTTTGCCCCATCGGGCTTTCTCTGTCAGCATTTCCTAACATGTTCTAAATCTTTCCGTCGGAAATGCCGACGGAGTTTAGCCCGTTGGCAAGTCCGCTCGTGTGTATGCGGCATTAGTATGATTTATAGATTCAAACTTGGACCTTTGTACTAGTGGATGATCTAGCTGCATCCAATCTGGTGTGTTCCATCTCCCCAGGTATTCCTACTACTAATCTGGTTTTAATGAGTATATGGATACTTTTTTAATTCCATTTTTTTTTAAAGCCATAGGCTCTGGAGGTATGCATTTGTAACATTATTCATATTGTAGATCCAGCTTTGCCCTGTGTCATTGTGCCCCCTCTGCGATTGACCCCCTACATGGGTGTGGGTATAGTGGGGGCCTGTGTTTGGATTTGGGGGTGTCCCCCATGCCTCTCGGCCATCTGAGATTGTCCCCCCCTTCCATCTCTGGCCTTTGGTCTCATCTCTGAGATCTCTGGTATGTAATGTGAACTTGATATTTTATATAGACTGATTGCTGTATGTATTTTTTCTAATTATGATTATATCTCTTTATATAGTTGAACTGGTAGCACTTAAATACTTCCTGAAGAAGCCAATTTGGCAAAACATGTAGAAGACAAAAGTACGCTTGAGACTCAATGTTACAATATAACAATATATTGTCCAATTGCATGTATGTATATTGACTATATGTTTATGATTTTAATTTTTGTATAAGTAAAACATATACATTATAATACTTACCTTTTTGGTGGATTCAAGTGGCACTTAAAGAGGAAGTAAACCTTGATGGGTTTTACTTCCTCTTTATTTCCCTGCAAAGGTAAAGCAATTCAGTTCAAAATTTGGGCTGAAATCGGACCTGGAACGGTATAGGGAGACGCACCGGACTCCTGCTGTGAACCGCTCCATGCTCTATTGTGAACCCAGCCTCACTCTAATGCCGCGTACACACTGTCGGAATTTTCGACAAGAAATGTTCGATGGGAGCTTGTTTTCGGAAATTCCGACCGTGTGTAGGCTTTATCGGACATTTTCCGTCGGAATTCCCGACAAACAAAATTTGATATCTGGATCTCCAATTTTCTGACAACAAAATCCGTTCTCGTAAATTCCGAGCATGTGTAGACCATTCCGCCGCACAAAATTCCACGCATGCTCTGAATCAAGTACGAGACGGAAGCGCTTGTTCTGTTAAAACTAGCGTTTATAATGGAGATAGCACATTCGTCACGCTGAAAATTTTTAAATCTTTTAATGCAGCTTCTCTATAATGCTAAAATAATGAAGTTGTTTTGCTGCTGATATTCACACACAGTTCTGACAAACTGATTAATATTAATCAGGAGACCATAAAGAATAATAAATAATAAAGAAGTTATTTTTTTCGTCAGATCTCCATAATAATGTTTTGTATTTATTTTTATAGTGATTTTTTTTTTTATCAAGATCTCCTGTTTTTTTTTTTTTTTCTAGTGATCTCCATAATATTTTTTTGTTTTGTGTGTCAAGTTACCACAACACCATTATTATCTTGTATTTTTTAACCTCAAGGAAGTCGGTTGGTGTCCCTTTTTAATTTGACATTGTATTTAGGAAATGTAACTGCCTACTCACAAACAAACTGTCCTTTTTGAAGTAGGCAAGTATTTGTGAATCAAAAATAGACATTTATTAGGGGGTCATAAGAAAATAAAGAGGAAGGCAACGCTTGGCGAAGCCTTTGTACCCCTGGGCACACATCAACTATTTTACAGGCAAAATTGGTGGCCTGAGGAGTCCATATAATAGTGAGCACAATCCGGTCCAGGACACCAAGAGATCATGAACAGCAGCAGATGACATATATGTCCCCAGGCTGTGGTTCTGTGGTCATACAACAGCCTGCATCTTTTGCCAGACCAGACTGAACCCAGGCCATCACACTCTTGTCTTCCTTAGATGCTTCCTTCCAGGCTGTGGCTCTGGTGTTGGAGTTGTGGCAGGGGGTGGAGGAGGAGGACGATGATCGACCGCCTGGCTGCCACTTACCCCCGCAACCTCCTGGCTGAGGCTTTCCCGTGTATGAAAAAGGGACATAGCTTTAGTTGTTTGTTCATCAATTACACACAATTTTCAGCTCATGACTGTTGCAAATTGAATGTTAACAAATAGAAAAGACTATCATTCTGACCCCAGCATTTTTCATTTTTGTCCCAATCCTTTTCTAACACTACTGTCTATTGATATGTAAACCACCTTGTTAAATCAGAAATCAGTGATCAATAATAACATCTAGTTAACATCATTAATTTTACGACAAGAAATTTGTTGAACAATGCTATAACTGACTCAAGCTGGGCTCCTCCACATTCTCCTGCCTGGAAGGCCCAGGTTGGACATCGGAAGCTTCAGCTGAGGTGGAAGTAAGCCTTGAATGAAGAGTGGAGAGTGCTGGCCTGGGTTCACTCTGGTCTGACAGAAAACGCAGTCTGTCATAGTACCACAGCCTGGGGACATAAACATCATCTGCTGCACCGGATTTCTGGGAATTCTGGACCTTCTTTCACTCCCTAAGATAAGTACTCCTCATGCCATCAATTTTGGCCTTCAAATAGGTGATGTCTGCTGTGGGGATCATCGGCTTCACAAATTCAAGCAGTTTCTCCAGCGCTGCCTTCCTCTTTCTTATTAAAAATCGGGTGGTTCACCTGCCACAGACAGGGCAGCTCCCTGAACATGTCAATGGTTATTGGTAGAAATCCCTATCATTGAATGGATCAATTTTCTCTGCAAGACACAACACAAGACAAACCCTAAAGTCAGGCTAAACTCTTCTAATCTTGTCCCAATATAGGCCTCAATCTATAAGCAGTATAGGCCATTGATGCACCAAGTTTAAATTGTACCTTCATTATCACAATTGGCGATTCCGCTACTCCTTCCTCCATTCACAGAACGTACGTACGATGCACGCGTGTTCAGCTTTTTATACACTGCGCATGCGTGAAACTTAGCCCGCCCCTGACCTTCTATCTAGTGTATTCCCCTCTCCTTTTCTTTCGGCGCAGTGGGAGAGCACATGGCGTAGAAAGAACAAGTGCATGCAGACAGCAGCAGCAGCAATGACAACGAAAGGCCGGAGCCATGAATGTCCCAATCCCGGAGGAGATTTAAGGCCTCAAATATGTCCTTTGTAGAGATGGTGGACATCTTGAAGAGGGCCGACTATGATGGGAAGCATGGGCCTTACCCAAACCCAAATGTGAGAAAGGCCAAGATCATGGCTAAAGTTGTGAGAAGTCTGCACAGGAATTTTAGGGGTACGACGATCCAAGGATCAATTGAGGAAACGCTGGTCAGACCTGAAATTGAGGGAGCAGGATCAGTACAGAAGGATCAGGAAACTGCTTCTAAAAAGTAAGTATTTGTCCTGTTTTTCTATTATTATTATTACTTGCATGCTGCTCCATGTGTTTTTCTTTACTGTTGTACAGTTTAAAATGGCAACTTTCTGGTTCGTGGGCACAGTAATCGTTCGTAGTAAACATCGTTCATTCGCCCACTAATACAATGTTTTTGGCAGATCCAGGTTAACTACATTTGTTCAGGCCTATTTGTATTAAAAGAAGTTTAGTACATTGTTCTCTAGATGGGTTTGTAACTAGAATGAAATGTAAACTTGATTCGGTGTAAGGAGAGGACACTCAGCAGCTGTTTACACATCTGGACGCAGGAGCACTAGTGTGGAACACCAGAACACCCTTTTTAGGGTGTCCCACACAGGTGCTCCAGTGGATACTAGGGGTGTCTCCATGTGTGAAAATTGTACAAACAAGGTAAGTATTCTAGCTTTAGAAAGGGAAAAAAAATGTCTTCAGCTTGGAACTCTGCCCAAATAGACAATTGTTCGACACTTCCAAGCAATGTTTCCGATTCCTATTTCTGGCCTCAAATATCTGTGTGCTAAGTATACCTTTTTTTATTCACATAGGGGAGAAAAGACTCGGAACATCTGAGGACACCAGAGACCCCCAACCTCATAAAGAAGGGGAAATACCTACACCACAACCAGAGGATGTGGAGGAAGGAGAGGTTTATGAAGTGGGTGAAATAGTGACCCCAACAGGTGAGTGTTTGAGACCACAGTTTCAGGTAATAGATGTATGCCTGCATATTTTTAATACATGGTGTATTTTTTAATTTTAGGTGATGTGGATGTTGTGGAAGAAGGAACTCATTTCACAAGTGCATGGTGTGCAATCGTGATTTACAGAAGATCAAGGAAGACATCAATGATGTTGAAAAAAGACTCAAAAACATCATTGATGTTTTAGGCAGAATCAAAAACAGAGCAAAATTCTTCAATTTGTTTATATTTTGAAGATTTTAGAATCTTTTTTGAAGTATATTAAAAGCCAAATTTTGAAGATGCACGCAGTGTGTCAACATGTGCTATCTGCCATCACGGGATATCAATGTACGCCTTTTGTAGGTGCAACCACTTCCTCGCAACTAAAGTAGATGAGAGGAAGGGGTTGCACCCCCGAAACATGTCCATTGATCCCCCATGATGGGAGCTAGCACATGTTGACATTAGGCATAGGATCAGGAGGGAAATCCTCATTTTGACTCTCAATTTGTGTGCATCTTCAAAATTAGGCTTTTACAGGGGTGACATCACCCCATCTGATGAAGGCTAGATCAACACAGTTCTGACATACTAACGTCTGATATTGCCTTCACTTTATCAAAGTTGAACTTTGTAAGTTCCTGAGTTGTGTATTGTTTTATGCTTTTAAACATGCCTGTTTAACCACTTACGGACCGCCCGCCGCAGTTTTACGTTGGCTGTTTGAAGGAGGATATCGTTGTTATGACAGCAGCTAGCTGTCATAACCCTGGTATCCTCCTTTTCATTGGGCGGTCCACTACAAGATAAAAGTGATCTCTGTGGTGGATTAGACGCGAGATCACTTTTATCAGTGGCGGGAGAGCCCCCCCGCTGCGATTCGGTGCCCTCCGACGCTTACCGGAGCCATCGGCAGCGGCGGAGGTGATCGTGTCCTCTTGCTGGCTCAGTATGGAGAGGAGTGAGGGGAAGATGGCCCCCACCCATCTCCATACAATTTCTGGGCAGAAGCAACGTCAAAACATCACTTCCGCCCACAGCTCTAAAGGGGCATTTTTTTTAAATGACAAATTTTTATTTTATTTTTCTATTGCATTTTAGCCTAAATATGAGATCTGATGTCTTTTTGACCCCAGATCTCATATTTAAGAGGTCCTGTCATGCTTTTTTCTATTACAAGGGAGGGAGGAGGTGGAATCCTTATGGGTAGAGCTCCAAAGGGATGAAGCTAAGGGGAAAATAATAGTGGGAGTATGCTATAGGCCCCCTAACCTGAGGGAGGAAGTAGAGACAGATCTTCTATCACAATTTGGATTAGCAGCAAGGATGGAAAGTGCTATCATAATGGGGGATTTTAATTATCCAGACATAAACTGGGTGGAGGGAACCGTGCATTCATTTAAGACTCGCCAGTTCCTTAATGTCTTGCAGGACAATTTTATGGGTCAGATGGTAGACGCACCAACTAGAAATAAAACATTACTGGATCTACTGATTACCAACAATACAGGCCTGATCACGGATGTGGAAATACGGGGCAATTTAGGTAACAGCGATCACAGGTCAATTAGTTTCAGTATAAATCACACAAATAGGAAACATAAAGGGAATACAAAGACACTGAATTTCAAAAGAGCTAACTTCCCTAAACTACAAATCTTGCATAAATTGGGATAAAATATTAGGAAGAAAGAATATGGAGGAGAGATGGGTTTGCTTTAAGAGCATATTAAATAAGGGCATTAGCCAATGTATCCCATTGGGTAATAAATTTAAAAGAGCAAACAAAAGTCCTGGATGGCTTAACTCCAATGTAAAAATGCATATAAAAGCAAAGGAGAAGGCCTTCAAAAAATACAAGCTTGAGGGATCATCCTCAGCATTCAGACATTATAAAGAATGCAACAAGAAATCTAAGGGTGCCATTAGGACGGCTAAGATAGAACATGAAAGACACATAGCGGAGGAGAGCAAAAAAAATCCCAAGAAATTCTTTAAGTATATAAACAGTAAAAAAGGGAGGACAGACCATATTGGACCCATAAAGAATGAGGAAGGACATCTGGTTACAAAGGATGGGGAGATGGCGATGGTATTGAATTTATTCTTCTCCTCAGTCTTCACGAGTGAATCGGGGGGCTTCAGTAACCAAAACTGCAGTTTATCCTCATGACACAACACAGGAAGCACCTCCATGGTTAACAGAGGACAGAATTAAAATTAGAATTGAGAAACTTAACATTAATAAATCACTGGGACCAGATGGCTTGCATCCAAGGGCACTTAGGGAACTCAGTCAAGTGATTGCCAGACCGTTGTTCCTAATTTTTACAGACAGTCTACTGACTGGAATGGTACCAGATGATTGGAAAAAAGCCAATGTAGCACCAATATTTAAAAAGGGCCCAAAATACATCCCTGGGAATTACAGACTAGTTAGCCTAACATCAATAGTATGTAAACTCTTGGAGGGGATGACAAGGGACTATATACAAGATTTTAGTAATGAGAACGGTATCATTAGCAGTAATCAGCATGGATTCATGAAGAATCGTTCTTGTTTCTACTAACCTTCTATGAGGAGGTGAGTTGCCATCTAGATAAAGGAAGGCCTGTAGACGTGGTGTATCTGGATTTTGCAAAAGCATTTGACACAGTTCCCCATAAACGTTTACTGTACAAAATAAGGTCCGTTGGCAAGGACCATAAGGTGAGTACATGGATTGAAAACTGGCTACAAGGGCGAGTTCAAAGGGTGGTAATACATGGGAAGTACTCAGAATGGTCAGGGGTGGGTAGTGGGGTTCCCCAGGGTTCTGTGCTGGGACCAATCCTATTTAATTTGTTCATAAACGACCTGGTGGATGGGATAAACAGTTCAATCTCTGTATTTGCAGATGATACTAAGCTAAGCAGGGCAATAACTTCTGCGCAGGATGTGGAAACCTTGCAAAAAGATCTGAACAAATTAATGGGGTGGGAAACTACATGGCAAATGAGGTTCAATGTAAAAAAATGTAAAATAATGCATTTGGGTGGCAAAAATATGAATGCAATCTATACACTGGGGGGAGAACCTTTGGGGGAATCTAGGATGGAAAAGGACCTGGGGGTCCTAGTAGATGATAGGCTCAGCAATGGCATGCAATGCCAAGATGCTGCTAACATGCATTAAAAAGGGGATCAACAGAGATAAAACGATAATTCTCCCACTCTACAAGACTCTGGTCCGGCCGCACCTAAAGTATGCTGTCCAGTTCTGGGCACCAGTCCTCAGGAAGGATGTATTGGAAATTGAGCGAGTACAAAGAAGGGCAACAAAGCTAATAAAGGGTCTGGAGGATCTTAGTTATGAGGAAAGGTTGCGAGCACTGAACTTATTCTCTCTGAAGAAAAGACGCTTGAGAGGGGATGTGATTTTAATATACAAATACCGTACTGATGACCCTACAATAGAAATAAAACTTTTTCGCAGAAGAGAGTTTAACAAGACTCATGGCCACTCATTAAAATTAGAAGAAAAGAAGTTTAACCTTAAACTACGTAGAGGGTTCTTTACTGTAAGAGCGGCAAGGATGTGGAATTCGCTTCCACAGGCGGTGGTCTCAGCGGGGAGCATCTATAGCTTCAAGAAACTATTAGATAAGCACCTGAATGACCGCAACATACAGGGATATACAATGTAATACTGACACATAAATCACACATAGGTTGGACTTGATGGACTTGTGTCTTTTTTGTTTGTTTGTTTTTTTAAATCTTTATTTTTTATAAATACAATCAAAAAGTATATTAGACATACAACTTCAAAAAAACAAGGAATCAGCATTGCCTACCCCCATAAAACTAACTCCTTGAACTAGGCTTCCCCCCGACTCCCTCTCCTATCTTGACCACTTAGAAAAAGAATGCTTTTTTCCCTTTATATTATTTAGCATATAATCTCTTCGACATATCTCCATGACTTTTTGAACAACCTCCACCCTTCCCATTTGTCTTTACGCTCTGTTCCGTCTTCTAGTTCTACTTCCACCCCATCAGCACTCTCCATGTTACAAATTTCATTAACACAAAATATCCAGTCCTGTATTTTGGGGCTTTCTATCTCCTGCTATCTCTTTGGTATCTGGCTTTTAGCTACGTTCAGTAGAATAGGAACGATAGATGATTGATATTGTAAGCCGGACTCCGCTGTCCGATGGAACAGACACGTCCATGGGTCTTCCAATATGTCTTTGTTAGTTACTACCTTTATTAACTGTGAGATTTTCTTCCAGAATACTTTGATAATAGGACATTCCCACCAAATATGTGCCATTGTACCTATAGCTTTACATCCTCTCCAACATTCCGCAGATTTCTTCGCTTGGAATTTACTTGTTTTGTCTGGTGTCGCATACCACCCTGCCAAGCACTTAAAGTTTGTTTCAATCGTCTTAGTATCTACTGAGGCACTATGCGTCATTTTCAAAATGTTTTCTATACTGTGTTTACTGCATTGTGTGCCCAATTCCATTTCCCATTTCTTAATGTAGGGCGGCACAGTCAGATCCTCTTTAGTCGCTAAAATTTTGTAAAGTCGAGATATATTATTCTTTGATGTTTTTCTTGTACAGAGCTGCTCTAGTGGCCTGTAATCTTCCTCGCCTCTAATAGGCTTCAGAAGTTTCTCCACAAAATGCGACAGCTGGCTGTACCGCCATGCATCAATCACCATAAAGTCTGTGTCTAATCTTAACGTGTGATAAGTGCAAATTTTGCCTTTTTTAATAATGCCTTTTAGTTGTGCATTTCCATTTTTAATCCAATTACCTCCCACCTCCCCCATCCCTGGTTCAAAAAAATGTATTGTCTTTCAAGTATATCAGTGGTGAGTTGTAGTCCCATTTATTTTGTGAGTCTGGTCCCATAATTTAAGTGTAATACATGTTAACTCAGATGTTTTAGTGCCCAAAAATCTATATTGTGGGGGGTTCCAAATTATATGTCCTAAATGTGTGCTACTCATGTTGTGTTCGATATTGACCCATCTCTTGTCCGAGTCATCCCTTGACCATTCCGTCACCCTTGAAAGTGCCACAGCAGTGTAATATTTTTTAAAATCGGTTAAAGCTAAACCTCCCTGTTTTTCCCCCTACTCAATACCTTATATGCTATACGTGGTTTTTTGCCGCACCAGACAAACCTCGCAATTATTCCTCTTAAAGCTCTCAAATAAACCTGTGGGAGAGTGATTGGGAGCATCTGGAACTTATAAAGGATTTTCGGGGCCAGAACCATTTTTACTATATTAATGCGCCCAATCCAAGAGATAGGGCGCATTGATATTTTTTTAGTATAGTATCTTTCTTAATGTCGTCAGCAAAGGTATATAGTTTGTTAAATATATTTTCCTCATTGAGCTGGATAGTTTAACTCCAAGGTATTTTATGTCCCTTTTCCATGGGAAACCAAATTCCCTGGAGAGTTTAACTTCTTCTTGTTTGTCTATATTAATATTTAAGATTTCAGACTTGCCGAGGTTGACCTTAAAATTAGAGATATCGCCATATTTTTTCAAAGTCTTCAACAAGTTTGGAATCAAAATTCTTGGGTTGGTAACATAGAAGAGCACATCGTCGGCAAATGCTGCAAGTTTATGCTCTTCAGTCCCTACCTTGACCCTGCTACAGTCTGGGTTGTTTCGTATAGTGGCCAGTAGGGGTTCCAGGGTTAGTACAAATAGAAGGGGTGACAAAGGGCACCCCTGTCTAGTACCGTTCTCCATTTTAAATGGTTTCGACAAAACCTCATTTACTTTGACGGATGCCGAGGGGTGATTGTATAATACTTCAATTCATCCAATTAATCTTGGTCCCACTCCCATCTTTTCCAGTGTTTTTATCATGAGTCCCCAGTCTACCCTATCGAATGCTTTTTCGGCATCCATTGACAGGAATAGCCCTGGGGACTCACCAGAGTTAATGGATTCAAGAAGGAGGAATGAGCGTACTCCGTTGTCCCTACCTTCTCTTCCTGGTATAAAACCTACCTGGTCCAGGTGCACCAGGGTGGTCATCTTTTCCTTCAACCTGCCAGCTAGAACCTTGGCATAGAGCTTGGTATCTCTGTTCAATAAAGCTATAGGTCTGTAACTTGAGCATAACTCACTGTTCTTACCCTCTTTTAGTATCTCCGTTATGGTAGCAGCTAGTGCCTCTCCCCCCATTTTACAGTCGGTGCCCAGACAATTCCAGTAACGGCAAATTTTCGGCACCAGGATGTTTTTATATTTTTTAAGGTAACAAGTTGTGAAGCCATCTGGACCAGGGCTTTTTCCCAGAGGAGAGTCCTTCAAGGCCACCAAGATCTCCTCCTCTGATATTGGTCTATCCAGGTCAGATCTATCATTTTCAGTCAGCCTTGGTAACCTTGCCCTGTACAAAAACTCCTCCACCTTCCCCTCTTCCCTATGATCCTGTTGTCCCTTCTGTCTTATAGCGTAGAGGGCTTCATAATACTTCCGCTATTCCCTTGGTTGTGTATACCCCCTCCCCTTTTTTATCTTGAATTTTATCGATAAAGTTCCTTTCTCTTTTCTTTTTCACTGCTCTCGCATGGCGTTTACTTGACTTATTTCCCCAATAATATCTGTCTCTTACTAGTCTATTAGGGGACCTCCTAGCGTCTTGCTCCATACTGTCTTTAAGTTCCTCTCATTTATTTATTAATTGATGAAAACATTCCTGGTGGGAACCGTCATGTTCTTTATGTGCTTGTTCTAATCTAAGATTTTCCCTTTTTTGTGATCTCTCCTTTTTTTTTCCTGCCCCAATGGACATAAGGACCTCCCTTATATATGCTTTGCGAGTTTCCCAAAGTGTGGAGTCTGATATGTCCCCTGTATCGTTAACCTGGAAGAAAAATTCCAACTCCTTCTGGACTGCTTCTACCACGCTGTCCTCTTTAAATAGGTTTTCATTTAAGCACCATGTAAAGGGTTGTCTTTGGGTCTCCGGGTATTTTATCGTCATTGAAATCGGGGAATGGTCAGATAGCGTGATTATTTCTATTTTAGTATCTACCACCTGATCTAGCAAACTGTGGTTCGCCATCATGTAGTCCAGTCTTGAGTACGTCCCATGTACGGGGGAGTATAAAGTATAATCCTTGGTTTTTGCATGTTGCACTCTCCAAGCATCTATGATTTGGCATTGATGAAACTTGCCATTTTTAATTGCATCTCACTCATCCCCCGTGCACGGGACGTGCTGTCCAAAGAGGGGTTCAAACAAAATTTGAAGTCACCTGCCAGGACAACCTCCCCCATCTTAAACTCCATCAACTTGACCATAACCTGTTTTAAAAATCTGATCGGGTTTTTATTGGGGCAATATACGTTTTCCAATGTGACCATTTTATTCCCAAGCTTACCCTTCAAGAAGAGATATCGACCCACAGGGTCTGTCATTCTGTTCATCAAGGAAAACTTAGTCGTCTTAGCAAACCCTATGGCTACCCCTTTGGCTCTCTTTGTGGGTGTATCACTACAGAACTATAATGGCATGGCTGAAGAATATAATTTGATGTTTGTATCCTGAGCTAAATGGGTCTCCTGTAGGAACACTACACCTGCTCGATAATGCTGGAGTTCTTTTAATACTTTGTGTCTTTTCACGGGCGAGTTCAAACCCTTAACATTATATGATATAAATTTTATTTCTGTCATTCAATTTCAACTGTGGAGTTTCGTGTTTTTACCCTCATCTGTCTTCTAAAGGGTTTTTGGATCTGACTCTGCAAGATAGGACTCCCTCTCTTCCTGATCTTGTGCACCGATCGATTTTTATGTCCTCGTCTGGTCTCCTGTCCAGCAAAGGGTTAAATATTTTTTTCATTTTAGCCATCAGGTCTTCACCTTGCTGCTCCGGCAAAGCTCTGATTCTCAAATTCTGATGACGACTTTGGTTTTCTTGTTCTTCCAGCTTGTATAGTATGTCTCGCTGTTCGGTTTGCATTTCAGACAGTTGTACTTTTAGGTCTTTTATTTCTTGGGCTTGTTTTCCTGAAAGTTCCTCTGCTTCTTCAACTCTCTTCAATAAGTGCCCCATATCTGTTCTTACATTAGATATCTCTGATTTAATCAAGTTTTCTAATTTGGCGAACATTTCCAACATTTCCAGCATTTCCGATTTTGTGGGAATTGAGGCCATTTTCATATGATCTTCCACTCTGCTCAAATCCGGATCTCCCTCCAAATCCAGTTCTTCCCTAGATTGATCTCCTTGGTCCCCTCTATGTTTCACCTGTTCTTTCTTCTTTTCTTTAGCCCCCGCTTGTTTCTTTTCTGTCCCAGAGCTTTTTAGACTTGCGTCTTTAAGATGTTTATGAATCAAACTTGTAATCAGACTTTCTTTTGGGGTCTTTGATTCTGTTGTTTTTTGCGACCTCCCTCTCATGATCTCAAATCGCAGATTTCAGCCTCCTCTCCAAATCTGTATTTTTTGTATATCTAGGAAAGTTTTGCCCTTCTTGGGTGGGGGGGGGGGGTTGGGGGAATGGCCACCAACTCAGAGTTTATATAACAATTCTTTTATGCCAATGCACTCAGTTCCGTACCTATTTATTGTTCAAAATTTAACTCTGTTACTTACTTGCCTGGCTGGAACCATTCCAAGGGCAGAACCAAATCAGTCATAATAGAACAATTTTTTATCAGAGCCTCAAACTCCCCACTGCGTGTCTGCAGAAAGCATCGCGCCTTTACCGCCATATGTCTTGCAATACTGTTCTGTGCTGTTTAGTTCTGTGCTGTTTAGTACCCATCTAAAGTCCTTGCACAAATAGAGCTTTACAGTATGTCACAGCAGTTCCACTATAACATTTAAATGAACTATGTTGTTTCCAACCTTCTTTTGGGCTTGAGAATCATTAAACCAGAGCACATGTATATCTCAAACTTTTCTCCCCTCCCCCATCCACTTTTCAATCAGTCCAAACTGTTGATAACGGTGGTACAGTGGAACTTCAGGTTCCCTTACAGAGTCCTAAAGCAGAGTCCTGGAATAATGCTTTATTTATTAAAGGATTAGTTCCTACCTGGGGGGTGGTTCCTCTTGCTGAAATGACACAGTCTTACTCTCCAGGTTAGGAATGCTCCGGCAATGGGGTGTATAAGACAGCAGCCATCCTCCGTCCTCCAGTGGTGTCCCAGACCATCTGTTATGTTCCGCTTTATAAGTAAGAGACAGTGTCTGCCTTTTCCTTCTTCAGTGCGTCCGTCGTATGTAGCCCCAGCATGAAGTAGGAAGATCAAAAAAGACAGTTGTTTGGGCGAGGGGGAGGGGGGGCGAGGCAGCGGCGTGCTCCGGGAGCCTCCTGCAACTCGAGGCAGGCCCCTGTAGGCAGACCTGCAGCTCCTCCGTTGCCTTACACGGCCATCTGCCTCTTATCGCCTCCCAATTCCGCCTGCCAGGCCAGCGCCACCTCATGCTTCAGCCAGAGCAGGAGCTTCATGAATCGGATGCCCTGCAGACTCTCACCCCGCTCGGCTCCAATCAGCCCATCCAGTCTCCCCCGTCTGCTCTCACCGGCGCTGCAGACAGGCCCCTCCCCTAGCTCTGGTGCATCACGTACGCATCGCCGAGTTCTCCTTGTGTCTTTTTTCAACCTCACCTACTATGTAACTATGTAATAAGGGATATTTACATTCCTTGTAATAGGAATAAAAGTGAAATTTTTTTTTAAAAACAGTGTAAAAATAAAAGGTAAAATAAATTTTTTTTAAAAAATGTAAACGGGCTCCGTCCTGCCGAGCTCGCGTGCAGAAGCGAACGCATATGTGAGTAGCGCCGGCATATGAAAACGGTGTTCAAACCACACATGTGAGGTATCGCCGCGATCGGTAGAGCGAGGGCAATAATTCTAGCCCAAGACCTGCTCTGTAACTCAAAACATGCAACCTGTAGAATTTTTTTAAATGTCACCTATGGAGATTTTTATGGGTAAAAGTTTGTCGCCATTCCACGAGCGGCAATTTTGAAACGTGACATGTTTGGTATCAATTTACTCGGTGTAACATTATCTTTCACAATATAGAAAAAAATTGGGCTAACTTTACTGTTACCAACAAGTGTCTGGGGAATGCCCAGGACAAAGCCAAAGTCTACTTACCACCAGCTTGCAGACAACCAAATTGACCTATCTAACAGTAAGCGTTAAAAAAGGGGTTTAGTCCGCACGCATTTGCAAACGCATGCGTGAGCCACAGAGCCACGTCACGGCACCCTTGTATCTGTGGTCCTAACACTAAATTATGAGTGTCCCCACAGTGGAGGCACATGCATTTAATGGATAAATGAGAGCAGGTGGACTGGAGGGGAGCCCACCCCTCCTTAAAGGTACAGGAGCACACCAAACACCCAGCAATAGCACAATGGCTGCAAAGGTGTTGGTGCACTGCTGGACCAATACAAACACTCACGTGATAACAAAAGCTTGCCACCACTCTCATTTATAGCTGGCTATCACAGTATGCAGCATTGGGAGGCTAAAAAAGTACCAACAAGTGTCTGGGGAATGCCCAGGAAAAAGCCAAAGTCTACTTACCACCAGCTTGCAGACAACCAAATTGACCTATCTAACAGTAAGCGTTAAAAAAGGGGTTTAGTCCGCACGCATTTGCAAACGCATGTGTGAGCCACAGAGCCATGTCACGGCACCCTTGTATCTGTGGTCCTAACACTAAACTATGAGTGTCCCCACAGTGGAGGCACATGCATTTAATGGATAAATGAGAGCAGGTGGACTGGAGGGGAGCCACAGAGCCATGTCATGGCACCCTTGTATCTGTGGTCCTAACACTAAACTAACTTTACTGTTGTCTTATTATTTAATTCAAAAAAGTGTATTTTTTCCCAAAAAAGTGCGCTTGTAAGACTGCTGCTCAAATACGGTGTGAAAGAAAGTATTGCAAGGACCGCCATTTTATTCTCTAGGGTGTTAGGAAAAAAAAGTATAATGTTTGTAATTTTTTAGCAAAAAAAACCTGTTTTTAACTTGTAAACAACAAATCTGTCATGAACAG
This sequence comes from Lithobates clamitans, assembly GCA_037952925.1. NCBI lineage: Eukaryota > Metazoa > Chordata > Amphibia > Anura > Ranidae > Lithobates > Lithobates clamitans. The sequence continues at coordinate 5,360,226 of JBBGZY010000271.1, forward strand.
GTGTGACCAGAAGCGTGTGATCTGCGACAGAGGACACCAAAACGTATATAAGTGAAAATATAATATAAACCAGTATATATTATAATATTATTTATAAGTAAGTGAATAATATAGTACAACCACCTCCAATATGACACAGTGCAATAACCAACCACAGACAGAGACCCACAAATAACAACAGACAGATAAGTACAATAAATGGGAAATACCAGGATCATAAACAATAGCCAGGCCAGGGTCATACACAGCAAATCAGCAGATGGACAGGGGATGTTCCAGAGACATAAATGTAAGCCAGGCCAAGGTCATACACAGGGAGATCAGCAGATGGGATAAGGAACACAGGACAGGGAGAGGATGGATTGATTAGACTGCAGGCAGGGATGCAAGGTAACAGGTGGGACAGGATAGGGATCAGGACAGGGAGACAGGATCAGATACACGGGTCACAGGTTCAGGGCACAGGAACAGGTTCAGGTTCAGAATCAGGATCAGATCACAAGCTAGCAGGTCAGGGTGCAAGGAAGAAACCAAGGCAAACATGTGAGTGCTTGCCGGGTATTTATAGGCCTGTGATTGGCCTCAAGTGACACCTGATTGTAGGAGGTACTGTCTGCTCCACACTGCCAGGATCCATCTGCTGGTGGACGCCAGTACTGCGGCACAAAGATGACATAACATCAGCAGGGAAAAGCTCTCCTGACAGTTCCAAACTGCCAGGAGACACCTGCTGGTTGACCTCAGTACTGCATGCCAAATGACAGATATTACCAGCGAATGGAACATTTCCTGACAAAATCTCAGAAAGAGGCTTGGCCCTTAATTGGTTAACACAAAAAAGGCTATTTGTACTGTCAAAACCAAAAATATTATTACAAAAATACGTTGGTTTGTTCAAAAACCCTTTTCTAACGCACATGTGAATGTGCACAGAGTAAAACGTTTTCTACTCAACAATGTGTGGCTTCTTCTTTCAATGCTCAATAGCAGTTTTTGGACTAAGTTGGCGTTTACAGTGACAATGGGGGTTATTTACTAAAGGCAAATCCACTTTGCACTACAAGTGCACTTTTAGTGCACTTTCAGTGCATTTTCAAGTGCACTTTTGCAGTGCACTTGGAGTGCAAAGTGGATATTCATTTAGTAAATAACTCCCACAGTGCTTTTTAATTTGCCGCAATCAGGCCATTTTCTTGACTCACAAAAATTAATTCATGGTGCTGAAAATTATGAATATTTTTGTCAGTAATGCATTACATACATTAACAACAAAAACAAGGTGTTTGTGTAGCAGACCCACAACATAATAGTTCGCTGAAGAAGAGATTGTCACCTCATGTATCAAATAAATGACGTTTGCACTATTGAAGAAAATGGCCAAAAAGAAAGGCCCATTGGATAACCTAGGAGACAGCTAAAAGAAACACAAGCAGTAAATCAAAGGAAATCTTATTTCAGTTTAACTAAAAAAAGTATTTAAAAATGTTGATTTTTCTGGCATATCAATGCCCCCCCTACCTGCAAAGTACTCAATATATTTGATACAGACCTCGCGGGCGCTTTGGGGGGCAAGCCAGGACGGCCAGCTTCAAGCGCCGTCAGTGTTTCTTCTTGAAGTCCAGCTTCAGGTCCAACTGAGGCCAGATAGTTCATTGAATTTCTCCTTAAATAGTTGTGGAGAATGCAGCATGCAAGGATTATATGGTTAAGTTTATATTCCGCAATGTTGATTGTCGTAAGGAATAGGCGAAACCGGCTGGCCATCCCGAAAGCATTCTCCACCACTCTTCTGGCTCTGGCCAGCAGGTAGTTAAAAACCCTCTGGTCCGGGGTGAGGGTCCTCATCGGGAACGGCCGCATCAGGTGATCACCCAGCCCAAACGCTTCGTCAGCGACAAAGACAAACGGGAGTCCTTCAATGTTATCTTCAGCAGGTGGCAATCCCAAGCCACCATTCTGGAGCCGTCTGTAGAACTCGGTCTGGGCGATGACTCCACCATCCAACATCCGGCCATTCTTCCCCACGTCCACATAGAGAAACTCATATGTCGCCGACACCACCGCCAACATCACTATACTATTAAACCCCTTATAGTTGTAATAGTACCTCAAGTTGGGGGGTGGGACTATGTGGACGTGTTTCCCATCAATTGCCCCTCCGCAGTTTGGAAAGTCCCACTGATGGGCAAATTGGGTTGCCACAGTCTGCCATTCCTGTGGCGTTGAAGGAAACTGTGGAGTCAAACAAGAAAATAAAAATTAGTAATTTTGCACATAAACATTGCAAGCAGATTAGACACAAACATTCTTGGTCAACATCAGTATTAACATTTATTTGAAGGAGTATTTAATGACAAATATATAAAGTACACTTATCAGACTCCTCACCCTCTCTAAAGGCCCATTGAAAAAATTTTAGAGGGGGGGGGTTTTGGAAAGGTAACTCTCTCCACTTTATTGAGAGCTGAATGCATAAATAATGTGTTTAATTTTGGCCAGCCCCTCCTTACTTACACTATTGGCAGCCCACTGGACAGGTAAGAAGTGTCATAATACAAAAATATAAATACACACTGTACAAATTGAAGCACTTTTTTACATTCTGCAATTACCTATCAAGATAATAGGAGAACAAAACATTAAACAGTACCATTTGAAAGTATTCAGGCAGGCCCTTTCACTACATGCTTTGGTGAATTCATACAGAAATATGACAACAAAAGAGGTAGGTATAGTGTGTATGGGTTTGGCAAAGTCAGCAGATAGAGGATTGGTAGCGATTGACTTAGCGGTTGACTTAGCGGTTGGGGGGGAGGGTGGGTTCAAAATGATTTTAGGAATACAAAAAAAGCCTCTTGCACTCTGCGTGAATTTAAGGATAAAAATAACATTTGTACATATTTTAGGGGGGTGTTTAGGGAAAGCACTTCTATGGAGCTGACAAAATACATAGTTAAGTGACTAGGCTAGGTGTGTATGGGCCCAGGATAGCATGCTGGGGAGGTTAGTGAAGGCAAATATGCATGAAGGACAAAAAAGGAAGTTTAAAAACTTCCAGCATGCATGATAACAAAGGGGACATTCACAGCATATTCCAATCATGGTAATTAGGGAATGATGAAAGAAATACAATACATTAGCAAACATTAAATACATAGAATGTGATGTGAAAGGAGAAATCTTACCTTAACAAAGTCCTTCTGCAGGACCTGAATGATGGCTGAACAAGTCTCTGGAATAATGATCCTCAGAGCCTGGGGGGAGATGCCCATCGAGAACTTGATGTCCTGCAGACTTCTCCCCATCTGCTCGGGAGTGATGGCTTGCCGCATGCAGGTGTCCTGCTTCGTAATATAAGGGGACAGCAAAGCCAACAAATGGTGAAAAACGTGGTCCGTCACCTGGAGATAATTCCTGAAATCATCAGAATTATTCTCACGGATCTCCCACAACAAAGGCATATGAGAGAACTCCTCCCCGCCCTGTTCATGGACTGGGCTTGGGTCAAAGTAAGAACCCCAACGGCAAGCCCCTGCATATCACAAACTCTACGACGAGTACGTACCTGCTACATGGCTAGAAAACGGTCGGCTGGTCAGAGCGAACTAACAGAACACACTGAAAATCAGAAAGGCCGGAGAAGAGCGAGCTGAAAATCAGAAACAAACGGACAAGAACCCACTGATAATCAAATACGTACTATAAAATACACACTGAAAAACAAATGCGAACTGACTACACGCACTCAAAAACAGATACAAACCCACAAACACGAACTGAAGAGCAGTAACGATCTGAAAAGCACGAGGCTGAAAAGCGTGAATCGTCTCTCACCAAACTTCTACTAACGACATTACTATTAGCAGAAGGAGCCCAAAAGGTGGCGCGCTGGCTATTGAACTTCCTTTTTCTAGTCCCGTCATACGTGTTGTACGTCAGCGCGTACTTGCCGATCAGAATTTCTGAAAACATTTGTGTGACTGTGTGTATGCAAGACAAGTTTGAGCCAACATCCGAAAAAAAAACATGGATTATGTTGTTGGAATGTGCGATCGTGTGTACGTGGCATTAGGAATTATGGAAATAGCATTGTATATATTAATGATCTCATTTCATAACCCAGTTGTACCTCTCCATGTAAAAGACAAGGATTTATTGGTGCATATAATGGAGTATGTTTAGCTCATGAGTGAATGTGTTACTGGCAATACACAGAACAGAAATATAATGGGTAAAATACACTTAATTTATCAATAACATCTGATATGCTTTCTGGAGAATAATACGCCTGTAACATAAGGTTAAAAGGAGCATGTTAAATTGCCTGCTGAATATCGTGTTTCCATAAAGCCAGTGGTTGCATGCATGTAAATGGAGGTTATTTAACGTGACCCTGGATATTCTCCTAATTAATATACAATATACAGCCTTAAACATTACTCCAAAATTATTCACCCTTTCTTCCAGGAAGAAACCAAATTCATTTACTTATGTCACCATTAAATGGTCCATTAAAGGGTCAACTGCAGTAGAATAGGAAGTTTAAAAGTATTTCCATTTACAACCATATGTCATAGATACATTTTGGTGAGCTTACAAAAATGTATGTACTACCATATGCTAACTGCAAGTTAATATGCTTATAGTCTGATGCAAAACATAACACAACTGTCATAATTCATCCCCCAGAACTTCTATACACAGCTGTGTTCAATCTGAATTAGATTGGCAAAATGTCATTACATTATCTTCATTCAGACCTGCTATTTTTAGTTGGATCAGAAGGCAATCAACATGTATATGGCCACTATGGAACCGCAGAAGACATTTCTGATTACCAGATTTAGAAGGAAAAGTCTGCTGTCTATGTTGGATGTTGCCACTCAAGAGCTACTGATCTTATTAAATATTTGCAATGTGAGTGTCTGCTGAGAGTAAATATATCATGGTTGTACAATATGAATGTGCAAGCCTGTATACCAGTCCCTACAATGAAAACACTTGGCTGTCAGAATACCATCCAGTGCAGCCTTCCTCAACCAGGGATGCATAGAACGCTGGGGTTTCTCTAGAGATTGTAAGAAGCTCCTTGAGAACAGAACAGTGGCAGACTGGTCTCCTGCCCACATTAACCACCAGTAGGGATGAGCTTCGTGTTCGAGTCGAACCCATGTTCGACTCGAACATCGGCTGTTCGACCGTCCGTCGAATTGCGAACGATATGGGCCGTTCGCGCCAAATTCGTGTGGCGCGTCACGGCCCATAATTCACTGCGGCATCGCAGTGCATTGCTGGCTGATGATTGGCCAAGCATGCACTATGACCCGCATGCTTGGCCAATCACAGCGCCGCCTGAACAGAGAGCCGTAATTGGCCAAAGCCAAGGAGGCTTTGGCCAATTATGGCTCAGGGGATTTAGTACACGCCCCACACTATATAAGGCCGCCTGCACGGCGGCCCTGTGTAGTGTGTGTTCCGGCGTTGAAAGAGATAGACAGAGAGACAGTGTTTGATTTGAGTTAGATAGATTAGGCAGAACAGTCAGTCAGTTAGCTGCACTTACAGTGTATTGTGTATATATATGCATCCCAGGTGTTGCATATATATATATACACTGTATTCAGTTTAGCTAGATCCGTTCCTGTTATCTTCTATCTAGACTATTTACATTCAGTGCAGTGTGTCCTGCTCACAGTGTTCAGCTAGATCCGTTCCTGCTATTTACATTCAGTACAGTGCTTCCTGCTCACAGTGTTCAGCTAGATCCGTTCCTGCTATTTACATTCAGTGCAGTGCGTGCTGCTCACAGTGTTCAGCTAGATCCGTTCCTGCTATTTACATTCAGTGCAGTGCGTGCTGCTCACAGTGTTCAGCTAGATCCGTTCCTGCTATTTACATTCAGTGCAGTGCGTCCTGCTCACAGTGTTCAGCTAGATCCGTTCCTGCTATTTACATTCAGTGCAGTGCGTCCTGCTCACAGTGTTCAGCTAGATCCGTTCCTGCTATTTACATTCAGTGCAGTGCGTGCTGCTCACAGTGTTCAGCTAGATCCGTTCCTGCTATTTACATTCAGTGCAGTGCGTCCTGCTCACAGTGTTCAGCTAGATCCGTTCCTGTTATCTTCCTACTGACAGGCAGGCTTGTCTGGTTACAGTATATAAAGCTACCTGAAGAAAATTACAGGTGTTCTTTTTGATCCTATTAGTACCACGGTCAGGCAGCTAGACTATTTACATTTAGTACAGTGTGTCCTGCTCACAGTGTTCAGCTAGATCCGTTCCTGTTATTTACATTCAGTGCAGTGTGTCCTGCTCACAGTGTTCAGCTAGATCCGTTCCTGCTATTTACATTCAGTACAGTGCGTGCTGCTCACAGTGTTCAGCTAGATCCGTTCCTGCTATATACATTTAGTGCAGTACGTCCTGCTCACAGTGTTCAGCTAGATCCGTTCCTGTTATCTTCCTACTGACAGGCAGGCTTGTCTGGTTACAGTATATAAAGCTACCTGAAGAAAATTACAGGTGTTCTTTTTGATCCTATTAGTACCACGGTCAGGCAGCTAGACTATTTACATTTAGTACAGTGTGTCCTGCTCACAGTGTTCAGCTAGATCCGTTCCTGTTATTTACATTCAGTGCAGTGCGTCCTGCTCACAGTGTTCAGCTAGATCCGTTCCTGCTATTTACATTCAGTGCAGTGCGTCCTGCTCACAGTGTTCAGCTAGATCCGTTCCTGCTATTTACATTCAGTGCAGTGCGTGCTGCTCACAGTGTTCAGCTAGATCCGTTCCTGCTATTTACATTCAGTGCAGTGCGTCCTGCTCACAGTGTTCAGCTAGATCCGTTCCTGTTATCTTCCTACTGACAGGCAGGCTTGTCTGGTTACAGTATATAAAGCTACCTGAAGAAAATTACAGGTGTTCTTTTTGATCCTATTAGTACCACGGTCAGGCAGCTAGACTATTTACATTTAGTACAGTGTGTCCTGCTCACAGTGTTCAGCTAGATCCGTTCCTGTTATTTACATTCAGTGCAGTGCGTCCTGCTCACAGTGTTCAGCTAGATCCGTTCCTGCTATTTACATTCAGTGCAGTGCGTCCTGCTCACAGTGTTCAGCTAGATCCGTTCCTGCTATTTACATTCAGTGCAGTGCGTGCTGCTCACAGTGTTCAGCTAGATCCGTTCCTGCTATTTACATTCAGTGCAGTGCGTCCTGCTCACAGTGTTCAGCTAGATCCGTTCCTGTTATCTTTCTACTGACAGGCAGGCTTGTCTGGTTACAGTATATAAAGCTACCTAAAGAAAATTACAGGTGTTCTTTTTGATCCTATTAGTACCACGGTCAGGCAGCTAGACTATTTACATTTAGTACAGTGTGTCCTGCTCACAGTGTTCAGCTAGATCCGTTCCTGTTATTTACATTCAGTGCAGTGTGTCCTGCTCACAGTGTTCAGCTAGATCCGTTCCTGCTATTTACATTCAGTACAGTGCGTCCTGCTCACAGTGTTCAGCTAGATCCGTTCCTGCTATTTACATTCAGTGCAGTGCGTGCTGCTCACAGTGTTCAGCTAGATCCGTTCCTGCTATATACATTTAGTGCAGTACGTCCTGCTCACAGTGTTCAGCTAGATCCGTTCCTGTTATCTTCCTACTGACAGGCAGGCTTGTCTGGTTACAGTATATAAAGCTACCTGAAGAAAATTACAGGTGTTCTATCCCAGCTTAGTGCAGCTACAGGCCATTAGTATGTCTGGAAGGCCAAGAAGGAGAGGCAGACAGTCACAAGCCAATAAGAGAGGGCAAGCAGGCTCTGTGTCTAGTGCTGGTCGTGGAGACGGTGCATCCTCATCAGCACGTGGCCATGGGACACGCTTGGCCTTTTTTTCGGCAGCTGGCCGTGTTGAGCCGCAACATGCGGAAGACTTGGTCGAGTGGATGACCAAGCCGTCCTCATCCTCCTCATCCTCTCTCACCCATGCCCAGGGTGCTTTGTCTGGCAAAGCAGCGGCCTCTTCCCTCAGCTCAATGTCATCAGTGACTCCTTCCCTAGCCCCACCATGTCCTCCTGAGGATTCCCTCGAACTGTTTGACCACAGTGTTGGGTACATGCTCCAGGAGGATGCCCAGCGTTTGGAAGGCTCTGATGATGATACTGAGCTCAATGAAGGCAGTAACATGAGCACGGACAGAGGGGGTGCCCAAGAAGGACAGCAATCTGGCAGTCATGCTCCCCCTGCTGCAGCATACTGCCAGGTTTGCTCCAGTGATGAGGAGGGAGGGGATGATGAGGTCACTGACTCAACGTGGGTGCCTGATAGGAGAGAGGAGGAGGAGGAGGAGGAGGAGGAGGAGGAGGAGGAGGTGGCACATCACCAACTAGGCAGGATGCCCTCCAGGGGCCAGCCTAAGGGCAGCACATTGACTGCATCACACCCCAAAGCTCCACATGTGCAGGGCGCTGCAGTCTCTGCGCGTTATTCAAAAAGTTCTTTGGTGTGGGCCTTTTTTGAGACGAGTGCATCAGATCGCACCGCTGCTATTTGCAATATATGTCTCAAGCGTATCTCGCGTGGCCAAAACATCTCCCGCTTGGGTACCACATGCTTGACCAGACATATGTTGACCTGCCATGCAGTTCGTTGGCAAGCGTATCTAAAAGACCCACACCAAAGAACAAAGACGATCTCTCCTTGCTCCTCATCAGCTGAGATTTCCAACCCCACTAGACCTTCAGTCCTCTCTGCGACCTGCAGTGAGAGGAATGAAGGTGTAGAATTAGGTGTGTCACAGCCAAGTACTTATGGGCAATCTGCTTTTGGTACACCGACGTCAGATTGTACCAGGCAAATTTCCCTGCCCCAGCTGCTGCACCGCCGAAAGAAGTTTGCTCCCAGCCATCCACATGCCCAGCGGTTGAATGCTAGCTTGGCAAAATTGCTAGCACTTCAACTGCTGCCTTTTCAGTTGGTAGACTCTGCCCCCTTCCGTGAGTTTGTGGAATGTGCGGTTCCTCAGTGGCAGGTACCCAAACGCCACTTTTTCTCACGGAAGGCGATTCCGGCTCTCTACCGGCATGTGGAAGGCAATGTCCATGCCTCGCTGGACAGGGCGGTCAGCGGTAAGGTGCATATTACCGCTGACTCATGGTCCAGCAGGCATGGACAGGGACGTTACTTAAGTTTCACGGCGCATTGGGTGACTCTGCTGGCAGCTGGGAAGGATGCAGGACAAGGTGCAGTAGTGTTGGAGGTTGTTCCGCCACCACGCCTCCAAAATGCTGATTGTGACACACCTCTCTCCTCCACCCCCTCCTCTTCTTCTTCCTCCATGGCCTCTTCCTCGGAACCAGCGGTGCTCCGTAGGCGTTCAAGGGGCTACGCAAGTACGCAGGCCAAAAGATGCCATGCGGTGCTTGAGCTGGTGTGCTTGGGGGACAGGAGCCACACTGGGGCAGAGGTTCTGTCAGCTCTGCAGGGGCAGGTTCAGAGGTGGTTGACGCCACGCCAACTTAAGGCAGGAATGGTGGTTTGCGACAATGGCACCAACCTCCTCTCTGCCCTCCGACAGGGACAACTGACCCATGTGCCCTGTTTGGCTCACGTCCTTAACTTGGTGGTGCAGCGGTTCTTGGGCAGGTACCCGGGCTTACAGGATGTCCTGAGGCAGGCCAGGAAAGTCTGTGTGCATTTCCGCCGGTCATATAATGCCAGTGCTCGGCTGACGGACCTCCAAAAGGAGTTTAACCTGCCCAAGAACCGCCTAATCTGTGACATGCCCACCAGGTGGAACTCGACGTTGGCCATGCTGCAGCGGCTGCACACGCAGCAGAGGGCCATCAATGAGTACCTGTGCGACTATGGCACCAGGACAGGGTCAGGGGACCTTGGTTTTTTTTCCCCACGCCAGTGGGCCATGATCAGGGATGCATGCACTGTCCTGTCACCATTCGAGGAGGCCACGAGGATGGTGAGCACTGACAGTGCATGCATCAGTGACACTGTCCCCCTTGTCCACCTGTTGGAGCACACGCTGCGTGGGATAATGGACAGGGCACTTGAGGCAGAACAGAGGCAGGAAGAGGAGGACTTCCTTAGCTCTCAAGGCCCCCTTTATCCAGACAGTGTTCCTGCGTGCCCGCCGATCACACAGGAAGAGGACGAGGAGGAGGAGGAGGAGGAGGAGGAAGATTGTGTCAGTATGGAGGTGGAGCCTGGCACTCAGCATCAGCAGTCTTTAAGGGATCAGTCCCAAGGAACACATGGACTTGTACGTGGCTGGGAGGAGGTGGCTGCGGACGTTGTTGTCCTTAGTGACCCAGAGGACTCCGGACCGAATGCCTCAGCAAACCTACGCTGCATGGCCTCCCTGATCCTGCAAAGCCTGCGTAAGGATCCTCGTATTCGTGGTATCAAGGAGAAGGACCAATACTGGCTGGCAACCCTCCTTGATCCACGTTACAAGGGTAAGGTTGCGGACCTTATCTTGCCATCGCAGAGGGAGCAGAGGATGAAACATCTTCGGGAGGCCTTGCAGAAAGGTCTGTGCAACGCGTTCCCAGAGACTGGGAGGTTACAAACTCCTGTTTCTGGACAACGTGTTGCTGAGGCTTCGGTCAGTCAAAGAAGGAGCGGTGGAGAAGGTGGCCGTCTGACCGATGCGTTCAGACAATTTTTTGGTCCGCAGCCCCAAGGTATGATCGGTTCCAGCAACCATCGCCAGCGTCTGTTTTACATGGTGCAGGAATACCTAGGGGCAAGATCAGACTTGGACACCTTTCCCACCGAAAATCCTCTGGGTTACTGGGTCTTGAGGATGGATCACTGGCCAGAGCTTGCACAGTATGCAATTGAGCTACTGGCCTGTCCTGCATCCAGCGTTCTTTCGGAACGCACATTCAGTGCTGCTGGAGGCGTGGTAACCGATCACAGGGTGCGTCTGTCCACCGACTCGGTCGATCGGCTGACCTTCATAAAAATGAATCAGTCTTGGATCACCACCAGCTACCAAGCACCTGATGCAGATGTAACCGAATAATTTTTTTTGAAATCTCAGATCCCTTCAAAGACTGCCTATGCTGATGCTGAGTGACTATCCCTGAGTAATTATCCTCTTCCTCCTCAATCATCACGCTGATAGCTTGTAAGAACATTTTTGGTTCTGGGCGCCACCACCAGTGCCTAAGGCACAATTTTTCAGCCCCTGTTTAACAGGGGCGTGTAATTACAATTTTTGATGTAATACTTTGCAGCAGGGCTCGTTCCTGCATTCCAACTAGAGTGTCTGTGAGGGGTTGCAGTGTTGTGGCACCAGCACCAGTGCCTAAGACCCAATTTTTCTGCCCCTGTCTAACAGGGGCGTGTAATTACAATTTTTGATGCAATACTTTGCAGCAGGGCTTGTTCCTGCATTCCAACTAGAGTGTCTGTGAGGGGTTGCAGTGTTGTGGCACCAGCACCAGTGCCTAAGACCCAATTTTTCAGCCCCTGTCTAACAGGGGCGTGTAATTACAATTTTTGATGCAATACTTTGCAGCAGGGCTTGTTCCTGCGTTTCAACTAGAGTGTCTGTGAGGGGTTGCAGTGTTGTGGCACCAGCACCAGTGCCTAAGACCCAATTTTTCAGCCCCTGTCTAACAGGGGCGTGTAATTACAATTTTTGATGCAATACTTTGCAGCTGGGCTTGTTCCTGCGTTTCAACTAGAGTGTCTGTGAGGGGTTGCAGTGTTGTGGCACCAGCACCAGTGCCTAAGGCCTAATTTTTCAGCTCCTGTTCAACAGGGGCATGTAATTACAATTCTTGATCTAATATTTCACAGCAGGGCCCTGTGAGGGCTTACAGTGTTTTGGCCACAGCAACACCTAAGGCCCAAATTTCTGCTGAGTATATAGGGCAGGACCCTACTTTCAAACATCTAACTTACAAACGACTCCTACTTGCAAACGGAAGGAGACAACAGGAAGTGAGATGAAATCTACCCCTAAGGAAGGGAAATTCTCTCCTGTAAGAGTTAATATGGGAAAACAATTTTTCCTTTCCACTGATGCTTTCCAATCCTTGTTCCACAAAAAAACCCAAATTTTCAAAAAACATTTTTCATTGGGACAAAAAAGTGAGGTGAAATCTTCTGAAGAGGAGGAAAGACGCAAAACAAATGTCACAGGGGTGATAACCCTTCCCTATGTTTTCCAAAAAGCTTAGAAAAGATTTTTTGGCTGGAGCTAAACACATTAAAAATGTTCAAAATTACAAACAGATTCTACTTAACAACAAACCTACAGTCCCTGTCTTGTTTGCACCGCCTGTATACTGCTGTTCAGAGTATATAGGGACCTTTCCTTATTTTAATTTGGGTGCGGGGTTCCCCTTAATATCCATACAAGACCCAAAGGGCCTGGTAATGGACTGGGGGGTACCCATGCCGTTTGTCTCACTGATTTTCATCCATATTGCCATGACCCGACATGACATTAAACCCGCAAGCAGTTTTAAATGAGATTTTTTCCTTTAAAAATGACATTTGGTGCAGGGACTGTTCTAAACATGGGAAACACGCGTCACTTTACAGGCATACTATAGACACCCCCCAGGTACGATATTTAAAGGAATATTTCACTTTTTTTTTTTTACTTTAAGCATCATTAAAATCACTGCTCCCGAAAAAACGGCCGTTTTTAAAAGTTTTTTTTGCATTGATACATGTCCCCTGGGGTAGGACCCGGGTCCCCAAACCCTTTTTAGGACAATACCATGCAAATTAGCCTTTAAAATGAGCACTTTTGATTTCGAACGTTCGAGTCCCATAGACGTCAATGGGGTTCTAACGTTCGTGCGAACTTGCGGTCCGTTCGCGGGTTCTGGTGCGAACCGAACCGGGGGGTGTTCGGCTCATCCCTAACCACCAGTGTCAGCAATCACATGTGCACTGACCATCAATGTAAAAGTGGTCACTTCTACACTGACCACCAATGTGAGAGGTCACTAATATTTTCTCTGTCTGACCATTATTATTATTTTTGTTACATAAATATTACATAGACTTTATTCTTTATTTACTACTGACTGGGCTGTAGGTCTACAAATTTTTCTGGGGATTCCTGAGTCCTGAAAACTATTTTAGGGGGTCTTTAGAGTTAAAAAGGTTAAGAAAACCTGATTTAGTATCTATTAAGGGATACAGCTAGAATGAGGACTGAGAGGAGCTAGTTTACTTGGTTTAGTCTCTAGGGATGGGCCGAACACCCCCCAGTTCGGTTCGCACCAGAACACCTCGAACAGGCAAAAAGTTCTAGCGAACATGCGAACCCTTTTAAAGTCTATGGGACACAAACATGAAAAATCAAAAGTCCTAATTTTAATTTAATTTTAAATGCTTATATGCATGTTATTGCCATAAAAAGTGTATGGGGATCTGGGTACTGCCCTAAGCGACATGTATCAATGCAAAAAAAAAAGTTTTTAAAATGATTGTTTTTTCAGGAGCAGTGATTTTAGTCTGCCTGTAAAGTGGCGCTTCTGTGTGATTTTGTAAAACATGCTGTAGCAATAATGACATTTCTAAAGGAAAAAATGTAATCTAAACTTGCTTGTGGCTGTAATGTATTGCCTGCTTCCAGCAATATAGATGAAAAATCAATGAAAAAAACGGCGTAACCCCCCCCCCCCCCCCCAAATCCATACCAGACCCTTACCAGACCCTTAGCCGACCATGTAGCCTGGAGGTCAGGATAGAGGGAGGACGAGTGAGCACCCCCCCTCCTGAACCATACAAGGCCACATGCCCTCAACATGGGGGGTGGGTGCTTTGGGGCAGGGAGGCTCTAAGCCCCCCCACCCCAAAGCACCTTGTCCCCATGTTGATGGTGACAAGGGCTTCTTCCCGACAACCCTGGCGGGTGGTTGTCAGGATCTGCAGGCGTGGGGCTTATCGGAATCTGGAAGCCCCCTTGTTAAATCCCAGATCACAGACCCCCTATGTAAATGGGTAATTGGTACATTGTACCCCTACCAATTCACCAAAAAAGTGTCAAAAAGTAAACACCACAACAGACAGTTTTTGACCAATCCTTTATTAACCACTTACGTTGCTACTTTGAAGAGGAATATTGTTGTTATTGCTAGCTGCCATAAACCCGGTATCCTCTTCTTCAGCAGGCTGCGGCGGAGGTGCAGCCGGCAGCGGTGGAGGTGATCGGGTCTGCTCTCCTGTTGGCCTGGAGAGACGAGTGAGGGGAAAATAGCCCCCACCCATCTCCATATCGTTGCAGGGCATAAGCGACGTCAAAATGTCACTTCCGCCCATAGCTCTTATAGGAACATTTTTTTTTCTAATGAGATTTAATTTTTTTTGTATTGCAATTTAGTGTAACTATGAGATCGGAGGTCTTTTTGACCCCAGATCTCACATTTAAGAGGTCATGTCATGCTTTTTCTCTATTACAAGGGATGTTTACATCCTTTGTAATAGGAATAAAAGTGACACAATTTTTTTTAAAAGAACAGTGTAAAAATAAAAAATAAAAGGTAAAATAAATTTTAAAAAAATTTAAGCGTGCCCCGTCCTGGCAAGCTCCTGTGCAGAAGCGAACGCATATGTGAGTAGCACCTCATATGAAAACGGTGTTCAAGCCACACATGTGAGGTATCACCGTGATCGTTAGAGCGAGAGCAATAATTCTAGCCCTAGACCCCCTCTGTAACTCAAAACATGCAACCTGTAGAATTTTTTAAACGTTGCCTATGTAGACTTTTAAAGGTAAAAGTTTGTTGAAATTCCACAAGCAGGCACAATTTTGAAGCGTGACATGTTGGGTATCAATTTACTCGGCGTAACATTATCTTTTACAATATAAAAAAAATTGGGCTAACTTTACTGTTGTCTTATTTTAATTTAAAAAAGTATTTTTTCCAAAAAAAAGGGCGCTTGAAAGACTGCTGCGCAAATACGGTGTGACAGAAAGTATTACAACGACTGCCATTTTATTCTCTAGGGTGTTAGAAAAAAATATATAATTTTCTAGCCAAAAAAAACTGTCTGCGTCCTTTTTTTTCTGCAAATAGAGCTTTCTTTTGGCGCAAAAGCTTTAGCGTTTACAAACTATGGGAAGGATATATGTCAGTTTTATCGCTTTTTTTTTTTCTAGTAATGGCAGTGATCTGTGATTTTTAGCTGTATTGCAACATTGTGATGGACAGATCTGACACTTTTGACACATTTTTGGGACCACTGACATTTATACAGCGATCAGTGCTATAAATATGCACTGATTACTGTGTAAATGTCACTGGTAGGGAAGGGGTTAACACTAGGGGGCGATCAAGGGGTTAAATGTGTGTTCATTGGATGTGTTCTAACTGTATGGGGATAGGAATGACTGGGGGAAGAGACATGTCGTTGTTCCTACTTAGTAAGAACAAACGATATGTCTCCTCTCCCCTGACAGAACAGGGATTTGTGTGTTTACATACACAAATTCCCCTGCTGGCTCTCGTGCATGCGATCACGCATGGCCGGCGGCGATCGCGCCTGCCGGCCACGCACATAAGGTCCCCCGCCGTGTAGCGGGCACCCTTGACGGCGTATGCACGCCCTCTGGCGGCTCTTAAAGGGAAAGACGTACCCCTATGGGGTTTCACCAAGCCGTGCCATTCTGCCGACATATATCGGCGTGAGCCGGTCGGCAAGTGGTTAATAAAGGAATTGTCAAAAATTGTCTGTTGTGGTTTCTACTTTCTGACACTTTTTTTGGTGAATAGGTAGGGATATGTACCCGATACCCATTCACATAGGCTGGCTGTGATCTGGGGGCCTCCTTCTTAAAGCTCCCCGCCTGCAGACCCTGACAACCACCGGCCAGGCTTGTCGTGAAGAGGCCATTGTCCCCATCAACATGGGGACAAAGTGCTTTGAGGGCAACCCAAAGCAACCTCCCCATGTTGAGGGCAAGCGTCCTGGTATGGTTCAGGAGGGGGGGTGCTCGTCTCTAGGAGGGCCATCTTGTCTTGGGGCCGTCAAAGCTCGATGCACTCTATCAATTTCCATGTGCTGTGGTGAAATGTCTGGGATCAAGTCTTCATGAGAGTATGTACTGCGCCCTCCAGGTCAATCACCGCCTCAGGTAGACCGCAAATTCGGAAATTATAGCGTCTGGATCTATTTTTCTAAGATCTAATTGATCTTGTAATGAGGCTATCATGCTTGAGTTCGGATTTAGCCTCCGCACTGTGCCATCCATTTTGGATTCGATAGTGTCCAATCTGTCCCCTATGTCATTAAAGTCATGTTTCATTTCAGCTGTGATTAATTGACAAGCCTTAGTCAGCTCTTGCTGTAATAGTGCTGAAAAGCGAGTGAGGAGGACAGAATCCCCTGAATATGGCGCTGGAGGTGGGGGAGGTTGTTCACTCCCTATGCTGTTTTGGCTCAGGGCAAGTTTGGCTATTTCAGCCATATTCCTCTCCATGGAGGAAGCTGGGGAATCAGCACCATCCATTCCCTCCCCCTGATAGGTATGGGAGGGGGAGAGAGAGAACCGTGGGGACCCATCCTTTTGTGGACGTGTGATATCTTCCTGTGACTGAGAGGAGAAGGGGCCCCGCTCTCTGTCTAATCCGGCTGCCGCTATGTTATGGGGAGAGATTCCTTGTGCAGGGGGGGCCTGATTTCTCTGGGTCCCGCTCACCTGCTTTGCAGCTTCTGTCTCTGTCCTCCGGCCCAATGCCATCTTGGAAGGGGGAGTCCCTGCTGTAGTATTCCCTGAACGGAACAAATAGCTGGATGTCGGGGGTTTCTTTTTGGATGTCCCCTCTCCTCTTCGGTTCATAATGTGGATCCCGTGGAAGACTGCGGTCTTTGTGGCTTCCCTCTGGCTTAATCTGGCTTGGAAAGGCCGGCGGCGTGCAGAGCAGGTCAGAACATGTCCGCTCCCGTGCCCGCGCACATGCGCACTCCTCTGCCAAGTTTTCAACAAGTGTAAATGCAGGAAGTTTAACCACTTAAAGTCTAAATCTTTTTCTGACACTTCTTTCTTAAGTTAAAATCAATATTTTTTGCTAAAAAATTACTTGGAACCCCCAAACATTATATTTTAGCAGAGACCCTAGGAAATAAAATGGCTATTGCTGCAATATTTTATGTCACACTGTATTTGCCCAGCGGTCTTTCAAATGCAGTTTCTTGGGAAAAATACACTTCAATGAATAAAAAAAAAAAACGAAACAGTAAAGTTAGCCCAATTTTTTTTGTTTTAATGTGAAAGATGATGTTACGCCGCAAGAATCATGAGAGAATCGTGATCTATCCTCTAAGCAAATAAATCGTGATTCTCATTTTAACCAGAATCGTGCAGCTCTACTATATACCCTGCATTGTATTATATATACTACACTGACTGCACTATATACTCTGCAATGTATTATATATACTACACTCTCCACTGTAATATATATACTACACAGACTGCATTATATACTCTCTATATACTACACTGACTGACTGAACACTACACTACCTGCCTAATCTCCATTAATTCACTATATATGGCCGTCGTGTAAGCAGCAGCCTTATATAGTGTGGGGCGTGGACATGATTGGCCCAAGGCAGGGTGCCTTGGGTTAATCATGGCTCTCACAGCACATCGCACTTACCTTCTACTCGAACATCGAGCCCATCCCTATTAGTCACATTACGTAGATGGTGGCTGGTGTGTCGAAAAACACAAACACTAAAGCTGGACAAGTACAGAAATTCATAACCACTTGTCAATATTACACTTATATAATGTTTGTAGATGCCTGACACAATTAAATGACGAATCAGTTATAACAGTTCTGCTTTAAAAAATATAGAAACACATCAGCTTTTAAATGCTTAATACATTTACAGTATCTCACAAAAGTGAGTACACCCCTCACATTTTTTGTAAATATTTTATTCTATCTTTTCATGTGACAACACTGAAGAAATGACACTTTGCTACAATGTAAAGTAGTGAGTGTACAGCTTGTATAACAGTGTAAATTAGCTGTCCCCTCAAAATAACTCAACACACAGCCAATAATGTCTAAACCACTGGCAACAAAAGTGAGTACACCCCTAAGTGAAAATGTCCAAAGTGGGCCCAATTAGCCATTTTCCCTCCCCTGTGTCATGTGACTTGTTAGTGTTACAAGGTCTCAGGTGTGAATGGGAAGCAGGGTGTTAAGTTTGGTGTTATCACTCTCACTCTCTCATACTGGTCACTGGAAGTTCAACATGGCACCTCATGTCAAAAAACTCTCTGAGGATCTGAAAAAAGAATTGTTGCTCTACATAAAGATGGCCTAGGCCATAAGAAGATTTCCAAGACCCTGAAACTGAGCTGCAGCACAGTGGCCAAGACCATATAGCGGTTTAACAGGGCAGGTTCCACTCAGAACAGGCTTTGCCATTGGCAACCAAAGAAGTTGAGTGCACGTGCTCAGCGTCATATCCAGAGATTGTCTTTGGCATTGCTACAGAGGTTGAAGGGTGGGGTCAGTAAATATTCATTCTAGTCGGGCATTAAACTTAAAAAATTACATAATAATTGACCTCCGGCATTCCCCACCCTCCTCACATACCTACTATGTCGCACTCACACCTCTGCAATAGGGATGGGCCGAACAACCCCCGTTCGGTTCGCACCAGAACATGCGAACAGGCAAAAAATGTGCTCGAACGCCGTTAAAGTCTATGGGACACGAACATGAAAAATCAAAAGTGCTAATTTTAAAGGCTTATATGCATGGTATTGTCTTAAAAAGTGTTTGGGGACTTGGGTGCTGCCCCAGGGGACATGCATCAATGCAAAAAAAGTTTTAAAAACAGCCGTTTTTTCGGGAACAGCGATTTTAATAATGCTTAAAGTGAAACAATAAAAGTGTAATATTCCTTTAAATTTCATACCTGGGGGGTGTCTATAGTATGTCTGTAAAGTGGCACATGTTTCCCCGTGTTCAGAACAGTCTGACAGCACAATGACATTTCTAAAGGAAAAAAAGTAATTTAAAACAATACACATAAAAGTTTATTGATAAAAAGGGAATGGGATTCCCCCACAGGGGAACCCCGAACCAAAATGTTAAAAAAATGTGTGGGGGTCCCCCCAAATTCCATACCAGGCCCTTCAGATCTGGTATGGATAATAAGGGGAACTCCACGCCAATTTTTTTTTAAATTTTGGTGTGGGGTCCCCCTCAAAATCCATACCAGACCCTTCCAGTCTGGTATGGATTTTTTGGGGAACCCCACGCCAAAATGTAAAAATAAAATGGCGTGGGGTCCCCCCAAAAATCCATACCAGACCCTTATCTGAGCACGCAACCTGGCAGGCTGCAGGAAAAGAGATGGGGACGAGAGAGCGCCCCCCCTCCTGAACTGTACCAGGCCACATGCCCTCAACATTGGGAGGGTGCTTTGGGGTAACCCTTCTTCTTCTTCCTCCTCGATCTTGTTCTTCCCCACGCTTCTTCCTCTATCTTCCTCTGCTTCTTCCTCCAGTCTTCTCGTCCGGCATCTTGTCCTCTGACAACACAAGGAAAGCCATAGGGAAGTCCCGTACGTCACAGGAGGCGGGGTCACCGGGTGGCCCCGCCCTCAATTATATAAAAGCTGTCACCTGAACAGAAGCATCACACAGCGGGAGACTCCCATTGAGGGGGATCGGAGGACAAAGCGGAAAAGAAGATGCTGGACGAGAAGACTGGAGAAAGAAGCGGAGGAAGATAAAGGAAGAAGTGGGGGAAGTACAAGATGGAGGAAGAAGAAGAACACCGAAGGAAGACCAGAAGAAGATGGAAGAAGAAGCCAGGAAAGAAGCAGACATTAATAAAGGGATTGTCAAAAACCCTCTATTGTCTTTTTTTGACATTTTTGACACTTTTTTGTGAAATGGTAGGGGTATATTTGTACCCCATTACCAATTCACACAGGGGGCGGGATCTGGGGGTCCCCTTGTTAAAGGGGGCTTCCATATTCCAATAAGCCCCCTGCCCACAGACCCCCACAACCACCGGGCAAGGGTTGTGGGGATGAGGCCCTTCTCCCCATCAACATGCACCAAAGCACCCTCCCAATGTTGAGGCATGTGGCCTGGTATGGTTCAGGAGGGGGGGGTGCTCTCTCGTCCCACCCTCTTTTCCTGTGGCCTGCCAGGTTGCGTGCTCGGATAAGGGTCTGGTATGGAATTTTTAAAGGGACCCCACGCCATTTTTTTTTTATTTGGCATGGGGTTCCCCTTAAAATCCATACCTGGCCTGAAGGGTCTGGTATGGATTTTGAGAGGGACCCCCATGCCATTCTTTTTATTTTGGCGAGGGGTTCCCCTTAATATCCATACCAGACCTGAAGGGCCTGGTATGGAATTTGGGGGGACCCCTACGCATTTTTTTTAAATTTTGGTTTGGGGTTCCCCTGTGGGGGAATCCAATGCCGTTTTTATCAATGAACTTTTATGTGTATTGCCGGGACCGATAATTCATTATAGCCGCGAGTAGTTTTAAATTACTTTTTTTCCTTTAGAAATGTCATTTTGCTGTCAGACTGTTCTAAACACGGGAAACATGCGCCACATTACAGGCATACTATAGACAACCCCCAGGTATGAATTTATAAAGGAATATTACACTTTTATTGTTTCACTTTAAGCATATTAAAATCACTGCTCCCAGAAAAACGGTCGTTTTTAAAACTTTTTTTTGCATTGATACATGTCCCCCGGGGCAGGACCCAGGTCCCCAAATACTTTTTATGACAATAACTTGCATATTAACCTTTAAAATTAGCACTTTTGATTTCTCCCATTTAAAAGGTGTTCCGCGGCTTTCGAATTTGCCGCGAACACCCAAAATTGTTTGCTATTCGGCTGTTCGACCCGAACATAAAGCCCATCCCTACTCTGCAACCTGGTGGAATATAACATTTATTTACAGCACATAGGCAGCATTTGTGCCTTCCTGTGCATTTAAGCACTTTTTTATTTCATGGGCAATAGGTTCCTGTAGATACTTTAAGGTGCATACTCTCAGGAAATACTGTTTGTTTAAAGATGTTACCATACAGACAGGCACCCTTTAAAAGTAAATGTGTCCAGGGATTTGCTAAACCGGTTCAATGTTATAGTTATAGTTGCACTATCAACACATTACTTTAAATGCTTTGCAAATTCAGTGCTAAGACCTTCACCCAACCTATGAGAGCAGAAGCACCTCTGGAGATTGACAAGGTTAATTAAACGCCTTTGAACTCAATACTGCTAGGAGGCACAATTTATATTCATATTCAACAGCATCTTATTTACATGTTTGACATTTTCCATATGGAGGAAATATACAAGCCATTTTATGACTCAATGGCTGTCCTATTCAGAGCCATTAAAAGTACAAACAGTTTTTCCTGGTGCTGATTTTCCTTTTCATATCCTTTGGGGTCTTAGATGTTTATTAGCAGCACACGGAGCAACTCAGGTAATGTTGATAGGACCAAAGCTACAGTCTAAAGCCTCCCACTCAAATATGGTCAAGTACAGCATAGTCTTGCTAAAACAGTAGGTACTTGCTTCTAATCACATCCATCACAAGCCAGAAACCAAGTCGCTCCCATATCTTATGTGCACAAAAAAAGCTAAAAAAAAACAAACAAAACTTTTGGGTTGTTTCTGAGCTATTAACCAGGAAATCCAGATTCCCACCTGATCACAGGGACACACATGAATTCTTTGCATGATTCAACCCAGTATCCCTAAAGCTGAACTCTGAAAAAGCATACACGTTTAATAAAGGGAATAAAAAATAAATAGACCAGCAAATATTATCTTCTTTTCCAGCGATGTCTCCGCAGAAATTCCACTCCACCGACCAGCATCATTCAATCCACATACTGGGAATGCGTTACTACATCACCCAAAGCTCACAGTACAACACTGTGGATAGTGATGTTAACCACTTCAGCCCCGGAAGATTTTACCCCCTTCCTGACCAAAGCATTTTTTACAATTTGACACTGCGTCGCTTTAACTGACAATTGCACGGTCTTTCGATGCTGTACCCAAACTAAATTTGTGTCCTTTTTTTCCCACAAATAGATCTTTCTTTTGGGGGTATTTGATTACCCCTGCGGTTTTTATTTTTTGCGCTATAAACAAAAAAAGAGCAACAATTTTGAAAAAAAAACAATATTTTTTACTTTTTGCTGTAATAAATATCCCCAAATTTAAAAAAACAAAAAACAAATTTCTTCATCAGTTTAGACCAATATATATTCTTCTACATATTTTTGGTAAAAAAAAAAAAAAATTGCAATAAAAGTATATTGATTGGTTTGCGCAAAAGTTAGAGCGTCTGCAAACTATGGGAAAGATTTATGGCATTTTTATTATTTATTTATTTTTCTACTAGTAATGGCGGTGATCTGCAATTTTTAGAAGTAATGTGACACATTGTGATAGACAGATCGGAGACTTTTGACACTTTTTTGGGACCATTGACATTTAAGTGATCAGTGCTATAAAAATGCACTGATTACTGTGTAAATGTCACTGGCATTGAAGGGGTTAACACTAGGGGGCGATCAAGGGGTTAATTTTGTGTTCCCTCAGTGTGTTCTAACTGTATGGGGATAGGATTGACTAGGAGAGGAGACACATCGTTTTCCTACTTAGTAGGAACAAACGATATGGCTCCTCTCCTCTGACAGCACATGGATTTGTATGTTTACACAAACAAATCCCCATGCTGGCGCTCGTGCACGCGATCGTGCGTGGCCGGCGGTGATCGTGCCCCCCGGCCACGTGCATCGGGTCCCCCGCCGTGCAGTGCCCTGTGGTGGAGAGTAGGATGTACCCATACGGGATTTTGCCCAGGAGAGCCCAGGAGAGCCATTGTGCCGCAGTATATCTGCGTGACATGGTCGGGAACCGGTTAAATTAATGACATCAGGGAAGCCTTCTGCAGAATTGAATACTACCCACCCTGCCAGAGGGAGAAGAAGAAGAAGTCCTAAGGACATCATGTAGTCAGTCAGAAGATCCCAAATAAAAATAATTGTATTAAGGTAATTAAATACACCTGTGATAATAAATTAAACAAAAATGGTATCTGAGGGTGTGTGAGGAGGACCTTTTCAAAATACCAGAGTTCTGCTTTAAAAAAGGAACAGAACTTTTGGGTTCTTTTGGAATTGTGATGGACACGATGACATGTGAATATCTTCTGTTTTAAGCTGTACATGTACTGTAGGCTTCACAGTCAAAACATGGCATTGTTGATTTAACCAGAACGAGAATGTCATAGCCCACTCTCTGCTTGTGTGTCACTATTTCACAAGCACCTACTTGTTTCATTACTGCTCTGCTGCTTTGATGTCTTCTAGACCAGTGTTTCTCAACACCAGTCCTTAAGGCTCCCCAACAGGTCATGTTTTCAGGCTCTCCATTAATTTGCACAAGTGATTTGATCAGTTTCACTGCCTTAGTAATTACCATAGCCGTTTCATCTGAGGGAAATCCGGAAAACATGACCTGTTGGGGCGCCTTGAGGACTGGAGTTGAGAAACACTGTTCTAGACACCATGTGTTAGAGAAGCCTGGAGCAAAAATAATAAAATAAAAATAGTGGAGGGCTGACATGACAGGGGAAACAAGTTACATAAAATAAGAGGGCTCACTCGATTGGGAGAGCTGTGGAGGAGGAGGGGACAGTGTTAATAACAGAAGCTGGCCCCTCCCCAGCGTCACCACAGCATGCAGGAGCAAGATTAGACATGGCCAACGTGGAGCAGCTTCTGGCTCATCTGCGGGCTGAGGCTGTCGCCAAGGGAGCAGGATGGCTTCTCGCTGGGCGAGCAGGCTGCTGGCGCCGATACCGGGGGGCGAGAGTCCTCACGAGTTCGGAGGTCCAGGCCTCTGGAGTGCTTCTCCCCGGACTCCTCCCCCAGAGCTCAGCGTCACACAGGTAGTCCCATTCGGGCCCCTTCGAAGTGTTCCACTGTGCTCGCGGGTGGGGGTCCCGGGAGGAATCCCTCCCACAGATGGAGCTCGGCAGGCAGGTGCTCAGGGAGCTCAAGGCCCGCCCAGCAGCAGAAGGAGCGCGCAGGCTCCACCCCAGGTGATGAGTCAGCAAGGGCGGGGCCTCGGAGGGGGAATAGTTCAGCGGCCACTGGGCCCTCCACTGCCGCGGCCGGTGGCTACCAACTTGCCAGGAAACAGTCACCGAGTACTGCACCGTGGATGGAGGCAGGAAAGAAGACCGCAGAGAGCCCCCCAGGACCGGGCATGGCAACGCAAGAGACCCTTCCTAGGCAGCCTTGTAAGTCTATTTTAAACTTTTCTAATTCTGGGCAGTCAGAGGGTGAAGAGGTGGTTCTTAGGGGTGGGCCTAGATCACGGAGGGAGGGGTTGGACATGCGGGCGAGTTTGCCCACGGGGTCCCCCCAGGCTATTTCAGTCCACTGTCACGCCACTGCCAGGGCCAATAGGGGATTTCAAGGGTTCCTGGTTGGGCTGAAGGAATTGGTCAAGCGTTTTGAACCAGAGACGGTCGCACAAGTTAGCCCACCGGTGGCCTGGGTTCGACAGCGGGCGGGAGGTGGCAACGGCGTCTGGGGGGCTCCCCCCACTGTGGCGGCGCTGCCCGCCATTGTGGAGAGCGTGGCGCAGGGGCAGGCTGGGTCAGCAGGTAAGATGGAAAAGGGGGACAAGGCTGGGATGGCGGGGAGAGGCCGCCAGCAAACAGGAGGCCATTAGATTAGCCGACTTGGCGAAATGTGAGGTGTATGTGTGTTTTGAGTGGCCCTAGGTGTGTATGTGGAAATGTTCTCACTGCTGCCGCTGGAAAAGTTAAATCTGGATAGGGTCAAGCCAGAGGAGACTAAGAAGGAGGATGAGGAGAAGAGGCGGTACAGACTGATCCCACGGACTTCCCTAACTGGATACAGGCTTTTGCCATTATGGCGAGCGTGATTGGGGAAAAGAACCCCGAACACTGTTTAGCACTCTTCTGTTACCTGGACGCCGTCAGAGAGGACTACAGAGTCTACGGGGGCACGGCCTGGCTGAGGGTCCGTCCTTGATGTGTGGATGCGGCTTATGACCTCGGCGCGAATCAGGGGGGGGGGGCGGTGGAGCGTCTAACCCTGGACAATCAGCCGTAAAAAAGAAAGGGGTCTGTTGCCGGTACAACGAGGGTTCATGCAAGTTTGGGGGGCCTGCCGGTACAAGCATGAGTGCTCTGGTTGCAGAGGTGTCCCCCCTTGTCCCGCTGCTTCAAGCAAGGGAAGGGTCGTGCCGGGGAGTCTGCTAACAAAAGGGACGACGCCGGTGAGGGTGGAAAGGATGCGGCCTTTCGTTGATAGATACCCTGATAGGGAGGCGGCACGGTTATTGGACAAGGGTTTCTCAGAGGGATTTCGCATACCTTGTCCATTGGGGCCACCAGTGTTAAGTAACTTGCGCTCAGCCATGCAATATTCAGAAGTGGTTTCAGCGACACTATGGAAGGAAATTGTATTGGGCCGCATGTGTGTCCCTTTCCCTTCAATACCTTTAGCAGATTTGGTTATCTCTCCCTTAGGGGTCCTGCCGAAGAAGGAGCCTAATAAATTTAGGCTCATTCACCACCTTTCCTTCACGAAGGGGGGTCGGTCAGTGATGCAGTTGACTCGGAAGTGTGTGCGGTAAGCTACACTTCCTTCAATGAGGCTGTGTTCTGGGTGCGACATTACAGGCAGGGGGCGCTGATGGCCAAATCTGATATTGAGTCGGCTTTTAGACTGCTTCCGGTTCACCCTGATAGCGTTCGGTTGCTGGGATGTCATTGGAATAAAGAGTTCTACGTTGATCACTGCCTTCCCATGGGATGCTCGATCTCCTGTGCTTTATTTGAGCAGTTCAGCTTGTTTGTGGAGTGGGTGGTTTGTGATGTATCTGGAGTGAATTCTATCATCCATTACTTGGATGACTTCCTTTGTGTGAGCCCGGCCTCCTCAAGGATCTGAGCGGTGCTACTGACTACATTGGAACACATCGCTGATCGTTTTGGAAGAAGTCGCTCGGGCCACAGGGGAAGTCGCTCAAGTCAGAGAAGAAGCCGCTCAAAATCATACTCACAGCATAGCCACTCCTACCATAGGAGATCTCCTTCACGCAGACCATCACCTACTCATCGTTCCCATCCAGCCGCAAATTCCTGCTGGGTCTGTGGTGCCACAGCACTTCCTGAAAATTTAGCCTGCCATACATGCTTTGAGAAAGCTACTAGAGAGAAGGAGTCAGATGTCAGGAAAGTGACAGACATAATTAGGGAGTCTGTTAGAGACTCAACCCTGCAAGTTGCAGCTCCTGAAGTGGACAAACCTGTTCAGAGATCCCCCCGCCAGCTACTCCCAGCACTTCAAGGAAATTGGAGGCCTCATCTGACAGCAATGACCCAGAGGTCTCAGCTGGCTTCAGTTTCTCGCTAATAGAACCTTTTGTGAAATCGGTAAAGGATGCAATAGGATGGGAGGAGCCTAAGGAAGCCCCGCGAAAATCGAAAAAATATTTTCCAAATCTCAAGAAAGACCCAGAAGCATTCCCATTCATTGACAAACTGGAAGACCTGATCAAAGAGGAGTGGCAAAAATCTGAAAAAAAGACTGGTCTTAATAACAGATTGGAAAAGCTATACCGACTTAAGGAGCCTAACGTGAATCCGTTAGTATCACCTCCAGTGGTAGATGCGTCACTTATGCGTCTGGCCAGGCACATAACACTAGCCATTGAGGACGCGGTAATGTTCAGGGGTGTGTTAGACCGTAAGATTGAACTCGACCTAAAGAGAGCTTACCTGGCTGCAGGTGGCACCTGTAGACTAGCCGTGGCACTATCGACTGCGGGAAGAGCCATTTCCAGCTGGTCTTTAAACATTGAGAAACTAATTATAGAAGGGGCAGAACAAGAGAAGGTGATCACAGCCCTTCAGGATCTCAGTCTCGCCGGAGATTTTGAAGCTTCTGTGGATACAGTCAGGTCCTCCTCAAGAGCAATGCTGGCTTCAGTAATAGCCAGAAGAGCATTATGGCTAAAACCCTGGGCAACAGATAATGCCTCTAGGACCAACTGGTGCAAAATTCCGTACGATGGAACTAACCTTTTCGGGTCGAAGCTGGACACAGCTATATCAAAAGTTACTGGTGGAAAATCAGGGCTTATTCCTTCAGACAAAAACAGCAAAAGCCACAATCTTTCAGACGTAACCTTCCAGAAAGGTATAGGGAGGCGAAATCCTATAGACCCGGGAAGGAGTACAGGAGGAACTGGAGGAACCCCCAGACATCCTTCTTAAAGTTCCAGAAGCCAAAACCTTCTGCCCCAGGAGATCAGAAGTCCTTTTGAAGGTGTGCCTGTCCAACCTGCTATGGTAGGATCCAGGCTCAAGAAATTCAAGGTATGGGCAGAAACCATTAAGGATCCATGGACGGTAGCTACCATCCAATTCACAGATGGAATTTCAGGAATCGGATCCCGAGAGACCAATTCTGTACAACCAGATTACCAACATCACGAGAAAAGAGAATGCTACTAGTAGAATACATTCAGGATCTACTTCAGAAACGTGCAATAGTGGAGGTACCACTACTCCAGAGGGGGAAAGGTTTCTATTCCCCATTGTTTTAGGTAAAGAAAAAAACAGGGGACCTGCGTCCCGTTCTAAACCTAAAAAATCTCAACAGGAAAATTTTAGTGGAAGCATTCAAGATGGAAAGCCTGCAGTCAATCCTCCATGCCATAAATATATGAGACTGGATGCTATCCATCGATTTGCAAGACGCATATCTTCAAATTCCCATACATGTCACATTTCAGAAGTTCCTCTGATATACGGTAAACCATCAGCATTTTCAATTTCAAAGCCTTCCATGTGGATTTTCCACCGCCCCCAGGACATTTAGGAAAGTCCTGTTACCAGTAATAGCATTCCTAAGAGAGAAGGGTTTAAGAGTCCATCACTACCTGGACGACATCTGCCTGGGGGAGGAGAGCGATCGTTGTTCATACTAAGTATGAACAACAGATATGCCTCCTCTCCCCTGACAGAACGGAGATCTGTCTGCTTATATTGACCACCGCCGAGCACGCGCATTGGCTCCGTCGTCGCGTGTGCCCCCTAGTGGTCTTAAAGCGGCCGACGTACAGCTACGACGGCTCGTCCAGGGGAGCCAACCTGCTGCAGTTAAATGATGGAGGCTGGTCAGGAAGCAGTTAAAGTGCTTATTTTCTGATATAAGTAGTATTCAAGCAGAAAAGTTTATCAATTGTTTAATATAGATGCCACGTTTAACTAACTTCAGAAAATGAATACACATATTTAGGAAGATCATCTCTCTCTTAATAAGGACATGGTTAACATTGAATGTAAGTAAACCATGTATAAAAGGTAGATTTGCAGACCTCAACCATCTTGCACAGGAATGTCCCTGGATTTCAATAAAATCACAGCATCCTGAAGACCCAGGATGGGTCCCATACTCCCGCTGAATGTGCTTATCATGTGGGGGGGGGAGGCACTACAGGGTATGCACACCTCCCCCTTTACAATACTGCAGCCAGTGTGGGTTGGTGTTCTATTACCATGTTAACCCTTCACTAGCCAGAGCACACTAAAGCTTCTGACCAGTTCCTGCCCATTCTGCAGGGCCAGTTCTGGTGTGTGTAAAAGAGGCAACTTGTATGGTAAGTGCAAGTAACTTATAATAAAAGAGATTGTTATATAAAATAATGTTTTTCTGTTATAGGACAGCATTTGTATGAGACACATAAAAGTGTAGGTCAGGTATGAGGTAAGGATAATCAATTTGTTTTAAGGAGTTAATAATATGTTCTGCTATAACACTGAAGGGTACATCTATTCAATCATAGACATACATCTATCACAGGCACAGAACAAGAGGCCTCAAAAATTAGAATCACAAAATTAAATGTTAGCTAGCCTAATGCCTTTTTAGAACTTCCTTCGAAAGACTTATCTACAAAAAGACATACTAGTAAATTCATAAAGGGTGTCTGAGCCACATTTTAGACTTTTGGCGGGGCGCAGTATTGAAAGTGATGCCAGCACCAAGGGAGGAGTGTCCACTTTTCTGACCCCTACACTTTGTTGGGTGGGCAGCACCAGATGGGAAACTCGGAGACTAGCTCCCTATCAGGTCCACCTTTCCTGTGATTGACAGTAAATGGTATTGAAAGGATCTATAGCCACTATTCAGTCTAATAGTAACTTTGGACTCTCCCCATTGCCATGTGCTGATAACCACAGGCAAGGCAGACCTAATGGGAACTAGTCTCAGAGTTCCACATCAGGCTCCACCCACCCAACATTGGTTGCTAGGATAAGGTGGCATTCATTCTAGCAACCAATGCTGTAAATGTAAACTAACTTATTTATAAAGTAATGAATATATAACCCTCCCCATACGCCAACTTTGAGTTGATCTTAATTTCTTCTAGTTTGCTGATCTGTGAACTATCAATAATTATTTTAGAATCTGTGGCAGCCACAGTGACAGATTCTAAAAGTGGTGGTAGTAAAATCTGGTGCACAGATCAGTACTTGTGCCGAAATTAGTGCAAGGCCTTTATGAAATAGACACAGGCCATTTGAAGGGGCCATACTGCCAGAAAAGTGATTTTACTGCTTTATTGAATTCCCCAGATAATGTCTTGTAGCAGTTATAACTTCAACTACAATGTAAAATACATATACAGTATTATTTATGAGCACAGTCCTTACTTCAGTTATTTGTCAAGAAGTATCATTCTTCCTTCTGAGACATGTTTGTGTGATGGCTGGCTCTGACAGGTATACAGCCAACAGATAAAGCTCCTACCATCTTGCTAGACCTAGGGGTGCCCCCTTTCCCAGGAGATACACAATAGAAATGAAGATGGCATCATGAAGACACTTTCTGTAATTATTGCCACTGGGCTATATTGTTCAAGAAGCTGACAGGTTGGGTTTACACACACCTAGCAGACTAACAAAACTTTGCAATGACAGCCTGGCTGCTCGGTATGCAGTGGGTCATTCCATGCCCTCAAAAAATGCAAAGTATATCCTATGATATGACAGTCATTAATGCTCCTACAAAACTTACAATATATATATACCGTAGATCCAATATCAAGTATGGACCAAAACAGTTTGGTGCATGCAATGAGAAACACCCTTAACATTTAAATACCACCTGGCCCTTTGTGCATTTTCTAAACAGCTGTGCAACACCAGAGCACTATCTGTAATGTGATCACAGATGTCATGTTGTGTCAGTCACCCTTTATCTGGCCATCTGAGAAGGCCCTGACACTGTTAGTCCTCTATGAAATCTCATCTGGTATGCAATAAATGGTATTATATGTAAGTAAGGATTTAGTTCCTTAGTGCTGTTTTTCTGTTTTGCGAGGTTCCTTCCAGATTTCCAGTGCTCTGGGGTTCCCCTCTGGTATATTATCTGTCATGTAACATGCGGTTATTTTAAAGCTTTTTTTTTTTTAAAGGTGTTTATTTATCAGTTTTGCAATTACACATAACAATCGCAGAGTAGTAAAGTAAATAAATTAAAAGAATAGAAAAAAAGAGGGGGGGGGGTTTAACAGGGGACCAATTTTATATGCCTCTAACAAACATATTTGGGGGCCTTAGCGATCCAATAAAATCAGCGACGTGGCTTAGTAGGCTCATATACTATCCCAGAGCCCTGGGAAAACATCTCCCCCCCCCCCCCCGGTGGGCATTAGGGAGTTAGAAAGCAGTAGAAGGTACCCCTAACTATACAAAAGCAGTCACACACCCATTCATTCAATCATTCACACTGATGCACCTTAGACCTATTTAGGTCCCAGCCCACCTCACTCTCAAGATCAATTAAGACAAGAGCTTTGTATCATATAAAGCCCCTTCCGGTTGAGAAGTACCAACGCCTCTGAAGGTTTAGGGATAGGACTCTTTGTAGTTCAGATTAGACTAGGTCATCTGGGACGACAAGACTGTAACCCAGAATGAGTTAGTGACATCCATCCACGGCTGCCATATTTTAGTAAATTTCTTTGTACAAGCCCTACTCTTGTTGATTAACTTGAGCTTAGGGAGTTCGCTATTAATAATGCGATAAAGGGTTTGGGTTGTTGGAGAGTTTACATTCTTCCACTGTAACAATATAACCTTTCGGGTATAATATAGAATCGTGCGGAGTAGAATTCGAGGGTGGGTTCTGTGTATAAAATCATTTAATATACCTAAGAGTGCTACTTCTGGGGTCTGAGGTAAAGGAAGTGCAAGTTGGTCCTCAAAAAATTTGAACAGGTCCCTCCAGTAAGAGGCCAGCCTCGGACAACTCCAGAACATATGAAGCAAATCTGCCTCAGCTAATGTACATCTGGGCAAGTGAATGCAGTACCCAATCTCATTTGAGACAACTTGGCTGAAGTATGGTGAAGGGGATGTATGAATTTGAATAGGATGAACTGGTCAGCAGTACTGATAATATCTTGGAAACAAACCTCAGTGGCCTCCTCCCAGTCTTCATCTAAGAGTTAAGGCAGTAAGACTAACCACTTACCACGTGAGTTCTGAAATGGGTCAGCCCCCTTCAGGGACAGTCTACAGTAGAATGTCATCACCAGCTTTGAGATTTCGGGATAGGAGAGCAAGTCCTCCATAGGAGTTTCCGTGAGCCCTACGGACAGCGTCCCAAATTGTGTGCGAATGGCGTGTCGGAGCAACAAGTATTTAAAAAAGAACTTATTATCAATGCTCCTTTCCCGCCTTATGCCCCGTACACACGGTCGGACTTTGTTCGGACATTCCGACAAGAAAATCCTAGGATTTTTTCCGACGGATGTTGGCTCAAACTTGTCTTGCATACACACGGTCACACAAAGTTGTCAGAAAATCCGATCGGTCTGAACGCGGTGACGTAAAACACATACGTCGGGACTATAAATGGGGCAGTGACCAATAGCTTTCATCTCTTTATTTATTCTGAGCATGCGTGGCACTTTGTCCGTCGGATTTGTGTACACACGATCGGAATTTCCGACAACGGATTTTGTTGTCGGAAAATTTTATATCCTGCTCTCAATGGTGTGATGGAGCCTACACACGGTCGGAATTTCCGACAACAAGGTCCTATCACACATTTTCCGTCAGAAAATCCGACCGTGTGTACGGGGCATTAGACTCTCAAAGGTCACAACATTGCTGTTCTGAATTACGTGTGATAAGTGAGTGACCTACAGGCGAGTCCACCAAAGTGCGTCTGGGTGTCCATAGAGCTCAGGGAGGTTGGGATTGTTCCAAATGGGGGTATGTGGTGAAGGGCTTTGATCTGACACCCTGAGTATGTTGTCCCCCCTGTTTTCATGCCAAGAAGCCCACATCTATGGGAGAGTGGCGGGAGCATCTAGATTTCTGTGTTTTCTGTATCTCATCCCTCAGGGAGGTGGCCGAAGCAAAGGAGGTCAGTAGGGATGAGCTTCGTGTTCGAGTCGAACCCATGTTCGACTCGAACATCGGCTGTTCGACCGTCCGTCGAATTGCGAACGATATGGGCCGTTCGCGCCAAATTCGTGTGGCGCGTCACGGCCCATAATTCACTGCGGCATCGCAGTGCATTGCTGGCTGATGATTGGCCAAGCATGCACTATGACCCGCATGCTTGGCCAATCACAGCGCCGTCAGTAGAGAGAGCTGTAATTGGCCAAAGCCAGGGTGGCTTTGGCCAATTATGGCTCAGGGGATTTAGTACACACCCCACACTATATAAGGCCGCCTGCACGGCGGCCCTGTGTAGTGTGTGTTCCGGTGTGCTGAGCGATAGAGAGAGAGAGAGACAGTGTCATTTGATTTGAGTTAGATAGATTAGGCAGAACAGTCAGTCAGTTAGCTGCACTTACAGTGTATTGTGTATATATATGCATCCCAGGTGTTGCATATATATATATACACTGTATTCAGTTTAGCTAGATCCGTTCCTGTTATCTTCTATCTAGACTATTTACATTCAGTGCAGTGTGTCCTGCTCACAGTGTTCAGCTAGATCCGTTCCTGCTATTTACATTCAGTACAGTGCTTCCTGCTCACAGTGTTCAGCTAGATCCGTTCCTGCTATTTACATTCAGTGCAGTGCGTGCTGCTCACAGTGTTCAGCTAGATCCGTTCCTGCTATTTACATTCAGTGCAGTGCGTCCTGCTCACAGTGTTCAGCTAGATCCGTTCCTGCTATTTACATTCAGTGCAGTGCGTGCTGCTCACAGTGTTCAGCTAGATCCGTTCCTGCTATTTACATTCAGTGCAGTGCGTCCTGCTCACAGTGTTCAGCTAGATCCGTTCCTGCTATTTACATTCAGTGCAGTGCGTCCTGCTCACAGTGTTCAGCTAGATCCGTTGCTGCTATTTACATTCAGTGCAGTACGTCCTGCTCACAGTGTTCAGCTAGATCCGTTCCTGTTATCTTCCTACTGACAGGCAGGCTTGTCTGGTTACAGTATATAAAGCTACCTGAAGAAAATTACAGGTGTTCTTTTTGATCCTATTAGTACCACGGTCAGGCAGCTAGACTATTTACATTTAGTACAGTGTGTCCTGCTCACAGTGTTCAGCTAGATCCGTTCCTGCTATTTACATTCAGTGCAGTGCGTCCTGCTCACAGTGTTCAGCTAGATCCGTTCCTGCTATTTACATTCAGTGCAGTGCGTCCTGCTCACAGTGTTCAGCTAGATCCGTTCCTGCTATTTACATTCAGTGCAGTGCGTCCTGCTCACAGTGTTTAGCTACATCCGTTCCTGCTGTTTACATTCAGTGCAGTGCGTCCTGCTCACAGTGTTCAGCTAGATCCGTTCCTGCTATTTACATTCAGTGCAGTGCGTCCTGCTCACAGTGTTCAGCTAGATCCGTTCCTGCTATTTACATTCAGTGCAGTGCGTGCTGCTCACAGTGTTCAGCTAGATCCGTTCCTGCTATTTACATTCAGTGCAGTGCGTCCTGCTCACAGTGTTCAGCTAGATCCGTTCCTGCTATTTACATTCAGTGCAGTGCGTCCTGCTCACAGTGTTCAGCTAGATCCGTTCCTGCTATTTACATTCAGTGCAGTGCGTGCTGCTCACAGTGTTCAGCTAGATCCGTTCCTGCTATTTACATTCAGTGCAGTGCGTCCTGCTCACAGTGTTCAGCTAGATCCGTTCCTGCTATTTACATTCAGTGCAGTGCGTCCTGCTCACAGTGTTTAGCTACATCCGTTCCTGCTGTTTACATTCAGTGCAGTGCGTCCTGCTCACAGTGTTCAGCTAGATCCGTTCCTGCTATTTACATTCAGTGCAGTGCGTCCTGCTCACAGTGTTCAGCTAGATCCGTTCCTGCTATTTACATTCAGTGCAGTGCGTGCTGCTCACAGTGTTCAGCTAGATCCGTTCCTGCTATTTACATTCAGTGCAGTGCGTCCTGCTCACAGTGTTCAGCTAGATCCGTTCCTGCTATTTACATTCAGTGCAGTGCGTCCTGCTCACAGTGTTTAGCTACATCCGTTCCTGCTGTTTACATTCAGTGCAGTGCGTCCTGCTCACAGTGTTCAGCTAGATCCGTTCCTGCTATTTACATTCAGTGCAGTGCGTCCTGCTCACAGTGTTCAGCTAGATCCGTTCCTGCTATTTACATTCAGTGCAGTGCGTCCTGCTCACAGTGTTTAGCTACATCCGTTCCTGCTGTTTACATTCAGTGCAGTGCGTCCTGCTCACAGTGTTCAGCTAGATCCGTTCCTGCTATTTACATTCAGTGCAGTGCGTCCTGCTCACAGTGTTCAGCTAGATCCGTTCCTGCTATTTACATTCAGTGCAGTGCGTGCTGCTCACAGTGTTCAGCTAGATCCGTTCCTGCTATTTACATTCAGTGCAGTGCGTCCTGCTCACAGTGTTCAGCTAGATCCGTTCCTGCTATTTACATTCAGTGCAGTGCGTCCTGCTCACAGTGTTTAGCTACATCCGTTCCTGCTGTTTACATTCAGTGCAGTGCGTCCTGCTCACAGTGTTCAGCTAGATCCGTTCCTGCTATTTACATTCAGTGCAGTGCGTCCTGCTCACAGTGTTCAGCTAGATCCGTTCCTGCTATATACATTTAGTGCAGTACGTCCTGCTCACAGTGTTCAGCTAGATCCGTTCCTGTTATCTTCCTACTGACAGGCAGGCTTGTCTGGTTACAGTATATAAAGCTACCTGAAGAAAATTACAGGTGTTCTATCCCAGCTTAGTGCAGCTACAGGCCATTAGTATGTCTGGAAGGCCAAGAAGGAGAGGCAGACAGTCACAAGCCAATAAGAGAGGGCAAGCAGGCTCTGTGTCTAGTGCTGGTCGTGGAGACGGTGCATCCTCATCAGCACGTGGCCATGGGACACGCTTGGCCTTTTTTTCGGCAGCTGGCCGTGTTGAGCCGCAACATGCGGAAGACTTGGTCGAGTGGATGACCAAGCCGTCCTCATCCTCCTCATCCTCTCTCACCCATGCCCAGGGTGCTTTGTCTGGCAAAGCAGCGGCCTCTTCCCTCAGCTCAATGTCATCAGTGACTCCTTCCCTAGCTCCACCATGTCCTCATGAGGATTCCCTCGAACTGTTTGACCACAGTGTTGGGTACATGCTCCAGGAGGATGCCCAGCGTTTGGAAGGCTCTGATGATGATACTGAGCTCAATGAAGGCAGTAACATGAGCACGGACAGAGGGGGTGCCCAAGAAGGACAGCAATCTGGCAGTCATGCTCCCCCTGCTGCAGCATACTGCCAGGTTTGCTCCAGTGATGAGGAGGGAGGGGATGATGAGGTCACTGACTCAACGTGGGTGCCTGATAGGAGAGAGGAGGAGGAGGAGGAGGAGGAGGAGGAGGAGGTGGCACATCACCAACTAGGCAGGATGCCCTCCAGGGGCCAGCCTAAGGGCAGCACATTGACTGCATCACACCCCAAAGCTCCACATGTGCAGGGCGCTGCAGTCTCTGCGCGTTATTCAAAAAGTTCTTTGGTGTGGGCCTTTTTTGAGACGAGTGCATCAGATCGCACCGCTGCTATTTGCAATATATGTCTCAAGCGTATCTCGCGTGGCCAAAACATCTCCCGCTTGGGTACCACATGCTTGACCAGACATATGTTGACCTGCCATGCAGTTCGTTGGCAAGCGTATCTAAAAGACCCACACCAAAGAACAAAGACGATCTCTCCTTGCTCCTCATCAGCTGAGATTTCCAACCCCACTAGACCTTCAGTCCTCTCTGCGACCTGCAGTGAGAGGAATGAAGGTGTAGAATTAGGTGTGTCACAGCCAAGTACTTATGGGCAATCTGCTTTTGGTACACCGACGTCAGATTGTACCAGGCAAATTTCCCTGCCCCAGCTGCTGCACCGCCGAAAGAAGTTTGCTCCCAGCCATCCACATGCCCAGCGGTTGAATGCTAGCTTGGCAAAATTGCTAGCACTTCAACTGCTGCCTTTTCAGTTGGTAGACTCTGCCCCCTTCCGTGAGTTTGTGGAATGTGCGGTTCCTCAGTGGCAGGTACCCAAACGCCACTTTTTCTCACGGAAGGCGATTCCGGCTCTCTACCGGCATGTGGAAGGCAATGTCCATGCCTCGCTGGACAGGGCGGTCAGCGGTAAGGTGCATATTACCGCTGACTCATGGTCCAGCAGGCATGGACAGGGACGTTACTTAAGTTTCACGGCGCATTGGGTGACTCTGCTGGCAGCTGGGAAGGATGCAGGACAAGGTGCAGTAGTGTTGGAGGTTGTTCCGCCACCACGCCTCCAAAATGCTGATTGTGACACACCTCTCTCCTCCACCCCCTCCTCTTCTTCTTCCTCCATGGCCTCTTCCTCGGAACCAGCGGTGCTCCGTAGGCGTTCAAGGGGCTACGCAAGTACGCAGGCCAAAAGATGCCATGCGGTGCTTGAGCTGGTGTGCTTGGGGGACAGGAGCCACACTGGGGCAGAGGTTCTGTCAGCTCTGCAGGGGCAGGTTCAGAGGTGGTTGACGCCACGCCAACTTAAGGCAGGAATGGTGGTTTGCGACAATGGCACCAACCTCCTCTCTGCCCTCCGACAGGGACAACTGACCCATGTGCCCTGTTTGGCTCACGTCCTTAACTTGGTGGTGCAGCGGTTCTTGGGCAGGTACCCGGGCTTACAGGATGTCCTGAGGCAGGCCAGGAAAGTCTGTGTGCATTTCCGCCGGTCATATAATGCCAGTGCTCGGCTGACGGACCTCCAAAAGGAGTTTAACCTGCCCAAGAACCGCCTAATCTGTGACATGCCCACCAGGTGGAACTCGACGTTGGCCATGCTGCAGCGGCTGCACACGCAGCAGAGGGCCATCAATGAGTACCTGTGCGACTATGGCACCAGGACAGGGTCAGGGGACCTTGGTTTTTTTTCCCCACGCCAGTGGGCCATGATCAGGGATGCATGCACTGTCCTGTCACCATTCGAGGAGGCCACGAGGATGGTGAGCACTGACAGTGCATGCATCAGTGACACTGTCCCCCTTGTCCACCTGTTGGAGCACACGCTGCGTGGAATAATGGACAGGGCACTTGAGGCAGAACAGAGGCAGGAAGAGGAGGACTTCCTTAGCTCTCAAGGCCCCCTTTATCCAGACAGTGTTCCTGCGTGCCCGCCGATCACACAGGAAGAGGACGAGGAGGAGGAGGAGGAGGAGGAGGAAGATTGTGTCAGTATGGAGGTGGAGCCTGGCACTCAGCATCAGCAGTCTTTAAGGGATCAGTCCCAAGGAACACATGGACTTGTACGTGGCTGGGAGGAGGTGGCTGCGGACGTTGTTGTCCTTAGTGACCCAGAGGACTCCGGACCGAATGCCTCAGCAAACCTACGCTGCATGGCCTCCCTGATCCTGCAAAGCCTGCGTAAGGATCCTCGTATTCGTGGTATCAAGGAGAAGGACCAATACTGGCTGGCAACCCTCCTTGATCCACGTTACAAGGGTAAGGTTGCGGACCTTATCTTGCCATCGCAGAGGGAGCAGAGGATGAAACATCTTCGGGAGGCCTTGCAGAAAGGTCTGTGCAACGCGTTCCCAGAGACTGGGAGGTTACAAACTCCTGTTTCTGGACAACGTGTTGCTGAGGCTTCGGTCAGTCAAAGAAGGAGCGGTGGAGAAGGTGGCCGTCTGACCGATGCGTTCAGACAATTTTTTGGTCCGCAGCCCCAAGGTATGATCGGTTCCAGCAACCATCGCCAGCGTCTGTTTTACATGGTGCAGGAATACCTAGGGGCAAGATCAGACTTGGACACCTTTCCCACCGAAAATCCTCTGGGTTACTGGGTCTTGAGGATGGATCACTGGCCAGAGCTTGCACAGTATGCAATTGAGCTACTGGCCTGTCCTGCATCCAGCGTTCTTTCGGAACGCACATTCAGTGCTGCTGGAGGCGTGGTAACCGATCACAGGGTGCGTCTGTCCACCGACTCGGTCGATCGGCTGACCTTCATAAAAATGAATCAGTCTTGGATCACCACCAGCTACCAAGCACCTGATGCAGATGTAACCGAATAATTTTTTTTGAAATCTCAGATCCCTTCAAAGACTGCCTATGCTGATGCTGAGTGACTATCCCTGAGTAATTATCCTCTTCCTCCTCAATCATCACGCTGATAGCTTGTAAGAACATTTTTGGTTCTGGGCGCCACCACCAGTGCCTAAGGCACAATTTTTCAGCCCCTGTTTAACAGGGGCGTGTAATTACAATTTTTGATGTAATACTTTGCAGCAGGGCTCGTTCCTGCATTCCAACTAGAGTGTCTGTGAGGGGTTGCAGTGTTGTGGCACCAGCACCAGTGCCTAAGACCCAATTTTTCAGCCCCTGTCTAACAGGGGCGTGTAATTACAATTTTTGATGCAATACTTTGCAGCAGGGCTTGTTCCTGCGTTTCAACTAGAGTGTCTGTGAGGGGTTGCAGTGTTGTGGCACCAGCACCAGTGCCTAAGACCCAATTTTTCTGCCCCTGTCTAACAGGGGCGTGTAATTACAATTTTTGATGCAATACTTTGCAGCAGGGCTCGTTCCTGCGTTCCAACTAGAGTGTCTGTGAGGGGTTGCAGTGTTGTGGCACCAGCACCAGTGCCTAAGGCCTAATTTTTCAGCTCCTGTTCAACAGGGGCATGTAATTACAATTCTTGATCTAATATTTCACAGCAGGGCCCTGTGAGGGCTTACAGTGTTTTGGCCACAGCAACACCTAAGGCCCAAATTTCTGCTGAGTATATAGGGCAGGACCCTACTTTCAAACATCTAACTTACAAACGACTCCTACTTGCAAACGGAAGGAGACAACAGGAAGTGAGATGAAATCTACCCCTAAGGAAGGGAAATTCTCTCCTGTAAGAGTTAATATGGGAAAACAATTTTTCCTTTCCACTGATGCTTTCCAATCCTTGTTCCACAAAAAAACCCAAATTTTCAAAAAACATTTTTCATTGGGACAAAAAAGTGAGGTGAAATCTTCTGAAGAGGAGGAAAGACGCAAAACAAATGTCACAGGGGTGATAACCCTTCCCTATGTTTTCCAAAAAGCTTAGAAAAGATTTTTTGGCTGGAGCTAAACACATTAAAAATGTTCAAAATTACAAACAGATTCTACTTAACAACAAACCTACAGTCCCTGTCTTGTTTGCACCGCCTGTATACTGCTGTTCAGAGTATATAGGGACCTTTCCTTATTTTAATTTGGGTGCGGGGTTCCCCTTAATATCCATACAAGACCCAAAGGGCCTGGTAATGGACTGGGGGGTACCCATGCCGTTTGTCTCACTGATTTTCATCCATATTGCCATGACCCGACATGACATTAAACCCGCAAGCAGTTTTAAATGAGATTTTTTCCTTTAAAAATGACATTTGGTGCAGGGACTGTTCTAAACATGGGAAACACGCGTCACTTTACAGGCATACTATAGACACCCCCCAGGTACGATATTTAAAGGAATATTTCACTTTTTTTTTTTTACTTTAAGCATCATTAAAATCACTGCTCCCGAAAAAACGGCCGTTTTTAAAAGTTTTTTTTGCATTGATACATGTCCCCTGGGGTAGGACCCGGGTCCCCAAACCCTTTTTAGGACAATACCATGCAAATTAGCCTTTAAAATGAGCACTTTTGATTTCGAACGTTCGAGTCCCATAGACGTCAATGGGGTTCTAACGTTCGTGCGAACTTGCGGTCCGTTCGCGGGTTCTGGTGCGAACCGAACCGGGGGGTGTTCGGCTCATCCCTAGAGGTCAGTAAGAGAGCTGTCGAGGGGGTCTGAGGGTCAGCATTAAACCATTCATAGATATAAGTAAGTTAAGATGCAATGAAATAATTTTGCAAATTCGGACACGCAAGACCACCAGAGGATTTGAGTGCCTGTAGGGATGATCTTGTGATCCGAGGATGGGCATTATTCCAAAGGAAGGATGAGAAAATAGATTCAATGGTCAAAAACAGTTTTTTGGGAAAAAAGACAAGGGCAGCTCGAAGGAAGAAACTTGGGTAAGCAGATCATTTTGAAAATGTTGATTCGACCTTGGTGGATCACCCAGAGGGTGGCCGGAAACAACATAGCATATTGAACAGAGTTCTCCCACAGCTTCTGCTTGATTTGTTGGAATTGAGCCCTCTGGTTGCGAACTGCGACGGAGTAGTCTGGATATAGCGAGACTGCTGCGTTGTTGATTCTGAGGCTCCCTTTCAGGAGAGTATGGAGTCCCGCTCCCTGTAGTTCAGCAGACGGATTACCATAGTATGGGGAGGATTTCCTGCTGGGAGAGTCCTACCTGGGACCCTGTGGGCCCGTTCAATCACAAAACATGCGGATAGATGGTCCCGGCCAAACTCCTGTTCCAGCCAGCCCTCTAGGAAGGCCACCGGGTCAGACCCCTCCACCCATTCAGGGAGACCCACCAACCGCAGATTGTTCCTGCGGAGATGGTTCTCAAGGTCATCCACCTTGTTTTCAAGGGTTGTGATCTTTCCGCCATGCGTGCTAAGCTTAGGCATTATGGGATTGACAGTGTCCTCCAGGTCACTAATGTGACGTTCAGTCTCAGTGACCCGACCCTGTATCTTTTGCACATCTTGCCGCATGATAGCAAAGTCAGTCTTAATTTCAGCCACCTTCCCCATTAGATCGGTATGATTTACCCTAATGGTGTGAAGCACCTCAGACAGAGTAGATCAGAGTGTATAGCAACATACCTTTCAGTGACCACCACTGCCTTTCCTGATGTATATCCATGGGATTGTACACCCCATTAACACCCATCATACCATAAGAACATACCTAAAATGTAAAAGAAACAAACAACAAGGATTGTGGAAACATTTAGGCTGCGACACCTTTATTGGGTTTAAAACAATTTTAATTATTTAACCTGTAACCACATGCCAACTGCCCACCGTAGTTGGACAGGGGGCAGAATGGCTCCACTTCGCAAATCGCTGTAGCTATATGGCGGCCACTTTAAGGGGTATAGGGGGCACGCATGCGCCAAGTCACTGAGGAGACGATGTGCATCTGGATCTGTGTGTGTAAACACACAAATCCACTTCCTGTCAGGGGAGAGGAGACAGATTGTGTGTTCCTAGTATTTAGGAACACCGATCGGTCTCCTGCCCCAGTCAGTCCCATCCCCCCACAGTTAGAACACACAGTGAGGGAACATTTAACCCCTTGATTGTCCCTAGTGTTAACCCCTTCCCTGCCAGTGACATTTATACAGTAATCAGTGGCTATTTATAGCACTGATCGCTGTATAAATGTCAATGGTTTAAAAAAAGTGTCAAAAGTGTCTGATCTGTCCGCTGCAATGTCGCAGTCCCTATAAAAATCGCAGATCCCCCCCATTACTAGTAAAAAAAAGAAAAAAATAATAAAAATGCCATAAATATATTGTCTATTTTGTAGACACTATAACTTTTGCGCAAACCAATCAATAAACGCTTATTGCGTTTTTTTTTTACCAAAAATATGTAGAAGATTACATATTGGCCTAAACTGAGGAAAAACATTTTTTTTGTTTTATTTGGGGTATTTATTATAGCAAAAAGTAAAAAATATTGTGTTTATTTAAAAATTGTCGCTCTTTTTTTGCTTACAGCGCAAAGAATAAAAACCACAGAGGTGATCAAATACCACCAAAAGAAAGCTCTATTTGTGGGAAAAAAAGGACATCAATTATGTTTGAGTACAATGTCGCATTACTGC
Organism: Lithobates clamitans; assembly: GCA_037952925.1. Taxonomy (NCBI): domain Eukaryota; kingdom Metazoa; phylum Chordata; class Amphibia; order Anura; family Ranidae; genus Lithobates; species Lithobates clamitans. Next base: position 5,402,502 of record JBBGZY010000271.1, read on the forward strand.
ACAGTTGTCAGTTAAAGCGACACAGTGCAGTATCACAAAAAATGGCCTGGTCAGGCTTTTTTCTTACCTCTACTTTTCCTTTATAATGGCTTTTCAAAATAACAAATGCAGTAATCTGGATAAAAAGTTTAGTGCAGCATAACACTTTTAGCAGTAAAATAGTACATTTTGTATAGAGGTGAATACATCAGACCAAAACGAGGGACAAATGCAGCTGCATGAGGGACAGAGGGATTTGGTCCCAAAGGACTGACAAGTGAGCACTATGCCAAACACTGCTAGACCTCTGATGTAACTTTCCAGTTCACAACAGAGAAAAATGAAGTCACTAATAATGAGTATACAGTAAAACAGCATATCAGCCAATTCACATTTTATGGTTACTGTACCATAAACTGAAGCCCAGGCCTAGAAAACCACTTATTCGTAGACAGAACAGTTTCCATTTTATTTAGTAGGTCTAAAGCCGCGTACACACGGTCGGACTTTTCAGCTACAAAAGTCCAACGGACGCTGACGGACTAAAGCTGGCTGGTAATTCGATCGTGTGTGGGCTTCTCCGGACTTTCAACGTACTTTTTTAGCCTCAAATCCGACGTACTTTAGATTTGAAACATGCTTCAAATCTTTACGTCGTAACTACGACGGACCCCGAAATCCGCTCGTCTGTGTGCTAGTCCGACGGACAAAAACCCACGCTAGGGCAGCTATTGGCTACTGGCTATGAACTTCCTTATTTTAGTCTGGTGTACGTCATCACGTACGAATCCATCGGACTTTTGTGTGGTCGTGTGTAGGCAAGTCCGTTCATTAGAAAGTCTGCCACAAGTCCGCCGCAAGTCTGCCGAAAGTCCTCCGGAAGTCTGTTGGACAGGCTGTCGGACTTTTGTAGCTGAAAAGTCCGACCGTGTGTACGCGGCATTAGATTTTGAATCCACCTAAATCATTCCCTTCCAGGTGAACAACAAAAGATATCCAACACAGCTCACACTTGCAAATAGGGGATCAGCCAGCTATTCCAAATACAATCCCCATATACCCTGCAAGAGAACTGGAATTTTAACAGGAGGAAAATAAAATCCTCCGCACCAGAAAACATATGAGGTTCGACTATTCATACTATTAAATTATTTATTTATTATTATTATTATTATTATTATTATTATTATTATAATAAAAGGAGGGGACATTTGTAATAAATGCAAAGAGCAGGATAGACATAAAGAGCAGGTCACCCTGATGTAGCAGCTGCATATCCTGCACCATCAACATCTTTTAAGGACAGATTTAAATTATGATTCTGATAAAGGAGAGCCATTCACATGCGACAAAAAAGAAAGGAAAGCCTTGCGAATAGTTTAAATTGCTGAATCGGCTCTATTGGGCAATAAGATTGGCCTAAGGCATGAAATGATAACTAAGAGAGAAAAATATCATCGCTCTGAAAGAGGTCTGTGAGGAACAAACATTTTCTCCATGCTGGAAGTAACAGGTGCAGGCAATGCTGGTAATTGAGAGGTAAACGATAAATCCTGAACAGCCGCACTCAAAAGTAATCTTCGATCTTTATTTAAGTATAATCATAAAAATACATGCCACAGCATCACAAAGCAGGAAAGCTGACGTGTTTCACACTGTAGTCAGTGCTTAATCATAGCTTTCATTAAGCACTGACTATAGTGTGAAACGCGTCAGTTTCCTGCTTTGTGATGCTGTGGCATGTATTTTTATGATTATACTTAAATAAAGATCGAAGATTACTTACCAGGGAGTGAATCAGGAGCTTTGTGGTTTCATTGGTTAGAAAGGGACGTAGTTTAGAGATGTTGCGGAGGTTGAGGCGGCAAGCTTTGGAAAGTGATTGGATGTGGGGCCGAAAGGAGAGTTCAGAATCCAGGATAACACCTAGCACCCTGACATGTGGGGACGGGTGGATGGTTTTGCCATTGCTCTTAACAGACAAGTCAGGGGAAGAGGCACGTGGGGGAGGAAATATTATAAGCTTTGTTTTGGACAAGTTGAGTTTGAGGAAGTGGTGTGACATCCATACAGATATGTCGGTTAGTAAGTTAGTGATGCGTGAGGAGACTGATGGGGTGAGTTGAGGGGTGCAGAGATAGATTTGTGTGTCGTCAGCATAGAAATGATATTGAAAGCCATGAGAGTCTTAAATTTCACAGAAAAAGAACCATGCTTTTAACTGCGCCAGTATAGCCGTCCATGTCAAAGGCGCCTAAGGCCCCTTTCAGACTGGGGCGTTTTTCTGGCGCTATAGCACTAAAAATAGCGCCTGAAAAACGCCCTAAAGAAATGGCTCTATTCACTCCAGTGTGAATCGGGCTTTTACACTGGAGCGGTGCACTAGCAGGACAGTAAGCCTCAATTCACATCTATGCATGTTGCTTTTGAGTGTATCTGCAGTGCTTTTCGCGGTGCTTGCCGCGTTTTTGGACCGGCGATTTTACCGCAATTTTTCTACGATTTGCGTTTTTTGGGGTTTTTTCTACACTGTATATAGCGAGTTGCTAAGGAGGGGGCCAGGAAGCCGGCCGCTGCATCCTTAACAACCTATGACTCATCAGCTGACTTCCCGCTCAATGTAAAAAAAAAATGCCAGCTGAAAAAAAAAAACAAGAAAAAAAACAGCGTGGGGTCCCCCCCAGGTCCATACCAGGCCCTTGGGTCTAGTATGGATTCGGAGGGGACCCCCATGCTAAATTTAAAAAAAAATGGCGTGGGGGTCCCCCCCAAAAAAAAAGGGTCCCCCTTGCCCGGTGGTTGCCGGGGTCTGCGGGCGGGGGGCTTATCGGAATCTGGAAGCCCCCTTTAACAAGGGGGCCCCCAGATCCCGACCCCCCCTATGTGAATGGGTATGGGGTACATGGTACCCCTACCCATTCACCTGTACAAAAAAAGTAGTGTAGTGTTAAAAAATACAGTAGACAGTTTTTGATGAGTCTTTTATTATGCAGCTCCGGGGGTCTCTTCCGACTTCTCCACTCTCTTCTCCACGCTCTTCGGTTCTTCTCCTGTTGTCCTGTGCTTTCTGCCGGGTTCTTCTGCTCTTTTGCTAGCTCTTGCCTGGTCTTCGACATCTTCTCCCCTCTTTTCTTCTTACGATGTGGACTCGTCGCTGTCTCCCGCTGTAATGCCATGTGCGCCGTGCCCAATGACTTATAGAGGCATGGGGCGGGGTCACTGGGTGATGTCATCCGGTGACCCCGCCCCCTTATGACGTTACAGCCCAGGGCATGATGGGTCTGTGACGTCACAAGGGGGCGTGGCATTCTGATGACGTGATCCGGTTACCACGCCCCCATCGTTATTTAAGAAATGCAGGACATCGGCGCTGACAGATCAGCAGGACGCAGCATCGGAGGAAGGTCGTCGGCGGGAGCGGAGAAAGAAGAACACCGGACAAAGAATACAGAAGAAGCAGGGGGAGAAGGAGAAGAGCGGAGGATGAAGATGCGGGAGAAGATGGAGGAAGAAGCGGAGAAGAAGATTTGTAATAAAAGACTCGTCAAAAACTGTCTACTGTATTTTTTAACACTACACTACTTTTTTTTACAGGTAAATGGGTAGGGGTACAATGTACCCCATACTCATTCACATAGGGGGGGCCGGGATCTGGGGACCCCCTTGTTAAAGGGGGCTTCCAGATTCCGATAAGCCCCCTGCCGCAGACCCCGACAACCACTGGGCAAGGGTTGTCGGGAAGAGGCCCTTGTCCCCATCAACATGGGGTCAAGGTGCTTTGGGGTGGGAGGGCAGAGCCCCCCCGCCCCAAAGCACCCATCCCCCCATGTTGAGGGCATGCGGCCTGGTATGGTTCAGGAGGGGGGAGGCGCTCGTTCATCCCCTCCCTTTCCTGACCTGCCGGGCTGCGTGCTCTGCGTCTTGTATGGATTTTGGGGGGACCCCCATGCCATTTTTTTTTTAAATTTTGGCATGGGGGTCCCCTCCGAATCCATACTAGACCCAAGGGCCTGGTATGGACCTGGGGAGGGACCTCACGCTGTTTTTTTTCAAGATTTTTTTTTTTAACCGGATTTTTATTTTTTACATTGAGCGGGAAGTCAGCTGATGACTCATAGGTTGTTAAGGACGCGGCGGCCAGTTTCCCGGCCCCCTTCTTAGCAACCAGCTATATACAGTGTAAAAAAAAATAAATAAAAAAAATGCAAAACGCGGTACTTGCGTTTTGGATGCAGGTCCATTAAAATTACAAGCAAAACGCTGCATTTTGCGGGAAAAAAAGTCCCCGACCCTTTCCAAAAACACAGAGTCACAAAAATGCATTGATGTGAACATGTTCCATAGGAACCCATGTTAAAAAATTTCCATGCATTTCTGCAAAATGCATCAAAAAACACATTAGTGTGAAAAAAGCCTAAGGCCCTTGTCACACTGGGGCTGGGGGGTGTCTGCGGTGAAGCGTCGCTATTTTTAGCGCTGCTTTACTGTCATTTTAGCGGCGTTATTTGGCTGCTAGCGGGGCGGTTTTAACCCTCCACGGGGCGGTTTTAACCCCTCTGCTACTTGCCGAAAAGGGGTTAAATCCGCCCGCAAAACGCCGCTGGATCGGCATTTTGCTGGCGGTATCACAGCGCTGCCCCATTGATTTTAATGGGGAGGAGCAGTGAGTTCACTGCTTCAAAGATGCCCTGCCAGCGCACCGCTCCAGTGTGAAAGCCCTCACTGGAGTGAATGGAGCCACTTCTTTAGGGTGTTCAGGCACTATTTTTAGTGCTGTAGCGCCTAAAAACGTCCCAGTGTGAAAGGGGCCTAAAAAAAGTCCTGCTAGCAGCATCTTTGGAGCGGTGTATAAACCGCTCCTGCCCATTGAAATCAATGGGACAGCGCGGCTATACTGCTGGCAAAACGCCGCTGCAGTGGCGTTTTGCGGGCAGGTTTAACCCCTTTTCGACCACTAGTGGGGGTTAAAACAGCTAGCGGCCGAATACCGCCGGTAAAGCAGCGCAAAAAATAGTGCAGTTTTAACGCATGTGAAAGGGGCCTAAGGCTCCCCTCACACGGACGGACCTTTCAGGTCCGCCTCGGACCTGAACGGACACTCCATAGACCTCTATGAAGGGTCGGATGTCAGTGGTGACATGTCCGCTGACATCCGACCCACTCCAATCCTAAAAAGTGTAACGGAGGAAAAACCTATTTTTCCATCCATCTTCGGATCGGATCGGGTGACGACGGACTCTACGTCATCATCCGATCCCCCATAGAGGAGAGCGGCACTCTGACAGGTCTGTCCCTGCACAGTGTGAAGAGACAGAAATTCAAGTTTTCATATCTTTAAAGGTCACCATACACTGGCCAATCAGTTAGATCTTACATAAATTAGATTCAATGCAAGAGCCTGTTTGATTTTCTAAAATTAGAATTAATTCTTACAGTGCATCTTCCTATTACCGCTTTAGCCTAATGCTCTCTTTCCACTATTTCAACACCAAAGTTGCGTGATTTACAATGTGCTTTTCTTCGGCTTGTTTTCCACTATTGCAACTTGTCATGCCACTAGGGACTGAAAAGTTGCATCACAAGTTCTACCCCATGATTTACAATGGGTACCGTTCATATGTGTGCGACTTGCTTACGCACATGCCGTATACACAGCGGGCACACATCTTTATTACAGAAATCCATATTTGGCATGGAAATTAACCACTTGCTTACTGGGCACTTAAACCCCCCTGCTGTCCTGACCAATTTTCAGCGCTGATCCATTTTGAATGACAATTGCGCGGTCATACTTAGCCAAATGTTTTTTTGTTTTTTTTTAAGTTCCCACAAATAGAGCATTCTTTTGGTGGTATTTGATCACCTGTGTGTTTTTTTTTCTTTTGTTCAAACAAAAGAAAAGACAGATTTTTCTAAATAATTGTGTATATTTTTGGATATTTTGATATTAAATTTAGCAAACAGGTAATTTTTCTCCTTCATTGATGTACGCTGATGAGGCGGCACTGATTGGTTACACTGATAGTCAGCACTGCTTGGGATCACTGGTGGCCATTGATAGGTGGCACTGGAAGGGGGTACTGGTGGGCACAGATGAGGCAAGAATTGCCTCTTCGGGACCAACGTCCCTTGCACCTAAGCCGGTGATCAGCTTTTATTGTTATCCTCATGCTGTCAGCGTAAGTAGAAAAAATAAACAGATCGGCCCTTACTTCGATCTGTGATCACCCGAGTCTCAGTGACTCAATGCGCGCGCAGCAGGGAGCATACGGGGAGCCCGTCCTATGACAGCCTCCCAGAAATTCAGGTCCACGCTGTGGCCGTCCTTTGGCTATAGCACAGACACCAAGTGGTTAATAGAAAAACATATGCAGATTTCTAGGACTGGCCAAAAATAATGTTTAGACTAGAGTCAAAGGCAACTGATGACTTTCTATTAAAGGTCTAAATGGGCCATTAACATGCATCACAATTGAACTTAGGAATGTGTCTTTGCAAAGGTAAACTCATTAAAATCCTTTCTTATTTTTGCTCGGGGATAGACTGCAGAGGGATTATAAGTTTTGGGGGATGTCTACACCCCTGATAGGGTAAAGACACCTACCAAATTTTGCCAATTTTGCATTCAAAATTATTCACTTCCTGTCACATAGCCAAACAGGAAGTGAGGGTAAAACCCTACCAATGTATGTCCTTGGGGACACACAGGTCAATCTAAATAGTTTCTCCATTCGGGAAACTGCACTCTAGCATTTTGCCATGTACATCCCAAATTATTATGTATCTTGGGGTTTATTTACTAAAAGGTAAATCCACTTTGCACCACAAGTGCACTTAGATGTTCAGTTGCTGGAGATCCGAGGGGGACATGCAAGGAAAAGAAAAAAACAGCATCTTTGCCTCTACATGATTGGATGATAAAATCACCAGTGCTACCCTTCTGATTTTCATCAACTACACTTGTATTGCAGAAAGGACTTGCCTTTAATAAACCCCAAAATACCTAATAATTTGGGGTGTACACAACAAAGTGCTAGAGTGCAATTTGCATAAAGGGGGCACTAGTTAGATTGACCTGTGTGTCCCCAAGGAAAAATTAGGGTTTTACTCTCACTTCCTGTTTGGCTATGACAGGAAGTGAAGCCAATTTTAAGAAAAGGGACAAAGCCCAACCTTTAAATAAAAAAATAAAAATCTTGATTTCCCTCAAATGTCCACAATTGGAAAAGGATTGGCTTCAGCTTGATTTTAGTTCAGTGCTCTAAATCAGTGCTTCTCAACCCTGTCCTCAAGTACCCCCCCAACAGGCCATGTTTGCAGGTTTTCCTTCATCTTGCACAGGTGCTTTAAATCAAAGTCAATGGCTTTGTATTTTGGACAGCTATTTTAGGCTGGATTCACACCTATGCATTTTTTTGTGCTTTTTGCATTTCGCAGATTTGCACTACAGATCGTGTTCCATAGGAAACAATGTTAAATGGACTCTAGTGCAAATCTGCAAAATGCAAAAAGCACTAAAACTGCATAGGTGTGAATTCAGCCTTAGAGAAGATAAAATTTCCTAAACATGTCCTGTCAGGGGGGTACTTGAGGACTGAGGCTGAAAACCACTGTTAAAAAAGAAAATAGAATACTTACCCCTCTGAAATGTTACTTTCCTGGTCACTATCCATGGCAGCATACACACAATCCATGCATGTGCTACCATGAAGGCACCAGGAAAGTAACTAAAAAAAAAAAAAAAAAATTGAAAAAAAAAAAAATGAAAAAAAAAAAAAAATGAAAAAAGGATTTGTCCAAGACATGCCAATCAGCCTAGTTAAGCTGCAGCTGGGAAATCCGATGCATGAAAAAACACACACATAAAACAAAGAATTTGAAACAATTTTATTGGTCAAAAAAAAAAAAAACCCACAGGACTTGGAAAAGAAGCAAGGAAAGCAAAATACACACATGTATGTTAATTTGAGACACTAACAGAATAGTTTGACCCTTTTGCAGTGTAAATTAACAGGAGTTAAAAGGAGTGCACCCACAAATGGACATCTATTAAGGATTAAAACATTATTCACAACATCTTGAGAAAGAATTTTAAAAAATAAGGCAGCACAGACAGTTAAATCAAAGTGAACGTAAAAACAACAAAAATTGCCAACATAAAAAAGATTTCATGGTAAAATAACCACCACCAAAAAAAAAACCAGCAAACCAAAGTAACAAATAAATTGCATAAAAACACATCTGTTTTGCAACAACATAACAAACAAATACATGTGTTAGAAACTCGATAAGGACACCCAAATGTACTCTCTTGCCAGCCCCCCACACACAATCTTGGCTCTTTTCAGGGCAATGTAAAGATTGCTATCTGCAAGCTTTATATAACATAGATTTGTGTGCTAATGAGGCAATTGCAAACACATGGACAGTCCATTAAACACACAAAATGCAAGTTCACCCAATGTAGAGACTGAACTTCAAAGTGGGTACACCTGTTAAGGATGTCCTTAAATTACTAACCCAAAAAACACACTCTGAGCATGCCCAGAAGCATACAAGTGCTGTTCACACACAAAAAGCACCACCAAAAAAAACAAAGTCCCTGAGCATGCTCAGAACAACCCAAATGCAGCTAGCACAAAATAAGCCACCCACTGTCCAAAATTAAGCACATGCACCAAAATTACAGATGGGACAAAACACCCCCCCAGTCCAGGGGGGCAACTATAGAGCCTAACATGTGCAAAAGTTATACAACAAATACCATTGCAGTCTAAGGGCTCTTTCACACGGGGCGGATCAGTCATGATCCGCCCCGTGAACACCCGCTTGCTCAGCGGGGATCGCTCCGCCGATCCCCGCTGAGCAGAAAGATGACAGGTCCATCGCTGCACACTGTGCAGCTACGGACCTGTCAGAGCGCCGCTCTCCCCTATGGGGGATCGGATGATGACGGACCGTAGTGTCCGTCGTCACCCGATCCGATCCGAAAAATGGATGGAAAAGTAGGTTTTTCCTCCGTTACACTTTTCGGATCGGAGCGGGTCGGATGTCAGCGGACATGTCACCGCTGACATCCGACGCTCCATAGGGATACATGTATGTCCGTTTTTCATCCGAAAACGGAAGGATGAAAAACGGACATACGGATCCCTCGTGTGAAAGGGGCCTTAGGGAACTGACTTGGCAATTTTACTAGTCCCCACTTGGCTGGCTTATCTTCTAGTTATTGGCCTTAAAATGAATATGGGGCCCAGGTCCCACCCTAAGGGACATATATCAATGTCACCAATTGGACAATCCCTAAGGGCCAGCTCACACCATAGAAATGCAGTCCGGACGCGTTCCAGGTGCTTTTCTGCATGCACGTTTTTGATGCGTTCCAGTGCGTTTTTGGTGCATTTTTGATGCAGTCTAGTGCTTCCCCCCCTTTTTATTCTTAACCTTAAATAAGGACAAGTGTGTTGCAGTGTGTTTTTGGTGCATTTAGGTGCATTCCAGTGCGTTTTTGATGCATTTTACAGCGTTCCAGTACAGTGCAGTGCATAAAAAATGCAGCATGTTCGACTTTTTTTTTGGGAACTGGAATCGCACTGGAACTGCAAGCACTGGTGTGAACTATGCCATTGAAAACCATATAACCTACTTTCCGTGCGTTTTTGATGCAGGAAAAAAACGCACTGGACTGCATGTGGTGTGAACTGGCCCTTAAGGAATAAAAGTTATTTAAAACTACTCGCGGCTATAATGAAATGTCGGTCCGGCAATTAGGGATGAGCCGAACACCCCCCTGTTCGGTTACCACAAGAACACACGAACACTGTTAAAGTCTATGGGACAAGAACATGAATAATCAAAAGTGCTAATTTTAAAGGCATATATGCAAGTTATTGTCATAAAAAGTGTTTGGGGACCCGGGTCCTGCCCCAGGGGACATGGATCAATGCAAAAAAAAGTTATAAATACGGCCGTTTTTTCGGGAGCAGTGATTTTAATAATGCTTAAAGTGAAAAATAAAAGTGTAATATTCCTTTAAATTTCGTACCTGGGGAGTGTCTATAGTATGCCTGTAAAGGGGCACATGTTTCCCGTGTTTAGAACAGTCTGACAGCAAAATGACATTTCAAAGGAAAAAAATGTAATTTAAAACTAATCGCGGCTATAATGAATTGCCGGTCCGGCAATACACATAAAAGTTCATTGATAAAAACGGCATGGGATTTCCCCACAGGGGAACCCCGAACCAAAATGAAAAAAAAAAAAATGACGTGGGGGGTCCCCCTAAATTCCATACCAGGCCCTTCAGGTCTGGTATGGATATTAGGGGGAACCCCGGGGAATGCCACAGGGAAGTCCCCGTCAAGTCCCCGTGCGTCAGAGGGGGGCAGGGTCACCGGGTGGCCCCGTCCCCCATTATTTAAGAACCGTCAGAAGCGGAGAAGCGTCACACAGCTGGAGCCTCCCTCCGCGCCATCATGGGTGCGGAGCGGCCCGAAAAGAAGATGAAGACAAGAAGATGAAGAGAGAAGCGTCACACAGCGGGAGCCTCCCTCCATGTCATCATGCTGGATGCGGAGCGGCCCGAGGAGAAGAAGGGAAGAAGACGCCGCGGAGGAGATGCCGGACGAGAACACCGGAGGAAGAACCAGAAGAAGAAGATGGAGGAAGAAACGGAAGGAAGATAGAAGAAAGAAGAAAGAAGATAGAAAATAGAAGAAATAAAGGAATTTTCAAAAACTGTCTCTTGTCATTTTTAACATTTTTGACAGTTTTTTTGTGAAATGGTAGGGGTACTTTTGTACCCCCTTACCATTTCACACAGGGGAGAGGGTCGGGATCTGGGCGTTCCCTTGTTAAAGGGGGCTTCCAGATTCCGATAAGCCCCCACCCGCAGACCCCCACAACCACTGGCCAGGGTTGTGGGGATGAGGCCCTTGTCGTCATCAACATGGGGACAAGGTGTTTTGGGGGCTACCCCAAAGCACCCTCCCAATATTGAGGGCATGTGGCCTGGTACGGTTCAGGAGGGGGGGCCACTCTCTCGTCCCCCCTCTTTTCCTGCGGCCTGCCAGGTTGTGTGCTCGGATAAGGGTATGGTATGGATTTTTGGGGGGACCCCACGCCAATTTTTTTTTTACTTTTGGCGCGGGGTTCCCCTTAAAATCCATACCAGACCCGAAGGGCCTGGTATGGATTTTCGGGGGAACCCCACGCATTTTTTTTCTGAATTGTGTTTGTTTTCTTAATGCTGTTTTTATCAATGAACTTGTATGTGTATTGCCGGACCGACATTTCATTAGAGCCGCACGAAGTGAACCAGCGTTAAAAAAAAAAGAGGTCTAGAGGTGCGCCCGTTCAACCCATGCAAATGCTTTTACGTTGCCTGACATTTACTAATATTTTGCCGGCGCACTGAACTAAAGTATTTGAACAAGCGCAAATGCCGTTTGAGCATGCGCAGTGTATAAATTCACCTCCCGCAGTTTAGATGTATTTGCTGACGCTGCCGGCTTGTTCCGAGAAAGTCATTTTCTCGTTCTATATTGGCCATATTTTTGACTTGGCCAGTTAGTACAACACTTCCCCACATCACCCCACATCACCCCCATATTATTGGCACTTCCAGCTTGTTTAAATTTGAAGTTAAACATGCAGTGCACCAGGTCTATAGTGGCATACAGATCACCTCTTCCCATGCGCCGGGAAGAGAATAGTAAATGGGGGATCGCGCTGTGTTACCGGCGCAAATGCTTTGTAAATACGAAAATGTCATTTGCGCATCGGCGTGCACCGCAAGTCATGGCGCAAATGCTTCGTAAATCAGCCCCACTGTGTCTTTTTTAGGAGTCTAAAACTCCATCCTGGCGAACTCTATAACAACACCAGGAAATAAATGTGGAACAAGGCAGAACTATGATGCAGCGCCAAAGGGACATAATACCATCAAACTGGAAGACCAGGTGATCACTTTCCCCATGCTCACTGGACTCTGGCTTTGAGAACAAACTTCCTACCAGGAAACAGTGTTTTGCAAAGCAGATTTCTGCAGCACTGTAGTAGAAATACATTGTGATTTACTAAAAGAAAAGCAGAGCCCTCTGCTGAATTGAGAGGAAGAGGAGCATTGGAGAATGCAGATCTCTGTGGCTGAGCCACAGAGGGGATTGGCTACACCAAAAGCCTTCCAAATTTGCTTCACTATTGAAACTTCATACTGCTTATCGAGAAAATACATTTGAGATGAAGCAAGAAGAAAATGACCAAGGAGTTACAAGCTCCTGACCAAAAGCAGAGAATAAACAAAAAAATTTTATGTCAGATTTGACTAAAAGGGCATCAGACCTAATTATCTAATCACAAAAAGAGCTTGATATATTGTAGATTTTGGTATATCAGTGAGAATAGGCTATCACCAATTAGATGAATAAAGAACATGAACCCTTAGGAACAGACAAATGATTAAACTCATTGGATTCTTCAGGAATCACAGTTAGAGGTGATAACTTAAATAAACAAATGGAGGAACCAGGGGCGGACTGATAACTCAAGGGGCCCTCGGGCAATAGGAGATTATGGGGCCCCCAGGCAATCAGAGATTATGGGGCCACACAATATACACACACACAGTATACAATCACACAGTATACACATACATGTACACACAGTATACACAGACAGATGTAAAAAAAACACAGATTTATACATACTGTCCCTGGTTTTACTGAGGCTGGCAACCCTGATGGGGCCCCCTAGTGGCCCAGGGCCCTCGGGCAGTGCCCTAATCGCTCAATGGTCAGTCCGCCCCTGGGAGGAACTATATGGGAGGTGGGATCCTCTCTTCATAAATTTCTTTTGAAAATGTTTAAAACAGTATCATGCCTACATGTCATTTTCTGTGACACATTGTGTACTGTATGTGTACTGCTCTTTAACTTTTCCTAATAAAACAAAGTAATAAAAATTATGTATAAAACACAATATCAGGCAACTCATTCACTGATTTAAACTTACATGTCTTAAACAGCCTAGTTCCTGTTAACCCCTTCCCGACCAGCCGCCATAGTTATACTGCGGCAGGTTGGCTCCCCTGGGCGAACCGTCGTAGTTATACTCGCCTTTTGACCACTCAATGTAAACAGACAGATCTCTGTGCTGTCAGGAGTGAGGAGAGCGATCTGTTGTTCATACTAAGTATGAACAAGTATGTACTAAGTATGAACAACAGATCGCTCTCCTCACCCAGGCAGTCCCACCCACCCACCCCCAGTTAGAATCACTCCCTAGGTAACACATTTAACCCCTTGATCGCCCCTACTGTTAACCCCTTCCGTGCCAGTGATATTTACACAGTAATCAGTGCATTTTTATAGCACTGATCGCTGTATAAATGCCAATGATCCCAAAAATGTGTCAAAAGTGTTCGATCTGTCCGCCGCAATGTCGCAGACCCGATAAAAATCGCTGATCACCGCCATTACTAGCAAAAAAAAATAATAATAATAAAAATGCCATAAATCTTTCCCCCATTTTGTAGACGCTATAACTTTTGCGAAAACCAATCAATATACGCTTATTGCGATTTTTATAACCAAAAATATGTAGAAGAATACATATCGGCCTGAACTGAGGAAAAAAATTAGCCTTTTTTTAAAAAATTGGGGATATTTATTATAGCAAAAAGTACAAAATATTGTGTTTTTTTTTTCAAAATTGTCGCTCTTTTCTTGTTTATAGCGCAAAAAATTAAAACTGTAGAGATGATCAAATACCACCAAAAGAAAGCTCTATTTGTGGGAAAAAAAGGACGTCAATTTTGTGTACAACGCCGCACGACCGCGCAATTAATAGTTAAAGCGACGCAGTGCCGTATCGCAAGAAATGGCCTGGTCATTGAGCAGCCAAATCTTCCGGGGCTGAAGTGGTTAAGGAAGTAAATAAAACCCTCAGAAAATCCAATGATGATAAGCTGACTGATCAGCCTGTTAGGCACACATGTAACCACACAATCTCCCCTAACAACCCTATCATGCTGTATACTGCACAGGAGCACTAACCATTCTAGCACAGTACCTGCAATAACTGCAACAAATGAAAACACAATAAAGAAATTTCACGGGTCAGAAGTATGATGTGAAATATAAATGAAAGTACTAGAGAGATGAAAGTGAACTGGAAGGGGGTGACTAAAGGCTGACAGACAGAGCACACTGAGCAGGGAAGACACTGACACAGAGGAGACTGAAGTAGACCAAGCAAAGTGAAGTCTGTGTACATTCCCAATCCTCAGAGCCTTCACTCACCCCTAGTTGTGGTGATGATGATGAGGAGGATCCTGTTGGAGAGATGTTGATCACGCTGTCGGGACCATGGTAGCAGCTTCAGACCCGCTGCCTACCTGTTTTACTGTGGCAGGAACAGTGGTGCTGTGTGTGTCTGAAGAAGAGTAGGGTCTCCTTATCCTGCATATTTTTTCACAGTAGCTTCTGTCCTGTCAGCCTGTATGCTTCCATTCAGCGGTCCTCCTCTTCTGGATCTGTAAAGTCCCGGTGGTGATGTGATGCTCCTATGGTCTTGCCTCTGGTATTGGTCTGTCTACAGGTGGATGAAAAGTTCCCTGTCTGACTTTAGGTAACCTATTACCATCAGTATACAGGGCAGCCCTGGCACTTCAGGAATGAGAGCCACAATACAGGCCCAGGGCCCACAGAGGTAAGTGGTAATACAGCTGTCACAGTGAAAACTGGTGGGGGGGGGGGTAAGTAAAAAAGGAATTAATTAAATGACTGAGGTAAGCCTTCCTCCAGGGGAATCAGTCCTTTGAAGTAGTTCATGAAGTAGAATATCCATGGGATAGCAGACAGCAGGAATTTAGATGAACAATAAACACACTCACGCTACCTTTGGATAAAAATATGGCCGTGGCCTTTATTATTATTGGCTTTAATAAATAAATAAAATAGACTTTATTTCCATTTAAAAACACGTAAACAGCTCAGCCATTACAACTCGAGCTGTATCATCAAAAGAAGAGGGGAATCACCCAGAAGACAGGTGGTGAACCATGAACCACCTGTCACCCAGCCACCAAAACCACTGCCTTTTCAATACATGTGTTGAGACCTGCATTGAAAATACCTATTTATGTTAAATGAACTCCATCCCCCCATAGAGCCCAGAGATACCTCCCTCTAATTCCATGTGCTTATAGGAAAAACCAAACAAAGAGCCTAAAAACTCCTGTATTGCCCTATTAACCCTTTTTCTTATTTTTTCATGTGGGTGCAGGTAAAGGGAGTCTAAAATTTTCAAACGCCGGATAATTTCTGAAAAGATCTGTACTGTATTTGGGGACACCGTTAGACACATGGAAGTCTCCAAGTCTGCATGTCAGCAGTTTCTTTTTGCCTGACCAGCCGGAACCTCAGCGTGCGAAACACCCCCAGCAAGGATTCAGTGATCACAGACGAGGGAAGGGTAAGAACCCCACTGGGACAGTTACCTCCCCACTTTATGTGTCTTTACTGCGGTCACAGCTTGTTGCTATTAGACTGGGCTGCAGTGGCATGGTGTTTTGAACCACTCTGGCAGGTGTTTACAGCCTGGTGTAAATTAGGCCGTTTTATCATAACTGCTGATATATGTATATGAAGAGCTGAAATTTCAGTAAAGGAAAAAAGTTAGAAGCCACTTTTCATAGTTCTTGTAGTTCTAATCTGAGAAAAGGATAATTGTGATTAGTAGCTGTGTAATAATAAACCATAAAAAAATTATTGAACTATGTACAGTACAAACTTAGTAAAATTTATTTAAAGGGACTTTACTAATTTAAACTTAGTTGCAACAGCAAAATACTGTATATAGTTGCCAATTAATTTGTTCACCTGGACGTGGAACTCACTCTTCTGCCTGTCGATAACTGGTAGGGTGAATCTGATCAAGATGATCCTTATGCCCCAGCTATTATATGTGCTCCATAATTCCCAAGTAGTGGTTCCTTTGAAGACATTTAGAATTGTCAACTCCCTATTCCGCTTACTAATCTGGAAAAATCGTCCCCCCAGGATTAAACTCGAACATTTACAGCGCCCTAAGGATGAGGGGGGACTAGCCCTACCGAATCCATGGTTATACTACTTGGCAGCGCAGCTCCAACACCTAATAGGGGTTATGGGTGGGGAAGCTGACAGACTGAGTATTACCCGCAGCTCTTCAGAGAAAGTGATGTTACGGTAAAACGAGACTTAGTGCCAGCGGCACTTGAGGCTCTAACCTTTGGGAAACCAAATAAGAAGTACCCGACCTATAATCTTCTCCAGAAAATTTGGAACAAAATTAGATACATACAGGGAGTGACGGGGTACACGGAGTTTAGCCCGATATGGTCCAATGGAACTTACCCCGAAATAGCACAGCTACAGCATGGGGCCTTATGGAAGAGATATGGGGTGATATACATTCAGGAAATTTTTCTACTGCCTTTTGAGGTTTTACAAGATAGACATGGCTTGCCGTCCTCTATGTGGTTCTACTACATGCAATTGAAATATGCCGTGAAGGCACAAAGTAGCGCCTCTGAGTGGTCTCCTTCACCAACACCATTGTTCAACCTAGTCTTGAGGGCTGACAACATTAAAGGTTTCATTTCTCAATGCTATAATATGCTTCTGCAGAGTTTTTTGAATAAACACCCCTTAAAAATGATGGATAAGTGGGAGAGAGATGTGAGACAGATAGATGGTGACCAGTGGGAGGAGATTTTACAGGCGGTGCCCACGAGCTCTCTGAATGTATCGCAGAGGCTAACACAACTATACCTCATTTTGAGGGTGTATTATACCCCGCATAGGTTACATAAAATGGGTCTCAGACCTACTCCGATGTGCACTAGATGTAAAAGGTATCATGGCGATCTGATCCACCTACTGTGGAGGTGCCCGAAGCTTCATTCCTATTGGGGTGGAGTGGTGGATACCATTAACAGGGTATTTCAGATCTCTATGCCCACTGACCCAAAATATTGTTTGTTAAATATATTGGAGATCTTTGAATGGGAGGAGAGTGTCAGAATAGCGGTTACCAGGACCCTACTGTTAGCACGTAAGATGATAATGATATCCACTGGATATCTGAGGACCCTCCCACAGTTAAGGAATGGATTGCCGCAGTTGGGAATATGATCAGAATGGAGAAAATGGTTTATCAACACAGGGGATGCTCCCGAAGTTTGAGAAGCTTTGGGGCCCATGGCTAGATGTACCTGGACTGGTCCCGGTGGATCTGGTGATGGGTAGATTGTTGGGCTTGAATGCAGGTTAAGTGCAGGTGTACAGACTATTGGTCAAACTGGAAAAAGAAGATGGGTCACGGGGAAGCACGGGAGGAGCAAAAAGTACAGGCCAGGAATAAAGTGTGTTGTGCCTTATCTATGATGGAATTATAGCCAATATGTAAAGAGATCTTACAAAATATGCAATGTAAATGTGTATTGCTGAAGCCTGGCTATGTATGTTTATGTTGAATTTAATAAACTTTTCTTTGGATAAAAAAAAATTGTTCACCTGTATTTTCTGTATTGCAGTTAAGCAATATATTATCAATCCATCTGTTCGTCCCTCCTTTTTTCACAATTTAGTGAGTTATTACCCCTGTAAGAAGTGTATCGCATGTTTACACAACACACGAGGTAGATGCAAATCTTTGGCGTTTAAATATATGGTCACTAATCGTGTGTATCCAATTAGGAGATTCTGCACATGTGCCACTAGACACATTGTCTACATGATAACGTGCCCCTGCAGCAAACAATATGTGGGTCATACAATTCACATTTTTACAACCAGAGTAGGGGAACATATTGCCACAATAAAGAATGGTGACACCAAACATAGTGTACCTAGGCATTATAGGGAATATCATAACTGTGATCCTAAAGGTACAGAGTTTCTTGTCATCGACAGATATATCCCCCTTGGAGAGGTGGAGCAATGACAAGGGGCGTTTCACGTCTTAAATCGTATTGGATATGAGTTGCAGTCCCACTACCCACTTGGAATGAATGTGGAGTGGGACATTAACACCTTCTTAAACAAAGCCTTGAAGAATTGGTTGGTTTTAATCTATTTGAAGTTCTGTATGTATATGTATTTTCAAATGTCACTTTGGACTTCCACATTTTTATGGTTCCAATGGGGCTGCTCGTTTTAAATTTATCTATACATTTTTGTCATACTTGTTTTAGTCATGTATCCAATCAATGTAAACCCTGGCTTGAGTGTCAGTTCCTTGGATGTATATTAAAATGTAAAAACACTTTTGGCGTACTAATTCATATCTTTATTAATGGCCATCTATCAATACAACATGACGTTGTTAACCAATTTTGTATTTATGCACTTTTACTCGGTTTTAGTGCTGGGTGGTAATTCTGTTGCCCAATACTAATTCTGAATTAGACAGGGTAATATTTATGGTGTGTTCATTCTCAGGTCAAGGGTAATAGTAGGACCATTTGCTAATGAGGCACGAGTATTGCCCTTGTTATCCGATTGTGATTCATGGTTTGATGTGAGGTTTTGACTAGATATCCCAATATATGCTGTGACGTTATTTTTACTGCTTCCTTAATCTATGGTTCTGAGAGTGAGGCTTGAACCGCATTCTTTTGTATTTATTGATCGAGCTTGGTCCGTACGTTTACGCGCCATTTTGCTGGTGACCGGAAGTAGAGGCTTGGTCCTCACATCTCTGCGCCATTTTGGCAGCGACCGGAAGTAGGCACTAATCCATTTAGACGTCAGGGAATATCAAATGACATTACAGTATATGTGGTGTTGTCATTTCCGCCGCCTATTTTTCTCAGAACGAGGCGTGACTCTCATACCTCTGGAGTCATAACTCAGAGTGAATCCTGAGCCACACGCCTCCATGCCATTTTTTCTATGACCGGAAGTAAGTGCAAATACATTCAATTATCAGGGAACTGTATCTCATTAAGGGGGATGTAATACTGTATATATACGCAGTGGCTGCAGTGGACAAGCACCCCAGATGATGTCTTATTAGACAAAACGCGTCGGGATAGGCTCTGCTGATGCTACTGCATCACATTCCATATCTTTTATAATAAGTGCTTTTTTACCTTCACAAATGTGAGTGTTCCCTTTTTTATACAATAAATGTCCTTTCTTATTGAAATGGAATCACACTATGTGGCCTATTTCTTCTTCTTCTTATAAAATATATCACTTGGGAGAGACCTTTTGATCCAGCCCTTGGCTATTACCCCTTTGGAGGGTACCAACTGGAAGCAGTGCTGTGAAGGACCATAGGAGTCTATATCCCTAACTGGATGTTGTGTGTGCTAATGACGGTTCCCCTGGGTGTATTACACCACAGGCTCTACTGACTCATTAGGCGTATGCCTATTTGGGTTCAACTTTTCCGGTAAGCCTTGTACTTATTGGTAATGGATCATCTACTGGCAAATTGTGTCTGCACAAACTATATATTTCAAGTCACCATGCCATTATGCACATTGGTTTATGGACTTTGAATATTCACTTTTGAATTTTTTTCTGTTTCACATGACTATTTTCACAATTATATTAAATGCTAGTGATGTCATGATTTTTTAACAAATTATATGAGTATTGTTTGATTTTTAGCTACAAGTGTATAGATACTTTTATGCACATTTATGCACCTTCCCTGTAGAGGGGTTCACTGTATTGAGTATCCATTTTAATATTGCATCGTGGTTTATTCTACAGATATTATATTAGCACTGTACTTTCTTATGTATATAGTTTTTTCACTTTGCAAACTGATCCTTTGCTGTGGCGGCTGCTACTATACAATTTAAAGAGACAGCGCGGTTTAGGCGTTTTATAATTTTATACCAGTTAAGCAATATAGTCAGGCCACCAACCCCCAAGCCCCCCCCCCCCGCCCCTACAGCCCATTACTGGACAATAATGGAGCAGCCATACGCTAAAAAGGTCATCTCTTTGCTGTCTCTCTGCAGCAGTGTTTAAATGTTTTGCAATGTCTTCGAAGTTATAGGCTCAAAATAAGCATGCAGAGTAATGTTGTTCTAGATCAGAAAGTATTAAAGCCAATGGATCATCTTGACAGCCAGGCAACTAGCATTTTTAGAAATAATGGTCAGCAATGTCGACTATTATATTCTTTCAGTACAGTTTTTCTTTACATAAACCTATTAAAACTAGTCAAGTTTAAATTATAAATAAAGGGTCTGGTGAACAGATGCAGAATAAAAGTCACTTTTCACATATTGTATATACGTACCTCTCATCACGCCTTGCTTCAACCATCACTCCTTAATTCTTTTTCACTCTAAGAATGCAATCTTGATGCCAGGCCCAAGCAGGGCTTGTTCCCAACTATTGATAAATAATGGTGTCATTTTGTCATAATAAATTGATTTTCTTGCCAACAAGCTACTTCTTACCAACAGGTTATATATTGCGATCAGCAGGTCATCGTTCTAAGCCATCTGCCATCACATTGGGAATGGACTTCATGTTAACCCTTCTCTAACCATAGCTTCCTACAAAGCCCCACAGGCAATGAAGTGATACATCTTTTGTCATCTGTGGCCATGTCATGGAGCAATGAGATTCTGATGAATGGTCCCCAGTGTATCTGTATTGTGATGCGTGGAAGAGACTTGGTAAGCGAACAGATTTGGGTGGATGGCTACAAAATGTCTGTAAGTCCCTGCGGGAACAGATTGAGCTCGAAGGGTAACAGACTTTGGATTGTTCATTAGTATCCTCGTTAACACATAGGCTGCCAGGAGGCCCACAATGCATTGCACTGCTCCAGTTTCTCCCTGCTCCAGCTGTGAAAGAGTTAAGATCAGGTACAGACACAGCAATTACTCATCTGGAAAATCCAGCCTGTAGCCACTGGAACAGTCAATGTCATTCCAAGGTGGAAGAAGCTATTTCACTTTCCTCTGTAAGATTTCCTTGGTGACATGTTTGGGATGAACCTGAGGCTCGTCAACATTCCAGATAACAATTTTACATGAATGTCACCTTTTTGCAGACTCTTGGTCCCCAAAGAATACATGGCCATTATGTTTCCTATACCTTCAGAGCGTGCTCATTTCAGCGCTTTCCTTTTCGAGGAGCACAAATATAAAGAAAGGTCATCTTTCAATTTGTTTGATAAATAAGCCACTTTGCATTATCTTTTTTCTTGTTAGTGCTCCTTGGCCCAGCTTCAAACACAGATTACTGTATCATTTACTTTGTTGCTGAAGTTAAAACAATCACACTGGTGAAAAAGTAGCCAAAAATATCATTGAACAAACTGTGTTACTATGATACAAAATGCTTGGAACTTTGTGTTTTCTGTCTTTGGACCTTTCCAGTGTTTGAAATACTGTGAACTTATTTAAAAAGAAAATCTTTTTTTGCAGCACTGAAAGTGTACCACCTCCTGTTTTGGTAATATAGTTTACATTACAATTAGTCTGCAGAGCCACCCATTTCGGACACATAGTATTGCTGCATGACCATGAAAAAGAGGATTCTGTATGAACATTAATTTGCAGGGAACCTTATATGTTAATAAAATGAGGTGTCCCAGTAGTATGTACTATTATTTTTATTAATATACAGCACACCTGTTCAGTTCTTTCATCCAGGAATTTCGACTCCACTAGTGATCATAAACCCCTGCAGGAGAGCCCTTTTCAAACACACCAACTTCAGGCACCTTTACATTTCTGTTACAGAAAGCCAGATGTATCAAAATGTCTGTACTAGGCCATTATTCACAGCCACCAATTAGATCCAAATCGGCTTTGAAAGCTGACATGTAATTGGTGATTCAGGGAGCAGTAAAGAAGTTACTCATCTTTGTGTAAGGCAATACTCTTCCATTGACATTGTGGGGTGAATTTTAGATTCTGTCTTAGACCTGGTTCACACCAGTGTGGTTTTTAAGTTGCACTACTTCAGTGCAACTTCATAGCAGTGAGATTTCATGTGCAGCTTGCTGATATCTGTGCAACTTAAAGATTACAGATGTCAATGCAAGTCGCACTGAAATCACGCAGAAATAGTGCAAGAACCTTTTTCAAAGTTGCAGTAATTGGAGTTGCAGCAACTTGAACCGTTCCATTGCCACAAATGACACTTTGTAGTGTCAAGTCACATGACAAGTCTCACTGGTATGAACCAGGGCTGAAGTGGTTACAGAGAACTCAGATTGGCATAAATTGGGTAAACCTTCTATTTTAGCTCAGCTGCAGTTTTAGGTGGATGGAATTAGTATCTCACTGATTGATTTCAGTTTGACCCCTTTCACGCTGGGGCAGTTTTCAGGCACTTTAGCGCTGGGAATAGCCTCTGCCAAGTGTCTGAAAACCACCTCTTATTCATTCAAGTGTGATTTTTCACACTCGGGCGGTGTGCTTGTGGGACGTTCCGAAAAGTCCTGCAAGTAGCATATTTGGGGCAGGTTGGGGGCGATGTATTTAGAGCTCCCAAAAGCCCTGCCCATTGAAATGAATGGGCAGCGCTTCCGAAGCGCCTGAAAAGCGCTTCGGAAGAGCCGCAACACAGGAGTTTTTAACCCCTTCTTTGATGTTAGCGGCCGAAAAGCGCTGCTTAAACAGCGGTAAAGTGCCACTAAAATGAGCGGCGCACATCCCAGGAGGCTGCAGATGTCTCCCTGTTTGCTAGAGCTCGCACATACACAGCGGGAAGCTGGCTGTGAATCATCAGGAAGTCGCAGCCAAATTCCTAAATCCAAGATGGAGGTGGTGAAATTCTGCAGCCTTCATGAGTAAGCTGTGGAGAAGACTGGACTCACTGGACTCCATGGGCTGGTAAGTATCTGTTTCCTAAAAGTCAGTGGCTACAGGATTTGTAGGTTCTGTTCGGCTGACAATTTACCACCTGGCTTCTTCGATTTTTCAATTGAAAGATTGCAGGGAGAGTGGTGTTGACAGAGACACACACTACACACATTTTGGGAAATTAATAGGGATGAGCCAAACACCCCCTGGTTCGGTTCGCACCTGTTAGGTACCTGGTAGTTGAGCCCGACTGGTAGAAGGAGACCTCTTTTAAGCGCTGGTTCAGGATCCACTGGAAGTGGGAACAGTGGTCTCTTGAGAACAGTGGGTAGGAGGGCCTGATGCAGGTTCCAGCAGAAGCAAACACTGGAACTGGAAGGACGTCCCTCAGGGATGGCTGAGCTGCAGATGCAGGTAGACTGATGCAGGCCAGTAGGCAGGCAGGTGGATGATAAGGCAGCAGCAGGATCTGAAGCTTGGCAGAGCAGGCTGGAAGCAG
The DNA here is from genome assembly GCA_037952925.1 of Lithobates clamitans. Lineage (NCBI taxonomy): Eukaryota > Metazoa > Chordata > Amphibia > Anura > Ranidae > Lithobates > Lithobates clamitans. Next base: position 5,425,814 of record JBBGZY010000271.1, read on the forward strand.
CGTCACAGGACACAGTCCGTTTGGCAGGAGATCAGGCAAGTATATAGCAGGAGGGATAATCCAAGAATAGTCAGGCAGGCAGGAGTTCGGCAACGGGTCACAAGATATAGGCAAGGTCAGGCAGGCCGGGTCGGATAGGAGACTGGAGAATGGTCAGACGGAGTCGGGTCACTAGCAATACAACAACAGGCAGGATACAGGAACTCAGGTGCAGAGCTGCAGACGAACAGCACCTGACAGAAGCATCTGACAGTCTTTTAAAGGGCCCTTGGCGCCAAAACAGCGCTAGCACGAACGGGCGCGCGCGGGAGCGCTCCGGCGCCCCCTGGTGGAGCATTCAGCAGAACTGCCCTGGAAAGGCCCCTTGTGCACCTGTGTGCACGCATATTCACCCGACGGCCACTGATATGCCCCTGACATTGCCCCCCCCAACGGGCAGCCTCCGGATGCCCAGATAACTTTTCTTTTCAGGATGAGCAGAGAAATAGGCATGAATTAAACGTTTGGCATGAATATTGCAGTCAGGTTCCCATGAGTTATTTTCTGGACCATACCCCTTCCATTTAATCAAAAACTGTACTTGCCCAGATCTCTTTCTGCAATCAAGGATGGCCTCCACTTCGTATTCCTCATTACCGTCCACCAAAACCGGTTCAGGGACCCTGGTGCCCCTATCAGGAAAGGGATCATCTACAGCAGGCTTCAAAAGTGATACGTGAAACACAGGGTGGATTTTAAGCGAGTCAGGTAAACACAATTCATAGGATACCTCGTTGATTTTCCTTTTCACAGGGAAGGGCCCAATAAATTTAGGAGCAAGCTTTTTGGAAGGACAAGTCAACCTAATATTATCGGTAGACAGCCATACCTTGTCACCAAGCTGAAGGTTTAGATCTCCTTTTCTTTTCTGATCGAAGAACCTCTTGCTGTCCGCTTGTGCCTTGAATACTGCTTCCCGTAACATCCGGTTATTATGACTAAGGAACTGCACTGTGTCCTGGACCGCTGGAACTGAGGACTCCGAAAGAAAATCTGGTAAAAAAGATACATGAAAACCATAATTGGCAAAGAAAGGGGATTGACCAGTGGCAGAGTGGCTGGCATTGTTATAGGCGAATTCCGCTAGGGGCAGCAGGGACACCCAATCATCTTGCACAAAAGATGTGAAACACCTAATGTATTGCTCCAGTGTCTGGTTTGTCCTTTCAGTTTGCCCATTCGTTTGGGGATGGTATGCTGAGGACAGGGCTAGTTCAATTTTCAAGATTTCACATAGGGCTCTCCAGAAGCGTGAGGTAAACTGCACTCCCCTATCGGACACTATATTTGCGGGGACTCCGTGCAGCCTAACAATCTCCTTGATGAACACACGGGCCGTTTCAACAGCAGAAGGTGTTCCTTTTAGGGGTACAAAGTGGGCCATTTTAGACAGCCGGTCGACGACCACAAAGATCGCCGAACATCCTTCAGAGCATGGTAGTTCAACTATAAAGTCCATTGCTATCATCCTCCAGGGTCTGTCTGGTATAGGCAACGGTCTCAGTAGTCCCCAAGCTCTGTTCCTGGGAGTCTTATTCTGAATGCAGACAGAACAAGAGTTAACATACTTCCTGCAGAATTCCTTCAGGTTAGGCCACCAAAAAGTGCGTTTCACCAGCTCAAGGGTCTTGCGGACCTCAAAATGTCCTGCAAGAGGGTGGTCATGCAATAATGTCAGTACCTTGACTCGGGCGTTCTCTGGTACGAAAATTTGACTTCCTCTCCACAATAATCCATCTCGAGATGTTAAAGAGGATCCCTGGAGACTTGAAGGTTCTGGTGATGCTTCTCTGATCATGGACAGGAGATCCATTTGAAGAAGTAGGAAGCTATTTGCCGGCAGAATAGTGTCAGGTACAGAAAAGTCTTTAGGGTTGTCAAACATGCGCGACAGCGCGTCTGGTTTTACGTTTTTAGATCCAGGCCGGTAGGTAATGTGGAAACAGAACCGTGTAAAGAATAGAGCCCATCTGGCCTGTCTGGGTTTTAGTCTCTTAGCAGATCTTAAATATTCAAGGTTTTTGTGGTCAGTATATATCAGTACCGGATGGACTGCAACCTCTAACAAGCACCTCCATTCTTCGAAAGCTGTCTTGATAGCAAGTAGCTCCCGGTCCCCCACATCATAGTTCCGCTCAGCCGGTGAAAGTTTTCTAGAAAAGAACCCTACGGGGTGCATCAGGTCCTTGTTGCCCTGTCGTTGGGAAATGACAGCACCTACGGCCACTTCGGAAGCATCAACCTCCAGGATAAAAGGTAAGAATGGATCAGGATGGCTAAGGATCGGAGCTGACGTGAAACGTCTTTTTAATTCTTCAAAGGCCCCCTGAGCCTCCGGGTTCCAGTGGAAGCGAGAGTTCTGCTTAGTTAGCTGCGTGATGGGGGAGATGATGGCAGAAAAACCCCTAATGAACTTTCTATAAAAATTTGCGAACCCAATGAAGCGTTGCACGCCCTTCTTGTCCAGGGGAGCTGGCCAATCTAACACAGCGGACACCTTCTGAGGGTCCATTTTGATGCCGGTTGGGGAGATCACTAACCCCAGAAACTGAATCTCCTCCTGTTCAAATTCGCACTTCTCCGCCTTAGCATACAGTCTGTGCAAACGAAGTCAGTCCAGAATTCTACGGACATGTTCCCTATGTTGATCGAGTGAACTGGAGAAGATTAAGATGTCATCCAAATAAATGATTACAAAAATGTCCAGGAAATCTCTAAACACATCATTGACCAGATGCTGGAACATGGCAGGAGCATTGCATAGGCCGAAGGGCATGACCAGATACTCATAGTGTCCGAAACGGGTCCGGAAAGCCGTCTTCTATTCATCCCCGGCCCGAATGCGGACCAGATTGTAGGCCCCTCTCAGATCCAGCTTGGTGAAGATGATGGCAGACCTCAACTTCTGGAACAGTTCAGGTATCAGGGGCAACAGGTAGCGGTTTTTGACCGTAACCTTGTTTAACTCCCGATAGTCCACACATAGACGAAGAGTCTGATCTTTTTTAGAGACAAAAAATATTCCGGCACCAGCTGGTGAAGTAGAAGGTCGGATAAAGCCCTTTTCGAGGTTTTCATTTATGTATACCTTAAGTGCCTCTTGTTCTCTTTCAGACAGCGGGAAGATGCGCCCGAAAGGAATCTCAGCCCCAGGGAGCAGCTCAATTGGGCAATCATAGGGACGATGGGGTGGCAGGGAGTCTGCTCCCTTCTTGCTGAACACATCTGCAAATTCCCGATAGGCCTCTGGTACGGTTTGAAGCAGGTCTTGGTCAATGTCCATACAAAGTAAAGTAGCAGCAGATTTAGAGGGTTCAGGTAGGCAATGTTTTTGGCAGTAGGGTGACCGGAACTTGATTTCGCCCGTGACCCAGTTAACATGAGGGTTATGGGCCTGGAGCCAGGGCATGCCCAGAATGATCGGAAATAATGGAGATGAGATAACATCCAGAGTTAGGATCTCTTTATGTTGAGATAAACAGGTGGCAGACAAAGGAAGGGTTTCTTGAGAGACTTGTCCTGATCTTATGTGGGACCCATCGGCCAAAAAGACTGAGAGTCTGTGTGTCTTGTTCTTTAGGGGAAGGTTCTGTTGGGTTGTGAAAGCAGAGTCAACAAAGCAGCTACATGCCCCAGAATCAATAATGGTGTTGACCTGGATTGTTCTTCCCTGGAGCTGTAATGAGAGAGGGAGAGCAAGCTGAGTTGCATTGGCGGTTAAAGCGGATAAACTGGCCGGAGTAGAAGAAAAGCACTTATGAGTCTTTACTGGACAGTTGTTCACGTAGTGGCCCGCCCCACCACAGTAGAGACAGAGATTTAGTTGGTGTCTGCGTGCCCGTTCTTCTGGGGGCAAGGTAGAACTCATAAGTCCCAGTTGCATTGGCTCGGGAGCATCAGGTGTTTGGGTGACTGGACTTGGGCAGGCAGGAGGTAGATACCGGGAGGCAGGAACTCTTGCAGTCATCCACATAGGGCGCGTTTGTTGGGAAGAGCGTTCAGACCGGCGCTCACGAAGGCGTCGGTCAATCAGGATGGTAAGAGTGATGAGCTCTTCAAGGGTATCAGGCATCCCTACCCGGGCAAGCTCGTCCTTAAGACTCTCAGATAGCCTCATGCGGAACTGGTGACGTAAAGCTGCGTTGTTCCATTGAGTGTCCGCGCTCCAGTGTCGAAAGTCTGTAACATAGTCCTCGGCCAGCCTACGGCCTTGCTGGAGCGTGAACAAAGCTGCCTCAGCGGTGGCAGTCCACTGAGGGTCCTCGTACAACTGGGCCATGGCTTCGAAAAAGGTGGGCAAAGACTGGATCTGTACAGAGTTGGTTTCAAGCAGGCGGTGGGCCCAGGTCTGAGGTTCCCCCTGGAGAAGGGATATGACAGATCCCACTTTAGAAGCCTCCAAGGAAAAAGTCCGTGGCTGTAGGGCGAAATAAAGTTGACAGGCACTGCGGAAGGCCAGAAACTTGGTTCGGTCACCAGAAAACTTCTCAGGGATAGGGACCCTTGGTTCAGGTGGAAGCATGACCACAGAGGGTGGTGCAGCAGCCTGTGCAGGGGCCACACCTCCAGGACCACTGAGGTTTAAAACTTGACCCTCCAGTCTGTTGTAACTGCCTTGTAAAGTCTTTACTGCCTGGGTGAGTGCCGCTAGGTGCGTACAGATCTCCTTGATGGGAGAGGTCTCTCCTGCGGGCTCAGTCATGGCTGTTCGTACTGTTAGATACCTGTAGTTGAGCCCGACTGGTAGAAGGAGACCTCTCTTAAACGCTGGTTCAGGAGCCACTGGAAGTGGGAACAGTGGTCTCTTGAGCACAGTGGGTAGGAGGGCCTGATGCAGGTTCCAGCAGAAGCAAACACTGGAACTGGAAGGACGTCTCTCAGGGATGGCCGAGCTGCAGATGCAGGTGGACTGATGCAGGCCAGTAGGCAGGCAGGTGGATGATAAGGCAGCAGCAGGATCTGAAGCTTGGCAGAGCAGGCTGGAAGCAGCGTCACAGGACACAGGCAAAGCTGAGTCAGACAGTCCGTTTGGCAGGAGATCAGGCAAGTATATAGCAGGAGGGATAATCCAAGAATAGTCAGGCAGGCAGGAGTTCGGCAACGGGTCACTAGATATAGACAAGGTCAGGCAGGCCGGGTCGGATAGGAGACTGGAGAATGGTCAGACGGAGCCGGGTCACTAGCAATACAACAACAGGCAGGATACAGGAACTCAGGTGCAGAGCTGCAGACGAACAGCACCTGACAGAAGCATCTGACAGTCTTTTAAAGGGCCCTTGGCGCCAAAACAGCGCTAGGGCGAACGGGCGCGTGCACGTGCGAACGCGCGCACAGGCGTGCGCGGGAGCGCTCCGGCGCCCCCTGGTGGAGCATTCAGCAGAACTGCCCTGGAAAGGCCCCTCGTGCACCTGTGAACATGTGAACAGACAAAAATTGTGCGAGCATACGAACACCGTTAAAGTCTATGGGACACGAACGTGAAAAATCAAAAGTGTTCATTTTAAAGGCTTATATGCAAGTTATTGCCATAAAAAGTGTTTGGGGACCCGGGTACTGCCCCAGGGGACATGTATCAATGCAAACAAAAAGTTTTTGAAACGGCTGTTTTTTCAGGAGTAGTGATTTTAAAAATGCCTAAAGTGAAACAATAAAAATGAAATAATCCTTTAAATATCATGCCTGGGGGGTCCCCTTAGTTTGCCTGTAAAGTGGCGCATCTTTCTCATGTGTTTTACAGTCCCGCAGCAAAATGACATTTCCAAAGAAAAAAAATCATTTAAAATTGCTTGAAGCTGTAATGTATTGCCGGATCCCGGCAATATAGATAAAAATCAATGAAAAAAGCGTGGGGTTCCCCCCAAAGTCCATACCAGACCCTTACCTGAGCAAGGCAGGCCAGGAAAGGGGGGGCAAGCGAGCGCCCCCCATACAATACCATATATACACCCATTCACCAAATAAAGTGTCAAAAAAGTAAAAACGACAGGATACAGTTTTTGACAATTCCTCTATTTAAAAAAAATAAAAGTGTCCTGCGATGTCCATCCATCTTCAATCATGGCCCCCGACGGACCCGAAATATATAAGGAAAAAAAGCTCCGCCTCGATGGGAGGTGTCCCGCCGACAGCTGTCTCTTGGCTTTGACCCGGTGATGTAAACGGATGACCCTGCCCCCCTCTGATGTCACGTGAGCTTTTTTTTGCTATTTATCAGGTTTGTCTGCGCCGTGATTGAAGATGGATGGACATCACGGGACACTTTTTTTTTTTTTAATAATACTATTTAATATTTAATACCCCATACCCTTTCACATAGTGGCGGGGGCCAGGATCTGGGGGCCCATTGATAAAGGGGGATTCCAGATTCCGATAAGTCCCCCCCCCACAGACCCCCACAACCACCGGGCAAGAGTTGTAGGGATGAGGCCCTTGTCCCCATCAACACGGGGACAAGGTGCTTTGGGGGGGACCCATGTTGAGAGCAAGCAGCCTGGTATGGTTCAGGAGGGGGGGCGCTCATTCCCCCCCTTTCCTGGCCTTCCATGGCTGCTTGCTCGGATAAGAGTCTGGTTTGGATTAGGGGGAGGGCCCACGCCATTTTTTTTTTAATTTTGGGGGGTTCCCCTTAAAATCCATACCAGACCTGAAGGACCTGGTAGGAATTTTTGGGGGACCTTCACGCCATTTTTAAAAAAATTTTGGCGCAGGTTTATCCTTTATAACACACTGTGTTATATATACTACACTGCCTGCATTGACTGAATATAGAGTCTACACTGAATATCTAGTCAGCGGGTGGGCGGGGGTCACAGTGGTTGCATTTGATGGGGTACAATGGTGGCATTTGATGGGCACAGTGGCTGCATTTGATGGCACAGTGGCGGCAATTGATGGCACAGTGGCTGCATTTGATGGCGCAGTGGCTGCAATTGATGGCACAGTGGCTGCGTTTGATGGCACAATGGCTGCAATTGATGGGCACAATGGCTGCAGTTGATGGGCACAGTGGCTGCAATTGATGGGCAAAGTAGCTGCATTTGATGGGCACAGTGGCTGCAATTGATGGCACAGTGGCTGATGTTTTTTTTCCGTATTTGTTATAATTTTTCAGTTTGTTTGCGCCCACCCAAAATGTTTAAGCACAAGCCGCCACTACTCACAACATGATGCTGCCACTACCTTGTTTTACGGTAGGGATGGTGTGTTCAGGGTGATGTGCAGTGTTAGTTTTTTCTGCCACACACAGAGTTTTGCTTTTAGGCCAAAAAGTTCAATTTTGGTCCCATCTGACCAGAGCACCTTCTTCCACATGCTTGCTGTGTCCCCCAAATGTCTTCTCATAAACTGCAAACTGGACTCTTATGGCTTTCTTTCAACAATGGCTTTCTTCTTGCCACTCTTCCATAAAGGCAAGATTTGTGGAGTGCACGACTAATTCCATGTACAGATGATCGGAATTCCCGACAATCAAACCATGGCCTGGGTTCAGTCTGGTCTGGCAAAAGACGCAGGCTGTTGTAAGACCACAGCCTTGGGATATATATGTCATCTGCTGCTGCTCCTGATCTCTCGGAGTCCTGGACCGGATTGTGCTCCCTATTAAATGGACTCCTCAGGCTACCAATTTTGCCTGTCAAATAGTTGATGTGTGCCCTGGGGTACAAAGGCTTCGCCAATTTCACCAGTTTATCCAGCGTTGCCTTCCTCTTTATTTTGTTATGACCCCTAAAAAATGTCTTTTTTTTATCACAAATACTTGGCTATGTGTTTTAGTTCAAAAAGGACAGTTTATTTGTGAGTAGGCAGGTACATTTCAAAAATACACTGTCAAATTAACAAGGGAACCCAACACCAACCAGTCTCCTTGAGGTTAAAAAATAGAAGATAATAATGGTGTTGTGGTAACTTGACACACAAAACTACAAAAAATATTATGGATATCACTATAAAAAAAATCAGGAGATCTTGACCAAAGAAAAAAGTAGATCACTAGAAAAAAAATATAAACATTATTTATTTATTTATTTATTACTTGGAGATCTGGCGACCAAAAAAAAAAAAGATTATTCATGAGATCACGAGAAATAATAAAGAAATCAGTCATAACTCTGTGTGAATATCAGCAGCAAAACAACTTCATTATTCTAGCATTATAAAGAAGAAGAGAATGCGCTGCATTAAAAGATTAAAACTTTGCAGCTTGACGAATGTGCTATCTCCATTACGAACGCTAGTTTTACCAGACTGAGCGCTTCCGTCTCGTAATTGATTCAGAGCATGCGCGGAATTTTGTGCGTCGGAATTGTCTACACGCGCTCGGAAATTATGACAACGGATTTTGTTGTCGGACAATTTGAGATCCAGCTCTTAAATTTTTGTTGTCGGAAATTCCGACAGAAAATATCCGATGGAGCCTACACACGGTCAGAATTTCCGACAACGATCTCACATCGAACATTTGTTGTCGGAAATTCCGATTGTGTGTACGTGCAATTATAGTTATCCTGTGGACAGATTCTCCCACCTGAGCTGTGGACCTCTGCAGCTCCTCCAGAGTTACCATGGGCCTCTTGGCTGCATCTCTGAATGCTCTGCTTGCCCGGCCTGTCAGTTTAGGTGAACGGCCATGTCTTGGTAGGTTTGCAGTTGTGCCATACTCTTTCCATTTTCAGATGATGGATTGAACAGTGCTCCGTGAGATGTTCAAAGCTTGGGATATTTTTATAAGACATGTAAGAAGACATGTTTTATTCAATACATTAAAAAAAAATGACATAGCAAAATGACTACATGCATGGCAAACAAGCAAAACAATTACATATTATTAACCAGATATTCATGAAAACAATCATAGCAACTTAGAGATGACATATTAAGGTATAAGACTGTTGTCCATCATAAAGAATCACTTAAAAAGCAACATGGTGGGGTAACTTGGGAGTGGATGAAATAAAACCATCTAAAAAGAAAATGGTGCATCAAAATTGGCCCCGATGTACATTTTGTGGTTTCCTACTACATCATCAGGGGCGAGTGCACCAATGTCTGTAAAAAAGCATAAATAAAACAATATGGTCGAATGTTACACCCAAACACGAGGGAGACTATATATGTAAAGGAGAGGAGAAATTAACTCATCCCACTGAGTGCTTATGTTTCATGTTCACATGGTTTAGACTTAATTGACATGTAAGTACTCAGTGAGATGAGTTCATTTCATTGGTGCACTCGCCCCTGATGATGTGGTAGGAAACCACGAAACGTGCATTGGGCCAATTTTGATGCACACAGGTGGACTCTATTTATTAATTAGATGACCTCTGAAGGCAATTAGATTTTAGTTAGGGGTATCAGAGTAAAGGGGGCTGAATACAAATGCACGCCACAGTTTTCAGATATATATTTTTTTAAAATTTGGAAAACCATTTATCATTTTTCTTCCACTTCACAATTATGTGCCACTTTGTTATAAAATCCCAATAAAATACATTTACGTTTTAGGTGGTAACATGATAAAATGTGGAAACTTTCAAGGGGTATGAATACTTTTTCAAGGCACTGTATAGGTACAAGTCAGGGATGGGAGTTTACTTCCATTTTAATTGCGCACCACATCTAATTTTATGTCAATGCAATATAAATGACAGCAAGCAAACTCACATTTAAAAGTGCCACATAACCAGCACTGGATAATATAGCATAAATATATTAGTGTGCACCGCTGCCCCGCTATCCCTGAAGCCAGCCTGCGATCATAGGGAAAGGAAATTAAAACCAGATATGATGTTTTTATCAGACTGGAAGCAACGTGCCCAAAACTCCGCCTTACAAATTCTGCCTTAACTCATTACACTCAAAGGCTGGGAGTCATCAGGAAGCTACATGTATGTTTGTTAATAATATTTTTATAGGTTTTTCACATGCGTTTGCTACACACATTTCATGTTAAATAGTTGTATAAAAAAATTTTTTAGGTATTGTCATCCCAGCGCAGCTTCCACTCATGTGCACTGGCTGTGCATGTAGGTTTTTGATTCATTAGAAAATGCCTGAAATTCACTCACTGTATGGCCAGCTTAAGGCCCCATTCACACCTGGACGATTTGAATATCAGGCGGAATCGCTGCGATTCTGCCTGTGATTCAGAATGGCAGCAAAACGCGGGACGTGTTTGCAATGCCATTATTTCTCAATGGCACCCCAATTGATGCGATTTTGTGACAAATCGCAGCAAAATCACGCAAACAAAATCGCGGGACGCGTGTCAACCAAAATAGATTACAGAACTTATAAATCTACAGTCTGCTACCAGCAACCGTCTTAGCTGCCCGCTGTCGCCAGTACCAGCCTGCCTCTGTCTGCTGCATAACAGTTTGCCTGCTTACGGATGCCTTCTGAAGAATTCAACTGCCCAACATGGACACCTGCCCCGCTGCTAGCAAGACTTACTGGCACTCTTGCTACTCAATAGTCCTGCGCCTCCTGTTTACACAGGGGTCCCGAGTCAGAGGTTTAAGAGCGGCCTTCCTCATCATATCAGGCTCTTCTACCAGGATGGCAGCCTTTGTGTTTTTATCAGAAAAGGATTCCTTTAATACATATATATATATATATATATATATATATATATATATATATATATATATATATATGTTGTGGTTTGCAAGTGGTTTACCCTGGTATTTATTTATTTTTTTTACAGTTGGCAGCTGGCTTACTCTTGAAAGCGTTCTGAGTGGCTCATGAGCCACGCGAATGCCTTCAGAGGCTTTCAGGGGGGATCCCCCCCCCCTCTCTGACGCTCGTCTGAAAAACAATCTGACTGTGTGGCGTGCTAGTCATAGAGGAGATAAAAGACTAGATCATATTTGATTACCTCTATGGCCTTGGAGGACCAGAGCAATGTCATAATGTCACTGTTTTTCAATGTTTGATTGGTCTTTTTGACCCCAGATCTCTCCATAAAGAGGACCTGTCATCCTTATGTCCATTACCAGAGATGTTTACATTCCTTGTAATAGGAATAGAATGCTAAAAAAATTAAAGGAACAGTGTAAAAATAAAATAAATAAGAATTTTTTTTTTAGAGTGCCCCCATCCCTCCATGGTCATGCGCAGAAGCGAATGCATATGTAAGTCGCGCACGCATATGTAAACGGTGTTCGCACCACACATCTGAGGTATCACCGCAAACTTTAGGGAGAGAGCAATAATTCTAGCTCTAGACCACCTCTGCAACCCTAAACAGGTAACCTAACCTGTAAAGGTGTTTAAAGCGTCGCCTATGGAGATTTTTAGGTACTGTAGTTTGTCACCATTCCACGAGCGTGCGCAGTTTTCAAGTTATCTATTTACTCAGCTTAACATCTTTCATAGTATACAAAAAAATCGGGGGTATATATTGTGTTTTGGAAAAGTGCATTTTGCGCTAACCATACACATGGTGCCAAACACACGGTGCAGCTGCTCGTGTAAGCCCAAAATACAAAAGACCCAAAATTATCATAAAATAGTACAAGCGAGCATTTGCAGGTGATGGTTTGATACAAAAAAGTGTATGTGACACAATGAATGTATAAGTGAAGGATAAGCAACAATGTTGCTATATTAGAAAAGATATGCAAACACAGATCTTGACGTGATAAGTAATAAATAAGTAATAAATAAATAATTACAAAATTGAGTGTAACCAATTGTGATGCAAAATAAATTAATAAGATTCAAACAAATCACATACTAAACGTCCTTGTAGATCCAAGAAAATATATAAATAAATGAAATATATATAAACAAAAGTCCCAGTGTGTGGTGAAAAAATAACAGCCACAATTCTTCAACACTTGGAAAAACAATTGATTTTCTTCCAGCCAGAAATATGTTTTAAATGGTGGAGGGCTGCAGTGATGGTTGACTTTCTACAACTTTCTCCGATCTCCCGACTGCATCTCTGGAGCTCAGCCACAGTGATCTTTGGGTTCTTCTTTACCTCTCTCACCAAGGCTCTTCTCCCCCGATAGCTCAGTTTGGCCGGACGGCCAGCTCTAGGAAGGGTTCTGGTTGTCCCAAACGTTTTCCATTTAAGGATTATGGAGGCCACTGTGCTCTTAGGAACCCTAAGTGCAGCAGAAATTTTTTTGTAACCTTGGCCAGATCTGTGCCTTGCCACAATTCTGTCTCTGAGCTCTGCAGGCAGTTCCTTTGACCTCATGATTCTCATTTGCTCTGACATGCACTGTGAGCTGTAAGGTCTTATATAGACAGGTGTGTGGCTTTCTTAATCAAGTCCAATCAGTATAATCAAACACAGCTGGACTCAAATGAAGGTGTAGAACCATCTCAAGGATGATCAGAAGAAATGGACAGCACCTGAGTAAAAAATATATGAGTGTAACAGCAAAGGGTCTGAATACTTAGGACCATGTGATATTTCAGTTTTTCTTTTTTAATAAATCTGCAAAAATGTCAACAATTCTGTGTCTTTCTGTCAATATGGGGTGCTGTGTGTACATTAATGAGGAAAAAAAATTGAACTTAAATGATTTTAGCAAATGGCTGCAATATAACAAAAATTTAGGGAGGTCTGAATACTTTCTGTCCCCACTGTATATATATATATTTATATATATATATATATATAATGTTTAGGAGTTTTAAGTAATTTTCTAGCAAAAAATACTGATTTAAACGTATAAACAAAAAATGCCAGAAAAGACTTGGTCTTCAAGTGGTTAAAATAACACATTTTATTGTATATAAGGCATTCAATCTAGCTCTTGTATATTAATTTCCTTTAATATAAAATGCTCTAAACTTTGGTCTAATAATTGCTAATATAGCAATATCAACATAAATATGATGAAAGAAGTAATTTCAAACGTTTCATACTTCACTGGTTGCATGCTTATGCAAAGACGGCAATATAAAACAATTATCATCCAATGTCTTTTGCCAGTTTAGAGCCTCCTTAGTGCAAATTCCTATTCATTTTGATCTATTTTATCTACTCATATGTTAACCAAAATGGCACACAAACCAAAAACACAAATAGACAATTCAAAGGCAAGTCACTACAAGGGCGAAATACTGCTTCAAGTAAGGCTCTGTTCACAACCAAACATCCCAAACGTGGGTAGCTGTTGCAGATTTTCCACACAACAATACACTTGAAAACTTGGTGATGCAAAACACATTGGCTTATCTCCAGAATTTGGTACATGAGCATATTTAGTGCGATTTTGGATGGAGGGAGGCCCATTCAAATGAATGGTGCTGTTGCAAAAATGCTTGCTAAAAACGTGCAAAAAAAGCAATAAAAATATAGTGCATTACTGTCGCTCAAGTATGAGCAGGGCCCAAATTTGCATTAAGTGCCCAAACTCACAAGTACATACAGCTCCCAAAAAAAAGTAAAATGATGAATGACCCTAACTAAAAAGCATAATTGTGTTGGGCAATAACAAAACATCTGTATGTATGTAGAAAAAAAAAAAACGGAGACTGCATGGATCTGGCAGCTATGTAATGTATGCACCACTTGCGTTGGAAAGAAAAGGATAAAAACCAAAAAAAAGTAAGGTTCATGCTGGGGGCAGAACACTACTGTATTTGTCCTTCATTATACTTTACTGAAAGAAATTTGGTATCCAAGCCTTCTGAACAAAAGGATGCAAAAAATGTGAAGTCATGACACAAGCAGCAGAACAAAGCGATGTCACCTTGAATGGCTTTAAAAGCTGTTTTCACATTGATTATGAAGACACAAACAGTAAAAGCATCTACATACGTTTCCAGACATGCGTTACAGGGATGATGTGAGTATGGAAAAGAACTTAGAAAGAGAATGTGATGGACCCGTATATTAGAAACAACCAGTTTGCCTAAAGAGCCCACTGTGTTGCAGGGGCCCAGCAGGACAAGAGAGACCCTTGGGAAAAACATCAGTACTGCAGTACGGGATCAGAGTCTGAAGAGTTCCCCTTTACATCAGGGCAGCGGAAACAACAAATGGGTTCAGCCAACCTGCCAACAGACATTGGGAAGGGTCAGTGTATCTGGATGCATACAGAGAAATAGGGTAGTCACCTGAAATGTAAACCTGCTTTTTGATCCCCTGCCCCCAGACAAGGTTACTTGGGAGAATATTTGACCAGTCAGGATTTCCCAAATTATTTCACCTGCCTCCCAGGTACCAGCACTCCTCTATAGCTCCCATGCTCCCACCATATGTGGGGCTGTCTGAACGGTCACCAGGCTTTGTGTGGAAGCATACAGAAAGCCAGCCAGGAACACAGTGCTGCCAGAGAAGACATTGTAGTGTACAACAGTAATGAATGCCGTCCTCACACTCACCAGCTCTCTCTCACTCGCTCCTGGACTCACTCCTCGCTCTGTTGAATCCGACACAAGCTCCCTCCACACAGCTGCTGCTCACCTCCCATTGGCTGTCCCGGCTTCCTAACTCTCTCTGAGCTGGACTGGCGGAGGGTGGGGCGATCAGTGATTGAGGGAGCTAGAGGGTAACGAGAGGAGGGCGGAGTAACAGTCTGGGATACATAGGAAGTGCCATGCTGCACCTACTTTGGCACAATCGATCTCCAAAGGGATGCCGTTGCCTCCCCTGGCTTAGAGGAGGGGGCGGCTCGGGCTGCTGTGGCTGGCATCGCTGAGAGGAGGGGGCGGCTCGGGCTGCTGTGGCTGGCATCCGGGAGATCACACTCGCAGGTGTCCGTGAGCCCACCGTCAAATGTGGGAGACTCCCGCGAGTTGAGGGAGACTTGAGATGTCTGAGGTGGGATATTAGAGAACAAAGGATAGCTGGGTAGTCAGATTTACTATAAACCTTGCCATGCCTTGTGATTTTGAGATGCAGTTAGCCCAGGGAGCAAGATGGCATGCATGTATAAGAAGAACAATGATGAACTAATGATGTCCACAGGAGTCCAGTAAGCTTTGCTCAGTGGAACATTGTACCCTGCAACGTTATAGTTTTGTACCAACCCTGTATATAATACAACGTAAAGGCCATCCCTGTATATATTAACCACATGCAATTACAAAAATACCATATTTTTGTGAAAGTTGTCCTTTAAATTGGTCTGATATTGCTTTCTATAATCTTGCTTTTGTGGTAACCTTGGAAGCACAATTAGGAATTCAATTGACTTAGAGGACTGCAGTGTGCCAGTACCAGTATTTGGGAAGGACACAGAGTCCTTTCTACATACCAATGTCACTTAGCAACATTTCTCCTTTGGGGAGTTAGATTTGCTGGGTACATCTAATAATTGATCAGCTTTCTTTCCTGTGGGGAGCAACACTAGCTCATACATGTTTCAGTGTCCTGAAGGGAGTGGCAATAGTTATTATAATTTTTCTCAATGTCTTGCCATGCCAAGAGAATGGGGTTTAGCAGAAAAGGACTATGCTTCCTGCAAACTGTATCAACAAATCTATTAAATGTGAGGTAGGACTTTATTTGTGCTGGGGAGTTTCTGTCTCCTGCTGTAGTTTGTGTGCACATTAGTGCCAAAGATGGATCATCTACAAGGCAACCTATGCAGGAGCATAGGGTTTTATTGATGTATAGGGGACCCAGCTACAACCTTCATGCTCCTGTAGAAAACCAGGTGGATGGCACAACTGACTAAATCTGTGAACCTGCCTGTCCTTTCAGGAGAATATCATCTGTAGGCAATTGGCTGTCTGATGAGGCCATGCCAGTGCACACAATGGAAATGGACAGCTACTTTGTGCCTATTGCATTCGATGTAAATCTAAGAGATGTGGGAAGGCTAAAGCTGCTACCTTGCCTTGAGCCCTTTTCGGGTTTAAGGTAGCCATAGGTGACTCTTTTTCTTTTTCGATCAGCCAGTGGACTGATCGAAGAAAATGAACAGATTCCTCCATCCACACATTTAAGGTGGATAGAGGAATCCTCCCCACAGACACTGCATTCTGACAGTGGGACTCCTTCCACTGCAGCCACTGATCAAGAAACACTTTCTAACATTCCCATTCGACAGACGTCAATCTAACAATCGACTTCTGTCAAACTGGGGCAGCCACACGTGGATTGAAATTTGGCCAGTCTCTGATTTTTAGTCTCCGATTACGGATTTGTAAAAAAAAAAAAAAAATTACACTCACCTAAGTGGATGTAGCATTGGTCCGATGCTGCATCTGGTCCCGCCAGCTCCAGACCGAGAACTAAGCGATCGTTCAGCTCTCAGTTTTCAGGCTACAGAGAATTTGTGGCTGTCAGTTACCAGCTCTCTGCTCTGCCCCTCCAGCATTCACTGGAGCACTGGGCTGTGCAGGGTTCGGGAGCTGCTGGCTCAGGTATCTGGGTGAAAACATGTCACAGGAGTGCAGAACGAACTGCACTCCTGTGATTCATAGGAGAAGTGTAGCCAAAATAGCTTTGGCTATACTTCTCCCTTAAAGTGGATGTAAAACCTCACATATACCTAGTGAAGTGAACAACCTCAGATGATACACAGGGATGAAACAAATCCTCCTACATAGGTTTTACATGTATATCTGCTGTCTTCAGCTTTATATACTGTTTAGAAAGTGCATGTCCTGTTAGAATTTTCTCTTCCTGATTCACCTGTGGGTGCAGATTCTGGCCATAGACTGTGAGACAGCTCATTGGAGGAAATAATTAAGAGGAAAGGGAAGCCCACCATGTGCAGTATCACAGGGGGGAATTTAATGTAAAGATTAAAAGCACTTACAGGATTAAAATTAATTTTCATCTTCCACATGAAATGTAGATATCAGCCTTGGATCCTCTGTCCTGCGGATACTGCCGGCATCTGGTCCATGGTAATGTTAAGAATTATGAATCAGACTGAGACAGTAAAGAAGCAAAAATCACACTATTTAATAAAATGGAAAAATGGTATAATCAGAGCAAACATAGTCAAAACATAGCCAGAGTTTGGTAACCAGAACGGGTAGTCAGAAAAAGCCAGAGAAACAGGAGTCCATAGATCAGCGAAGTTGGGTGCAGAAAACAGGATCAGGAACCAGAAGGGAAGTCAGCCAAACAAAAGTCTTTCCCAGGAAAACACAGCAGAGAGAGTCTGGATATGTTGACCAAAGCAAAGGCACAGAAGATCTGATCCATGCAGTTTAAATAGCTAGCAGAGCTATCTGACGAGCAGGAAATGAAGACCAGGTGAGTCACTGTGGAATGAAGAGTGCTGGCAATTAACCGACAGCTGAGCACAGAGCTCTGAGAATAAAGGGCTGAGCCCAGCCCTGACAGGTAAATAGGTGTTATGGGGGAGCTATTTCATCCAGTTGCAGGCTCCATAGGAGTCCTGTGGCCACCAGGAAATTAAATCAGAGTGGAACGTGGGCGGAAATTACGTCACCGGATGGTCAGGAACATACAGGAACAGACTGAGAAACAATAGAGGCTCTGACGTCATTTCCTCCTGTGTTCCACGCTGGTTTCATTTCCTGGTGGCCACAGGATGCTTATGGAGCCTGCAACTGGATGAAACATTTCCACGGACGGTACTATACCGAAGGACTGATTGAGACAAAAACTCTCCCCTCCTATTTCAACCACTGAGCTTGCCATTCACTTGCATGGTAGGGTCCATCCCCATAACACCTACTGATCATGGACCAGATCCGTCAGTATCCGCAGGACAGAGGATCCAAGGCTGATATCTACATTTCATGTGGAAGGCGAAAATTAATTTTAATGTTGTAAGTGTTTTTAATCTTTACATAAAATTTTGTGATACTGCACTTAGTGGCGCTTCCCTTTCCTCTTCCTTCTTATACTCAACAGAGCTGGCTATACTATGAGGATAGCACCCTGAAGTGCTTCATACTCACCCCACAAACTACCTAACCCCAAGCACTATAATATTATTATATTAATTTCTTCTGAACTGGCCACTGTTGCTGGCTTCCAAGTACTGTTATTTCATTTCAAATAGCTACTGTTGCTGGCATGCACCCCTTGCGCCTGAACATTTAAACTCGATGGGAGGAAAGGCACACACCCCCATCACATAGGCAGAGACTTGCAGAGCTGTGCTGTGAATAGACCAACTCTCTAGTAATCTATTTCGTAACTGGGGGGTGTCTATAGTATGCTTGTAAAGTGGCGCATTTTTCCTGTGTTTAGAACTGCACAAAATGACATTTCTAAAGGAAAAAAAGTAATTTAAAAGTACCCACGGCTATAATGAATTGTCGGTCCCGGCAAAACAGATAAAAGTCATTGAAAAAGATGGCATGGGATCCCCCAAGTCCATTAATAGGCCCTTTGGGTCTTGTATGAAAATTAATGGGAACCCTGAACCAAAATTAAGAAAAAAAAATTGCGTGGGGATCCCCCCCAAATTCCATACCAGGCCCTTCAGGTCTGGTATAGATATTAAGGGGAACCCTGCGCCAATTTTTTTTTTTAATGGCGTAGGGGTCCCCCTCAAAATCCATACCAGACCCTTCAGGGTCTGGAATAGATTTTAAGGGGAACCCCGTGCCAAAATTTTAAAAAAATGGCGTGGGGGTCCCCCCCAAATCCATACCAGACCCTTATCCGAGCACGCAACCTGGCAGGCCACAGGAAAAGAGGGAGGACAAGAAAGTGCCCCCCTCCTAAACCGTACCAGGCCATATGCCCTCAACATGGGGAGGGTGCTTTGGGGTAGCCCCCAAATCACCTTGTCCCCATGTTGATGGGGACAAGGGCCTCATCCCCACAACCCTTGGGGTCCCCTTGTTAAAGGGGGCTTCCAGATTCCGATAAGCCCCCGCAACCACCAGGCAAGGGTTGTGGGGACAAGGTGCATTGGGGGGCTACCCCAAAGCACCCTCCCCATGTTGAGGGCATGTGGCCAGGTACAGTTCAGGAGGGGGGTGCTCTCTTGTCCCGCCCTCTTTTCCTGCAGCCTGCCAGGTTGCATGCTCAGATAAGGGTCTGGTATGGATTTTTGGGGGGACCCCAACGCCATTTTGTCTTTAATTTTGGCAGGGGGTTACCCTTAGAATCCATACCAGACCCTTCAGTCTGGTGTGGATTTTGTGGGGGACCCCTACGCCATTTAAAAAAAAATTGGTGCAGGGTTCCCCTTAATATCCATACCAGATCTGAAGGGCCTGGTGTGGAATTTGGGGGGACCCCCACGCAAATATTTTTTTATTTTGGTTCGGGGTTCCACTTAAAATTCCTAACAGACCCAAAGGGCCTGGTAATGGACTGGGGGATCCCATGCCGTTTTTTTCAATGACTTTTATCTTTATTGCCGGGACCGACAATTCATTACAGCCGCGAGTACTTTTAAATTACTTTTTTTCCTTTAGAAATGTCATTTTGTGCAGGGACTGTTCTAAACACGGGAAAAATGTGCCACTTTACAGGCATACTATAGACACCCCCCCCCCCCCCCAGGTACGAAATTTAAAGGAATATTTTAGTTTTATTGTTTCACTTTAAGCATTATTAAAATCACTGCTCCCAAAAAACGTCAGTTTTTAAAACTTTTTTTTGCATTGATACATGTCCCCTGGGGCAGGACCTGGGTCCCCAAACACTTTTTATGACAATAACTTGCATATAAGCCTTTAAAATGAGCACTTTTGATTATTCATGTTCGTGTCCCATAGACTTTAATGGTGTTCGTGTGTTCTGCCAAATTTTTTGCCTGTTCAGCATGTTCTGGTGCGAACCGAACCGGGGGGAGTGTTCGGCCCATCCCTACTCGTCAGAAGTAATCATGCTGATAACAGAAGAACGGAGCAGGAGAAAGCCAGAGGACTTAGGGCTTTGAAGAGAGATAAAAAACCACTGCAGATATGCAGTCAGGCCTATAAATATTGGGACATTGACACAATTCTAATCTTTTTAGCTCTATACACCACCACAATGGATTTGAAATGAAAAAAACAAGATGTGCTTTAACTGCAGACTTTCAGCTTTAATTTGAGGGTATTTACATCCAAATCAGGTGAACGTTGTAGGAATTAAGACAGTTTGTATATGTGCCTCCCACTTTTTAAGGGACCAAAAGTAATAAGACAATTGGCTGCTCAGCTGTTCCATGGCCAGGTGTGTGTTATTCCCTCATTGTCCCATTTACAAGGAGCAGATAAAAGGTCCAGAGTTCATTTCAAGTGTGCTATTTGCATTTGGAATCTGTTGCTCTCAATATGAGATCCAAAGAGCTGTCACTATCAGTGAAGCAAGCCATCATTAGGCTGAAAAAAACTAAAAAAAAACATCAGAGAGATAGCAAAAACATTAGGTGTGACCAGATCAACTGTTTGGAACATCCTTAAAAAGAAAGAACACACCGGTGAGCTCAGCAACACCAAAAGACCCGGAAGACCACAGAAAACAACTGTGGTGGGTGGATGACCGAAGAATACTTTCCCTGGTGAAGATAACACCCTTCACAACAGTTGGCCAGATCAAGAACACTCTCCAGGAGGTAGGTGTATGTGTGTCAAAAACAAGAACATGTGAGCCTCAAAAACAGGAAGGCCACATTAGAGTTTGCCAAAAACATCTAAAAAAGCCTTCACAGTTCTGGAACAACATCCTATGGACAGAGGAGACCAAGATCAACTTGTACCAGAGTGATGGGAAGAGAAGAATATGGAGAAGGAAAGGAACTGCTCATGATCCAAAGCATACCACCTCATCAGTGAAGCATGGTGGTGGTAGTGTCATGGCGTGGGCATGTATGGCTGCCAATGGAACTGGTTCTCTTGTATTTATTGATGATGTGACTGCTGACAAAAGCAGCAGGATGAATTCTGAAGTGTTTCTGGCAATATTATCTGCTCATATTCAGCATAATGCTTCAGAACTCATTGGACGGCCCTTCACAGTGCAGATGGACAATGACCCGAAGCATACTGCGAAAGCAACCAAAGACTTTTTTAAGGGAAAGAAGTGGAATGTTATGCAATGGCCAAGTCAATCGCCTGATCTGAATCCGATTGAGCATGCATTTCACTTGCTGAAGACAAAACTGAAGGGAAAATGCCCCAAGAACAAGCAGGAACTGAAGACAGTTGCAGTAGAGGCCTGGCAGAGCATCACCAGGGATGAAACCCAGTGTCTGGTGATGTCTATGCATTCCAGACTTCAGGCTGTAATTGACTGCAAAGGATTTGCAACCAAGTATTAAAAAGTGAAAGTTTGATGGATGATTGTTAATCTGTCCCATTACTTTTGGTCCCTTAAACAGTGGGAGGCACATATACAAACTGTTGCAATTCCTACACCGTTCACCTGATTTGGATGTAAATATCCTCAAATTAAAGCTGAAAGTCTGTAGTTAAAGCACATCTTGTTCGTTTAATTTAAAATCCATTGTGGTGGTGTATAGAGCCAAAAAGATTAGAATTGTGTAGATGTCCCAATATTTATGGACCTGACTGTATATGTCCAGCTCAAATTTCATGAATCGGGTTTACATCCGCTGTGTGGTGTTCATGTAAATGAAATAGGCCATAAGGTTATGTTTTTCAACTCCATTACCAAAGTACCCCCAACTGATCATGTTTTGTGAACTTTCTGTACATGAAACAGCTGTGGTAATAATTACCTGTTACTGCCATAATCATTTCTTTTAAAAAGACCATTTTGAAGACTTAACACTGTCATATATGAAACTGGTTGAGGAAAAAAGAAAATGCTGACCTGTTCATTTTCAAACATACATTTAGAACAATGACTGCTAAGTGTGATTGGCTGCTTTGGCCAACATTTCCACTCTTCTTTTCTTCTTGTTTTCATTTATCAGATTGTGGTACTGATTTATGAATCAGCACTGCAATCTGATAAATACACAGCCACTTGCGCTTAATTTTTTTAAATGAAACCAGGAATTTCTTTGACCACTACAGTCAAAAGTGACAGTCTGTTCTAGCTTCCATCAATCTGCAGTAGTGTTTCTGGAAAACCTCAGGCAACATACATTAAGAGATATTGAATCAGGTCTTTCCCAGAAGCAAGTGGCAATGTGCATTAGCACGGACATACATTTGTTTGAGTTTAAGCCTTCTATTATTGTAGAAACTAATGCCGTATATTCCCATTATACAATTGCATTTTAATTCAAGATGAACATTTTTTTATGTGCTTTTTACCCACAGAAGAATGTAGAAACTATCCAACAATGTGACAGGCAAGATCAACCGCTGCCTCATTTGCATACATAATAATGCATTAAGTGCCCTTTAATCTGAAACGCTTGACAAATGCAAAGCAGCTGATCAAACTCAACATCAACCCACATCAATCACAAGGTCATGTAAGGCTAGATATACATGTCATTCCCTTCAGATGGACCTTTCTAGAAATGTATTTGTTACTCTATAGGTCAAAAGTTATTCCATTGTCACCCAATCATGACAGATAATTGCCATTGTTCAGCTTATATACACATCTTTTACATAATAAGCAGTTTATTTCAATAAGAAAAGAAAAATGTTTGCAAGTATAAAAGAGCCACATTGTGGAATTCATTTAGTCTTATCTGACTTTTAGGGGCTTATTTATAAATGTTTTCATCCAAGATTCAC
Organism: Lithobates clamitans; assembly: GCA_037952925.1. Lineage (NCBI taxonomy): Eukaryota > Metazoa > Chordata > Amphibia > Anura > Ranidae > Lithobates > Lithobates clamitans. Next base: position 5,448,416 of record JBBGZY010000271.1, read on the forward strand.
ACATCTTGCTCCCAAGATTCCCTTTTTTCTTATTGGATCAATTGGAAATGTATTTAAATCTTCTGTGAAAGTTGTGTTAAAAATTTCAGTATGGAACATTTATTTTATATTTATTTACTATTTATTACAGGTATTTATACAGCACTGACAACTTGAACATCACTTCACTAACTATACATTCACATCAGTCCCTGCCCTCAAGGAGCTTACAATCCAAAGTTCTTATCTCACATGCATATATACTCACAATTCTTTCAGAGTCACTGACCTGGAACAAGCATAGGGATTACAAAGTCAACTCAGAATTTAGAAGTTGTATGTGCAATTAAAACTATAAACTTAATAAATGATTTTTGCCTCATATTTCACATAAAGAAGGCTTTTAATAATGTATGGATAAAAACCCAGACTAAGCACCTGGAAATCTTGCCAATCCCCTCCACAATTCATGTCTCCCTGTTGTTTTCTGACCACGTTAACCACAGAAGTAGATTTAAGTTCATGCAGTAAGACTTACAGGATGCTGTGCTGATGCATAGTGTGCCTGTACTCCCATAGTTAGCCTATACAAGCACAGGCTAACATGCCACCTGCACTATCTGCATGGCTTGAATGACAGACAGGGAGTGGGCTGATTGGCCTCCACTTATCTTGTTGGTAGAAGCTGTCGATCAGCATGACTATTGTATACCAGATGTATCTAGTTTACCTTTAATATCACACCCTTTAAACCTGCTACGTACCCCCATCCCTATTTACCCCAAATAATTGAGACCACACCCATCTGGAGTAAAATATTGGCCGTAGCAGCCAATTATCTTTATTAATAATAACCAATAAAATTAATTTCAATATCAACTTAACGTAACTGTATAAAAACACCTGACATCAGTTAAATACTCCCGTTGGTCTTTGCAGGGAAAAACCCACCAATCTTAAACTCGATCCAATCAGGCACTGCGGTACCTTAACTAAAATAGGCCTCCAGCTGACATGCTAGCTCGGAGACAACAAACCAATTGACCGCAGTGCACCCAATAACCAATTCCAGCTAAAACCTCCGTTAGCTGGAATACCACCAACGGGCCTCATACTACCGATGGGTCCCAAACTTTACCATAACTGGGGTTTAATCCTTCACCCGCAAAGACCAACATCACGCCACAGCACACACCAGGGTAAAGCCTTACCCTTGTGTGCCCTGCCAAACCCTCAATGTTCGCTGGATCCCATCCTGTATTCCCAAAACCCACAGGTCAATCCCCACATCGTTCAGGTGTACCCCATTTCTCCGCAAGTAACGCCATGTATCCACCTCCAACTCCCATGTGCCTGATATCCAACCCACCATTCCTGACCACGAAATCACTAACTTCCTTGTTAACCTTCTTACGGGCCCGGTTAACCTTGTCCACCGACCTCGCCAACCTACGTGCTACGATGTCCGACCACACAATCAACATGTGTGGAAAAGCCATCCTAAGTTGCCAAAAATAAAATTTGATGTCTCGCACCAAATCTGACACTGACCTGAGCACCAGATCATTGCCGCCAACGTGTAACACCAACACGTCAGGAGGCCTATCCATACGTGCAAATTTACACACCTCCGACACCGTCCTATCCCAAAGCATGCCAGGCACCCCCAACCACCGGAGACAGGCTTCCTGTCTTGAAAAACCCAACTGTCTCCCCTCCCTTCTTAGATAACCTCTCCTCGCCTCCCAACACACATAGGAGTGGCCCACTATCCAGACCAGGCACTGTGTTTGACCTGAAAGAAAAGAAAAAACAAACCCCCCAATAAATCAGTTAGACACTCCAGCACATATAATCTTTCAATGTACTCGTAGCCACCCCCATCCTAAAGGAATGGGATGAAAACTTTTGATCCCCAAACATTTATTGAAAATTGCAATGAATTGAAAACGCGATAACGACAACCCATCCTGATGTACCGAAAAGGGGACCACCCCCCCCCCCCCGGGGCGTATGGCAAGAAACCCCGGCACCAATTGTACTAGGCACAAGGGAGAACCTGGCAGTGAAAAAACCTGCACCGTTTTTCCCTTGCCCCGCTGATCCGTTTTAGATTTTTTAACCAATATGGACAATCTGTCCTCCCCACACCTGACATCCATCACACCCAATCCCCCATTTTTCTTTTTAGTGGGGCTGACTATTTCACTAATTCGAAACGCCCCGGAAAAAAAGCCAAGGCGAACGCCGCCTTAAACAAAAACTACCTCATAACCTGACGAACAAGTAATGTCTAACTGCGCCACTATCCTACCTAATAGCTTGAACGAAACCGGGTGCCTGGCGTCCCTCCCCGGCTTAGACACGCAAAATTTAACTTACCTAATAAGGATTGCAGGGTACGCAGCTGTACTTTGCAAAGTCCCATGATTCCCTGAATCTCTGCTTGCAACGCCGTCAGCTTATCTTCCGGCAGCCTGCACTCCATGTTCTCACTCCATGTTCATGAGTCTAACACGATGCCTAAGAAACTGAACACCGTCCGTGGACCTTCGGTCTTTTCTGGGGCCAATGGAATACCAAACGTATCTGCAACATGTTCCAGTGTAGCCGACCAAACTTCTGACTTAGGAGGGCCCACGCAAAGGAAATCGTGAATGATTGAATTTATTCCTGCGACGTCACACACCACCCACTCCAGACAACAATCAAACAATCTTCAAACAATGCGCAGGATATAGAACAGCCCATAGGTAGACAGCGATCTACGTAGTATTCCTACTGCCAACAATAAACGAAAAAACTCTCCGGGTGAACTGGTAGCCAGCGAAAAGCCAACTCTATGTCAGCTTTCACCATAAGTGCCCCCACCCATACCTGCTAACCCAAACTACCGCTGCATCAAACAACGTATATGAGACCACGCATACCTCTGGGTCGATGGCATCATTCACCGAACCCCCTTTAGAGTAGGAAAAATGATGAATAAGCCTAAATTTGTTAGGCTCTTTCTTCGGCACAATGCCTAGCGGTGACACTACCAGATCCGATGTTGGCAAAGAAGGAAAAGTCCCACTCATGCGGCCTAACAAAATTTCCTTCCGCAGTTTCTCCTAAACCACGTCAGCATGTTGCAGGGCTGACCGCAAATTGCGTGATAGCGGGGGAGTATCCATTAAACGTGAAGGGATTCTAAAACCCTCCGCAAATCCCCGACCAAGTAACCACGCTGCCTCCCTGTCTGGGTATCTATTTAGGAAAGGTTGCATTTTTTCCACTTTCACCGGCGTTCTCCCCTTTTTCCCCAGGGTCGCCGGTACGGCCCTTTCCTTGTTTAAAACACCGGGACACCGTGTGCCCCCCTCCACAACCTGAACCTTCATGTTTGTACTTGCACGACCCCCCAAATCTACAGAAACCCTCATTAAACTGCCAACAAAACCCCTTTTTTTCTTTGTGGCCGATTGTCCGGAGTTGGATGATCCACCGCCCCCCCCCCCCCCTTGAAAAAACGGACCCGTCGGCCTAGCCGAGGTCATAAGGCGCATCCATAAGCTGATGTCCTTATAATCCCACCTCAAGGGCGGGCGTATAGCCCTCCACTGCCTAAACTGCTCGTCGTACCGCAGCCAAGCTGTTCCCCCATAAGCTCTGAATGCCTCACCTATGGCGTCCAAATAGCCAAACACTGACGAGCAGTGCTCTGGGTTCTTTTCCCCAATAACACTTGCCATTATTGCAAAAGCCTGCAGCCAATTCGCAAAAGTCCTGGGGATAAGCCTATACCTCCTTTTCTCCTTGTCCTCCTTCTTGTTATCCTCCGGCTTAACCCTATCTAAGTTAAATTTTTTCAGAGGTAGGAGCGCAAAAATCTCCACGTATTCCCCTTTCCAAATTTTTTCTCAAACTTTAGGTTTAAGGTGCGCTCCGAGGGGCCCCTCAAAACACACCTAAACCTCACATTTTGCTTCATCTGCCAGTCTCACCAAATCTTGTTTTTTTTCCCCTGCCCCCTCCCCCTCCGGCGGCTTAGGCACCACCTCCTGCACTGCCACCCCAGCGACCTCTGTCGCGGGCGCCGCTTGTTCCGTAGCAGGCACGGGGGGAGTCCCCGAGCCCGTTGATAACCCGGCCCTTGCCCCCCCGACCCCAGGATCCACCCACGCCGCCGCAGGAGACTGAATCCCACTTGACCCCGGCTCAAATATTTTACTAAATCCTTCAAACCTGCTAAGAATTCCTGCAACCCCGATTCCGCCGTAGCGCGGCCAACCGCCCGCGCGGCCGGAGTGGGAGGCACAGTCGCATCCGACTGCCCCGCTGCTCCCTGACCCCCACTGCTAATCTCGCCCCCCTCGCCCACAAGATTACCAACAACACGTGAAGGAATAAAAATGGACTTACCGAGATGCCTGGGAAGGGTCCCACCAGCCGAAGGTCCCGACTCCACCGCAGCACGACATCTCTGCTGCCCATCATCGCCCGACTGCGACAGCTCTCCCTCTGACCGGTCTTCTCCCATCTCCGCCTCAGTGGCCGACAGCCCTCCAGCAGACGCCTCACTGGATGCCGAGGATCCGCGGCCTTACCAGCTCCTCCTCCGAGCTCCGGATCCACCCACCGATTTGTGGGTCGCTTTCCTGGGCCCAATGACATCCATCCCACAGTGCCGCACCAGGCCACTGTCCGCTTCTGTCCTCCCTCCATCCCCTCTTACGTGCCCCCCAGCCCCATATTTGGGGTGCCCGGGTGCCGTTGCCGCCATCCTCCCACGCTGAAGCCCCTGCTGTGGAAATGCCCGGGGCCTGTCTCCCTGCTCCATCTTCGCTAGGCCCAGCATCCGCCTTGGAACTGCTGGCGCTACTCCTGGATGCTCCACGGACTGACAGCCTCTGCCCCCCCTTCTCCCCACCTCATGCGTCGCCGGGTGCTTCGCGGGTGGCCCTGAAACCAGCCTTCCTGCCCCAACCTGCTGTCTCTGCTCTCTGGGAGGGAGGGGGATAGAGGGATCTGGCTGGGAGCGACCCCCCCTTCCTGCGCCACCGCGCGCTTCGCGGGGGGCCCAGAAACCGGCTGACCCGCACGGAGCTTCTGACTCTGCACCCTGGGAGGGTGGGGTAGAGGGCGATCCGGGAAGAAACGAGCCCACCCACCACTCACCCACCGCTGAAATGGCCGCTGGGGCACTGTCACCCAGCGCCGCAGCCAGTATGCTCTCAAGCCCTCCAGGTCCCCTGGACGCCGCCTCGGCCTTCAATCTTGCAAACAGGGATTCCACAGCGGCCATGCTGCAAGCTTTCTCTTCCAGACCAACTGAGCTGGGGAAGGACCTTGCCCCCTGCTCAGTTAATTTTTGCTCCACCCCTTCCTAATAACCAACCAATCCCAATTGTTCTAACATAAACCTGCCTCAAACTATGTTCCACTGTTAACTCTGTCATGCCCGCCCTTCGCTTATTATTTTTTATTTCTTTGCTCTGGGCTTTCTGGAGTCTCTGCTCCTACTCCTGGAACTCAGGAAGGAAGAAGGGATAAAGTAGTCACATGACTTTTACTAGTAATGTTAATTGTATAAAGAAGCTTGACTGAATCTAATATGTGTTTATAGAATAAAGTGTTAACATTCACTAGCATAACACATTCAGCACAATACATATTCCCCAGCAAACTTTTTGTTAAAATCTTTACCCAAGCAATTTAAGTTGCTGCTGGCTCCTGCTCTTTCAGTCCTGCTTTCTGTAGACACTGCAGTCTTGACCCAGTCTGTTCATTTGAAAAAAGAGGTAGGAGGAGAAGGGGCGTGCCTTGCCATCCTAGGCTATGGGGTGGGGAGTTTCTATTGATGCACACAGTGTAGGGAGACACTGCATGCAAGAGTGGCTCCAAAAGATGCTGCAAGAGAAAGGAGCCACTGTGAAACAGGAAACCTGGGGCGGCAATCATAGCATCAGCTTAAAAAAGGAGCATAGGCAGGTATTAAATATAAAAAACTTGCATAATCAAGAATGATTAAATCATCAGATGAAGGTGCTTAAAAATCAGTGAGTTTAATAACATTTTAATACTCGGGATACCTACCTAAATAGTTTAATACCTAAATTAAACTAAAGTATAGAAACCACTGGATCACCATGGATCACCATGATGGCCAGGTGTCTAACATTTTATTTGGAGAGGTTATATTTCTCACAGTACAGGCTTCCTTTAAACAGGGGTAAAACTTTAGCCTTGATGACCATAATGCCATGGCTGGGCCATCCTACAGAGCAGACACACGCTGCAGAATGTCCCTTGTAGCATCAGCCATGATGCACTCATTGCCATCTTGTGGTCCATCTGAACACAATATGTTAATGTTTAAAAAAAAAACAAAAACATGTTTATTGTGCAATTCTGCAAACATTCATGCTTTACTGTGGTAACAAGCACTGTTGAACCACTGATCCACACAAGACAACATGATGAGTAGTTAGTTCAAGGCAAAAAAATCCATAGGCAATTGACTGGTTGAGTAAGAAGTATCTAGCCCAATGGCATTGTATGGAACAAGGAAAACGATTTATAACTCATTTATCTGCCCAAGCTCTTGTGTGAAGTAGGGGTGCAGATTTGCGCACCTACTGGCTCACAAACATAGGGGTAGACCTTAGTACTAAGGAGATTCTGCTTATCAATGAAATGTCTTTGGTGTCTGGCTCGATGGCTGTCATTGAATAGCTGTATACTTTACTTGAGTGTCTGCAAATGCCTCATATGCTGACATTCTACCCTTAATATTGTCTGCACATTTCCTTTAGTATATTGTGACCAAATTACTACTTTTTTGGTTATGTGATCAGAACTAAAAGAAACCTGAATCAGTATTTTCCCTAATAAAACCAAAATTTTAAACAGTAAGTTCACCTTTACCAAAAAAGCACACTATGTTGTTCCATATGTGATGAGTATAACAGCATAGTGTGCGAAACCTACTTTCCAGCCAGGGCTGCCTTTCTGCGGATGTAGGCCAAAACTGCAAAAAAAAAGCCTTCTTAAAATCCTCTACAGCCGGCAAAGGCTCTGAACCAAGTTATTGTATGGATGAAGCAGCCATTGGGACCACCCCCCCCCCCCCCATTGCCATTGGAAGGAGCGCTGTCCTGCCTTTTAGCCGCACACATGCAACAAGTACTCTCCCCTGTCACAGCCATTTGGTTCATCATAGGGGACAGGAGAGCATACATACTACACCCGTGTGCAGAGCTTACCCTTCAACCACTTTATGCAGCATTAATTTAACCCATATGTGCGGAGGCAAAAAGCTGGGCTTTAATGCCTACATATGCGTTGCTGGGCGGGCAATGTTTATGTGCTGGGAGCGAGCTCTCTGCACACTCCCAGCATAAAGACTGAGCTGCCAAAAACGGCTCTCAGTCCTGAGTAAAAAATAGTTAGCCAGTGGGACCCGCTTTTAATCATGTGACTACTGTGACAGCCAGTCACAGTAGTCACATAATTGCTGTTCCTTCCCGCCCCCCCTGGGCGTTAGGTACTTTTAAAGAGGACAGGCAGGCAAGAATGGGTTCAGCCCTTCTATTGTTGTTTACATATCCATCCCAGTTAATCTTGGTATACATTTGTCAAATTTTGGTTGGTTCAGTAGGAATCAGCCAAATTTCGGTATGTGTGTACCGCTGTCTGTTCAACAGTAGTTGGTCTAACCACTGGCTTCTTTCGAATGGTTCATCTGGAAAAACAGCCAATGGCTGCAACGCTGATCTGTGTATTTTGACTTGGAAGGGGGAATCCCAGCTGTCAGAATACAAAAGTGCAGCAAGAGAGATCCCTGCATCCACATCGCTTGTGTGGATGCAGGGATCTATGAGGGGTTTTTTTTCAACCTGCTGGTTGACCAAAAAAAAATAAAAATTCATGTATACCCTGCTTTAGACTGTTAGCAAAGTTTTACATTAGCAAGTGAATATACATCTGGTTTAATATGAACTTCTGCAGCCTTTTTACTCTTTTAACAGACTTCAGGCCATGGTTGTGTAGGAGGTAATATTCCCCTAGTTATTCTGCTGAGCTCTTTGCTCTATATGACAGTAAAACCTTATAGTCATGATGGAAACTTATCACTTCATATCAAATTTCCTGTACTTTATTGTAGCCAGAGGTATATTATTATGTTTTAATATTTTTATCCTCAGAATCTCGTTGGAAAAGTCAACTCAATAAAGCAGCAAAAAATATGAGAAATAAACATATGAAATGTGAGTTGGGGAAGATTAAACATTTAAATATAAAAACACAAAAGCGAGCAGAGCCAAATAGCTTGAGGCCATTTCCAACATTCCCACATTATCTAAAAAGTATCAAACTTCATATGTGAATTATCTTAATTTAAAATAACTATTCATAGGCTCCAAAATGATAGGAATATCTTCACGATATAAGAAGTAGTGAGATTTCTGCTCATTATTGTCCCCACTGCTGCATTAAGAGACTCATTGTGACACTGGCTGCTCTGCATTGAACGAATGGTCTTCTTTTCAGTGGAAAACTGAGCGATTGTTCACATGCAAAAGCTTCTTGGCTGACTACTCCTCTCTCCTCCTTCATGATATAAAAACTCACTGCACAGGTGATCTTAGCATGCATGTTTATGCACACTCAAAAGCAGGATGACCTCTTCCATGGTCATACTGTGCCTGCCTGTCCAACTATCATGATGGTCTATGCCAGCCTTATTCAACCAGGGTGCCTTCAGGTTTCTTCAGGGGTGCCTTGGCAAAATGCCTACAAGTTGCTCAAACATTGTAAATAAGCAAGTGGGTGGATGAAACCTGCCTTTTAGTTACACAAAGCCACAGGTTTTCACTGTGCACCATTAAAACCTTCCAGCCATCAGCATCCTAACAACCAATGACGTCATCAGTTGATAAGGAGGACGTGGGGTGCCTGCACAGCATCCTTTTTTGGCACTCTCCTTCCCTCTCTGTCAGCACTTGGGTCACATTAGCTGAGTGAGGGAGAAGAGAAACATTGGAATATTACTCAGTACCAGTGTGCAAAGGTGTACTTGCTTTGGAAAAAGAAATCACCTCTAACATTGGGTCTCCTATGTGTGTGGATGTGACTGCATTATGTAAAACTATTAGTTTAATTTTTTACATTTTATAATGGGGGTACCTTGGGATTGTGCAGAATTTTAAAGGATGCCACGACTGAAAAAAGGTTGAAAAACACTGGTCTATGGCCACACCAAGGCTGAGGATGCCTAGGAGGATGATGTAAGGCAATTCGCAAGATAAATTTGTTATTGTTGTAGTCTGTTGGTCTCCTATTGTAAAAAGGGTGACTGCATTCAGGAGCTCCTCACCCACGTACAGTCTGGTACATAAATATTGGGACATTGACACAATTCTAATCTTTTTGGCTCTATACACCACCACAATGGATTTGAAATGAAACGAACAAGATGTGCTTTAACTGCAGACTTTCAGCTTTATTTTGAGGGTATTTACATCCAAATCAGGTGAACGTTGTAGGAATTAAGACAGTTTGTATATGTGCCTCCCACTTTTTAAGGGACCAAAAGTAATGGGACAATTGGCTGTTCAGCTGTTCCATGGCCAGGTGTGTATTATTCCCTCATTATTCCATTTACAAGGAGCAGATAAAAGGTCCAGAGTTCATTTCAAGTGTGCTATTTGCATTTGGATTCTGTTGCTGTCAACTCTCAATATGAGATCCAAAAAGCTGTCACTATCAGTGAAGCAAGCCATCATTAGGCTGCAAAAACAAAAAAAACCATCAGAGAGATAGCAAAAACATTAGGTGTGGCCAAATCAACTGTTTGATTACTTAACTTAAAAAGAAAGAATGCACCGGTGAGCTCAGCAACACCAAGAGACCCGGAAGACCACGGAAAACAACTGTGGTGGATGACCGAAGAATTCTTTCCCTGGTGAAGAAAACTCTCATCACAACAGTTGGCCAGATCAAGAACACTCTCCAGGAGGTAGGTGTATGTGTGTCAAAGTCAACAATCAAGAGAAGACTTCACCAGAGTGAATACAGAGGGTTCACCACAAGATGTAAACCATTGGTGAGCCTCAAAAACAGGAAGGCCAGATTAGAGTTTGCCAAACAACATCTAAAAATACTTCACAGTTCTGGAACAACATCCTATGGACAGATGAGACCAAGATCAACTTTTACCAGAGTGATGGGAAGAGAAGAGTATGGAGAAGGAAAGGAACTGCTCATGAACAGCATTAGGTGTGACCAAATCAACTGTTTGGAACATCCTTAAAAAGAAAGAACACACCGGTGAGCTCAGCAACACCAAAAGACCCGGAAGACCACAGAAAACAACTGTGGTGGGTGGATGACCGAAGAATACTTTGCCTGGTGAAGATAACACCCTTCACAACAGTTGGCCAGATCAAGAACACTCTCCAGGAGGTAGGTGTATGTGTGTCAAAAACAAGAACATGTGAGCCTCAAAAACAGGAAGGCCACATTAGAGTTTGCCAAAAACATCTAAAAAAGCCTTCACAGTTCTGGAACAACATCCTATGGACAGAGGAGACCAAGGTCAACTTGTACCAGAGTGATGGGAAGAGAAGAATATGGAGAAAGGAACTGCTCATGATCCAAAGCATACCACCTCATCAGTGAAGCATGGTGGTGGTAGTGTCATGGCGTGGGCATGTATGGCTGCCAATGGAACTGGTTCTCTTGTATTTATTGATGATGTGACTGCTGACAAAAGCAGCAGGATGAATTCTGAAGTGTTTCGGGCAATATTATCTGCTCATATTCAGCAAAACGCTTCAGAACTCATTGGACAGCGCTTCACAGTGCAGATGGACAATGACCCGAAGCATACTGCGAAAGCAATCAAAGACTTTTTTAAGGGAAAGAAGTGGAATGTTATGCACTGGCCAAGTCAATTGCCTGACCTGAATCCGATTGAGCATGCATTTCACTTGCTGAAGACAAAACTGAAGGGAAAATGCCCCAAGAACAAGCAGGAACTGAAAACAGTTGCAGTAGAGGCCTGGCAGAGCATCACCAGGGATGAAACCTAGCGGCTGGTGATGTCTAAGTGTTCCAGACTTCAGGCTGTAATTGACTGCAAAGGATTTGCAACCAAGTATTAAAAATTGAAAGTTTGATGGATGATTGTTAATCTGTCCCATTACTTTTGGTCCCTTAAAAAGTGGGAGGCACATATACAAACTGTTGTAATTCCTACACCGTTCACCTGATTTGGATGTAAATACCCTCAAATTAAAGCTGAAAGTCTGCAGTTAAAGAACATCTTGTTTGTTTAATTTCAAATCTATTGTGGTGGTGTATAGAGCCAAAAAGATTAGAATTGTGTCAATGTCCCAATATTTATGGACCTGAGTGTAGCTGTCAAACTGGGACAAGTGGCTGTGTCTGTGCAGCTGCTGTGTCCAATAGAATGGGCTGCCTGCTTGCAGCAGCTGGCATCTGAAGCTGCATCTACAAGGCGCTCATTTATGGGCCAGCCAGAGGGCTGAGCAGGGAAAAGAACTAAGGTGAATAGGGGATTCTCCTCTGCCAGGACATTGTATTCTGACAGTGGCAGGTCAGAATACACTGATTAGGTGCTGCAGCTGATTAAAAATAATTTTCCTTTAAGTCCAACACACCAATCAAAATGTACCCGCTCCTTGCTGAACTACCTACATTTTTATCAGTGTATGGCCAGCTTTAGTTATGCAGTATATCCATATAGAACACAATATGCAAGATTGTTTCTGTGCCTTTATAACCTTGGATATTGCCAGTCTCTGCCAAGATACGCATAGGCTGCCATTGCTTGCTTCTTCTGAAAATGCTGGACACATGATTGTGTCAAGTTGATCCAATGGCTTTCATTTCTGGGTCACTGGCCTGAAATAAGTATTGAGATCAGGAGGTTTGACTTCGCTATGACATTATGAGTTACAGCCTTACTCCTTGCCAATAAAGAAAGTACTGAAGCATTGGTCAGCTTTGTAACTAGCTTTTTTTGGAGAGATCAGCCATGGCAAGCTCCATACTTCTCTCAGCACATGTTTCCTTTAAAGGCTAAGTTCATCTTTACATAAAAAATAATAGATGCACATATTTTTGCAGGTTAAAAAAAATTATTTATTTATTTTTTTAAAAAGTAGTCTGCAAAGAATTGCACCCCGATTACATGGAACAAAATAACCTTGGGCTGAGCGGCGCTCAACTATTCATAGGCAGCTTTGTATTCAATTAATACAAATATCCCTCTGATCCCTCTGATTGCAACAAGTAAAAGGGGAAAAGACCACCGCGCTATATAAATGCAAAAATTAACACAATCAAGTAATAAAGTGACAAACAATTGAATGAAGAGCAAAAGCTAAAAGGTGAGATACACACACGACCACGCCCCCTAAAACGTCACAGTCCCAGCATGCCCAGGGACTATGACATCATATGGGGGCGGGGTCTCCGCCTATATAAGTCACAACGCAGCCCTCAGAGACCAGTCCAGCCGGAGAGAGCGTCGTGTCAACATCTGGGGGAAGAGAAGAGAACACAAGAAGCCAAGAAGCCCAGAAGTCCGGACCTCCGCTGGCAATAGAGCTACCTGAAGACAGCGGAGGGGCCGGCCGAAGACCTGGGACACCGGGAGAAGAGGCCGGAGAGCGGAGAAGAACCAACCGGACGCCGGGAGAAGATGAACCGGAGGGACCCCCGAAGACGGAAGAAGACCCCCCCCCAGAGCTGTTTAATAAATTATTTTAAAAACCTGTGTTGTGTTTTACTATTGACACTTTTTACCTAGGTGAATGGGTAGGGGTACCATGTACCCCATACTCATTCACATAGGGTGGGGGGGCCGGGATCTGGGGGCCCTCTTATTATAGGGGCTCCCGGATTCCGATAAGCCCCCCGCCCGCAGACCCCGACAACCAACGGCCAGGGTTGTCGGGAAGAGGCCCTTGTCCTCATCAACATGGGGACAAGGTGCTTTGTGGTGGGGGGGCACCGCAAGGCGCCCCCTCCCCCAAAGCACCCCCCCATGTTGTACAAAATACCATAAACATATATATTTAAAAAAAAGATATAATGAAATTTAAATGAATCAAAAAAAATTCCAACTGTATAACCGCAGCTCCTGAATAAATGAGCATGTATAGTGCTTTAAAAAATATTTATATATAATAGTAAGAAACATAAAGTGCATTTGTGTGTGGGAAATAAATATACAGTGTAGTAGTAAACACCAGAAATTCAACACATATGGAGATAAATATGGATATGAATAATACATATATAAAAAACATAAATTTCAATGACTAAAATATGTATACGTGACCTCACCAGGTCTGGGCTTCCCCAAAGTCCCTAGAACTTTTCTTCTCCCCCCTTTTTTTTGAAATATATATATATAAAGAACATGCACAAAAATTTGTGTGCACTGATGCCCATTCAATAGTCGCCAAAAAATTTTGAAAAATCTAATATAAGATAAATTAATGATTTGAATGATTTGATGTGTCCGATGAAGGAAGACTATAGTGTAATATGATATAACTATTCTTTTAGAATGGGCAGCATGAATGGGCAAAGGAAAAAAGGTAGAAACCTCAAATCAGGAAAAGAGGACCCACAGACGGGTGCTATTATTTCCAAAGATGCAGTGCTTCTATGGGGGCAAAGTTTTCGCCCTCCCTGGACAACTTGAGGTTCCCGGAACATCTTCAGGATGTTTCCATTGAATTTCTCGATGTACAGCTGTCGGTAGGAATGGTGTTGTAGTCACCGGACTACACAGGAAATCCACAGCTGGTAATGCATTATTGAGAGCCAACTCTGGTCATCCAGGACACACCATCAGAGATGTCCTAGTTGGACAGTTCTTAAGACTTAAACATCTGTGTAGCGAGGCCACAGATTTTTCTAAGGAAGCAGAAGACATGGCTCACAGATTTAGAGATAGAGGATACCCTGAAAAAGTGTTAAACAGAGCCTCCACACCATACAGGATTGAATTTGACAAGATTAAAAATACAGTCACTAAATATTTAACTATTCTCTTTAATGCCCTCACATACAGTAAGATTCTGTCAAAAGGCATTAGGATGGTGTCCTGTAGAGCCCCTACCTTAGCCCCTACCTCTCTATCACCCAGTTTATTTACTAGCGATAAGTCTGGCTCAAATTGATTGCATTTCAAGGGCAACTTCAGATGTGGTATGAGGGGATGCGACTATTGTCATCATATAATAAGTGGTCAGTTTGTTTGTTTAAGTGTCAGTGGTAAAAATTTTGAGATCTCATAATTTATTATTTGAGGAAAGGTGGGATTAATAAATCATTGGTTTAGAGGGTAAAAAGGAGAGACTAGCTTACGGTTGTTTTGCACCCTATCCCAGACAGCCAAAGAATTAGATAAAGTGGGTGCAAATATAGGTGCTCTATGCTTCGCCACCTGCCATATAACATAATCCAGAGGGATCCCGCCCACCGCCATCCGCTCAATTGTTATCCAATCTGGTTTTTCTGTATGTGCATAAACTGCGGATAGCTGAGCTACTTGCGCAGCCTGAAAGTACCGGTCTAGATGGGGGAGACCCAGACCCCCCTCTGTTTTATGCACAAATAGAACTTGTTTAGAAAGGCTATGGCCCTTGCCCCCCCCACACACATAGCGCATTTGTTTCGATGAAATTTAGTAAGATCTGTGTGAGAAATCGATATGGGTAATGAACTGAAGTAATATAAAATTCGGGGCAAAGAGTAATTTTTATGGAATGGATCCTACCCAGCCAGGACAGATCATAACCTGCCCATCTCTGAAGATCCTCCTCCAGTGTTTTGTATAAAGGGGGATAGTTGGCTTTATATAGAGGAGATAATGAAGAGGTCAATTGAATCCCCAGATAAGGAACCCCATGGGGCCTCCATGCAAACGAGAATGCATCTCGTAGTTTAGCAACTAAGGATGTAGGTAGATTTATGTTCATAGCCACAGACTTGTGTTCATTCACCTGGAGGCCCGAGCCCCCTCCAAAGGATTGTAAAATTTGAAAGTTAAATTAGGGAGGGAAATTATGGGCGAGGTGATGAACAAGAGCAAATCGTCTGCAAATAGTGCACACTTGTGGGTGCGGCCAGCACAATCCACCCCATGGATATCGGGATTTGACCTGATTGCAATTGCCAATGTCTCAATCTTTATGGCGAAGATAAGGAGAGAAAGGAGACACCCCTGTCTAGTGCCCCGAGCGATTGAGATAGGGTCAGAGTGAAAGCCCTGGAGCCTAACCCTTGCCACTGGACTCGAATAAAGGGCTTGTAACAGTGTAAGAAAGTTGGAACCAAATCCCCATTTCTCCAACAAGCCAAAAAGATACGACCAGGAGACAGAGTGTCTATTCACACATGGAACCGTGGCTCAGCCCCGCCCCCTCTCTCTCCTCATTGATTGACTGGCAGTGATTGACAGCAGCGGCAGCCAATGGTGTCTGCTGCTGTCTCAGCTAATGAGGAGGGAGAGTGCTGAGGCTCTCGTGCACATCGCTGGATCAAGATGGAGCTCAGGTAAGTATAAGGGGGGCTGGGGGCACTGCTGCACACAGAGGGTTTTTTATCTTAATGCATAGAATGCATTAAGGTAAAAAAACCTTCTGCCTTCAGAACCACTTTAACCCTTTTGTAACAATGGTACTTCATACCCCATAGAGCTTTACAGACCGTGGTTCTTTAGATATGCCAGAACCAACATGCACCTCTTTGAATAACTTCAGACCAGGCTTAGAATGGTAAGTAAGTATGTAATTTTACTGAACAAGTGTAACATAACAGTTCAATATGAACGTCTTTGCCCTAACCCTAACTATAGTAGTGTGGCTGCCCAGGCATACCTCTGTGAGGTGAGAATCCATTATTGCAATGTCCATGGCTTGGATGTCTCAGAAAGTCCCAGTGTCTTCAGTGGATTGCAAGATGCAGCAGACCTACAGCATGTCTGTTCAGTGAGTCCCCGAAGTAGCTGCAGATTATATCTTTAAGTTTGTGTCTGTCTTCTTCCCATGCAACAACTTCCTGTGTGTAGAGCCCTTCCTCCTTTTATTTATAGCACAGGGGAGAGGGCAGCTGTCATAAAGACTAGGAACTGCAGAGAGAGTTAACCCCTTCGGAGCCTGGACAGCCTATTTCACCTGCTAACAGAAAACATTCCCCATGTAGGCAACCTGCCTACATGCTTTAAAGCATTTTTAGATGCATTTACATCTGTTCAGCTTTGCAAAAAACAAATAAAGATGGAAACAGTCCATTTTTAATGCTAGTGTTCATGAGGTCTTACTGATGCTTTAACACCATGTGCCAGAAAGTATAAAGGTAGTGCTGGGCTTTCTCATAAGAGTTCTTTCATCCAGGCATTGTTCTCTCCCTTTCAATAGAGAATTCAAGAACAGATCCCTTGCTGAATCAAAGCAGAACAGGATGGATATCACTTGTGACATCTATGCCCCTTCACTTGTGTTCTGCACTTTGACAGTGGACTTTTCCAGGCCCTTGCTTGATCTGCTTACATCTGTTTACATCAGTCTACCTCCAACATTTAGTTCTAGAAAAAAACAGAAAAGAATGCAGTTCTTTTCCTTTTTTTTTTTTTTACTGGACCTGCACGAAGTGCACTGACCTGCATGGAGCTTCCAGGTAAAAACTGACCTGATCAGAAAGCTCATGTGAAATGACCCTTAGAAAGCCAAGCTTGCTTTACAGTGTCAAGTTCGGGCCTTGTAATAAAAATTAATCTGTAAAATAAAGATGTTAAATGGGTAAAATGACAAAAAAACACTAGTATACAAGCTGGTAAATTTAAACAAACTTGTAAAATTACAAAATAACATTTACCAAAAAGTTATTGTTAATCTTAACCCAAAATGTTATGTTGCCAGTTTCCATTTCATAATAACAAATGACAGCGATTTAAAAGAGAAGTAAGAATTTCTTTTTTTTTTAGTTATACTTACCTAGGTGAATGCAGCATCAGTCCGATGCTGCCTCTGTCGCCTGGCCCATCTGCAAAACACCCACGATCGCTCGTTTTTTACAGCTCCGTGAGCAGAGAGCTGCAGACTGGCAGTCACAGCTCTCTGCTCTTCTCCCTCCTTGCTCATTGGAGCGCTGAGCTGTGGAGGGGCGGAGCGGGCGTCTCAGGCTCTCAGCAGCTCGCTGAGAGGCTGAGCCGGATGTCAGTCCAGGCACCTGGCAGATTCAGACTTCCATTGTCGGGATGACGCGGTGCCTGGACTGACATCCATGACATCAGCAGAGAGTGGACTTCAGTCCGCTCTCTGCTTAAAACAGGTCACATAAGTGCAAAACGAATTGCACTCCTGTGATCCGTAGAAGAAGCCCAGCCAAACTAGCTTTGGCTGGACTTCTCCTTTAAGTGAGTCTAAGCCTTATTTATTTATTTAATAATATGTTATATGAGTGTAGCACCCACTAGTGTGCTACTAGTGTCAGTACAGGAAAATGTAAGTTTTGACTTTGCTTAAACCTGTGGGTCTTTAATTGAGTCATGGGTTTACTTTAGGTCAGGGCTGGATGACTCATACAGACAACTCTCTGGTGCCTCCCCCTGGTTCTGTAAAGTTGGACAACATTCTGGAAACTGGAGGGCAGAGGCTAGGAGGGTTGTTCTACATACTGAGGGCAGTTTAGCCAAACCCTGGCCAGTGGGCCTGGCATTGGGCTAAGCCAACCCTTAAATATGAACAAGTCATGCTGGTAGGGAAGTCGGGTGGAAGATGGAGATGGAGTGCTGAGGGGACTGTTGGAGGCCCTTGTGGTGAACCCCTGGGTCTGGGGGGGTGCTCTGCCTCAGGCTGGAGCTCGAGTTCTGGTCTCTCTGGAAGATAGCAGTGTGCTTAAGTCTTCCCTAACCTTGCCTTGGGAGATCCCCAGAGAGTCAGTCGGGTAGACTGGTGAAGAGTCAGTCCGGTAGACTGGTGAAGAAGCAGCTGGGTGGGCTGTTGGAGAAGCAGTCAAGTGGGCTGGCATTTCCTGCAGTAGTGGAGCTGAGATCAGTGTCTACAAGGGATTTGGAAGTACTCTAGGATGCAGTTTACAACACTTTGTGCTTCTTTCTAAAGGGACTGAGAGTTCCTATTGGCATTTACTTTTCTAACAGAGCCTGTTACCTTCCAAGAGAGGAATCAATCAAAATTCTACAGAGTAACCCTAGGTTACTTTTTTTAATGCATTTTGCAGTTTTCAGAAATGCACTACAGTCCATTTAACATAGTTTCCAATGGTACACGTTCACATCTATGCGTTTTGCAACCAATGCGTTTTTGAAAATAGTCGGGGACTTTTTTCCCCGCATTTTGCGTGTAAGAGACCTCAGATTTTTTTTAATGTTTTTTGCGTTTTGTGGATTTTATTTTTCTGTTTAAACACTGTATATAGCTGGTTGCTAAGGAGTGGGTCGGGAAGCCAGCTGCTGCGTCCTTGACAATTGATGAGTCATCAACTGTCAGCAGGGTTTCACGCTGACAGCTGAATGCAAAAAAAAAAATTGCTGGCAAAAAAATAATTATGAAAAAAACGGCATGGGGTCCCCCCCAAGTCCATACCAGGCCCTTCGGGTCTAGTATGAATTTGGAGGGGAGGCCCCCACGCCAATTTTTTGTTTTTTAAATGCCGTGGAGTCCCCCCTAAATCCAAACCAGACCCTTATCGGAGCATGCAGCCTAGCTGGTCAGGTAAAGGAGGGGACAAGCGAGCGCCTCCCCCTCCTGAACCATACCAGGCCACATGCCCTCAACATGGGGGAATGGGTGCTTGATAGCGAGGGACAAGGGCCTCTTCCCCACAACCCTGGCTGGTGGTTGTGGGGGTCTGCGGGCTGGGGGGCTTATCGGAATCTGGAAGTCCCCACATGTGAATGAGTATGGGGTACATTGTACTCCTACCCATTCACCAAAAAAGCAGTGAAGTGTTAAAAAAACAAGAGACGATTTTTGACAAGTCCTTTATTAAAAATTAAAAACGTCCCCCGTTGTAGCTCCAACGTGTCTTCTTTCTCCTGTAGTTTCTTCTCCCTCTAGTGCAGTCTTCTCTCCCTGGTGCTGTCTTCTCCTTGTGCTGTCTTCTTCCTCACCGCCACTTACCTGCTAAGAACAAAAAAAAGCTGATCTTCTTCTAAGGCTGTCTTTCTCCATTGTGTTTTCTCCACTGTCTGCCATTTTTTATATAGCCGTGGGGCGTGGTCATCCGATGACATCACCCAGAGAACCCGCCCCTTGTGACAACTTAGAGCTCCTGGCTCCTCCTCTTCGGGGAGTGCCCACCATATGAAGCCACTTTCTATGGGGGCACTTGTAATGGATTGTCCCACACTCCCCTTGAGTGCTTTCGTCATTTACCGCTTCCTCCAGTCTGAATATTGATATTAGGTATTATAGCCACATATTACAACCAAGAACTACGCAGGATTCGTTTGGCTGCAAAGCTGGAACTGTTTATTTGAACAAGAATATAGGCTTTTTTACACTTGAGAAGGAGGTTCCCCCCCTCCTGATCATATTACCCTAACAATACAAACTGTAAGCAGAAACATAAATTAACATGAGCTAATTAACTAGTCATTTAACCAGCCTAGGTGACTCAGAGGTCTGACCTTTCAGGTCAGACTTGCCGTCTTCTAGCTCAGAAGACACAATACACATTATCATAAGTATAAACACAGAACACCTTCACACAATAGCAGGAGCCCCAGTAGCAGACGGACTGGCTCCTACATTAAAGACCATGAAATCCATATCTAAGCAATGCTTTGATTAATCGGGGATTGCAGATGGCATGGCAACAGTCTACAAAACTCTTACAATGTTCCATCATTTTCTTAGTCACCCTGTGCCCCTAATAGACTTAGACATAGGAGGTGCGTGGGGAGCTAAAACAATGATTTCCCAACCTCTCCAAGGGATTCTGGGTTCCATGGGCCCCCCGTCCAAAGTGACTCCTGTCACAGCACTCATGTGGGCTCGATCCCGAGCTCCGCTGCCTGCATCTTTAGACACAGATAGTGGGGCTCGGCTGCCCCCACCTCTCATCAAAGGATTTAATTGACAGCAGTAGGATGGCCAATGGCTCCCACTACTATCTATCAGTCTGTCTGTTTGGGTGGACGAGAGCAGAGAGAGCCACTGCTCTTGAACACAGCACTAAACACAGGTAAGTATAGGTGGATGGTGAAAGGCTGGGTTGGATTCTGAACACAGAAGGTTTTTACCCTAATGCAGAGAATTCATTAAGGTACAAAACCTTAAGGCTTTAGAACCACTCTCACGAAATCTAAGCAACTAAAACTATTCCTAAAAGAAAGGCAGGCATTACTGCATGTATTATTTATTCCTTCTCCCTGTTTCCTGCTGAAACATAAACCCTTTGCTATTGCTATTAAGTATCATTTTTACAGGAACTTGTTCTTACTTATGATGTTTCCACAGGCATCTGCCTTTCTGTCCCCCATGGGATGTAAACCAGTAAATTAGATCCACTGGATGGATTTCCAATACTATGAAAGAAACCAAGTGTAAAAACAGTGCAGTAAAGATTTATCTCCTAAACATGTGATTTCTGACTGTCTACATGTCACCCCTGCAACAAGTATCAGGGCCCATTCACACCAGCCACAACATGGCTGCTGGTGCGCACTGCAAATAAAACAGGGCCATGTGCTGATTACAATGCACCACACCATTTATTTTTTTATTTTGAATAATTCAAAGTGATACTAAACCCTCAGTATAAATTGATTGTAAAGCCTCGTTTTTTGTTTTCAATTTAAAAAAAAACATGTTATACTTACCTGCTCTGTGCAGTGAATTTGCACAGAGCAGCCCGTATCCTCCTCTTCTTGGGTCCCTCTTCTGTGTTCCTGGCCCCTCCCTCCTGTCAAATGACCCCACAGCAAGCAGCTTGCAGCAAGCAGCTTGAACTGCAGCTCTGTGTGTCCATTCAGACACAGAGCTGCAGCCGCGGCCCAGCCCCACCCCCTCTGTCTCCTAATTGGCTGACTCACTTTGATTGACAGCAGTGGGAGGCAATGGCGCTGCTGCTGTGTCTCAGCCAATCAGGAGGAAGAGTCTCGGACGGCCGAGACACTCATGAACATCGCTGGACAGAGATGGGGCTCAGGTAAGTATTAGGGGGGCTGCTGCACACAAAAGGCTTTTTATCTTAATGCATAGAATGCATTAAGATAAAAAACCTTCTGCCTTTACAAACACTTTAAGTACTTTCAGCAGATGATTTAATCACTTGAATACCACGCTTCTTATCTGTTAATCCTTGCTTAAAGTGGGGTTCCACCCAAAAAACAAAAATACCTGGAAAAATTCTAAAAAAACAAAAACAAAAAAACATTTGGATATTTTTTTTTTTTTCACTTACCTCTAAATGCCTGTTGCTAGGTGGTCCCTCGTAGTCTGCCTGTTCCTTTGCCTGGGCTGGTGACATCACTTCCCCCTCGGCACAGGAAGGGCTCCGCTCTGCTCCCTCCCTCCTGTCAATCATCTGGGACCCATTACAGGTCCCAGGTGATTGAGCGGCCAATCACAGCGCGCGGCGCCGACGAGCAGAGGAGGGGGACGAGCGGGGCTTCGATCCCCCACATCGCTGGACCCAGGGACAGGTAAGTGTCCAATTAAAAGTCAGCAGCTGCAGTATTTGTAGCTGCTGACTTTTAATTTTTTTTTTTTTTTTTTTGATGGCCCCCCTGGGTGGAACTCCTCTTTAAGTTCCCTTTTTAGCTGGTGCTATGATTGCTGCCCAGGTTTCCTGTTCAGGGTAGCTCCATTCTCCTGCAGCATCCTATAGTTGTGGCTCCCTACACTTTGTGCATCAATTGAAACACACAGCCCCATAGCCTAGGATGACAAGGCACTCCACTGCTCCTCCCCCCGCCTCTCCCCAAAGGCACCAAGCTAACAGACTGACTCCAGACTGCCATGCCCACTGCTAACTCTTTTCTGTGTAGACCGGAAGTTTAGAGAAGTAGAACAGATGGAGGCAGGAGCCAGCAGCATTGAAAGTTGTAAACTGCAAGTGCTGCAGAAAGAATTGTAACAAATAGTTTACTTGGAAATGTTTATTTTATTGTTCTCAATGGGTTAAGTATAAAGATACTGAGGCTGGGTTCACACTTATGTGAATTGGATGTGGATTTCTCTACATCCAATTTGCATGACAGGAGAGCGCAACTGGCTCTCAATGGAGCTGGTTCACACATCTGTGGGGCGGGCGCAGAGTGCACTGCAGAAGGGTCCTGTGCGTCTTTGGCTACGTTTCAGGTCCGAATTCAGGCAAAATTCTGACCTAATTTGGACCTAAAATGGTGAATGGGGACGCACCGGATCCACTGCCGCAGATAGTGTGAACACAGTCCGTGAGACTACTTTTAATGTCATAATGACATTTTATTCACTTTTATGCACCACAGCGTGGTTTGTCATAACACCCCATTCTATGTTAACCTGTATGGGCAAGGTGTTAATGAAAAAAGTAGTGCATGAACTACTTTCTTCCACACATAGGACACATAGGCAACTTGCACTGAACAAGGCTGCCCAATGAAGCACAACAGATTATGGTGCGAACAGGCTCTAAAGTAAAAACAACTAAATACACCATCGAAATTCACATTTGTTTACTGTGTCGCCTGCCAAAAGCAGCTTCTTGTGTCACCTGTCAACCGCCAGCTTCCTAAGTGGACGGTGAAATGACAAGTAATGCAGTAATCATTTACACTGTGTATTTAGCTATTTGAGTTCCACTTTAGGCAGTGTTAGCTTATTAAAAGTATGTGCTTTTTCACAGGTGCAATTTTTGTGTAGAAAAGATTGCATATAAAGAAAAGGCGGGGTGTAGACTTCACAGTTACATAGTTACATAGTAGGTGAGGTTGAAAAAAGACACAAGTCCATCAAGTCCAACCTATGTGTGTGATTATATGTCAAACAGTAAATTTCTCTTACCACGTTAAGCAACACACCCTGTCATTTAACAGACAAATATCAGGAAATCAGTGAGAAGTAAGGGCTCTGGCATTTGATGGCTAAATAAGGGGCTAGGGCTAGGGCTTGGTGAAAGACAGACATTCTAAAGCTGACCATACACTATATACTCTGATTGTACACTCTGCCATCAACTATATAGTGCAAGTGCCTGCCAGATAAAAAAAAAAAAGGTAAAGGAGAACTTACAATCAGAATGTATAGAGTATGGCCAGTTTAAGGCGCATGTCACAGCAGCAATTCAGTCACTAAGGAGACTTCACCAGCAACAGGATCACTAAAATGTGCAGTAAAAAACAAACCTGCTTACATGTGTTGCTCCTCATTGGCTGGAAGAGCAAAGCATTGCTCTCTCACTAATGGTGCCCATTCATGCTTTGATAGGGTTTCGATTTCATTTCAGATGAATCCCTTCCAATAGGAATAATTAGTCTATAGTTGTTAATTTGATCGATAAGTCGCATATGAGGAAGTAAATTTTAATCAATCATTTAAAATGGTGAGGTACGAACATTTTAACTATAATGTTACCCCTGCACAAATCATTAGTAAGACCTCATCTGGAATATGCAGTTCAGTTTTGGACACCAGACCATAAAAAGGATATTGGGAAACTGGAGAAAGTGTAGAGAAGGGCAGCCAAACTGATAAGAGGCATGGAGGGGCTCAGCTATGAGGAAAGATTAGAGGAACTGAATTTATTCTCTCCTGAGAAGAGGAGATTAAAGGGGGATATGATTAACATGTACAAATATATAAGTGGTCCATAAAGTGAACTTGTTGTTGAGTTATCACTTTAAAGGAGATGTCCAGCCTAAGCTCGTTTGGCTGGGCTTCTCCTATGAGTCACAGGAGTGCAATTCGTTTTGCACTCCTGTGACCCATTTTCAGCAGAGAGCAGACTGAAGTCCGCTCACTGCTGACGTCACAGGAATCAGTCCAGGCACTGCGTCATCGAACCAAAAATTCTGGATCTGCCAGGTGCCTGGACTGATGCCTGTCTCGGCCTCTCAACAAGCTGCTGAGAGCCTAAGACAGCTGCTCCCCACCCCTCCACAGCTCAGCGCTCCAGTGAGTGTGGAGGGGCAGAGAGGAGAGCTGCTGATTGACAGTCAGCAGCTCTCCGCTCGGGAATCTGTGAGAACCGAGCCTTTGGCAGTTTTCGATCGCTCGGTTCTCAGTGCAGAGGCACCAGGGGACAGATGCAGCATCCACCTAGGTAAGTATAAATGGGCAAAAAAAAATACTTCTCTTTTAAGGTCATTACAGAGGACAAGGGGCACTCTTTACGACTGGAGGAAAAGACATTTCATCTCCAAATACGGAAAGGCTTCTTCACAGTAAGAGCTGTGAAAATGTGAAATAGACTCTCTCAAGAAGTGGTTCTGGCCAGCTCAGTAGATTGTTTTAAGAAAGGCCTGGATTCTTTCCTAAATGTACATAATATACCTGGAGTGGATACTAATATAGGTAAAGTTGATCCAGGGAACATC
This sequence comes from Lithobates clamitans, assembly GCA_037952925.1. Classification (NCBI taxonomy): domain Eukaryota; kingdom Metazoa; phylum Chordata; class Amphibia; order Anura; family Ranidae; genus Lithobates; species Lithobates clamitans. Next base: position 5,472,969 of record JBBGZY010000271.1, read on the forward strand.
TGATTCTCTCTTGTGGGATCAGGGAGGAATTTTTTCCCCTGCTGGAGCAATTTGGATCATGCTTTATTGGGGTTTTTGCCTTCCACTGGATTAACTGTGGTTATAGGATTGTGCATATATATATATATATATATATATATATATATATATATGTGTGTGTGTGTGTGTGTGTGTGTGTGTGTGTGTGTGTGTGTGTGTGTGTATATATATAGGATTATACAGTATCTCACAAAAGTGAGTACACCCCTCACGTTTTTGTATATATTTTATTATATCTTTTCATGTGACAACACTGAAGAGAAGACACTTTTCTTTTCTATGTAAAGTAGTGAGTGTACAGCTTGTATAACAGTGTAAATTTGCTGTCCCCTCAAAATAACAACGCACAGCCATTATTGTCTAAACCGCTGGCAACAAAAGTGAGTACACCCCTAAGTAAAAATGTCCAAATTGGGCCCAATTAGCCATTTTCCCTCCCCGGTGTCATGTGACTCGTTAGTGTTGCAAGGTCTCAGGTGTGAATGGGGAGCAGGTGTGTTAAATTTGGTGTTATCGCTCTCACTCTCTCATACTGGTCACTGGAAGTTCATTGCACCTCATGGCAAAGAACTCTCCTGTCATGGACAGGTGTGACCAGATTGTGTGGACTGCAAAGAGGAAACCAAAACGTATGTAAAGTGAAATAAGAATAATGTTTATTTAAGATAAGTGATATTAATAAACAAACACCCCAAATACAAATAGTGCTCAACCAACCAACAGAAACCCACAGACAACAGGTAATATATACAGCCAAAGGGAAGTACCAAAATCAACACGTAAGCCAGGCCAGGGTCATACACAGGGAGTCAGAAACTGAACAAGGATAGGAGAGGGAGATAATGGATGGGATATGGATACAAGGGAATAGGAACACAGGAGGGACGGAATCAGGATGGGATCGGATACAGGCTCAGGAGCAGGCTCAGGTTCAGATACAGGTTACAGGATACGGGATAACAGGTCAGGGCACAAGGAAGAAAAATACCAAGGCAAGCATATGAGGGCTTGCCGGGTATTTATAGGACTTACTATAATTGACTTCAAGTCACACCTGAGCGCAGAGGGTGCTGTTTGCTCCACACTGCAGTGGAGTGCACCCGCTGGTGGACACCGGTACTACGGCCCAAGGATGCAACAGTGCCACCAGCAGGAGAGACCTCTTACTGCAGGTCCCAGGTGTTGGAAGACACCCGCTGGTGGACACTGGTACTGCTATCCAAGAGGCCGATAGCGCCACCAATGGGTAAACCCTCTCATGACAGTACCCCCCCCTAAAGGAGCGGCCTCCGGACGCTCCAACAAGGTGCAATTGTCCAAAGTTCATGGCCTCCAACCAAACAGATGAGGGCACATCAGGCTGGGCATCGGGTACATCAAACTGGACAGTGGGTACATCTGAGAAGACAGCGGGCACATCTGGGAAAACAGCGGGCACATCCGAGATGACAGCGGGCACATCCGAGATGACAGCGGGCACATCCGAGATGACAGCGGGCAGGAATACACCAAGCTGGGAAGCGGGCACTTCGAGCTGGGCAGCAGGCGCATCAGGCTGGGCAGCAGGCACGGGCACTTCAAGCTGGGCAGCAGGCACATCAGGCTGGACAGCGGGCACAGGCACTTCGAGCTTGGCAGCAGGCACATCAGGCTGGGCAGCAGGCACGGGCACTTCGAGCTGGGCAGCAGGCACATCAGGCTGGGCAGCAGGCACGGGCACTTCGAGCTGGGCAGCAGGCACATCAGGCTGGGCAGCAGGCACGGGCACTTCGAGCTGGGCAGCAGGCACATCAGGCTGGGCAGCAGGCACGGGCACTTCGAGCTGGGCAGCAGGCACATCAGGCTGGGCAGCAGGCACGGGCACTTCGAGCTGGGCAGCAGGCACATCAGGCTGGGCAGCAGGCATGGGCACTTCGAGCTGGGCAGCAGGCACATCAGGCTGGGCAGCGGGCATGGGCACTTCGAGCTGGGCAGCAGGCACATCAGGCTGGGCAGCAGGCACGTTAGTCTGGGAAGCTGGCACATCAGTCTGGGAAGCTGGCACATCAGTCTGGGAAGCTGGCACTGAGACATCAGGCTGGAAGGCAGGCACTGGGACAATAGACTGGGAAGCTGGCACATCAGACTGGGAAGCTGGCACATCAGACTGGGAAGCAAGCTTCGAGACATCAGGCTGGAGGGCAGGCACTGAGACAACAGACTGGGGAACTGGCACATCAAACTGGAAGGCAGGCACATCACACTGTAAGGCAGGCATCGAGGCATCAGGCTGGAAGGCAAGCTTTGAGACATCAGGCTGGGAAGCTGGCACATCAGACTGGGAAGCTGGAACATCAGACTGGGAAGCTGGCACATCAGACTGGGAAGCTGGCACATCAGACTGGGAAGCTGGCACATCAGACTGGGAAGCTGGCACATCAGTCTGGGAAGCTGGCACATCAGGCTGGAAGGCAGGCACTGGGACAATAGGCTGGAAAGCAGGCACATCAGACTGGGAAGCTGGCACATCAGACTGGGAAGCTGGCACATCAGACTGGGAAGCTGGCACATCAGGCTGGAAGGCAAGCTTCAAGACATCAGGCTGGAAAGCTGGCACATCAAACTGGTAAGCTGGCACATCAGACTGGAAGGCAGGCATTGAGACATTAAGTGGAAATGCAGACACTGAGACATCAGGCGAGACTTCAGGCTTGAAGTCAGGCATCAAGGCATCAGACTGGGAAGCAGGCACATTAGACTGGAGAGCGGGTACATCAGGCTGGAAGGCTGAGACACCCGGCTGGAAGGCAGGCATCGGGACATCCGGCTGGAAGGCAGGCATCGGGACATCCGGCTGGAAGGCAGGCATCGGGACATCCGGCTGGAAGGCAGGCATCGGGACATCCGGCTGGAAGGCAGGCATCGGGACATCCGGCGGGAAGGCAGGCACATTAGACTGGATAGCAGGCGCATCAGACTGGAAAGCGGGCACCGAGACTTTGGGCTGGAAGGCAGACATCAGGACAGACTGGACAGCGGGCACATCAGACTGTGAGCCAAAGACATCAAGCTGGGAGGCAGGCGCTGAGACATCAGGCTGGAAGGCAGGCATCAGGACATCAGACTGGAAAGCAGGCACATTAGACTGGAGAGCGGGTACATCAGGCTGGGAGGTGGACACATCAGACTGGAAGGCAGAGACATCAAGCTGGAAGGCAGAGACATCAACCTGGAAGGCAGAGACATCAAGCTGGAAGGCAGAGACATCCGTCTGGAAGGCAGGCACCGCGACTTCAGACTGGAAAGCGGGTTCATCAGACTGGAAGGCTGAGACATCCAGCTGGAAGGCAGGCATCGGGACATCCAGCTGGAAGGCAGGCATCAGGACATCCGGTTGGAAGGCAGGCATCGGGACATCCGGTTGGAAGGCAGGCATCGGGACAACCGGCTGGAAGGCAGGCATCGGGACATCCGGCTGGAAGGCAGGCATCGGGACATCCGGCTGGAAGGCAGGCATCGGGACATCCGGCTGGAAGGCAGGCATCGGGACATCCGGCTGGAAGGCAGGCATCGGGACATCCGGCTGGAAGGCAGGCATCGGGACATCCGGCGTGAGGGCAGGCATTGGGACATCCGGCTGGAAGGCAGGCATCGGGACATCCGGCTGGAAGGCAGGCAGATCAGGCTGGAAGGCAGGCACCGAGACTTTGGGCTGGATAGCAGGCACTGGGTTGGTAGGTTTGGGTGGGTCATCAAGTTCATCTGGCATGAACGCAGGCTGGAACAGGTTGGTTGGTGTGGAAGCAAGTTGGGTTACTGGCAGGATTGTGTGAGTGGGGAAGAACTTCCGTTTCTTCTTTGACTTAACTGCTGGAGATCTGTAGGTGGCTGTAGGACTGTAGACAGGAGGTGAGGCATACTGAAAGGAAGGGCTGGGATATGGCAAGGAAAGGGGAACAGCGGCCAGAGGAAGTTCTTGTGGGGAAGTTGCAGGTATTAGAGAAGAGGCAGGTGGGTTAAATGCAGGATAGGTGCAGGAAGTAGAAACAGGACATTGATACTTGGTGGGGAGCAGGGTATATTGGACTGCAGCTGAGGTTGCCAGGGGTGATGGGAGAAAGGACATCTGAGCAGGCAGGTGTTTAGTAGCAGGTCTGGTTTGTGGAGAGCTGACAGAAGCTGGGCATAACAGGTCTGACCATGCCTGAAGTACAGGTAGCACAAAAGTGGGCTCACATTCCCTCTGTCTGACCAGCGACTGCACTTCATCTATACAATCTTTCAACAACTGTTTGGGACAAACCGAATAATGCTCAAAAAAGGATGCAGAGTCATCCTCCAACAGCCATACTAAGGACGCAACCTGGTTAATGCTGGGAGAAAAGTCATCATGGCCCTTTGGGATACAAGGCAGAGCCAGTACACATTCCAATCAAAGGCTGAACATCCTCAAACCGTATACTGCCCTGATCGACCACAGAGTGAGCTAAATGGATAATCAAGTGTCTTGCCTACAGTCAAGCATGGTGGTGGGAATGTCATGGTCTGGGGCTGCATGAGTGCTGCCGACACTAGGGAGCTACATATTATTGAGGGAACCATGAATGCCAACATGTACCATGACATACTGAAGTAGAGCATGGTCCCCTTCCTTCAGAGACTGGGCCGTAGGGCAGTATTCCAACATAACGACCCCAAACACACCTCCAAGATGACCACTGCCTTGCTAAAGAAGCTGAGGGTAAAGGTGATGGAATGGCCAAGCATGTCTCCAGACCTAAACCCTATTGAGCATCTGTGGGGCATCCTCAAATGGAACGTGGAGGAGCGCAAGGTCTCTAACATCCACCAACTCTGTGATGTCATCATGGAGGAGTGGAAGAGGACACAAGTGGCAACCTGGTGAACTCCATTCCCAAGAGGGTTAAGGCAGTGCTGGAAAATAATGGTGGTCACACAAAATATTGACACTTTGGGCCCAATTTGGACATTGTCACTTAAGGGCCGTACTCACTTTTGTTGCCAGTAGTTTAGACATTAATGGCTGTGTGTTGAGTTATTTTGAGGGGACAGCAAATTTACACTGTTATACAAGCTGTACACTCACTGCTTTACAGTGTAGCAAAGTGTTGTTTCTTCAGTGTTGTCACATGAAAAGATATAATAAAATATTTACAAAAATGTGAGGGGTGTACTCACTTTTGTGAGATACTGTATATTATTTTCCCTTCTATTGGTTGAACTGATGTCTTTTGTCAACCAGATCATGTAATTTGCATCTTTGTTTTCACCATGTACAGTAGATTTATAATCTGGCCAATCAAAATATGATTGTATTCATGAACAAAGCATCAAAGTGCTGCCGACTGATGCAAAAAGCATGATAATATTCCACCCTGGCCAATTGACTTCAAGTTTAGATCGATAGGAAGGAAAGCTATGGCTATTCAATTGTTTGCAGATTCGACCAATGTAATTGAATCGCACATTGATTAGCTAAAATAAGAGAAAAAAAGCATGTTTGGCCACCATAACAAAAATGCTGAACATTGTAAGTGAGCAACTAGAGGGCGAAGCCTCACTCATCCAGTTGCAAGCAGTCAAATCTTTCACTATCCTGCAATGGCAAGGAAGCATCAGGATTGCTAGTTTAACCTCCCTGGCGGTATGATTATTTCAGATTTTTGATTCTCAAAGCGGTACAATGTATTGCGTGGAAATTTGGTGTTTTATATTTTAGGCCTGTAATTCTTAGGAATAACACACTTAAATCTGTCCAATCAAGAGTCTAGTAGACATCCCGGGTATGATAAAGTTTGAAACACAAAATCATAAACTATAATATAATAAATAACTATAAATAATGATAACAAATAATAATATAATAACAATTAAAATGATGCAATAATGTAATCAAATCAAAAACCCTGAAATTTGCTCAGTTGCAGAATTGACGCTGTCATTACTTTTAGTGTTTGACAACGAATTTCCCCACGAATCACTATTGCTCAATTCTGCAAGTGATTCTAATTTATTATCGCTGTTTTCTAGCTGGTCTAAAACCCGCTTTTTAAATCAATTGAGTAGCAACACATAGCGGTACTGTGGATACATGTAAAGTATTATGTGCCACGTCCCGGATTTAATATTGAATAGAAAAATATCTATGAGCTTGGACTTTATAGGCACGATAACCAAAGTTGTAACGTTAAAAACTAAAATTTATTGGGTATACAAAATATTTTAAAAAACGGGGAAAGAAAAGCAAATACAAAAATCAGTCCATAAGAATACAGTTACAATTTTACACTCCATACATGGTTCAATGTAGTATAGACAGATAATACGAGAATAGGATACCCATCATTCCACCATAGGATTACTATGTTTTCGGAAGGGAACTATGTAGTTGGTAGCAATTGGTGTCTAGAGCTCGCTCAATATGTTACATGCCATAGCGCTTCACTGAAATATATAAAACATCCAATAAATATAACTGGAAATAATTAGCTGGCAAATAACTAAAATATTGAGTACCATATATCAAAATGATAAATATATATTGCGAATTTAGAGATACTGAAATGGGAACCCAACAACCAGTGCTGGTCAAGCAGGGCCTAGGTAGTATTCACCCACTATGGGGATGTATGTAACAACACAGATAAAAGGTATTGAACACAAAGTCGCATTGTAGTTGGTTCCATATGTAGATCAATGTGACCTAAAGCAGGGTAGTGATTTTTTCCCAATGTAGAGGAAAAGGGAAGGGAAGAAAAGAAAAGCGGGGAGGGGGGGGGGAGGGGGAGGAGAAGACGGGACAGAGGCAGGTAACCTCGGAGATTATACAGATCAGGGTAAAACATATATGATTCTAATTAATGAATTAATAGTAAATGAATTCGTAAATTTCATGTCTACTATTATGTAGCAAATTGAAATTGACATACACTACCAACTCAGCATATCTCAGCATAAAGCTGAATAATTACAAAGGTCTTAATGATTAGTGTTGAATAGTAAATAATATATCTAATAGGTGTTAGATGACATAAACCTAGAGTACAAATGTTGATATGGATATTATAGTTTAACAATATATTGATTTAAATATTGAAAAATAACAATAGCACTTACCATAATCATAGTAATAGAATGGTACAAACAGGAATCGAAGGGGGGGGGGGGGGGGGCAATAAGGAATTAATTGTGTATCCTTAAAATGAGGTATAAAATATACTGCTAGAGTAATCTAGCGAAGCATGTTGCAGACGAGACGGCTATGCAAGAAAGGAAAATGATATGCCAATAACCGTATTAGACCAGTATGTATGTGTAGAGAAAGCAGCAGTCACAATCACTTGTATGTAGTCTCAGATGATGATTCAACATCTCATATAGTTATCTGTAATGCAGGACCTAGTGTAATGGAAACAAAAAAGCGTATAAGGGTTATTTTATGAAATAAATGAGTGCCAATTAGTTACAATAGTTAAACAGAAAGAAAGTAACTTATTAGGAGGGAGGGGGGTGGAGAAACAGAGAGGAAAGGGAAGGGATATAATAAGAACTGCATAAGTATACCAGCATATAAAACCTGTTAGAGGCACATACCAACTGCTGATCCATAGTGTAGATAAGTGAACGTGGAACAAATAGCCGCTCAGGTTTTTGAATCTGCTCAGGATGCTGCTCTCTGGCTGGATCTTAATGAGCAGGCTTTACGCCACAGAGGTGGAGAGGAAGATGGTGATTGATCTAATCGTTGATGCAGCTCGTCGTCATGATGAACAACGGATATACTAGATGTACCGGCAAGTTTTATTTGTGTTACCCCCCCTTTTTATTATTTTTTTTTCTATGCCTTATCTGCCTTTTTTCTATTTTTGGCACAAAGAGCTACCGTCTGTTTTGATCCTGGTGGATACATTTTGGACAGGAGGGGGCAACTATGCCTTGTTCTGCTGGGAGACGTAATACTACCATGTGAACCTTGAGCTATCTTGTAAAGTTGCAAGAAAAATTCGATCTTTCCACGTGAGATGTGGGAAAAAAGTGCTTAAACAGTTTTTGATCCACGTTGTATCATTTTGGCCTGTCCTGTTGACGGCCTGGACTCATGTTTGGTTTCTATGTTTAACCCTTTACACCCACAGGCTTCGATTGGAGGACATTAAGTTCTGGACTTGGTACTACGCTAATTATGGCATGTTTGTTGCGCTTAGATTATGGCTCACAGCCAATATCTTTCGTAGGAGGCTAACCCGGCTGATATTAGAATGGCCCAACGTCCCCACAGGGGGATATCTAAACATGGTATACTTATTGCCTACTCTTTATATGTTCTGCTATTCTGTTTGCACCCTGTTGTTCCTAGATATCATGGTTCCCAATGGCTAGGTTCCCCGCTTAAACCCATGATGATCTCCACCTGTTTGAAAAAGTTTCCCCCAGCCATACTGTGTTTTCAGTAAACACACTTGACTCCAGAAACCCAAAACTGTTTAAAGTATTCCTGGTGGGCAAGCCGGACCTGCCGTTATTGATAGTCTGAGATTTCAATTGCTGGCTGAGTCCCTCCATGGACAGGCACCCGAGTGTAAGGGGGTCTGCCTCATCAAGGGAGTCACCATTGCTGAGGTTACTAAATGAGGTGGGCTGGGTGGATGTTTGGAGACATAGGAATCCATCGGAGAGGCAATTTTCCTGTTTTTCCAAAACACATGGGACGCTTTCCAGGATTGACCTAGCAGTCTGTGACCCTGCCATGCTCCCATCCATCTCGGAGGTGATATACAAACCGTGCAGTGTGTCTGACCACTCCCATATGGTGATTAGTTTGATAGTGGCTCCACTGTCAGGGCTGCCCAGGTCACCCTGGAAATTTAATGCCTTCTGTCTAAAGCTATTTTTATCCCCCGTGGAGCTGGAGCGGAGCATGCAGGAATTCCTAGCTGGACGTGAATTTTCTGACTCCCCTTTGAATCAATGGGAAGCTTTTAAAGCTCACCTGAGAGGCCTACTAATTGCAGAAATTACAAAAGTTAAGAGGCGCTCATCTGGGCAGAGAGAGGAACTTGAAAAGCTGGTGCAGGATTTGGAGGAACAATTTGTTAAGGACCACACTGACGGCCAGGGAGTCTTGGAAGTCTGCTCAATCGGTTTATGAGCGGCTTCTGTCCTCCACGGCAGAGAAAAAAAGATTCTTCTCCAAGGCAGCTTTCTTTGAGGAGGGGGAAACCACGGGTCGCCTTTTAGCCAAAATAGCAAACTCACAACAGCGGTCCCCAGTAATAGGGGCAATCAAAACTTCGGAAGGGAAAATAGTGAGCTCCCCTGATCTGATTCTGCAGGAATTTGCAGGATTTTATGAGAACCTGTATCTTCCTACTGGACAGCACACTGTGGAGGAAATTATGGGGTATCTACAGGGCATTAATTTCCCACAGATCACCAATGAGCATAGGAAGGCCCTAGATGCTCCACTTACAGTGGAGGAGTTACAACTGGCGTTTGCTGAATTCCCAAACTGTAAGGCCCCTGGGTCAGATGGGCTCCCCGTGGAAATCTATAAGCAGTATGCTACAATTCTCCTTCGTAAGCTCCTGGCGGTGTTTAATGCAGCCAGGGAGAATAGAACCATGCCCCCCTCTATGTCCACAGCTTATATTGTCTTGATACTAAAGCCTGGGAAAGACCCTGTCGACCCTGGATCATATAGACCCATTTCGCTGTTACAGAGCGATATTAAGTTACTGGCAAAAGTCCTAGCAATTAGGTTAAACAAAGTCATTACGTCAACAGTGCATCCAGACCAAGCAGGGTTTATGCCAAATAAATCAACGGCAGTGAATCTCAGGAGACTTTATTTGAACATTCAGTCCCAGGCCGATAATAGGGGACAGAGGGCTCTCGTTGGATGCTATGAAGGCCTTCGATAGCATCGAATGGGAGTATTTATGGGGCTTTCTCCAGAGCTTTGGATTTGGGGAAACATACATCTCCTGGGTTCATTTACTTTACTGCTGTCCGCAGGCAGCCATTAGAGCGTCGGGCAGAATGTCTAATACCTTTGTGCTGGGTAGGGGTACAAGACAGGGGTGCCCTTTGTCTCCATTGAGCCCCTGGCTATCACAATTAGAGATCACCCGGGTATCACTGGCTTTCGTTATGGGGACAGGCATGAGAAACTGATGCTCTATGCGGATGATACTATGATTCTGCTGGGTGACGTTGAAGATTCCCTTCGGAAAACCATGTCAACCATAACAGAATTTGGTACTTACTCGGGACTCCAGATCAACTGGACAAAATCTTCCTTAATGTTAATAGATGAAGGGGGCAGGCCTCCCAATAACAACTCCATACCCCTGTCTACATCCTTTAGTTATCTGGGAGTCCAAGTGACGCCTGTTGTGAGAGATTACGGGAGATTGAATATCTCCCCACTACTACAGAAATTCCAAGATCAGATTAAGACATGGAACTCATTATGTTTATCGATAGCTGGTAGAGTGAATCTGATCAAGATGATTCTCATGCCCCAGCTATTATATACTCCACAATTCTCCAGTAGTGGTCCCTTTGAAAACATTCAGAATTGTAAACTCCCTCTTCCGTTTGTTAATTTGGAAGAATCGCCCTCCCAGGCTCAAACTTGAACACCTACAGCGCCCTAAAGATGAGGGGGGACTGGCCCTACCGAACCCATGGCTATACTATTTAGCAGCCCAGCTTCAGCACTTAATAGGGACCATGGGTGGGGAAGCAGATAGGTCAAGTACCACGCACAGCTCCTCGGAGACTGTGATGCTATATACGATAAAGCAGGATTCGATGCCGGCGGCACTTGAGTCTCTTGCTTTTGGCAAACCAAATAAGATGTGTCCGACCTATAATCTTCTCCAGAAAATCTGGAACAAAATTAGATACCTGCAGGGGGTGAGGGGATACACTGACTTTAGCCCGATATGGTCTAATGGGACCTACCCTGAAACAGCACAGTTACAGCACGGGGCATTATGGAAGAGATATGGGGTGACATACATTAGAGATATTTTTCAGAATGGAATTTTATTATCTTTTGAGGCTCTGCAGGAAAGATACGGCTTGCCGTCCAATATGAGGTTTCACTATATGCAATTGAAACATGCGGTGAAGGCTCAGAGCATTGCTTCCTAGTGGTCTCCTTCACCTACACCACTATTTATCTTAGTCCTGAGAGCTGCTAACACTAAAGGTTTAATTTCTCAATGTTATAATATGCTCCTGCAGAGCTTCATGAATAAACATCCCTTGAGAATGATGGAGAAGTGGGAGAGAGATGTGGGACAGATAGATGGAGACCAGTGGGAGGAGATTTTACAAGCGGTGCCCACGAGTTCACTTAATGTATCGAAGAGGCTAACACAACTGTATCTTATTTTTAGAGTGTATTATACTCCACACAGACTGCACCAAATGGGTCTCAGAGCTACCCCGACATGCACTAGATGCAAAAGAGACCATGGAGATCTGATCCATCTTCTGTGGCGGTGCCCGAAGCTTCACCCCTATTGGGGCGGAGTGGTGGGTACCATTAATAGGGTATTTCAGATCTCTATGCCTACTGACCCAAAACACTGTTTATTAAATGTGCTAGAAGTATTTGAATGGGAAGAGAACGTCAGAATAGCAGTCACTAGGACCCTATTGTTAGCACGCAAGATGATAATGTTACACTGGATATCAGAGGATCCTCCCACAGTTAAGGAATGGATCGTCGCAGTTGGGAACATGATCAGAATGGAGAAAATGGTATATCAGCATAGGGGGTGCACCCGAAAGTTTGAGAAACTCTGGGGACCGTGGCTGGATGTACCGGGACTAGTCCCAGTTGACCTGGTGATGGAGAGATTATTGGGTCTTAATGTTAACTAAATGCATTTGAACTTACTATCGATCAGAATGATGGGCCGCACTTAGGATTATGGTAGTGCCAAAATATAATGAGAATTCATAAAATATGCAATGTCACTGTGTATTGTTGAAGCCTAGGTATGTTTGTTTATGTTGAACTGAATAAACTTTTCTTTGGATAAAAAAAAAAAAAATTATTTCAGTAAATCTGTCCCATGCTCCTGAAGAAGCGCTATGGCATGTAACATGTTGAGCGAGCTCTAGACACCAATTGCTACCAACTACATAGTTCCCTTCCGAAAACATAGTAATCCTATGGTGGAAGGATGGGTATCCTATTCTCCTATTAGCTCGGCACTGTGATAGATCCGGCGGAGGACACGGCTCACACACACACAGCGGGGAGACATCGCAGACATCCTGGGGACAAGGTAAGTAACTTTGCCTGGATCCTGTGATGCGATCCCGAGTGTGGCTCAAGGTTACCGCTTTTGGTACTGAAAGTTCACCCCAGAGCCACACTTGGGAATACCACTAAAGAGGTTAACGTGGCCCTAGGAGTAACACGTTTCAGGGGACAAAAACACTCCCTCTCCATCAGGACTTGAGATATAATAAGGAAAGTGAATAGAAAGAACCTTCTTATGGTGATCTGTATGGGAAAGGTGTTAATAAAGCAGGGGAATTAATAATCAATGGTGCAGGCATTATTGGTATGGCAAGACTTTATGTTTTGTTTTCAGAGAATAAACATGAGTAGGGAACCAACTGACACTTGCCTGTGGCCTTACCTTTGTGTTCCTATCTTCAAAGTCTGCTGTCTTGAGATGTATTTTTCCCTTGGTATTTGCTACTAATCAATTATAGTTAGGGTTGCACCCATACCACTTTTTTAAGACCAAGTACAAGTACCGATACTTTTTTTTTCAAGTATTCGCCAATACCAATACTTTTTTTATGTCATGTGACAGTGAACTGTGTCAGTAGTGTTTTATTTAAAATTTAATTTAAAAAATTTTTTATTTTTTTTATTTTTTACAATTTATATATTTTTTTGTTTTTTTGTTTTTACAATGCTTTTACCATGCCGTACAAGGCGTTGCAAAATGCTCGATATCGGCACCTATACCGATACTAGTATCGGTGCAACCCGAATTACAGTGAATCCATATTTCCAATTTTCTCCTTCTCTCTCTCTATTATATATATATATATATTTATATACACACACACACACTTTTATTTTTCTGTACACACTGCTGTAGTTATTGTCAGAATTACATAACTACCCCAACATATTAGCTCATCCCTACAGCTTGTAAATGTTGTACCGTTTCCCCTCACTTTTAGATTGTAAGCTCCAGAAGCAGGACCCTTCTAATCCTCTTGTATTGAATTGTAATGTAACTGTTCTAGCCCCTTTATGTCTGCGCAAACTGTCAGCATTAAAAAAAATCCTGTATTACAATGATAACTAGACATTGTTACAATTTACAAAGTACAAATTATACTCTCAAAAAGTTTTTACAATTAGTGCATCTACAAATAGGCTAACATTGAGGGGCATTTAGAGACAGAAAAAACTAGGGGACAATCAGGGGTGAACGGTGCGGCGGTCTCCCTGTATAGATTTCAATAAAGCAGCTGAAAGCCGGGGGGGGGGAGAAGAATGGCTGTCAGCTGCTTTATTGAAATCTATACAGGGAGATCGGTGATTGTAACTCCCCCCACCGCCGCACAGATCACTCCTGATTGCCCAGGTATCGGGTGAAGCATCGGAACATATGCAGGAGTACAAGTACTCCTGTAAATGCTCGATATCGGCACCGATACGAATACTAGTATCGGTGGAATCCTAACTACAGCGTATCTATATATCCAAATTTCCCCATCTCCCTATCTATTTTTTTTTTTACATATACTGTGTATGTATATATATATATATATATATATATATACACACACACACACACAGTTTTTTTTGTACACACTGCTGTAGTTATTGTCAGAATTACAGTTTCATAACTACCCCAACATATTAGCTCATCCCCACAGCTTTTAAGTTTTGTACCATTTCCCCTCACTTTTAGATTGTAAGCTCCAGAAGCAGGGCCCTTCTAAGCCTTTTGTATTGAATTGTAATGTAACTGTTCTATCCCCCTTTATGTCTGCACAAACTGTCAGCATAAAAAAAAATCCTGTACTACAATAATAACTAGACATTGTTACAATTTACAAAGTACAAATTATACTATTAAAAAGTTTTTACAATTAGTGCATGGATGACACATAGGCTAACATAGAGGGGCATTTAGAGACAGAAAAAAAACATGAAACTCTCATAAAAGTGGTGTTTTCAATTTCCAGTGTGCATGAGGTTTTATGTTTTTCAGTACCATAATTAAATCTTTAATGACAGATTGTGGTTAAGCAAAAGATAATTTTGTGCAAAAGCAGAGGTGTTTTCCTCGAACTGGTAGAATTTTATTTCCTTGCTGCTAATTAACACATCTAAATCTACAGCTAGATCTAAATAAACTATTAGTTATAAAACCAATTTAGGTTGGGTAAAGTACAGCTTGATTGCAGGGTATGATTGTGAGCTACTCCCTAGTGGAGTTCATACAAGCAGCGGTGTGATGGTCTCTAATAAGTGCCCCCAGAGAAAAATTCAGTATAGAGGACATCCTCTTAAAGCTCTATATTACCCACCAACATATATTTCCATAGCAGCTTACACTTATTTCCATAATTTTACAATATTCACAGTATAATTGTACTATTGTCATGTATGTTACATATTTACATAGTAGGTAAGGTTGAATAAAGACAATAGTCCATCCAGTTCAACCTGTGTATTTGTACGTGTGTAAGGGTCTATAATTATTTCCCATATCCCTCTATCTTGTGATCTTTAAGATGTACATCCAAGAGTCTCTTAAAAACATCCATATTCCCTGCTGCCACCACCAATTGTGGAAGAGAGTTCCACATCCTTATAGCCCTGACAGTGAAGAACCCCCTGCGCAGTTTAAGGTTAAATTGCTTCTCTTCAAATCTTATTGTGTGGCCCCATGTCCTCTTACACTCATTGAAACTGAATAGTTTGTTTCCTATGCTGGGATCGCCATTGACGTATTTGCAAATAGCTATCATATCTCCTCTCAAGCGTCATTTCTCCAGCGAGAATATATTTAGTGCTTGCAGTCGTTCCTCGTAATTGAGGTCCTCCAGCCCCCTTATTAGTTTTGTTGCCCTTCTTCGGATTCTCTCCAGTTCCAGCACATCCTTTCTGAGGACTGGTGACCATAACTAGACAGAGTACTCCAGATGTGGTCTAACCAGAGTTTTATAAAGTGGTAGGATTACTGTTTTATCTCTGGAGTATATCCTCTTTTTTATGCATGCTAATATTCTGCCGACTCTGGTAGCTGTAGCTTCAAATTGCATGCCATTGCTCAATCTGAGTGCAGTACACCCCTGAGGTTGGGTACAGAGGGTGTAGTGTCCAGAGAAGCACAGGTTGCCAGATGGATTAGATGGATTCAGAAGAGTAGAGCTCATGATCACCTGAAGAATACTAGGTAATGCAGGAAACACAGCTGGGCCAAAGTCTCTAGGAATCCTCAGTAATACTTGGCAAGGTGTGTGCAAGAAACGGTAGTGGAAGCCAGGCCAGGGGTCAAACACAGTAAATCCAGCAGGAGGAAGAGGCAGGTTACAAGAACAGAGACAAGCCAAAGGTCTGGTACAGGAAGGCAAGCAGGAACAGATAACTGTAGCAAAATCCGTGATACAAGCCTGGATCAGGTGCTAGAGAAGGCAATAATTCCGTAAAACAAGCCAGGGGGTCAAACCAGGAGAGCAGGTCAGACAGGTCAGGAACAAGCCGGGTCACAACAGGCCAGTATCAATAATAGTGAAGATGGGCATGGTTTCCTGGGTGACAAGTCCAGAACTAGGCAGGGAACCATTGGCCAAAAGAACTTCAAATCTTTGTTTCTTTTCATAGAGGGGCAAACCAAGTCTCTTAGCCAGAGATAAGTCCATAAAGCAGCTACATGCCCCAGAATCAATGATTGCTTGTAGTCGGATCTCCCTCTCCGCCACTTGTAAGGAGATAGGGAGAACAAGGTAAGAATGGGAGGATCCAGAGACTTGGAGATGTGTGGAACTTGGTGGGTAGACCTTACTAGGTCTTACGTGACAGCTGCGTAAAAAATGTTGGGCAACTCCAAAATACAGGCAGAGATTGGCCTGCCAGCGGCGTTGTCTCTCATCAAACGTAAGGGCCAGGCCAACTTGCTTTGATTCCCTTTCAGGGGTTGCAGGGCAAACAGACGTGGGTGCAACAGCGTGTGGAATCTTGGGTGACATCCGGGTAGGCCGGAAGGTTTGAGCACATTCTGACTGCCGCTCCCGCAGGCATCTGTCATGCTGAAGGGCTAAGTGGATAAGTCCCTCAAGAGTAGCAGGAGTAGCAACTTAAGTGCTGCCTCATTCCAACTTGTGTCGGTGGACCATCTGCGGAATTTCACGGTATAATCTTCCACTGGACGTTTTCCTTGCCGTAAAGCAAATAAGGCAGATTCAGCGGAGGCCGTACGCTGGGGGTCATCATACAACAGTGCCATAGCCTCAAAATAAGTGTCCATAGTGTTCAGAGCAGAGTTCTTTTGTTCTAGCAGGTTATGAGCCCAGGCTTGGGGTTCCTCAAACAGTAAGGAAATAATAAATCCTACTTTCACAAACTCAGAAGGAAAAGTTCTAGGTTGGAGGGCCAGGTACAGTAGGCAAGCATTCTTAAAGGCCCTGAACTTCTTCCGGTAACCAAGGAATCGTTCGGGTGTAGGTACCCGCGGTTCAGGAGGAGGCACCATCACTGTATGGATTAGGTTGGCATATTCTTGAGGCACGGAAGCTGGTGCACTGTTAATGGAGGATGAACTGGAATCCACTGAGGCTGGAGCAACTGTCAAATGCTGCAGTCGACCCTCCAACCGAAGTAGCCATCCTGGAGTCTCTGCAAGGCTTGTGTAAGGGTGGTGACTTGTTGGCACAGAGCTTTGAGCGGGGAAGCTCCTCTGTCGGCCTCGGACATGGCTGGATTGTACTTTCATGTACCTGGCTGGAGGCCAAAATGCAGAGAGGGCTCCCCTTGTGGCTGAGTGCAGTACACCCCTGAGGTTGGGTACAGAGGGTGTAGTGCCCAGAAAAGCACAGGTTGTCAGATGGATTCGGGAGAGAAGAGCTGGTGGTCACCTGAAGAATACTGGGTAATGCAGGAAACACAGCTGGGCCAAAGTCTCTAGGAATCCTCAGTAATACTTGGCAAGGTGTGTGCAAGGAACGGTAGTGGAAGCCAGGCCGGGGGTCAAACACAGTAAATCCGGCAGGAGGAAGAGGCAGGTTGCAAGAACGGAGACAAGCCAAATGTCTGGTACAGAAAGGCAGGCAGGAACAGATAACTGTAGCAAAGTCTGTGATACAAGCCGGGATCAGGTGCTGGAGAAGGCAAACCGTCGGTAAAGCAAGCCAGGGGGTCAAACCAGGAGAGCAGATCAGACAGATCAGGAAAAAGCCGGGTCACAACAGGAAATCCAAACAGTATTTGCACAGAGGCTCAGGAACACAGAAAGGCTGACGACAATCCAGCAATGAGATGGGCTTTGGCAGCAGTCTTATATAGGCCAGCAAGTGGCCGCATCTGTCACGTTGTGCGTACGCGCATTCGCCAATTGGCGCTGTTAGCGCCGTTGCGAATCTGCGTGCGCCTGTTCGCACTTCTTGCATTAGTGCGCATGGCAATGTGCCTGAAGCGACCATTACCAGTACAGGCACTATTGCCAGTTCTCCTATGGCCTTTTCCCTGACAGTATGTTTTTTTGCCCCCAAGTGCATTACCTTACATTTCTCCACATTAAACCTCATTTTTCATGTAGTTGCCCACTCCCTTATTTTGTTCAGGTCTTTCTGTAAAATTTCTATATTCTGATGTGAAGTTATTGCCCTGCATAATTATGTGTCATCTTCAAAAACTGAGATTGAGCTATTTATCCCATCCTCTATATCATTTATGAATAAACTTACCACTCCAAGGAGAGGGTCGCCCTGTATGCAGACAACCTCCTACTCTTCCTCAATGACGCAGGTCCATCACTCGAGGGAGCCCTGCAGGTCCTCAACTCCTTTTCCTCTGTCACGGGCCTCAGAGTTAACTGGACAAAATCTCTCCTGCTCCCCATCGACCCTGCGGCCCGTGACACAGCTCCCATTGACATCCCTCTTCAATGGGTCGAGAATTTTAAATACATAGGGGGGGTGGTCTCCATGCGGGCTTCTGACTACTTACCCCTAAATTTGTCCCCGGTAGTTCAGGAGACTCAGAAACGGCTGAAGGCATGGGAATCATTGCCTCTTTCACTATTGGGACGCATACATTTGTTTAAAATTAAAATACTCCCCAAATTCACATACTTATTTTGCCACTCTCCACAGTGGATCTCTAAATCTTTTTTCATACGTCTACATCGCCTCCTCTCCTCTTTCATATGGGGATCCCAGTCCCCCAGATACAGCTGGATCACACTGATACGCCTGACCTCCCAAGGTGGCTTGGCATGTCCAGATCTACACAAGTAGTATGTAGCCGCCCAGTTAGTAACAGCTGCTTGGTGGCTTAATCCGGACATCTCCAACCCAATATGTCCCATATTGCCACATCTGAGATCAGACTTGGATCGTTTGTAATTAATAGATCTAGCAGAGTATTCTTTCTAGTTGGGGAATCCTCCAATTTGGAAATGAAGTTGTCCTGTAAGACATTCATAAAATGATGAGCCTTTAGTGAGTGAGCTGCCCCCTCTGCCCAGTCAATATCGGGATAATTGAAGATCCCTATTATGATGATGTTTCCCTGTCTCGCTGCCATTTTAACTGTGATAGTAGGTCCAGATCCTCCTCTTCCTTCAGGCTGGGGGGGCCTATAACATACCCCCACTATTAATTTCCCACTTACTTCTTCTCTTTGAAGTTCTACCCACACTGATTCTACCACCCCCCTCAACCCATTAATATGGTTGCTCCTCTCTACCACTCTTACATCATTCTTTACATAGGGACACACCCCTCCCCCTCTTCTACCTTCCCTGTCCTTCCAATACAAGGAATACCCCTGGATATTTGCCAGCCAATCGTATGAGCTGTCAAACCAAGTTTCAGTTATTCCCACAAAGTCTAAGTCCTCCTCGTGTAATAGCAGCTCCAGTTCCTCTATTTTATTTGCTAGACTCCTAGCATTTGCATATGCGCCTCTTAGTGATGTATGAGTGCATATTTTTTCCTTCTTATGTTTCCTTGGGCTTTGTTTTGGAAATTTCCATGCATTCACCCCAGGATTTGATGTTACGGCTGTATTATCACTGCTGACTCCACTATTGCCCTCAATCCTTTGCTTACTTCCGGCTATTGCTTCCTCAGACACCCCCCCGCCAATACCTAGTTAAAAAGACCTTCCAACTTTGTGGCCATCTTTCTTCCCAATAGAGCTGTACCATCCCCATTAAGGTGCAGCCTGTCCTTACTAAAGAGGCGGTAACCGACTGAGAAGTCAGCCCAGTTCTCCAGGAACCCGAACCTCTCTTTCCTACACCAGTTCCTCAGCCACTTCACAGTTCAGTTCCCTAAGTTCCCGCTGCCTCTCTGGTGTGGCTCGAGGTACAGGTAGTATTTCTGAGAAAACTACCTTGATGGTCCTTCTCCTTAATCTATTCCCTAAGTCCCTGAAATAATTTTTTAGGACTCTCCACCTTCCTTCAGTGGCGTACCAAGTGGGGGGCGGGCCGCCCCGGGTGCCACACACTGGGGGGGTGTCAGGCCGGTGCTCCCCCCCATCCGCGACTGAAGTGGTGACAGCACAGCGTGGTGGGTTTAGGCAGCGGCACAGTGACAGGCAGGTAAGAGCAGGGAGAGGCAGCGGCGTTGCAAAGGGGGTCGGCGGGGTGACACCACTCCACCAACCATCCCCTTCTCTCACGGCCGCGGGCTGTCTGAGCAGTCCCGGATGTCACAGGCACAGCCGAGCAGAGTGAAGCTGCCTCCCCCTCCTCTCTGTTTATGTGTACACAGGGGGAGGAGACCTGCTGTGCATGTGCCACGCTTATCTGAGGTACTGAATGGAGGGGGTCTGCACTGAAGGGGGGGTCTGCACTGAATGGGGGTCTGCACTGAAGGGGGGTCTACACTAAAGGGAGGGGGTGTGCACTGAAGGGGGATGGTCTGCACTGAAGGGGGGACTGCACTGAAGGGGGGGTCTGTGTAACATGCAGGGGGTCCAGAGCTGTGGGGGATGTATAATGTATAGGGGTCCAAAGGTGCAGGGTGCTGTGTAATGTAAAGGGGTGCAGGGTGCTGTGTAATGTAAAGGGGTCCAGAGGTGCAGGGTGCTGTGTAATGTAAAGGGGTCCAGAGGTGCAGGGTGCTGTGTAATGTAAAGGGGTCCAGAGTTGCAGGGTGCTGTGTAATGTAAAGGGGTCCAGAGGTGCATCGGGCTGTGTAATGTAAAGGGGTGCAGGGGGCTGTGTAATGTAAAGGGGTCCAGAGATGCAGGGTGTTGTGTAATGTAAAGGGGTCCAGTGATGCAGGGTGCTGTGTAATGTAAAGGGGTCCAGTGTTGCTGTGTAATGTAAAGGGGTCCAGAGGTGCAGGGGGATGTGTAATGTAAAGGGGTCCAGAGGTGCAGGGGGCTGCATAATGTAAAGGGGTCCAGAGGCACACGGTGCTGTGTAATGTAAAGGGGTGCAGGGGGCAGTGTAATGTAAAGGGGTACAGAGGTACAGGGTGCTGTGTAATGTAAAGGGGTGCGGGGGACTGTGTAATGTAAAGGGGTCCAGAAGTGCAGGGTGCTTTGTAATGTATAGGGGTGCAGGGGGCTGTGTAATGTAAAGGGGTCCAGAGATGCAGGGCTCTGTGTAATGTAAAGGGGTCCAGAGGTACAGCTGTGGAGAGGGGGTACACAGTAGTGAAAAAGAGATATTGGGGTATGCAGGGGGCACAGTAGGGCGTTTTTACATTTTAACGTGGGGGGGTGCCAGATATTGGATCCGCCCTGGGTGCCTAATGCTCTAGGTACGCCCCTGCCTTCCTCTCACTTTGTCATTGGTACCAACATGTACCATGACCGTTGGATCCTCCCCAGCCCCGC
This sequence comes from Lithobates clamitans, assembly GCA_037952925.1. NCBI lineage: Eukaryota > Metazoa > Chordata > Amphibia > Anura > Ranidae > Lithobates > Lithobates clamitans. Next base: position 5,494,087 of record JBBGZY010000271.1, read on the forward strand.
CCAATAATCTGTCCACATGATCCACAATGTACCGAAACCGAGTACCTGGTAAACAACATACTGTTCGGCAACCACAGTCTTTCTGACAGATTGCCCTCTCTGTCCTCCTAATTATTGAGTCTTCTACTACCAGCACTTGTCTAAACTTTCCTGTAACTCTGCCCCCCTCTTTACCGGAGCCGTCACTCCCCTGGCAACTAGGGGAGGGCACCTGCTCCAGCAATGCTATCCCTGAGCTGATATCCCAACATCATGCAACTTGACATATTTATTGGGGTGTACCAACTCAGCATTGGCCTCCCTAGCGCTCTTCCCTCTACCCCTCCTATCTGTCACCCAGCTACCTACCTCTGGCTCCTGTGCCTTCATGTCTCCAACCTCCTCTAAGCTGGCCCCAGCCAGCACCTGCTGGGTAATGTCCAAGCTTCTTTCCAGGTTGCCGATGCTTCTCAGTGTTGCTACCTGATTCTCCAGAACCAGGATCTGGTCTGCCAGAGAAACAACTCGCTCACATCTCACACAGCAGTATTCACCCTCGATTGGCTCATCAAGGAACGCATACATGGAGCAGGATGTGCACTGAGTGGCATCACCAATCCTGTTGGACGTTTTACCTTCTATTGTAGTGGGGATAATAATGAAGACTTGCTATTTGTATCCTACATTACACCCAGCTCTGCCTGCAAAACCTTTAAGCAAACCCCCACCCTCAAAGTGTACCCTTTCCACTTCAGTGTATAATTAAGACTTGGGAAAAAAACTATATAGGGTTTCTACGGAACGTAATCCGCAGCATCAGATCGGGATAAAGTGTCCAAAAGAGCATGCGTCCCTTTAGAAATTAACTTAAATAAAAAATTATACTAGTCTCCTGATAAAAGTATAGACTAATCAATCTCTATAATGAACACAATAATAATATTAATAAATAAAAAGAGCTAAGATTAAACCTGAGTGGCTAAACTGTAACGTAAAAATGCATATAAAAGCAAAAGAAAATGTCTTAAAAAAATATGAGGGGTCATTGTCAACATTTCAACACTACAAGGAATGCAATAATAAATGCAAGAGTGCAATCAGCGCTTGTTAAAATAGACCACGAAAAGCACATAGCAAAAGACAGTAAAAAACTCCCAAGAAATTTTTTAAATATATTAACAGTAAGAAAATGAGACCAGAGCATATTGGCCCCATAAGAGATGATCCACACCTCCCTGTGACCATTCAAACATGGAGTAGTGGCCCTCTTTCCTCCTTGGCTGACTGACTTTGATTGACAGCAGCAGGAGCCAATGGCGCTGCGCTGCTGTCTCAGCCAATGAGGAGGGTAGCAGAGACACTCCTGCAACATCGCTGGATCTAGATGGACATCAGGTAAGTATTCGAGGGGCTGAGGGGCGCTGCTGCACACAGAAGGTTTTTCATATTGTTGCATAGAATGCATTAAGATAAAAAAAACTTCTGCCTTTAAAACCACTTTAAGCTAGAACATGAAGCATCTATCCATTTTTGCTTATTTATTTATTTTTCAAACTTCCAGAGTATATTTTGTTCAGCATAGGTATATTCTTCAAACATTACATGTTTTACCAGTTCCTGGATCTATTCCCCAGCGGTAGGAGGATTGGGCAAGCCCCTCCGGGAAGCTATTAGCTTACATGCCAAAAAAAGCAAACTTATAATGGCTACTACCTGGTCGTGTTCCAAATTGTTGGGGTTTATATACCCCAGGAGACATACAACAGAGTCTGAAGTCAACACGATGTTATAAACAGAGTTAATAACCTCTATCACATCCTGCCAGTACTCTCCAAAACAGATGAGTAAGGAGATTGAACACATCTTACAGATTCAGGATTTTCCTTCCTTCCTATCTTATGCAAAAGCTCTGATAAGACCTATGCAGGATAAAGAGTTTGGTGACTCTGTGAGTCAATAAGACCAACTGAACCTTTTTTATTATTTGATCCCAAATGTCCCCTAAATCCACATCCCATTTCTGCCTACATGGGAAAGGAAAACTAAGAAGTGAGCTGGACAGCAAACCCGTATAGACTTTAGAAATACGGCCCTTTGTATTATTAGCTTGCAAAAAGAAAAAGGCGTTCGGGACAAAACCATGTGATTTCAGAGCATGTCCTAATTGTAGGTAATGGAAGTTTCATCTTCGATCCAAACTGTAGTTCATACAGAGCCGCTAATATGTTTTCAGCATTCCGTCGGAGTACAGCTGCATCAAAGTTGCAATCCCAGCACGTTCCCACCTGGAAAACCCTTCCAGCCGGTAAATTCCAGAAAGCGCTTTATTTGACCATAATGGTGTAAATCTAGTGTACCCTGTAATACCTAGCTTATTTTTTTTTTTTTTTTTTATGGATTGCCAGACTTTATAGATCAGGTAGATTGTGGCATAATTATATTGATTAAAGGGTGGGAAGGAAGATTCTAGAGCCAGTAAAGGGTTACCAATATAAGGTGAAATAGAGAACTAAGTATATTATAAGATACATGCAAACCACCTTTTTCCCAGTCTGCAAGATGTTGAAGTTGGGCCGCCAAGAAATATAATTAAGGATTCGGTACCTAAAGCCCCCCTTGATCATTTGAGTATTTTAAATATTCGTATTTGAATCTTGCAGGCCTGTTCCCACATATCAGATCTCGAAAAGGTGTACCAAGTTTCTTAAAATATTTCTGTGGAACCCAACAAGGTGAGAAAAACAGTATTATTAGTAGTAATCAGCATAGATTCATGAAGGATCGTTCTTGCCAGACCAATCTGTCAACATTCTTCGAAGAAGTGAGCTGTCATCTAGATAAAGGTAGGCCTGTGGACGTAGTATACCTGGATTTTGCAAAGGCATTTGATACAGTCCTCCATAAACGTTTACTTTACAAACTGAGGTCAGTAGACAGGGACCATAGGGTAAGTACCTGGATAGAAAACTGGTTACAGGGGCGTGTCCAAAGAAAGGTGATAAATAGTGAGTACTCAGAATGGTCTGGTGTAGTAAGTGGAGTCCCACAAGGATCTGTCCTGGGACCAATTCTGTCTAATTTATTCATAAATGATATAGAGATTGATACAAATAGCTCAATCTCAGTGTTTGCTGTTGATGCAAAGCTAAGCAGGGCGATTACTTCACAACAAGATGTGGAAACCTTAAAAGAAGGCCTAAAAAAAATAATGGGGTGGGCAACTACATGGCAAATGAGGTTCCATGTTGAAAAATGTAAAGTAATGCATTTGTGTCAGAGAGCTTACCTCGGCGGACATGGTGCTGCTCGCTGTGGTGTGCGTCGGGGTGCGCCGACGCGCGCGTTCCTGTTGGTCCTGTTGTGCGTGCCCCTGCGGGCACTGGTGTGTGCGACTCGGCTGGCCTTGGGGTGCGTGCTGGTGTTCGGGCGCGGGCGCACTCGCTCCTTCGGGCACTGGTTTGCATCATCCGATGGGGCCTGGCGTGCACACCGGTGTGCGGGTGCGCGTGCCTGTGCGTGCCGGTGCATGCGCGCATACGCCGTTTGGCGCCAATCTGTCTATTTAGGCTGGCTTCACTCTCTGATCAGTGCTGCCTGATCAACAGCTCTGCCGTTCCCTTGTACCTGTTTCCTGTGCCTGTAACCAGATCTCCTGACTAACCCGGCTCGCTTCCTGGACTCCTCTGAACTCTGCCTGCACCTGACCTCTGGCCTGTCTGACTATTCTTCTGCCTGCTCCATTGTACCTTCGTTGCCTGCCTGTTGCCGAACCCAGCCTGTCTCCAGACCTTCCTGTGCAGTCTCTGTTTGCCTGTGTTCCAGCCTGCACCTTGCTGTTAAGGACTGCTCATCCCACCAGCATCTGGACTCTAATTACCAGGCTCCCATACCACTCCGTACTCCTGTGCTTCCTGTATACTCTACCAGGGGCCGCGAGTCGGATGCGTAAGAGAGCCTACCCTCTGCCCAAGCGGACTCACCGGTCTGGTAAGTGAGAAGTCTGATAGTATCAGGCAGCCATGACCGAGTCCAGGCAGGGGGCTTCCCCTATGGATGAACTCTGCAGACATCTGGCAGGTTTAACCCAAGCGGTGAAAAGCCTACAAGAGGGCTATTCAAGATTGGAGAAACAAGTCCAGGCTCTGTCCGCACCCACCAGTCCCCAGGGGACTTCGCCTGCACCTTCTGCACCCTCCGTAGTTATGCTCCCTCCAGAGCCCAAAGTACCCATACCTGAAAGGTTTTCCGGAGTCCGTAGCAAATACCACGCATTCCGAAATGCCTGTGGACTCTACTTCGCTTTGCAGCCCCGTACCTTCTCCCTAGAAGCTTCCAAGGTGGGCTTTGTCATTTCCCTGCTGTCCGGGGAGCCTCAAACCTGGGCCCACCATCTTCTGGAGCAGAAGTCTGATTCTTTGGAAAGTCTGGATGCCTTCTTTCTGGCAATGTCACAGCTCTATGAGAACCCTCAGCTAACTGCAACTGCTGAAGCTACATTGCACTCCCTCCGACAAAGCCATAGGGGGTCTGAAGACTACGTGGTTGAGTTTAGGCGCTGGAGCTCTGATACGACCTGGAACGACGCTGCCCTGCGTCACCAGTTTAGGATGGGATTGTCCGACTCGCTTAAGGATGAGTTTGCACGGGTCGGAGTGCCTTAAACCCTGGAGGAGCTCATTAATCTTTCTATTCAAATCGACCGTCGCCTGAGAGAGCGACGCACTGAAAGGTCTACCAGTACCTTCTGCCCCACCTGGATGCTCCCACAAGTTCCCAGTCCCCCCAATCGGCCCTCTGCTCCTCCGACTACTCCGGTCTTTGACGCTCCAGAACCCATGCAGCTTGGTCTGCTTCGTCCTTCCTTGACTCCCGAAGAGAAGTTACGCAGACATGCTCACAATCTGTGTCTGTACTGTGGAGAATCCGGGCACTACGCAAGCGTCTGCCCCAACAAGACACGTAGGTGCCATTCTACTGCTCGTATGTGTGCAACTGTCATGCCTAGACCTAGTACTCACCTTACTATCTCTATCACATTGCAGCTTCCAGGAAGAACTATTCAGGCACCAGTCATCATTGACTCCGGAGCATGCAGCTGCTTCATTGACCTGGTTTTTGCAGCTCATCACGACATTCCACTTGGACCCAAAACCCAGAGTCTTGCTGTGCACCTTGCAGATGGTGCCACCCTCCGTTCCGGTCCTGTCATACAAGAGACGGTCCCTCTACTAGCTACCATGGATCCTCAGCACCAAGAACTCCTCTGCTTAAATGCCATCTCCGCACCTCTCTTCCCTATCATCCTGGGAATGCCGTGGCTACAAGCCCATAACCCCCGTATTAACTGGGCTTCAGGAAGAATTGAGTTTCTCTCTGAGTACTGTCAACAGCATTGTCTGCAAGGAGTAACCAATGAGACCCCTCAACTCCTCTGCTTACATCCAGATACAGAATTACGCCAAGCTTTCTCAGAACCCTACCGGGACTTCTCGGATGTTTTCAGCAAGAAAGGTGCAGAAATCCTTCCCCCGCACAGGCCCGACCATTGCCCTATAGAACTTACCCGGAACCGAGGTACCCTTTGGAAGGATCTTCCCATTAACGGAGCAGGAGTTAGACACATTGAAGAAATACCTTGACGAAAACCTGGAAAAGAAGTTCATCCGCCCGTCCACCTCCCCTGCCTGTGGCGGCATATTCTTCGTAGAGAAGAAGGATCACTCTCTTCGACCATGCATTGATTATCGAGAGCTAAACAAGATAACGATTAAAAATCGCTATCCGCTACCTCTGGTGCCTGAGCTATTCCAGAGGCTAGGAACCGCAACAGTCTTCACAAAATTGGATCTTCGCGGAGCCTATAACTTAATCCGTATCGAGTACCTCGTTATGCCCTTCGGTCTTTGCAACGCACCAGCAACGTTCCAACATTTTGTTAACGATATCTTTCGTGAATTTCTGGACCTTTACGTTATCGTGTACCTTGACGACATCCTCATTTTCTCCTCTTCATTGGCTGACCATCGCAGGCACGTCCGGAATGTCCTTGCTCGGCTCAGGCAACACGGACTGTATGCTAAGCTCGATAAATGCGTATTTGAACTCCAATGCATTCAATTCTTGAGTCTCATCATTTCAGTTGAGGGCATCAGGATGGATCTTCAAAAAGGTGTCCGCCATCTTGAATTGGCCTGCACCCACAGACAAAAGGGGATTCAACGCTTCATTGGATTTTCCAACTTCTATAGAAAATTCATCAAGGACTTCTCTAAAATTATCTCCCCCATTACAGAATTAACGAAGCAGGGAACCCGATTCTGCTGGACTCCCAGGGCACAATCGGCCTTTGAGAAACTAAAAGAACTATTTACCTCGGCCTCCATTCTAAAACACCCTAACCCTGCTTTGCCATTTGTTTTGGAGGTCGATGCCTCAGAAATCACAGTAGGAGCAGTATTCTCCCAACGTCAAGGCGCCAAGGCTCTCCTATTTCCAATAGCTTTCTTCTCACGCAAACTCTCTGTGTCCGAAAGGAACTACGACGTAGGGGATCGGGAGCTTCTGGCCATCGAGACAGCTCTGGAGGAGTGGCGCTATCTATTGGAGGGTGCTGTACATCCCATTCTAACTTACACCGACCACAAAAACTTGGAGTATCTGAGATCCGTCAAGAGACTAAGACCACGGCAAGCTAGATGGGCACTCTTCTTTTCCTGCTTTCAATTTCAAATCACTTACAGACCTGGCTCTAAAAATATCAAGCCGGACGCACTTTCCCGCATGTTCAATGACTCCAAAGAGACTGTTTCTCCGGACACGATCCTGCCTGCGGGAAATTTTTTGCTCCTTCAAGGGGATCTGATTTCTAGAATAAGACAAGCTTCCACAGGAATACCTCAACCTGCTGAGACCAGCCTAAAGGACGGTTTGCTATGGCACAAGGGCAAGATTATGGTCCATAGGGGCCTTAGGATGGCGGTACTGGAGCTTTGCCATGACCATAAGCTGGCGGGTCATTTCGTGGCCCTGAAAAAGGCCGAACTGGTACAGGGCACCTTCTGGTGGCCACAACTGGTCGATGATTGTAAAAGTTATGTAAATTCCTGTCACACTTGTGCCCGAAGTAAAAGTAACCAGACAAGGGCCTGGGGCTTATTGAAACCCTTACCCATTCCTGACAGACCCTGGAAAATGATCTCGATGGATTTCATCGTGGAGCTCCCCCCATTCGAAGGCTTTTCTACCATCTTTGTCATAATAGACAGATTATCCAAGATAGCACATTTTCTTCCAATGAAGGGCACATCCTCAGCAGTGGAAACGGCAAAGATATTCATCAAGGAGATCGTAAGATTGCATGGGGTTCCTTCGAATATTGTCTCCGATCGAGGTGTCCAATTCACCTCTAGGTTTTGAAAGGCCCTATGTGGTTGCCTTGAAATTGAACTGGCGTTTTCTTCGGTCTACCACTCCCAGACAAATGGCCAAACGGAGAGAACCAACCAAACTTTGGAGCAATACCTCTGTTGTTTCTCTGCCTTTTCCCAGAATGACTGGGTCTCCCTGTTACCTGTTGCTGAGTTCTCTTGCAACAATTCTCTACATTCTGCCATCAACCAAACTCCATTTTTCTCCAACTATGGATTTCACCCTTCCTTTTTACCCAGCTCTATACCCGAATGTACCATCCCTGCAGTTTGCAAAACTATGGAGTTCTTCTCTGCCAATAGCAAACTTCTGCAAGAGACCATGGCCAAATCCCAGGCCTATTACAAAAAGGTGTTTGACAAGAAAAGACGTGGGGAACTCATGTTGGAACCTGACAATCAAGTGTGGTTGTCCACAGCTAACTTAAAGATGGCCTGCCCCTCTAGGAAACTGGGGCCTAAATTCATGGGGCCTTTTTCGGTGAGGAGGAAGGTTAATGACGTTGCATATGAACTTGACTTGCCTGATTCTTTTAAAGTGCACCCTGTTTTCCATGTGTCCCTGCTGAAACCGGTCGCCCCTAATCCCTTTACTGGCCGTAGTACCGGTCAACCTGAACCCATCATGATAAATAATGAGGAAGAATTCGAAATTGAAGCAATTCTGGATTGCAGGAAAAGGCGCAATCAAATCCAATATCTTATCAAATGGAAGGGGTATGGACCTGAGGACAATTCCTGGGAACCCGAGAGTAATCTTCACGCTAAGAAACTATTGCAAGCATTCAAAGATTCCCAAGCAACCAGATAGGCCCAACTGGGCATCCGGAGGCTGCGCTTGAGGAGTGGGCACTGTCGGAGAGCTTACCTTGGCGGACATGGTGCTGCTCGCTGTGGTGTGCGTCGGAGTGCGCCGGCGCGTGCGTTCCTGTTGGTCCTGTTGTGCATGCTCCTGGTGTGTGTGACGCGGCTGGCCCTGGGGTGTGTGCTGGTGTTCGGGCGCGGGCTCTTTTGGGCACTGGTTTGCATCATCCGATGGGGCCTGGCGTGCATGCCGGTGTGCAGGTGCGTGCGGGTGCACGTGCCTGTGCGTGCCGGTGCGCGCGCGCATACGCCGTTTGACGCCAATCTGTCTATTTAGGCTGGCTTCACTCTTTGATCAGTGCTGCCTGATCAACAGCTCTGTCGTTCCCTTGTACCTGTTTCCTGTGCCTGTAACCAGATCTCCTGATTAACCCGGCTCGCTTCCTGGACTCCTCTGAACTCTGCCTGCACCTGACCTCTGGCCTGTCGGACTATTCTTCTGCCTGCTCCATTGTACCTTCATTGCCTGCCTGTTGCCGAACCCAGCCTGTCTCCAGACCTTCCTGTTCAGTCTGTGTTTGCCTGTGTTCCAGCCTGCACCTTGCTGTTAAGGGCTGCTCATCCCACCAGCATCTGGACTCTACTTACCGGGCTCCCATACCATTCCGTACTCCTGTGCTTCCTGTATACTCTGCCAGGGGCCGCGAGTCAGACGCGTAAGAGAGCCTACCCTCTGCCCAAGCGGACTCACCGGTCTGGTAAGTGAGAAGTCTGATCATTTGGGTGCTAAAAACACAAACGCAAGTTACTTGTTAGGGGGAGAACCGCTGGGGGAGTCCAGGATGGAGAAGGGTCTGGGGGTCCTAGTAGATGACAGGCTCAGCAACAGCATGCAATGCCAAGCTGCAGCAAGTAAACCCAGCAGAATATTAGCATGCATCAAAAAGGGGATTTACTCCAGAGATAAAACGATAATTTGCACACTTTACAAGACTCTGGTCCGGCCGCATCTTGCATATTCCATCCAGTTCTTGGCACCAGTCCTCAAGAAGGATGTGCTGGAACTGAAGAGAGTTCAGAGAAGAGCAACAAAGCTAAAAAAAGGGACTAGAGGACCTCAGCTATGAGGAACGACTACAAGCATTAAACTTATTCTCTCTGGAGAAGAGACGCTTGAGATGGGGAAATGATGGCGATGTACAAATACCTTACTGGTGACCTTAGCATAGTGAAAAAAAAACTGCGTAGAGGGTTATTTACTGTCAGAGCAGTAAGCATGTGGAATTCTCTTCCACAAGCAGTGGTATCAGCAGGGAGCGTTGATAGCTTCAAAAAACTACTAAAGGGGCATCTTAACGATTGACTTAAACACACACACACCACAGCTTGAACTGGATGGACTGGTGTCTTTATTCAACCTTACCAACTATGTAACATAATAGATTGAGTGGAAAAATTGAATTCATAAAGATACTACCTTCCCAGATTTCCCTATATCTGGACATTATTTGATAGACTTGCTGTGACTTATTGTCCTTAAAAAAAAAGCCTTTCAGTTCTCCTTAACCATGTTTCATAATATGCAATTCCTGTGAACTAGAAACATTGCAGTAAAATGTATAATCCGTGTTTTATGTTGTTATGTTAAATATTATATGTTCATATATCAACAAGGAAATGTAATGTAATGGTGAGATAGGACATGGGGCTGAATGCCTCCTTAGTGTAACCTCATGCTCTCAATCAGTGGCGGCCCGACCATAGGGGCGCATGGGCACCACCCTCCCTATTCAATCATCCGGCCCCTAATCTACATGCAGGACGCATGAATTTCAAAAGGGTTTTTTTTTTTTTTTTTTTTAGAAACACATGATTAGAGCCTGAAGCTCTAATTGGCTTAAAAAAAGGCTGGGCTTGGGGCACAGAGCACTGCGCCTAAAGCCCAACCAGTTGTGTGACATTAGCGAATGAATATTCGCTAATGTCTCCCTGTTTCTCCTTCCGGCCAATCAGGAAACAGCTCCTTAGACCCCATTGACCGGGAGTCCTAAGACCCCATTGGCCAGGAGGAGAAGACTGAGGGGGGACACGGAGGGGGAAAACTGCCGCTGATGAATTCAAACTCTCCTCCTCTCTGCTCTGCCCGGCTCTGTTCATTCTCTGCCAGCAGCAGGCATTCCCATGTGCTGAGCACCATTATGCACAGGGTAAGTGAGTCAGCAAATGGGGGGGTATGGTGCACAGTGGTGGGCTGGAGCGACATGGGGGGGGCTGTCCCTGACCCCGACTGATGGAGCACCAGCCACCATTGCTCTCAACCAAGATTGACTCCTTAAGCTGCTAGAATTATAGATAGGAATGTATATCATACTTGTTTTAAACTTTAAGCAGGGATAGCAGACGCGCCCCATTAGCGATCGCGGGCACGAGAGCCAGAGCAGGGATGTATGTGTGTAAACCCACCAATCCCTGTTCTGTGAGGAGAGGAGAGACAGATTGTGTGTTCCTACTATGGTAGTTCCTTCCCCCTACAGGTAGAACACACACTGAGGGAACACAGTTAACCCCTTGATCGCCCCTTAGTGTTAACCCCTTCCCTGCCAGTGACATTTACACAGTAATCAGTGCATTTTTATAGCACTGATTGCTGTATAAATGTCAATGGTCCCAAAAATGTGTCAAAAAGTGTCCGATCTGTCCGCCACAATGTCACAGTCCCGATAAAATTGCACATCACCGCCATTACTAATAAAGAAAAAACAAATAATAAAAATACCATAAATCTTTCCCATAGTTTGTAGAATCTATAACTTTTACACAAACCAATCAATATACGTTTAATGTGATTTTTATTACCAAAAAATACAGCATCTCACAAAAGTGAGTACAATCCTCACATTTTTGTAAATATTTTATTACATCTTTTCATGTGACAAAACTGAAGAAATTACACTTTGCTACAATGTAACGTAGTGGTAGTAGTAGTAGTAGTAGTGTAAAGTAGTGAACAGCTTGTATAACAGTGTAAATTCGCTGTCCCCTCAAAATAACTCAACACGCAGCCATTAATGTCTAAACCGCTGGCAACAAAAGTGAGTACACCCCTAAGTGAAAATGTTCAAATTGAGCCCAAAGTGTCTATATTTTGTGTGGCCACCATTATTTTTCAGCACTGCCTTAACCCTCTTGGGCATGGAGTTCACCAAAGCTTCACAGGTTGCCACTTGTGTCCTCTTCCACTCCTCCATGATGACATTACAGAGCTGGTGGATGTTAGAGACTTTGTGCTCCTCCACCTTTTGTTTGAGGATACCCCACAGATGAGCAATAGGGTTTAGGTCTGGAGACATGCTTGGCAAGTCCATCACCTTTACGCTCAGCTTCTTTAGCAAGGCAGTGGTCATCTTGGAGGTGTATTTGGGGTTGTTATCATGTTGGAATACTGCCCTGCGGCCTAGTCTCCAAAGGGAGGGGATCATGCTCTGCTTCACTATGTCAGAGTACATGTTGGCATTCATGGTTCCCTCAATGAACTGTATCTCCCCAGTGCCGGCAGCACTCATGCAGCCCCAGACCATGACACTCCCACCACCATGCTTAACTAGGCAAGACACACTTGTCTTTGTACTCCTCCCCTGGTTGCCGCCACACATGCTTGACACCATCTGAACCAATTAAGTTTATCTTGGTCTCATCAGACCACAGGACATGGTTCCAGTAATCCATGACCTTAGTCTGCTTGTCTTCAGCAAACTGTGGCCTTTCTTGTGCATCATCTTTAGGAGAGGCTTCCTTCTGGGACGACAGCCATGCAGACCAATTTCATGCAGCCAGAGGTTTTAACAGACCTTGTTGATTATTTTAGCAGTCCCCAGCAAACTCACAGCTCTCCAAGACAAGTGTATTCACCAACTCCTCCTCACCCTGGAAAAATAATCAACAAGGACTGTTAAAACATTGGGATAAAGACCCATCCACGAACTGATAACTCGAGCAGAGGAGAGGGGACATCTGGTTGGAAAGCATAGAGACCCAAGCTGGGGTATAAGCCACAGGCGAATGTCATCTCCCTAAAAATAGATCAATACAGCTGGTAAGCGGCAGTTGTTTCTCAGGTGGAGGAATCTTTCTGTCTCAACTCATCACTACTTCTTGGGTGTTTTTCGTTTTACGTCACCAATGATCAGTGAGCTGAGGATTTCATATATGAATTCAAACTTGGAGTGCTACTTGATTGTGGAACCTTCTTTTTAAGAACATTTGTGGTGTGGACTTTCCCACAGGACTTTTAGCCTCTAATAACATTTTGTGATTCATAATTTTTTTTAATCAAATTTTATCATTTGGGTTTAACAACTGCACTTTATATGTCCACATTTTGGAGTAATGCTATGCATTGTTTATCACCAGTAGATTGGGAGCTCTTACATCCTCCGTTTGACACTGTTATTTAGTATATGTGGATATATGTCACCATACGTATATATTTTCACACAGCGCAGCTTATTATTTTTTTATGTGTAGAAGAATATATATTTACCAAAACTGATGAAGAAATTTGATTTTTAAAAACATTTTTGGGGATATTTATCATAGCAAAAAGTAAAAAATATTGTTTTTTTCCCAAAATTGTTGCTCTTTTTTTGTTTATAGCGCAAAAAATAAAAAACGCAGAGGTGATCAAATACCACCAAAAGAAAGCGCTATTTGTGAGAAAAAAAGGGCATACATTTTGTTTCGGTACAGCATAGAACGATTGCGCAATTGTCAGTTAAAGCGATGCAGTGCCGTATCGCAAAAAATGGCCCGGTCAGGAAGGGGCTAAATTCTTCCAGGGCTGAAGTGGTTAAAGCGGATGTAAACCCGATTCTTGAAATTTGAGCTGGGCACATATATCTGCAGTGCTTTGTTATCTCTCTTCAAAGCTCTATGCCCCATAGCTTTCTCCTGCTCAGTTCTTCTGTTATCAGCATGAGAACCTCTGACAAGTTCTCCATCACATATGATAAAAGCAGCCGGAGTTTTGTGTTGGGAGGATGCAATAAATAGATTAGCACAGAGCTGAACAATTCAACAAACAGAGCTGAAAGTTTCTACCTATGACAAGAAGGGATGTGTGCCCTTTCTCCAATCAGCTGTCTTGGCTGTATGCCCAGGCTTCACTGCAGTACTAACCAGGAAGAGAAAATCTACTAATACGATGTGCACTTTCTAAACAGTATATAAAGATGAAGACAGCAGATATACATGTAAAACTTATGTAGGGAGGTTTGTTTCATCCCTGTGTATCATCTGAGGCTGTTCACTTCACTGGGTATTTGTGAGGGTTTACATCCACTTTAACTCTCTCTTCATCTGCAGATCGAAGTTTATCCCTTTGATCTGTAGATTAAAAACACAGAAAGTTACAAATGATACAATGTTTCAATGTAACATTCTGTATTTGCAGCTGAGCAATGATGTGTTGATAAACATTGCCAGACTGCTTCTTTTTTTTTCTTTTTGACATCTCCTGCTGCTGACCTCTCTGTGTACTCAGCAGTGCAGAAGTGATTAATCAGAGCTGAATTGCCAGGTACTGGGACAGGGGGGATCCTGGCAGAAGGGCGGGACGTACTAGATACACCCTGTGTATAATGATCACTTGTTTTTGGGCAGGTCTAGTATGCCCAGAGTCTGCAACTGGTTAAATAGTGTTTTTGGATTATGGTGCTCAGATGCAGTGTAGTTCCACTTTAAGGGTACGTTCACATTGGAGATGGGTTTGAAATCGTGCGAGTTCAGCTGAACCTGCACAATTTAAAACCCATATTTCATTGCGAGTTCGGGGGCGATTTGAAAGACATCTGTGCGGGTTCATGCACCGATGTCTATTGAAATCGCCACCGATGTCACCAAAAGTAGTGCAGGCACAGCGTGGCACCGATTTGAACAGTGCCATTGCCGGCAATAGGCTGCGATTTGGCATGCGATTTGACATGTCAAATCGCCCCGATGTGAATGAGGGCTAATGTGATATTAAACCCTCAGTTTTATCTTTTTAAAGTGGTAGTAAACTTTCACCAATTCCAAAGAAAAATAAATAAAATAAGTAATATTATAATGTGCTAGCATGCATCACATACTAACTAGCACAATATGAAAAACTTACCTGAAAATGAAGCCCTCCAGCAACGTGTTGTCACTGCTGACAGGGCTTCCATCTTCACCTGGTCTTCCTTGAACGTCCAAGCCGTGATGATGTCACATCCACGGCACAGAGCTCTGAAGGAACAATATGAGTATGCTGTTCCTTTAGAGCACATGTGCCGTTGATGTCACCAGTTGAAGAAAGAGAGAATATCTCCTAAACAGTAAACTAAAACTATTATAAGCTTACCTGTAGGTAGAAGTGCCCCAGCGGTGTTTACTACCACTTTAATCCTTGCCTTAGTTTTAGTTTAAGCTGGTGCCATGACCACTGCCCCAGGTTTCATGTATGTGTTTCACAATGTGCCCATTGTGTCTCCCTACACTGTGGGCATCAATAGAAACACAAAGCCATACAGCCAAGGATGGCAATTCAACCTCATACTCCTCCTTTCACCAAGCTAACAGATTGACTCCAGACTGCACTGTCCACTGCTAACTCTTTGGCTATGTACACACGCTAGGATTTTCCGACAACAAAACCGTGGATTTTTTTCCAAAGGATGTTGGCTCAAACTTGTCTTGCATACACACAGTCACACAAATGTTGTCGGAAATTCCGAACGTTAAGAACGTGGTGACATACAACACGTATGACGAGCCGAGAAAAATGAAGTTCAATAGCCAGTGTGGCTCTTCTGCTTAAAACCGAGCATGCGTGGACTTTTGTGCGTCGTGTACACACGCTCGGAATTTCCAACAACAAGTCTTGTTGTCGGAAAATTTGAGAACCTGCTCTCAAATTTTTGTTGGCGGAAATTCCAACAACAAATGTTTTATGGAGCATACACACGGTCAGACTTTCCGACAACAAGCCAACATCCAACATTTGTTGTCGGAAAATCCTATCGTGTGTACGGGCCATTTCCTGTGAAAACCAGAAGTTCAGGGAAGCAGCACTGAAAGAACACGACCCAGTAGCACTGAAAGTTGCAAGCTGCAAGTGCTGGGGTAAGAATTTTGTCAAATAGTTTACAGTAGAATGTTTATTTATGTTGAGTTGCTTTAAGCTAAAAAAAATGCAGAGGGTTTAATACTACTAGAACTCCTTTATATTTTACACTTCAGCAAGTGCAGTGGTAAATAATGGGACCCTGAATGTTCTTAAAAGTGTTGGTTTCCCGTTGAACTTCAGGGGGCAATTTTTTTCACAAACAGACTGATGTTTATCTGCGTGGGCAGCAGGAAAGGAATATAGTTTTACATTCCTCTTTTATAGAGTATGCTTTGCTGGAACATTTGACAGTAGTGATAGTTGCTTTAAGGCAGACTAATCACAGGAAGCAATATCATTTGTTGAAAAGTATAAACTACTATTGTATGGGGCAGTGTAATGTTAGGTAAATTTAGCATACTTTGCTGTCATCGCCTTTCATTACATCCTCTTCCCAGCAAAGATCATTCTGCTTCATCTCATATGAAACACTCTTGTAGATGCTCAAAGCAATATGGTACAAACTGATCTATTCTCCTTGCCAGTGTTGTTGAACTAAATGATACTATCATCAACAATAGCATTTTCCCCCACAACATTAATAAGCACACTTCAGTACAGCAATTCATAGAAAACGGGATATCTAGGTCTCTGTTAACAGCCAAAGGATTATCCATGTGATGAAAGAACATTGACAAGCAAGAAATTTCTTGTTAAAGTAGAATACAAATGTAAACATTTAAAAGGGGTACTCTAGTCAAAACTGGAAATTAAAATGTCAGAAGCACACAGCTCATGCGGAGCAAATCAAATGGTTTGCTTAAACATGCCTTTCCCAAACAGCACATACTCACCTATCCTTCCCTCTCCTGCCACCCAATTAAGAAGTCAAAAAATACTTGATATTTCTGAGTATGCAGAAACATGTAACTCACTTCATATGACATTGGTTAATCAATCACAAGTCACCAGAGCTGTCACATGGGAAGAATTCATAGCCCTGAGTAAGATACAAGTAGTTTGTGGGTGGGTGCAGCATGGTGCAGCGATAACTCACACACAGTCCAGGTGCAATCAGTAGAACATATTGGCAAAGATAGAACTTGAATTGCAGTAAAGACGAAGCTTGTATTGTAAGCAAAGGCAAAACAGTTCACAACAAACATGGTAGGAGAGGGCCCAACCAGGAATACTCACGAATGCCAACAGCGTGTAGTGGAGCAGGTATCAGCCGAACTGAGAGCATCTGTCTAAGCTTTCCTTTCTCCTCTAGAATCTTTACCTGCCGCTAATACTGCCCCAGACAGACAGGAATCCTGTCTCTACACTATCCATACTTGAATGCACGCCAAAACCTGGGGAGCATGACTTAAACAGAGTCCGCCGACCCAAGATGGCTGCCAAAGGTCACCTGGATGCAGTGCAGCCAACCAAAGTGCCGCCTCCTGGAACAAGGAAATTGAGTTTCCCCTGACTTCCTATCCAAGCTGTGATGCAGCTCCAGCTGGGCGCCCCTTATAGTGCAGGAAGTAAACTGCACCTGCCTACAAGTTCAACTTGTAGTTCATCCAACTGGAACAGCAAGAGAGCAAAAGAAAAGCTGAGTATGTGCTTCTGGGCTGTGGGGATCATAGTAAACTTGTTGCCTTCCTCTGCATGGGTTCAGTTTAGGCTGTTCATCTAGGCATTGTTGTAGTACACCAGTCCACACCAGTCCTATGTGTCTATATTCAAGATTTGACAACCCTTCCTTGTGAAGTAGGTGCTCACAAATACATCTACTGCAGCTCCTTGCTTTCTCTCACATACAAAAATACTGAGACAAAAAAGTTTCAGTACTAAGAAATTTCTCCCAGCCACTAATCAGATTCAACGTGTCATCAAAATTTGAATCTGATTGGATAGACAGGAAGCAGAGAGAAGATGCAATACAGCATATGCTTTAAGTGCACTCTCAGTAATCATGTGATATAATCCCTGAATTCTGGCTAGCACATTTGCAGTGTTTACTGGACATAATTTGTAACTGATTACTTTCAGCCAGGGCTTTCTTTCAGCGGGAACGCAGTTCCTGCACCTCCAGCATTGAATGTATGTAATGACAAGAGGTACTGGGATGTGCTGGGGGTTGATGCTGGCTGCTGGGGGGTCTAATGTTGCTGGGGGGGATCTATTGTTTAGGAAGACAAGGTGGTGGGATCAATTGTTGCTGGGAAGAATCAAATGTTGAGAGAAGGGTCTATTGTTGCTTGTTGCTAAAGGGTCTATTAATGCTGGCTGTGGGGGATCTGTTGTTGCTGGGGGGACTATTGTTTAAGGAAGGGGTCTATTGTTGCTGGGGGATCTTACATTGCTAGGGGGGGTCAATAGTTGCTAGGAGGAATCTACTGTTGAGGGAGAGGTCTATTGTTGCTGGCTGCTGGGAGATTTACTGTTGATGGTAGGGGTCTATTATTCCTGGGGTAGATTTGTTGTTGCTGGGGGGGGGGGGGTATATTGTTGCTGTCTGCAGAGGATCTATTTTACTGCTTTTCTTGTTATCATTAACAAATTCCATACAAATTGGGGGGTTGAACAAAGGGACTGTGCTTGGAGGCAAGGGGTGACTTGAAAGAGGGGAGTACCTGCACCTATTTTATGAGAAAAAAAGCCTTGCTTTCAGCTAACTTGACCAAATGTAGTTTCTTTTAAATGTGGATGGTACTTAATACTTTCTGCTTTTCAGGAATTGACACATCCGGACAGCTATTATCAAAATTCAAACCAGGGTGCCCAGTGGAGTTTAATGTAATTATTCCACAGAAAAAGCTTTCGGCCAACTCCTTCAGCCTCCACTAATTAGGGCTGTTTGCTCGGTCTGAAGATGGAAGCAGATGGGAAGTTTCCACTTCATCTTCCTGGGCATGACTCAAAGGACAGTGATATATATTCATCATCTGCTCAAGTTACAGTAGTGGCCTTCTATTATCATTAACAATAAGCCTCAAATGTTCTGTTTCCACTTCCATACATACAAGTACTACACAAAAGACATAGAAGAATATCAGTTTGTAGCCATTATATTCTGTGTAGGTAGTATTAGTGAAAAGTGGCAAGATTTTCTCTCTCCAAGGGCACACATAACCTTTACTGTGTGGCATAAGGAACATCTGTTTGTGACATTTTGCATCAATTAGCTTTCTTACCCTCTGAACCTCCTGTTTTTCCTTCACCGGTTTGTCCCCAACATCCTTGACATGGCATACAACAAGTGATGCAATTTGTCAATGTTTGCGGACAGTGATGTTCTTGTTATGGGTGATGAATAGATGTTGCTGTTTTTTCTGCCTGTGGCACCATTTTCAAGACATTGTCAAAAGACCTGTTTTGTTAACTGGTTCACTACCAAGGTTTCATACCATAAATGCCATGGAAGACAATCCCCTATTTTGTATTTGTGGCACTGTACTAATTTGGTGTGGCAAAGCTCACCTTTGCACCTGTAAAAAATAGCTATATGGTATGTGCCGATTCAGCAAACTTGAAATTCTCTCCTGCAGTGGGGCCGCACCTGTACTGCAAGGGTTAGCTGCTCCCTAGAACATTGAAAAGAAGATTTACTTTCCTGATCTTTTGTGCTACTAGACTGGTCTCCACAGCAGCCTCTCCCCCATGGTCCAGCGATCCAGGGGCCTGACGTCATCAAAACTGAGGCAGGGTCTATAGCCCTGCATTGAATGGGATGATGCGGAACAATAGCATTGGGGAGCGCCATCTGCTGGGGGAGGGGAGGATCAGGTAAGTAAAAGTGCTTTCACTCTCCCCTAGAATTTACAAGAAGTTAACTTGGAAGTGTTAATGTTCTGATTTCCTGGAGTTAAAATATAGTCTTCAAATACACTTATGTTATTAAATTAATTTGGGAAAATGACACAGAGGGCAGTAGGCACCTCCAGCTGCCTGCTCCTTGCAGAGTGTGTGGAAAGCCCTGAATATAGGCTGCTCTCATATATAGATACTAGATCCTCTGCCCCCTCACTCTTCTCTATTGGGTAATGAGCCTGGCCATCACTGCAATGTGCCTACTCTTGTGGTACACATAAGCATTTTAACTGTGTATTTGGTTGTGTACCTGCAGCTTCCAGCAGATTACCAAATTATAATCAGCCAGCACTAACATACTCCCTTCAACTGTAGGCCCATGAGTTTGGTAAGCATAATGCATCAATATTACCTTGGGGGGCAATAAAGATTAAATTCCAAAATCACTTCGTTCACTTACTTTATTTAACCACTTGCTTACAGGGCACTTAAACCCCCCTCCTATCCAGACCAATTTTCAGCTTTCAGCGCTGACGCACTTTGAATGACAATTGCGCGGTCATACAACACTGTACCCAAATTCAATTTTTATCATTTTATCAGCACAAATAGAGCTTTCTTTTGGTGGTATTTGATCACCTCTGCGGTTTTTACTTTTTGTTAAAAAAATGTAAAAAACTGAATTTTTTTTTTTTTTTTTATATTTTGTTATAAAAAATTTAAAACAGGTAATTTTTCTCCTTCATTGATGTACGCTGATGAGGCGGCAGTGATGGGCACTGATAGGCGGCAGTGATGGGCACTGATGGGTGGCAGTGATGGGCAGCACTGGCAGGTGGCACTGATTGGCACTACAGGTGGGCACTGTGGGCACTGTTAGGTGGCATTGTGGGCACTTTTAGGTGGCACTGATGAGGCAGATGTGCCTCTTCCACTTCGGGACCGATGTCCCTGACATTTGAGCCGGTGATCGGCTTTTTTTTCTACTCGTGCTGTCAGCGTGAGTAGAAAAAAAGAAAAACCATTACCGATCTTTTGTTTACATCATGTGATCAGCTGTCATTGGCTGACAGCTGATCACATGGTAAGGGGCTGGGACCGGCCCCTTACTCGGATCGGTGATCAGCCGAGTCTCAGTGACTCAGTGATCACAGGGCACGCGCAGGGAGCGTGCACAGGGGAGGCCGTCATATGACGGCCTCCCGGGAATGCAGGTCCGCGCTGTGGCAGTCATTCGAGCCATAACGCGGATGTCTAGTGGTTAAGCTGCAATAAAGGTCAGGGTAAGTCACTGGCATGAAGAGAGTTAACTCAATTAAGTATTATATAGAAACATTTACAGCATATACAGTCCAGAAATCTGCAAAAATTCCTTGTCCCCACTGTACGCATTGCCCTAAAGGCTCGCAGCCCTGGAGTAATTAATTGACTTGTTATAGCTCTTCCCATAAAAAATACATGGGGCCAACTGCTTTATTCACAAAATGCTGATCAGAGGCGAGGTGGTAAACCATTGATGTAGGTTTCCATTGAGGTAAGTAGAACTTACACATTACAGGCATGCTTATTTTACCAAGCACTGCTGTATAATACATTGTGAAGTTTTATTTGGAAAATAATTTCTTCATATTGTAGCATGGTCCCCCTGAGGACTGCTTGGATTTACCTGCTCATCTGCATCACCATGACCATGTGAACTTTCCAACCCACCTGACACTCTGGGTTCTGACATCTTTTCAGAAGAACCTTTAAATGGTACGTCACACAAGTCAATATATTTATGGTATCTTAGTTTTTACTGAAGTAGCAAAGTAATATTAGTTTGTAAAGGAGGGCAATAGATCAACCGATTTTTATTGTAGTAACTTACAGTTGAAGCTTAAAACAGCATGCATCAATGATAGGAACAAACAGCTGCAGCAATCAGCGTACGGATGTCAGCCTGCCTGACATGTTTCATCATAACAGATGTCTTCAGAGGCATGGCTACAGCTACAACCGCACGCTATATATATGGTATGGTTAGTGGATAGATCAGAGGGGATATAATCAAACTCATCACTAACAGCTGGGTAGGATGTGTGTCTTGTGCAGCTGTTAGTGATGAGTTTGATTCCTCCCAATTCAATTTAATTTTGAACTTTTCAGCGCCACAATAATTTTTATGCATGTGACTTTTTGTTTGTTATCTACGAACTTTGCTGGCCGCTTGCTTTTTACAGTTCAGCGCAAATTTTTACTTGTTTTTTGCCATAATAGATCAACCGAGCACTGAATAATAGCACAGACTCAGTAGAGGAATTTCCCTTAGGAACAGTTTAACTGCAGGAAGATACAATATACATATATCTACAATGGCATGCCACCTGTAACATGACCTGAAGGACAACAAATGATTAGGTGTTTCATGCAAGTAGTTGCACTCTAAAGGGAACCCCAGGCTGGCCTATTCAACCTTAAAATCCTAATGAGAGATCTGACAAAATAAGGATGGTGTAGGGCCCTTTAATTAGTGGCAACAGCAATGTCCGTGGAGCAGGCCTGATAGTCTTCACTGGCAGTTGGAGCTCATTCGATTATATCCAATAAGGCACAGTGATGAATGAACAGACTGACTGGCTTAAACAGGCTAATGGCATTCCTTGAAGTGGTTGTAGGTAAAGGTGTCTATGTCCAGTGTTCAAATAGAAGTGCAGTAAAGTGTTCCAAAGGTAAAGGTGTCTGTACACAGTGCTCCAATAAGGTGACCAGGGAAATAATGCAGAAGGTGGGTGGTTGCCCTCTCACCAATGACTGGTCCGACCTAGAGGAACGAAGTCAGAGACCCAGGAAGAGACGTCCGTCAATGGAGCCGCCCCAATGACACATGCAAATATGGAGTGTGAACTAACGTGGTGTTGGGCTGCTGGCGAACAGCCACAGAGATGGGTCCTAAGAGGCCAGGCTGGAGTTTCTTGACATTGTGTGGTAGGCCACAACCTCTCTCTCCCCGTCACAGAGAGGTATGCATTACACCAGATCCAGGAAGAAAAGAGCCTGAGACGGAACTCCTATCTCCTTTATAGTCTCTCCCAGAAATCCCCTGGATGGTAGAAAAGACCCCTAGGATATGTAGTCCTGGTGTATAGTTATGCAATGGAACAGCTGGTCACAAAAACATCCAGTGGGTTGGCTCACCAATATGATAACAGTCACTGGCGTCCGGCATTAAAGGGACACAACTATAGATGATGAATGATGTGGAAGGCACATAATGTTACACTTATAGTGCGCCATCACTACTTCATTAAAGTACATTTTTTACACTCTTATGGGAAAAGGCTTAAGGTGGAAGAGGATACCCCAAAATGTTTTAATTTGCAGACATAGCGGTTGATTTACTAAAACTGGAGAGTGCAAAATCTGTTTCAGCTCTGCATAGAAATCAATCAGCTTCCAGGTTTTTGTTTTTTTTATCAAAGCTTAAAAGAGTTACTAATCCCACAACAGTAAAATCAGTCTGTATATGCAGTAAAGCATGCTTGTTATACTCACTGTGGAACCTAAGGGGGTTAATCCTCTGCATTGTATAAAAAGATCTTTGTATGCACAGATCCTCCTCTTCTTGCATTGTCACTAAAACATGTCCGGATAAGACAGAGTTACTGCACATGCTCATTTTGGTGTGTATTTTTTGGTGCATGCAATAAGCACAGGGCCAATCAGCACTGACCACACAGAGGGTCCGGGGTCCTGCATTTTGATAGGTCAGTCAGTGCAGTATGAAAACTCCTACAAGCTTTAACCAAGCACTGATAGAAGTCACAACACTGCTAAATACTGCTGATGAGAAAAGGTATTTAGCAGTTTATATTTACTAAAATGATTGCATTTTCATGTTCTGTGTACTGTGGGAGACCAGATATAGTGAATGCAGGGTCCTGGGTTTAGTGACACTTTAAAGTGGTTGTAAAGGCTGAAGGTTTTTATCTTCATGCATTCTTTGCATGAAGGTAAAAAACCTTCAGTGTGCAGTTCCCCCCTCAGCCCCCCTAATACTTCCCTATGCCTGATCTTGATACAGTCATGTGCACAAGACCCAAACTTCTCCTGGGTCTCTCCCTCCTGATTGGCTGAGATGCAGTGGAAGGAGCCATTGGTTCACGCTGCTGTCAATCGCAGCCAGTGAAGCGGTGGCGGAGTTGAGCCGTGTTCTCTGTGTCTTATGGATGCAGAGAACCAGCTTGGGAGCAAGCACACACGAGTGCCCCCACAGCAAGTGGCTTGATATTGGGACACTCGGCAAGGGGGAGGGGCCCAGAGCGCCAGCAGGGGACCCGAGAAAAGGAGGATCTGGGCTGATCTGTGAAAAACCACTGCACACAGCAGGTAAGTATGACATGTTTGGTTGTTTTTTTAAAAACATTTTTTCCTTTAATTGAACAAGCTGAAGTTAGAAGCTCCCAGTCCTTGGCTCCCTGACAACATGGTACAAAGGTTCTCTAATTCCTTTCTGTCCCAAAGGAACTCTTTTAAAAAATGTTCAGGTCTCTAGGACCTCTGAAATAATTTCAAATCTTCAGGTCATGGTAAATTAGCATAATCAGTGAGTTAAAAATAATAATTAAAAAATACACAATAAAACATAAGCTTGCTTTTTAGCTGCACTTTTCCCACAGCATTGCTTTCGCATTGGCTTTCAGATGGCATTTACCTATTCCATGCTATTATCTGAGAGACCAGAGCTGCTCCACTTGTCCTTCACTAATGATGCCAGGAGCTGGAACTATAAACACACCATTGAGCAGATTTCAGTCCACAACAGCAACCAGCAAGCCATTGGCATAATCTAGAGGTATCATATGAATAAGGCAACATTGGCCATCAGTGGTACCCCTGGAGACCAATAGCAGAACCCTAGGGCTCATGGCACCCTGATTGAAAAAAAACTACGGTCTAAGATTTTGGAGATTTCATGAACCTTAGCGCAGAGTTCCACACGTTTTTTAGTTTATTAAATGTCAACAGCTACAACAAGTGAGTTTTAATAAACAGACACTTACCTGTCCCACGGTCCAGCGATGCGGGCGCCCAGAGCCTCGCTCCTCTCTCCCTCCCCTCTCTGCGGCGCCGTCATAGTAACTGTGGGCACCCGGCTGTGACAGCTTGTGGCTTCACAGCCGCGTGCGCACTGTGCATGTGCGAGTCGCTCTGCGTTTTGCTATTGGCGAGGCAATCTTCTGGTACCTATGACATGTCCCAGAAGATTGCTGGTAGGGAGGGGTCACCTGGGGCAAGAGGAGGAGGAAGTGGGACAGGAAGTCCCACTAAAAAGAAGGTACCCACTCCCCCCCAAAAAAATTACATGCCAAATGTGGCATGTAAGGGGGCGAGGAGTGCTTAAAGCGGAAGTTCCACTTTTGGGTGGAACTCCGCTTTAAGCTGTGAAGGTTCCCGTGTGTTATTTTGTGTTCAACAGAAAAGAGCAGTCCAGAATGTAGACATGAACAAAGCAGTGCAAACGTTTAGAACGTTACTGCAAAAAAGTATCATTACAGTCTATATGACACAATTACAACCATCATTCCTCTGTAGTAACACATTTTTTGTCAATTTTATAGGTCAAGCAAAAACATTGGAAATGAAAGTGAGAAAATAGTAGGGGAAAAGTGTAGAAAGATGAATGAAAGAGAAAGATAATGGGAAGTAGAAGGAGAATAGACTAGGACCAATAGCAGTGTTGCCAACCTACCAGATTGAAATTAACCAGCATCCAAAATTTACAAAATTACAGTTTTAATTGCAAATTTCAGTATTTAGGCTACAAACATGTACAATATGCAATTAGCAATATGATTTAAGGTATATAGGTAGGTTAGGGCAAAAAACATATTTACTATTTTTTTTCGCTATAGTAAGTAAGCAGCTCAGGGACAGGACTCAGGATAGCAAGACATTAGAATGGACAGGCACACACACATGAAATTGACTCTCACAGTGACACTGACAGCAGTACAGATGATGATGACAATTCACCGACATGACACATCCCCTCCTGAGTCACAGTGACAGTCTCTCTCCACGCCAGGTGGTCACTTCAGTCCACTCCAGTCCAAACAGCACTGACAAGTCTCTCGCCCTGCTTGCCTTGATCCCGTCCCATCCTGCAGACCCGCACACTAGGCTCTGGCTGCTCCACTTGGCTCCCTTGCATGACATCACATCACATGACACAGTCAGGCCCCGCCTCTGCCAGACCACCTCCCGCTGGCATCGCCCAAACACACTGTAGGAGGCACTCGGATGGTCCTGGCCGGCTCTGGGCTGAAACTGTGCATGTGAAGTTTCAAGCCAAGCATCACAGCCATATTTTTTTACTGGCAACCTTTTCCTGTCACTGGCATTTACAGGCAGGAGAAAAGTGCCCATTTTTTACTGGCTGCCAGTAAAAGTCCTGACGTTTGGCAACACTGACCTGTGGGGGAAGGAAAAATAGGAAGAGAGAGATTGTCCAGATACTCCCTTGTCCTCTCTCAATGCTCAAAGAACCAACTCTGTGAATATTATCGATTTCTAGGGCTCAAGGTGCGTTGCCAGTGAAGAGGCTAGGGGAGTCTGGTCTCTATAGAAAAACCAGGGTCTCCATGTTTTCCAATATTTCTCATCTTGCTTTCTCAAGGTCATAAACAGCTGTTCCATTTGTTGGATTTCCGTAAATCCTAGCCTGCCACTGTGCGATGGTGGGGGTGACCTTTGTTCCCACATTGCCAGAATGCATGGTTTAAAAACATTGAGGAGATGTTTAAGTAATGATCCCCTGTATCATAGAAAGGGGGGTATAATGCAGCAAGTAAGCTGCCGGGCTTAAAGAGCGGTTCCTGTGTCCTAATTCGCTTTGGCCCAGTGGGTCAGCTCTACTCCTCCTAAATAACCACTATGAAAATACTGTTATGGTTACTATATATTTAGAAAAATGGAGTAGAAAGAAAAAAGAAAGGCAGGAAAGGAAGTGAAAACTACCCATCTTCCTGAGCAATGGTAAACCAGTAAAAACATCAAAATGTGAGTGTGGAGTGTATATATGATTATATACCAACCTTTTAGAACTGTGACAATATGGAGCAACAAAAAAATATGTTATTAACTAGAATAGCTACTCCAACTCTTTTTGTCAGTCGAAACTGATAAGTCTGAGCTGATGGAAAGTAACGAGTCAGCTTCTTGGCATGACATAAAGGCCTTAGCCATGTCAACAAAATTGGCAATTTTATATATTGGATTATTTACTTTAGAAAACATTCAATACTTCAAATGATATTTTATGCCTTACCATGGACATTCATTTACATTGTTTACGCTATAATAACATGACTCCACCTATAGTGACGGTTTATATACTAAATAATATTAAAATATCATCTTCAAGGACTGTAGAGGCAGCCTTATCAGAGTTCTATCATTCAGAAACATAGGTCTTGTTACAGCTACTACTTATATGCATTTTTTTTCTTCAACTGAAAAAAAAAAAAAAAGGAAGGACACTGATTATACTGTTGACTTCACTTGCCATGTCTTCTCCTGTACTATATTGCCCTCTTGTGTTTTAATATGCCTCCTGCTTTCCCTTTCATTTACTTACTGAACAAAGGAATTTCAGCATTACAAGTATAACTAGCCATAGATAAGAAAATCCTCCCTCTAGTTTCTACAGAAAGGCAAGCATTGCCTTCAATTCAACCATTTACCATGATTTTATCTAAAAAAAAAAAAAAAAAAAGTAAATTCCTTTGTAGCCGATTTGCAGCTGAAGCTAACTTTTAAAAACAAAAGCAAAACCCCAACTCCTACCTCCCCCCCCCCTCACCCCCCCTTTAAGTTGCCTGAGAGTTTCATTGTAAACCATCAAATATTAACTAGTCATCCCAACTCAGATCTACTTTGTATAAAAAAAAAAACATATAGTAAATTTTCCTATTGTCTCTCTGTATTGTAGCAATATTGGATCACACATCCTTATACAATGTGCTTTGCTCAAAATTCTCCTTGGGATTTACCTTACAAAGCTTGTAATATAACATTATTTCAAACACATGTAGGGATCTCCTGCCCTCTACTGTTAGCTGCTAATATCACGGTGTTATGTATAATTATGTATTAACATTTCTTATCTGGTGGCTGGATTTGATGCCGCAGAAGGAGGAAGAGGAGGGAGAGATGAGCTAACAAGACATGTCGATATACAGGAGCTTGTAGGCAGGGTGCAGTGGAATAACACCCTTAGTCCAGTGTAACGAAAGAACCTGTATTAATATAATGCAGAGATAGTTCACAAACAGCCCAGTGGGAAGGCAGCCCAAACGGGAACACTCAAGGTTCCAACATCTAGAGAGAAGAATGCAGCCGAACGATCAGCATCTGTCCAGGGGGGAAGAATGCGGCCTGGCCGTTTTGTGTCCAACAGGCAGGTGTCCAGAGAGGTTGTGAGCCCTAAGCTTTCCCTCCTCACCAGGAATCCTTCCCTAGTTCTGGCAGGGTACCTGTCTCTGCTCTACCAACTCGCAAATACACGCCAAGTCTGAGAGCCAGGGCCTTAAATAGGCTCTGCCTGACCCAAAATGGCTGCCAGAACCACATGCAGTGGCAGCAGCCAATTGGATGATGCCCCAGTGACCCAGGAAACCATAGATGAACTATGTTCCTCTGACTTCTTCTCCAACTACAGTGCCATTGTGGACAAGGGCCACCTGCAGTGCAGAAAGCAGACTGCACCTGCTTACAAACTGCAATACTGTATTTTAACAGTTTCTATGTATGCGTAGCTGTGTTCCAGGCTGGTTTGAGAACAGTTGGAGGATCTTCCCCTCACCGCTGATCTTGTTTTCAGGTCTCTGACACAAAGACAAACCCTGCAACTAGACTTTGCTGCCACATTCATCTGGCGGTATCTCTATTAATAACTTTATATATGAACAATTATACCAGGACTCCTATTGTGCCCTTTGCTGATAATACCTGTTTGTACATTGGATGTATGAATTAATAATCTTTTCTTATATGAAGCTTGTAATATTTCCATGCTGGTGTGTATCTATATACTTATGGTTAATGTAAATGCTTTGATTAGATAACTGCCAACCTTATTATCAAACCTACTCTTCCATTGAAAGAAGCTTCTGGCTCTCCTATTTACCTACAGCACTATCTTGTTTGGGGGAGGATCATTTCTCAAAAACAGGGCTACACATATGACTATTTTGACATGTTTTAGAACCCAATAAAAAGATTATAGTAGTTGAAACATCAGGACAGTAAAACATAGGTATGCTTTAGTGAATTTCACGGCTAATCACTCAAGTGCATAAATGCTTAAAGTTCACCACACACACGTTACCATCTGATT
The DNA here is from genome assembly GCA_037952925.1 of Lithobates clamitans. Lineage (NCBI taxonomy): Eukaryota > Metazoa > Chordata > Amphibia > Anura > Ranidae > Lithobates > Lithobates clamitans. The sequence goes on from JBBGZY010000271.1 coordinate 5,522,600, forward strand.
GTCGAATCTCTCTTAGAACTTTCAATAGATTGTATAGATTAGAAAGGTCCTCAGATTACATACTGTACGGTCAGATTGTAGCATGTATTGTGACCCTCAATGCATGTTCACAGACAGCGAAACACCCACAAAAAGCAGCCACACTGATCTGGTGCAATTCTCCCACAGCATGAGATCTGACTTTGATAGCTTTTAGACAATCACAACAGCAGATGGAAATGAAAACAGTTTTCATAACAAGTGGTTTTAGGTTTATTACATGGGAATGTAGGGAAATTATTATTTTCCACTTTTTTAGTTCTTAACGTGTGGGAGAAAGCCCCTTTTACACTAATATGTTGCGGTTTGACCGCACCTCAGGTGTAGCAGTGTACCCAGTGTTCTGCAATGCGTGTTTTCTGAAAAGTTTACCACTACTAGCCTTTGAGCAGGATTCCTCCTGCAGACCCCTACCTTACTCATGTGTCTTGTGGTAGAAGAGTCAGCGAGGGGGAAATCACAGCAGCCAGCAGGGTTGGCACCTGAAAAAGTGTCAATATTAGTGCCCTAATCCCAGTCCTTTTGCCAGCAGCTAACTTATGCTGAAAATTCTACTGCCTCAGCAGTCATGCTTTTCACGCAAGTTTACTAACCAAATTAAAGCACGCCTACAAAGACTGAGGCCAGTGGGTCTGCACAGTCAGCTACATAGCTTTTTTAAAATGCAATTTCTCTTACCAAATTTATACTTAAAAATGAACCTCTCATAATTTTATAATTTTTTTATACATAAAAATATGTATATTTGCACTACTTGCAGAAATAAGACATTCTGACTTTATTTCCCAGTTCAGTAATAGACCATACTGTATCCAAAGCATTAAAACGTGACAGCACATTCTCCAAATGAGATACCAACATTAAGCTACATATTCCTCTCAGGATTTCCTCCTTTTAGGTTCAAGCATTTTAAATGCTTAGAGTATTCTTCCTAGGCACCTTTTCCACTAAAAGGGAGCCGTACAAACTTGCCATACTCTTGTTAACAGCAAGGCTTTTTTTGCATGGTATCCAACTGTGTATGCATAAAATTTTCTATTTTCTATGGTAGTATTCAGAAAATACATCCAAACACAGTTAAAAAGCATTGCAAACAAGCACTTGTAAGGCAGGCTGTTCACAGCACCCAAGGTGGAGAAAGTACCAGGAAAATACACCAAGCATATAGATAGCCTGTTAAAACGGTTTATACATGATCCCTGCTATTGTTCGGGGGGCATGCTCACTCGTCCCTTTCCTGATCTGCATGCTCAGATAAAAGGTCATGGTATGGATTTAGGGCCCCCCCCACGCAAAGGCGTAACTAGAATCATCAGGGTCCCGGTGCCAGAAACCATGAAGGTCCCCCACTAGGGGCAATGCTAGATCTCAAGCTAGAGTCCATAGCAGCGAAGTAAAGAAAGCCATACACTTGGCCGGGCATACACATGTATATTATATATTTTTTTTAAATAAATAAAAGGTAGTTCCATATCTGAGTGCGGATCCCCCCTTATATCAGGGTCCCCAGAGGGCCCTCCCCCCTTACATCAGGGCCCCCAGACAGCTGCCCCCCTTCCAGAGGTTCGCCTGTACCTGGCTGGTCTCCACTGTGCACCTGTCCAACCCTAAGCACATCTTTGGTATCAGCAAGAGTGTAGAAGCAGAGCCAACTCACTTGTAAACTGAATTAACGCGCGTACATGCCCGGGTCAGTGGCCCCTCCCCTCTCCACTGTATACAGTCGGGAAGAGAACTACTAGCCCCAGGTAGATCCCGCGGCTCAGACACCATAGAGCTCCTGATCACCCCCTCTCACTGCATATTAAATTGACTCCCAGAGGTGCAGGAGGAGGAGATGCCCCCCCACAGCAGCAGAACACCAGGGCCCAGTCATAAGTGCAACTGCTGCTACCCTGAAAGTTCCGCCACGCCTATTCCCCACAAATGTTGCCGACAATCTTTTTTCTCTACATTCAGCTGCCCGCAGGGGACCCTGCTGACGACTTATCAGTTGTTAAGAACATGGCGGTCGGCTTCCCGGCACACTCTTTAGCAACCAGCTATATAGGGTTTTTAAAAAAGGGGGAAAAAAAAAAAAAAAGTTCCCGACCTTTTTCAAAAAACACAGCACTGCAAAACGCATAGATGTGAACTACATCCATAGGAGACGAATACATTTGTGGAATACAACAGTTTGCAAGTACACCATAATGCACAAAAATGTGATCAGGAAGGGGGGGGGGGGGGGGAGTGTTATATTAACCACTTCCCACCCAGCCTATTGCAAGATGACAGCCAGGCCGGACTTTCGTCATTCAGGGTGAACGTCATGATGTTCCCCAAAACACAACCGATGAAAGATCACTCCCGGCTCGCTTCTGTTTTTATTGAAATTCCCCAGGTGTCAGGGGGATCAAAAAGGCACCACATTCCAACAAATGTAAACAATTTGAAAGCAAAAAAAAAAAGAGGTTTTTTTTTTCTTTTTGGTGCCAAAATAACCACAAAAAAATATTTATATAGAATATCCACAATTTAATTACAGTGTAAACATGGTTAATCACTATATACACAGAATTTGTCCAGCGGTCTTTCAAATGCACATACACTTTAAAAAAGAGTAAGAGGAAGAAGGAGGGAGGACTAAAAACACAATAGTTAAAAAAAAAAAAAAATTAAGAATGTGAAAGATGTTACAACAATTAAATAGATACCCAACATATAATGCTTAAAAATTGTGCACACGAGTGGAATGGTGACGAACTACAATACTTGAAAATCTCCATAGGCAACACAACCTGTAAAAAAAAAAAAAAAAAAAAAATTTACAGGTTACTTTTTTAGTTACAGAGGTCTCGTGCTAGAATGATTGCTCTTGCTCTAACGATATTGGTAATACCTCACATGTGTGGTTTGAACAATGTCTACATATGCAAGCACGGAGGGATGGGGTGCTTTGACTATTTTTAATCACTTTTATTCCTATTACAAGGAATGTAAACATCCCTGGTAATAGAAACAAGTACAAACAAGACCATGGATAAATCCATGGAAGAAACAAAGCTTAACTTACCACCAGCTCGCAGACAACCAAATAACCTGTCTAATAGTATGCGTTAAAAACAGGGGTTTAGTCTGCACACATTTGCAAATGTGTGCGTAAGCCACAGAGCCTCGTCAAGGCACCGCGGTATCTGTGGTTAATTTACCTAACACTAACTTATGAGTGTCCCCCACAATGGAGGCACATGCATTCTGATGGATAGGTGAGAGCAGGTGGACTGAAGGGGAGCCACCCCTTCTTACAGGTGCAGGGGCACACTGAACACCCAGCATGTAGCACAATGGCAGCAAAGGTGTCAGTGCGTTGCTTGACCAAAAACACGACAGTGATACAAAAAGACGCCAATTGCTCACATCTATAGCTGGCTATCGCAGTAAGAAGCATTGGAGGGCAAACAACAAGTACAAACAAGGCCGTGGATAAATCCATGGAAGAAACCAAGCTTAACTTACCACCAGCTCGCAGACAACCAAATAACCTGTCTAACAGTATGCGTTAAAAGCAGGGGTTTAGTCTGCACACATTTGCAAATGCATGCTGTAAATCTTGTATGTCTGGGTAGATCTCTGCCACCGATCTAGCAACCTGCAAGATGTCTGGACAAGCCTCTCTCACAGGCTTAGCAGCCAGCATATGCCTGGATAAGTCTCTCTCACAAACTTATCAGCCAGACAGTTACCTTGATTGAATTGTATAGCAGCTTCTTCACAGTACCAGAACCTTTAAGCCGACCGGGCAGTACTGTGAGGGTAGGTTAGAGATAGATGCCTCCTCTAAGAAAGTCACCAGGCCCTTCTGAGAGACCAGCCTTCATCCTGGCTTTCTCCAGCAAGGGTCCTCCCCTGGATCTCCTCAGCTTGGCTCAGGCTTCTTTCTAGCAGGCAAGACAGCCTAAGGACCACCTCTGCGGTAGTAGGCCCCAGACAGGCTTCTGGGCCTACTTGCGAAGCTGCAGTGACGCAGCCCTGAAGGGCCACGAGGTAAGAACTGATCCCTAGCACATGGCATCTGTCCCATAAATACTCTTCCCCAGAATGCACAGCAGCAAGAACCTCCCACTGGGCTGTTTCTGAAAGAAGAATATTCATTAAAGCTGGGTTCCGGCCGGGAAAAAAAAAAAAAATTTAAAAAGGTCAGCAGCTACAAAAACTGTAGCTGCTGACTTTAAATAAGCACACTTACCTGTCCTGGGTGCCCGCGGTGTCGGACGCCCGAGGCCGACCCGTCCCTCGGCTCCCGGCACCGCCATCCTAAGGGAAACAGGCAGTGGAGCCTTACGGCTTCACTGCCCGTTTCCTACTACGCATGTGCGAGTCGCACAGCGCTTTGTGAATGGGACGTGATGTGTTGTGGGACACACACAGTTCCCATAACACACCACGCCCCATTCCCCAGAAGACAACTCGGGGACGAGAAGACAGAACATCACCGCGGCGCAGAAAGAGGCAGATTAGGAAGGCTGCCTAGCAACAGCCATTTCAGATGAGTTAAATTTTTTTTTTTTTTTTTACCTCCAATTTTTTTTATGTGCATTTTTTTTTGTGGTGGACCTCCACTTTAAAGTTTCACTAAGTTGTTATTCGCACACTGTTCCATGGTACCAGTGACACCTACTGGCAACAGTGGGAACTGCACAACCAAGTCAATTCCAGAACAGATCCAGTAAACTATATACATTCAATCTGAGCTGTTTACAGCCCAGCCAAAAACTAAATTTACATGCGAGCGCCTGGTCAAAAGGAGCAGGGCGCTACATGAAATAAGAGGTACAGGAACCTCCCCCTTTCAAGCCACCTCACCCACCTCAGAGCACCGTTCCTTGGTTCCACACCCCACCCACCTCTCAGTAAGGCTTCATGTACACTACAGCTCCTAAACTTGTTTAGGAGCTTTGAGCATTTTTTTTGCCAAACTGTGTCTCCATGTACACATAGGCTTTTACCAGAGTTTAGGAGCTGCTGCGGTAAGGGGAGCTTAAACCTCCCTCTCCTGAACGCAGAAGAATCATATTTAGGATAGGAATGTTTTGACCGCCAGAAAACCGCAAACCATGTTTTGCATTTTCCCACGGCCAGCGGTCAAAGTAGGCTGTGCGTACATGAAACCTAATGCTGTTTTTTTTTAGGAGAATACAGCTCCAAATATTTTGGGGTGCCAAGTAATTTGTAAACAAGGAAGTAAAATAGATCCCTGTAGATAATGAATGCCCCCAGCAACAAGATGCTAGCATTAAATAGACCCTCCAGCTGCAATAGACCCCACCCTCAACAGCAGATCTTTACCAGCAATAATTGTCCCCCAGCAACATAAGATAGATCCCCCTCCAGCTTACCATGCCATTACATACATTCAGTGCTGGAAGTGCCAAAACTGCATTTCCAGTGAAGAAACTAAGAATTATATTATATTATAAATATATATAACATTTTATTAGTGTCAGCAAGTGGTTAATACAGGTCAATGGGTAGCTATACTCACATTAAAATTACACTTAACCCTCCCCTGTTGACAGCTGTTAACATTTTGGATTTCCCATTGCTCTCTTTTTTTAACATTCAATTTTTTATTTAGTTATCAGAACATAAAATAACAAATAAAAGGCATTAAGAAAATTATAACAGGATTCACACCATTACAGCTATAGTATAGCGAATGCATTTTTGATAAATACATTAAGTCAGTATAATAATCGTGAATAATCCTTCAAATTCGTATCTTTAAAATCAGTTTCTAGCTAGTAAACCTCCAAGAATAAACCTATTCACCCCTAGGGGAGCAAACTGAACAGGTCTATTCTAACATGAATAAACAAAAGAGAGAACAGGATGTCGTCTAGTAAATCAATGTATTCTAGCGAGTCAAACCAATCAGGAAATGAAAGCAGCATAAGTCTCTACAAGGAATAAGTGATACCAACAGGCTACCTAGTGGTAGTTAAGACTGAGCGCACAAGTCTTTTAGTACTGTAGATGCTTTAGGATGTATGATCCATACATGCCAGTGCTTCTTAAAGTGAATTACGTTATAATTTTTAAGTGCTAACAGTAATTCATAGTACGCCTGGGTGTTGACTCTAAGAATGACATCACACAGGTTAGGGGCCTCAATTGATTTCCACATTTTCGTTATGGTAAGTCTTGCCGCTATAAGAATATTCGCCACTAATATTCTGTATTGAAATGGGAAAGTGTCAAGGTTGATACCTAAAAGGGCCATAGCAGGTGATAGTTAAAACAAGTTGCCTGTGAGAGCAATAAAAAGGTGGATATCGAGTTCCAGAAACTGTTCAGATTTTTACAACTCCATAAAATGTGGAATAAGGAACCAACTTGTTCCGTACAAAGCCAGCATAGTGGTGATGTAGATGGATATATTTGTAAGGAGTTAGGTACCATCTATACAATATTTTCTGGGAGTTGTCCCAATGCTCTAAGCAGGATGTTGCAGTTTGGTTTATTCTCTTAGCATTGTACCAACATTCGTCCAAAAAAAACTTTATATAAGAAAGCTATACTTTTATGTTTTACAGGTTTGTTAATGGTGAGGTGTGATCAAATTAAAGATGGAATTTCAAAATCTAGATGTGGATTAAAGCTTTGCAGACGGTTAAGCTTATTTAACTTATCATCAATCGTGGCTTTGTATCCTGAGGGAAGGTGTACGTAAAAGTTAAAGCCCTCAGCAATTCATTTGTTGGAGAGTCGGCCTCTACAGTAGTCAAGGGCTCCGAGTGGTATAGGTATCTTTTATAAATGCCCTAGAGCATGGAAGTTTGAGACAAGAAACTTTGTGTTGCGTTTGTTACAATATGATTTTTTTATATTAATCAGACATAAGATACACAGGACATAACATTACACAATAGTGGTTGGTCATAGAGATACTGTCAGGTTCTGGCTTGAGTAGACAATGGGTACGTTGTATTGTTGTATTCAATTGACCGTTTTCAACAGGCTATTGTCTCTATAGCTACAGTACACAAGTGGGAGACTTACTTGTTTGAGGTTCTTTCAGCTCTCAAACTGAAAGAATGACTGTAATGCCGCGTACACACGGTCTGACTTTTCGTCTACAAAAGTCCGACAGACCAAGGCCGGCTGACAATCCGATCGTGTGTGGGCTTCCCCGGACTTTCAGGGGACTTTTCCAGCCGCAAATCTGACGGACTTTAGATTTGAAACATGCTTCAAATCTTTATGTCGTAACTACGCCGGACCCAGAAATCCACTCGTCTGTATGCTAGTCCAACGGACAAAAACCCACGCTAGGGCAGCTATTGGCTACTGGCTATCTACTTCCTTATTTTAGTCTGGCATACGTCATCACGTACGAATCTGTCGGACTTTTGTGTGATCGTATGTAGGCAAGTCCGTTCATTAGAAAGTCTGCCGCAAGTCCGCCAAGTCTGTCGAAAGTCCGTCAGACGGGCTGTTGGACTTTTGTAGTCGAAAAGTCTGACCATGTGTACGCGGCATTAGATTACTGTCAGGTGTTGGCTTGAGTAGACAATGGGTACGTAGATACCATATTTGTACTTAATTGACAGTTTTCAACAGTCCATTGTTTCTACAGCTACAGTAAACAGGTATGTTTTCTGTTGTTTAGTAACTATGGTAAACAGCCTGACACATAAAAGCGGTGAGTAGAGACTGGGACACACACGCACACACACCATCATGCTGTAAGATCAGAAGCCACTCATGATAGAAGAAAGGTGCCTGATGCTCCAGGAGAATCGTTGCCAATGGAGATCACGAACATACAGTAACAGAAGATAAGTAACCTTTAAGTGTATTTGTACTGGTATAGACCATAGGCTGTTTATTTGCTAGGCATTTTGCTTGTTATAGCTATCTGTCAGTCTTGTATTGTATTCCTAAGATTGTAATAGTTTTGTATGTACAGCATATTTGTATAGTAAAAGCACATTTACACACTGCAGAAATCCCAGCTTCCTTGCTTATACCACAGAGTAACCTTGTTAGATAGACGCAAGCAAAACAAACTTCCATGCTAACAGGGTAACTTTAATAGAAAGCAATTTAGGAACTATGACCTTAGGGAATATCATGCAAGCCACTGACAGGGCAAATAGAGAAATCACCAAGGGAATTTTTTTTTCAATGGATAGCCACAGCTTATCGTCATTTGGGAAGAACCAGTATTTTGTTTGATCAAAAAAAGTGTTGCGTAGTTGTATTTATGCACATCAGGAAGTTCAAACCGCCTTTGTTTTTAGAAGGATGTTAAAATAGAGAAAGCTGGCCAATAGGCCTCATACACAATATTGCACAGAGACAGTGAGTTAGTGGGTGGTGGTCGCTAGTAGCTCGTATAGCTGATAGGGACACTGGATTTCACTGGGAAAGGGGGTAGCGAGGTGTTAAGTACCCCCTTTACCGAGAGGGAGCATTACTTAGTTAATGGAGGGGCTTAAAGTGGTTGACAAGGGATTTGGGTTTGGCGGGTGGCACATAACTTAAATGGCTTGGTAGGCCTCAAAAACATCTTTCCTTTTTTTTTCTCCCTCTTTTAGGAGGGGGGGTGGGGCGAATAGGGGGGAAACTCCTTGGCAGGGAAAGGAGGTCACCTGTTGACTTTGTTCAGCAGTAGAGGAGTCGGGATGAGAGGTGAGAGAACTGAGGAAATTTTCCCCCGTTTCGGGTGTTTTAAAAAATTTTCATTTGTCTTTTTCCTTTTCTTGCTTTTTTTTTTTTTTTTCTTATTGAATGTAATATTTGTATAATTTTCTTTAATGACTCTGCTTAATGTTAAGTGCACAAATGGAGAAGTGTACTTATTAAATGGAAAAATAAAAAATTTTGATTATAAGAAAAAAAAAAAAAAAAAGAGAAAGCTACCCTTGGTGTTTTGTTATTCCAGACCAGGTTTCTCAATTTATTATTTAGAATCTTAAAAAAGCTTGAAGGTATTGGAATAGGTATGGCTCTAAAAAAGAAGAGTATCTTGGGTAGGTTTTGCATATAAATGCTGCAATTTTGCCTACCCAGGATAGGTGCGTTTGTTTTATATTTTGAAAATCTTTAGAAATCAAGTGTAATAACTTAGGAAAATTAGCTGCATATATTTTTTTGCGGGAAATGTAAGGTTGATACCTAGATAGGCGAACGAAGATGCATGCCAATTATAATTATATTTTTCTTTGAGGATGGTAGAGGTATCGTTAGATATATTCCTAGGTAGGGCATAGGTTTTCCTGTTAATTTTGTAATAAGATACTTTACTAAAGGAGTTAAGTATTGATTGTAGCACGTGCAGGGATTTGTTGGGATTAGTTAAAGATAGAATGATGTCATCGGCAAATAGCCCAATTTTATGTATTCTATCACCTATCTTTTTTCCTGAAATATTTTCATTGGACCTAATGGTTTCCACTAAGGGTTCAATTACCAAAGAAAATATAATGGGTGAGAGTGGGCAATCCTGTCTGGTGCAGTTCGTGAGGTTAAAAGTCTTAGACAACATTCCCAAGGTGGAAACTTTTGCTGATGGTTGTGTATAAAGTAGCATAATTACTTCATGGTTAAATCCTGAAAATCCAAACTTCAGGAATCCTGGAGATATAGTTCCAATGCACTAAGGATATCTCTCGTCTGGATCAGATTGGGTGCAGGTGGAATCTCCAGGGGTAAAACACCCAACTATACATCTTTCTCTCACCACTTTCCAGTGCAGATAGGGATATTAATGCAAAAATACATATATATGGGCTAGCGGCGGTGCAGGCAGGGCTGTGTTTTGGCCTAGGCCGACAAGGCCTAGGCCTAAAGCTACACTTTGCGGGGGGCGGCAAAAAAAGCCGCCGCCGCATGAGAGAAAGTTCCCCCACCCGATTCCCGGCTCCCCCCCACACACATGCAGCCCACTTGCTGTAGAGGCGCTGCTGTGTATGGCGTGCTTGGCAGAGGGGGGAGGGGCGTGTGTATGGGCGTGCTTAGTAGAGCTCACGCCCCTCCACCCTCTGCCAAGCACGCCCATACACAGTAGCGCCGCCCGCTACAGCAAGGCGGCCGCCGTGGGCTGCATGTGTGCGGGGGGCGGGAATCGGGTGGGGGGACTTTCATGCGGGGGGCGGCGTGTGACTCACGCCCCCATAAGCGGCCAGTGACTGGCGGAGGTGGAGCCTTATGCTCTGCTTACCCTCCTCCACACTGCTTCTACTTGGCACTGGGGCGAGGTCTGGCAGTGACCTCAGGAGGAGAGAGAGAGAGAAGCACAAGGGAACCCCCCAGGACAGCAGGTAAAGTCATTTAATAAATTATCAGTGTTATGGGAACAGTGTTGGCATTTGAGGGGGCACAGTGGCTGCGTTTGGTGGGGCACAGTGAGGCTGCGTTTGGTGGGGCACAGTGAGGCTGCGTTTGGTGGGGCACAGTGAGGCTGCGTTTGGTGGGGCACAGTGAGGCTGCAATTGATGTCTTTTTTTCTGAATTTTTTAGTTTGTTTGCACCCCCCCAAAAAGCACCAGCCGCCACTGGCATGTGTAAAGTGCTCCATGCATGCTAAAATCAATGCAAACCCTTTAAACAGTCCATATTTAGTGAAAGTGCATTAATATGCAGACCATCAATTCTGAAATCAATGCAAACTCATTAAAGACGAGTCCCGCCCCCACCCCGTGAAAACATTAAAACTCAGCAGCTACAAATACTGCAGCTGCTGACTTTTAATATTAGGACACTTACCTGTTCAGGGATCCCGTGATGTCGACACCTCAGCCGATTTTCGGATTGGCTCTCGGGTTTTGTCACCATCATTCATGGTAAGAGAAACCAGACGGTTCACTACTGCACGTGTACGAAGCGCGTTGCACTTTCTGAATGCCCCAGTGGAGGAAGGAGGAGGGGGGGCCAAACTTCAGATGGGGCAGCGCAGTCTCCAGGGAGTGGGGAAGGGTACCTGTCAAAAACAGGTACCTGTTCCCTCCCCCCTGAAAGGTGCCAAATGAGCCTAAAGAGGAAGGGTGTGGTTTACAGATGATAGGGTTGGTCTTAAACAGGAAGGGGTGTGGCCTCGGCAGCAAGGGGTGGGTCGTATTTAAATTGGGGGGGTGCATGAGTTTAGTCAGGCCTAGGGCAGCACAAAACCTAAATACACCACTGGGCGCAGGTTTTTAATTTTGATCTCTCATTTTAAAGGGGCTTTCCCGACTTAGTTACCATCCACACTCTATTTTATTTTCTACTTAAACTTACTGTCAGGTTTTATCAAGCCATTAGTATAGGAATGGTGGTGTGGGTGGGTCCTGCGTGGCCACCGGCCTATAAAGGGTGTAGAGATTAGGTACATGGCACTGCCTCTAAAGACGTTTGGAGAACGAAACGTACGTAAGGCAGAGTCAAGTACTGACGTCACTTCCGGGTGTGATAGCGGTTTAGGAAGCCTGTGGAACGCAGCTGGCATGCACGCTAGCAGGAACCACGGCTCTGGAGCTATCACTCTCCCGTAGATGTAGATCTTCTTTGCGGATATTTCAGCATATGGAATGCTTGTTTTTATTCTTTAAACTTTTTTAGATTTTGTTTATGTAATTGTTTGTTTTTTTCAGTCACAATAGGAAGTCACCAAGCATCTAAGAATTATAAAAGACTTTTGTTTTGTTGTTCTTTGAAGGAGTTTGGATGTTACAACTTGGACTATTTATATCTCACATCTATTTTTCACATATATTGGGACTGGATTCCTTTTTAGGGTTTTTTTGGGTATATTTTGAATATTTGTATATGTTTTTGAGTATTACTCTTTCTGGATATAGTTACTTGTATTTATCACTGATCACTGCCATTATCACTTATGGTTAGTGTATTACACTTCTGTCACATGCTTTTTCTATGCTATTAGTAGTGGTATATATTATTACCACAGCAGCACATTTCACTACATAGGTGATTTAGGCTTGTCGCCTTTTTACTGCATAGCGATTTAGGCTTGTCGCTGATCACTGTTTAGCAGTGCCTGGACAAGGTCACCTGGTGCCAAGGGCAAAGATGGAAAACTGCGCCCCCCCCCACCCCACCCCCTCATCGGCTGCTGTGAAAGCTACAACGCCTACAAACGATTGGATCTATACTGGGAATTTGTTAAATACTAGTATTGGCGGCGATCAGTGACTAAGGCGCGGTTCACACTGGGGAAACTTGGCACGCCCCATTCAGTACAATGAAACTGTTCTAATCGGAGCGACAAGACACAGGTCACAGTACATCAGAGCACAGCACATCAGGGCACAGGTCACAGTACATCAGGGCACAGCACACCAGGCCACATCAGGGTACAGCACATCAGGGCACAGCCCATAAGGGTACAGAGCCCAGCACATCAGGACACACGACATTAAGGCATAGCACATCGGGGCACAAGGCACATTGGGGCACATCAGGGCACAGGACATTGGGGCACAAGGCACAGCACATCGGGGTACAGCACATCAAGGTACAGAGCGCAACACATCAGGGTGAAGGGCACAGAACATCAGGGCACATAGCACGTCAAGGCACGGGGCACATAGCACGTCAGGGCACAACACATCAGGGCATGGGGCACATAGCACATCAGGGCACGGAGCACATCAGGGCACATGGTACATCAGGGCATGAGGCACATCAGGGCATGAGGCACATCAGGGTAAGGAGCACATCAGGGCACATGGCAGATCAGGGCACATAATGGCACATGATGGGGCACATAGCACATTAAGGGGCACATTGTTTACTAGCCTGCATGCAGAGAAGCACTGGAAATACTGTGATAAGTTCTCTCTCTCATGTCACGCTGCTCCCTGGCGGGCCCTCCTCTCTTCTTGTCCATCCCAGATGATGTCACAAGCAAATAGGGAAGGACGAGAAGAGAGGAGGGGCCGCCGGGGTGCAACGTGACATGAGAGAGAGAGAACTTATCACAGACACTTCTCTGCATGCATCTCGATCTACCCGTCAGGCGCCAGCTGTCGGCGATTGATGGGTAGATCCTCCAATGCAGGACAGAAACTCCGCCTGATAGGGAAGTGAGGCGGGGCGGGGCTGGTCTCAGGCTTGTGCCGGGTGCAGGAGCGCACTCGAATCCATTTTCGCGTGGCCGGTGTTGTAAACTCTGCATAGGTCACAGGAATTTTTACAGCACCGGTTCACTGGCGCTTCTATTGCGCCCCTCTTCCTCCAGTAAATGGTCCCGACCAGGGCATCCGCCCCTTCCACCCCCTCCCCCCCTGTATCGGCCCTGCTGTTTAGTAGTGGTTACTATTTGTTATCACATTCATTAGTTGCACATTTTTATCTTTTCACTACATAGGTGATTTAGGCTTGTCGCCTTTTTACTGCATAGCGATTTAGGCTGGTCGCTGATCACCATTTTTATCACATTCATTAGTTGCACATTTTTATCTTATCACCTAGTGGTATGTCACACCACATTAATGATATGGGTCTGTTTGTTTATTTTATATAGGTAGCACCATATTACTCTTAATTTTATTTTTATTCACTCTAGTCTCCTTTTGGGGATCTAGCAGGGTAGGCTGTACACCTATTGCCCTTTAGACCTAAGCACGGATTTTTCATCTTATTTTATATTTCCAATTTCTTACTGTCACCTCCTCCAGAGGTTCAAAAGGTTTCCTAGTTAGGACCACTGACAAAACAAAAAGCAACCCCCCCCCCACCTAGTAAAACGAATGGATCCTTTGACAATTGCACTTCAAAACAAAAACACTCCACACCTGATAACGCGGCGACCTGTGTCTTTAAGGTACTAACCCCTTCTCTATTCCCTCATGAAGAAACTCCAGGATGGAAATTGTCTCCTGCGGCAAATACTTCTTTGCTCCGCACCAAGAGTTGTAGCATTTCCTAACCTTGAAATAAATCTTGTGACTTTTTCCTGCCGTTTAGCAGCATAGAAACTAATTTGTCCGACAGACTATTTCTTTAGGATCTGCTCCTCAGGAAACCAGACTGCTAACTTGAGCTGGCGGCTTACATCTAGATGCCGGATTGTCCCTGACTCAGAAGATTGTCCCGTAGAGGTAACATCCAATGGGGTTCCGTCGCCAGGATCAAGAGCGTTGAAAACCATAACCTCTTGGGCCAGTACGGAGCCACTAGTATTAGATCCGTGGACTCCTCCTGAAATTTTTTGAGGACCAAAGGTATTAACTGGAAAGAGCAAGGGAGAGCATAACACAAATGGAAGTCCCACAGATGAGCCTGAGCATCCAAACCTCTTGCCTGATACCCTTTGTTCAGAGAAAAGTATGTTGGGAGCGTTGCATTTGAATGAGTCGCAAACAGGTTGACCTAAGGACTGCCCCACCTGTTTACCACCATCTGGAAAACTTCAGGAGTTTAGACTCCACTCCGATTCTGAAACAGTCTTTCTGCTCAGGAAATTGGCAATCCAATTTAAGCTGCCCTTCAGGTGTATTGCTGACAGGGACCCCAGATTTTTTCTCTGCCCAGATTAAGATTTCCCGAGCCAAGGACAGGAAAACCCTGCTTTTCTACGTAGGCGACTTCCGTGGCATTGTCGCACTGGATCTGAACGCGTTAGCCCCTGATTTCTTACTGAAACCAAGAGGAGCCCCATCCAAACTGCTTTCAGCTCCCTCCAATTGGACGATCTTTTTGCATCTGAGCATGTCCAGACTCCCTGGGCAAAAAGATTTTTCCAGATGTGCCCCCCACCCCTAAGAACTCACAGCTGTCATTAGCCTTTTTGAAGCAGGGAATACCTAATGTAGGCCCTCGCTTATCTTTAACTGGTTCCTCCACCACCATAACTTTCCCCTCATTTGCACCGGAATCACAAACCGTTTCTCCAAGAGCTCCTTGTGCCTCCAATTTTGGAGAACTACTTGCTGCAGGTCCTTTGAGTGGAGACGGGCCCATTGGACGGCCGGAATGGAGGATGTTAGGAGACCCAACGTCGACATCACTGACTTTTACTGGCGAGCTTGTCTTGATCTGGTCTTTTTGCACCCAGGATCTTTTCTTTTTTCTCTTCCGGCAAGAAGGTTTTTTGTTGGACAGAGTGGATGCTGTACCCCAATAATTTCATCACTTGGGAAGGGATCAAGTTTGATTTCTCCTCGTTCAGGATCCAACCTAGGTCTTGCAAATAGCATTTTGTTCTGTTCAGATTTGCCAGCAGCTGATTTGAGCTGGCAAATAGTTCCGTACCTGGACCATCTGCTTCTATCACGATTCCCTGGATCCTCAGAGGCGCCAAGGCTTCTGCCATGACCTTGGTGAAGATCCTCGGAGCAGAGGACAGACCGAAAGGCAGATGGGATATCCTAACCTCAGAGCCGATTGCCAGACACAAAAACTTCTGGGATGTTACTGCTATTGGGATGTGCAGGCAAGTGTCCCTGAGATCAATTAAAGCCATAAGACACCCCTCCGTAAACCGTTTCCTTACGGAGTAGATCGTATCCATGAGAATTTTTTTGGTAGCGAATGGACGAATTCAGGAGTTTTAGGTTCATGATTAGACTAAATTTTCCTGAGGGTTTCTATAATATAATATAATATAATATAATATAATATATCATTTTTTTTTATTATTATAATATATAAATAAAATAAATTTATAATAAGTGAGAATAAAACCCTAGATCTTCATCCTCCTGAGGCACTGGAATAATTATTTCCTGTTGCCTTAGGTCCTCTAAAAAGGAATATTAATGCTAGGGTCCTGTCCTGTGCTCTGGGTCACAAAAAAATAGGATTTTTATAATAGCTTACCTGTAAAATCCTTTTCTTTGAAGTACATCGCAGGACACAGAGCCATAGTAGTTACTATGTGGGTTATAGGCCACCTTCAGGTGATAGACACTGGCACGCCCGAAGACAAAGTGTGCCCTCCCTATATAACCCCTCCCACCACTGGGAGTACCTCAGTTTTGTAGCCAAGCAATACACGTGTATACCAAAGGAGGGAGGGACCTCTGTGTCCGTGATGCACTTCAAAGAAAAGCATTTTACAGGTAAGTCGTTATAAAAAATCCTATTTTCTTATCGTACATCACGGGACACAGAGCCATAGTAGTTACTATGTGGGATGTCCCATAGCAATGGTAACTGAAGGGAGGGAGACAACAAAAAAGTAGGGCATTAAGAGACTAGAGGACTCATACTGCAGCCTGAAGTACACTGCGCTCAAAGGCAATATCCTCATGACCTTTTACATCGATTTGATAGAATCTGGTAAATGTATGGACTGAAGTTGCAGCCTTGCAGATGTAAGCCATGGAGGCCTGGTAATGCACTGCCCAAGAAGCACTAACAGCCCTGGTGGAATGCGCTTTAATATGAAAAAGGAGGAATTTTCCTCTTTAGACCATAAGCTTGAACAATCACTTGACAAATCCATTTGGAGATAGTAGAT
Organism: Lithobates clamitans; assembly: GCA_037952925.1. Lineage (NCBI taxonomy): Eukaryota > Metazoa > Chordata > Amphibia > Anura > Ranidae > Lithobates > Lithobates clamitans. Next base: position 5,539,089 of record JBBGZY010000271.1, read on the forward strand.
TTTGATACTGCCTGTCCTCTTTTAGGACCTTCTGGCAATACAAACAAAACATCTGTTTTGCGAATCTGAGTGGTCACCTTTAAATAGACCTTGACCGCTCTTACTACATCAAGAGAATGTAGTGACCTCTCTTCCGCAGACCGAGGTTCTGAAAAAAAAGAAGGCAGCACAATATCCTGGTTTAAATTAAAACCTTCGGTAGGAATTTAGGATGAGGCCGCAATACCACCTTATCCTTATGAATAATCAAATATGGCTCTTTACAAGAAAGATACTCTTCTGGCAAAGGATATGGCAACCAAACAAAAATTATCTTCCTCGTCAAAAAAGAACCAAGGGAATATCCCGTATAGGCCCAAAAGGCTGTTTCTGTAAAGCCGACAAGACTAAATTCAAATCCCAAGGGTTCAGGGGTGTCCTGACGGGAGGATTAATATGCGTTACCCTCTGAATAAAGTTACGAACCAGAGAGTGAGAAGCAAGAGGCCGTTGAAACAATACTGATAAGGCCGAGACCTGGCCCTTGATAGTACTCAAGGCCAGCTTCATTTCCAATCCCATCTGCAGGAATTCAAGGATCCTACCTATGACATACTTTCTGGGGTGCCAACCCCTGGATTCACACCAGGAGACATATGCCTTCTGGAGGCCGGCTTCCTAGCATTAACCAAATTAGACACTACTGAGGGAGACAACCCACGGTCCTTTAGAATGTGGGTTTCAATAGCCAAACCGTTAAATTTAGCGTTTGTAAGGTAGGATTGAATACCGGACCTTGTGCAAGAAGGTCTGGCCACAGCGGCAGGGTCCAAGGGTCCCCTACCGCCATCTTTATGATCTCGGCAAACCAAGGTCTTCCGGGCCACCAAAATCACCTCCTTCCCGCTTGATCCTGCAAAGAAGGCACGGAAGCAGCAAAACCGGAGGAAACACATAGATCAGTGAAAACTGATCCCATGGAAAGACCAAGGCATCTGTTCCGCATGCCAGCGGATCCATTGTCCTTCATACAAAGTTGTCGACCTTGTTGTTGAATCTGGACGCGAACAGATCCACGTCCGGAACACCCCATCTTTGACATATTGACATTCTCCTGGAAACAATTGTTGGCAACTCAGGTAGTCCGCCTGCCAATTTTTCTATCCCTGGAATGAATAGCCGATAGGCAAGGAATGTTGTTTTCTGCCCAAGATAGAACACGATTTACCTCTTTTTGGACTGCATGACTTCTCGTGCCCCCTTGGTGATTGATGTAGGTCACAGCTGTGGCATTGTCTGATTGAATCCTGACAGCACAATTTCGTTATCTGAGCGTCCAGGCCTCTAGGGCCAGACAAACTGCCCAAATTTTTAGAATATTGATGGGCAAGGTCCTTTCTGACTTGGACCACTTCCCCTGGACAGATGCCTCTTCCAGGACTGCTCCCCAGCCCAGAAGGCTGGCATCCATTGTTACCACTTTTCAGGATACTGGTAGAAAGCATTTCCCCTGTTGAAGGTTGTTGGATATCAACCACCAATTGTGGCTCTGATGCACCTTGGGGAATAAGCGCATTGGAAAGGACAAAGCCTGAACCTTCTTGTTCCAAGTCGACAGAATACTGTTTTGCAGCAGTCTTGAATGAAACTGCGCATAAGGAGCAGCCTCGAAGTAGGCCACCAAAACAAAAAAAAACAAAACACTGTATATGGAGCGAACATCGCTCGAACCATTACAAAATCTGTTATACAATACATTTAGTGGATACGTAACATCGTAAAGGTCAAATGTCTATTTTGCTTAATTTGAACCAATCAATGATCAGGGGCTTCATTTAGTCTTTCAAGGAGCAGGTGGTATGGTACTTTTAGAGCTGAACCCAAGAACCCCAAATCTTTGGGAATTTTTTTGGGCATCTTCTGGCTTCATACGTCAACTTATATAACGGTATAGCAGGATTAATGGTAGTGAGCCAAAAGGCTATAGTGGGCGAGGATTGAGACTTCCAATGGATGGTTATCGATTTCTTACCATAGAACAATACTATGCCCAGAAAGGTTTGTACATTTTTAGATATATCTTCATCATCAATATAACCCAGTAAACACCGTATAGGATTGCAGATATTGGGTATCTGAATTAAGGAGCTGATGAAGGCCATGACCTCCGACCAGAACTTCCTAATTGGAGTGCACTCCCACATCAGATGAAAGAATGTGCCATCAGCCTTGCCGCATCAAGAGCTTAATGCAGAGGGTAGTCTAATTTATACAGTAAACATGGTGTATAGTAGGATCTGTATAGTAATTTTGTCTATCACCTTGTCCCGGGAAGAAATGACAGAGAACCTGGAGGGGAAGAACTTCCTGCCAGATGTCCTCGGTCAATTCAGGGATGTCAGCACTCCACTTATTGGCTGTACTGCTGAGTAGGGATGAGCTTCGAGTTCGAGTCGAACTCATGTTCGACTCGAACATTGGCTGTTCGCAAGTTCGCCGAACAGCGAACAATTTGGGGTGTTCGCGGCAAATTTGAATGCCGCGGAACACCCTTTAAAAGTCTATGGGAGAAATCAAAAGTGCTAATTTTAAAGGCTAATATGCAAGTTATTGTCATAAAAAGTGTTTGGGGACCTGGGTCCTGCCCCAGGGGACATGGATCAATGCAAAAAAAATTTTTAAAAAACGGCCGTTTTTTCAGGAGCAGTGATTTTAATAATGCTTAAAGTCAAACAATAAAAGTGTAATATTCCTTTAAATTTCGTACCTGGGGGGTGTCTATAGTATGCCTGTAAAGGGGCGCATGTTTCCTGTGTTTAGAACAGTCTGACAGCAAAATTACATTTTGAAGGAAAAAACTCATTTAAAACTACCGCGGCTATTGCATTGCCGACAATACACATAGAAGTTCATTGATAAAAATGGCCAAAGGGGAACCCCGAACCAAAATTTAAAAAAAAATGACGTAGGAGTCCCCCTAAATTCCATACCAGGCCCTTCAGGTCTGATATGGATATTAAGGGGAACCCCGGCCAAAATTAAAAAAAAAAAAAAATGATGTGGGGTTCCCCCTAAATTCCATACCAGACCCTTCAGGTCTGGTATGGATTTTAAGGGGAACCCCGCACCAAAAAAAAAAAACGGCGTGGGGTCCCCCCAAAAATCCATACCAGACCCTTATCCGAGCACGCAACCTGGCAGGCCGCAGGAAAAGAGGGGGGACGAGAGTGCGGCCCCCCCTCCTGAACCGTACCAGGCCACATGCCCTCAACATTGGGAGGGTGCTTTGGGGTAGCCCCCCAAAACACCTTGTCCCCATGTTGATGAGGACAAGGGCCTCATTCCCACAACCCTGGCCGGTGGTTGTGGGGGTCTGCGGGCGGGGGGCTTATCGGAATCTGGAAGCCCCCTTTAACAAGGGGACCCCCAGATCCCAGCCCCCCCCCTGTGTGAAATGGTAAGGGGGTACAAAAGTACCCCTACCATTTCACTAAAAAACTGTCAAAAATGTTAAAAATGACAAGAGACAGTTTTTGACAATTCCTTTATTTAAATACTTCTTCTTTCTTCTATCTTCCTTCATCTTCTGGTTCTTCTGGTTCTTCCTCCGGCGTTCTCGTCCAGCATCTCCTCCGCGGCGTCTTCTATCTTCTTCTCCTCGGGCCGCTCCGCACCCATGGCATGGGGGGAGGCTCCCGCTCTTCTCTTCTTCTCTTCTTCTCCGGGCCGCTCCGCACCCATGCTGGCATGGAGGGAGGCTCCCGCTGTGTGACGGCGCTCCTCGTCTGACAGTTCTTTAAAAATGGGGGGCGGGGCCACCCGGTGACCCCGCCCCCCTCTGACGCACGGTGACTTGACGGGACTTCCCTGTGACGTCACGGGGAATGCCACAGGGAAGTCCCGTTATGTCCCGTGCGTCAGAGGGGGGCAGGGTCACCGGGTGGCCCCGCCCCCGTTATTTAAGAACTGTCAGATGAGGAGCGCCGTCACACAGCGGGAGCCTCCCTCCATGCCAGCATGGGTGCGGAGCGGCCCGGAGAAGAAAATGAAGAAGAGAAGAGAAGAAGAGAAGAAAAGAAGAAGAGAAGAAGATGAAGAAGATGAAGAGAAGAGCGGGAGCCTCCCCCAATGCCATGGGTGCGGAGCGGCCCGAGGAGAAGAAGATAGAAGACGCCGCGGAGGAGATGCTGGACGAGAACGCCGGAGTTAGAACCAGAAGAGCCAGAAGAACCAGAAGATGAAGGAAGATAGAAGAAAGAAGAAGTATTTAAATAAAGGAATTGTCAAAAACGGTCTCTTGTCATTTTTAACATTTTTGACAGTTTTTTAGTGCCCCCTTATCATTTCACACAGGGGGGGGGCCGGGATCTGGGGGTCCCCTTGTTAAAGGAGGCTTCCAGATTCCGATAAGCCCCCCGCCCGCAGACCCCCACAACCCACAACCACCAGCCAGGGTTGTGGGGATGAGGCCCTTGTCCTCATCAACATGGGGACAAGGTGTTTTGGGGGGCTACCCCAAAGCACCCTCCCAATGTTGAGGGCATGTGGCCTGGTACGGTTCAGGAGGGGGGGCGCACTCTCGTCCCCCCCTCTTTTTTCTGCGGCCTGCCAGGTTGCGTGCTCGGATAAGGGTCTGGTATGGATTTTTGGGGGGACCCCAAGCCGGTTTTTTTTTTTTTTTGGCGCGGGGTTCCCCTTAAAATCCATACCAGACCTGAAGGGTCTGGTATGGAATTTAGGGGGAACCCCACGTCATTTTTTTTTTTTAATTTTGGCCGGGGTTCCCCTTAAAATCCATACCAGACCTGAAGGGTCTGGTATGGAATTTAGGGGGAACCCCACGTCATATTTTTTTAAAATTTTGGCTGGGGTTCCCCTTAATATCCATACCAGACCTGAAGGGCCTGGTATGGAATTTAGGGGGACTCCCACGTCATTTTTTTTTTTTAATTTTGGTTCGGGGTTCCCCTTTGGGGAATTCCCATGCCGTTTTTATCAATGAACTTCTATGTGTATTGTCGGCAATGCAATAGCCGCGGGTAGTTTTAAATGGCTTTTTTCCTTCAAAATGTCATTTTGCTGTCAGACTGTTCTAAACACAGGAAACATGCGCCCCTTTACAGGCATACTATAGACACCCCCCAGGTACGAAATTTAAAGGGATATTACACTTTTATTGTTTGACTTTAAGCATTATTAAAATCACTGCTCCTAAAAAAATGGCCGTTTTTAAAAAAATTTTTTGCATTGATCCATGTCCCCTGGGGCAGGACCCAGGTCCCCAAACACTTTTTATGACAATAACTTGCATATTAGCCTTTAAAATTAGCACTTTTGATTATTCATGTTCGTGTCTCATAGACTTTAACGGTGTTCGCGTGTTCGAACTAACTTTTTTCCTGTTCGCATGTTCTGGTGCGAACCGAACAGGGGGGTGTTCGGCTCATCCCTACTGCTGAGCCTATGAGTTATAGAATGCAAGCTGAGCCTATGAGTTTTAGAATGCAAGAGGGATCTATAATATGATGAAACTAGTTTGGTGTGAGAAGAGTCAGTCAGTAATCGTTCTAGCGGAGAGAGTTGAACAACTAGGTGGCGTATGTGCAAATATAGGAAGTAGGCCGTACGGGGTAGATTATATTCCCGACAAAATTCCTCAAAAGAGCGGAACATATTACTGGAGAATAGATGCATGATAGTTTAGACCAGAATCCCCCATCAGTTCTGCAGGAGAATTCCTGTAAATTTGGATTCCCCCATAGTGGAGTATTTGGTGAGTATATATTGCGTTCATTGGATGACAGCATTTTAATGAGCCTAAAAATCCGTAAGGTCATTGTTCCCTCTAAGGGACATACGATGAATCGGGTTTTAAAGGGACTCATAGGAGGCAAGTATAGCTGCCTCCAGGGCAGTGACCGCATTGTTGGCTTCAGCATAAAACCACCAATGCGCATGGGCCAAGTGTGAGGCTATATAATAGGTTTGAAGGCAGGGTAAAGCCAGTCCGCCCTCCATTACTGGCAACTGTAGGGTGTTTTTAGCAATCCTAACTGCTCCCCCCTTCCAAATGAAAGAGGTAAGGATTGAATCTATTTCCTTAAATTTGGCCTTAGTGACATATGCCGGTGACTTACTGAGGATATACAAAAATCGTGGTAAAAAGATCATTTTAAAAATGTTTATCCTACCTAGTAATGTTAGAGATTGGTCCACGTCTTTAATGTGCTTCTCAGTCTTCCGATAAGAGGATCCAGGTTAAATTTGATATAGGAGGAGATTGGTTGTTGTATCATAACCTCCAAATATCAGAAGGAGCTGACTGAGGCCACCATCTTTCCTAACAATTTCATGTAGAGCTGAATGGAAGGATTTTTCTTTGTTTTGGCAAGCCGAATCAGCTCCTTTATGGAAATGACCCTTCCCTGGGGTAAGAATACCTTCTTTTGAATGGTATCTATGATCAGCCCCAAGTACTATAATCTCCTTGATGGTTTTAAGGATGATTTTTCTAGGTTAAGAATCCAGCCTAGGAATTCTAGGTAACTCACGGCTGAAACGAAACTTTGATATAGATAGGCGACTGACTGATCTACTAAGAGCAGATAGTCTAGGTAGGCTAGAATTGTTATACCCTGAGCCCTTAACCTGGCTAAAAGAGGGGCCAGGATCTTTGTGAACACTCGAGGTGCGGTGGCTAGACAGAAAGGCAGAGCCACAAACTGAAAATTACGATTTTCTACCTTGAAGCGTAGAAATTTCTGATGAGCAGGAAAAATTGGGACATGGAGATAGGAATCTTTGATACCTATCGATGCCAAAACTTCTCCACCTTGAAGGATGGAGACAACCGATCGGATTGACTCCATGCGAAAGGAACAAACATTCAAGTGCCAGTTTAGATCCTTGAGATCTAAAATGGGTCTTACCTCCCAGTTAGGATTTGGTACCGTGAAGCGGTTTGAATAAAACCCTGATCCCTGCTCTTCTGTGGGAACCTTCAATAATCTTGCAAACCTGGCCTGTTGGTGAGTCCCGAGAACAGGAGTTGAGAACCACTGCCTTAGACACTGGTGAAAAAAATCCAGTAGTGGGAGGGGTTATATAGGGAGGGCACTTTTTGTCTTAGGGCGTGCCAGTGTCCATCACCTGAAGGTGGTCTATAACCCACATAGTAACTACTATGGCACTGTGTCCCGTGATATACAATAAGAAAAAAAAAAAAGTTTGGAGGCGTCTCCAAAAACTCCAGTCCATCTCCCTGGAAGATGATATTCAGGACTAGGGACAAGCTTGATGTTCGGGTTGAACATACGTTTGACTCAAACATCGGGTGTTCGCAGAACAGCAAACATTATGGAGCGTTTGCGGAAAATTTGAGCGCCACAGAACACCCCATGATGCACTGCAAAATTGCAGTGCATTGCTGTATGATTGTCCAAAGCATGCACCTGAACTGCATGCTTTGGCCAATCACAGCACGCTCGGCTGAGAGCCATAATTGGCCAATCATAGCTCAGGGGTACCAAGTCCACACCCCACACACTATAAGGCTACTTACAGAGCGGCCGTGTGTAGTGATGTTGGCATGGAGACAGAGAGATAGTTTGAGTTAGATTAAGCAGGCAGGTTATTCAGTTAGTGGCAGTATGTATACATACACACAGTGCATTTAGCATAGACTAATATATATATTATACATATTTTACACACACACACTCTGCATCCAGTGTAGCCTATACCTACAGTGCATTCTGTGATGTACTGTTTCTAATACACTTCAGGTGGTGTACACAGTATCTAATACAGTGTGGTGTTGCAAAGCAAAATACATCATGTCCGGAAGGCCACTAAAGGAGATGCAGACGCTCACAGAACACTAAAAGAGGGCAAGCAGCCTCTGTGTCTACAGTCAGTGTTGGTCGTGGACATGGTGCATTCTCCGCTGCTGGTCATGTTATTGCGCCACTACGTGCAGAAGAGTTGTTGGAGTGAATAACAAATCCATAACCCTCTGTCACCCAGACTCAGTAGTTTGCCTTCCAACGTAGCTGCCAAAAGCAGCCTATTCCACTGGCTCCTTGTCCAGTCACTCCTTCCATAGCCCCACCATCATGCACAGGAGTCCCCATAATTATTCGACCAGTGTCCTTTATACATGCTGCTGGAGGATGCGCAGCAATTTGAAGGCTCCGATGTTGGTTCACAGGTTGAGGAAGGGAGTAATGTGAGCCTAGAGAGAGGGGTTGCCACAGGACAAGAAACTGGCAGTCATGTTCCCCCAGCTTCAGCATACTGCCAAGTTTGCTCCAGTAAAGGGGATGATGAGGTCACTGACTGTACTTGGATGCCTGAGAGAAGAGGAAGAAGGGAGGAGGAGGAACAACTCTGAGGCAGGATGTCCTCTAAGGGGCAGCCATCATATTGCATCAC